>OZ014519.1:501934357-503286857 GCA_963966055.1 Lathyrus aphaca | reverse complement strand
ACACTCGTCTGTGTTCACGCCTTATGATTGCTCGTCTGCATTTCCCAACACTCGTCTGTGTTCTCACTTTGGTACTGCTCGTTTTCCTTCCCCAGTAGGTACCCATGGTTGTAATTGTTGTTGCTCGTCTGCACTTCCTAACACTCGTTTGTGTTTGATATTTGCTTGTTGCTCGTCTGCATTCCTCAATGCTCGTCTGTGTTTGTTATTTGTTTGAAGCTTGTTTGCATTGTCTGGATACTCGTTGTAACACGGTGGGAGAACTGACTTTTCTATAAATGTTGCGGATAAAAAGAGTCGCCACCGACTTTTATTTTATCCAAAAGGAAATGACATAAAAGAACAGGAAAGACCTTAAAAAGATTTTGAGTTCGAGGGGTAGGTTATATAAAGGGAAGGTGTTAGCACCCTTTATATCCATGGTTATCCATGGGCTCTTAGTTACTTAGCTCACTTAAATTGTTTTTGAAGAGTGTAGTGTGTGATTAGAAATTTTCTAAGTACTTTGTAATGATCCTCGTATGGATGTATACAAAGCCTTGTTTTGAAAATGTTTTGAAAATATTGTGAGGTGTGAAAAGTATTTTGAAATGTGAGCAAGTAACTAAGATGTACCTACCCTAAATTAAGTCTTTCATGTTCTCGTATGTTCTTTCAATGGTAAGACTATCCCTATTATTAAGGAATAGGTAGTCATTACCTTGGATGTGTTAAGGGACAAACGTAGGGTCATCGTATGGTCAATGAAGGCAACTTAAGGGATGTCTTTAGCAATTTGTAGGGACTATCATCATTTATTCAAAGGGACAAGATCATTATTCCGTAGGCACCCTCGAATGGACTTGATCTTTTAAATTTATAGGGACCTGATGATTTTATAAGTGAAGGGACTTTGCTTAAGACACCCCTATATTCGAGGGACTTGACCATTTTATTTTAAGGCAACCAAGAGGAATACCCTAGGAAGTGCAAGATGGCGATCAAAGATCGACTTACGTGTGTGAGTGCTTATTTTCAAATATTTATCTTTTAAAGTTAATTATCTAAATTAATTTTAATTACAAATAGTTTCCACACCCTATTTACTAACCACGCAGTTAATATGAAAAATTAATGGCAGAAATTAAAAGGCAGAAAATAAAATTCCTACACTATTACATGGCTTAGGGGCAGTTACATAATAATAATGGTGGAAAATAATAAAAATCAATTATTACAAAGGCGACGCAGTTACATAATCAGACAAACAGTGAATGAATAACATAAAAATGAGTGAATAAATTAGAAGAAAAAAGTTTGCAAACTAGGTTGAGAAAACAATTAGGATTAGGGTTTGAGAAAAAAATTTAAGGTTTAAAAAAAATTTAAGGTTTAGGAAAAATTTTAGGGTAAAAATTATGGCGAAATTTGGGTTTTAAGATAAAGATTAGGGCTAAATTTTTAGGGTTTAAAGTTTATGAAAAAAAATCAAGACTTAGGTTTAAAATTAAGGTTTAGGGAAAAAATTAAGGTTTATGAAAAAAATTAAGGTTTATAATAAAAATATAAGTTTTAAAAATAAAATAAAAAAAGGATTATGTTTTATCTTTTAGAAATTAGTTTAATAATAATAATAAGGAAATTCAAAGAAAATACATAATTTGATGAAAAAGGGAAAAATAAAGTTAGAGATACCCAAAATATTGGGGGTTTGCTCTTTTTGCTTCATTGAGTTCTTTGTCACTGGGACACCCATGTTTCTTCATCAAAATACTCCAAACCTCAGTTTCTTGCCACTAGGTTGTGGGCCTGCATATGAACAAGTGTAACAAATACCTATTATATAATAAAAATGAAAAAAAACATGTTAGTAAAACAAAATGTCCCAAGGTTGAGTTTTACAAAAGAAAATATATAATCAGTTTATATTAAATAGCCTAATAATTAAATAAATCTAAGAAAAATGAATTATGAGAATTAATTAAATTAAAAAACATTTAAAGGTTGATTAAGGTTTTTATAAATAAAAAAGTTTGAGGTTTTAATAAACCTAAATATAAAAGTAATAATACTAATAAAAAATGCTAACCTAAATTTAATAAAAAAAAGATTTGTTAAAAAAAGTTAATTAAAAATAATAGGTTAACCATGTTTAAAAGATAAATTAAGGAAAAAAAAAAAAGAAAATGATGAAGAACCCATGTTTCTTTGCCAAAATGTTGTGTCCAGGGTTTGAACCCAAGCCCTTTTAATTCCAACCTCTGGAGAACCTTTACCATTGGGTCATGCGTGTCTGTGTTACTAAACATGGAAAAGATATATTATATGATAATGCGGATAAAGAATAACATAAAAATGAGTGAAAATAGGAAAATATTTACTTTAGAGAAAAATTTTGAGGTTAATCATGGTTAAAAGGATAAATCAATTAGAAAATGTGTTAATTAGAGAAATTAAAGGAAAATATGAAAGAAAAGCAGGTTTTTGCCCAAAATGTTGTGAGTGGGAATTGAACTCACGCCCTTGACCTTCCAGTTTCCAACCTTAGTCACTAGGCTATGCGCAGTCCTCATGAATAAACCTCTTGACTTCTGAAATTTCCTGCAAAATTTGTAAAAACCCCAAATTTGAGCTTGAAACCCTAACTATGGTAGGATTCGGATTTGGTCATGAAGCTTCGAATAATCAACCCAGAAAGCTTCTATAACATGAGACAAACAACGTTAGATAAACAAAATTGATTAAAATATCAAGAATAAATGGAATTAAAAAAAACTAAAGAAAGCTTCAAAATTTCAATTCAGTTCATGCATTTTTGTATGAACTTGATAATGATGATGATGGGGATAGCTTTTTTTCTGAATTTTTTTTCTCCCTTTTTTCCGGTCTCCTCTTTTTCGGTCCCCTTTAGTTAGTATATATAGGACCAATTAGGGTTAGTATAATGGGCCTAAATACTTATTTTGGAATCCAATAAAATATTAATATAAATAATTAAATAAAGTTTAATAAAAATAGTTAAAATTAAAATAAAAACTAATTAACCTATTTATTTACTCTAAACCCAATGAAATGTTAATTTAAAACTAAATAAAGTTTAATAATTAAAATGGTTAAAATAAAAATAATAACTAATAATACTATTTATTTATTCTAGACCCTATATAAAAATAAATAGACTCAAAAAAAAAGTCGGGCGCCAAAGTGCTCGAAAAAATAAAAAGAACACGTCAAAATAATCAGCGCGAAATAAATGACTCGAAAAAATACAGCGTTTGGCCGGATAAAAATTATGACCGTTTAAACTGCTCATACTGATCAACATATGACCAAAAATAGTCGTAAAAATATTTTTAGCATGTCAGGTTAATCTACATGAATCGTAGATTAATATTACTGGCGTTTGCAAATTTAAATGCGACATTTTCCGTTTACTGGTTTTAGGCACAATTTAAAATTAATTTGACCAGTCCGTCTATAAATTTCGAGAAATTATTTCGGCTAATATTAAGACGAAATACATGTTATCCCATGAAGATGATGCAAATGAATGCGAAACAAAAAGTCGGTTAGAGTTAAAATAGAGGGCAAATTTTGGGGTACAACACTCGTCAGTATCATCCCTCACGCTCGTCTATGTTAGCTTATATCCATATGAGTTGATTTGATAATCACTCTGGTACTCGTCTGTGTTACTACTCCAATTGCTCGTCTGTATTGGATTGCTGGTATTCGTCTATACCGGTGGCTGATATTCGTCTGTATCATCGCCTGAAGCACCCGTCTGTGTTTCTTAGATCATCGTCTGATATTCGTTTTTATCATTGACTTATGGCACTCATCTGTGTTCTCTTGATGATTATCCAATACTCGTCTGTGTTGAAGAGGTTTGAAGTCCTGACGGTGGGATTAAACGTCAAAATGGTTACCAGTTCCTGGCGTAACAGGTTTATCCGAAGGAGATTCGTCTGTCTCAAGCACCGCTTATTATTGTTGCACAAGGCGTAACAGGTTTGCTCGAAGAAGGCTCGTCTGTCTTAAACCATATATCCACAGAGGATATATGAAGAGGGTTCGTCTATCCTGTTTATGCATGTTTATCCCACAGACTTAAGTGGGTCACCGGTCCTGGCGTAAAGGTTTACCCGAAGGAGATTCATCTGTCTCAAGTCATATGTTTTGCAAAGTGTATGAGGGCTCGTATGTCCAGTCTCTGGCGTAACAGGATTGTTCGAAGAAGACTCGTCTGTCAAAGTATTCTTATCCAAAATAGCAGTTCAACTTGGAAGGAGCTCGTCTGCTTTCTCTCCACTTGAGTCACCAAAGTTTCATTTGGTTGGGTTTATTTCCCATTGCTTGCATTCTCCATCAGAGTGCAAATTTCAGGTTTTCTTGGTATTCAACCACGGTTCATCTTGAACGGTCGATAGCCCGTGCTACTGTCCTTTTCAGATTAATAGTTGTTTGAATAGGGGCAGCTGTAACATCCAAAATTTGCCCTCTTCTTTTTAAGCATCACCATCATACCATAATCATCATAAGCATATCATATCCTTGGCATCTTTGCATGGAAAGATGAGGCATAACATTCTCATGACCTAGCATTAGGCATGTGATCATCTGTGGAGGGATTTGGGGCATTGCAAGCTATAACAAGAGGCCCAATGGATTTTTCCAAGTCCTATGAGTAGTCCACATGGCATTCACAAGTTCAAGATCAGTCACAAAAGCCCAAGAGGTTGGGAGACCATCAGGGAATTCAAACTAGGGCAAGCTCCTGCACAATGATCACAAATTAGGGTTTCACTTTCAAGCATGAAAAATTTGTGACTTTGGCCATTTCATCAGGGAAAAGTATTTAATATGATAAGAGGATCCTAGGGATGAAATTTGGTGAGAAAACTCCTTGTGGAAGTCAGTTATTTCACCAGTTGCTTGTAAAAGAAGAAATTGGTCAATTGTGCATTCTAGAAGTCAACTGTGAGAATTCAAAGGGTCCAACCCTATTTTTCAAGTCAAGGGATGTTCTTATAACCTTAAAAGAGGTTTGGCAAGGTCAAAGATCAAGAATCAAAGGGTTTTGAGGATTTTTCCATTTTTGGCATGTGGTTGGTCATGGAAGTTTCTAATTTTGGCAACTTTTTGCCCTAATTTTCAAAGACTCATAACATGGTGAAAAAAGCTTCAAATGAGTTGCCATTAAACATGAAAGTTGAAGGTTAGGTTCTCCCATTTTCAAAAAGTATAAGTACATTTTCATACCCTTCATGGATCATGATATAGGGCCTTCGAAAATTACTTAATTTTTAGGGCATTGTCGCTCCCGATAAATGGGACATGGCCCAAATAAAGGTACAAACGCGAACAGTCGGTGAAAAGGACAATGAGGACACACAACAGTGAACTCACTGGAGATGAATAGAGTCGCCAGCTAGGCATTTTTATCCCGGAGGAAAGGCAATGCTGCATAGACCTAGGAAAAGAATGGATAAGACGGTCGCGAACCAGAGAAACTGAGAAAGGGGGTTGGTTACAACCTGGGAAGGTATTAGCACCCAGATTGTCCGTCGTACTCGACGGGATCCACGCTTAAAAGATTTGTGTTTTAAAGGGGTAGTGTCAGTGCAATCTGTGTATAAAGAGCTGGAACAGGATGTACAGGTGTCAGTGTAAGAGAAGTGAAGTGTATAAGTGAAGTGTCAGTGTAAGAACAGGAGTGAAATGCTCAAGATCATGAGGCTAAAAGGATGAGGCTAGAAAGAGGGGGAATATACAGAGACTTTTGTTCGATAATTGTTAAGTTATGCCTACGTATCCTCTCGTGCAATGAGGAAGTCAGAACACCGTAGTTCGACCCAAAGAGACTGAAAGATGAATTGACTTGTGAACTGCTTGCTTGTCAATGCTCAAGTGTATGACCTGTCTGGCTCAGGTGCAAACTGTCTTGCATTAGACGGAAGAAGCAAGTTCTCGTGTGTGAGTGAATGAGATGAGAAAAGAATCCCGAAGGAGACGATTATTGTTTGTTTTTGTGTTTTCAATCTTTTATTGCTTTTGGATGTTTGTCATAAGTTAATGAGCTTAAGCCTAAACCAATGGGTTAGTAAACTCATCACATCTTCCCTCTGATTAGGGGTAATGAGAATACCTTAAGTGTGAAGTCAGATTCTCACACTTAATCACCTTTGATGTAGGATTAAGATCATTAACCTACTTGTGATTATTTAGATGTTTTTGGTGTTTTTTTTAGTGTTAAGTAATGATATTAAGCCATAATCAGGGATTAAACAGACTCATTACACCATCCTAATAGAAGGATAATAGATGAGAATGTTTAAGCTGAGGAAAGCTCCTCAACTTAATCCATGATTAGGGATTAAACTCATGACAAAACAAACCTTGGGTTAAGTGGATTTTATTTAATGATATGATGATGAAGTGAATTCTATGGTTTGTAAGACAACTTGAGGGGGACTTGTCCATTAACACTAGGGTTAGTCCTTCTTAACCAATTAAGGAAGAATTAGAACCCTAATGCAAGGCCCAAGTTACAAGCTTGATGTCTTGATAATTATTAAGTGATTTGATTAAAAGAGTTAAACACATTAAGGGTTTAACACGTAGGATTAAAGTTATACATTCCATCCTAATAGAAGGATACAGGCATAAACTTAATCACAAAGCCTTAAAACCTTTATGGTTTAGTCCTTGATTATGAGGTGAGAAGAGAAGACTCAATGAGACACAAAGGTAAAAACCAAGAGGGGAGGCTAGACAAAACCCTAATCATTGTCATACATGGTTGTTCCTAAGGTTTGTGAGGTTTACAAGAGGAGTCTTCAATGGAACCACCGGGAAGCAGATGAAAGGATCAGGAGAAGCAAAGTAACTTGCTTCATTTAAGAAGACAAGTCACTTGAGGAAAGAAAGTAAGAAGAAGAAGAATGAGCAAGCTCATCCTCAAACACATAACAAAATGCAGCCAGGATGCATAAAGGGGATGAAAAGAAATTGTGAGAAGTGAAGGCAAATTCACTTCTCAAAGTTGCTTACCACCTGAAAAGTTAGTGAAAGAATGCAATGCAATGCAAAATGAGATGAAATGACATGAGCCAAATCAAAACCAGAAGCAAATATGGGATGATAATGATGCTATGAGATGATGCAAACATGAATCAAGACATGAGGATGATCATATGAGTTCATGGATGCAAATGAAACAAGTTAAGAAGCATGAACATTCATGAAAAGTTATGAAATGCAAATGGCATACAACATGGCAAATGCAAGATGCAATGATCAAACATGCTTTCAATATATCTTATGATGTCAAATGAATCACAAGAATGCATAAAATGTCATGGCAAGTCAAGATATGAATGCAAATACAAGGTGGATGCATATGGAAGCCCAAATTAGGGTTTATGAGCAATACATCAAACAAAAACCAAAATCAGAAGCAAACAACATTACAAAAAATTGAAAATGCCCTCAAAGGGTACCTAAACCTATACTAACCCAATGCCCAAAGGAGAAGTCCCAACTCTTAACCTAGTTCAAGGTATGATTTTTCTAAGTTTTCTAGGGTTTTAGGGTTCCTTAACAAGAAAAATGCCAAACAAATGGAAAATGGAAAATCAAATCATGGCCATTTAATCTCACAAACTACATGATATGCTAAACACAATGTAAAAAGAATCAAAGTCCAACTCATCATGGTTAGGCAGAAGTGATTTTTGGAAGTTTGGATCAAAATAATACATCAAAATGATTTTAATTCTATGAAAAATTCTCAAAATGCATCAAGATCAAAAAATAAATTTGGTTTGAGGGTTGGACAATGTTTCTAAATGTTTTTAAATGTTTCATGAATTTTTTAGTGATTTTTAAATACCTAAAAGTATTTTTAATAAATTAATTCTCATTAATTAATTAAAAAGAAACTTTTAAATATTTAAAAATACTTTTTAATGCAAAAAATAAAAATAAAAATATTTTTGTGTTCTGAAATTAAATAATAACTTGTATAAAAAATTTCAGAATTTTTGAATGGGTTTTACTATTTTTAAATAAATGTACAAAACAATGCAATTAAATGAAAATAAAAATGAATTTAAACTGAAATAAAGAAAAGTCAACAGATCCAAGGGCCCTCATTTAAACTTGCTGCGCGCGCGTTTGACTTGGCGCCAGATCCCACGGCTGGAATTCAAACTTAGCTAATTAAGTGATTAAGCCCTAATTTTGCCCTAATGACTTTCAGATGACCGGAACAGTGGTTCCGGTCATCTTCTCCGACGAGCTCAAATGCTAAATCATTCTACACGCTATGAAAATGAAAACCAACTATCCAGGAATCTTCCCCACCCTAAAACGAATCAAACCCCTCACTTAAACATCATTTATCACTCATAATCAGAGAGAATCGAAGCAAACAAATCCTAGGGCAAAAAGTTTCAGAAACAGATTAAACTCTCATCTCTCCACCATTTTCAAAACCAAAGACATCAGAGTGATCAGTGAACTACAAAGAACAACTTAGGAACTTTAAAAATCATTTCTGGAAAAAAAGTTCTTGAGCTACCTGAGTTTTGAAGCTTTCAACTTTGCAGCTTTCTGACCTCCCCTCTTTATGAAATCCACTCCTTTTGGCCCCTTGATGATGTCTGGATGCTTAGAAGGAGTTTGTGCTGGCTGGTTTGGGAGATTGAACAAGTTCTGTTCAAGCTCAGGTGAGAATCGTGTTTATGATTCAGGCAGTTTAAGGCAAAGATGAGGGGTGCTTTGTGACCAGAGTGATGTGTTGAGAAGGTTTATGAGGTTTGTTTAAGTGTTTGTGGCTTGTATGTTGTGTTTCGAAAGCTTTTGCTTCAAGGGTGAAAAATGAGAGTGCTGAGTTCTTGCTTGTTTCAGGCTTGTGTGTTATGTTGTTTGGCTTGCCATTTGTTTGTATAAACTAATCCTATTGGTCAGAGGATGTGACATGCCCTTTTGTGATAGGTATGGCTACTTTTTCTATTTTGTCAATCTTTGTGTAAGAGAAAGCATGGTCATGTTCTAGCCTAGTACAAGGGGTGTGGGCTGCGCAGCATGGTGTGAGGGAAAGGCTAGGATGGTTCAGCAATGTAGCTAGCAAGTGGATGAGAAACTATCATGACTTTTGCAACTTGCTTGCTTTTGATCTTCATGAAAATATCTTGCTCCAAAGGCCAAACAATATGAGAAACTCTTGGCCCATTCTGATTTTTAGGTCATGTGTGATCATTTTGTGTGAATTAGAAGTCCATTTGATAGCTTTAGAACACTTGATCAAGTCATTTTGCAAAATACCTCTTTGGTAGGAACTTTGAAATTTTGTGATTTTAGCCAACTTTGACAAGCCATAACTTTTGATCCAAAATGAATTAGGTTATGTTCTTGTACTTTTTGAAAAGGGAAAGATCTAATCTACAACTTTCATGACCAAAGTTTTTCCATTTGAAGCATTTTTGGATCAAAAAGTAAGGGTTGAAAAGTTGCCTAAAATGACAAATTCCTTAAAAATCAAACTTGCCCCAAAAAGTCAACTTTGCAAAAAACTTGAAATTCTTGAATTTTGTAAACTTCCAACATCTTCCATGATCAAATAAAGATCATATACACTCAAAATGATGAAGATCACCCTTTGGTTGGGTCATTGGGGGCCTCAGATGCCCTGATTTTGTACTGACTTGTCCAGAAAGTCAACTCTTGATCAGGTGACTTCCCCATGGAATTTCTTCATGAAAATTGATATGCATACTCCCTATACCATATATAGACCAATAGAAACAAGAATGACCAAAAAATTTGGAGTTATGGCCTCTGAAACCAAAACCCTAATTTTAGGTCATCTGTGTAGTTAAACCTGGCTCTGCATCCACACCACTTCCAGTTCTTGTGATTCTTTGACATTCTTGACTTTGAGAGGATATAATATGATGCTTGGACACACATGGACCCCCTTGAAGTGATTGATGACCCTTGGAGTGGCTCAAGAGGCTCTTGGATTGTTCAGATCACAAACCCTAGATGCAGATGACTTTGAATCTATGCAGTGAATCAAAACTGTGATATGAGATGATATGATTGAGTTTATGCATATGAAATGTTCACAAGCCATGGTGTGAATGGGTGAGGGCAAATTTGGGGTGTTTACAGGCATGCCTTGAATTCCAAGCTTCATCCAAATGCAAGAACTCATGTACATCATTTCCAAGTTATTTTATGGACAAAATGAGGTCATAGTATCACAAGGCATGTCATGAAACACGTTTGGCCCAAGAGAAAGTTCAAAATTCGTGCATGAGGTACAAGATATTTCTCTAAGTGCAAAAAGGAAAAAACATTCACAAAGCATGATCAGCTTATATCCAAGGGCCGAGATTGATTCAAGGGTGATCAAAGGATGAAATGAGAGCCGCATGTGCACAAGGAGAGAGGATTGCACGAGTAATTCACATCATTACAAAGTTCATGCATTTTTTGCAAAATGATCCCTCTCACACAAATCCTGCCACTACTCAATGCAAACCCTAATCAGCATAATACATACATCATATATAAATCATTTATGGAAAGAATGCAGCCTCATGCTCACTGATACTCTCATTCTAAAGTTTTTGCACAACTTGCATTTCTCATCGAATCTCTTCACACACTCACTGATTCCTCAAAATCTTTGCACATTCTTTCTCCCTGAGGCCTAAGGATCACATTGCACACATTCATTCAAGCTGAAACTTCATATTTCAAGAGGTGCCATTCAAGTGCAGTTGCTTTCAAATCTCAAGATCTAGGAGAATTCAAGGCTTTTTTTGCATTTATTTTGCAATAAGAAGTTAAAAGGAGCAGATCTGCAGCTGGAGGGATCTTATCTTGGTGTTTTGAAGGAGTTGCAAGTTCAGGTATGCTCTGAAATTCGTGGATCTAGATTTGAAATTAAATGTATGCATTGTGATCTGCTCGTTGTGCTGATGACTCTGTAATATTTAGATTCAAAAATGATTGAGTATTAAGTGTTTTATGTTGATTTGAAATTTGATGTTTAGAGCTGTTTGTCTTCGATCTGGCTTGCTCTTTGATCCATTGTGAATTTAATTGGTGTATTTAGATTCAGCATAGTTTATTGATTCGATCTGGAGCTTTTGATCCATTTTGATGGAGGTTTGTTCATAGTGTTGAGTTTTCCGGTGCCGGAGCTAGGGCTCCGGTCACCGGATTCTGGACTTTGTTGCAAGGAAGAAGATGAACATGAGCCCTTGGATCTCTCATCTTGACGGTTTTGGTGACGCCAGCACATTAAGATCCCAGCCTCTCTCTCACGTGCTTCGTTTTATATTTTTAATCTGAATTAAACATTTTATTTGGCACCTCACCATAATTTTCATGCACTCACACTAATGGCCAATGAATGGTTTGACTTGGTTTAAATGATTGACTTAATCTCATGCGTGTGTTTGATCTGAGGGTTCATGTTTTTCCCTGAATTTTGTGAATATCCACTATAATTGTTATGAACCTGCGCAGACCTAATGGGCCTCCTCTGCTTTTTGCATCCCCTGTTATCTGAAGCCCAATTATTTTGAACTAATCCCATTGCTATTCTCACCTCCTTGGCTCATTTGTTTATTTTGTATTTTATTTTGTTTTCAGTTTGATTTTTAATTTTTAAAAATAGATATAAGTCCATAAAAATTCTAGAAAATTTCATGAATGATCCTTTGAGTTTTCTTTAATTTTTGGCATTTTCATTTTTCATTTATTTTTAATTGACACGTGGAAATTAATTGTCTCTTTAATTAATTGCTTTTATTTCATTTTTGAAGCATGTTGCCTTGTACATTTTCTATCTTGATTATTAATTTGAATTTTGAACTGATTCTTTTTGCTCTGGATTCATGATGAGATGTAGTTTGTTGATGATTTTTATTCTGATTTTTAGAAGTTTTCTTAATTGGTTTTGGTCTCTAACTTGTGCATGAAGCCTTCGGACCCTAATCCATGTTTGAACCCTTATTTGAATTGCTAAGTTTCTGATTCTCATTCTCTCCTTTTAGCATGTCAATATTGTATGATTAAGGAGTCTTTTTGCAAGTTTGTAGAATTTTTGGATGTATACTTGAATTGATTTGAATTTTTGTTCTTTGTCTATCCTCTTTTGTTTCCTTTTGGTCATATGTTCACTCCTTAGGTTAGAAGGGCACTTGTGCCAACTTCTTTAAGTTGTTTAGAGATTTCTTAGGATGTTGATACCCCTCTGGTCTTGAGTTGATGTTTTTGCCTTGATAAATTTTGTGTTTGTTTGCTTTTGAAGTTCATTCACTTCTATGCATGTTCACCTCACTTCTTTTGCTTCTTTACTTCTCATGATGTAAATACTTGACTTTGTGTGCTTCTTCTTTTCATCTCATATGATCCTTAGGCAATTTCTTAACATGTTAGGGTTCTGGTCTTGAACTTTGTGATGTTTCTTTTTCTAGTTTGATTTGTTTCATCTCATGTTCACTTTGTGTTGTCATGATAATCCATGTTGCTTCATTTTGAGTGGTATAGTTCTTTTCTCATTCTTATGCTTTTGATTTGCATTTGGTATTTGTGATTAAGACTTCACTTCTGGTTGTGTGGCTTTGGTTTGACATTATGTTCATTTTGTGTTGCATTTATTCTTATGTCACTAACCATTTCAAGGGCTTTGGTAAGTGAGAGGTGTGGATGTGATTCCCACATCTCCAAATCTTATCTCTTCTTCTTTTTTGATATTACTATTCTTGTGATTGTTGAGGCTTAGGCCTTACTTCCTTCCTCTTCTATTCTTCATTCTTCTCTTTCTCTTCTTATCTTCTCTTCCTTTAGGATAGTAAACCTCACTAACCTAGGTTTTCCTTTTGCATGATAACTTTAGGATTCATTAGTCCCCCATTAGACTTTTACCTTTGAGATCCTTTTGTTTCTCTTCTCTTCTCATCTCAAAACCCTAAAAATACACTTAATAAGGATTGAAGTGATATCTTGAGCAATAGCCTTATTCCATGAAACACTTGTAGTCTTCCCATCTTGGGATAGTACAAGCTTGTCTTGTGATGCACAAGTCTGAACAGGATACCATCTTCACCAAGAAAATCATAAAAAACATTTCTTCATCAAAAAATACAAAAAACACTTAATAAATTCAATGAGTTAGTGAGCCTAAGCCCTAATCTCTGGATTCAAGTTTTGGGGATCTTCTCCTTACTTGAGTGTGCTTGTTCTATTATTCCGTCTTGGAATGTAGTGGCAAGTGCACATTCCATGGAAAAGAGCTTGAGTTCATTTCCTTGTGACACACTCATAAAAAGCTTCTAAAAAACACAAACAAACAATAAACGTCTCTCCTTCGGGAATTCTTTTCTCATCTCCTTCGCTCCGTCCGCGAACTTGCTCCTACTTGTCACTTTGCAAGACGGTAACGCACTCGTCGTCCGAGCCTGCAACACCTGAGCATTGACATAGGCAGTTCAAACCTTAATACACAAGCAATCTTTTCCACCCCTAGTTAGGGGAACTACGGCGACTCTGATCCTCATTGTCCAGATGAGGTACGTAGGCAGCGGGGTTGGGCCCGTTCGAGCATAATCTTTATTTTCCCTACATTTTTTCTCTTTGTTTTCTTTCTCAGTTCCTTTTCTAGTCCAGTTCATTTTCTTTGCAGCAGCTTTCATCCCCTCACCCTTTGAAACAATTTCTTTGCAAGCGTGGATCCCGTTGGGTACGGAGGACGATCTGGGTGCTAATACCTTCCCAGGTCGTAACCGACTCCTGAACTCAGTTCTTTGGTTCGCAGGACATGTGTCCTTCCTCTTCCTTTTCTTCTGGTTTATGCAGCATTACCATTCCCGTTCCTTCGGGATAAAAATGCCTGGCTGGCGACTCTAACCTTTTCCGCGCCACTTTCGCATTTGTACCAGGATGGAAATCCGGGGAGCGACAGCTACTAGTGATGATGTTGGGACATCTGCTTCTGGTGAAGACAATTGATGTTGCTGATGGTGTTCTTGTCTGGCTTATTATCTTTTTGTTTCTTTTTATTCTGTTTTTTTTCTTTTGGCACTTTATTTGCTTGGACTGTAATATTTGATGTTACTCTTGACTCAGATGGATCTTATGATACTTGGTTTTGTTTCTACTTGCACTGATTTATTCTGGTTCTCCTTAGTTTAGTTTTACTAATTATGGCTAAAAGGGGGAGAGAAGATTTCTATGCTTAGTTATGGTTTCTCTGCATGTTGGTTCTAGTTGAGGGGGAGTAGTGTGTTTCTGACTTCTGATGTATGGCTCTATGGCTTGAGGGGGAGTACTAATTGTTTGTGTGTTTGTTGATTGTTTGTGTTTTTCTACTTCTATGATGTTCTCTGATTGGATGTGTATGTGTAATTCTATGCTCTAATATTATTTTAGTCAAAATTTTCCAAAGGGGGAGTTTGTTAGTTTTGTAATTGGCATAAACTTTGGTAAAGCAAGGTATTACCTCATAATGTTATGACTGATGTCTTGACATGTGTGTTAAGCATTCTGCAAGTGTTATATGTGTTGACGCAATAGTTTGTTCATGATGTTAAACATGATGTTCTAACATATGATGACAGAACATTCTGGTCAGAATTTTATGGTTTATCTTTTGTGTGGTTATTTCACAATCTTTTGTTTGTTTATATTGAGTGATTAGCTGCACAATAATTGGTGGTAATTTTAGAGCAGACTATCACATTTTTAGAAGAATCATTTGTTTCCTTTTTCATGTTTTTTGAAGATTTGAAGATAAAATATGTTTGTTTCCATAGCCCAAGCCCATGAAGATCATTTTGTATTTAAAGAGGTGCTAACCCTAATTACAGGACAAAGAGAAAGAGATTGAAAGTTGTGTGTTCAAGAATTAGATTTGTGTCATTTTATTTTTGTTGTTTGTAAGCCATTCACACATCACCAAGATGTCTGAATTAGACTAAGTTTATTGAGTTGTTAGTTGTTCACTCTAAGCTTATAAGCAAGAGTGTTTTGTACTTGATTGAAGCTTTTAAGCAAGATCAAGTTATTTCTTTAAAGTTTGTTCTTCTCTATTGTTTTTTCCGCTATTATCACTTCCTGTGATTGAGAGGGAGTTAGAGATGTCTATTATTTGAGTGTGTCTTAGATAGAAATCACAGATCTAGAGATCAGGTGAGAAGATTATAAACTAGAGATTTTACTATGAATCTTCAAACTAATTCTGATTAGTGGATTTCCTTCCTGGCTTGGTAGCCTCTAGACGTAGGTGTGTTTGCACCAAACTGGGTTAACAATTTCTTGTGTCCTTTACAATTATCTACTTCTTAATTTATCTTGTTTATATTTTAACCATTGTTCAAATATTAATGTCGTGACATCTCATTCGACATTTAATATTTAATACCATAATTTCAAGTTTGTCATTGCTAATGGCTTGAGTATTCTTAAGTGATTTTAAGAATGATGTTGGGAGTTACATTGGGAGGCAGAGGCCCAATATCCCGGGGAAAAGAGATTGCAGATAATTTGTATTGTATCCTCTTTGATGATTAAGAAGTGTTTTGTTATCTTTGCTTTAATATGAGATAAAGAAAGATAGTTTTAATTCAAAAATCTATTCTAACAAGCAAACAACAGTTTAAGAAAACAACGAGAAGTTAGAGAGAGAATAGATAGATCAAAAGTCAATAATAGGGCTTATACATAAGGATGCCTATGGAAGTTGTGTATTTTATTATCTAATTATTTCATACACATGGTAGGACTTTGGTGCTGAAAAGTTGCTTACCACCTAGGAAGCAGTTCACCGGCGAGAAGCTCAGTCTAGTAGTGGGTGTATTAGATATTTTGTCATGAATATGAAAAAAGAAAAAGGAATGAGACTTGTAAACAAGTGCCCATGAATCTCTGTTTATGAGATTGAAAAATGTTTGTAAAAACTGTTGGGAGATCAAGACTTATACGAAAGCCTGGCGAAGTTTTAAAACAGACCGAAGAAAGTTTAAAACAAAATAATGTGTCCTAAACACAAAGGATTCCCTATGACACATTTTGACAATTCATTTTATAAAATAAAAAGTATGTGTAAAACTTCAAAGAAAGAAATTCACAGAGGAAGTTTACAGTTCATTAAAAAAGGCAATTGCACCGAGTTTTTGAAAGTAGCTAGTATAAACCCTAATGGTCTATATTTCAAAAATGGGTTGGATCTTACACTCTAATAATGACCCATGAGTGTAAAAACAATTTAATTTGAGGGTGTAAGTTGAAAAACCCTAAATTCTATTTTTAAATGATTATTTTTTAATAAAAAATAATAAAATGATTAAAAATTTCAAACAACAAAGAAAAAAAATTTATGAACTTGGATCAAGGTTTGAAAAATTATGCTTTATCCATGAGATAACTTGTAATTCATTTGTGTTTGAAAAATCAAGAAGAATAATCATTTAAAAATGTTGAAAAACAAATAAAAATTAATTCTTTGTGAAAATTAAAAATATATTAAAAAATGTATATTTTTTGTGATTTTTTCATGGAATAAAATAATAAAACATTTTTGTGAAATATTTAAAAAAGAATCAATCAAAAATGATTTAAAAAAATATGACAGTTATTAATTTTTGAAATCATTAAATAAAATAACAAAATTTAAAAATTTGAATTTATGAAAAAGGCGCCAAGAACATGCGCGGAGGGATTTTTCCTAGATTTGCAAATTCAATCGTATCTCATGGAATAGACATCCATTTGAGATGAAATAAACATGAAAATTGTGTGTTTTGATCCTACGAACATGATGGTACCAATTAATTTCATTTATTTTAAGTTTGGTGAGAGAAATCAGTAATGAACAATGAAGAACCCTAATTTGCAAAAACTAACATGAAATCTTATATAAAGTGTTTTTGATGCAGTTTTTTAAGGGGAATTAATAGAAACATGATAACAAACATTTGGCAAAATTATTGTGCGAGAAAATATGCATGCATTATGAGATGACCAAGTTTAGGCTTACTTGATTGTCATAGCAACAAGAGTAATTTGATTTTTGAGCTGGAGGTGTTACAAAAATGTTGTGTGGATTGCAAGCTTTGAATCACTTTGAAACTTTTTGGATAGAGTTATGGTATCCCACTGCATGATGAAGGCATAATGGCTTGGTTTAAGGGTGATTTTTGGCTAGAGGTGTTTCAGAAGGTGTCTTAAGTGTTTGAACATCTCATATACATCATGTATGATGTGTTTGAGAAATTGGTTTGAGTTGATAGTGGCCACAACTTAAAACCCGATGGTGTTTTCTCAAAATGTCAAATTTTGAGTCTTTTGAAGGAATGAAGAGAAAGCTATGAATTTTAATGCTTTGGAGTGATTTTTATGATCAATAAGAGTCTTTATTTATAGTGGAAGAGACTTGTTGAAGTGGTTTTTGTAACACCCCACTGTCGATTTTTAATTATATTGATGTGTTTTCTTGTGAATTTTGATGTTTATGAGGTTATTTGATGTTTTGTGAAGTTTGGGAGTAGCATAATATTTTAATAATAATTAGAATAATTAAGTGTTTGTGGTTTAGTTTATTATTCGAGATTAAATTCAATAAAATAAAATGAATTAGAGGATAAGGGCATTGTGGTCTTTTGGTTGAGGATAATGTAAACACCCCAAATTTGCCCTCACTCATTTCACCATGGCTTGTGACTCTTTTCATATTGCATAAGTTCAATCATATCATCTCATATTGCATTTTTGCTTCACTGCATTGATTCAAAGCCATCTGCATCTAGGGTTTGTGATTTGAGCAGTCCCTAAGCTATCTGAGCCATTCCAAAGGCCTTCAATCTTCTCAAGAGGGTCCATATATGTTCAAGCACCATGTTATATCCTCCCAGGATCAATAAAGTCAAAAATCACAAGAACTGAGGAAAGGCATGGAAGCAGAGCCAGGTTTAACTGCACAGATGACCTAGAATTGGGGTTTTGGTTTCAGAGGCCATAACTCCAAATTTTTTGGTCATTCTTGTTTCTATTGGTCTCTATATGTTATGAGGATCATGCATATCAATTTTCATGAAGAAATTCAAAGGGGAAGGCATCTGATCACAGGATGACTTCTTGAGCAAGTCAGTGCAAAATCAGGGCATCTGAGGCCCCCAATGACCCAACCAAAGGGATTTCTCCATCATTTTGAATGTGTATGATCTTTATCTGATCTTAGAAGATGTTAGAAGTTCACAAAATTGAAGAATCTCAAGCCATTTGCAAAGTTGCCTTTTTGGGAAAGTGACTTGTAATGCAAACTTGCCATTTTGGGAAAGTTTTTCAACCTCCTCTTTTTGATTAAAAATTGCTTCAAATGAAAAAACTTTGGTAATGAAAGTTGTAGATTGGATCCTCCCATTTTCAAAAAGTACAAGAACTCATTCTAATTCATTTTAGATCAAAAGTTATGGCTTGTCAAAGTTGGGAAAAATCACTTATTTTTCACTTTGGCACCAAAGAGGGAAACTTGCAAATTTACATGCCAAGCATTTCTATGACTTCAAAATGACTTCAAAGCATCACATAAACATAACACATGACCTAAAATTCAGATTGGCCCAAAGAATCATTCATTTTCATGCCTTGATCATTAAGAAATCCAAAAGGGGCCAAGACTCCATGAATTTGCAAAATGACCCAAAGCTTCTCATCCACTTGTGCCAGCTTCCAAAAGTGACTTCCATGGACCTCCTTGAAGCAAGCTGATTCGAACCATGCCCTTGTACCATGACTGAACCAGCCCATACCTTCACTTACACAAATGTTGACTTTATGCAACTTGAGCCATACCAATCAAACTGAGCCACACCAACTACTCTGACCAATCACAGCTTCACATACATGCCTCAAGATCACATTTAACACAATCTTGGAGCCTGAAACCACAGCATTGCCATAGTTCACAAAATCCTCCCTCTTTGCATTTTCATTCGAATCTCATCACACAAACATCAAACCTCAAAACCAACTTCACCATTCATTCAGAAAAGCTTCATAGAGCATAAACCACCCTTCATCTTGCCTTGAAAGCCCTTGAAACTCAAACACGATTTTCTGACCAGTTGATCACAAACTCACAAAACAGCCATAAAAAACTCCATCCAAGCTTCAAAGCTTCTTCAGGGAGGTCATTGGAGGCATTTTGAAGCAAGGAAACAGTCAGAAAGCTCCTGGGTTGAAAGCTCCATCTCAGGTAGCCATGTGAAACTTTTTTCCAGAACCTCTATTTTAAGTCCTTAATCGGTTGTGTTTGATCCCCTGAGTGTAATGAACTTGAAATTATTGAAAATGATGGAGAAATGAGGGTGTATTGCTTGTCTGAAAGTTTTGCATATTTGTGTTCTTGGCTTCGAATCATGTTTAGGAGTGAAAATAAATTCCATTTGAGGTTGGATTTAGGTTTAGGGGAGTGAGAGGAACAAATCTGGAGCTTTAGAGCTCCAGAAATGACCTAGGGAAGAAGTTGAGATTTTTCAGGGAGGGATGTCACCGGAGAAGACGACCGGAGCTCTTCTCCGGTGACCTGGAAGTCATTAGGGCTTTAATCAGGTTTAGGGTTTCATTTGAATGTGAGCCATTGGATTCTGTTTCCCGCACGCATTTCAATGGGTGAGATTTAGTCATTAGCCCTAATCCAGATTTAATTAAATATTAATTAATTAGTTAATGAAGATTAGTCAGGTTTGAACCTGGGCCGTCCAGATGCGCGCCCAATCAAACGTAACAAGCCCAGAATCAATTTGAACCCTCCCTTTGGCATACTTTCCCATTTAATTGATTTTATTTCATTTTATTTGTATTTTATTTCCACGAATTTTTAAAAATAGTAAAATGCATTAAAAAATTCTGAAAATTTTTATCAAATCTTTTATTAATTTTTCAGAACCCAAAAATATTTTAATTTTAATTTTTTGCATCAAAATTTATTTTTAAATCATTTAAATGTTTATTTTTAATTAGTTAATGAAGATTAATTAATTAAAAATGCATTTAGGTATTTAAAAATCACAAAAAAATTCACATTGCATTTTGACATATTTAGAAACATTATCAAACTCTTCAAACAAATTTCTTTTTGGTTCTTGACCTATTTTGACATTTTTCATTGGAATTAAAGTTATTTAAAGGCAATATTTTGGTCCTAACTTAGAAAAATTCATTTTGCCTAACCATGAAGAGTTTGATGATGGTTCTTCTTGCATTGCATCCTTCATATCATGTAGTTTCTAGGGTAAAATTGGTTTGAATTTATCTTTCATTTTCAATTTAATGTGCATTTTTCCTTTTAGAGTGCCTTAAAACCCTAGACAACTTGAGAAAATTATAACTTCCATTAGGTTAAGACTTATGTCCCCTCCTTTTGGCAGTGAACTTGTGTAGGGTTAGGGTTCCTTTGATCCCATTTTCAATTTTTTATCTTGTCATTTGTTTCTGATTTTGAATTTTGCTTTGTGTCTTGTGCATAAACCCTAATTCATGCCTTCCTTTGCATCCATCTTTCATTTGCTTGCATACATGAACTTGCCATGACATTTTGTGCATCAACATGACATATAAGACATCTTAAGACATTTTAGAATCATGCTTGATCATTTGTTCATTCATTTGCCATGTTATGCATTCATTCCATTTCATAAACTTTCACGAACCTTTATGGTTCAAAGCATGCTCCTTTTGCATCCTCATCCTTGTATGATCATCCACAACTCTTGACATGTGTTTGCATCATCTCTTAGAATCATTAAAATCATGTTTATGCTTCTGACTTTGGTTTTCATCATTGCATTTCATCTCATTCTCATTTCATTTTCATTTCCTTTCACTAACTTTTCAGGTGGTAAGTTACTTTGAGAAGTGAATTTGCCTTCACTTTTCACAATCTTTTTTTCATCTTTCTTATGCATCTTTGCTGAATTTTGTATTTGTATTAGAGTGAGGTTGCTCATTCATGTCTCCTTATCACTTTCTTTCTTCAAGCAACTTATCTTCTTAAGTGAAGTAAGTTGACTTGCTTCTTTTGCTTCTTCCTCCTTTCATCTGCTTCTTCCTTGGTGGCTTTTCTCTTGAAGATCTTTTGCAAGCCTCATAAACACTAGGAACAACCAAGCATGATAACAATTAGGGTTTGATTAGTCCCCCATTTAGTTTTACCTTTGTGTCATCTTTGAGTCTTCTCTTCTCATCTCTTAATCAAGGACTAAACCCTTAAGGCTTTAAGACTTTGTGATTAGGGTTATGCCTGTATCCTTCTATTAGGATGGAGTGTATAACTTTAATCCTAAGTGTTAAGCCCTTAATGTGTTTAATTCCTTTAATCAATCCACCTAATAATCATCAAGACATCAAGCTTGTAACTTGGGTCTTGCATTAGGGTTCTAATTCTTCCTTAATTGGTTAAGAAGGACTAACCCTAGTGTTAATGGACAAGTCCCCCTCAAGTTGTCTTACAAACCATAAAATCCACTTCTTAATCTCATCCATTAACTAAAATCCATTTAATAAAGGCTTTGTTTTGTCATGAGGTTAATCCCTAATCATGGATTAAGTTGAGGAGCCTTCCTCAGCTTAAGTGTTCTCATATATTATCCTTCTATTAGGATGGTGTAATGAGTCCATTAAATCCCTGATTATGGCTTAAACTCATTACTTAACACCAAAAAAAAAACTCCAAAAACATCTAAATAAATGCAATTAGGTTAATGATCTTAATCCTATATCAGGGTGGTTAAGTGTGAGGTGCTTACTTCATTCTTAAGGTACTCTCATTACCCCTAATCAGAGGGAAGATGTGATGAGTTTACTAACCCTTGGTTTAGACTTAAGCTCATTTTCTTATGACAAATATCCGAAGGCAATAAAAAATTGAAAATACCAAAAACAAACAATAATCGTCTCCTCCGGGATTCTTTTCTCACCTCATTCACTCAGAAACGAAAACTCGCTTCTTCCGTCTAATGCAAGACAGTTTGCACCTGAGCCAAACAGGTCATACACTTGAGCATAGACAAGTAAGCAGTTCACAAGTCAATTTATCTTTCAGTCTCTTTGAGTCGAACTACGGTGTTCTGACTTCCTCATTGCACGAGAGGATACGTAGGCATAACATAATAGTTATCGAACAAAAGTCTCTGTATTTTCCCCCTCCTTCCAGCATTATTCTTTAAGCCTCATAGTCTTGAGCTTCACATTCTTTTTCTTACACCGACACTTCTCTTATACACTTCACTTTCTTCCAGCACTGACACTTGCATTCTTTCCAGCTTTGATACACAAAATAGCACTGACACTACCCCTTTAAAACACAAATCTTTTAAGCGTGGATCCCGTCGAGTACGGCGGACAATCTGGGTGCTAATACCTTCCCAGGTTGTAACCAACCCCCTTTCTCAGTTTCTCTGGTTCGCGACCGACTTATCCATCTTCTCCTAGGCCTATGCAGCATTACCTTTCCTTCGAGATAAAAATGCCTAGCTGGCGACTCTTCTTCTTCTGAGTTCACCCCTGTGTGTTCTCTTCTCTTTCGCCGACCGTTCACGTCTGTACCCCTCTTGGCCAGGTGTCAATTGGTGGGAGCAACAGCTTGGCAACTCTGCTGGGGAACCTTATACTGTAACCAGGGCTTCTGGTTCTTTTTGTAGGTTCCTCCTAGGGTTTGTTTGATTTGTGTTTACTGGGGTGTTATGTGCTAATTGTGTTTATTTATTTGCTTTATTTACTGCTTTATTTACTGCTTTATTTACTGCTTTATGTACAGCTTTATTTATTGCTTTCCTTTACAGTCTTTCATATTTCATACTGTCATTATCATTGCTGGATCTGGTTTGCTGTTTTGGTGGGTGGGGATTCCATTGAGAGTTTAAGGTCCTATACCTGGGGCCTGAGTGACACCTAGGCTATAGTGGTTCATGTTCTTTCCCATTCCATTTCGGTCTGGTGCGGGAATATGAAACACGGTTCAGATGTGGGTTTCTTCTTGAGAACTCTGTGCTACAAATTTCCTGTAGTGCTAGGGCTATCTGGGAAGCCTTCTAAGTCTGGATGACCTTTATTATGACCTTCAGAAACTGAGGTGAATTAGAGGAGGATCTTTTATGGTTATTGTAAACATTGTACCTCTGGGTTAGAAGTGTTTACACTTCTCATAACTGATCCAAGTCTGAGGATCCTTGTTCTATAACACTACCTGTGAGGGGGTTGGGCTGTTTACAGGTTTGCAGGTACCCTTGGCCACATCATACCCTGTTACTATTTGGTTTAAGAGTACTCCACTTTGGACAGTTCTTGTGATTAACCCTGGACGTGTGACTCTTTATTTGAGTCCCCTACCCTGGTTACTGGATTTCTGAACCTTCATCTGGACTTTCTTTGAACATACATGGGCTTATATCAAGACAGATAATCAGATCCAGCTTGATCACAAACCCTTGCATATCATTTGCATACATCATCATTGCATCATTTAACATTTTTTTATTTGTTTTTCAGGGTATCCATATCATATCTGGTTTGGTTTTGACCCCTTCTTCTGCATAGACCTCTGCTTCATCAGTTATCTGCTTCAGCTATCTTCATCATCACCAGCATCAGCCTGTCAGTGGCTCATTTCCAGCATCAGTCTGTGATCCTCATCAGCACTTACCTTCAGTTTCTTCAGCAGCACTCATGACTACTCCCAGGAAGAGCAACATATCTTACCACTTTTTTGAGCCTGTGTTGACTGGTATCAGGCAGGTCCAGTCACTTATCACACCTGACCACATCCCACTGTTTAGAGAGCATCATGGAGGTATCCTGGATATGGTTATGGACCTTGACCCTTCTCAGAGGAGCATGATCCACACATGCTTGCAGTTTTATGACCCTCCTTTGAGATGCTTCACCTTCCCAGACTTTCAGTTAGGGCCTCTACTGGAAGAATTTTCCTCATTGATTGGAGTACCTATCAGGGGTGGACTCCCTTTCAACCCAGAAATGACTTTTCCCAGCAATGGAGAAGTAGAAAAAGCACTGTACCTGGAGCCTGCCTTGATTGAGCAAAGCATGACAACAAAAGCTGGGATCCCTGGTTTACACTTGGACTTCTTGATTTCTCAGGCCATCCTGAAGGCCTCCTTGGGAGAGTGGAGGGCAGTCTGTGCACTGTTAGCCCTCAGCATATATGAGCCCAAATTTGTCAGCAAGAATGCCATTCATTTGTTTCTTCTGAGGAACCCAGTACCCACATTGCTGGGAGATTTCTATTACTCCATCCATCAGAGGAATGAGAAACAGAGGGGGAAGTTGGTGAGATGTTGTGCTCCTTTGTTTCACACCTGGCTGCTCAAACACCTACCTAAGTCAGATGCTTTCTTGAACCCTCACCAACAGAAGAATTGGGCCAAGAGGCTCGTTGCTTTGACTTCAGATGATATTAGATGGTGCACACAGAGCACCAAAGGCAAAGACATTATCACCAGCTGTGGACAATACCCAAATGTGCCTCCAATAGGAGTAAAGGGTTGCATCAACTACAATCCTTTGCTGTTTAAGAGACAACTGGGCTATGCTTTGGTTCACCCTCCCAGAGTGCAGGATTTAGCCGAGACCCTGTATTGTGAAGTGAAGCCTAATTCAGCTGCTGTCAGACAAGCATCTTGGGCTTGGGACAACATCCAGAAAAAAGGGATGGCTATTCTAGGGAGGTGTAATAATGTTGCTTCAGCTCAGTACTATGATTGGTCCCGTACTAGAGCTCAGATTACTGGAATGCCTTTCACCATTGAGGACATACCTGGACCATCTACAACACAGCCAGCAGCAACTGTCAGCCTGGAAGAATTTGAGAAGCTGAAGGAAAGGAATGAGAATCTGTCTCAAGCTTTGAAGAAGACCCTTTGGGAAAGGAGTGATGGTCGTCTGGACATTGAGAGGTTGGAAAAGCTTAGGGTGGAGCATCTTGCCAAAATTGAGAAAACAGAGGACTACATCAGGAAAGCAAGAGCTGGGGAACAAATATTGAAGAATGCCTGTAAAGAAGCCAAGATTCAGAAGGCTAGGACTGAGCTCTATCTGCAAGAGAGTCAGGCTAGGTGGGTCAAGATCACTGAAGCCCGCTGATAACAAGAAAATGTATCGATTATATTGCTAAGTTTCATTAACGTTTTATCGCATAATCATCGTTTTAACACTCGATTTCTCGAGTTTTTCTTACCGTTTTGCAGGTACATCATATATGGAGCTAAATCATGAATTAAGAGCAAAAGGAACAAAAGCAACCATAAAAAGATGAAGAAATGAAGAAGCCTGCAGAACTGCATAATTTGTTGCAGTCACGGTCGTCACCAAGGTGTCACGGTCGTGACACCCCAAAAGAAGCCATCACGACCGTTAGCACATTGTCACGACCGTGACACTTAAATTGCACAAGACACGAGCGTGAAGACCTTGTCACGACCGTGACAAGGTAAAAAGTAGGTTATTGACTGAGACCACGTCAAAACCTTACGTGAAGAATTTCCTGCCTATTTTTTTAGCCACGTTCCTACATTTCCTCCACCACTTCAGCAAGGCCCAATGCAACAAGCCCAATTTTCAAGCCCATTAATTGTTCTATAAATAGCACAAGTTTTATGAAGAAACTACAGAGCATTTTTTATTCGATTTTCTGCGGAAGCTCTGCCGATTTATTTTATGACCCTGTTTTTATTTCTGCATTATTTTCAGCTTTTCATTCTTATTGTATCCAAACCAGCCATATAACAATTTCCAACATCAGGAAATTGTTATACATTTACTTGTTTCTAAACCTTCAGAATTTGTTTATTTTCGATTTCCGCCAACTCCAAGCTTTCCGGTCTGTGGAAGAAGGAGTCTGCTATAGTTTTGTTAACCAGGTTTTTATTATA
This sequence comes from Lathyrus aphaca, assembly GCA_963966055.1. Taxonomy (NCBI): domain Eukaryota; kingdom Viridiplantae; phylum Streptophyta; class Magnoliopsida; order Fabales; family Fabaceae; genus Lathyrus; species Lathyrus aphaca. The sequence continues at coordinate 503,260,911 of OZ014519.1, read as the reverse complement.
TTGCAAATTTAATATTTATAATGTTTATTTATTTTTCTGCCATGAGTATTCTATTATTTGTTTTTCTGTCTCTGTCTGGTTCAACATCAATGAGTAGCTAATTACCTTAGGGCGGTATGTAGTTAAAACAAACTTAATCGGTAAAATTTAACCATAGGCTAAAAATAATTAATAACTTAACATTCTGGCTGACACTTTTTAATTAAAATCGACCTTTTCGTTATGAGAGTAAGAAAAGAGTATTAGGTTAGGTCAAGACCACGAGAGTGTGAGATTTTAACCAGATAGCTAAAGTTAGGCATTTAAATTAAACACAGCGAGAGCGCTTTAAAATAAATTAGAATTACTAAGTTTCTAAAAATTATCTCTAAACACTTATGGGCTAGCGAGAGCAGGCATAGGGCTTTAGGGGTAAGATCTGAGATAAGACCACGAGAGTGTGAGTTGAGGGTATTTAAACTGGTAACCTCTACCGAATAGATTAAGTAAACATCTTTATAAGCCTAGGTTAGATTGACCCACCTAAGTTAGTATAATTACATACCGACCGCCTTAGTATTATTTTATTAAAACTTAAATTTAATTCCGCCTTTAATATTTTAAAATCAACAAAAAATCGTGACAACCCTTCACCTTAGATAAACTAGAAGTTCATCTAGCACTAAGTAACCATAGAGTCCCTGTGGATCGATAATCTTAAATATTACTTCGATAGGCAGTGCACTTGCAGTTCAGATACCGCTAGACACATAATTAGACACGTCTTTAGCCCATCAAGTTTTTGGCGCCGTTGCCTTGGACCTTAATTTAGTTACTAGTGCACTTTAGGTAGCATTGTCTAGACTAAGGTATCAACTATTTAATTTAATTTAATTTCCGAGTGTATGCCAAGTACTCGCTCTAAAAGCGAAGACTTGCAACCTCTAATCCCTGAATCGGAACGCTTCTTACACGTAAGAAGACGGATATTCGATTACGAAAAAAGTTACAATATTCCAGATCTTCAATTAGATTCACCTAAACCAGTCGTAACATCAAAGGACGCAGAGATGGCTGAAGAACAGAATCACCCACTCAAGTATTATGCCAGTCCTTCGCAAGCTGAACCGCATTCAAGCATTGCCGCACCGGCTATCAACCGAAATGATTTCGAACTAAAACCTTCGTTGATATCAGCCGTGCAACAAAATCAATTCGCCGGAAATCCTACCGAGGATCCGAACCTTCATCTTTCGATCTTTGTGCAATACGCAGATACCGTAAAAGCCAATGGAGTTACCCAAGAAGCTATTAGACTACGTTTATTTCCTTTTTCACTTCGAGACAGAGCAAGAGCTTGGCTTCAATCTCTGCCTTCGAACTCAGTAACTACGTGGGAGGAACTTAAGAGAGTTTTCTTGAACAGATATTTTCCACCTAGCAAGACAGCTATGCTGAGAGCTCAGATCAACGGATTTAAGCAAAGGGAAAGCGAATCACTATTCGAAGCTTGGGAACGCTATAAAGATTTGCTGAGACTTTGTCCACATCACGGATTAATAGAATGGATGGTCATCCATACCTTCTATAATGGACTCTTGTACAATACAAGAATGACAATTGACGCTGCCGCAGGCGGTGCATTGATGGACAAAGAATATAATGATGCTTATGCACTCATCGAAAGTATGGCTCAAAACCATTACCTTTAGGGGAGCGAGAGAGTCGCAACCGAGAAACCAACAAAAGGAGGTATGTACGAAGTGAGTAGTATGGACCAAGTCAATGCAAAGTTTGACCAACTAAGCCAAAAGATCGACAACTTGGCCATAACACCAACAGCCACCGTGGCTGCAGTAACACCTAACTGTGAGTTATGTGGAGTCCCAGGACACGAAGTTTCTGATTGTCAACTATTGACAGGTACTCCCACTGATCAAGTGAATTATGCTCAAGGAAACCCATACTCAAACACATACAACCCAGGTTGGAAGAATCATCCGAACTTCTCCTATAAGAATAACAATGCTTTATACGCACCAGGTCAAGCACCAGCTACACCACCAGGATATCAAAAGACTGCTCCTAATGTCCCTAGAAAATCGAACCTTGAGTTGATGATGGAGAACTTTATAGCTAACCAATCTCAAACAAACAAGGACTTCTTAAACCAAAACATTCACACCAGTGAGAAGATTAAACAATTAGTGAGCAAAGTAGATGCATTAGCTACACATAACAAAATGCTTGAAACTCAGATTTCACAAGTAGCTCAACAACAAGCACCTACTGCTGCACCAGCTGGAGTATTCCCTGGACAACCTCAACCTAATCCGAAAGGACATGCCAATGTCGTAATATTAAGAAGTGGCAAGGAACTTGACGGACCTACCGATCCAAGACTTGACAATCCAGCCATGTACCAAAAACCAGATAAACCGACTGAAGTGCTGAATGATCCAGAAGAAAAGGAAGAAGATAATCAAGAGGTAGTGGAGAAAGAACAGCCTTATGTGCCTCCACCACCCTATAAACCACCAATTCCGTACCCTCAAAGATTAACAAATGCCAAGACGACGGGTCAATTTAAGAAATTTGTTGAACTTCTGAAACAATTGAATATTACTATTCCGTTTACAGAAGCTATCACTCAAATACCCTCGTACGCTAAGTTTTTAAAAGAAATCTTATCCAATAAGAAAAAGATAGAGGATAACGGAACAGTTACACTTACTGCTGAGTGTAGCGCCATAATTCAGAATAATATGCCTCCTAAGCTAAAAGATCCAGGAAGTTTCTCTATACCCTGTGTAATAGGAAAATTCGTCATTGACAAAGCTCTATGCGATTTAGGAGCCAGTATCAGTGTTATGCCCTTAACGATTTGCAAAAGGCTAGACATGGGAGACCTTAGACCAACTAAAATGTCTGTTCAACTAGCTGACCGCTCAGTTAAATATCCTGTAGGCATACTAGAAAACGTCCCAGTACGTATAGGACAATTCTACATCCCTACTGATTTTATAATCATGGACATCTCTGAAGACTCCACTACACCTATCATACTAGGAAGACCATTCTTAGCTACCGCCGGAGCTATAATAGACGTAAAAAGAGGAAAGCTAACCTTTGAAGTAGGTGAAGAGAAAGTTGAATTTATTTTAACCCAATTCTTACAATCACCAGCTATAGAGGATACATGCTATCTATTGGACGTAATTGACGAATGTGTAAGAGAAATGGAACTGAAAGAAACTACCTATTCTGAAATAATGAAAATTCAAATCCCTCCGATTTTCGAAGATGATAATTGGCGTGCACCGTATCAAGATGATAGTCTAAGCGAAAGTTTAGAACTTACACCGGATCCCATGCCAAGTAAAGATAAACCTACATTAGGATTAAAAACTTTACCTCATAACCTAAGGTACGAATTCTTAGACATTGAATGTAAAAGACCAGTTATAATAAATTCCAGTTTAGGAACTATAGAAACAAAGAAACTTTTAGATGTCTTGAAGAAATATCCAACTGCATTAGGATATAACATATCTGATATCAAAGGAATATGCCCTTCGGTCTGTATGCATCGTATTCTGCTAGAAGAAGATTGCAGAACCTCCAGAGAATCTCAAAGAAGAATTAACCCAATCCTTAGCATTGTAGTAAAAGAAGAAGTTAAGAAACTACTAGACTCCGGAATAATATATCCAATCTCTGATAGTGAATGGGTTAGTCCAATACATGTAGTGCCAAAGAAAAGAGGTATCACTGTTGTGAAAAACGCTCAAGGCGAATCGATATCGCAAAGAGTAGTGACGGGACATAGAGTATGCATAGATTATCGTAAACTAAACAAAGCCACTCGAAAAGATCATTTCCCACTACCCTTTATAGATCAAATGTTAGAAAGATTAGCCAAGCATTCTTACTTCTGTTATCTTGACGGTTACTCAGGATTTTTCCAAATCCCTATCCATCCAGATGATCAAGAGAAGACTACATTCACATGCCCATATGGAACGTTCTCTTATAGACGAATGCCCTTTGGATTATGCAACGCTCCTGCAACCTTTCAAAGATGTATGATGTCAATCTTCGCAGATTTTATAGACAACATCATGGAAGTGTTCATGGACGACTTCTCTGTATGCGGGAAAAGTTTTAAAGGATGCCTATCAAACTTAGAAATGGTGTTAGAGAGATGTGTAAAAGTAAACCTCGTGCTTAACTGGGAGAAATGTCATTTTATGGTCAAAGAAGGAATCGTATTAGGTCACGTAATATCCGACAAGGGAATTGAAGTTGATAAAGCTAAGATTGAAGTCATAAAAGATCTTCAACCCCCTAAAACCGTTCGAGAAATACGAAGCTTTTTAGGACACGCCGGTTTCTACCGACGATTCATCAAAGATTTCTCGAAAATCACTAAACCCCTTACTGGTTTATTAATGAAAGACGCTGAGTTCATATTCAATGAAGACTATCTTAAAGCATTTGAAACTCTAAAAACAGCCCTCATCACCGCACCAATCATGCAACCCCCTGACTGGAGATTACCTTTCGAAATCATGTGCGATGCGAGTGACTATGTTGTAGGCGCAGTTCTAGGCCAAAGGAAGGAAAAGAAACTTCATGCGATTTACTATGCCAGTAGAACCTTAGATTCTGCTCAGATGAACTACGCCACTACTGAAAAAGAATTGTTAGCAGTTGTCTTTGCGCTTGACAAATTCCGTTCTTACCTAGTAGGAGCGAAAATAATCGTTTACACAGACCATGCTGCTATCCGATATCTATTGACTAAAAAAGATGCTAAACCGAGACTCTTGAGATGGATTTTACTCTTACAAGAGTTTGATCTCGAAATAAAAGATAAGAAAGGTACTGAAAACGTCGTAGCGGACCATTTATCTAGAATAGAAGGTATTAAACCCGAACAAGTGCCGATTAACGATGATTTTCCGTATGAACAGATGATAGCACAATTAGGAAGCGACCTAGCTCAGTTAGACTTAAATGAATCAGAACCTGTGGAAACAATCCAGACAACTGTAGGACTGCCATGGTACGCTGACATTGTTAACTACCTAGCCGCAGGAGCTCTTCCACCCGATCTAACCTATCAGCAGAAAAAGAAATTCTTTCACAATCTAAAACATTACTATTGGGATGAACCATTATTGTTCAAAAGAGGACCCGATGGAATCTTTCGCCGATGTATTCCCGAAGAAGAAATAGAAGATGTCATTGCTCAATGCCATTCATCTCCTTATGGTGGACATGCAAGCACTTCCAAGACTTGTGCAAAAATCTTGCAAGCCGGCCTATTTTGGCCTAATTTATGGAAAGATGTCCACATCGCTGTTATAAATTGTGATCGGTGTCAACGCACCGGCAATATTTCAAGAAGAGATGAAATGCCTCAAAAAGGAATATTAGAAGTAGAAATCTTTGACGTCTGGGGAATAGATTTCATGGGACCATTCTCATCATCTTTCGGTAATAATTACATACTCGTAGCTGTTGATTATGTTTCGAAATGGATTGAAGCTATAGCTTCTCCTACAAACGATACACGAGTAGTAATAAAGCTTTTCAAAAATATAATCTTTCCCAGATTTGGTGTGCCTAGACTCGTCATAAGTGACGGTGGCTCGCACTTCATTTCAAAAATCTTTGACAAATTACTATCTAAGTATGGAGTAAGACACCGTGTGGCAACACCATATCACCCACAAATAAGTGGACAAGTCGAAGTCTCAAACAGAGAAATTAAACAAATCTTAGAAAAGACTGTCGCCATATCTCGGAAAGATTGGTCATCTAAACTTAATGAAGCTTTATGGGCTTATAGGACCGCTTACAAGACACCCATAGGTACTACACCTTTCAAATTAGTTTATGGAAAATCTTGTCACCTCCCTGTAGAACTAGAACACAAAGCTTATTGGGCGATTAGAACTCTCAATGTAAACTATAATGCTGCAGGAGAAAAGCGAATCCTAGATATTAACGAATTAGAAGAATTAAGGCTAGATGCTTATGAGAATGCTAAGATATATAAAGAAAGAACTAAGTGATGGCACGATAAACGCCTATCTAGGAAAGAATTTAATGTGGGAGACGTTGTACTCCTCTTTAATTCAAGACTTAGGCTCTTTCCTGGAAAATTAAAATCTAGATGGTCAGGACCCTTTGAAATAACTAAAGTATTCCCGAGTGGAGCAATAGAAATTAAGGGTAGGAATAGTGAACCATTCATAGTAAACGGACAACGTTTAAAACATTATCATAAAGTTGAAAATAGAGATTATGCAAATAATCTAAGGCTTTTAGAATTGTCCACTAATTCCCCTAATTAATCTAAACCTAAGCATTACGTCAGGCTTTTGACGATAAAAACAGCGCTTAGTGGGAGGCAACCCATTTTCTCATTTAATTATTTAAGCTATTCTTTTTATCATTCTATTATTTTCTTTGTTATTTATCGTTTTACTATTTAATTGTTTTGTCATTTTATAGTTTTATTTCATGTTACTAGTATTGCCTTTAAATTATGCATTTCATTTCCTTATTTTAATCTTAAATCACTTTTTACAGATTTTCTAAAAGTCTTTTCCACTTTCCTTCTCCCCCTGATTTGTTTCCTCCATATTTGCACTAACCATGGCTAACCAACCCATAAACCATATGGAAACCAAATTTAGAGGTAGAAACCAAAGAATGAAGTTTGAAGAGTTATCACAGAGGCAAATGGATTTGACCCTGTATCCGGATGATCAGACTATGGAAACCCTAGGTATACATGATAGCATCCTGTACTTGTTTAACCGACTTGGATGGGAGAATGCACGGATTCAACATAAGTTTGTGACTTACCGCGAGCTCACCCTTGAGTTCCTTAGCTCCTTAGTTTACCTACCTGAGCGCGGTTTTAGATTTAGGAAATGATTTATCAGTTTCCGCCTATTTGGAATAAAATATGACTTTAACCATAAAGAACTAGCTGACTTATTAGGATTCCCTAGTGGACCATTTGCTTTTACTACCACACAGGTAGAATTGATGGATATTGAGCTAGATTTCTTTTGGGGAACTTTAACCTGAAACTACCACCCTGAACCAAATAGCATGAACAATGATGAGATCCATAACCCTGCTCTCCGTTACTTCCATAAAATCCTTGCCCACACCTTCTTTGGAAAAGAAGAAAACATTACCGGAGTATCTAAAGATGAGATATTCATTATGTCATGTTTCACTAATGGACAACCTGTTAATGGTGTACCTTTCATGATGCAAACCTTCACCCGTATCCAAGAAGAACCTGAATTACCTATATTAGTAGGAGGTCTTGTAACCATGATTGTTGATGCCATAGGACTTAGGTACCAATTGCACAGATGCAACCGTTTAGGTACCATCCGTCCTATGAATCTTAACTTCTGCTTTGATCGCCATATCATAAGGAATTTAGGACATCCACCTTTCGAGTACCTAATCCGAAATGAGGTAGTAACCCTGTTCACACTGCCAAACCATGCTAGAGTAAGTGTTCACAATAAGGATAACTGGCTGTATGAGTTAACCCCACCTGATTATCCATCTACTCCTGAAACACCTCAGTCTTACAAGATAAAAGATGATATAATGACCGATGTTGAAACTGACCCTGAGACACCTCCTGGTTACCATGACATTGACCACACTGACGAAGTTATTGAGACCCCTGAAGTGAATCAAGGAGATTATGCTAACAACTTACAGAATATCATGAACACTCTTGAAGCTTACCAAACTGATATAAATTCATTTAAGGAAGACATTAAGAGCATGCGATTGGACATTATAGGTTTGACTGACATAACCTGCGAACAATTCTATCACTTGAACTCCGCAATCGAAGATTTGAAGAAACGCTTTTGAAAATGCTATAAGTGATTTAGTTTATTTTTCTCATTGTTTTCGTTTCTAGTTAGATTTATTTTTCGCAAACAATTTCGTACCGTATTTTCATTTATGTAATTTCAATTTCAATTATTATATGCAATGCACTTCTAGTTCCAAAATTTCTCCATTTTAATCAATTTATATATTTTTAATTCTATGTACTGTTATGCTTGCATTTGCTCCTATTATATAAAAATCTCTCATGCCATGCAAGTTAGTAAAATACTATGTTGAAATAAATTATTATATGGTGTTTAAATGTAATATTGAGTGAGAAGTGAAGAAAATGAATTATTATAAAGTATGTGAAATATATGAGATAGTGCTTTCTGGAAATTATTCAACGAAGCAAGCCCTCACGGTCGTCACACCCCCCTAACGATCGTGACGTGCTCATTTAGCGTGTCACGACCGTCACCTCCCTGTCACGACCGTGACAACCCTAATTATAGGATTCGTGAGAAACAGAACTGTTTCTTTTCGTGACCTCTTCTTCTTCTTCCTCCATAACTTCCAAAAACCACCCATTTTCTCCATAACTTCCGTAACCTCCCATTACCAACTTTAAACTCATTAACCCCCCATTATCACCACACCTATCACATTCTCACCTTCCAATATTTACCCGAATCATTATTTCTCTCATTTTATCATTTTTTCACAAATATCAAAAATCTTCATCTCTCACTCTAAGTTCTTGCATGCAATGGATGCCATTCAATTCAGAGAGGGTGATGCTGGAGAAACCCAGAGAGAAAGATTCATCTGATTCCAGAACCGCGGTTTGCAACCTACGCGTTATATCGACACTGAATGTTTGAGAGAGCTCGGAATGCTCAACAGTGTCAAGAACTTGCTCAAGAAGGTTAATCTTTGGGTTCTATGCAGTCAGCCTCAACCAACATTCGAGTTGCTGACACTGGAGTTCCTAAGTTCGTTCTGTTACATCACCAGTTCCGGTTCTCAGAGTCAGCTTACCGGCGTTGCTAAATTTAGATTGTTTGGCCGGGAGTTTGAACTTTCGCAAACAAGGATAGCCGAGTTGCTAGGCTTCGCTCACGGAAATGAAGCTCACCTCCGCGTGCCGGATAATTTTAGTGAAACCGCTTTCACTTTATGGCACGACATAACCAATACCCGTGCCTCAGCCTTCCAAAGCCTCAACGCTACACACATCCACAACCCGGCAATCCGTTATTTCCACCGAGTCATTTGCAACACCATATTCGCTCGAGAAAGTAACCATAAGCTCAACTCCAAAGAGCTTTTGTTCTTGCATTGCGCTCTCAATGACGAGCCGATCAACGCTGCCCCGTTCATGCTTTCTCACATCCAGGCTATTGCGCACAGAGGCTCCACCCCATTTTTCATTGGCGGCATTGTCACCACCCTCGCCTTTCAGTTAGGGCTCAGTGACTTGCTCGACAATTTGCCTGGCATAGCCGCAGAATTCCTCACCAAAAGCTATTGCAGGTCTGCTCACCTGATTGCGCAGCGAGAGGATGGCAGGTATAGCCCTGTTGTCCATGGCACCATTTTTCATCATATCATTCTGCCATCCCGTGACCGCATCGACCCATCCAGCCGAGCCAACTGGCTCTTTATTTTACCAGATGCTGCCGACCACACCCCTATCCATGATGATCAGGCAGATCCTCCAGCGGATGAGATGCAGGATGCTATGGATGCAGCTGAGCCTGTCCAGGATATACCAGAGTCATCTACCCGACAGCCTCCTGCATCGGAAATCACACTTGAGGAAGTCCTCTGTGCGATTCATCAGCAGAACCAGATGAACGCCGCACTGGAGCGAAGGCAGAAGGAGCAATATGATGCTTTAATCAGCACTATTGCAAGCAACCAGACATCTACTAATGAGAAGCTCGACGAAATTTTCAGCGAGCTAGAGGCCTTACGCATTGACATCACTGCTGCCACCGGCACCGGTTCTGATCCTGAAGCGACTCCTTTCAGACGCTCCCGCACCAGAAGCCGACCCCGCGGTCCTCAGCAGCCTTAGTTCTAGTTTTGCTTATGTTTGTTTTTCGTTTTTGTCGTTTGTACTGTACTTTTGCCGCATTTATATCACAACATTGAGGACAATGTCTGATATAGTGTGGGAGAGGTACCTTTCATTTCCGCATTTTTCCCTTTTCGCACTTTTCCATTTCGTTGTATTTTCAATTCCGTTGTATTTCTTTTCGTAAGTTAATGAAACGAGCAAATCTTTTTGCTATTTTCTTTAGTTTCGAACTTTCCCCGTTTATTTAGCCATACCAGAAAAAAATCTTTAATTATTCGCATTACCCGACTTACCTACGGAATCGTAATTAGGAAGCTGAGAACGATTAAACAAGACCAATACAATCTTGACACCTTTGACTTCCCACTTAAGCATTCCATTCCGATTATCATTACGAGTACACTTTAAGTTTCAGTTCAAAAGTAACCCCTAGTAGTTTATACTAGCAGTCAGCACCGTCTAAACACAAACCACGTGGGGAGCCGATGAATATAAGCGTTTGATGCCTAATCAATAATGATCCTTCATATCTCGATGCAAAATGAAAAGAAATTGCACCAAAGTACACGGTCGCATATAAGAAACGAGAAATATGAGAAGGAGTCCATTGTGGGTTGGTTCAGAGGTACTGGTTCTGAACTTGGTAGGGCGTGCTACGGCTCGATCCCCCACAACCTCCAAATCGGATAATACATGTAGGGTTACCACACTCGTGTACCAGACCCCATGCTTAAAAAGGATCAGAGTCGCTAACCGGCTACTCCACTACGTGCATGCTAAGGCAAAGGGCTTAATGTGATTGCGCTATGTCGCTCCCGATAGATGGGACCGGCCCAAATAAAGGTACTGACGCGAACGGTCGGCGAGAGGGACAATGAGAACACACAGCCGTGAACTCACTGGAGATGAATAGAGTCGCCAGCTAGGCATTTTTATCCCGTAGGAAAGGCAATGCTGCATAGACCTAGAAAGAGATGGATAAGACGGTTGCGAACCAGAGAGACTGAGAAAGGGGGTTGGTTACAACCTGGGAAGGTATTAGCACCCAGATTGTCCGCCGTACTCGACGGGATCCACGCTTAAAAGATTTGTGTTTTAAAGGGGTAGTGTCAGTGCAATTTGTGTGTAAAAGAGCTGGAAAACAAAATGTACAGGTGTCAGTGTAAGAGAAGTGTGAAGTGTAACATATACAGTGTCAGTGTAAGAAAAGGAATAAGATGCTCAAGATCATGAGGCTAAAAGAATAAAGCTGGAAAGGGGGGGGATATACAGAGACTTTTGTTCGATAACTGTTAAGTTATGCCTACGTATCCTCTCGTGCAATGAGGAAGTCAGAACACCGTAGTTCGACCCAAAGAGACTGAAAAGTGAATTGACTTGTGAACTGCTTACTTGTCTATGCTCAAGTGTATGACCTGTCTGGCTCAGGTGCAAACTGGCTTGCATTAGACGGAAGAAGCAAGTTCTCGTTTGTGAGTGAAGGTGATGAGAAAAGAATCCCGAAGGAGACGATTATTGTTTGTTTTTGTGTTTTCAGTCTTTTATTGTTTTTGGGTTTTGTCATAAGTTAATGAGCTTAAGTCTAAACCAATGGATTTAGTAAACTCATCACATCCTCCCTCTGATTAGGGGTAATGAGAATACCTTAAGTGTGAAGTCAGATTCTCACACTTAATCACCTTTGCTGTAGGATTAAGATCATTAACCTATTTGTTGATTATTTAGATGTTTTTTGTTGTTTTTGTTTAGTGTTAAGTAATGAGATTAAGCCATAATCAAAGATTAAACAGACTCATTACACCATCCTAATAGAAGGATAATAGATGAGAATGTTTAAGCTGAGGAAAGCTCCTCAACTTAATCCATGATTAGGGATTAAACTCATGACAAAACAAGCCTTTGATTAAGTGGATTTTATTTAATGGTATGATGATGAAGTGATTTTTAGGGTTTGTAAGACAACTTGAGGGGGACTTGTCAATTAACACTAGGGTTAGTCCTTCTTAACCAATTAAGGAAGAATTAGAACCCTAATGCAAGGCCCAAGTTACAAGTGTGAAGTCCTGATGATTATTAAGTGAATTGATTAGAGGATTTAAACACATTAAGGGTCTAACACTTAGGATTAAAGTTATACACTCCATCCTAATAGAAGGATGCAGGCATAAACTTAATCACAAAGCCTTAAAGCCTTTAGGGTTTAGTCCTTGATTATGAGGTGAGAAGTGAAGACTCAATGAGACACAAAGGTAAAAACTAAGTGGGGGGACTAATCAAAACCCTAATTATTGTCATGCATGGTTGTTCCTAAGGTTTGTGAGGTTAACAAGAAAGAACTTCAAAGGAACCACCAGGAAGCAGATGAAAGGATCAGGAGAAGCAAAGTAACTTGCTTCATTTAAGAAGTCAAGTCACTTGAAGGAAGAAAGTGAGAAGAAGAAGAATGAGCAAGCTCAATCTCAAACACAAAGTAAAATGCAGCAAGGATGCATGAAAGAGATGAAAAGAAGTTGTGAGAAGTGAAGGCAAATTCACTTCTCAAAGTCACTTACCACCTAAAAAGTTAGAAAAGAAAATGCAATGCAATGCAAAATGAGATGAAATGGTATGATGAAAAACCAAACCAGAAGCACATACATGATGTTAATGATGCTATGAGATGCTACAAACCAGAAACAACACATGTGGATGATCATACAAACTTATGGATGCAAATGAAGCAAGTTAAGACACATGAGCATACATGAAAAGTTATGAGATGCATATGGCATACAACATGGCAAATGAAAGATGAAATGATCAAACATGCTTTCAATATGTCTTATGATGTTAAATGAATCACATGGATGCATAAAATATCATGGCAAGTCAAGGCATGAATGCAAATGCAAGATGGATGCATATGAAAGCCCAAAATAGGGTTTATGAACAATACAACAAACAAAACCCAAAATCAGAAGCAAACAACATTACAAAAAATTTAAAATTCACTCAAAGGATCCCTAAACCTATACTAATCCACTGCCCAAAGGAGAGGTCTCAACTCTTAACCTAGTTCAAGATATGATTTTCCTAAGTTTTCTAGGGTTTTAGGGTTCCTTAACAAGAAAATTACCAAACAAAATGAAAATGAAAGATCAAATTATGGCCATTTAATCACACAAACTACATGCTAAACACAATGCAATGCAAAAAGAATCAAGGTCCAACTCTTTAGGGTTAGGCAGAAATGATTTTTGGAAGTTTGGATCAAAATAATGCATAAAAATGATTTTAATTCTATAGAAAATTCTCAAAATTCATCAAGATCAAAAAATAAATTTGGTTTGAGGGTTGGACAATGTTTCTAAATGTTTCTAAAGGTTTCATGAATTTTTTGGTGATTTTTAAATACCTAAAAGTATTTTTAATTAATTAATTCTCATTAATTAATTAAAAAGAAAATTTTAAATATTTAAAAATACTTTTAAAATGCAAAAAATGAAAATAAAAATATTTTTGTGTTTTAAAAATTAATGAAACTCTTGACAAAAAATTTCATAATTTTTAAATGGTTTTTACTATTTTAAATTAAATGGACAAATTAAATGGAATAAAAATAAAATAAAATAAAATAAATGAGAAGTATGTTGAATGAGAGGCTGAGATTGAATCTGGCAATGAAGTTGTTGACTGCGCGCCAGATCTAATGGATCACATTCAAACTTGACTAAACTGGATTATGAATTAATTAATTATGATTAGGGTTTAATGAGGGCATCTGGGCCATTCACACACGCGCCAAGTCAACCAGGTCAACTGATCCAACGCACGAGATTCAAACTTCCTTAATTACAGGGATTAAACCCTAATCATTTTCAGGTGGCCGGAGAAGACCTCCGGTCGTCTTCTCCGGTGGGAACCCCACCTGAAAATTCCTAGAATCCTCAAAACGCAACTAAAATGAAATCTAAACAAACAGAAATCCTCCCCATACTCCATTGAATCAAAACCCTAACATAAACATCATTTATATTGCATCAAACACATGAATCGAAACAAAAGAAAATTTAGGGCAAGACTTTCAGAGCACGATTACATCCTCATTTTTCCACCATTTTCAAAACTAATGACATATTTATGATCAGGGAAGCATGAAGAACAACTTAAGAACTTAAAAATCCATTTCTGGAAAAAATGTTCTTGAGCTACCTGAGTTTCGAAGCCTTCAATTTTGCAACTTTCTGACCTCTCCTCTTGATGCAATCCACTCCTCTTGGTCCCTTGATGATGTTTGAATGCTTAGAAGGAGTTTATGTTGGCTGGTTTGAGAGTTTGAACAAGTTCTGTTCAAACTCAGGTGGGAATCGTGTTTTGGATTCAGGCTGTTTCTGGCAATGGTGAAGGGTTCTTTGTGATCAGGATGATGAGTGGAGAAGGTTTGTGAAGTTTGTTCAAGTGTTTGTGGCCTGTGTGAAGAGTTTCGAAGGCTTTGGCTTTGAGAGTGAAAAATGAGAGAGTTGAGTACAAGATTTTGGTACAAGATTTTGAGTACAAGATTTAGACAACAATTAGAAGTCACAAATGCCTTTGGTACAAGATTTTTCAAGTTTCTCTTTTGGTGCATAATTTGATTTTTAGTGATTTTTGCCAACTTTGATGCACCATAACTTTTGATCCAAAATGAATTAGGTCATGTTCTTGTACTTTTTGAAAAGGGAAAGATCTAATCTACAACTTTCATGACCAAAGTTTTCCCATTTGAAGCATTTTTTGATCAAAAAGTAAGGGTTGAAAAAGTTGCATAAAATGACATTTCATTAAAAGTCAAACTTGCCCTAAAAAGTCAACTTTGCAAAAACTTGTAATTCTTGAATTTTGTGAACTTAAAACTTCTTCCATGATCAAATAAAGATCAAATACACTCAAAATGATGAAGATCACCCCTTGGTTGGGTCATTGGGGGCCTCAGATGCCCTGATTTTGCATTGACTTGTCCAGAAAGTCAACTCTTGATCAGATGACTTCCCCATGGAATTTCTTCATGAAAATTGATATGCACACTCCCTATACCACATAGAGACCAATAGAAACAAGAATGACCAAAAAATTTGAAGTTATGGCCTCTGAAACCAAAACCCTAAATTTAGGTCATCTGTGCAGTCAAGCCTGGCTCTGCTTCCATACCAAACCCAGTTCTTGTGATTCTTTGGCATTCTTGACTTTGAGAGGATGTAATATGATGCTTGAACACATATGGATCCCTTTGAAGTGATTGATGGCCTTTGGAGTGGCTCAAGAAGTTCTTGGATTGCTCAGATCACAAACCCTAGATGCAGATGACTTAGAACCTATGCAGTGAATCAAAAATGTGATATGGGATGGTATGATTGAGTTTATGCATATGAAATGATCACAAGCCATGGTATGAATGGGTGAGGGCAAATTTGGGGTGTTTACAGCTGCCCCTATTCAAACATGAGTTAGCTGTGCAGGTTGTAAGCGACGGCTTAACAGGCAAACAAGATAACTTGTGGTTGAATACCAAAGACAGTCCAAAATTTGCACTCACAGAATGAAGAAGAAAAGGGATATAGATTGCAAAAGAAAATAAAGTATATTGTAAAGTGTGGGCGACGGAGGACGTCCGTCGAGCAGAGGACGACTGCTGGGTAAAGAGCAATGACGGGGACGACCGACATGCTGGGGAAGGTGCGGAAAGCAATGACGGGGACGGCCGACATGCTGGGGATAAAAGAATTATGATGGGGACGGCCATCAAGGTAAAGCTGTAAAATTCTCTGGGGAATAATGAAACATGACGGGGACGGCCATCGAGTTCATAAAGTAAAGTAACCAACGATGGGGACGGCCATCGGGCTAAAAAAGAAAAGGGACCACGACGGGGACGGCCATCGGGTTAAAGAATAAATGAAATAAACAGATGATGAGGTACGGTCATCAAAGATGAAGGACGATCACCTAGCAGGGGACGGCTGCTCTTTTGGGTTAAGATGAGGGACGGTCATCTAAGGTGGAGGACGACCACCTGGCAGGGTACGGCTGCCGAAAATATCGCGACATAGGACGAATGCCGGATAAAAGGTCAACGATGGGGACGGCCATCGGATAAGCATGATGGAGGACGACCATCAAGAGGTGGAGGACGACCACCTAGCAGGGGACGGCTGCTCTCAAGGCTTATCATGACATAGGACGAATGTCAGATAACCCAAAATCAACAATGGGGACGGCCATTGGATAAAATGATGAAGGACGATCATCTAAAGGTGGAGGACGACCACCTAGCAGGGGACGGCTGCTAAATATCAACGATGGGGACGGCCATCGGATGAGCATGATGGAGGATGACCATCAAGAGGTGGAGGACGACCACCTAGCAGGGTACGGCTGCTCTCGGTTTATCATGACACAGGACGAGTGTCAGATAAAAAAAGAAAATGCTTTGTTGGCGATCTACTGGGGAGTAGTAAACACGGACGAGTGTTTATATCCAAGAAACAAAAGGTGTAAGTGTTTGGATGTTTGTGTATAGATTAAAGATGCGGACGAGCATCCTTAAGACTACGATACGGACGAGTATCGGGTAGAAACAAATACTGACACGTGTTCAGAGATGATGATACGGACGAGTACCAACTGGTTAACAAGGAACACGGACAAGTGTTGAATCTGAAATGACTCTTCTGGGAGAATAGTAGACACAGATGAGTATCTAAATTCAAGAAGACGGAAGTGTTTGACACGGTGTATGGATTAAAGATGCGGACGAGCATCCTTAAGACTATGATACGGACGAGTATCATGTAGAAACAAACGCTTGACGCATGTTCTGAGATGATGGTACGGACGAGTACCAACTGGTTAACAAAGAACAAGGACTAGTGTTGAATCTGTGGGGATGTAAGTGGTATATATAAGATACGGACGAGTATCAGTATAAGAGTGAGTGGTATACAGATGAGTATTTAACTGCTGGGGAGAGCGACACGGACGAGTGTCAAAAGGAGAAGAGTGTAATATGAACAAGTATCTGATATACAAAGTGTAGACGACTGCGCTGGGGATATGACACGGACAGGTGTCAAAGGATTGTCATATATAAGTATATGTGAGTGCAAAGAGGACGTCTTTGGCTTTCTGTTGGGGTCATGACACAGATGGGTGTCAACAAGTATCTGTAATACGAGTGTTATTGTTTGCACAGAGTGTTCAGGCGACTTTACTGGGGAGTGATGACACGGACGGGCGTCAAGGGGAGTATATATACTGGCGTTTGTGAATGTGGGGCAACTGATTTTGCTGGGGAATCTCCGCTGGGGAGTTTGGGGGAAGTATTCTGTATATTGACGGATTGTCATTATTCACAAGTGTTGATTCAAAATATGGCTTATGATTATGCTATATGTTTGATTTTTTTTTTACCGTAATGCTCCGTTTTAAACGGAATGCTACGCTTTGTGGGTGAATATGATGCGAATGCTATGATTATGCAAAGATACCAAACCGGGATCCGGATCCCGTTGCTCCGAAGATCTCTGGCCGATCTGCTTGAAATGGTCATCCCAGCTGGGGATGAGATCATTGGTAGATGAGATGATATCTGCTTGGGGATTCAGGTCACTGATAAACCTATCTCAGTAATGCGGGACCCAGCTGGGGTTTGTAGAAGCTTTCTTCACTCTGTTGTGATTCCTTCATGCGTTGCTCTTCTGGATAGAGGTCGATGCTCCGTGGGGAGGTGGCTCCCTGATTTCGTATTTGGCTGAGGATGAAATGTCAACTCAGTTGGGGAGAAAGAGAGATCACAGAAAGATCTCCCTAGAGATTCTGTCGAGGAAGATTTTTTTTTGACCCAGCCGGGGATATGGGCGTCTTCTGGCACTGCCCTGTTGGAGAAGTGATGCCTGTCAACTCTGATGGGGAGAAGTGATAAGTGGCAACTCAGCTGGGGAGAAGACACTCCGGGTGCTAAGGCTGAGTGTTGATTTGTCAGCTTGCCGGGATGAAGCTTACATGCCCCAAGTTGCGTTCTGGATTCCTGTAATCCTGAAAAGATAGAGAAACGCACAAGTAATCCCGAGGTATCCTTTACTGGATTTCGTCATAGGAGTTTAGATACTTCTGAGAGTAAGTATATTTCCTGCAAGCACGTTTTTATTTGAAGATAAACATCTGTATTCTATGCAATCAGTTTTTCTTTTAGACATCAGACATTTTTTGCAAATAAATAAAAATGTACAAGACGAGACATGACTGAAAATCTGATTTTATTAATTCATATGCCCTGAATTGGCGAGATACAGTCGAAGAAACATATCCCCTGGAATGAGGAGATTGTTACAAATTGAGAAACAAAATGCTGGCAATGTTGATGACGCTTTAAGGAGCTTCCTCTTTACTATGACTCGTATGACTTTTGACGTTCTTCTCATCTTGCTTTTTGAAGAATGTTGATTCTGATTGAAACTTGATCCTTTCGAAGCTTACTAAGTTGTAAGTGATACAGACGAATTCAGAGTGCAGTTGTTCGCTTATTCCCTTATTTTGCATGAATCGCCCTTTCGGGTTTTCAATCCATCGGGATACCCATTTTTGCCTGAGCTGTCCAATGCGGCTTTTCAACTCAGCGGGTGTACATTTTTGTTTATTTTCCCTTATTTTTGCCCGAGTCTTTTATTCTGTTTTTGACTCGCCGGGATGCCCTATTTTTGCCTGGACTTACATTCTGTTTTTGTGTCCAGCGGGTCATTTTTTTTATGCGAAGTATTTTTTAACTGCATCTGAATTCACAGGGGACGGGAAGTCTTCACCATCCATGGTGCTGAGCATCAATGCTCCACCAGAGAAAACTTTCTTTACTACGAATGGTCCTTCATAATTTGGAGTCCATTTGCCCCTATGGTCTGTATGAGGAGGGAGGATTCTTTTCAGCAAAAGATCTCCTACTTGGTACTCTCGGTGCCTGACTTTCTGATCGAAGGCTTTCTTCATTCTTTTCTGATACAACTGCCCATGACAGATTGCAGCCAATCTTTTCTCTTCGATCAGACTCAGTTGTTCGTATCGGGCCCGAACCCATTCGGCTTCGTTCAGCTTAACATCCATCAGTACCCGTAGGGAGGGTAATTCAACTTCGACAGGTAGGACTGCTTCCATACCATACACAAGCTGGTACAGTGTTGCCCCAGTGGACGTTCTGATTGACGTGCGGTACCCATGCAAGGAAAATGGTAGCATTTCATGCCAATCTTTATAGGTGACTACCATCTTCTGCACAATCTTCTTAATATTCTTATTCGCTGCCTCAACAGCGCCATTCATCTTTGGCCTGTAAGGAGAAGAATTGTGGTGTTGGATCTTGAAGTCCCGGCACAGCTCTGCCATCATTTTGTTGTTCAAGTTGGAACCATTATCAGTAATGATCCGCTCGGGAACTCCGTACCGACAGATGATATCTCTCTTCAGAAATCTGGCTACCACTTGTCTTGTAACATTTGCATATGAAGCTGCTTCGACCCACTTGGTGAAATAGTCAATGGCAACCAGGATGAATCTGTGGCCATTTGAAGCAGTCGGCTCAATCTTTCCAATCATGTCAATGCCCCACATAGCAAAGGGCCAGGGTGAAGACATTACATTCAAAGGATTGGGAGGCACATGCACCTTATCTGCATAAATCTGGCATTTATGGCATCTTCTGGCATAGGTACAACAGTCGGCATCCATTGTGATCCAATAATAGCCTGATCTCAGCAACTTTTTAGCCATGGCATGCCCTCCTGCATGGGTACCAAAGGATCCTTCGTGCACTTCATGCATTAACAAGTCTGCTTATGTCTTGTCGACGCATCTGAGGAGTACCATATCAAAGTTTCTCTTATACAGGGAACCGTCAGCGTTCAGAAAGAAACTACCAGCAAGCCTTATCAAAGTCTTCTTGTCATTGGATGATGCCCCAGGTGGGTATGTTTGGTCCTCCAAAAAGCACTTAATGTCGTGGAACCAAGGCTTATTATCTTTAACAACATCTGCTGCGAACACATATGCTGGTCTGTCAAGTCTGGACACTGAAATCTGAGGTACAAAGTTGACAGCTTGAACTTTGATCATGGATGAAATGGTGGCAAGAGCGTCTGCAAACTGATTCTCGTCCCGAGGGATATACTCAAGCTTGACTGTTGTAAAGAAAGTCAATAACCTTCTTGTATAATCCCTGTAAGGTATCAGATGATCTTGGTGGGTGTACCATTTGCCGTTGGTCTGGTTGATTACCAGAGTTGAATCTCCGAATACGGTCAATGTCTTGATCCTGAGGTCAATGGCTTCCTCGAGACCCATAATGCAAGCTTCGTATTCAGCTTCGTTGTTAGTGCAGTTGAAAGTGAGCTTTGCCGAGAAAGGCATGTGAACTCCTTTGGGTGTAATGAGTACTGCACCAACACCACGACCATTCATATTAACAGCCCCATCAAACATCATAGTCCATTCTTCTTTCGGGTCGGGCCCTTCAGTGTGAACAGGCTCTTCATGATCTTTTGCTTTTATGAACATGATGTCTTCATCAGGGAAGTCAAATCTCATAGGCTGGTAATCATCGATAGGTTGCTCAGCAAGATATTCAGACAATACACTGCCCTTGATGGCTTTCTGAGATGTGTATTGGATGTCATACTCTGTAAGGATCATTTGCCACCTTGCAACCCGTCCGGTAAGTGCTGGCTTCTCGAATATGTACTTGACTGGATCCATCTTTGAGATCAACAAAGTAGTGTGGGTCAGCATATACTGTCTCAGTCGGCGAGCAGCCCACGCTAAAGCACAGCAAGTTTTCTCGAGCAGTGAATAACGTTGTTCACAGTCGGTAAACTTTTTGCTTAGGTAGTATATTGCATACTCTTTTCGACCAGACTCGTCATGCTGGCCCAGCACACACCCCATTGACTCTTCTAATACTGTCAGGTACATTATCAGAGGTCTTCCTTCAACTGGAGGCATAAGGATTGGGGGCTCTTGTAAGTATTCTTTGATCTTGTCAAAAGCCCTTTGGCAATCTTCATTCCACCTGGCCGTTTGTTCTTTTCTTAACAGCTTGAACAAAGGCTCACAGGTCGCTGTAAGGTGAGATATGAACCTTGAGATGTAGTTCAATCTACCTAGGAACCCTCGTACTTCTTTCTCTGTCTTCGGTGCAGGCATCTCTTGAATAGCTTTGACTTTATCAGGGTCGACTTCAATCCCTTTTTCGCTTACAATAAAACCCAGCAGCTTACCGGATCGCACCCCGAATGTGCATTTGTTGGGGTTTAACTTCAGTTGATACTTCCTCAGACGCTTGAATAGCTTTAACAGATTTACCAGATGGTCTTCTTCAGTGAGGGACTTGGCAATCATGTCATCCACATAACATTCGATTTCCTTATGGATCATATCGTGGAATAATGTTACCATAGCCCGTTGATACGTCGCACCGGCATTCTTGAGCCCAAATGGCATTACCTTGTAGCAGAACGTGCCCCAGGGTGTGATGAAGGTTGTCTTCTCCATGTCTTCAGGTGACATTTTAATCTGATTGTATCCTGAAAATCCGTCCATGAAGGAGAATACCGAGAACTGAGCCGTGTTATCCACCAATACATCGATGTGAGGTAATGGGAAGTCATCTTTCGGGCTGGCTCTATTCAGATCCCGGTAGTCAACACACATTCTTACTTTGCCGTCTTTCTTAGGCACAGGTACTATGTTAGCAACCCACGGTGGATAACTAGTTACGGCAAGGAACCCAGCGTCCCATTGCTTTTGTACCTCCTCCTTGATTTTCATTGCCATGTCTGGACGAGTACGGTGTAGCTTCTGTTTAACCGGCGGGCATTCTTCTCTTAAAGGCAGCTTGTGCACAACAATGTCGGTATCCAACCCTGGCATATCTTGATAAGACCAAGCAAACACGTCCACATACTCTTGAAGCAGGTCAATCAGTTGTCTCTTCATTGAGTCTTGTAAACAGGCCCCGATTTTAACTTCTTTCACGTCTTCATCTGTACCAAGATTGATTGTTTCAACCTCCTCCTGGTGAGGAGTAATAACCTTTTCCTCTTGTCTTAACAACCTGGCTAGCTCTTCAGGAAGCTCATATTCTTCTTCAACCCCTTCATCAGCTTGATTGATCGGATTGTCAAAGTCATACGAAGTCATAGCCGTGCTGTTGTCGGTGCTGTCTGGAAGGCACTCTCTGCAAGGGTTCAGTTTGTTCATTTTAGTGATTTGATTTTAATCTTGTTTAGAAAAGTGAAATAAAGTTGTCATTTTGAAAACATTGCCATTTATTTTTTGTACAAAAAGAAAAATGGAAAAACAGTGAACGGAAAAGAGAAAAGACTCATTTGCAAAAAGATGTCTGATATTTCATTGATTAATCTTGTTGCACAAAAAGCACAGATGGCCCGATTACAAAATGAGTCTTGTCATCTTGGGCAAGATGCAAGACTTTGATGCATGCTATAAAAATACAGGAAATAATAATTACTCTGCATGAGTAACTCTTATAATTTCCTGGGAAGACCAGTTCGAGATACTGCTCCCCGGGATCTTTGGACGGATCCAACTCTCCAGGTTGCGGTCGCTTTCATCCTCGTCTTCCAAATTGTTGACAGCATCAGGGGTGAGCATCCCCCCACTAACAAAGTTGGGCTCTTTTGCAGCCTCTGCTTGATCTTGCTGAGTTGGTTTGTAACCCAACCCAAATCTATCCTCTTTCTTCTCCACCGGTAACAGCTTGCCCCAGCCTTGGGCATTTCCTTCTTCAACAACCTTCCGGGCTTGTTGATATGATGTCATTAAGGTTCCAGGTACAGCAGATGTTTCATTTATGTTCAAGGCCTCAAACCCTTGACTCATAGTTTCGTGGATCTCCCCCTCCATCTCAATGTATTTGTAGGTAGCCAGATGGCTAACAAAAATATCTTCCTCTCCACAGATGGTAACGACTTGGCCCTCCCACTCGAATTTTAACTTCTGGTGAAGGGTTGAGGTCACGGCGCCAGCGGCATGAATCCATGGCCTACCCAATAGACAGCTGTAGGCAGGCTGTATATCCATCACGTAGAAGGTCGTTTTGAAAGTTTGCGGGCCAATCATTATAGGCAACTCAATCTCACCCAGAACCGATCTCTTAGAACCATCAAAGGCTCTCACCACCAGGTTGCTGGGTCGTAATGCCAGTCCGTCATACTCTAGCTTCACAAGGGCTTTTTTAGGTAAGACATTGAGGGATGATCCTGTGTCTACCAGCACATGGGAAAGGACTGCACCTTTACATTCCATGGTAATGTGCAAAGCCTTGTTATGGTTGCGGCCTTCCGTAGTCAAATCAGTGTTGGTGAACCCTAGTCCATGACTAGCATTAACATTTCCTACCACAGCTTCCAAGTGATTGACTGTGATCTCTTCAGGCACATAAGCTGCGTGCAAGACTTTTAGCAGTGCGTTCTGATGAGCTTCGGAGCACATAAGCAATGATAGGATTGAGATCTTGGAAGGCGTCTGGTGAAGCTGATCCACTATTTTGTAATCACTTTTCTTGATGATTCTCATGAACTCATCAACTTCTTGATCAAAGGGTGTTTTCAAAGCTTCTTTAACAACCTGCTCTTCCTGCACCAAGCTTTTCCCTTTTGCCTTGGCAGCAGCTTCTGCTTCGGCAGTGGGTCTTTGAATTTGTGGAGCAAAGAGACGTCCGCTCCGAGTGAAGCCTCCGCCTCCTCCCACATTGTCTATTTGTGGTGCAGGGGTTGATGATTCAAAAGTGATTTTTTGTCCTTCGCAATATAGATCAGAGCCGTAATGCCAGGGGATGGCATTACTGCTTTCATAAGGTACTGGCCCAGGCACCGTGATAGTGACTGGGCTGATGGCAGCTGCAGGAGGGACCATGATAGTCTGTGGATCATAGTATATTGTGACTGGTGCTCTGATGGGAGTAACACTTTGTGAGTTGTAGACGGAGTCATTTTCAGGATCATAATAAATCGTAACTGTTGAGACATCTTCATGGTTTGTTGCTGATGTTGTAGGAGACATTGTTGGAAGGATGGGTGTTGTTGTTGTAGGAGATTCAAAATGAAGTGGTGCTGAAGTTGTAGAAGGAATGTCGGTTGATATCTGGTCAGTTGAGATGACAGATGAAGCATTTGTTGATGAAGCCGCAGAGTTGTCGGGAACAATGGTTGTTGCAGTTGTAGGAGATACTGGAATTGTTGCTGATGGGATTGCTGGATTTGTTGGAATTGACGTTGTAATTTGAAGTAGGCCACTCTGGATGAGACCATCTATGCCATCCCTCAAGTTATCACAACCATTCACTGAAATATTGCAGTAGGCACACCCTAACTCACACCCCGGGAACATTTGACATTCGAGGAGTTGAGCCTTAATCTCTACCAACGGTGTCCGAATCTGACCCACACTGGTTATTAAATAAGACGGCTTGTCTTATTCAATAGCATTGATTCAGGGACCTCCATGGTTTGGCATAGGGTTCTTATTAACATTTGGCGGTGGTGCAAAATTCAGAGCCTTAGAGTCTACCAGGTCTTGTACCTTCATGTGCAAAGCTCTGCACTTTTCTGTACTGCGGCCAGGTGCATTTGAATGAAAAGCACATCTGGCGTTGGAGTCGTAATTCCTGGGTAGACTATTAGGATCTGGAGGTGCCAACGTCCTTAGCTCAACTAGGTTGAGTTTCAGGAGTTGTGGCAGTAATGTAGCATAGGGCATAGGGATCGGATCGATTACCCTATTGGCCTGAGAAGGTCTCTGTTGGAATGGTCTTTGCTGATTGTTGTTGTTGGTATTGTTGTAGTTTCTCGGAGGATACTGAGTTTGTTGCTGGTACTGAGGTTGTTGCTGATAATTTTGTTGCGGTGGTTGATAAGTTGGTTGTGGATGAGCTGGAGCGGGAATGGTGACTGCTTCCACGGATCTATGAACATATTGGGGCCTGCCCCTGTTGGTGTGGATAGCATTGGTCTCACCAGTTCTTCTTGGGCCTACAAAAGGCTTTCTTGTGTTGCTGGATGAGCTGGAACCGTTGTCAGAAATCTTGCCCATCTTTAACAGGCTCTCAATTCTCTCTCCAGCTATGACAACATCTGCAAAGCTAGTGGAAGAGAAAGCAGCTAGCCTATCAATGTATGTTCCTTGGAGGGTGTTCATAAACATATCTGCCATCTCCCTCTCTGACATAGGTGGCTGAACAGCAGCAGCCAATTGCCTCCATCTCTGGGCATACTCTCGGAAACTTTCTCTAGACGACTGTGACATTCCCATTAGGAGGGTCCTGTTGGGTGCCATATCCAAATTGTACTGGTATTGTCTGATGAAGGCCTCTGCCAAGTCCTTCCAACACCTGATGGTCGCTCTAGTCAGATGGGAGTACCATTCCCTTGACGCTCCAGTCAAGCTGTCCTCAAAATAAAACATCCAGAGCTTCTCGTCCATGGTATAAGCTTTCAACCTTCCCAGAAAGGATTGTAAGTGGGTCCGTGGGCAAGAAGTCCCGTTGTATTTTTCAAAACAAGGAGGCTTAAACTTATGGGGAATCCTGACCCCGTCTACCAAACCCATGTCCATAACATCAAAACCCAAAGAGTTTTGAGACTCCAAGGATCTTAATTTCTCAGCTATCTCATCCAGCCTTCTGTCATAAGCTTCCTCCCCAGCACCCATTACTGTGAACTGATCCTCTTGGGGGTCTTCTTGCAGTACCCTGCCTGCAGTGGCAGTCCCTTGTACATTGGCAGGGACGTTGATCTCTGGATGAAGGTGGGGTCCAAATACAGGGGGGTTGACATGGGGTTGGACCCTCTCATTGTTGCTTGTGCCAGCAGTCCCTATATGGGGATCTTCTTGATTCTGCCTTTCCACCATTGCTCTCAATCTTTCTTGGCTCTGAGCCATGTTGTTCATCACTTCCATAAACTGCGTCATCTGAGTTCTCATTTCCAATCTTTCGTTTGCCATTTGATTTCTGACCTCTGCAAGGTCCTGTTGTACCTGATCCATTTGTATGCCCGGAAGGTTGTTACGAGTTGGATATCGGTGTGGACGGTTGAGGGGAAATACCCGACGTCGAGCAATAGTTCCTGAACATCACAACAGAGTTAGCAACAATAAAACAAAAACCTACAAAACAAACAAAGGGTTAGCATGCAATGCAGTATGCTTATTTGTTTTCAAGGTATCCGGCTTGGCATTCGGTTTTGACCCTTCCAGACCCTTGAAGATGCTGTTGATGTTGCTCTTGAAGTAAACTTGGATGGAACAAACTGATACATATATTACAAAAGGCAAATGGTACATAGTTTGTTTACAAATACAAGCCCTCTGAGGGGTCAAAATACATTACAAGAAAATAAAAGTACATAAAAATGAAAGCAACAACAAGCAAATAGTCAAACACCAAGACCGAACTCATCCTCCTGAACTTCCTTGAGAAGTGCTTCAGTCACAGGATCAGCTGGACGCTCCGTGAGATTCCTGATAAGGAGGTTCCGGGTAGTAACAGTTGCAGTTAGCTTCTTGTGTTGACTTTGGTCCTTTGACCTCTTCACTCCAGCTTTGATCTTCAGCTCTGATATCTCCCTCTGGGCTGCTGCCAGGGCTTCCTGCTGCTCTTTTGCACTAGCTTCCAGCTTCTCTATCTTGTCTTGGACCCTCTTATCCTCCAGAGTACGAGCTTCGGTGATCCTGACCCACCTAGCTTGACTCTCTTTCAGATACAAGTCTGTCCTGGCCTTCTGGAACTGGGCTTCCTTGCAAGCATTCTTCAGAATTTGTTCTCCAGCCCTAGACTTCTTGATGTAATCCTCAGACTTCTCAATTTTAGCCAGATGCTCTATTCTCAGCTTCTCTAACCTCTCAATGTTCAACCTACCATCACTCCTCTCCCGGAGGGTCTTTTGCAAAGCCTGAGTCAACTTCTCATTTCTCTCTTTCAAACCCTCAAACTCCTTCAAACTGACAGTGGCAGGGGGTGGTGCTGAGGATGATCCAGGCATATCCTCCATGGTAAAGGGCATTCCAAAGAATTGAGCCCTGGCATGGGACCACTCATGGTACTGTGCTGATGCTACATTGTTGCATTTCCCCAGAATGGTTACTCCTTTAGTTCGAACATTATCCCAGGCCCAGGCTGCCTGCCTAACAATAGCCATATTAGGCTTGTTCTCACAATAAAGAGTCTCAGCCAAGTCTTGTGCCTTAGGAGTGTGGACTAGTGCATAGCCCAGTTGCCTTTTGAGCAGCAGAGGATTGTAATTAATGCTACCCTTAACTCCTATCAGGGGCACATTGGGAAAATGCCCGCAACTGGTGATGATATCCCTGCCCTTTGTGCTTTGAGCGCACCACCTGATATCGGCTGAAGTCAGAGCAGTGAGTCTTCTAGCCCAGTTCCTCTGCTGATGAGGATTCAAAAATGCATCTGTCTTGGGCAAATGCTTGAGAAGCCAAGTATGGAACAAAGGAGCACAGCACCTCACTAACCTTCCCCTCTGCTTTTCATTCCTCTGGTGCACTGAGTAGTAAAAATCCCCTAATAAAGTGGGCACTGGGTTCCTCAGGATGAAAAGATGGATTGTATTCTTGCTAATGAATCTAGGCTCATCTGCAAATAATATGATCCCATATATGCTCAGGGCCAATAAAGCACAGACTGCTTTCCACTCTCCTAAAGCTTTCAGGGTAGCTTGAGAGATCAAGAAATCCAGATGCAGGCCAGAGATTCCAGCCTTAGTAGTCATATGCTGCCCAATCAGAATTGGTTCCAGATGCAATGCCTTTGCTACCTCCTCATTACCAGGAAAGACCATCTCAGGGTTGAAAGGGACTCCACCCCTGATAGGTATACCAACCAATGATGAGTATTCTTCCAATAAAGGGCCCAGCTGAAAGTCCTGAAAAGTGAAACACCTCAGTGGGGGATCATAAAACTGAAGGCAAGTATGAATCAGGCTCCTCTGTGAAGGGTCCAAATCCATAACCACATCAAGTATATCTCCATAGTGTTCCCTGAACAGTGGTATATGGTCTGGAGTGATCAGGGTCTGAATCCTCCTGATGTCAGCTAGCTCAGGCTGGAAGAAGTGGTAGGAGATGTTACTCTTTTTAGGTGCCATGATGTTGAGGATGAGTGGAGACAGGTGCTGATGATAACACTGAAAAAGGGCCACTGACTGGCTGGTGCAGGTGACTGAAGCAGATAGCTGATAGCTGAAGCAGATGCTGATGAAGATAGGTCTATACTGATGATGGGGTCAAAACCAAGCCAAAAATGAAAATGGATACCCTGAAAAACAAATAAACAAATGTCAAAATGATGCAATGAGGATGTATGCAAATGATATGCAAGGGTTTGTGACTGAGCTGGATCTGATCAAGTGCTCTGATATAAGTCCAGGTATGTTCAAGAAATCCAGATGGAGGTCTATAGGTCCAGTAACCAAGGTGGGGGACTCAAATAAAGAGTCACATGTCCAGGGTTTAGAATCACAAGAACTGTTCCAACATGGAGTATTCTTAATCAAATCAAAGTAACAGGGTATGCTGAGGTCAAGGGTACCTGCAAACCTGTAAACAGCCAAACCCCTTCACAGGTGGTGTTCTAAAACAAGGATCCTCAGACTTGGATCAGTTATGAGAAGTGTAAACACTTCTAACCCGGAGGTACAGTGTTTACAATAACCATAAAAGTTCCTCCTCTAATTCACCTCAGTTTCTGAAGGTCAATACTAAAGGTCATCCAGACTTAGCAGGCTTCCCAGATAGCCCTAGCATTGCAGGAAATCTGCAACACAGAGTTCTCAAGAAGAAACCCATATCTGAACCGTGTTTCATATTCCCGCACCAGACCGAGATGTAATGGGAAAGAATATGAACCACTCTAGCCTAGGTGTCACTCAGGTCCCAGGTATAGGACCTTAACTCTCAATGGAACACCCACCCACCAAAGCAAACAAACAGATCCAGCCAGCAGCACAGTATGACAGTATGATAATGCAAAGCTATAAAGGAAGCAGTAAAGCAACTGTACATAAAGCAAAAATAAATACAAAAATACAAACACAAATAAGCACATAACACCCCAGTAAACACAAATCAAACAAGCTCTAGGAGGAACCCACAAAAAGAACCAGAAGCCCTGGTTACAGTATAAGGGTCCCCAGCAGAGTCGCCAAGCTGTCGCTCCCGATAGATGGGACCGGCCCAAATAAAGGTACAGACGCGAACGGTCGGCGAGAGGGACAATGAGAACACACAGCCGTGAACTCACTGGAGATGAATAGAGTCGCCAGCTAGGCATTTTTATCCCGGAGGAAAGGCAATGCTGCATAGACCTAGAAAGAGATGGATAAGACGGTTGCGAACCAGAGAGACTGAGAAAGGGGGTTGGTTACAACCTGGGAAGGTATTAGCACCCAGATTGTCCGTCGTACTCGACGGGATCCACGCTTAAAAGATTTGTGTTTTAAAGGGGTAGTGTCAGTGCAATTTGTGTGTAAAAGAGCTGGAAAACAAAATGTACAGGTGTCAGTGTAAAAGAAGTGTGAAGTGTAATATATACAGTGTCAGTGTAAGAAAAGGAATAAGATGCTCAAGATCATGAGGCTAAAAGAATAAAGCTGGAAAGGGGGGGATATACAGAGACTTTTCTTCGATAACTGTTAAGTTATGCCTACGTATCCTCTCGTGCAATGAGGAAGTCAGAACACCGTAGTTCGACCCAAAGAGACTGAAAAGTGAATTGACTTGTGAACTGCTTACTTGTCTATGCTCAAGTGTATGACCTGTCTAGCTCAGGTGCAAACTGTCTTGCATTAGACGGAAGAAGCAAGTTCTCGTTTGTGAGTGAAGGTGATGAGAAAAGAATCCCGAAGGAGACGATTATTGTTTGTTTTTGTGTTTTCAGTCTTTTATTGTTTTTGGGTTTTGTCATAAGTTAATGAGCTTAAGTCTAAACCAATGGATTTAGTAAACTCATCACATCCTCCCTCTGATTAGGGGTAATGAGAATACCTTAAGTGTGAAGTCAGATTCTCACACTTAATCACCTTTGCTGTAGGATTAAGATCATTAACCTATTTGTTGATTATTTAGATGTTTTTTGTTGTTTTTGTTTAGTGTTAAGTAATGAGATTAAGCCATAATCAAAGATTAAACAGACTCATTACACCATCCTAATAGAAGGATAATAGATGAGAATGTTTAAGCTGAGGAAAGCTCCTCAACTTAATCCATGATTAGGGATTAAACTCATGACAAAACAAGCCTTTGATTAAGTGGATTTTATTTAATGGTATGATTATGAAGTGATTTTTAGGGTTTGTAAGACAACTTGAGGGGGACTTGTCCATTAACACTAGGGTTAGTCCTTCTTAACCAATTAAGGAAGAATTAGAACCCTAATGCAAGGCCCAAGTTACAAGTGTGAAGTCCTGATGATTATTAAGTGAATTGATTAGAGGATTTAAACACATTAAGGGTCTAACACTTAGGATTAAATTTATACACTCCATCCTAATAGAAGGATGCAGGCATAAACTTAATCACAAAGCCTTAAAGCCTTTAGGGTTTAGTCCTTGATTATGAGGTGAGAAGTGAAGACTCAATGAGACACAAAGGTAAAAACTAAGTGGGGGGACTAATCAAAACCCTAATTATTGTCATGCATGGTTGTTCCTAAGGTTTGTGAGGTTAACAAGAAAGATCTTCAAAGGAACCACCAGGAAGCAGATGAAAGGATCAGGAGAAGCAAAGTAACTTGCTTCATTTAAGAAGTCAAGTCACTTGAAGGAAGAAAGTGAGAAGAAGAAGAATGAGCAAGCTCAATCTCAAACACAAAGTAAAATGCAGCAAGGATGCATGAAAGAGATGAAAAGAAGTTGTGAGAAGTGAAGGCAAATTCACTTCTCAAAGTCACTTACCACCTGAAAAGTTAGAAAAGAAAATGCAATGCAATGCAAAATGAGATGAAATGGTATGATGAAAAACCAAACCAGAAGCACATACATGATGTTAATGATGCTATGAGATGCTACAAACCAGAAACAACACATGTGGATGATCATACAAACTTATGGATGCAAATGAAGCAAGTTAAGACACGTGAGCATACATGAAAAGTTATGAGATGCATATGGCATACAACATGGCAAATGAAAGATGCAATGATCAAACATGCTTTAAATATGTCTTATGATGTTAAATGAATCACATGGATGCATAAAATATCATGGCAAGTCAAGGCATGAATGCAAATGCAAGATGGATGCATATGAAAGCCCAAAATAGGGTTTATGAACAATACAACAAACAAAACCCAAAATCAGAAGCAAACAACATTACAAAAAATTGAAAATGCACTCAAAGGATCCCTAAACCTATACTAATCCACTGCCCAAAGGAGAGGTCTCAACTCTTAACCTAGTTCAAGATATGATTTTCCTAAGTTTTCTAGGGTTTTAGGGTTCCTTAACAAGAAAATTACCAAACAAAATGAAAATGAAAGATCAAATTATGGCCATTTAATCTCACAAACTACATGCTAAACACAATGCAATGCAAAAAGAATCAAGGTCCAACTATTTAGGGTTAGGCAGAAATGATTTTTGGAAGTTTGGATCAAAATAATGCATAAAAATGATTTTAATTCCATAGAAAATTCTCAAAATGCATCAAGATCAAAAAATAAATTTGGTTTGAGGGTTGTACAATGTTTCTAAATGTTTCTAAATGTTTCATGAATTTTTTGGTGATTTTTAAATACCTAAAAGTATTTTTAATTAATTAATTCTCATTAATTAATTAAAAAGAAACTTTTAAATATTTAAAAATACTTTTAAAATGCAAAAATGAAAATAAAAATATTTTTGTGTTTTAAAAATTAATGAAACTCTTGACAAAAAATTTCATAATTTTTAAATGGTTTTTACTATTTTAAATTAAATGGACAAATTAAATGGAATAAAAATAAAAGAAAATAAAATAAATGAGAAGTATGCTGAATGAGAGGCTGAGATTGAATCTGGCAATGAAGTTGTTGACTGCGCGCCAGATCTAATGGATCACATTCAAACTTGACTAAACTGGATTATGAATTAATTAATTATGATTAGGGTTTAATGAGGGCATCTGGGCCATTCACACACGCGCCAAGTCAACCAGGTCAACTGATCCAACGCACGAGATTCAAACTTCCTTAATTACAGGGATTAAACCCTAATCATTTTCAGGTGGCCGGAGAAGACCTCCGGTCGTCTTCTCCGGTGGGAACCCCACCTGAAAATTCCTAGAATCCTCAAAACGCAACTAAAATGAAATCTAAACAAACAGAAATCCTCCCCATACTCCACTGAATCAAAACCCTAACATAAACATCATTTATATTGCATCAAACACATGAATCGAAACAAAAGAAAATTTAGGGCAAGACTTTCAGAGCACGATTACATCCTCATTTTTCCACCATTTTCAAAACCAATGACATATTTATGATCAGGGAAGCATGAAGAACAACTTAAGAACTTAAAAATCCATTTCTGGAAAAAATGTTCTTGAGCTACCTGAGTTTCGAAGCCTTCAATTTTGCAACTTTCTGACCTCTCCTCTTGATGCAATCCACTCCTCTTGGTCCCTTGATGATGTTTGAATTCTTAGAAGGAGTTTATGTTGGCTGGTTTGAGAGTTTGAACAAGTTCTGTTCAAACTTAGGTGGGAATCGTGTTTTGGATTCAGGCTGTTTCTGGCAATGGTGAAGGGTTCTTTGTGATCAGGATGATGAGTGGAGAAGGTTTGTGAAGTTTGTTCAAGTGTTTGTGGCCTGTGTGAAGAGTTTCGAAGGCTTTGGCTTTGAGAGTGAAAAATGAGAGAGTTGAGTTCTTGCTGGTTTCAGGCTTGTGTCTTGTTGGTTTGGGTTTAATGAAGCATGGTGAGAAGGTTGGTGAAGCTTGTTTTAAGGTTTGTGGCTTGTGGGATGGGATTCGAAGGAAAATGCAAGTTGGAGAGAGTTTGTGGATGCTGAGTTCTGGTGAGTTTCAGGCTGGCCTCTTGTGTGGTTTGGCTTGCATTTTCTTTGTATAAACAAATGCCATTGGTCAGAGGATGTGACTTGTGCTTTTGTGATAGGTGTAGCTACTTTTGCAAAATGTCCACTCTTGTGTAAGAGAAGCATGGGTCATGTTCTAGGCTAGTACAAGGGTTGTGGGCTGCGCAGCATGGTGTGAGGGAAAGGCTAGTGTGGTTCAGCAACATAGGCAGCAAGTGGATGGAAGTGATCATGAGCTTTTGCAACTTGCTTGCTTTTGAATCTTCATGAAAATATCTTGCTCCAAAGGCCAAACAAATGAGAAACCCTTGGCCCATTCTGATTTTTAGGTTACACGTGATGTTTGTGTAATGGTTAGACAACAATTAGAAGTCACAAATGCCTTTGGTACAAGATTTTGCAAGTTTCTCTTTTGGTGCATAATTTGATTTTTAGTGATTTTTGCCAACTTTGATGCACCATAACTTTTGATCCAAAATGAATTAGGTCATGTTCTTGTACTTTTTGAAAAGGTAAAGATCTAATATTCAACTTTCATGACCAAAGTTTTCCCATTTGAAGCATTTTTTGATCAAAAAGTAAGGGTTGAAAAAGTTGCATAAAATGACATTTCATTAAAAGTCAAACTTGCCCTAAAAAGTCAACTTTGCAAAAACTTGTAATTCTTGAATTTTGTGAACTTAAAACTTCTTCCATGATCAAATAAAGATCAAATACACTCAAAATGATGAAGATCACCCCTTGGTTGGGTCATTGGGGGCCTCAGATGCCCTGATTTTGCATTGACTTGTCCAGAAAGTCAACTCTTGATCAGATGACTTCCCCATGGAATTTCTTCATTGAAATTGATATGCACACTCCCTATACCACATAGAGACCAATAGAAACAAGAATGACCAAAAAATTTGAAGTTATGGCCTCTGAAACCAAAACCCTAATTTTAGGTCATCTGTGCAGTCAAGCCTGGCTCTGCTTCCATACCAAACTCAGTTCTTGTGATTCTTTGGCATTCTTGACTTTGAGAGGATGTAATATGATGCTTGAACACATATGGATCCCTTTGAAGTGATTGATGGCCTTTGGAGTGGCTCAAGAAGATCTTGGATTGCTCAGATCACAAACCCTAGATGCAGATGACTTAGAACCTATGCAGTGAATCAAAAATGTGATATGGGATGGTATGATTGAGTTTATGCATATGAAATGATCACAAGCCATGGTGTGAATGGGTGAGGGCAAATTTGGGGTGTTTACACGCTAGAATGAAACCGGGCGAAATAAGATCGAAAAACTCTAGGTGAAATCGTAAAGAAATTTCTGATCGTTTCGATTAACAGGAAGTCGACGACATAGCTTGTTGCTTGTGTCATTAGTGTATCGGTAGTGTTCTATCAAAGTACCGGATTATCCGACAAAACGATCCCTCGTACGGTTTGTTATGTGTATGCGTCAATAAAAACTTGTCCGCCGATTTTCAACCGACTATTTGCTTGAGGACAAGCAAAGGTTTAAGTTTGGGGAAGTTTGATAACGAGAAAATGTATCGATTATATTACTAAGTTTCATTAACGTTTTATCGCATAATCATCGTTTTAACACTCGATTTCTCGAGTTTTTC
This sequence comes from Lathyrus aphaca, assembly GCA_963966055.1. Classification (NCBI taxonomy): domain Eukaryota; kingdom Viridiplantae; phylum Streptophyta; class Magnoliopsida; order Fabales; family Fabaceae; genus Lathyrus; species Lathyrus aphaca. The sequence continues at coordinate 503,226,237 of OZ014519.1, read as the reverse complement.
TTACCGTTTTGCAGGTACATCATATATGGAGCTAAATCATGAATTAAGAGAAAAAGGAACAAAAGCAACCATAAAAAGATGAAGAAATGAAGAAGCCTGCAGAACTGCATAATTTGTTGCAGTCACGGTCGTCACCAAGGTGTCACGGTCGTGACACCCCAAAAGAAGCCATCACGACCGTGAGCACATTGTCACGACCGTGACACTTAAATTGCGCAGGACACGAGCGTGAAGACCTTGTCACGACCGTGACAAGGTAACAAGTAGGTTATTGACTGAGACCACGTCAAAACCTTACGTGAAGAATTTCCTGCCTATTTTTTTAGCCACGTTCCTACATTTCCTCCACCACTTCAGCAAGGCCTAATGCAACAAGCCCAATTTTCAAGCCCATTAATTGTTCTATAAATAGCACAAGTTTTATGAAGAAACTACAGAGCATTTTTTATTCGATTTTCTGCGGAAGATCTGCCGATTTATTTTACGACCCTGTTTTTATTTCTGCATTATTTTCAGCTTTTCATTCTTATTGTATCCAAACTATCCATATAACAATTTCCAACATCAGGAAATTGTTATACATTTACTTGTTTCTAAACCTTCAGAATTTGTTTATTTTCGATTTCCGCCAACTCCAAGCTTTCCGGTCTGTGGAAGAAGGAGTCTGCTATAGTTTTGTTAACCAGGTTTTTATTATATTGCAAATTTAATATTTATAATGTTTATTTATTTTTCTGCCATGAGTATTCTATTATTTGTTTTTCTGTCTCTGTCTGGTTCAACATCAATGAGTAGCTAATTACCTTAGGGCAGTATGTAGTTAAAACAAACTTAATCGGTAAAATTTAACCATAGGCTAAAAATAATTAATAACTTAACATTCTGGCTGACACTTTTTAATTAAAATCGACCTTTTCGTTATGAGAGTAAGAAAAGAGTATTAGGTTAGGTCAAGACCACGAGAGTGTGAGATTTTAACTAGATAGCTAAAGTTAGGCATTTAAATTAAACACAGCGAGAGCGCTTTAAAATAAATTAGAATTACTAAGTTTCCAAAAATTATCTCTAAACACTTATGGGCTAGCGAGAGCAGGCATAGGGCTTTAGGGGTAAGATCTGAGATAAGACCACGAGAGTGTGAGTTGAGGGTATTTAAACTGGTAACCTCTACCGAATAGATTAAGTAAACATCTTTATAAGCCTAGGTTAGATTGACCCACCTAAGTTAGTATAATTACATACCGACCGCCTTAGTATTATTTTATTAAAACTTAAATTTAATTCCGCCTTTAATATTTTAAAATCAACAAAAAATCGTGACAACCCTTCACCTTAGCTAAACTAGAAGTTCATCTAGCACTAAGTAACCATAGAGTCCCTGTGGATCGATAATCTTAAATATTACTTCGATAGGCTGTGCACTTGCAGTTCAGATACCGCTAGACACATAATTAGACACGTCTTTAGCCCATCAAGTTTTTGGCGCCGTTGCCTAGGACCTTAATTTAGTTACTAGTGCACTTTAGGTAGCATTGTCTAGACTAAGGTATCAACTATTTTATTTAATTTAATTTCCGAGTGTATGCCAAGTACTCGCTCTAAAAGCGAAGACTTGCAACCTCTAATCCCTGAATCGGAACGCTTCTTACACGTAAGAAGACGGATATTCGATTACGAAAAAAGTTACAATATTCCAAATTCAAACCCCCGTGCTTTGAGAAATACAATGGAACCTCTTGTCCACAAACTCACCTGCAGTCTTTTCTGGGAAGACTTAAAGCTTATACTATGGATGAGAAGCTGTGGATGTTCTACGTTGAAGACAGTCTGACTGGGGCTTCAAGAGAGTGGTATTCGCACTTGACTAGGGCTACCATTAGATGCTGGAAGAACTTAGCTGAAGCCTTCATCAGGCAATATCAATACAATCTGGACATGGCTCCTAACAGGACCCTCCTGATGGGAATGTCCTAGTCTTCCAGAGAAAGCTTCAGGGAATATGCCCAAAGGTGGAGACAGCTAGCTGCTGCTGTCCAACCACCCATGTCGGAAAGAGAAATGGCCGACATGTTCATGAATACGTTGCAAGGGACCTATATTGATAGATTGGCTGCCTTTTCCTCTACCAGCTTTGCTGATGTCGTCATAGCTGGTGAAAGGATTGAAAGTCTATTAAAAATGGGAAAAATTTCTGACAGTGGTGCAAGTTCATCCAGTAATCCCAGGAAGCCTTTTGTGGGACCCCGAAGAGCCGGTGAGACCAATTCCATTCATGCAAGCAGGGGCAGACCCCAGTATGTTCACAGATCAGTAGCAGCTGTTACCATTCCAGCTCTGATTCCTCAACAATCAGCATATCCTCAGCAACAACCACATTATCAACAACAAGTTCAGTATCCGTAACAGAGAACCTACAACAACAATAATAGCAACCAACAACAGCGTCCCTTCCAACAAAGACCATCACAGGAAAACAGGGTGATTGACCCTATCCCTATGCCTTATGCTGCCTTATTACCACAACTCCGGAAGCTTAACCTTGTTGAGTTAAGGACGTTGGCACCACCAGATCCCCTCAATCTCCCAAAGAATTATGATGTCAACGCCATGTGTGCTTTCCACTCCAATGCACCTGGTCACAATACTGAAAAATGCAGGGCCTTACAAATGAAAGTCCAAGACCTGGTGGATTCTAAAGCCCTCAACTTTGCACCTCCTCCGAATGTCAACAGAAATCCTATGCCTAATCATGGCAGGCCTAGGATTAATGCCATTGAGGAAGACAAACCATCTACCTTGATCACCAGTGTTGCACAAATTCGAACACCTTTGGTCGAAATTAAAGCTCGGCTTTTAGAATGCCAAGTGTTCCCCGGGTGTGAGCTCAGCTGTGGGTATTGCAACATTGCAGTCAATGGGTGTGAAAGGCTGAGAAGCGGCATAGATGGTCTTATTAAGGATGGTATCCTTCAGATTTCGACAACGGCACCTACAAATCCAGCAATTCCTTTAACAACAATTCCCGATTCTTCTACAACAGCAGCAATAATCATTCCTATCGATTCATCGATATCATCAGCAATTACTCCGTCCATCACTTCAACAAGTCAAAATTCAACAACCATTTCTTCTACAACATCAGCATCCATTTCATTAGCAGAATCTTCTACAACGCCAGCAAGGATTAATGAAGATGTCTCGACAGTTACAATCTACTATGACCCATCAAATGTTCCTCCCAGCAGCAATTTCCAACAAAAAGCCATGGCACCTCCTGCCAGATCACCCGTCACGATTTACTATGATCCGCACACCATTACAGTACCCTCCTCTGCAGCAATCAGTCCGGTCACTATTACGGTGCCTGGACCAGTTCCCTATGAAAGCAGCAATGCCATACCTTGGCATTATGGCTCTGATCTCTATTGCAACGGGGAGAAAATCACTCTGGATTCATCAACCTCTTCTCCACAAATTGATAATGTTGGGGGAGGCGGAGGCTTCACCAGAAGCAGACGCCTTTTTGCCTCACAAACACAAAAACCTAATGTTGAGGCAGAAGTTGCTGCCAAAGCAAAGGGAAAGAGTGTGGTATTTGAAGAGCCGACTACCAAAGAAACTCAGAAGACATCTTTTGAACAAGATGTAGACGAGTTCATGAGAATCATAAAAAGAAGTGATTACAAGGTGGTGGACCAGCTTCACCAAACCCCCTCCAAAATCTCCATATTATCACTGTTGATGTGATCTAAAGCCCACAGGAACGCACTGTTGAAGGTCATGCACGCAGCATACGTACCAGAGGAGATTACTGTTAATCAGCTCGAGACTGTGGTCGCGAATGTCAACACCAGTCATGGACTGGGCTTTACCAATGCTGATTTAAAAACTGAGGGACGCAACCATAACAAGGCTTTGCATATCACCTTGGAATGCAAGGGTGTTGTTCTATCTCATGTACTGGTGGACACTGGGTCATCACTCAATGTTCTACCAAAGAAAGCCTTAGTGAAGCTGGAGAATGATGGCTTGGCATTGCGTCCGAGTAATCTGGTGGTGAGAGCATTTGATGGCTCTAGAAGATCAGTGCTTGGGGAGATTGATCTGCCTGTGTTGATTGGCCCGCAGACCTTCAAAACTACCTTCTTTGTGATGGACATACAGCCGGCCTACAATTGTCTGTTGGGTAGATCCTGGATCCACGCCGCTGGCGCTGTTACGTCTACCCTTCAACAGAAGTTAAAATTCGAGTGGAAGGCCAAATCATCACCATCTGTGGGGAGGAGGACATCTTTGTTAGCCAGCTGGCTACGTATAAGTACATTGAGATGGATGGGGAGATCCATGAAACCATAAGCCAAGGGTTTGAGGCCTTGAACATTAATGAAGCATCTGCTGTACTGGGAACTTCCATAACATCATACCAGCAAGCCCGGAAGGTTGTTGAGGAAGGTACCGCCCAAGGCTGGGGCAAGCTGCTGCCCGTGGAAAAGAAAGAAGACCGATTTGGGTTGGGTTACAGACCAAATCAACAAGATCAATCAGAGGCTGCCAAGGAGCCCAAGTTTGTCAGTGGGGGAATTCTCACTCCGGATGCTGTGAATAACTTGGAAGATGAGTCGGAAGACGAGCGCAACCTGGAAAGCTAGATACGTCCAAGGACCCCGGAGAGCCATGTCTCAAACTGGTCTTCCCAGGAAATTATAAGGGTTAATCCTGCAGAGTAATTATTATTTCCTGTATTTTAAAGCATGCATCAAGTCTTGCATCTTGCCCAGGATGTCAAGACTCATTTTGTAATCGGGCCATCTTGTATTTTGTGCAAAGATCAATTAATGAATATCAGGACATCTTTTGCAAATGAGTCTTTTTCTTCTCCGCTCACTGTTTTTCATTTTTCACTTTTTGTACAAAAATGAAATGGCAATGTTTTTCAAAATAAATAACTTCATTTTCACTCTTTTTTCTAAATAAGACAAAACTGATCACTAAAATGAACAAATCTAAACCCTTGCAGAAAGTGCCCTCCAGACTGCACCGACAACAACACTGCTATGACTTTGTATGACTTTGACAATCCAATCAATCAAGCTGATGAAGGGGTTGAAGAAGATTATGAGATACCTGAAGAGCTAGCTAGGTTGTTGAGACAAGAGGAGAAGGTTATTACTCCTCATCAGGAGGAAGTTGAGACGGTTAATCTTGGTACGGAAGAAGACGTGAAGAAGTTAAGATCGGGGCCTGCTTACAAGATTCAGTGAAAGAGCAACTGATTGACATGCTTCAAGAATATGTGGATGTTTTTGCTTGGTCTTACCAGGATATGCCAGGGTTGGACACCGATATTGTCATGCACAAGCTACCTCTGAAAGAAGACTGCCCACCGGTAAAACAGAAGTTGCACCGTACTCGCCCAGATATGGCAATGAAGATAAAAGAAGAGGTACAAAAGCAGTGGGACGCCGGGTTCCTTGCTGTGACTAGCTATCCGCCGTGGGTTGCTAATATTGTACCTGTGCCTAAGAAAGATGACAAGGTGAGAATGTGTGTGGATTACCGGGATCTGAACAGAGCTAGCCCGAAAGATGACTTCCCTTTACCTCACATTGATGTATTGGTCGACAATACGGCTTAGTTCTCGGTATTCTCCTTCATGGATGGATTTTCAGGATATAATCAGATCAAGATGTCACCTGAAGACATGGAGAAGACAACTTTCATCACACCCTGGGGCACATTCTTCTATAAGGTGATGCCATTCAGACTAAAGAATGCGGGTGCCACTTATCAACGGGCTATGGTAACATTATTCCACGACATGATCCACAAAGAAATTGAATGTTATGTGGATGACATGATTGCCAAGTCCCTCACAGAAGAAGACCACCTGGTGAATCTGTTGAAGTTATTCAAGCGTCTGAGGAAGTACCAGTTGAAGTTAAACCCCAACAAATGCACATTCGGGGTGCGATCCGGTAAGCTGCTGGGATTTATTGTAAGTGAAAAAGGAATTGAAGTTAACCCTGACAAAGTCAAAGCCATTCAAGAAATGCCTGCACCTAAGACTGAAAAAGAAGTTCGGGGTTTTTTAGGCAGATTGAACTACATTTCACGGTTCATATCTCACCTTACTGCAACCTATGAACCCTTGTTCATGTTGTTAAGAAAAGAACAAACGGTCAGATGGAATGAAGACTGCCAAAGGGCTTTTGACAAAATCAAAGAATACTTACAGGAGCCTCCGATCCTTATGCCTCCAGTTGAAGGAAGACCTCTAATAATGTACTTGACAGTATTAGAAGAGTCAATGGGGTGTGTGTTGGGCCAGCATGACGAGTCTGGTCGAAAAGAGTATGCAATATACTACCTAAGCAAAAAGTTTACCGACTGTGAACAACGTTATTCACTGCTCGAGAAAACTTGTTGTGCTTTAGCGTGGGCTGCTCGCCGACTGAGACAGTATATGTTGACCCACACTACTTTATTGATATCAAAGATGGACCCAGTCAAGTACATTTTTGAGAAGCCAGCACTTACCGGACGGGTTGCAAGATGGAAAATGATTCTCACAGAATATGACATTCAGTACACATTTCAGAAAGCCATCAAAGGCAGTGTATTGTCTGATTATCTTGCTGAGCAACCCATTGATGATTACCAGCCTATGAGATTTGACTTCCCCGATGAAGACATCATGTTCATAAAAGAAAAAGATCAGGAAGAGCCTGTTCACACTGAAGGGCCTGACCCAGAAGAAAAATGGACTATGATGTTTGATGGGGCTGTTAATATGAATGGTCGTGGTGTTGGTGCAGTACTCATTACACCTAAAGGAGTTCACATGCCTTTCTCGGCAAAACTCACCTTTAACTGCACTAACAACGAAGCTAAATACGAAGCTTGCATTATGGGTCTTGAGGAAGCCATTGACCTCAGGATCAAGACTTTAACGGTATTCGGAGATTCAGCTCTAGTAATCAATCAAACCAACGACAAATGGTACATCCACCAAGATCATCTGATACCTTATCGGGATTATACAAGGAGGTTATTAACTTTCTTCACAACAGTCAAGCTTGAGTATATCCCTCGAGATGAAAATCAGTTTGCAGATGCTCTGGCTACCATTTCATCCATGATCAAAGTTCAAGCTGCCAACTTTGTGCCTCGGATTTCAGTATCCAGACTTGACAGACCAGCGTACGTATTCTCAGCAGACCTTTCTAAAGATGATAATCCTTGGTTCCACGACATCAAATGCTTCTTGGAGGATCAAACATACCCACCTGGGGCATCATCCAATGATAAGAAGACTTTAAGAAGGCTAGCTGGTAGTTTCTTCCTAAATACTGATGGTTCCTTGTACAAGAGAAACTTTGATATGGTACTTCTCAGATGTGTTGATAAGGCAGAGGCAGACTTGTTGATGCACGAGGTGCATGAAGGATCCTTTTGTACCCATGCAGTAGGTCATGCTATGGCTAAAAAGTTGCTAAGATCAGGCTATTACTGGATCACAATGGATGCAGACTATTGTGCCTATGCCAGGAAATGCCATAAATGCCAGATTTATGCGGATAAAGTGCATGTGCCTCCAAATCCCCTGAATGTGATGTCTTCACCCTGGCCCTTTGCCATGTGGGGCATTGATATGATTGGCAAGATTGAACCGACTGCTTCAAATGGCCACAGATTCATCCTGGTAGCCATTGACTATTTTACCTAGTGGGTTGAAGCAGCTTCTTATGCAAATGTTACAAGGCAAGTGGTAGCCCGATTTCTGAAGAGAGATATCATCTGTCGGTATGGAGTGCCCGAGCGAATCATTACTGATAATGGTTCCAACTTGAACAACAAAATGATGGCAGAACTGTGCCGGGACTTCAAGATCCAACACCACAATTCTTCTCCTTACAGGCCAAAGATGAATGGCGTTGTTGAGGCAGCTAATAAGAATATCAAGAAGATTGTGCAGAGATGGTAGTTACCTATAAGGACTGGCATGAAATGCTACCATTTGCCTTGCATGGGTACCGTACGTCAATCAGAACATCCACTGGGGCAACACCGTATCAGCTTGTGTATGGTATGGAGGCAGTCCTACCTATTGAAGTTGAATTACCCTCTTTGCGAGTACTGATGGATGTTAAATTGAGCGAAGCAGAATGGGTCCGATCCCGATACGAACAACTAAGTCTGATCGAAGAGAAGAGATTAGCTGCGATCTGCCATGGGCAGCTGTATCAGAAGAGAATGAAGAAAGCCTTCGATCAGAAAGTCAGGCTCCGAGAATACCAAGTAGGAGACCTTGTGCTGAAAAGACTCCTCCCTCCTCATACAGACCACAGGGGCAAGTGGACTCCGAATTACGATGGTCCGTTCATAGTAAAGAAAGTTTTCTCTGGTGGAGCACTGATGCTCAGTACTATGGATGGTGAAGACTTCCCGTCCCCTGTGAATTCTGATGCAGTTAAACAATACTTCGCATAAAATGACCCGCTGGACATAAAAACAGAATGTAAGTCCAGGCAAAAATAGGGCATCCCGGCGAATCAAAAACAGAATAAAAGACTCGGGCAAAAATAAGGGAAAATAAAAAAAAAAATGTGTACACCCGCTGAGTTGAAAAGCCGCATTGGACAGCTCAGGCAAAAATGGGTATCCCGGTGGATTGAAAACCCGAAAGGGCGATCCACGCAAAATAAGGGAATAAGCGAACAACTGCATTCTGAATTCGTCTGTATCACTTGCAACCTGGCAAGCTTCGAAAGTTTAAAACATCGGTCAGAATCAACCTTCTTCAGAAAGCAAGATGAGAAGAACGCCAAGGTCATACGGGTCATAGTAAAAGGGAAGCTCCCTAAAGCGTCATCAACATTGCTAGCACCTTTTTTTTGTTTCTCAATTTTGTAACAAATCTCCTCATTTCAGGGGATTTGTTTCTTTGACTGTACTTGCCAATTCAGGGCATATAAATTAATAAAATCATATTTTTTCGTTACACTTCGTCTCGTACATTTTATCTTCGTTTGCAAAAATGTCTAATGTCTTCATAATATTAATTGCATAAGTACAGATGCGCCTTTTCTAAATCACATGCTTACAGGAAGTATACTTACTCCCGGGAGTGTCTAAACTCCTATGGTGGGATCCAGTAAGGGATACCTCGGGATACTTGTGCGTTTCTTTGTCTTAACAGGATTGCAGGTATTCAAAGTGCAACACAGGGCATGAAAGTTTCTCCCCAGCAGGCCACCAAATCACTATCTACTCAGCTCATCTTCCAAATGGCACCAGAGACGCTTTATCCCCAGCTGAGTTGCCAGTCGTCATTCCTCCTCAGCCAAATGTCAAGAAGGGAACCATCTCCCCGTAGAGCTCCAGCCTCCATCTAGCAGAGCAATGTCTGAAGATATCACAACAAAGTGGCAGAAACTCTCACAGACCCCAGCTGGGTCCCTCCTTACCAAGATAGGTCTATCAGTGATCTATTTCATCAAGCAGAGTCATATATATCAGATCTACCAATGATCTCATCCCCAGCTGGGATATCTATTTCAAGCAGATCAGCCGGAGATCTTCACTGCAATGGGACCCGAATCCCGGACCGGTATCTTTGCATAATCATAGCATTCGCATCATATTTTCCCCTAGAGCGTAGCATTCCATCTAATACGGAGCATTACGGCAAAAAATCAAACATATTGCATAAGCCATGTTATGAATCAAACTCTTGTAGATACCGACGTCCCACCAACAATATACAAAATTCTTCCCAAACTCCCCGGCAGAAAGCCAAAGCATCCTCTTTGCACTCATAAAGACGCGTGCTCCTTTTGGCACTCGTCCGTGTCATCCTTCCCCAGTAAAGTCGCCCGAGCGCTCTCTACAGACAGATACATATATATATACACTTCCCTGACACCCGTCCGTGTCACCATTCCCCAGCATAGTTGCCTAAACACTCTGTAAACCAAATACTTGTTTATAATACACTTCTTCCGACACCCGACCGTGTCGTGCTCTCCACAGCAAGTTGGACACTCGTCTATGTCTCACTCATCACTTTTTACTCATACAGATACTCGTTCGTATCTTGTATACGCCACTTAAATCTCCTCAGAGTCGACACTCCTCCGTGTTCTTTGTTAGCTAGTTGGTACTCGCCCGTATCACCATCTCTGAACATGCATCAAGCGTTTGTTTCCACTGATACTCGTCCGTATCATAGTCTTAAGGATGCTCGACCGCATCTTTAATCTATACACAGTGTCAAACACTTACATCTTCTTGAAAAACTATTTCCTTTCTATCTGACATTCGTCCTATGTCATGATATTTCCGGCAGCCGTACCCTGCCAGGTGATCGTCCTTCACCTTTCTGATGATCGTCCTTCATCATTCCCAGCGGAGTCTCTATTTAGAACCCCTTCCTATCCGACATTCTTCCTATGTCGTGATATTTGTAGCAGCCGTCCCCTGCTAGGTGATCGTCCTTCACCTTTTGATGATCGTCCTTCATCATTTTATCCGATGGTCGTCCCCGTCGTTGATCTGGTTATCTGACATCCGTCCTATGTCATGATAAACCCCAAGAGCAGCCGTACCCTGCTAGGTGATCGTCCTTCACCTCTTGATGATCGTCCTTCATCATGCTTATCCGATGGCCGTCCCCATCGCCGACCTTTTCTATCCGGCATTCGTCCTATGTCGAGATGCTTTCGGCAGCCGTACTCTGCCAGGTGATTGTCCTTCACCTTAGATGACCGTCCCTCATCTTTATCCCCAACAGAGCAGCCGTCCCCTGCTAGGTGATCTGCCTTCATCTTTGATGACCATTCCTCATCATTTATTTCTTCAAACCCGATGGCCGTCCCCATCATTTACCTTTAATCCCTAGAGAGTCTTTACTTGATGGTCGTCCCCATCATGATCTTTTTAATTCCCCAGCATGTCGGTCGTCCCCGTCCTCGCTTTACCCCCAGCAGTCGTCCTCTGCTCGACGGTCGTCCTCCGTCGCCCGCACTTTATAATCATACTTTATTTTCTTTTACAATCTATATCCCTTTTCTTCTTCATTCAGTGAATGCAAATTTTGGACTGTCTTAGGTATTCAACCACAAGTTATCTTGTTTGCCTGTTAAGCCGTTGCTTACATCCTGCACAGCTAACTCATGTTTGAATAGGGGCAGCTGTAAACACCCCAAATTTTCCCTCACTCATTTCACCATGGCTTGTGACTCTTTTCATATTGCATAAGTTCAATCATATCATCTCATATTGCATTTTTGCTTCACTGCATTGATTCAAAGCCATCTGCATCTAGGGTTTGTGATTTGAGCAGTTCCTAAGCTATCTGAGCCATTCCAAAGGCCTTCAATCTTCTCAAGAGGGTCCATATATGTTCAAGCACCATGTTATATCCTCCCAAGATCAAGAAAGTCAAAAATCACAAGAACTGAGGAAAGGCATGGAAGCAGAGCCAGGTTTAACTGCACAGATGACCTAGAATTAGGGTTTTGGTTTCAGAGGCCATAACTCCAAATTTTTTGGTCATTCTTGTTTCTATTGGTCTCTATATGTTATTAGGATCATGCATATCAATTTTCATGAAGAAATTCAAAGGGGAAGGCATCTGATCACAGGATAACTTCTTGAGCAAGTCAGTGCAAAATCAGGGCATCTGAGGCCCCCAATGACCCAACCAAAGGGATTTCTCCATCATTTTGAATGTGTATGATCTTTATTTGATCTTAGAAGATGTTAGAAGTTCACAAAATTAAAGAATCTCAAGCCATTTGCAAAGTTGCCTTTTTGGGAAAGTGACTTGTAATGCAAACTTGCCATTTTGGGAAAGTTTTTCAACCTCCTCTTTTTGATTCAAAATTGCTTCAAATGAAAAAACTTTGGTCATGAAAGTTGTAGATTGGATCCTCCCATTTTCAAAAAGTACAAGAACTCATTCTAATTCATTTTAGATCAAAAGTTATGGCTTGTCAAAGTTGGGAAAAATCACTTATTTTTCACTTTGGCACCAAAGAGGGAAACTTGCAAATTCACATGCCAAGCATTTCTATGACTTCAAAATGACTTCTAAGAATCACATAAACATAACACATGACCTAAAATTCAGATTGGCCCAAAGAATCATTCATTTTCATGCCTTGATCATTAAGAAATCCAAAAGGGGCCAAGACTCCATGAATTTGCAAAATGACCCAAAGCTTCTCATCCACTTGTGCCAGCTGCCAAAAGTGACTTCCATGGACCTCCTTGAAGCAAGCTGATTCGAACCATGCCCTTGTAGCAAGATTGAACCAGCCCATACCTTCACTTACACAAATGTTGACTTTATGCAACTTGAGCCATACCAATCAAACTGAGCCACACCAACTACTCTGACCAATCACAGCTTCACATACATGCCTCAAGGATCACATTTCACACAATCTTGGAGCCTGAAACCACAGAATTGCCATAGTTCACAAAAACCTCCCTCTTTGCATTTTCATTCGAATCTCATCACACAAACATCAAACCTCAAAACCAACTTCACCATTCATTCAGAAAAGCTTCATAGAGCATAAACCACCCTTCATCTTGCCTTGAAAGCCCTTGAAACTCAAACACGATTTTCTGACCAGTTGATCACAAACTCACAAAACAGCCATAAAAAACTCCATCCATGCTTCAAAGCTTCTTCAGGGAGGTCATTGGAGGCATTTTGAAGCAAGGAAACAGTCGGAAAGCTCCTGGGTTGAAAGCTCCATCTCAGGTAGCCATGTGAAACGTTTTTCCAGAACATCTATTTTAAGTCCTTAATTGGTTGTGTTTGATCCCCTGAGTGTAATGAACTTGAAATTATTGAAAATGATGGAGAAATGAGGGTGTATTGCTTGTCTGAAAGTTTTGCATATTTGTGTTCTTGGCTTCGAATCATGTTTAGGAGTGAAAATAAATTCCATTTGAGGTTGGATTTAGGTTTAGGGGAGTGAGAGGAACAAATCTGGAGCTTTAGAGCTCCAGAAATGACCTAGGGAAGAAGTTGAGATTTTTCAGGGAGGGATGTCACCGGAGAAGACGACCGGAGCTCTTCTCCGGTGACCTGGAAGTCATTAGGGCTTTAATCAGGTTTAGGGTTTCATTTGAATGTGAGCCATTGGATTCTGTTTCCCGCGCGCGTTTCAATGGGTGAGATTTAGTCATTAGCCCTAATCCAAATTTAATTAAATATTAATTAATTAGTTAATGAAGATTAGTCAGGTTTGAACCTGGGCCGTCCAGATGCGCGCCCAGTCAAACGTAACAAGCCCAGAATCAATCTGAACCCTCCCTTTGGCATACTTTCCCATTTAATTGATTTTATTTCATTTTATTTGTATTTTATTTCCACGAATTTTTAAAAATAGTAAAATGCATTAAAAAATTTTGAAAATTTTTATCAAATCTTTTATTAATTTTCAGAACCCAAAAATATTTTTATTTTTATTTTTTGCATCAAAAATTATTTTTAAATCATTTAAATGTTTATTTTTAATTAGTTAATGAAGATTAATTAATTAAAAATGCATTTAGGTATTTAAAAATCACAAAAAAATTCACATTGCATTTTGACATATTTAGAAACATTATCAAACTCTTCAAACAAATTTCTTTTTGGTTCTTGACCTATTTTGACATTTTTCATTGGAATTAAAGTTATTTAAAGGCAATATTTTGGTCCTAACTTAGAAAAATTCATTCTGCCTAACCATGAAGAGTTTGATGATGGTTCTTATTGAATTTCATCCTTCATATCACTTAGTTTCTAGGGTAAAATTGGTTTGAATTTATCTTTCATTTTCAATTTAATGTGCATTTTTCCTTTTAGAGTGCCTTAAAACCCTAGCCAACTTGAGAAAATCATAACTTCAATTAGGTTAAGACTTATGTCCCCTCCTTTGGGAAGTGAACTTGTGTAGGGTTAGGGTTCCTTTGATCCCATTTTCAATTTTTTATCTTGTCATTTGTTTCTGATTTTGAATTTTGCTTTGTGTCTTGTGCATAAACCCTAATTCATGCCTTCCTTTGCATCCATCTTTCATTTGCTTTCATACATGAACTTGCCATGACATTTTGTGCATCAACATGACATATAAGACATCTTAAGACATTTTAGAATCATGCTTTATCATTTGTTCATTCATTTTCCATGTTATGCATTCATTCCATTTCATAAACTTTCATGAACCTTTATGGTTCAAAGCATGCTCCTTTTGCATCCTCATCCTTGTATGATCATCCACAACTCTTGACATATGTTTGCATCATCTCTTAGCATCATTAACATCATTTTTATGCTTCTGACTTTGGTTTGCATCATTGCATTTCATCTCATTCTCATTTCATTTTCATTTCCTTTCACTAACTTTTCAGGTGGTAAGTTACTTTGAGAAGTGAATTTGCCTTCACTTTTCACAATCTTTTTTTCATCTTTCTTATGCATCTTTGCTGCATTTTGTATTTGTATTAGAGTGAGGTTGCTCATTCATGTCTCCTTCTCACTTTCTTTCTTCAAGCAACTTATCTTTTTAAGTGAAGTAAGTTGACTTGCTTCTTTTGCTTCTTCCTCCTTTCATCTACTTCTTCCTTGGTGGCTTTTCTCTTGAAGATCTTTTGCAAGCCTCATAAACCCTAGTAACAACCAAGCATGATAACAATTAGGGTTTGATTAGTCCCCCATTTAGTTTTACCTTTGTGTCATCTTTGAGTCTTCTCTTCTCATCTCTTAATCAAGGACTAAACCCTTAAGGCTTTAAGACTTTGTGATTAGGGTTATGCCTGTATCCTTCTATTAGGATGGAGTGTATAACTTTAATCCTAAGTGTTAAGCCCTTAATGTGTTTAAATCCTTTAATCAATCCACCTAATAATCATCAAGACATCAAGCTTGTAACTTGGGCCTTGCATTAGGGTTCTAATTCTTCCTTAATTGGTTAAGAAGGACTAACCCTAATGTTAATGGACAAGTCCCCCACAAGTTGTCTTACAAACCATAAATTCCACTTCTTAATCTCATCCATTAACTAAAATCCATTAAATAAAGGCTTTTTTTTGTCATGAGGTTAATCCCTAATCATGGATTAAGTTGAGGAGCCTTCCTCAGCTTAAGTGTTCTCATCTATTATCCTTCTATTAGGATGGTGTAATGAGTCCATTAAATCCCTGATTATGGCTTAAACTCATTACTTAACACCAAACAAAAACTCCAAAAACATCTAAATAAATGCAAGTAGGTTAATGATCTTAATCCTATATCAGGGTGGTTAAGTGTGAGGTGCTTACTTCATTCTTAAGGTACTCTCATTACCCCTAATCAGAGGGAAGATGTGACGAGTTTACTAACCCTTGGTTTAGGCTTAAGCTCATTTTCTTATGAAAAATATCCGAAGGCAATAAAAAATTGAAAATACCAAAAACAAACAATAATCGTCTCCTCCGGGATTCTTTTCTCACCTCATTCACTCACAAATGAGAACTCGCTTCTTCCGTCTAATGCAAGACAGTTTGCACCTGAGCCAGACAGGTCATACACTTGAGCATAGACAAGTAAGCAGTTCACAAGTCAATTTATCTTTCAGTCTCTTTGAGTCGAACTACGGTGTTCTGACTTCCTCATTGCACAAGAGGATACGTAGGCATAACTTAACAGTTATCGAACAAAAGTCTCTGTATTTTCCCCCTCCTTCCAGCATTATTCTTTAAGCCTCATAGTCTTGAGCTTCACATTCTTTTTCTTACACCGACACTTCTCTTATACACTTCACTTTCTTCCAGCACTGACACTTGCATTCTTTCCAGCTTTGATACACAAAATAGCACTGACACTACCCCTTTAAAACACAAATCTTTTAAGCGTGGATCTCGTCGAGTACGGCGCACAATCTGGGTGCTAATACCTTCCCAGGTTGTAACCAACCCCCTTTCTCAGTTTCTCTAGTTCGCAACCGACTTATCCATCTTCTCCTAGGTATATGCAGCATTACCTTTCCTTCGGGATAAAAATGCCTAGCTGGCGACTCTTCTTCTTCTGAGTTCACCCCTGTGTGTTCTCTTCTCTTTCGCCGACCGTTCGCGTCTGTACCCCTCTTGGACAGGTGTCATTTGGTGGGGGCGACAGATAAGTGGGGGTTTTATGGGGAAAGACTAAAAGAGGTCCTAGGGGAAAGAGTGACAAAAGAGGGAAAAGTTAGAGAGTACGATCATTTGGAACGATCGCGCTTTTGGGAAAAGAGCTCTGGAGGAGAAGAAAAGCTATGGGTCGAAGGTTAGAGAGATTTACGAAGAGTTTATCGAAATCTTTCGGAAATTAAGGTATGGGGAGTATTCTCCTTTTGATATTATAATGTGGGAATGAAATTGGGGGTTTTGTGGTGTAGTTTAGGGAATAAGGTTTTGACTTATGATTTTTTGTTGTTAATGATGAATTCATGATGATTTTGATGAATTTTCTTGGATAGATTTATGGTATCCCACTGCATGATGAAGGCATAATGGCTTGGTTTAAGGGTGATTTTTGGCTAGAGGTGTTTCAGAAGGTGTCTTAAGTGTTTGAACATCTCATATACATCATGTATGATGTGTTTGAGAAATTGGTTTGAGTTGATAGTGGCCACAACTTAAAACCCGATGATGTTTTCTCAAAATGTCAAATTTTGAGTCTTTTGAAGGAATAAAGAGAAAACTATGAATTTTAATGCTTTGGAGTGGTTTTTATGATCAATAAGAGTCTTTATTTATTGTGGAAGAGATTTGTTGAAGTGGTTTTTGTAACACCCCACTGTCGATTTTTTATTATATTGATGTGTTTTCTTGTGAATTTTGATGTTTATGAGGTTATTTGATGTTTTGTGAAGTTTGGGAGTAGCATAATATTTTAATAATAATTAGAATAATTAAGTGTTTGTAGTTTAGTTTATTATTCGAGATTAAATTCAATAAAATAAAATGAATTAGAGGATAAGGGCATTGTGGTCTTTTGGTTGAGGATAAGTGGGGGTTTTATGGGGAAAGACTAAAAGAGGTCCTAGGGGAAAGAGTGACAAAAGAGGGAAAAGTTAGAGAGTACGATCATTTGGAACGATCGCGCTTTTGGGAAAAGAGCTCTGGAGGAGAAGAAAAGCTATGGGTCGAAGGTTAGAGAGATTTACGAAGAGTTTATCGAAAGCTTTCGGAAATTAAGGTATGGGGAGTATTCTCCTTTTGATATTATAATGTGGGAATGAAATTGGGGGTTTTGTGGTGTAGTTTAGGGAATAGGGTTTTGACTTATGATTTTTTGTTGTTAATGATGAATTCATGATGATTTTGATGAATACAATGATGTATATGGTGTAGATGATGTTATTATGATGAATGTTGATATTAATGAGGTTTTCTAATGTAATGTTGTTAAATTATGGGTTTTGGAGGGGTTTTGTCGCAGAAGGAGAAAGCTAAAATCGCAGAAAAATTCTGCAGAATCGCGAAGCTCGCTTAGCGAGAAGAGTCAGTGAATTGGGTGCTTAGCGAGCATGATGTATCGCTTAGTGAGCCCTAGGAAACTTCGAAAATGCTTTTATTTTGAAAACTGTTTTGAGGTGATATGTTCTAGTATGCCATGATGTTGTAGAGTTGTCTTATTATATGTTTTAAGAGGCTATATGAGTAGAATTAGTGGTTAATTTATGTATTATGGATTATTTGATTTTTCTTCGAGTTAGGATGTATGATTTCATGATGTAGATATATGATGTAGGGTGAGCGTGTTGTATGATGTTTCATGATTATGTACATGATGTTATGAATGAGTATGAGGAATGATTGTTTAATAAATAATGTGGATGCAATATTTTGATGTTTTGAGGATGATGTATGTATATTGTGTCTTGCATTCATGGCATTGAATTTATGAGGGGACTTCGGTCCATTGGTAGCTTCAATCACATTGTGTGGATTAGAGTTATATGATGTGCTCCCTTAGGGGAGGGTTGATGGCCCAGTGTCTATCACATGAGGATGTTTCGGTACCACATGCATCATTAGGAGGTTTCATTTTATTTTAAATGACATAACATGAGTGCATTGATGTTTTGTGTAATGATGAGACATATTCGATGATGTGTATTAAATGAGCATGGTGAATATTTCTATGACGTGATAATGATGAAGATGATATGTATAAATGAGCTGTAAATGAATTATGTTATTGATGATTATTTTTAAATTCTTATTTCTATATTATATTATGGAATGTGAATTTACTCACACTGCCTGCCTTATGGTGATGGTCTATTATGTCATCCTGCAGATAATCAAGGTTAGCTCGGTGCGTGACTTGGAGATAGTGAGTCGTCGAATTAGTTAGAAGTGGAGTCCTGCTCTGTGTCCAGTAACATCGGGATGAGTTTTGTTTTAGTGTTATGTTTTATTTGGATTAAGATGTTGAATTATGTTTAAATAATCTCGATAAAATGTTATTTTAGAAAGAGTTATGAATTTGGTTTTAGAAGATATTATGACATATTGGTTTTTCCACTGCATATTTATGATTAAAAGAAGTATGCTGTTTTTCATGATTTGATGAACCCGTGTTACGGGACAGGACTCTATCTGATTGTTATGATTTTTTATTTAAGAAGTAATGTGATGCCCTTTTAATGAGTTGTACTCTGATAATTGATTTGAAATTATTTAAATTATGATAGGGTAGAAAGGGTGTTACATTAGTGGTATCAGAGCAGGCCAATATATCGGTCGTGTCATTGGTGATGAGGTTGAGTTATTTCTGATGTTTTTGGTGATTTGTAGAATAACTTTGAATCGTGATCTTGCGAATGCGGTAGTTGCACTTGCTCATGCTACGACGCAGAACAACGTTCGGATGAGTTCCATGCTTTGGGGGGTTTTTCAGAGGAATAATCTGCCTAAGTTTGAGGGTTCTCATGAACCGAAGAACGCGTATAAGTGGCTAAAGGCGATTGAGAAGATTTTCAAGAATATGGCGTGCTTCGATGCTTAGAAGGTGCAGTTTGGCACCCACAAGCTGGATGAAGAGGCTGAGGATTGGTGGGATAACACTCGTCAGAGATTGGAAGGGGTTGAGACTGCCATTTGAAGTTTGAGAATGGGCCGAGACCAAAAATCAAGCAAGCAATTGGTTATCAACAGATCCGCAGGTATGCTGAGCTTGTGGAAAAGAGTAGGATATATGATGAGGATAGTCTAGCTCGATATGCTTACTATAAGCAGGTGAGTGAAAAGAGAGACAAGGGTCAGTTCCGGGGGAAGTCTTATGCAACTCCAAATGATAAGGGGAACCAAAAGGGTAATGATGGGAAGAAGCCAAGTGGGGGAGTGGGTTCCACTCCTCTCAAGTACTATAAGTGTGGAGAAACATGTCACAAATCCGATGTGTGTACTACTACGGTGATAAGATGTTATAAGTGTGCTAAGAAGGGCCATATGAAGAATGAGTGTACGAGTGCTAAACCAACTTGTTTTAATTATGGTGAAGAGGGACATATCAGTACTCAGTGCCAAAAACCAAAGAAGGTTACTACTACAGCTCAGACTACTGGTAGAGTGTTCTCCTTAACTGGCTCAGATGCTCAAAAGAAAGACACCTTGATCAGAGGTACTTGTTTTATTAATGATGTTGAATTGGTTGTTATAATTGATACTGGAGCTACTCACTCGTTTATCTCGATTGAGTGCGCGACCAGGTTGAATTTACCTTTGACTGTTATGAATGGTAATATGTTGATTGAGATGTCTGCTGACGGTTCAGTTACGACTAACTGTGTGTATTTGAAGTGTCCTTTGACCATTTATTGTAAGGATTTCTTGATGGATTTAGTGTGTTTGCCCTTACGCCATATGGATGTTGTGTTGGGAATGAATTGGTTATAATTTAAATTTGTGCATATCAACTGCTATGCAAAGACGGTAGAGTTTCCAGAGTTTGGAAATGGTGAAAAGATGATGTTTCTATTTGTGAAGCAAGTGGATGAACTTCTAGCGGATGAAGCATAGATGTTTGCTTTGTTTGCAGCGTTACAAGTTGAACATTAACAAGTGGGTGTTGAATTACCTGTTGTCCGTGAATTTCTTGATGTGTTTTCGGATGAGATTAGTGATTTACCACCAGAGCGTGAAGTAGAGTTTGTCGTGGATTTATTATCGAGTACTAGTTTAGTTTTGATGGCTCCTTATAAGATGTCAGCTTCTGAATTGAGTGAGTTGAAGAAACAACTTGAAGAACTTCTTGAGAAAAAATTTGTTTGTCCGAGTGTTTCTCTGTGGGGTGCTCCTGTGTTGTTGGTTAAGAAGAAGGATGGTAGTATGAGGTTATGTGTCGATTATCGACAGTTGAATAAGGTAATTATCAAGAATAAATATCCACTTCCGAGGATTGATGATTTGATGGATTAGTTGGTTGGAGCTTTCGTTTTTAGCAAGATTGATTTGAGGTCGGGTTATCATCAAATTTGAGTCAAAGTAGATGATATTCCGAAGATAGCTTTTTGGACGAGGTATGGTCACTACGAATATACTGTGATGCATTTTGGTGTGTCCCATGCACCTGGTGTATTCATGGATTATATGAATCGTACTACCCATGAGTATTTGGATAAGTTTGTGGTAGTTTTTATTGATGACATTCTAATTTATTCAAAGTCAGAAGAAGAACATGAGGAACATCTGAGGACTGTATTACAGGTGTTGAGAGAGAAAAAACTTTATGCTAAGTTGTCGAAGTGTGAGTTCTGGTTAAAGGAAGTAAGTTTCCTTGGCCATGTGATTTCTAGTGGTGGAATTTCAGTGGATCCTTCGAAGATTGATTATGTGTTGAATTGGGATACTTTAAAGTCTGCTACTGAGGTCAGAAGTTTTCTTGGGTTAGCCGGTTATTATTGCATGTTTATAGAGGGTTTTCTAAGTTGGCTTTGCCTCTGAAGCAGTTGACTCGAAAGGGTCAGGCTTATGTGTGGGATGTTTCTTGCGAGAAGCGTTTTGTTAAGTTTAAGAAGAGGTTGACTACTGCTCCAATTTTGATTTTACCGAATCTGAATGAATCTTTTGTGGTGTTCTGTGATGCTTCGGAGATGGATCTTGGTGGTGTTTTGATTCAAAGTGGACAAGTAGTTGCTTATGCTTCTAGACAGTTATGTGTTCATGAAAGGAATTATCCTACCCATGATTTAGAGCTAACAATCGTGATTTTTGTGTTAAAAATTTGGAGACACTATCTGTTTGGATCGAGGTTTGAGGTGTTCAACGGTCATAAGAGTTTGAAATACTTGTTTGATCAGAAAGAACTAAACATGAGGCATGGGAGATGGTTAGAGATGTTGAAGGATTTTGATTTTGATTTAAGTTACCGCCCTAGTAAGGCTAATGTGGTTGCAGACGCTTTGAGTAGGAAGACTTTGCATATGTCGACGATGATGGTGAGAGAAGTTGAGATGATTGAGCAATTCAGAGATATGAGTTTGTTGTGTGAATCTACATCTAAGAGTGTAAAGCTGGGTATGTTGAAATTTACTAATGATATTGTCGAAGAGATATATTTGAAGTTGGTTGATCAGATGACTTTAATTAACAAAGGTAACGGAGGAGAATTCCGAATTGATGAGAATGGAATGATGAGGTTTCGAGATCATGTGTGTGTTCCTGGTATTCTAGAATTGAAGAAGAGTATTCTTGAAGAAGGGCACCGAAGTAGATTGAGTATTCATCCTGGTGCTACTAAGATGTATCATGAATTGCAAAAGTTGTTTTGGTGGCCGAGTATGAAGAGAGATGTTGCAGAGTTTGTGTATGCGTGTTTGGTTTGCCAAAAATCGAAGGTTGAACGTCAAAATCCTTTAGGTATGATGCAACCGTTGAGTATACCGGAATGGAAATGGGATAGCATTTCTATGAATTTTGTGACAGGTTTTCCGAAGACGGTGAAGGGAAATGATTCCATTTGGGTGATTATTGACCGATTAACTAAGTTGGCGTATTTCTTGTCGATGAAGATTAATCATTCCATGTTGAAGCTAGCAGAGATGGGATACCATCGAGTATCATGTCGGATAGAGATCCGCGATTTACATCGAGATTTTGGAAGAGTTTGCAAGATGCTTTGGGAACCAAGTTGAGGATGAGTTTTGCTTATCATCCACAGACGGACGATCAGACAGAACATACTATCCAATCTTTAGAATATTTGTTGAGATCTTATGTGTTGGATCATGGAGGTGCGTGGGATAGTAATTTGTTGTTGATTGAGTTTACTTAAAACAATAGTTTTCATGCGAGCATTGGTATGGCCCCGTATGAAGCATTGTATGAGAGGCGGTGTAGGACTCCATTGTGTTAGTATGAATCATGCGAGAATGTTGTGCTCGGACCTGAGATTGTGCAAGAGACGAAGGAAAAGATTAAGATGATTTGGGAGAGGATGAAGACTTCTCAAAGTCGTCAAAAGAGTTATCATGATAAGAGGAGGAAAGAACTTGAATTTCAAGAAGGAGATCATGTGTTCCTGAGAGTTACTCCAGTGACTGGTGTCGGGCGAGCTCTGAAGTCTAGAAAGCTCACTTCGCGTTTCATTGTACCGTATCATATTTCGCAAAGGATTGGTGAGGTGGCATATCAGATTGCATTACCACCATCATTTCGAGTTTCATCGAGTAAGAGATAATTTGACTGTAGAGGTTTCGCCAATGAGAATAGATGGCAGAGAAATGAAGTGATTAAGAGGTAAAGAGATCTCCTTAGTGAAGGTATTGTGGGGTGGACCAGCTGGAGATAGTTGGACTTGGGAGTGAGAGGATCAAATGAAAGAGTCATATCTGATGTTGTTTGCTTCAGGTACATTTTCGAGGACGAAAATTCTTAAATAGGGGAGAGTTGTAACACCCCAAAGTCAATTTTTAATTATATTGATGTGTTTTCTTGTGAATTTTGATGTTTATGAGGTTATTTGATGTTTTGTGAAGTTTGGGAGTAGCTTAATATTTTAATAATAATTAGAATAATTAAGTGTTTGGGGTTTAGTTTATTATTCGAGATTACATAAAATAATATAAAATGAATTAGAGGATAAGGGCATTGTGGTCTTTTGATTGAGGATAAGTGGGGGTTTTATGGGAAAAGACTAAAAGAGGTCCTATGGGCAAGAGTGACAAAAGAGGGAAAAGTTGGAGAGTACGATCATTTGGAACGATCGCGCTTTTGGGAAAAGAGCTCTAGAGAAGAAGAGAAGCTAGGGCTTGATGGTTAGAGAGATTTACGAAGAGTTTATCGAAAGCTTACGGAAGTTAAGGTATGGGGAGTATTTTCCTTTCGATATTATAATGTGGGAATGGAATTGGGGGTATTGTGGTGTAGTTTAGGGAACAGGGTTTTGACTGATGATTTTGTGTTGTTAATGATGAATTCATGATGATTTTGATGAATACAATGATGTACATGGTTTAGATGATGTTATTATGATGAATGTTGATGTTAATGAGGTTTTCTGGTGTAATGCTATTAAATTATGGGTTTTGGAGGGGTTTTGTCGCAGAAGGAGAAGGCTAAAATTGCAGAACAATTCTGCAGAATCGCGAAGCACGCTTAGCGAGAAGAGTCAGTGAATTGGGTGCTTAACGAGCGTGATGTCTCGCTTAGCGAGCCTTGGGAAAATTCGAAATATTCTTTTATTTTGAAAACGGTTTTGAGGTGATATGTTCTAGTATGCCATGATGTTGTAGAGTTGTCTTATTATATGTTTTAAGAGGGTATATGAGTAGAATTAGTGGTTAATTGATGTATGATGGATTATTTGATTTTTCTTCGAGTTAGGATGTATGATTTCATGATGTAGAGATATGACGTAGGGTGAGCGCGTTATATGATGGTCCATGAGTATATACATGATGTTCTGAATGAGTATGAGGAGTGATTGTTTAATAATGAATGCAGATGCAATGTTATGATGTTTTGAGTATGATGTATGTATATTGCGTCTTGAATTCTTGGCATTGAATTT
Organism: Lathyrus aphaca; assembly: GCA_963966055.1. NCBI lineage: Eukaryota > Viridiplantae > Streptophyta > Magnoliopsida > Fabales > Fabaceae > Lathyrus > Lathyrus aphaca. Next base: position 503,202,194 of record OZ014519.1, on the reverse strand, counting down.
ATGAGGGGACTTTGGTCCATTGGTAGCTTCAATCCCATTGTGTGGATTGAAGTGATATGATGTTTATGATGTGCTCCCTTAGGGGAGGGTTGATGGCCTAGTGCCCATCACATGAGGATGTTTCAGTACCAGATGCATGATTAGGAGGTTGCATTTCATTCTAAATGACATAGCATGAGTGCATTGATGTTTTGTGTAATCATGAGACGTATTTGATGATGTGTATTAAATGAACATGGTGAATATTTCTATGACGTGATGATGATGAAGATGATATGTATAAATGAGTTGTAAATGAACTGTGTTATTGATGATTGTTTTTAAATTCTTATTTCTATATTATATTATGGAATGTGAATTTACTCACCCTGTCTTCCTTCTGGTGATGGTCTATTATGTCATCCTGCAGATAATCAAGGTTAGCTCGGTGCGTGACTTGGAGATAGTGAGTCGTCGAATTAGTTAGAAGTGGAGTCCTGCTTTGTGTCTAGTAACATCGGGATGGGTTTCGTTGAGTGTTATGTTTTATTTGGATTAAGATGTTGGATTATGTTTAAATATTCTCATTAAAATTTTATTTTAGAAAAAGTTATGAGTTTTGTTTTAGAAGATATTATGACTTATTGGTTTTTTCGCTGCATATTTATGAATAAAAGAATTGTGGTGTTTTTCATGATTTTATGAACCCGTGTTACGGGACAGGACTCTATGTGATTGTCATGATTTTTATTTAAGAAGTAATGTGATGCGCTTTTAATGAGTTATACTCTGATAATTGATTTGAAATTGTTTAAATTATGATAGGGTAGAAATGGTGTTACAGTTTTCCTCTTGCTTAAGGGTTAAGGCTTGGGAGCTTAGTCATGGTTATGCATCATTACTTGCAACTCAAGACACTCAATTGCTATCTCAAATAGATCAGTCTAGCCTGTTAGAACAAATGTGGTTCTGATCCTCTAAGTGTTTTGATGATAACAAAGCCTTTCATATTAAAAGTTCTAATGAATATACTTACTCTCGTGTAGAAGATAATATTGTTTGAGTAATCCATACAAGCTAAGGAGAACCTTTATAGAAGATACGCTCAAAGAAGAATCCAGCATTAAATGACATTTATTGGCTGCGCATATATTATTCATTATCTCTGATTTCCGCTTAGAAGATGCTGGTATCCTTATTAAAAAGCTTTAATTAAAGAATATGGTCTTTAATATGCAAAGACAAGTATCTCTTCTTATGGAAAGAAATTAAGGTATTAAAGTATATCCTAATTTGGTTCAAGATGTCTCCAACGGCTACTTTATCAAGAACTATATAAAGGACATCATTTGAAGAAATCAAGTGAGAACGCAACGCATTACAACGTATAACATATACTCAAGCAAATCATTTTATCTTGTTCTTATTGCTGTAACTATCACTTAGTGATACCTGCTTACCTAGAAGCATTTTAAGTTACGTCTTTATCATTCTTGTAACAATTATCTTTTTCCTTGAGTGACTAAGTTTAGTCAGAAGACTCAAGAAGACATTGACTATAGGTCTTTGTGTGTATTCTTATTGAATAGTGGATTAAGACCTCAGTAGAGGCAAAATCACCTTGGCGGGTGGACTGGATGTAGTTTGAGTTCAAACGAACCAGGATAAAGTAAAACGTGTCTTTAGAAGTTAATTTTAATTATACAGAAAACCCAATTCCAACCCCCCTTCCTTGTGTTTTGCCACCTTCAATTGGTATCAGAGCGCTAGGTTCTGAGTATTACACTTTACCGTGTCAGTAAAAGATCCAGAAGATAAACACATGGCAGAAACTGGAATTAACAATGACTATCAAAATGACAAGATCAATGCTAAACCACCAATGTTCAATGGCGAAAATTTCGACTACTGGAAGGATGTTCTAGAGAGTTTCTTTCTAGCTCTAGATGGAGATCTCTGGGACATGGTGACAGATGGATATATTCATCCTGTTGGAGAAGATGGTCAGAAGATCGAAAGGAAAAATATGACAGTTCAACAGAAGAAGGAATTCAGAAATCATCACAAAGCTAGGACCATACTTCTAAGTGCCATCTCGTACACAGAATATGAGAAGATCACAAACAGGGATTCAGCCAAACACATGTTTGATTCTCTAAGGATGACACATGAAGGCAACTCTCAAGTCAAGGAGACCAAAGCTCTAGCTCTCATCCAGAAGTATGAAGCCTTCAAGATGGAAGAAGATGAAACCATTGAAAAAATGTTTTCAAGGTTTCAAATTCTGGTCGCTGGACTAAAAGTTCTGGACAAAGGCTACTCAACAGCAGATCACGTGAAGAAAATCATCAGAAGTTTACCTAAAGCCTGGAGACCCATGGTCACTGCTTTAAAGTTATCAAAAAATCTGAATGAAATTTCCTTAGAAGAACTGATCAGCTCCTTGAGAAGTCATGAGATTGAATTAGAAGAAGATGAGCCCCAGAAGAAAGGTAAGTCTGTAGCTCTTAAATCTAACAAACATGTTTCTAAAGCTTTACAGGCAGAAGAAGAAGAAAGCTTTGGATGCTCATCAGAAGAAGATGAATTATCTCTCTTGTCAAGAAGAGTTCAACAACTCTGGAAGCATCGTCAGAAGAAGTTCAGAAATACCAGAAGATCAAACAATTATTCTGAATCAACATCCAGTCACAAGAAACCCAGAAGCAAAGAAGTTGTGTGCTACGAATGCAAAGAACCAGGACACTACAAAAGTGAATGTCCAAAACTTCAGAAAGACAAACCTAGAAACAGATTCAGCAGAGAAAAGAAAAAGAGTCTCATGGCAACATGGGATGATTCTGAATCATCTGAAGCAGAGTCAGATTCTGAAGATGAACAAGCTAATATTGCATTAATGGCAAATATACCAGAAGATGATCACTCATCAGAATCAGAGTTAGAATCAGACTCAGAAGAGGTATTTTCTAAATTCTCTAGATCTGAGTTAGAAGCTAGTCTTTCAGAAATTCTTGAAAAATATCAGAAGCTTCAATTCAAATACAAAGACGTCAAACAAAATCTTGTATCTGAATTAGAAGATATTAGAAAACTGAAAACAGAAAACTCTGAGCTGAAAGAAAATCTCTTTGAATGTAAAAACTCTTTTGAAAAGCTCAAAGCTCAGAAGAAATCTGAATTAGAAGATCTAATCAATTCTGATAATATCATAAAACAATATGATTATAGTTTTCAACAATTTCTTACTAAAAGTTTAGATAGAAGTAAGATTGCTTCTATGATCTATGGTGTTAGCAGAAATGAAAGAAGAGGCATTGGCTATGTGAAAAATAATGAAACTCTGAAATTAAAAAATATTGATGACATTGTCATAAATACCAATACTCCTCTAAGTTCTCATTTCACCTACGGTCATAATCATGATCTTATATACACTAGTGAGTCATCCTGCTCTACAAGTTCTGATTTAAAACCCAAAATAAATCAGAAGTTTGTAAAATCTAACAAACAAGGACCCAGAAGAATATGGGTACCCAAGGATAAAATTGTGTATGTTGCAGATGTCTTTAACAGCAAAACTGAAACACCAATCATGGTACCTGGACTCTGGATGCTCACGTCACATGACGGGAAGAAAGCATATGTTCCAAAGTCTTGAATTAAAAGATGGAGGCCATGTAGGTTTTGGAGGCAATCAAAAAGGAAGAATTATTGGCTCCGGAACTATTGGTAACGGAAATCTTCCTTCTATATCTAATGTTCTGCTTGTAGAAGGATTAATGCATAATTTATTATCCATAAGTCAATTAAGTGATAATGGCTATGACATAATCTTTAATCAAAAGTTCTATAAAGCTGTTAGTCAGAAAGATGGAACAATCCTCTTTAGTGGAAAGAGAAAGAACAACATTTATAAAATAAAGCTTTCTGAATTAAAAATTCAAAATGTAAAATGTCTAATGTCTGTGGAAACTGAGCAATGGGTCTGGCACAGAAGATTGGGACATGTTAATATGAGAAGAATATCTCAACTTAACAAACTCAATCTAGTCAGAGGACTTCCAAATTTGAAGTTCAACTCAGAAGCTCTATGTGAAGCATGTCAGAAAGGCAAATTTTCAAAAACTGGATTCAAAGCTAAAAATATTGTATCTTACTCTAGACCATTAGAACTTCTGCACATTGACTTATTTGGACCAGTGAAAACTGCTTCTGTCAATGGCAAGAAGTATGGATTGGTGATCGTAGATGACTTCAGCAGATGGACATGGGTAAAGTTTCTTAGACACAAGGATGAGTCAATTGCTGTATTTTCTAACTTCTGTAAACAAGTTCAAAATGAAAAAGAATCAAAGATCATAAAAGTCAGAAGTGATCATGGTGGAGAATTTGAAAATAAACAATTAGAATCATTTTTTAATGAAAATGGCATCTCTCATGATTTTTCTTGTCCTAGAACTCCACAACAAAATGGGGTTGTAGAACGTAAAAATAGAACTTTACAAGAGATGGCCAGAACCATGATCAATGAGACTAATATGGCTAAACATTTTTGGGCAGAAGCAGTAAATACAGCATGTTACATTCAGAATAGAATCTCTATAAGACCTTTTCTTGAAAAGACTCCTTATGAATTGTGGAAGAACAGAAAGCCCAACATTTCTTACTTTCATCCTTTTGGATGTATTTGTTTTATGCTAAACACTCTTGATACTCTGAATAAATTTGATTCTAAGGCACAAAAGTGTTATATGTTAGGATACTCTGAACGTTCTAAGGGATACAGAGTATACAATACAGAAACACGTATTGTGATAGAATCAATTCACGTCAGATTTGATGATAAGCTTGGTTCTGAAAAACCAAAGCAAAAAGAATTTACTGCAGATATAGAAGTAGAAATCTCTACAAACAGAACTTCTAAAGATCAATCTTCTATAGTTCAAAACAATACAACTGCTCCATCAACACCTGAAGAACCCATCCAGAAGAAGCTCTCCAGAAGCAATATTAATCATCCAGAGGATAAAATCTTGGGAAAGAAAGATGAACCAATCAGAACAAGATCCTCATTCAAAAACTCTGAAGAGACACTACTAGGACTTGTCTCTCTGATTGAACCATCTTCTGTAGAAGAAGCTCTATCAGAAAATGATTGGATTCTGGCTATGCAAGAAGAACTTAATCAATTCACCAGAAATGATGTGTGGGATCTAGTTCCTAGACCCAGAGGATTCAACATCATTGGCACCAAATGGGTATTCAGAAACAAACTCAATGAGAAAGGAGAAGTTGTCAGAAACAAAGCAAGACTGGTTGCACAAGGGTATAGCCAACAAGAAGGAATTGACTATACAGAAACCTATGCACCAGTCGCCAGGTTAGAATCAATAAGACTTCTAATATCATTTGCTGTAAATCATAATATCATTCTGTATCAAATGGATGTCAAAAGTGCATTTTTAAATGGTTATATTGATGAAGAAGTATATGTACACCAACCCCCTGGTTTTGAAAATACAAAATTTCCAGAACATGTTTACAAACTCAAAAAATCATTATATGGTTTAAAACAAGCTCCCAGAGCTTGGTATGAAAGATTAAGTAATTTTCTACTGGAAAATAAATTCATCAGAGGGAAAGTGGACACAACTCTTTTCAGTAAAAACATTAAAAATGATCTCCTGATATGCCAAATTTATGTAGATGATATAATTTTTGGTTCTACTAAAAGTGCCTTGGGAAAGGAATTTGCTAAATCTATGCAGGCAGAATTTGAAATGAGCATGATGGGAGAATTAAAGTTCTTTCTGGGAATTCAAATAAATCAAACATCAGAAGGAACATATATCCATCAAAGCAAATATGTAAAAGAACTTCTGAAGAAATTTGATTTATCAGAAAGTTCAATATCCAAAACTCCTATGCATCCTACGTGTATCTTGGAGAAAGAAGAGGTAAGTAAGAAAGTAGATCAGAAGCTCTACAGAGGTATGATTGGATCACTTCTCTATCTTACTGCTTCTAGACCAGATATTCTATATAGTGTATGTTTATGTGCTAGATTCCAATCAGATCCTAGAGAAACTCACTTAACAGCAGTTAAGAGAATCTTTAGATATCTGAAAGGTACTACTAATCTTGGTCTGTATTACAGAAGATCAGAAAAGTATAAACTTGTAGGATATTGTGACGCTGACTTTGCTGGAGATAGAACAGAAAGAAAAAGTACTTCTGGAAGTTGTCAATTTCTAGGAGACAACCTAATCGCTTGGTCTAGCAAAAGACAACCAACCATAGCATTATCAACTGCAGAAGCTGAATACATTGCAGCAGCTGGATGCAGTACTCAGATGCTCTGGATGAAAAATCAGCTAGAAGATTTCAATATCTATGAGAGTAACATTCCAATCCTCTGTGACAATACTTCTGCTATTTGTCTCTCTAAAAATCCTATTTTACATTCTAGAGCTAAACACATAGAAGTTAAACATCACTTCATTAGGGACTATACTCAGAAGGGAATTTTAATGTTAAAATTTATAGACACAAATCACCAATGGGCTGATATTTTTACTAAACCCCTTTCTGAAGATAGATTTAATTTCATTCTAACTAACCTTAGCATGAAGTTATGTCCAGAATGAAAATGCTTTAATCATATGTCTTATCTCTAGAAGTTCTACTATTTATATTTTATCTGATTGTCTCAGAAGATTCTATGCTCTATCGTTTACTCTTAGAACTTCTGTTCAAAAGATTAATTTGTAGATCTTCATATCAAACACTTGTCAACAAAGCTCTAAGGACTTCCATCAGAATCACAACACGTGTTCAAATTCTGAAGAGTGACAGAACGTGCCTTAGCAACTGTTCGCTCAGAAGGATAACTGTTGAGATTCTGGAATCTGATACGGCTAGGTTTGACACCAAAAAGGCAAGAAAATCTCTTGGGTTGAAGCTCAAGGCTGGGAAAAATACTTTGACAGGCTAATGGGACCAGTTTTCCCTAAACTGGTTAAAGAATTTTGGATGTACGCATACCAAAATGATGCACAAGTTACCTCCTATGTGCTTGGTAAACAGATTATCATCTCTGAAGATCACATTGCCAAACTCTTTGAAACTGATGGAAATGGTATCAAATGTAGTGATATGGATAGAGTATCTGATGCTGTCGTGATTGCTAAAGAAATTTTCACCGCTGGAAAACCATCCAAATCAGACATTTCTACTTTACTACTGGCTTTTGAAACAGTTCTGAAATTAAAATTAGAAGATCTGAAGACTGCTTGTGCAGAGCTTACTGATCCTGCTGCATCTGATTTTCTATGGGCTGACCTCAGAAAATGGTTTACTGCTGAGTCCAAAAGACTCAAGGACATCTGCTATGATGTTGCTCATCAGAACTTCTGTGAGTACCTTCAAGCAGTAGTCTCAAATGTTGCACAAACTAAACCACTTCTGCTGGACAGCAAGCCCTGGAAAGAACCAGAACCTCTGGATAAGCTCTCAGCACTTCAGATGATTTTAGTATCCTCTGTTGAAGAAACTGCTAATAGTCCTGAAAATCAAGCTGCTCCACAAACTGAAGAACCTCTGGAAACAAATTTTGTGTTACAAACTCTGCAAGAATTGAAGAAAGAAAATCAACTAGTGAAGGAACGTCTAGACAAGCAAGAAGAAACAACTGCTGAAATGAAGACTCTACTTACCAAGCAAGTGGAATCTTCATCAGACATTAAATCTTTGCTGGAGACTTTAGTCACTAAGATGAACACCTGATTTTCTTCTCTCATGCTTTATTTTTTGCTATTTTAATTTCTGGTTCTGCATAACTATTTGAACTTCTACTGGTTGTTTGCGTTTGCTTCTAAGTACTTTAACTCTACTGGTTTTGGTTTCTAATTTTTTTCTCTCTTGTTCTTTCTCCTTTTATCTTTTTGATTATGACAAAAAGGGGGAGAAACGAAAATGATTCTGATCCATAGCAGTTTACCATAATCTGCCTTTTACATATTCTGATAAAAGTATTTGAGTTGATATCTTAAAAAGAAACAGGTCAAGTAATCAACTCAGGGGGAGCTAAGGATCATAGAACATCTGAAAGAAATTTTTCTTCAAATCAAAGGGAGTACATTTAAACTCATTAAACTCTCTTCTTGTTAAATTAAAATGTTTTGTCATCATCAAAAAGGGGGAGATTGTTAGAACAAATGTGGTTCTGATCCTCTAAGTGTTTTGATGATAACAAAGCCTTTCATATTAAAAGTTCTAATGAATATACTTACTCTCGTGTAGAAGATAATATTGTTTGAGTAATCCATACAAGCTAAGGAGAACCTTTATAGAAGATACGCTCAAAGAAGAATCCAGCATTAAATGACATTTATTGGCTGCGCATATATTATTCATTATCTCTGATTTCCGCTTAGAAGATGCTGGTATCCTTATTAAAAAGCTTTAATTAAAGAATATGGTCTTTAATATGCAAAGACAAGTATCTCTTCTTATGGAAAGAAATTAAGGTATTAAAGTATATCCTAATTTGGTTCAAGATGTCTCCAACGGCTACTTTATCAAGAACTATATAAAGGACATCATTTGAAGAAATCAAGTGAGAACGCAACGCATTACAACGTATAACATATACTCAAGCAAATCATTTTATCTTGTTCTTATTGCTGTAACTATCACTTAGTGATACCTACTTACCTAGAAGCATTTTAAGTTACGTCTTTATCATTCTTGTAACAATTATCTTTTTCCTTGAGTGACTAAGTTTAGTCAGAAGACTCAAGAAGACATTGACTATAGGTCTTTGTGTGTATTCTTATTGAATAGTGGATTAAGACCTCAGTAGAGGCAAAATCACCTTGGCGGGTGGACTGGATGTAGTTTGAGTTCAAACGAACCAGGATAAAGTAAAACGTGTCATTAGAAGTTAATTTTAATTATACAGAAAACCCAATTCCAACCCCCCTTCCTTGTGTTTTGCCACCTTCATAGCCTTGGCCAAATTTACATTCTGCAGACATTTTAATCTTTGTTTATGAATGCAAATTGGTTGAAGTTCATAAGATTCTAGGATATCCATTTTTAGAGCATTTTGGCCCTTGGATCAAGTGATAGGTCTTGAAATTCATGAATCAAAATGGAATCTTCTTGGTTCTAATCATGAATTTGTAGATTTGCTCAGGTTTGTAATGATGATTAAGATGTTTTTGACTAGTTGATCTTATCCTTGACTCATAAAATCACAGTTTCAAGTTTTGGCAAAAATCTGATTTTGCAAAACAATTGTGATTTCGCAAGGGATTTCTTCATGCCCAAGTGAGATCTTTTCATGCCAATTGGTTCTTTGAATTGTTGGTATGATTTGTGACAACATTGGTATTTACATGAAGATCTGAATCAGCTTGGAACTATGTGAAAAAATCCTCCAAGTTTTGATGTTTTTATTGTTTTTTAACTTAGACAGATTTTGTCTAAGTGTTGAAACATTCAACTTTTTTATTTTATTTTGATCATCCTCAACTTAAAATCAATGAAGAATTGAAGTTTCATATAGTTGAATAATTTGTAGTATGTGATGAAATCTTTCTGTTCTGGACTAGCCCAATCCCCACAATTGGGCCAAGCAAACCAATCCAATAGCTATGCTCGACGTCGAGCAGAATTAGGAATAATGGTCTCTGTCGAGCATAAGCATTCCGACCACGACGAAGTTCCCTAACGGCTAGTCTTGACCGTTGCCTATTTTTACGGATTCCTTGATCCGCGCCTCACAGTATGGACCAATAATCTTCCATTTAGCCCCTTATATAAACCCTCTCATTTGGGAGGGTCAGGTATTCAATTTCTCTGACCTTTATTCTCGTACTTGCCCACTCTTTGCTCGGTTACTTACTTTAGCATCGGAGTGCCTTGCAGGTACACCCCCTTTTTCTCCTCACCGACCGTCTTTCATCAGCTCTCGAAGTCAGCCGCATCGGATCCTGATCTCCAGGTACGATCAGGTGGCGCCGTCTGTGGGAATCTGATTTCCCCGTTCTTATTTCAAAATCTTCAAGGAACCAAAGTTTTAACAAGATCCATGGCTGCTCGGGACAACCACGAAAACCGATCAAATGATGGCATGATTCTCACACAACGTGAGAGCAACATCCATCCTCCTCCAAATGAGGAAACTGTGCAAGACCACCCGGACGGGAAGACAGCATCGCCTTCACCCGATCGCGATCAACCTCTGGAAAGTCGCCCGGAAACTCTTTTTCCCTCGACTCCTTCAGGATCGGATTTCGCCGCGTTGGTCGAGATCCTGAATCAGACAAACCTGCTGCTCCTCGCCCATGGCGAGAAAATCGCCCGTCTCGAAGATAATTCTCGTCGACCACCGTCTCCCGCGAGACTCCAAAGAAGGCATACTCCTTCTCCTTCCAGGAAGAAGAGGAAAGGGCACGCTGACAAATCAACGGGCGACAAGCGTCTTCGTCAGTCCTCCCCACGATCTTCTCCTACAAGAAAGTCAAGAAGAAGCAGATCAAGATTTGCTTCTCCCCGACAAACAAAGAAACATGCTCACAGGTCTCCTTCGTTCAACTCCAACGACGACGAGGACGCTCGGGGTCCCCTTTCGTCTGAAATCATGGCAGCTAAGCTTCCAAGAGGTTTAGAGAAGCCCCCACCGCTAGGCTTGTACGACGGAACCACGGATTCAGACGAGCACATCGATAATATCGATGCGCTGCTCGACTATCGAGGTGTACGGGGGGAAATCAAATGTCGCCTTTTTCCTACGACGCTGAGGAAAGGAGCGATGACATGGTACAAAAGCCTCGAAGCTGAGTCCATCACCTCCTGGAAACAACTTGGACGCACGTTCTCCAGGCACTTCACCGCATCAAGGCGACACCTGAAGACAGAAGCTTCGCTCGAAGCAATCATCCAAGGGAGGGACGAACCTTTACGAACTTACATCGAAAGGTTCAATAAAGAAGCAGTCCAAGTATCCACGACCGACGACATGAAAAAATATTTGCTGGAACGAGGATTACGCCCGTCGACTGATTTTCATCGGACGGTCGGCATTGAGACCCCAGCCACCCTCGACGCGTTCTTACTGAAAGCCCAAGCCTACATTCAGTATGAGGAAAAACAAGCGGCCAGTTCGGTAAGAGACGCTCGACGCCGTGAAGATGCCAAGCCTCACCGAGTCGACGAACCTTCGACATCTCGTCGAGGAGGAGACAAAAGAAAGGACGATCGCTCCCGTGAACCGCGGGAGCACCGAGGACCCGTCGGTCGGTTCCACGAGTACATACCTCTCCTGGCCTCCAGGGAGAAAATTTTGTCTGAATGTGCCAATTCGGAATTCAAACAAGCAGGGGTACGTTTTCCGAGGCAACAACCCAGCAAACCCGGCACGGATAAAACGAAATACTGCAGATTCCACAAGAGTCACGACCACATCACAGAGGACTGCATCCATCTCAAGGATGCAATCGAAATTCTCATCAAGGACGGGCACCTAAAACAGTTCATCAAATCCAGAGACACTCCTCGACAAGAAGCGCAGGAGACCCAAAAAGTCGAGGAAGCCATACCCATCCCTGCAGATGCTAACATGCAGGTCGCTCTAAGCATTTATCGCCCGGAGGATTTCTTCCTACCGGACCGCGCCGAGAATCCGGGGTACTTCTCCTCCTATAGTCCATGGGAAACTTTCCCTTCTGCAATGGTCATCTCGGGAGGAGGGTTCAATAAAATCACGGTCGGATCCGTGAAAAGGAAATTCGACCAGCTGATTGCGAAGGGGCCCGCGCAAAACGCCACCCTGGATCCACCCCCCTTGCCTTTTACCGAGAAGAGCTCCTGGGAGGGGCGCCCAACGCCAGCATTCCTCTGCTCATCCGGGCACGCATGGCAAATTTCGATGTGAGAAGAATCCTGGTGGACCAGGGCAGCTCCTGCGACATTATGTACTCCCAGCTGTTTTCAACACTCCAGCTGAACGAGACACACTTAACTCCATACGTCGGATCAGACCTGCAGGGTTTCAACGGAGCAGTCTCCCGACCATGGGGCTATGTCGATCTATTTGTCACCTTCGGGGCAGGTGAGACAGCCAGGACGGTCAGGGTTCAGTTCCTAGTCGTGGACTGCCCGTCGTTGTACCAATGCATCCTAGGACGACCAACATTAGCCGAGCTAATCGCCGTGCCATCAACTGTCCACCTGAAGATGAAATATTACACTACTTCAGGTAAGGTCGCCACATTACACGGAGACGTCGACGCTGCCCGCAGGTGTTTCGAAGCAGCATCAAAGGGTCTCAGCTCAATATCATACCAACTGAATCCTCCAACATCAAATTCGCCAGAAGTTCCCAGAGTTTTCCCTCAGGTAGACTCGATCGACCTAGACTGCAGATTCTCGGACAATAGCGAGGGCGTCCAAAGGCCAACAGAGTCGCTATCCCGACCAATACCAGATGGAGAGTTTGAATTAATTCCTCTGGGAGAGGACCCAGCTCGGTGCGTTAAAATTGGGGCACATATGCCCGACTTGGTGAAGCGACAGCTGGAAGCTTGCCTCAGAGGAAACGCATATCTATTTGCCTGGAGCGCCGCAGAAATGCCAGGGCTCGACCCCGAGACAGCCTGTCACCACCTTTCCATTGACCCTACACACAAGGCGGTCGCTCAACGTAGAAGGAAGCAGTCGACCGAGAAAACTGAAGCAGATGAATCTGCTGTTAAAGACCTCCTAGAGGCTAAATTTGTAACCGAGGCCAGGTACACGACCTGGCTCTCAAATGTTGTACTTGTGAAAAAATCTAATGGAAAGTGGAGAATGTGCGTTGACTATACCGATCTCAATCGGGCATGCCCAAAAGATGCATACCCTTTACCTAACATTGATAAATTGGTCGACAATTCGTCCGGTTTCAAGCTATTGTCCTTCATGGACGCATACTCAGGATATAATCAGATACCCATGGCCGTGTCTGACAAAAAATACACGGCCTTCATGACCGAATCAGGCAATTACTTTTACAATGTTATGCCCTTCGATCTGAAAAACGCGGGCGCGACATATCAGCGCATGATGAATAAGGTTTTCCGAGCAGAAATTGGAGATATGCTCGAAGTATACATGGACGACATGATCGTCAAATCTCAACAAGAAATGGATCACGCGTCCCACTTACAAAAAGTGTTCGATCAGGCACGAAAGTGCAAGATGCGTTTCAACCTTGAAAAATGCACGTTTGGGGTCCGAGCAGGGAAATTCCTCGGATTCTACTTGACTGAACGAGGCATCGAGGCCAACCCCGACAAATGTCGGGCATTCGCGGAACTCCCAACACATACTTCTAAAAAATCCATACAGTCACTAAACGGGGTTCTTACCTCCCTCGCTCGGTTCGTAGCTAAATCCGCTCAACACGCTCTCCCCTTCTACAAACTCCTTCGCAAAGAAGCAACTTTCGAATGGACAGAGGAGTGCGAGCTGGCGTTGTCCCACCTAAAAAAGGCACTGAGTGAACCCCTAGTCTTGTCTAGACCCGAAGGAGGGGAGATACTTTATCTCTACCTCGTCGTTGCAAACGAGGCAGTGAGCGCGGCACTCGTGCGCGACCTACCCGAGGGGCAAAAGCCTGTATATTTTACAAGTAAAGCACTCCATGGCCCGGAAATCCGATATCTCCAGATAGAAAAGGTGGCTTTGGCCCTCCTTCTCGTAGCCAGAAGGCTACGCCATTACTTCCTGGCTCACACCATCATCGTAAGAACCGATCAACCCATAAGACAATTGCTCGGTCGACCAGATATGGCCGGACGAATGTTAAAGTGGTCATTGGAACTATCCGAGTTTGACGTCAAATTCGAGGGAAGACAAACTCTCAAAGCTCAAGCACTGGCCGACTTCGTGGTTGAACTTACTTTCACCGAGCAAGAGCCGAAAGTATCATCCAGGTGGGTTATTTTCATGGACGGAGCATCTGGTCCAGCAGGTAGCGGGGCTGGAATTATCTTGGAGAACAAAGAGGGAAACGTCATCGAAGTATCCCTAACCTTATCTTTCCCCACTTCTAACAACCAGGCAGAGTACGAAGCTTTTCTAGCGGGCATACGGCTCGCGACCGATTTGGAAGCAAAAGAGATCATAATCTACACGGATTCTCAGTTGGTCGCGAGCCAAGTTCGAGGAGATTTTCAAGCCAAAAACAATAACATGGCCGAATATTTGGCCCTCGTAAAAGGCGAACTGAAACGGTTCAAAAGTGTGGAAGTCAAACACATCCCGCGAGAGAACAACATCCGCGCAGATATCCTTTCCAAATTGGCGAGCACTAAAAGGAAAGGAAACAACAAATCCGTCATACAGAAAACGCTTCCCCGACCTAGCATTGGGCAATCATCGGTCCACGTAGACATTAACCTCGTGGGCGACACAAGCTGCTGGATGACCCCAATATTTAATTACCTAACTAAGGGAGAACTGCCAACCGACCCAAAGGCGGCCAGTACCATATGCCGAAGGGCATGCCTGTATTCCCTAGTAGGTGGACGAATGTATCGTCGAGGATTCTCTACGCCCCTCCTCAGGTGTGTAGAAGAGGAAAACGTCCCGCACGTACTGAGAGAAGTCCATGAAGGAATCAACGCGCAACATCCTGGCGGAAGGTCGTTGGCTCGAAAAATTCTTCGGGCAGGGTATTATTGGCCCACACTTCAACACGACGCGAAAGAGCACGTGAAAAGGTGTGACAAATGCCAACGGCACGGGGACATGCACGTAGCACCCCCATCCGAGTTGAAATCACTGTCGTCACCTTGGCCATTCGCATGGTGGGGGATGGATATCTTAGGACCATTCGTCGTCGGGTCTGGTCTAAATAAGTACTTAATCGTGGGCGTCGACTATTTCACCAAGTGGATAGAAGCCGAGGCTTTGGCCAAAATCACTGCGCTCAACATACTACGTTTCTTCAAGAGAAACATCCTCGCCTGGTTCGGGGTACCGCTCGCCATCGTGACCGACAACGACACTCAGTTCACGGATAAACACTTCAAAGAATTCGTCGCATCAATAGGAACGAAACAACATTTCGCGTCGGTCGAACACCCCCAAACTAATGGACAAGCAGAGGCCGCAAATAGAGTAATCCTAAGAGGTTTAAAACGAAGATTGGACGAGCATAAGAAGCATTAGGTTGAGGAGTTACACAGCGTACTATGGGCATACAGGACCACACCCCACTCAACAACCGGGGAATCCCCATTTCGATTAGCATATGGAACCGAGGCGGTGATCCCTATAGAAATGCACGTCCTATCCAAACGCACAGAATCCCCCATGGACCAAGACACCAACTCCGAAGCTTTGAGGGACGAGCTCGACATGATCGAAGAAGTTCGGTCAGAAGCTGCCCTTCGAGAAACCATTCTCAAACAAAAAATAGCCGCTCGGTATGATTCTAAGGTCATAAGACGAAAGTTCGAGCTAGGCAGTCTCGTCCTCAGAAGAAATCACAGGGATCCCCGCGAGGGAAAGTTTACACCCAACTGGGAGGGCCCGTATCGCGTCCGAGCAAAAACCGAGAACGGAGCCTATTATTTAGAAAATTTACACGGGGAAGAGCTTGCTCGGCCTTGGAACGCCGAGAAACTCAAACAATATTACAGCTAAATCACAAAGTCGTCCTGCTCAACTTTCAAGCAAGGAGCAAAGGGACCGATCGAAAACTGCGTGCCTAGGTACGAGCACGACAGCTCAAAAATGACAAAGTCAAGCAAGACCTCCTTTCAAAGGAAAGAGAAACTTGCCGCACGGACGGATACTCAAACGAGTCCGACGTCGCCTAAGTACCGCGACCAGGCAGAACCCCAGCTCACGATGGGATGTTCAAGCCACGGAGCCCGGGCCATCACCTTGGCCCGGGCACCGACCAGGAGTAAAACTCCAAAATCTGAGTGGTCCCCCTAACCAACAGATCACATACACACCCCGTATTTATTCGATCACATCCAATTAATGCAAAGATGCATACCAAACACTTAGTAAAAATAACAAATAAAATATGTCCTCCGACGGACGCATCATTACGAACAAATGAAATATAGGAACCGACCATCAAGGTCGTACATATGAAATTAAAGATGCGACCCCGAAGGGCCGACTTGTCCAGGATTACATGCAAAGGGTTCCACGCCCCCAAAAAGAAACATAATAAATTACATGGCACGCAGGCCAGAAACTAATTACCCTCGCCTTCCGGGCGGCCTTCTTCCCAGCGAGCCTCTTCCTGCTCCGGTTGCGCTTCGGGCTGTTCTGGCTGAGCAATCGACCCCGGCTGAGAATCATCTACCACCAGGTCCGAAGGAACCACAATCTGGCCGTCTTCTACCTTGTACAGATAGCTGATTCGACCAACGTCCAAAGCCAGGTCAGGATGGAGAGCCTTCATCTGATCCACCGCGTTCTGGAAGCTGAGCTCAGTTGATAAGTTCAGATCTTCCATGTCTTGGTCGATCCGAGCAAGCAACTGAGCCCTCATTACCAGGTTTTTGGTTTCTTCATCCTCGTCCTCCTTTGGGCAGAAAGCGTCCTTCAGCTTTTTATTCTGCTCCAACACCCTTTTCTTGTCGACCTCCAACTTGGCGATGACATTGGCTCGTTCAGTCAACTCCTTGGCCGCAGCTTTAGCATCCTCGGTGGCCGTTGTCAGTTTCGCCTCAGTGGCAGCCAGCTGCTCCTTCAGCCTACCCATCTCTCGCTCCTGTCCAGGACTCCCTTCGGCTATCAGCCAGGCCATTGTCAGGACCCGCATAACCGCGCTTGCGTCCTGGGCCATAGATAATCGCCGGGCAGGACGATCCATGCCCTCCAGAAACAAGGAATCCACACGGTCCACCTCCATGCTCGTTCCCTCGAAGAAATTGCGCTTCACGAAGCACGGAGGCAGCCCATGCTTCGGCTTCGGAGGAGCATTGGCCGTCAAGTCCACAATGGCTGCGGACTTATATTTCTTCATCAAAGAGTCGGTCGAGGCGCTCGGAGAACCTTGGACCAAGGGGCCCGACCCCGAGCCACTTGTCTCCGTCAGCTTGGTCTGCACGACCCTTGATCTTTTCTTCTGCTGCTGAAGCAGGTGTTCTTGAATTTTAACCAGTGGGTTCGACAGAGAGCCTGAAAAAGGAGAAAGATCAGATTATTCGTGGACGACAAAGTTAAATCAAAAATTTGACTAGTATAAATAAACAGATACCAAAGAAGTCAGACACTTCCTGCCCGGTATGACAGGCCAGCAATTCGGTAACATTAATCAAGGGACGCTCCACAGCTTCCCCCTCATCCTGCTCAAGTATAACTTTTCCATCTCCGTCCAGCAGGGGGGTCGGAGTGAAAGACGCTATCAATTTTCTGAAGGCCTCAAAACTGGTCGCGTCATCATCATTCAATGAGTCTCCCACCTGAACAAACTCACCAACAGGTTTCTCATAGTAAGCATAGCTCCAGGAAAATGGGAACAGCCACAGCCTCCTCGGGATCACCTGCCCTTGATCGTCGAGCTTAGGCTCGTCATTCTCGTCGGTGTCTATCCCCACGAAGCTCATTGCCCTCACGGCCACCGCGCTCGCGGGTTTGATCAGAAAGTAATCATTTTTAAAGGCCCGGATAGATTCTGAATGGGCCTTAAAGATTTTCGTCCGCTGCTTGAAGGACACAAACCCCTTCAGATCGGTTCCTCGCCCGACTTGGCGCTGTAGGGAGAACAGGCGGAAAAACAGAGGAAGCGTGGCACCAACACCCAGATGGGTGCACGTCATCTCAAACGCTCTCAGGAACGCGTATGAATTGGGATGCAGCTGGGAAGGGGCAACGCATAGGTGCCCGAGCACGACACTCACAAAGTCACTGAAGGGCAAAGTTACCCCCAGGACCGAGACTGCGTATTCATACATAGAGAAAGCCCGACCGCGGAAATCTGAGAAGATGCGGTCATCGTCCCCCGGGCAGGTTACAACCCAATCGGCAGGGTCACCGACAACGGGCAATGGCTCCGTTCGGGGTCTCGAAAATGAGGACACCTTGTCCAACAAATCCTCCACCACTCATTCTTCGGGTGAGACCCTCGTCTGGTCGGGACATTGGGGCGAATCTGTTGATGCTCCTGTAGTACTCGTATCCGAATTCCCCGAGGAACTCCCAGAACCAGAAGGGACGGACGCAGATGATCCTGAACCTTCCGAGGATGTCTCTTCCGAAGACACGTCAAATGGATCCACGAGCGAGTTTTCACCTGAAAAGCAGAGGAAAAGCGTCAGTGAATTCGATTAAGAATATCAAATCCACCCTTCCACCGCTCAACAAGTGAAAGGGCGCGCATCAGCTCAGAGACTAGGTCCCGAGCTATAGCCATGGCTGACCATCGCTCGGAGCGACGGCTTACGCCCAACATTATAAATCAAGGGATCTAACCTAGATATTTGTCAAAACCCAAGTCGAGGTCGACCAGCACCTACGTCGACCCTGAGCTAGGGTTTGCAACCGACCGACTACGGTGGCAGAAGTCCTAGAGTTTACCGGTTCTAATTCTAAAACTACCGTCAAAACTATCCTAAACCACATGCATTTCTACGAAACCTAAGCTATAAACACCTAAAACGGCGAAAAAGAACCGTACCTTGCGCTTGGGAAGACATTTTTGAAGAGGAAAAGCGTTCTGGAAGTGGTGGTCGGCAAAGAAATGCGGTGGTCGATGGCTGAAGTGGTGGCAGTTGAACGAGCAGAGCGTCGGAGAAGAAGATGAAGCGAAAAAGTACAGAATGGGCCCTGAGAACCCTATTTATAAGAGGGAAAACACGTGCAAGCACGCGTGACCCCTACACACTAGCCCCTAGGCTAGCTGTCAAATCATTAATAAGCGTGAATTCCCAGATATTCCAGCTTTTCGTTTCACATTCCCCTATCGAGCAACGTACCAGCTGCCCGTTCCCCGAAGATCTGCAGCGTAAATTCCTGACCTTAACACTGCTCATCGTCGAGCACAAAATCATTTCTAAGTCACTGCTCTTCCACACGAGCAATAACTTGGGGGGCTCCTGTTCTGGACTAGCCCAATCCCCACAATTGGGCCAAGCAAACCAATCCAATAGCTATGCTCGACGTCGAGCAGAATTAGAAATAATGGTCTCTGTCGAGCATAAGCATTCCGACCACGACGAAGTTCCCTAACGGCTAGTCTTGACCGTTGCCTATTTTTACGGATTCCTCGATCCGCGCCTCACAATATGGACCAATAATCTTCCATTTAGCCCCTTATATAAACCCTCTCATTTGGGAGGGTCAGGTATTCAATTTCTCTGACCTTTATTCTCGTACTTGCCCATTCTTTGCTCGGTTACTTACTTTAGCATCGGAGTGCCTTGCAGGTACACCCCCTTTTTCTCCTCACCGACCGTCTTTCATCAGCTCTCGAAGTCAGCCGCATCGGATCCTGATCTCCAGGTACAATCACTTTCATTTGAACTTTGGTTCACAAAAATCTGATACTTGGATCACAAGTTATGATGCTTATAAGTAGGGTACATGCACATTTTTTCTTTATAACATAGAAAAATTCTTTATTTCCATATTTTTAATTCCAATTCAATATCCAAATTATTCATATTCTATCCATTTCCAATTTTCATTCAAACATCCATTTTAATCAAATTCTTCTTTCTCCAATTTCTAAATTTTCATAATTCTATATCCATTTTTTATTATTATTATTATCCACATTTTTATTAATTTTGTATAATTTCAATATTTCAATTATCACATTAAAAAATCATTATCCATTTTATATAATTTTATCATTTTTCTATTAATACCCATTCTTATTTTTTTTTTCTCTTACCACAAAAATATAAAAATTGCATTAAGCCTACTTCATAGGCCCATATATATTTTCTTTTCCTCAAGACCATAATAAAATTGTAAAAAAAAAAAAAAAAAAAGAATAGAAAAGATGATGAAGCCAATATCCCCTGCACGACTTTTCCATCAGCAACATCAGACATCTAGCTGTCACACTGAACAAAGCCAAGGAAGTAAATGCTATAGCCGAAAACAATCCAGCCAAATTCCATAACCCAAACACGCATGAACATTTATTTCCAGCGCAAGCTTCATAAAGCCATCTCAAATGCAACACAAGTCATTCAAGCCGCAGCCAACCAGCTTCATACAGCCGCGGAACACCACAACGCAACACACACGTCTCCCAGCCAAGCTTCATATGATACGCTACAGTTCCAGCTTTCATACCAGCAAGCTCCAGCCGGATAACAACACAAGCCGCATACACCGCACAACACACATACTCCTTTTGCAACGTATTGAAACACAACGCATAGCACAAGGCAAAACGCGGACTGTATTGAATGAAACGCACAGATGAAACTGATATAGTAGCACGCGGTGTTCATGAGTTGAAACGCATAAAAAAATTGCAAAACCACTCCAAAAAAATTTCATTCAATTTCACTTAAATAATTCTATAAATAGAGTTTCATTCTCATTCCAAATCATGCTTTGATAGCCACCTAAAACTCTGCAGAAAACTCGTCAAACCATCAAACCTCCATTAAAGTTTTATTTTCAAAGATTCACCTACATATTCCAATTTTCACCAAAAATCACTTCCAAGCATCAAATTGTTTATACAACAACAAGAGGAAGAGAATAGTAATTGAAGAGAAGTTTTGCTTTCATTTTTGAAGGTAGTTGAAAATTTTTGTCGGTTATTCGGAACTCCGATTTATTTTGTTCTTGCATCGTCGATTAATTCTATTTACATATTTGGAATCCTCTATGTCTCACAATCGCAACTGTATATCATTTGAAATTCGTCGTTCCGATTTAACAGAGCTAAAAAAATTTGAGAAGTTCGAAAATGATGGTGGTGTGTTCCGCGGTTACAGCATAAGGAAGAAGATCATTTTTCTTCTTTTTGTTTTTTCTTTAAATTGTTTTATAAGATTGTTATTGGTTTTGGGCTTAAGTGAAGATTGGTCCATTTTCTTACCACCACTTCCTTTTCTAGCGCCTCTCACCCCCTCTTTGCATTGTTTTTTTTTTTTTTAAGAAATTCATCTTTAATATTGTTTTTATTTTTTTTATAAGTTGTTTTTTTCTGACTTTTTTATATTGTTACTATTTTTATACGCTTTGAAAAAATATTTGAAAAGAGTTTTAAAAATAATTTAGTATTTGTTTTATGGATTATTTTTAGATCTTGAATTTTTTATAAAATCTCATCAATATTAATGAATTTTGGGTGTAGATTTTTATCCACCAAGAGAGATGATTGATATTGATGATGGTTTAATTAATTTGAGATTTAAAATATTGAATTCATATTTCTCTTCATCTCTTATTTTTCTTTTGGTCGATGAGATCTCTGATTCAACGATTGTTGATTTTCAAATATGTTTAATCTTCATTATATCAAATTTATGGATGAATGATCATTTGTATCATTCTCCATACTTTGGAATCATGATAGGTTGTCTTTGATAAATCAATATGAAATCTCGATTAAGATTAGACCGTTACCACTTTTTCTTTTAGTGTGACATGTTTTCGGAGAATGATCCATTATATCATCTCTCTAACATGTATTAACACAAATATCGTTCACCTTAATTGGTGTTGGCCGGCCTCATTTGTAGAGTAATTACTTCGTAAATTACTCGGCGATTGCTTAACATAGACCTAAATGTGTCTCGAATTCGGAATAAAAATCCAATTAGATAATTGCACTTTCATGGACCGGACCTCGTGGTTGGTCGCGTAATCCCAAAGTGGTTAATCTTTTTTCCTTAAGATCCACGACTTTTGAAGTTTGATGCGTAGTTGCTTTGAGTATCTCAGTCTTCTTTCAAACTTCATTGAATTTTGATCTAATCGCCTTGATTAATCACTATAGTGTAAGATACTAAACGGAATCGGTTACTCTTCTTTGGTTGTAGATGATTAAGTTCACCATGCCATTATTATGTACATATTGTTATTAATACTACTATATTACTATTCTATTATTTCTTGCATTTTATTGTTCTTTAATTTTCTTCTCGCTCCTTTATCTCCTTTATTTTTATTATGTTTTTATTATGCTTTATCATTCATTATCATGTTTATAGTCTTACTATTATATTGTTGTGTTGATTTTTCTTTTGTCCACTTGGACACACAAATATTAATAAAGGCTTAAACCATAAAAAAACATAAGTTTTCCCATCTTGGACTATTGGTTACTAGCCTATGGTTTGGAGTGATTTACCTATGGACAACCTTTGAAGTATTAATAGAACCTTTGGACTTAGAATTAGGACTTCTTATTCCTTTGCATGGAATGTTAATCGTTGAAGATTTGTCTTTATTTGGTATTGGCTTTTGGCATGATTAAGGATGAAATTCTTATTAATACTTTGAAGTGGTTTCATTTCGGTTAGATCATTCTTTTCCCTAGCTTTTATTTTGTGTACTAGGTTAGCCTCTTCATCTCTTCCCCCTTCTTCAATTTTCAAAACTTCTTTCTTTTTTAAAGGATTCTCGTTTTCAAAAACCATCGCATCTTTAATAAATAAAACCTTGACTTTTGTCAAATGGATTTTTTTTACTATTTCTTTTCTTTAAAAAAAATCAATGAACTTAATCATCTTGAATTTAATTCAAAAATAAAAAGAACCAAACTCATTCAAGTTGTTTTGTGCCTTTGTGCACTTTTGTTTGTTTTCTTTACAAGGGTAGATTATGCGTAATTATTCTTTATTCGGATGCAAGTCTCTCAATCTCCATGGTTATAGTTTGATATAATTGAGTCTCTTGTCATTAGTGGGGGTTTAGTGGCATACTCGTCGATTTTATTCGAGTTGGCGCCCTCCCCATAGTGATGAATGAGTCCATGCCTCCATTCTCATGGTAGATTTGTTAGGTCATCCACTTGAAAATGACAAATTCTCTTCACTTAATAAAATCAATCAAAACCAACCCTTTTCATTATTTGTACCACGAACTACGGGGTTTTGATCTTGCATTGCACATTGTGGATACGTAGGCATGATGTGGTAAACATCTTCAAACACAAAAACATTAAAAATTAATTCTCCTTTCATCCCTCCACTCTCTTTTACAAACATTTTCAAACCAAAAGCAATAAAATTTTCAAAGGGTTCCCGTAGAGTACCACAAACATTTTGGGTGCGTAAAACCTTCCAATTTTGTAACCTGTCCCCTTACATATTTCTCTACTTGTTTCTTTAGCTTTTTGCTTTTAGATCCATTATGATTTATTCGCTCTTTTTCCTTTTCCACTTGGAATAAAATAAAAGCGCGATGGCGACTCTGTTTACTTTGCGTTAAGTTAACTAATAGCTTACACCCATGATTTTACCGCTACATGTAGGTTAGGAGAAGAGAGAAAAATATACTGGGTCAATTGGGATAAGGTGTGCAGGCCTTTAGATGAGGGTGGATTGGGTATTAGGAACCTGGAGGTTTTTAATGAAGCACTGATTGGAAAATGGGCCTGGGAAGTTAGAGCAGTTAAAATGGGCTTATGGTATAAGGCTCTAGGAAATAGATATGGTGTGTCGAATGAGGGTTTGAATTTTGGGGGGAGAGAAGCTTCAATATGGTTGAAGGACATTATCCGAGTGTCAGCTCGAAATTGGTACCCCTTGGATACAAAGGTGTACTATGTTAAGGAGGTTTATGAGAGGTTGATGTCAGCTTATCAAAATCAATATGATATGCCTTGGTCCATTGTATGGAATAATGCGGTTCCGACAAAAGTGTCGGGGCTAGTTTGGAGAATGCTCCAAAATAGAATTCTTACTATAGAAAACCTTGTGAAAGGGGGAGTAATTGATCAGGGGTCGAATAGGTGTTCACGAGAGTGTGGTAGCGAGGAGTCCGTATCTCACTTGTTTTTCGAGTGCCCGGTTTTTGCAGGTGTTTGGAACAAAATTCATCACGGGCTTGGTGTGGATACTACACTGCATTCTGATGGCAGGTAACACTTAAGGAAATTTGGTGGCTTGATGGGTAGTAGGAGTCGAGTGTCGTCCAAGTTAGAAGTAATTTGGTTTGCTTGTGTATGGTCAATATGGAAGGTTAGGATCGAAAAGATCTTTCAGAATAAGGAAATTAATGCCACAAATATGGTTGATTAGGCAAAAAGTATTGCATGGAAATGGCTTTGATTCAAAGAAAATGCTTTCTCTAACTGTATTTCACAATGGTTTACTCATCCTAGAGAATGCCCCGGTATTGTAATTGATTGCGGCTAAGGTGGGTGTTGTTGTTGGGTGTGTGCAGCTCTCTAGTGTTGGTAGATACAGTTGTTTGTGTTGGTAGTGATATGGGTGTTCTCGTGTCGGGGTCAGATTCAAATAGGGAGGTCTACCGGTAGCTCGTCTGTTTTGTTGGTGTGACAGTTCTTTGGTTGCTTGGATTTGTTACAGTCGTGATTTGTCCAGGTATAGGCATTTGGAGAAGGTTTGATATTGTTTATGTAGCGTTTGGTATGTAAGTTATTTGGTGTCTTTGTCAACTCTGAGAATTCAATCTCAATTATGTCTTGAGGAATATTTGTTTGCGTACTTCTAGTAATGGTGAAATAATTTTGTCTGCCATCTTCGATCCAGAGGCGGACCATTATGTGTCATTTTCATTGTTTCTATCAAACGATATGGGCTGATTTAGTGCTTTGATGTTGTCGAGGATAGGGTTGAGCTTTTGTTTTCATCAGTTCTCGTAACCTAGCTTGTAATACCCCGTATTTAATTAACGCTCTGGATAATATTAATTAAGATTAATTAGTATTATCTGAAGCAGAGGCTTTATTAAATATTCAGTTCAAAGACATTTTTGGATACTCTCAAATTGGACCCATTAATATTATTAATTGAGAGATATAATTTGTTTGGTTAATAAGGAAAATAAGTTAAGTATTATAAAAGGAAAAAGAAAAGAGAGAAAGTTAGTAAGAGAGAATTGGAAAGAAAGAAAAGAAAGGGAGAGAAAGAAAGAAGAAGAGAAGAAGAAGAAGAGGAAGTGAACCCTAGAGCTTCAATCCATCATCCGTCCGTCGAATCAGCTCATTCTTTTCGCCAATCTCCAACTCTCGAGGTGGGTTCGTAGTTAGATACTTTTATTTTAGTTTTGGGTCAAGTTTTGGAGTTTAAGAGTTTTAGGGATTTTGGTAGAAATCTTGAGAAATAATGGATTAACGGTTAAAACTCGGCTAAAACCTAACTAAAATACTCATATGATGATAATGAACATGTTTGATTATGTCTTGTTGCATTGGTCGATGTTTGGGAGTGATTGGGGGTGAAAAGAGTGTTTTCTCGTAAGGCTGGAACTTCCTGAACTGGTGTAGCTCGCTCAGTGAGCATACCTCGCTCAGCGAAAGTTCCAGGACGATTTTCGCTCAGCGAGAAGGAGCTCGCTCAGCGAGACCTGTAGGTTTCAATTTTGGTATTTAATTCATAACTTTTGATCCGGGTATCTGTTTTTAGCGTTCCACATATCGATTCGAAGCTAAAAACGTGAACTATCTTTTGATCCTGACAAATTTTATTTTTACCCAACTTTTACCCGACTTTTCCGATTAACCGTAATTATGTTAGCTAAGGAATTGTGGTAATTATGTTAGTTGTTCAAGTTGTGAAATATGCGATAATCGTGAGAATTGAATGGAAATAAAGACAATGAGATTAGTTTAATGATGATGATTAGACTATAAGAGTTATATATATATATATATATATATATATATATATATATATATATATATATATATATATATATACGAAAACTATATGATTAAAAGCATCAATTGGAGAAGAGTGAGGAAAACCTTATCTTGAACCTATAGTATGGCTTAGTTGTAACCCTACTTGTTAGATGACGTAACTCGTGAGAATGGCTAGGTTCACCTTAGATTGTATGAACCACTCGCGTGCTATACACTAGATCCTCCGTAATAGTCTTGTGTAAGTCTTGAGGTGGGTGATGTTGAGTCCCATGTGAAGCATCCGTAAGGGCTAGAGGGGTGTATTGCACGGGCCCTCCGTAATAGTCTTGTGTAAGCCTTAAGGTGGGTGATGTTTAGTCCCACGAGAAGCATCCGTAAGGACTTGAGGTGTGTATGTTACGAATCCTCCGTAAGGCCTTGAGTAAGTCTTGAGGTGGGTGATGTTTAGTCCCACGAGAAGCATCCGTAAGGGTTTGAGGTGAGTACTACACTGGTTTATACGGGAAGTCTTGAGTAAGTCTCTTTGTGGTTACTTTGTGTTCCGCAAGAGCATCTGTAAGGACTTGGGGAACCGGTTATTTAGACGTGAATGCCATATCGAGATATGTAGGCATCTCCGAAAGGTCTTGTGTAAGACTCTTCGTGATTACTATGTGTTTCACAAGAGCAACCGTAAGGACTTGAGGTGAGAGCTACATTATCTATGCGACGATCTTGAGTAAGTCTCTTTGTGGTTACTTTGTGTTTCGCAAGAGCATCCGTAAGGATCGAAGAGAGTGTTATGTCGAATCCTCCGTAAGGTCTTGAGTAAGTCTTGAGGTGGGTATTACATTGAGTCCCACGGGAAGCATCCGTAAGGACTTGAGGTAGATGTTTCATTCTTTATATCTATTGTGGTAGTATATGTGGACCTTAGTCCCACTTGGTTCCGTTTCGTGAGTGAGGAAATGGTGAGTATTCGAGATTCTGGGAATCAAACCTTTTAGAGCCGAGGGAACTCTAAGATAGGGAACCCATTGAGATGTTTTATCTCACCCCTCTTTTGTTGTTACTTTTCAGGTTTCTTTTGCAGGTTTTATTTACGAGTGGAGCTATGCTCGAGATGTTTCAAGTGCAGCTTAGTTTAGTCTTCCACTGTGTATTTATGTATCTTCGTACAATAATGGATATTGTATGGATCTTAGCTTTGTTTTAGTATAATTCCCATGTCTTGCACCATTGTTGTATAGATGTTTATAGTTGGTCAAGAATGTGGATTATGCTATTAGGAATTTATGATGTGTCAGTACCAAAAATTAACTCTGTATGATATTATTCTAGATATATATTATATGTGTGTTACATAGCTGGAGTGTTTCGTGGGGGTCTTTCAGCCTGAATTGGGTGTCGTTTACAAGAGCCTCCTATAAAATTATTGGGTTATGTGCTATAGAATTGTTTGGTGTTAACAGCTCTAAGTATTCATCTTATTTGCATGGAGTCGTGATCAATTGATGAAGGATTAATTTATTGTAGCAGAAGTGTGAATAGTTGGAAGAGTTATCATATAGAGAGTTGGAATAGTTTGGCAGCAGTGCTGGATGTGGTTTTGGGTGTATAGATAGGCAGGTGTAGGAGTGCTTTAAAGTGAAATGGATCTTCTTGGTCTTTTTTGGCATATTGTATTGTTATTTAGCCTATGTCAGCATTGTTCTGGATCAGAAGATAGAAGTTCAACAATAATTTGGCTTTTGATATTTTGTCTGTGTTGTGTTGGGAATGCGGCTGTCTCGCAATCAGTTGGTTTCTAATATTCGCCTGGTTGTGTGCCACAACATGTTTTAGAGTTTTTAGAATTTCAATAATTTGTTTTAGGTGTTGTGTTTTCCCTCCCATTGTTATGATTTTGGGGTTGTAGATATGTGTTTTACATTTTAAGGGTGCCTGCTGGTTTTTTGCACTTTTAGGATCTGTTATTTGTATTCATTCCTTTGAAGAATGATTATGTATTGTATCAGATGTTTGTATTCGGTAGCACATCTTGTACAAAGTTAATATATTTTGGCTTTTTTCAACAACAAAAAAATTACTCACCATATTTAATTACATAAAATGTATATTTATAAAACAATAAGGAAAAATTCAAGCAAAAATCATATTTAATATAATTGATTCTCTTTAAGACGGAGAATATTAATTCGTGGTAATTAAGGTTGTTAGTATGATTAGAAATCGATTAAAAATAACACTATTGTAATTGCTATTATAGTGTATTATAGATGTTTCTTTGTACCCTAACCCTAACTATATTATAATTAGAATGTATAATAAAAATAAATTCATTTTTATCTATATATGAAAGGCTTATGAGGTAGAATATTGTTCCTTATTGAATTCCATTTATTGGTTGTCTAGAAATATTCCCTCTATATGAATCGGAAATAATAAGTATACTTCATGACACCAAAATATTTTCGAGAATTTTTTAACACATCTCATGGATTTTTTAGACAAATAGTGAATTTCCAAAAATACTTCGTATTTCCGGATTTGCAAATAAGGGCACACCTTTTTTTTTCTCAACGTTAATTTTTTCGGATATGTAAATCCGGACCCCAATTTTACAAATAAATTGTTTCATGGTGTGTACATCTAGAAACAATTTTTTCTTCTTTCTTGCATCATTAATAACTTGCTATTCTTTTCAACTTAGGAAAGTTGTATAATCCTTATTTCTGTATAATCCTTGTACAATCCTTCAGAAATAATAGGATAATGAAAAGAACTTCGCTATAGACATTGCGACATTAAGTAGGATTTAAACAACTTGCTATTCAACAAATTTTCCATCATCAGATTCAGTAGGATTTAAACAACTTGAAATTCAATAATTTAAACAGTGTCAAATTAAGTAGATATTCAATAATTTGCCCTGATTTGCAATGTAAGATGATATTCAATAATTTGTCCTGGTTTACAATGGAAGAGGAGAAGGATGACAGGAAAAGAAGGATCGGGAAAATTTTAAGGGAATAGCAAGTTGTTAATGATGGAAGAAAGGAGAAAAAATTATTTCCGGATGTACACATCAGGAAACAATTTATTTGTAAATTTGGGGTCCATATTTGCAGATCCGGAAAAACTCAACGTTGAGAAAAAGGGTACGTCCTGATTTGCAAATCCGAAAGTATGTAGTATTTTTGGAAATTCACTAAGTGTCTAAGAAATCTATGGAGTGTGTTAAGAACTCCTCATATTTTTTGACTAGGCTTCCAATGAATGGGACATTCTACATGAACATAAAATAATAAGAACATGTTGAGATGTGATCTCACCTGATCAGAGAGGGTCCTCGGTGACCTACAATACGTCTTCAACAATTGATGGGGAGGAGAGGGTGTATATGCAAGACACTTCGATGCTATAGAATGAGAATTATAGAAGGTAAGCGAGTAAATGCTTAGAATATCTGACCCTCTAATGAAAGAAGATATTTATAGAGGACCTCCAGCGTTGGGCCAAGGTCCCTATTATTGTGGGTTGGATTCTCAAACCCACAGTGGGAGACTGTCAGGATCTGCGTGAAAGCATGAAAGACCTATCACATGGTATTCATCTTGATCCAACTGTCTCGTGGTCTTCAAAGTAGTGGAAGACTAGCTCTTCACAGGAGCAGTTGCTCACGTGTCCATGGAGGACCATGTGAGAGAAGTACCCCCAACGACTATATTGGTTTGGACCATCTTATTGGACCTTCCAAAATATTGATGGACTGGGCCATATCTGACGGTAAGACAACTCAAAGCCTAATCCAAGATGTAATATAAAAAGGAAAGGAGAAAGTTTAAGTTGCAATTACTACTTCTCCTTAACATTAGAAAATTTCCATAAGGAGGTGCAAATTTTGTATGATTAAGAGTTGAACGAAATTCCTTCTGTGTAGTTTTATGGGAGGCCCTCTTCAACCAAGAAAAAGATGATTACATGACCAAGAAACGGAAAGAGAAGCTTTCCTCCTTAACCAAGTACGCTCATTATTCTAAATGAGGACCCTTTCATAGCATAAAATCTATCAATTGTAGATAATAGGAAAAACAAATGAAATGTTGTGTTTGATTTCTAAACTTTGGTTTTACTTGAGTAATAAAAATATATGTAGCTTTGAACTTTACACCACAAGAAAATATTGTTTTAGCATCGCTAAAACAAACGCTAAACATTATAATTTGAACGTTAATAAAAATTTAATGTCCAAATCATTGACAACAATAAAGACTTTGAAGATAAATACTAAAAAAATTTACCTTATTTTTTACCAAAATGTTTTTATATAAGTAATTTATTAAAAATTAAAAGAATATTATAAAAGTTAACTATAAAGATTTGTCGGTAAAATCTTCCGGTACACAACATAAAAATTAAAATCAAAAAATTAAAAACTGATTATCGAAACTCTTTTGAAAATCTTCCAATATACAAAATAAAATTAATATTAAATATTGAATACTAAAAAATTATTTTACAAATCTTCCAATACACAAAATAAAAATTAAATAATATTTTTAAAAATAACTATCAAAAGTTTTTTTGGAAGTTCTACCAGTATATATACTAAATTTATATCCTCGTGTATAAATACAAATATAACATTTATTTTATATTGTTGATACTAAATTTAGCGTTAAATTTTAAAAGTGTTTAGTCAAATTTCTAATATTATTAAATACTTTAATTTGTGGTTTTCTAAATTGTTAATTTTATAAAACTCGGGTTGACGTAAATAAGCATATTTAATTAAAGGATCTTGTTAATCAGCCCTCAGAACACTGATTAAGAATTTCAAAAAAGGAAAATATATTATGTTTAGTTCACATATATTTATTAAAAGTATGTCTTTTTAATCTATTAACTAATATTCAACATACAATTTTAATCTCTTAATCAGTGTCCTGAGAACATTCGTTAGCATTTCCCTTAATTAAATTGAACGATTTGTGGTTATTTTTGTTTGAATAATCTCTAATCAAACCTAAAAAATAATACCGACTAAATAAATATATAACTCTTAAAAAATTAAAATTTAAACATAAAATAAGACAATAATTAACTTTATAAAATTTAATTGTATATATTTTCTAATATGTAATTAAATCTAGAATTCAGAATTTTATATCACTTTAAATTAATTTTCTTTTATCGTTCTCTTTTCTTTCACCTTATGGTCTTTCTGAATCATATATTCTGTTTTCTGATCATTGATTTCACAACATATATTTTTGTTTAAATTTATTTACGTATTCATTAGCACAATAGTTCACATAAATATAAACCTAAGAATTTAATTGATATGCAATGACCGATAGTACAAAGAAGTTTTATACTGTCAATGAATCATAACCATCGGATGTCATAACAAATTTGACTTTTATTTTAAAAATTTATAAAATATAACAAACAAGTGATGATGATAAATTGACCGTATAAAATATTTTACATTGTCAGTGCATATCAATTAATTTCTAAATATAAATAAAATTAATTAAATTAAAAAAAATATTTTACACTGTAAGTGCATATCAATTATTTTTTAAATATAAATAAAATTAGTCAAACTAAAAAAAATATTTTACACAGTTAGTGCATATCAATTAATTTCTAAATATAAATAAAATTAGTCAAACTAAAAAAGATATTTTACACTGTCAGTGCATATAAATTAATTTCTAAATATAAATAAAATTAGTCAAACTAAAAAAATAGTAGAATGAAAGACGAATTAATCGCAAGTTTGTTATCATGTACAAAAATCGATAGAGTGTTTCAATGAGTCAAGAACACATGAATTTTGACAATTCAACAAAATAATTTGTGTTTCATTTTTATAACTTAATTAACTTAATCAAATTCTTTTACAAATCATGATTTGACATAATTATTTGAAGAAAAAAAATCAAAATTTAAATTTACTAGTTAATCTTTAATTAGTTTTTAAATATAGCAACAATATTATTATATTTTAAAAAGAAAAGTAAGGTCCCATTTTAGTAAGTCTTTTAATCTAAAAAACATATTTCCTTCTCTCTTTTTCCCCACATGTACAGTAAAATAATGCAAGTAGGTATATGCAATGAAATATGCTGTTCATATGGTCCCATGGAACGTGAAATGTAGGAATTCATGAGATCAACTTTTTAAATATTATTCATATAAATGCCTGGACATTTGAGTATTATTAAGAATTTTTCCGACAAAAATCTAAAATTTAATTTATTTATCTATCTAGTCAAAAATTGATCAAATTCAAGAAAGGTACAACACATTGAAGTTTTTCTTTTGATAAAGACATACACACCAAAGATAAACATAAGGCCCAACCTTAATGTAATGTGATGGGATAGCAAAAGAGGTAGCAGTTAATAACTTTATATTATTATGATATGATGATTATATATAATATATATTTGTTATGATTTGATAATTAATATTAAATATTGATATTAAATTTATTTATTTCATTATTTGATTATTCTCTTAAAGTAATATTATTTTGGTGTAAATATATTTAGAAAAATATATGTTAACTGTGAGTAAATAAAATAAAAATATATAAGTAAATAAGTATTTGTCAAAAATTTATAATATATAAGTTATTTATTGGGCTAAATGGATTTTGAGCTGAATTTATAAGGGAAATTATACCTTGTATCCCTATAATTATTCTGATACCCTTATATAATTTTTTAATTCCAATTTTGCCATTTTAATATTTAAATAAAAATTTAAAATTTTTACTGCGAAGTCAGAGTAAAAAAATAATATTTTTAAATTTGGATTAGACGAACCGGATGTACAATGAATAAGTAATCCGGTTAAGAAAATTACAAACCGGAAGTAACATTGTTACGTTTTTCGGTTTAGAAAATTTATAAACCGGAAGTAGCACACATGTGTTATCCGGTTTGTAACTTTCTTAACCGTAAGTAGCAGGGCTGGGTTATCCGGTTCGTATTTTATTTTTTTATTTATAAATTTTCAATTTTTTAATTTTTAATTTTCAATTTTTATTTATTTATAAATTTTCAATTTTCAATTTTTTATATTTTTTTATATTTATTTTTCATTTATTCACTATTGATTTTTTTAATTTTTCAATTTTTTAATTTTTAATTTTTTTTTAAAATTTTATTTTACATTCACTTAATTTTGGGAACATTCAATATTTTATTAATCTTTTAATTCACTTAATTAGCAAAAATATCTAAGAATAGGAAGAGTAGTAATAACACAGATTTTTGTGTGTAATTATTTTAAAACTCTTTTGATTTTTTTTAATGATAATAACGTAACGTCACTACTTCAATTATAATCAATGATGTTAAATTTTGAATTTATAATAGGATATTATAATTATTATACCATTATGATTATCCTATCATGATTATAATCATAAGAAACAATTATTAATTTTTATGCGATTTTAAAATGGATAGCATAAATGATAAGAAACAATATATTCAAACAATATATTCAAACTATGTTTTTGTTAAAAAAAAAAAATTAAATAATTATTAATAAAAGTTCTAAAATAATAAATACAAATAATAAACTATAAGATTTAGAAATTAAAAAAATGTTTTGTAATAAGTTATAAATAAATAAATAATTAAAAAATATTTGTTGCATTTTCTAAATACATTTAAAAAAAATATATAAATAAATGCTTCTAATTAAAATTTATACAATTAAAGCTATAATTATATATTTAAATACGAGAAAACTTCAAAGAGGGTTTTAATTTAAAAGAGGTTTGTAAAATAATTTTAATAAAATATCATTTTAATTTTAGTTTATAATTTAATAATATTAAATAATAGAGTTAAATATATATTTTTTATCTTCTTTATACAACATTCATTCTTAATTTATCTTTAAAAAAATAAAATATTAATACTATAAACATTTCATTACCAAGTTTATAATTTATTTATTTTTACAAAAATTCAAGTTGAATTTTCTAAATGATTTTTATATGGTGTTATTGATAAAACATAAAATATTATTGATTTAATTATTTAATAAATAAATATTTAATTAATTTATCTATAATTTTAAACTTGTATTTAAATAAAAAATGTGTTGCTTACTATGTATTTACTTTGTTTTTAAATATATTTTTTATATTTATATTGCTTATTATTTATTTGAAATAAGTTCAATGTATTTAATTTTATTTGGTAAGAAGTTAACTTTGGACATTTATATCGAAAAAAAATTGAAAATTGAAAATTTATAAATAAATAAAAATTGAAAATAAAAAATTGAAAATTGAAAATTGAAAAAAACTGAAAATTTATAAATAAACAAAATAAAAAAATAAAAAAATAAAATACGAATCGGATAACCCAACCCTGCTACTTCCGGTTAAGAAAGTTACAAACCGGATAACATATGTGTGCTACTTCCGGTTTAGAAATTTTCTAAACCGGAAAACGTAACAATGCTACTTCCGGTTTGTAATTTTCTTAACCGGATTACTTACCCATTGTAAATCCGGTTCGTCTAATCCAAATTTAAAAAATATTATTTTTTTACTCTGAACTCGCGGTAAAAATTTTAAATTTATTTAAATATTATAAGGGCAAAACTGGAATTAAAAAATTATATAGGGGTATCAGGATAATGTAGGGGTACATGGTATAATTTCCATTTATAAGTTCTGGCTTTTGGCCCGTATATAAGTTATTTATCTGATGTATTATTTGTGTTTTCTGAGTATTACATAACAAGAAAATCTGTAATTAGTTATTGTTAGACAATGACGCGGATCTAGAAGGGGGATTGAATATGTCCCTTTTTTAAAATTAAGCTTTTCAAAAATTAATTAAAAAATTAACTTGCAGAAGTTCCCCGGAAAAATTACGTCTAGATAAACTCAAGTCACCGGTGATCGGATATGCGTTGAAAACCAAATGGGATATAAGAGATAAATAGATGAATTAATACAATGTCAATTAATCACTCAAATTCAACACAAATGAATAATCCACTACCATCAATGAATATAGATGAGAAATAAGCAGAAAGAATAAGAAGTTGTGAGTTTTGAATTTTCATCGAACACTTGGTGTGCACACACATAAAGTGTAGTTTGACAATTAGTGTAGTGCAAGATTTTTATTAAGTTGCTATCCAAATGTGATAGCAATAATTTCACAAACACTTAGTAGACACACAATAATGCAAAATAGATTATTTTCAAGCAACACAACTTCAACAAGTGCAGAAAAATTAACAAATGAAAAATACGAAGAACGCACGAGATTTGTTTAGGCAGTTCCCCCACTGTCCTCACTAAGGGTACTCTACCCACAATTTACAACTGAATTGTGATCTTTTATTAATATTGTAATGTTAATACAAGAAGAAAATTGTAACAACAAACCAATCCGAATTGCGATTGTTGCTATAATTCTTCTTGCCCCTTGATTCGAGATGAACCAAGTCCTTCACGCGCGTCGAACATACCTCCGATTAGTTGCTCCCCTCTTGCAAGAATTTACAATTCTCCAAATTTTAAGCAAGACTGCTTTGATTCGATGCTTATGAACCCACAACGTTCTTCGCAATCCTCCGGTTACTGTGATATGAATGAACGATCACCTTGATCTTCAAACCTCATCACCCGGTTGAATCTACGAACGAATGATGTGTACAAAACCCCCAAATCACAATGATCTTGGAGGACATACCCAAAAGGTTTATTCAAGAAAAACCCACAAACCTCTCAACCCAAGCTGAAATTGCAATCTCACATTTGAACGTTATCACCATGAACTTGCACTTTGATCAACAAAAACTGTTGTGTGTAATTGTTGATGAATTCTATAGAAGGAGAAGATAAGGAGAACACTTGTTTATCTATTTCACTTTTCTTGTTAGTTCCCACAAAATAATATATATATATATATATATATATATATATATATATATATATATATATATATATATATATATATATATGGGTTAGTAAAAGAGGATAAAATTAAAACACAATGCAGAAAGAGAGAGAAAATAAAGGGGAGCTCACAACAGGAATGAGTCGACCTGTTTGTTGTTTTGCGTCGACCTGATTGATACAGGAATGCATCGACCTGAAGATGTATTTGAGTCGACCTGATTGTGACATTTGGAATCGACCTAAAAATGCCCATCTATCAGCCTGTTGGGACCCGTGAGTTCCAAAGGAAGAAATCCATCAAATGAGTCGACCTGAAGCTTTCATTGAGTCGACTCAAATTTCTCTAACAGAATGAGTCGACCTGTTTAGAGGATTGAGTTGACTCAATTCTTTCAATACACTATAAAACCCCTTTTTGATGAGATCTTCCTTTTCCTTGTGATCCCATAAGACATCTTAAGGCATACAAGTTTTGACATCATTCAAAATATCCTTTATGTCTCACAAACTCCCCCTTTTTGATGATGACAAAACTTGTTGAAATTGAAAGACAATTTTATGCAACACCATGCTCCCCCTGAATATGTGCCACCAAAATGATACAACCTTTACCAATCACATCTCCCCCTTTGACAACATCAAAAAGGGAAAAAATTAGACAAGACCCAGATAGCGAGAAGTATTATTATGTGTCACATTGCAATAAGATTCAACCATCAACAAATACACAATAAGCGGTGAAAGAACAATAATCGACAAATAAACAAGATAGAATAACCAAACCAACGAAAACGATTAAACATTATCCAGAACAAGATAGAATAAACAAGTCAACCAATATAATAAAACATTAACCATTGTCATATAGAAAATACAATAACAAAAAAATGCATATGAAAATGAGATGAAATGCAACATGCTCTCATGGCCTTGGACCCCTTTGTGAAGGATGACGACGATGGTAAAGTGTCAGTTGACGTTAGCCATGATGTTGATAGGTGTAGTGGATGAAATTTGTGTTAAGGGTGTTGAATGAATTTGCAAGAGCCACATGGGAACCATGAATCACATTAATCCGAGTCAAAGAATTTGATGCGAAAGAATCAAAATTTTCACTTTGAGTTTGTAAGTGAGTTTGCAAAGCGGTATATCGTTCATCTTGAACCGACATATAAGAAGCTAAAGCCTTGTCTTGCTCACCGATTCTCCGTTCCAATTCAGTATAACGCTCAGATTGAGCTTCATAATAACTTTGTTGTTCCAAGTGCATATTTTGAAGCATATTCATGATGCTGAAATTATTGTCTTGCGGTGGTAGTGGAGGTGGTGGAGATGGATGAGCAAACACTGTTGCATTATGAGTCCATCTGATGTACTGCCATTCACCTCAACCTTGGTTCTCATATTGTGCATAATAGTCGAAAGGCGCACGATACCAATCTTCATTATCAACCTGTACTTCATCAGTGTTCATGGGAGCAACATTTTGATCCTATTTTTGTTTTGGATCACCTTCAGCCTCAACTTCATCCTCATTATCATTTCTATAACCAGCCCGAACTATAAACTGATACCGCTTCTCTTTAGGATCCCACATATGACCCATCAAGCTAAGCGTCTTTTGTTGGAAAAGATTATTTTCAGAAATAGAGACAAACATAATACCTTCAACCACAATTTTTGATTTGTTGATGATGGCTTGAATAACTGAAGGATAAGCAAGAGCAACACCCTTCTTTTCTTTAAGGGCAAAAACACGACTCGCAAAATAATGTGCCCAATTCACTTTCACTTTGTTCCGAAGAATATATTTGAGGTGAACTTCCGAAATATTAATGCGGGAAAATCCGCCTTTCTTGGGATGAAGGTTGTGTGAGACAACCCAATGAAGAATTCGATCAGTAGGATTGACTTTGTCTGTAGTAATGGAAGTCGGAAACAATTCAGTGTTGACAATTGACTCAAGGAAAGGCTCTTTAAGAATGACATTCAATTCCTTACGAAATTCGTAGTTATCAAAATGATCTAAATCCGTCATCAAAATACTAGGAGCAATAGGATCAATTTTGAAAAAATCTTTCCAAATTTGTGCATTCACCGCAAACATTTTGTCACCCATTCTGAAGTTAAATTCAAAACCCTTAAATTTTCCAACCAAACCTGCGTAAAAAATACGAATCATATCCTCATTGTACTCAACTTGACAAGATAAGAAATGATTGATTTCTTGAAAATCAATTAGTTCAACAATATGAGGGATTTCCATTTGAGAGGCAATTCTCTTTGAATAAACATATTGAGGAATGACTTTCCTATTTTTGAACTTTCTATCATAAATTTCAGCAAGGTCAGAAGTAAGAAGTGATAAAGCAGTTACCGGAAGTGCCAATTAAGATGAAGAGCCCCTCAAAGTTCTTTTTCCAGTAGTTCTTGAAGCCATGGATGAAGACTTTGAGTGAATTTTGAGAAGGATGAGTTTTAGGGTTGCTTGAGAGAATAAAGTGTTCTTTGAGATGAAGATGAATGAGAAAATAAAATGTGATGATTTTATGTCCTAAAATATGATTAAAGCAAATGAAGGCAATTAAAGCAAACTTAATTGGCTTGAAAAGTCGTGTGCGCCGACCTAAGGAGAGGAAAAATCAGAAAATGTGTATTCCAAAACGCTTTGAGGAGCGCAAAAGGCGTTGAGTCGACCTCAATATTTTAATGAGTCGATGCATTTTGAGTTTCAAAATGAGTCGATGCAACCATATGAATAGATCGACACAAAAGTATCTGAGTCGGTGCAATGGGTCAAACTGCAGGGACCCGAGAGAATTAGAGAATTTTACAACATAATTTTCAAGGATTTCACTCAAAAACTTCATAACAACATACAATAATGCATTCTAATGACATATATCTTAATATTTTGACATATTGACCAACATAAGGGATAAATAATTGCCAAAAACATGAGCACAATCACAAGTACTTCTTTATATCAAAGATGACAAACAAATTACCATAGATGAATCATATTTGTGAGTAATACGAAAGAAAAACGATATTACCTCTCGCTTGTGAAATGTAATGAGGAAAAACCAAATTAATATGCTTTAAGATGACTTGTTGTTAGTGGCACGATATGATAACTCAAGAGATAATATATAATAAATATATGCCAAGCATTAAGAATGATCCGAAATATCAAGAACACCAAGTTACCTACGGATGTGAAAGAAAGGTTCCGTGGCAAGTGGTTTTGTAAAAATATCGGGAAGTTGATTTGAACTTTCAACACAATTGAATAATCCACTACCATCACTGAATATAGATGAGAAATAAGCACAAAGAATAAGAAGTTGTGTGGTTTGAATTTTTTATCAAACACTTGGTGCACACACACACACAAAATGTAGTTTGACAATTAATGTAGTGCATGATTTTTATCAAGTTGCAATCCAAATGTGATAGAAAAAATTTCACAAACACTTGGTAGGCACACACTAATGCAAAACAATTTTTTTTATAAGCAGCACAACTACAACAAGTGCAAAAAAATTAACAAATGAAAAATACGAAGAACACACGAGATTTGTTTAGGCAGTTCCCCCACCGTCCTCACTAGGGGTACTCTGCCCCCAATTCACAATCGAGTTGTGATCTTTTATTAATATTGCAATGTTAATACAAGAAGAAAATTAGAACAACAAACCAATTTGAATTATGATTGTTCCTATAACTGTTCTTGCCCCTTGATTCGAGATGAACCAAGTCCTTCACGCGCGTCGAACAAACCTCCGATTAATTGCTCCCCTCTTGCAAGAATTTACAATTCTCCAAACTTTGAGCATGACCGTTTTGATTCGATGTTTGTGAACCCATAACGTTCTTCACAACAGGAATGAGTCGATCTATTTGTTGTTTTGCGTCGACCTAAAAATACCCCTATGTCAGCCTGTTGGGACCCGTGAGTTCCAAGGGAAGAAATCCATCAAATGAGTCGACCTGAAGCTTTCATTGAGTTGACTCAAATTTCTCTAACAGAATGAGTCGACCTATTTAGAGGATTGAGTCGACTCAATTCTTTTAATACACTATAAAAATCTTTTTTGATGAGATCTTCCTTTTCTTTGTGATCCCATAAGACATCTTAAGGCATAAAAGTTTTGACATCATTCAAAATATCTTTTATGTCTCACAGTTACGACAGAAACCACGGTTAATTTGAAGCGAATCTCTAACAAATAGCATTAAGTGAAGATTAGTTGTGGATTAACTACTATATATATCATAGCTTTGATTGGGTGGCTAATTGTCTATACTAAAATTCCCTAGCGAAATTCAAACTAATTTTTTTTATCATTCATTGCTAAACGAGAACTAAATTGTAGCTAATAATACATCTTGTATTTATCTTTCCAAATTATATAACTACAATATCACCACAAAAATATAATATATCATAGTGAATCTCAAGCTAAATTTAATTATTTTAGATTTTTAATATTCTATCAAAACCAATTAGACTATAAATTATAAAACATTTTTTTTTTCATTTAAATTGATGCTAGAAAAAAAGCACAGCTTAAAACAATTTCAGATTATGATTAATCTATTAATCATTCTGAAGACCAAAAAAAAATTATAATAAAATTAACCAATGTTAAAGCCAATAATATTAATCAAATACAAAAAACATATTTATCTCTATATCTGAATATTCTAAGAATAATATCTAGAGTTCACCATCTTGATGCTTCAAAAGCATCTCCAATTAGAGTTATGTTCAGACATTAAAGCTTTGAGCATAAGGCAGGTAACTATGAACATTGGCAACATAAGAACACTTCATGAGTTTTTGTACATAACCATTTTATCCAAATCAACACAAAACCTAGTATGTAGAAACACCAAGTAAGAAGTTAGAAGCAGTGCAATCATAACCAACTTCGAAAAAATGAGAGAAATTGAGGTCTATAAAATTTGAACCAATTATAGTTACCAAACTTTACGAGAAGGCTTCGTTTTTGTGATAAACAATATAGCTTTCTATTTGTATATAATAGATTCAAGCATTTACATATATTCTATTGACTTCATATCGGATATCAGAATATATAGTTATGCTGTTAAAAGTACGACCGTGATATTCATTAATTAGTATATCATTAAGGACTTGACTATAAAGATCTACGTAACACTATTAAATCAAGGGAAAGTGAGGGAAGAGATTTTTATCAAGGAGAGAGGAGGTGAGGGGAGAGATTTTAATTATATATATATTTGGTTGGGGATGAGAGGGGAGACATTTTATTTATAAATATGTTTGGTTCACAAGGAGAGAAAATGTATTTTAAAACTAATTTACTTTTTTATCCTTCTAATTTCATCATAAGACTCATTATATTTACCGTTTATAATTTAAATAGAAATTCATTAACGATATATTTACAGTTTATAATTTTATCATAAAATTTTATAAAAATATAACGATTATAATATATAATTTTAAAAAGATTATCGAATACAATAAAATCTAACAAATATTATTATAAAAGCAAATATTACAATAATTAAAAAGTAATATTATAATATAAAACATAAAATAAAAAATTAATACATAGTATAATAATAATAGTAATAATAATAATAATAATAATAATAATAATAATAAGATAAAGATATAAAAATACATAAAATATAAAAGAAAGATAAACTTTGTTCAAAATATAAATTTTAATATTTTAATAAGTTAAATTTATATTTAAATAAATAAATAAGAGAATATATAAATATAATTATGATTAAAAGAAAATATCTCTCCTCTTCTCTAAATCCCTCCAAATTGGAGGGAATCAAAAAGTGGAGCAGGAGGGGTTTTGGTTTCCTCCATCTACCTCTCCTCCCTCACTTAAAATTTGAACCAAACACAAAAACTATTAAATGTTCTCTCCTCTCCCCTCCCTTTCCCTCTATTTACTCCCAACCAAACAAATCCTATTAAAGTTTAATGCGAGATACTTTATAAAAAAAATAATTTTTTTTAATACATCTGTTAAATTATTTAAACACCGTGTGAAATTTCATTCATGTTCTCTGATTTCGGATGTGTAAATCAGAACCAGAGTCGACCTTGGGCCAGAAAAATCAGACCCACGACTCAGGGCCTCAAAAAATCGAGGACCTCAAAATCGAAAGTTGCGTTAAAAATTTATAATAAATAATAAGTAATAAATAAATTATTTACTAAGATAAAATTGATACTTCAAGGGTTAGCCTAGTGGTAACTTGCATGAACTTGAAATAACATGGGTGTGAGTTCGATTCTCCTGAAAAGTGTTGGTAGATATTTTGTTAGTTTCACTTCCTTCATGTTTATATATCGATTTTAACAAAATTTTGAGGCTTTTCTTATTATATCTTAAAATTTTGAGACTCTATCAAAATACTTCTAATTATTTTTTAGTTTTTAATTTTGTATATAATTTAAATATAACAAATATTTTTAAATTTATTTCCTTTATATTATTAACCATTTTCTTAAAATTTCAATAGGTACTTTGATTTGTTTGAGACGACTTTAGAAAATAAAATAAAAATAAAAATAAAAAATAAAATAAAAATTCAAGATTAATTGTTCTGAATTTTATTAAGGTTCGATTTTATTATTTGTTCAGGGCCTCTAAAAATCCAGGACCGGTCCTGATTAGAACACATCACTACGCTTTTTTATTTAAAACTTTCTTCTGGATGTGCATATCCAGAAGGTCTCCCTATATGCATATCCGAAAGAAATGCTGATATATTTCAAATTGTGGTCACTTCCCCTATTCTCTCCATTCTAAACATTTCTTCTTCCACACTCACCCTCACCAACCTAAAAAAAACTCTACTTCATCAATACCATTTGTCACTCAAAAACTCCAACTTTTTTCTGCAACAAATCAAAGAAAACAAGAGAAGATTGAATTTCAGGTAAATATTCAACTTCATCCACTATATTCCTCACATTATCAATCAAGTTTTGGTGAAAATAAAGTTACGCGACTCCCGGATGTGCACATCCGGTAGCTTTGTTTGATGAACATTTTCAGATTTCCACATCCAGAATAATGCCTAGTATTTAATTTTAATTTTCAGAAATTATTATTTGTATCTAGTTATGTATTTTTATTGTTATATTATTGTTTATTAATAGATATGGTGCACCCCGATAACATCTCAAAAGAAATAGTTTCGACGATTTCTCTGAAAGTTATGGGATTATCGTAAAGTCGGTTGATGTCGGCGGTGACTTTAATAACAAGCAAGAGTTTGACGATCGTGAAAGTATGGTCACATATATTTGTAGGACGGCTATTGGCCTTGGTTTCCGTGTGAATATCGGAAGATCGGATAACGGTTCGGATAAAAGAAATGCTTTTGTAATTTTGGGGTGCGAAAGAAGCGGAAAATATCAGGTTCCTCTACGGAAGTTAAAAAAGGACGACACCGGTAGTAGAAAATGTGTGTGTCCTTTTAAGGTTTGTTGTTATACTGTAGCTTTAAAATGGAGATTTAGTGTTGTTTGTACTATACATAATTATGAATTGTCCTCAAAGTTTCAAGGCCATCCAAATGTATGTCGGCTCAATTTGGAAGAGAAGACATGTATTGTCGACATGACTTTGAATCTTTTCCAACCGAAAAATATACTTGCCACGTTGAAACTGAAGGAATCTAACAATGTAGCAAACATAAAGCAAGTGTATAACATTC
Source organism: Lathyrus aphaca (assembly GCA_963966055.1). NCBI lineage: Eukaryota > Viridiplantae > Streptophyta > Magnoliopsida > Fabales > Fabaceae > Lathyrus > Lathyrus aphaca. The sequence continues at coordinate 503,158,707 of OZ014519.1, read as the reverse complement.
AGTATCAAACGAACAAAGCAATTATGGGAGATAGAAGTGAGGTACAACAATTGTTGAAACTTCTGGAAGATAACAATTATGTGTCTCGGTACAGATATCGCGATGATGGAGTTACGGTCTGAGATATTTTTTGGACACATATGGATTCTGTAAAGTTGTTCAACACTTTCTCGACAGTGCTAATTCTTGATTGTACCTACAAGACCAATAAGTATCAACTTCCACTATTTAGATGGTTGGTGTTACGTATACAGACAAGACATATGTCGTTTGTTTGAAAATAAGGAAAACAATGACAAGGCATACGAGGCACTTATTTTGTGGTTGAGAGGTCCGACCCTGGTGTCAAAATGGATGAGCTTCCCTAAGATGGTTCATCTTATTACATATGTGTATGATATGGTGTGTATTGACTTGATACGGTGCGGTTTTTCGGAAACCTTTTTTCCTTTTCGCACCAAACCATCATCAAATTCAAATGATCGCATTATGTGTATAGGATGGATTTTGAAATCAAAACATTTTGTATAAGTAATCTTGAAACCCGAATGCCTCATACCACCAAAATTACCGTAATGGGCGGCACATGCTACCGTAATTGTTGAGTCATGGTCTGATAGTTTTGTTGAAAGGATGGTAGAATTCGAGCGATTGAACGAATTTGAAAAGACATCAAATGCGGAAAAGTCCAAAGGTCAACCTACGATAGATTTAAACAGAGACTTTTGTTTTAACTCTTTTGTATAATTGAATGACAAAATGTAATTTTTTGAAGTGAAATATATTGATTTCTATTCATGTGTTCTTTTGATATCAATAATGCATTTTATTCCAATGCATTGCATAACACAGTAAAATATTCTGATTTGCAGATCCGGGAAAGTTCCAGGTATGCACATTTGGAATGTGTAATTATATGGTGTTTTGGATCTGTAAATCTGGTAAGAAGTCAGGCAGAATTTTCTTCACCCTAAGTTAATGGTGCACCAATCCATGAGTGAGATCATTGAAGAGATTAAACTTCTCCTACCTTACCGAGACAAATAGAAGGTTGTGAAGCTTGAGTATTGTTCCCCTTCGGTTGACAACGAAGGGAACGTCACTTATAGCATTGTTGAGCTCACGAATCAAGAGGATGTTAGAGCGATGTGGCAAACATATTTCTGGTACGAAGAACGATTCCCGCTCGAGTTTGAGGCGACCGTCCGCAGAACGATCGACCAAATCTTAGAGATGTGCAAGCTTCCACCGGACTATTGATCTTTGTAACATTTAAATTTCTGTTAATTTAATAACGAATCGAATGTAATCCTATTTTATGGTATGGATGTGAGAAGTGTTGGAATGGAGTAATTATGCATTGGTTTTCCTCTGGATCTGCAAATGTGAATTGTTTCCGGATGTGCACTTTCAGAAAAAACTGGAAAAAAAAAGATGCGTTCGGATTTGCACATCCGAAAACCAAAGATATTTTTGTAAGCACGCAAAGTGCCTAAGTAATGCAAGAGGTGTATTAAGAAATCCTAAAACAAAATCAGATAATAAACTAAAAGTGAAATATAGCATATAATATAACTCACCAACATGTGGACGAACCAGAGCGACATTAGGGTAGCTATAAAAGTAGAGGTACTAAAGTTAATAATCAAATTAGAATCCAAAACATTGGTCAATCATAACAAAAATATTTACATAGTGATTTAGAGAGATTGTTGTAAACTAATGACATTCACAATCATCACGAAACATACAAGGTTCAATTACCTCAAGCACTTTGAAGCCGACTAATCATCTCTTTCTAAGCGAGTCTAAATATAGTTGCAAGTGCACAACATATCGTGTAGTTTTAAAAGATATCGATCCCACATAGACCAATAGTAAAAACCTATCGTTACTGATTGATACGGTGAACAATAAAAGAGTAGTTTGCGATAATTAAAGTACGTTAAAATAAGAGGTAATTATATAAAGATAGACAGACAATGTTGTGATATGGGTTCTCTTGATTTAATCGTACTAATATTGTTTCTATAAAGGATTCCAATGGGGAAATATTTATATTTCGAAAAAAATTAATTTAATAGGAACTATTGCCTTCGCAAACAGAACCGAACATACTCTCTAATTTATACCCTTCCATTGTCACTTATGGTAGGCGCCTTACGCGTTAAAGTAGTAAACCCAATTTTAAGAATTTAAACTCTTTTCTAAATGGAAAAGATATTTTTTACTGGAAAGTTTAATTTAAAAAGGATCAAATCCTAAACCTATAAACGTGCACGTTTGTAAATAGTTTTAAAATTAACTTGTTGTAATCATTAGACTTCCCCAATTCATTAATAAAAAGCTTTCTTAGAATTTATAAACTAAGAACTTAACAATTTAAGTTAAAATAAGGCTTGGTAAAAAACGTTTAAAATTAAAACTTCCTCAAGGGTAATTCTTAAAGAATAATAAAAAAAAGTACGATTAATTGTTAGGCCTCATATTCCAACACTTATAAATTTAGTCCGACATAATTGAAATGTAAGTAAAAAGTGACGAAGTTGATAACGGAATAAGACATGACAAGAATAATTAAAGAAATGTGATTAAATCTAAAGTAAAAGGCGAACGGGAAATTAAATAAAGGCAATGGAAATAAATAAAGAAATTAAATTAAAACCTACTCCGAAGAGACTATCGTCCAATATAGATACGATGACTAGAAATAAAAGGTATTGCGAAAATAAAAGTTGTATAAGGTTGCTCCAAGCTTGATACATACTCAATCAACATTTGCGTTAACCCTTCGATGTGAAGTGTTAAGGGTTACATACTCAATCAATATAGATGCGATGACTAGAAATAACACTAATTTTTCTTGGTTGTTGTAAGTATTGTATATAAGTTTTGTCATTATAGTTGCAAATATGTATATGTTCAAATTTGTATAGGTTCTCTTGTTAGAGATTTTGTGTATCCCAATTGTAATTATAGGTATTGTAAGCATTATATGATTTTGTTTTCAAATATATAAAAGTTCTCTTGATGTACCATTTTGGATATATGTACATTTGGTTTTGTAAACAATGTAAATTTGATATACTATATTTATTTCTGTATAAAATAAAATCATCTGATTCTGTCACAAAATTTGTAGTTCTTATGTAAAAAATGATTCAGACTGGTCAAAATGAAATTTAAAACAAATTATTATATCAAATCAACGTAAATACTATATTTTCCCATAGTTATTAACAAAAACTGAGAGACATGTGAAATGTGTTACATAGTCTTGAAAATAAAAAAGAATGCTGCTGAAGATGGGATCAATAAGTATTTCAACTAGCATTTCTATTATTCCGAAACCAATGATTAAAGTGACAAATTTTCATGTCGTCATTCATTATCTTATTTGTGTAATCGAAATAAAATCCTTTTCGTGTCTGAGATAAAAAAATTGTAATAATGCAAAGAACTTAGATGAATTGCAACTATACAAATCAAAATAGAAGTCTTAAATTTCAGTCACACTTAAGAATTCAAACTCTTTTCTAAAGGTGTCGCTTCCATGGATAGAGAAAATGAATGTTCGAAATAAATAAATAAAAAGTAAATGAAGATTATATAATCTATGGACTTGGTTTAATTGTATGTATTCTATCTTGGGTTAAATATGTTTTTAGTCCCTACAAATATCTCAATTTTCAATTTTAGTCCTTATTAAAAAAATAAGATATTTTAATCCCTACAAAATTATCCTGCACGTAGTTTTAGTCTCTTATGTTAAAACGATGTGTATTTTTAAATGATTATTTTACAAACATCTTTAAAATGTTATAAAAAGTTTCTCGAAAAAAAAAAGAACTCAAAATTTGATTTCTAAGTCGAGGTTTTCATTACTTTATCATTATATTTTGAAATTTAAAAAATTCATATTTAATTCTTCTCATTTTAAAAAATTCTAAAATTTAGTAAAGAAATATATTATAGTATTCTAAACATTGATTAAAAAAATTATTCAAAAATTTAAAAGTTTAAGGGTAATTAAACAGTTTTCAAAATTTTAGAAAACAATAGGGACTAAAATTGCATGCATATAAAATTTGTAGGGACTAAAATTTATTATTTTTTTAATAGGGACTAAAAATAAAAATTGAGATATTTAGAAGGACCAAAAACATATTTAACCCTTCTATCTTTTTCGATTTTTTATTTTGTTTGTTTTATTACTTATTGCATTCTACTTTCCTTCTTAGACTCAATTTTACTCAATTTTGTTATGTCACTCTCACTTATACATACACACACCTCCTATTTTATCGTGTTGATCAAAATGTTTCTTTATTGATTTCATCTCAAAATTACATTAGATGGAAAACAATATCACTTTAAATTAAGTATTAAAACTAAACAAAATTGATAGTTTTTCATTGATACGGAGCAATACTTTTTATTTTTCCCATGTTTTCGAAATTTTTTTTATGATTAAAAGGTGGAACAGAACCACTACAAAAATATTATAAAGAAAAATATATAGTTACAAAGACAAAAATAAGGGGAGATCGAACCAAGACCTTTAATGGTAAACTCTATAACAAGGGAGACCTATGAAATTCCTAACAAAATCCATAGGCAGATCCCTATGAACTACATCCCTCCAAGTAATATTCAGTATGAGTTGTTACCGGACTTTTAAAAATCTGATACATTTTCAACGAATACGAAATTAACACGTGACTTATTTTTATAAATTTGGTAAGTTTTGTAAATTTTTAATTTTTAAAAGTTTGGATGTTCATATTTTATAGGGAATAAACGAACTTGATTTTGTTAAAGAAAATCTAGTATTTTGTATTACATATTTAAAAAATATTATATTTATATCGGACATTTGAGAAACTCGATATAAAAAATATGATTTTATATTTTTTTAATAACACGTGTAAAATGTATGCTTTTACGCGTGTTTCTTCAAAAATCGGAAGAAAAAAAAAATATATTTCTCTAAAATCCGATAAAAATTCATGAAATTGTTCAAAAATCCGATAAGTCTCAAAACATTATAAAAAATTTCAAGAAAAGAGTGTCAGGTATTATAGTAAAAACAATACTATTGAAAAAGGATATCAGGTATAAATAGGTGGTATATGATTCTTCTTGCCAACCCTCTATTCGTACTTGGCACCCCCCAAATTTTTCTAAATGACAAAAATGATCTCAAGCATTTTAACACTAAATATCCTGACCAAATTTTTGGTAGAGTAAAAAAAATTCTGGTACCGAACAAAATTCCCGGCAGGCACTTTGAAATTACCGGAATACCGATAATTTCAAATTCCCGGTAACATACAAAAACTTTGAAAATTTAGAAAAGCGTGTCTATACCGGGAATCTCGTTTCCTATGAAATTCCCGGTAGTTAGATTTTTAGGGTTTTTTTAACGATCACGATTTTGCCGATAATTTTGTATGGCTGTGATTGCACCGACATATTGTGTGGCCCAAAATTGATGCACATTTGTATAAACACGGGTTAAGGTCTCGTGGTTAAACACATCTGAACAAAATGAGTATTCCAACATTTTTTATCAAGGCAGAAGTTTACTTCAACAAAGCTTCTCCTCCAATAGAGTTAAAGCTCCCCGATGACACCACCTCCTTTGTCGGCTTAAAGTCGAAGTTGAAGGAATTGTTGCATGATGGTGACAACAGAAATGTGAGAAAGATTGAGTTTCGTGAATATTGGGAGAATACCGACGGTAGGGTGAAATACAACTTGATTGAGTTGAAGAATGATGAAGACGTCACCGAAATGTGGAGATCATTTCGTCTTAGGCTAACAAAGGTCCCGATCGAATTAGATTTGAAGTTGTCAAGATTAGTTGATTACATAATGTAGATGTTGAAACGCCCTGAAGCGTCTGGTAGTATTTAGGTTTTTCTTATTTATTAATCATGTTGTAATGTTAAGTGTTATATGTTTAAGTTGTTTAATGAAGATCTGCAATGTAAAAAAGATATCAAAATAATATAATGTTCTGCCATAGATGTTTGGGTAATAATATACATATAATACAAAATATACATATAATACAAAAAAATACAAAAACATATCTAAATATTCTCCTCGCGAGCTAAGTCTACAATATGAGGTAATATAACATAAATGACACCATCTGGGTCTAGGATGCAGAACGTTCTCCACGTCGCCAAACGGTACGAGGCTCCTGAAAACGCCTCTGTTCCGCCTGCTATGCCAATCGCTTTCGGTGTGAATCAGTTGAGACCACTCGTCCTGCCCGTACATGGGCTGACTCAGCATCAGGAGCAATCGTACCATATCCCTACCACCTCCAAGTATATCAAGCGCCCTACCAGCAATAGTACCGTCACGACATCTGTATATCACTATAAACAAGGAAAAAAACAATAAAATAAGGAATAAAAAAATATAACTACCGGTAATTTGAAATTATCGGTAATATCACAAAATTTATAATTACCCAGAATTTGAAATCTCCGGAACAAAACAAATTTTTTGATATTACCGGTAATTTCAAATTTCCAAAACCAATCAAATATATTTCCAAAATAACTAGGAATTTCAAAATTATCGGTACTTTCTACCTGAAATTTTAGAATTCTCGGTTAAAAATACCGCTAACTATGAAATTCTCGGCAATATCTACCGGTAATTACATAATAAACGGTAAACTTACTTGTAAATTGCAAATTCCCGATAGTGTAGCCAAATTCCCAGTATCACCCTTGATTTTTAAAAAATCCGTCAATGTATCGATAATTGTAAAAGTGGAGTTATGTTTTACCTCAGGGTTAGAATGATCTTTTCCTTAGATTTGAGGGGTACCATGTTCAAATGGGGTGGCAAAAAGAATTCTCTATGTGGTGGCATCACAAAGTCTCCAACTTCGTATATATACTTTCTCTAAGCCCATATAGAAGCCCCACTTTGAAAACAATAATGTTTCAAATTGGGCTTAAGAATACAGTAATCAAACATCTTTATAGGCTTACAATAATACAAACTAGAAATTTTAACCTAATATCTTGCCAAACACATAATATCTTTAAACTATCCTTAATTTTACCAAATTAAAATTATATTTTAAAAAATCACATAACATTTATGAACGGTTAGATCCATAAAAGGTAAGTTTTACTAAATTATATGATGTTTTAAAATTTGAAAGATGTAATTTGAATATTCAAATCAAAATGTATATTTATATAGGCTACTTTTGTTTTAATCCTTTTAATTTATTTATTTTTTGAATGCTTCATGTAATAATTTTTTTTTTGAATTACCCCCTAAATGTACAATTTTACCGTTGAATCTGAGAGTAAATAAAAGTAAATATAGGAGATATATTTTGTACTTAGAAGATAAAAGATTTAATATTATAAAATTTTAGGAGAATTTTAAGAAAAAATTAAAGAAGATAAACCGAAACTCCTTATATTACAAGGGAAGAATTGTGTATTTAACCAAAATTGTTATTTGATCATTGTATTTTATATGTTAAATTGTTATTCTCTTACGAATGAAAGTTAATATAGTAATTAAAAATATATATGATAGCAAACAATTCAACTAATTAATCACAAATAAATATTATGTCCATAAATAAATAACAAAATTAAAGCAACGAGGTGTCCATAAATCAAAATAACAATTTGTCAATATATAAACAATTATGTTGTTGATCCATTGTATTCATCCCACGGTCCATCTTATTTACGGTCACAAACAATTTGAAAATGCTGATAAACTTATATCTGAAACTCAGTTAAATAACGTTATAAAAAATAACATTGCAAGAAAACATATTAAAATATTTAATAATAATATTTGAAAAAAATACTTACTTGTAATATAGATATATAACCTTGCAATTGTTTAAAAGTATGTATGGATGCATCTCAAAGATAATTATATAAAATAATAAGTGCAATCACACACCAATGGTGCAAGAAATAACAAAGCTTTTTTATTTATTTATTTTATTTTTAATAATAAAGGCTCATATATTGTAAAAAGAAGTATTATAAAAGGGGATCTCAAATAGATCACTAAAATGGAAAAAATTTAAAAGAAGAAATTCATAATCTATTTTATACAAAATCTTTCTTAACGCTCTTAGGTATGGAATAAAAAATAATGTGAGAATTGTGACTGAGATCAGCATTGGCCATGAAATCGGCACAAGTGTTCATTTCTCTATAGATGTGTGAAATGAACAAATGTTTATGTACAAAATAAGCTGAACAACTAAGCCATTGATATATAGGGGCGGATCTGAGTATCATCCCGGGGTTTAAATGCACCCCCTTAACTTTATAAATATATACATGTTTAATTTATACAGTATTTCGGTATTCGAACCTCCTGAAATTTGCACATTGTATCAAATTTTATATTTTCTAATTTCAAACACAATTTCTTAAATTACAACAACGTCAATCAAGTATCCCACAAAGATTGGAACATGCTTAGGCATTCTTGATTATACCCTTTTATTGAAAAAACAATTACACTAACATATGCCCTTTATCGTAATTCAATAAACAAAAAATCCAAGACCAATGATATTTCCCCTTATGTCCACATGGCATATCTTTCCAACTTTTTCATACCTTTCTCATTGACCAATCATATTTCCCCTTTTGTCCACATGGCATAGTTTTCCAAGGATAACATCTCCTTCCATTCATTTTGAATTTTGAAAGTATGTAATTTGTCTCTCTCTCTTCCATACCATACAACTCCTTCATTTCTCATATCTCTTTCCTTCCTACCAACCTTAGCCGCTGCAACCACTTTCTCCACCATATATACGATCATCACCATCTCCATTTGAGAAACTAATCATGTTTTTGAAATCCACGTCTCACGACCTTCTTAAGGGAATGAATATAATTTTCTTTCGACGAATCTTGTCGTCGACCATTGCTTCTCGTTCTCCGATTGTCCGGCGAAATAAAAAATCCTTCTCATCTCTCACTCTTTCTTTTAATAACATGAAATCAAGTTATGTTTTTCTTTTTATTTATGATTGAAGGTTTTTTTTTCTTATTCTGATTTTAGGGTTTATGTTAGGAAGCAAGATGCAGAACAATGGATGAAAGATCATTGTTACTGAATCTAAGGTTTACAATAAGCTATGTAATAAGTTAATTTATTGATTGATTGAATAATGTGTTTTTCTGAGTTGCTGATATGTTTTTTTTGTTGATTGTAACTTGAGATTTAGCTTTTGCAAAGATCTATGTTGGATCTATGTTGTTTAATGTTGATTTCTTATATTTTAATGTAGGTGATGAAGCTACAACAGTTTTATAAATTTTCAGAAATAACATATTTTGGTGATAATGAAAGTAAGATATGAGTTTCAATTTTGTACGAGTTACTTTAGCAACCGACTTTCCATATTTATACAATTTTGTGCTGCACTGGTAGTAGTTAGCACTGGTGGCTTTTGCAACCCTTCTAATTTTTTGATATTTTGCAGAGTATTTGTAAATATTATATATCTTCTAAAATTTTTCTAAGTTTTATTTTACTTTTACATAATACAGGTAGATGGTGGAGAAGTTCTACAAGTAAATTTGTGACATTTCATTTCTAGCTTTTTACATCTTCATTTTCTTGCAGAGGAGTAAGGTACCATGAAGCAGTATATTGGAAATTCGGAGAGACATGAAACAAGTACTTTTGACTTGATGAGAAATTTGTTGCTCATTACACATTGAACCTGCTTACATCAATAATCAAAGTTGCTTTTCTTAATAATGCAGTACCGATACTAACAATAAGAGGATTGCAACACCAATATGTAGCTCGATTTTTGTGGTCTTTAATCACTATCGCATTTTTGCTACTTTCTAATTTCTTATTTTTTTCCTGGCGAAGCTAGTTATGGAAGGGAAAAGATATCTTAAACTCACTCCGCTTTACATACTATTATTTAACAGATGCCCACATGGTTTTGGGTTCTTCTTTAGATTATTTAACCTTTAGATTAGTGCAAAAAAATTTCTTTTTTATATTGATTGGGGTTTCTTTGATATGGGTCTGGGTATGAGATAAGTGTTGGTTGATATGATAATGTTGATGTTTTTGTGTTTTTCTATCATCATAATTTTCTGATGTTTTTCTTAGGTTTAGAAACCTAATTGTTGTTTTTGTTTGGTGTGCTCGCAAAGATCTTACGACCTTTTGCCTACGTAACCCCTAAAAGAGAATTGAGGGATCAGAGCATCATAGTTCCTCCTAAAAGGCTAGAGCTAGGAGGAAAGGGTTGATATGTATCCTGGTTAAAACATAGGATGTTGATGCTCAAAAGTTTGTATTTTGTGTCTTGATCAAAGCCTACGATTGAAGCTGAAAAGTCTGTTTGTTTCCTGATCAAAGCCCAGGATTGAAGCTGAAAAACAGTTGTTTGTAACTGGTTAGTTGGTTGCTTGAATTGCATAGCTCAAGGCATAAGCGGAATGTTATCTTGATTTTCATAGCTCAAGAAATGTTGAATGGGTACCCCGAATTACATAGCTCAAGAAGGACTAGATGGTTGACTTGAATTGCATAGCACATAACAGCTGAATGGTTTATCTTGCTTTGCATAGCTCAAGAAAGGTTGGTTGTTTAGCTTAGTTAGAGTCCAAGACTATGACTATGAGAATTTAGCTTAGTTAAAGTCCAAGACTATGACTGTATTGTTGTTGTTATCTTAGTTAAAGTCCAAGACTATGACTGGTGTTAGCTTAGTTAAATTCCAAGACTATAAATGTATTTGAGTGACTATATAGTGTTTGATTGTATGTGCCTTGATTGAAGCCCAAGGTTGAAGTTAAAAGGTGCTCAGTAGAGAAAATTTGTCATCTCTAAAGAGGGAAGATTTGTTTTATCCGTGCCTTGATTGAAGCCCAAGGTTGAAGCTAAACAAAGAAAACTGACTTTGTGGGAAAGTTTTATTTGTGTCCTGGTTTGGAAGCCCAAGTTTGAAGCTTGTTAGTGAAAGATTGACTCTTGATTTTTGTTTCTTATATGAAACCTAAGATGGGAGGCTGAAAATATTTGGTAGACTGACTCTGTATGAAGAGTGTTTTGTATGTTGGAAATTTATAAGATGGGTGGTCATCAGACTTTCCTTTGTCTAGGGGAAGTTCAATTGTACAAAGTCCAAGAGGAGATTAGCTTTGTCATCCACCGGGGAGAGGGAGACTGCTGTATTTGTTTGATTTTAAGGTTTGTTCTTATGCGTTTAGGAAGCCTGAGAAGGTCCTTGTGTTTAAGCCCAAGAGGAGGTTGGGTTACATGTATGAGGCCCATGGGTCCTTGAACAAAGCCCAAGAGGAGGCTGGGGAAGGCTGAGTAACTTCTAAGCCAGAGAGAAGGCACCTTTAAGAGGCCTGAGGGTCCTTGAATAAATCCCAAGAGAAGGTTATGTTTTGCCCTAGTTTGGTTCTTGTTACTCAAAGGTTAGATCTAAGGACAGTAACCCGATTGTTGAGATTCTGGCAAAGATGCAAATATAAATAGTAAAGATACATGCAGACAAATAAAAGTTTTCAGTGAATGTGTTTAACAACTTTTAGTATGACTTTGATATGGTTTGAATATTCTTAAGTTGTTTTATTAAGAATGAAGTTGGGAGTTACACTAGGAAGAAGAGGCCCAAAATCCCGAGGGAGAAAGATTACAAATGTGTTTTATATAATGTATTCTCTTTGTCATTAAGAAGTTTATTATTATCTTTGCTTTAGTATAAGGTGAAGAAAGACAATTTTGGCAAACAATTCTATTCTAAGCAAGCAACAACAGTTTAAGAAAACAACGAGAAGTTAGAAAGAGAAAAGATGAATCAGAAGCAAATAATAAGGCTTAAACATAAGTATGTCAATGAAATTTGTTTTGTATATTAATTATCTTATTATGTCATACATAGAGTAGAGCTTGGATGCTGAAAAACTGCCTACAGCCTAGAAATCCGTTCATCGGAATGAAGCTCAGTCTAGTTGTTGGTGTATTAGATCTTTATTCATAAAGATGAAAAAAAGAAAAGGAGATGAGCTTTGTAAGCAAATGCTCATGAATCTCCGTATAAGAGATTGTAAACTGTTTAAGAAACAGTTGGTGAGTTCAAGACTTATACGGAAGCCTGACAGAGTTTTAAAACAGACCGAAGAAAGTTTAAAACAAAAAGAATGAGTCATAAACACAAAAGGATTCATCATGACACATCTTGACAATTAATTTAGAAAATAAATGGTTATGTGTAAGGATATTCACAGAAAAATATTCACGGATGAAAACTTAATGCAGTGAAAAATGTGATCGCGCCGAGTTTTTGAAAATGGATCAGATGAACCCTAATGTTTCATTTTTTCAAAAAGGAATGAGTCTTACACTCTAATTGAGGCCCAAGAGTGATAAATCAAATTGAGGGTGATTAAATCAAAACCCTAGTTTTTGATATTTTTTGATATTTTAAACATAAAAATATTTAAAATCTTTGATAAATTTAAAACACAATTGAAAAACAAGTTGAAACCTTGGATCAATGCTTGAAAAATTATGTTTTATCCATGAGACAACTTGAATATCATTTATGTTTGAAAAATCAAGTGAAAGAAATAAATTTTAAAATGTTTAGAAACAAATAAAATTAATTCTTTATGAAAATGATAAATATATTAAAAAATATATTTTTTGGTGATTTTTTCATGGAATAAAATATTTTAATATTTTTGAGAATTAATGAAAAAATAATCATTTTAAAAATCAAAATAATCAGAGAGAAATTAATTTTGGATTGAATTAAATAAAATTACAAAATTCAAATATTTGATAATTTGAAAAATGGCGCCAAGAACAAACTAAGAACACGCGCCATGGCTATTTTGCCCAGAATTTGCAAAATCAATCGTATCTCATGGAAATCTAATTGTTGTTTTTTTTTTGTTTGGTGTGCTCGCAAAGATCTTACGACATTTTACCAACGTACCCCCAAAAAGAGAATTGAGTGATCAGACCATCGTAGTTCCTCCTAAAAGGCTAGAGCTAGGAGGAAAGATTGATTTATATTTTGGTTAAAGCACATGATGTTTATGCTCAAAAGTTTGATCTGTGTCTTGATCAAAGCCCAAGATTGAAGTTGAAAAGTCTGTTTGTTTCTTGATTAAAGCATAGGATTGAAGCTAAAAACAATTGTTTGTAACTGGTTGGTTGGTTGCTAAAATTGCATAGCTCAAGGCATAAGCTGAATGATATCTTGATTTGCATAGCTCAATAAAGACTGAATGGGTACCCAGAATTGCATAGCCCAAGGAGGACTGAATTGTTGGCCTGAATTGCATAACTCAGGAAAGCTAAATGGGTTATTTTGATTTGCATAGTTCAAGAAAGGTTGGATGTTTAGCTTAGTTAGAGTCCAAGACTATGACTGTATTGTGGGAAATTAGCTTAGTTAAAGTCCAAGACTATTACTGTTGGGAATGAATTAGCTTAAATAAAGTCCAAGGCTATGACTTATGTTAGCTTAGTTAAATCCAAGACTATGAATGTAATGAAAGAATTAGCTTAGTTAAATTTCAAGGCTACAAGAAAATTGGCAAGTTACGACGGTTAATTTTGGAAGGTTACGACGGTTCCAACCGTCGTAATTTGCAAGTCGCGACGGTTTTATTTATGCCACGAAAACGTGTGTCGCCAGGCCTTACTACGACAGTTAACAAAACCGTCGTATCAACCGCCGTTGTAAGTTACGACGGTTGTGTAAATGACGTAAATTGTAAAAAACGACGGTTCCAACCTCCATACTTTTAATTACAAATTTTGAATAGAATTTATGCATGTTGGGACGGTTTGAACCATCGTTATTGTATATACTAATTTTAAATATAATATAGGGTGGTTGTGACGGTTACAATCATCACAATTTTATCTATAGAATTTTATTTATAATATTTTTTTATTTAAATTACTATCATCTCAATTTTTTTATTTAAATTATTATTATCTCATCTTGAACCAATTGTATAATCCAAAAAGTAAACAAGTGATTTTTATTATCTTATTATATTAAAAAAATCATAAACACATAACCATAGTCAAACCACCTAAGTAATTTACATTCTACACAAAAGAGTGTAATTTACATTCTACACAATCAAACCACCTAAGTAATTTACATTTGGTCTTGTTTTGACTATCAAAAACCAATTGTTCCATTTCTTGTAGCCTCCTCAGAGTTAGGAGATCGAGGACAACTTTCATCCTGCAAAAAGGTTAACATGCCATAAGCTCAAATTCATCGTAAGATTGTTTCAACTTATTTACATCTCTATTGCTATAAATGTGTGAAAATTTGTCATAGAATGGAAAAAACAATGTAGATATTTACCAGTTGCAGTAAACTTGTCTTTCATGGGAAGCATTCATCGAGCTAGGACTATCTGGTGTTGAATTTTGGTTACTATTATCAGCAAGTTCTCTCAATCTGTCAAGTTATAGAAGCATAACCTTACCAATATCAGATCTATCTTTTCGCCTTAACTCCGCACACTTGACTGCTATATTTGCTAAACTCATAACAACCTCCATTGGTGAATCGATTATGGCAGGATCCAACATCAAAGCAGTATTATAAAAGATCCAATCACACCCCCCCTTAAATCCTATAACTTGCTTAGACGTTCATTACTACCATATGAAATATACACCATAAAAAACATATGGTAACTAAACAATGCATAAAGTTAGGTTATAATGTATCACTTGCAATTAGAGAAACAGAACAGTGGGAAAAATATAAAGGTGCCATAATTAATCCTTAAAAATTAAAGGTACTGCAAATTCTGTAGAAAAAAGTGTTACATGTGGATATTCATTGTCTTTACTATAAAGGTGCTATTCTGAAAAGTTTATAGAAATGAACTGAAAAATAACGCTTATGTAGATAACTCCATCAGAAAAAACCACGAGGCCAATCGTTACCTCTGCTCTTCCTCTTATAATTTGTTGCATTAAGGCCCTGTTTGGATTAGTTAATTGTTGTGTTGCATTAAGGAACCAATAACAACAACGTGCTCCATGAAGACACACCGCTTGTTCATAGACTCCATCAATGTTACACCCCAATCTGTTGCATTAAGGCCCTATTTGGATTAATTAATTCTTGCGAATGCACAATTGAATACAAATATATGTATTATTAGATGCAGATCAAAATAGATATGAACCAGAGAACACTGAATTATGGCTTAGGCAAGCAGCGAACACGTCCAGGAACTTAGCTACTCCTAACTAACCATTTTCAAGCATAATAATTGATGTCAATGAACAAAAAATAGGATTTAACCAAAACATTTCTAGGCATTAACTATGATATAATTCCTACAACTATCTATCTGTAACAACATTAGAAAAACTTTAGTTGATGTGGGCTAATGACTAATTGAATTTGCATATGTCATCTAAGCAGCAACATCATGAGAGTAACTGCAATGCAGCAAAGTAATTCATTAAGACTTGATTGATTTTCATTTAAAAAAGCTTGACATTGACATGCCGACAATAATACCGACATGAACACATTGACAATAAACTTATAACTACAACGATACTATCTATTAGCATTAGTAACATGATCATTATTTCTAGACTACTGTAACATGAGTAATATGTGTACTTCAACTTGAGAGATTGTAAGAATTGAACACACTATTTCCTATTTCTATAAGGTCAATTGTAGAATTGTGTACTTCAACTTGAGTTCTTAATTTAAAATTATAGAATTGTATTAAATGATCTAAGTGAAAGGAAAACCATATCTCATAGCTGCAAAATTGTCTCCGACTTGCTCACTGTCTTGATAACTACAACAATTATCAGAACCTGCTCACTGTCTTGATAACTACAACAATTATCAGAACCTTATTCTTGTGATTCTAAAATGAGTTCACAATCATCCAAACCTTACCCAAACATGGTAACATATTATACCTTTGGTTAATGAGACTAAGTACTAAAGGAAACATTAAACAAAATGAAAATGAAAATTATCCCTTTGGTAAAAGACACATGTTCTGAAGCACTTTATGGGTGAGATGTATAAAAGATAGCATTAATGAGATGAAAATTATACCTTCGGTTAATTGATCCTCCCATATGATCATGTGCCACTGTCGCAACAATATTTGAATCTTTAGCCATGAAATTCTACATCGAGAAGATTCTGAGCAATTTAGATAAATACACAAGAGGGAGTTACCATGTTAAGCAAAACAAACACCTTTATCTTCATGATAGGGTTTCATTTATGTTTGTTGACAACATCAAAAAAGAACTTGAAGCATCAAGTGACATGACAATGATAATTAATATTTGTTTAAGGGCATGATACTAATAATTTATGTTTGTTGACAATATCAAAAAAGAAAATGAAGCATAAAGTGACATGCCCTTAAATCTGTCACTTGATTTAAATCCATGTCAACACGATCCCCAATATCTTTCTAAGAACATCTCATTGAATTAGATTTTTTAGTAATGTGGTTAGCATTCTCAACCTTATTTGACATACATGAATTCAGCAGGACCTTGTCAGTATTCTTATTACTACAAGTTGAATTGTCAAGAGTTTGGCACCGCTCCAAAACCATATTGTCATATACGTTAACCAAATTACAAAAAACATGTCAAATAACATAAAACAATAAACTAGATTTTTCACATACTAATGCAAAAAAAAAACTCACCAGAAGAACGTTGTTGAAATGCATTAGCACAAAAGGTCGCATCCAAATTCTTATAAATAGTCACCATGTTTTCCACAAAAGGCACATGCCTTCAATCTACCACCAAAAATCAACAAATTAAAGGCTGCAACTCAGTGCAAACATTTAAACAAAGCCTACAAATAGTTAACTAAATCGCAAAATAAAATAAACAAGTACCGTAAAAATAATCAGCATTCTCTTAGAACATGAATCTAAAACAACAAAATAAGTGTACTTTGATAATAATATACCTATTTGAGCATATTTGGTGTTACAGATAGCACTTTCAGAACCAATTGTGGAACTATCTACCATACAGAAATTCCCAATAATGAAAGATAAAAAACAAATAAACTCAACTAGAAAACCTAGAAATATTAACACAAAGAATCATATAGAAGAAGAAACGAACCTCCAGACCAAGTGATTGCATGGAAGCAAAATCGGTTGCTTGAACAAGCTCGAGCTACAAGATCCATCACCAAATCAAACAAAATCTCAAATTAGCCATGGAAAACCCTAAATAACAGAAAAATAAATAAGTAAAATAAAGAAAAACGGGAACAAGATAGGGGATTTGAGTCCGAGAGCGAGTTTCTGAAAGTGAAGCATCCATGGATTCAAATTAGGGTTCTTCTGTATTTTTTAATTTGAGAAAAAGAGAGGAGAAAGTAAAACAAAAAAGAGAGAGAGGGAAATGAAAAAATTAGGCGCCCAATTGCAAGTGAGGGAAATTGAGATTTCATTCTTTGTATTGTGATGGCTTATACGGTCATTATAACTTTTAGTTGGCACACAACACTAATATCAACGAATTTTAAATGTTGTTTCTAATAGAAATTTGTTTATAGTATTCGTAGATTCACGACGGTTAGTCAAAATTGTCGTCTGAACTACCGCAGTTCATAAGTTACGACAGTTGTGTGTCAACTATCGTAACCCAAGTGTCGCAAATCAACACTTTTTTTGATGTTGTTAGTTTAGTTAAAGTACAAGGCTATGACTGATTTTAGGTGATTGTAAAGTGTTTTACTGTATGTACCTTGATTGAAGCCCAAGGTTGAAGCTAAAAGGTGCTCAGTAGAGAGAATTTGTCATCTCTAAAGAGGGAAGATTTGTTTTATATGTGCCTTGATTGAAGCCCAAGGTTGAAGCTAAAGGATGAAAACTGACTCTGTTGTAATACCTCAAAATTTGCCCTCTCATTTTCATGACATTTAGCATACCACATTTCATGCCTAAATCCACCTCATGATTTAAAGCATTGCATCATAACCAACATGACTGAGGCATAAGGCTTGTGATCAATGACTGAAGAGATTAATGGTCATCCAAGGGAAATCAAAGAGCTACATGGCTTCTCAACATTGTGAAAAGGATTCACAACATCCCACAAGATCTCTTTTGATTCTCCAAGTCACAAAAAGAAGTGGATTGATCAAGGAATTCAAGCAGTGCAACATCTCCTAACAAAGGGGGGTGAAATTAGGGTTTATGATTAAATGAACTTCATAAGGGAATTTTGGTTCAAACTCAATCTCATTGTTTTCTACATGATATTAAGTACCTAGGGTTGATATTTCATCCATTGAATCATTTTAGAGGGCCTTCAATTAATCAGTTACTTGAAAATCAAGGAATTGGGGAAAAGTCAACCATGTTGAGTAAAACGTCAACTCCTGACATTTTGAGGTCAAATTCATGAAATTAAGGTTACAAGGAGTACATGGACTAAATTTGATCAAGAAATGATGGAGGGATCATAAGAAATCAAGAAAATCTAGACTTACCATTTTTGGAAAATTAGGGTTTCCAAAAATGGCAAGTTTTGGCCATTTTGCAGCCAACTTCAAGAGAGGCCTCCATCCAAAATAAAAGTCAAATGAAAATTCCACTTAGGTTGTTTGAAAGAGGACATCCTAAGCTTCAAATTCATAGGTGGAACATGTCCATAACATTAAAATTGGAGTTATGATCATTCAAAGTTGGTGCAAGCTAGGGCAAATTAGGGCAAAGGCAAGGCATGCTTTGCATCCTGCGCGCGCGCCAGGCCAGAAAATGTATCAAGCATGTGGTGTGCAAGAAGTATGGGAATTTTTCTCCACCAAGATGACCTCAAATGAAATATCCTCCAACATCAAAGTTGTTCATTGGCATGTCCTCTGTAACTTTCATGTTTGGGGAATTTTCATTTGATCAATGGTTTGGGAGCTATAGAAGGTCAAAGTAAGGATGTTCACACTGATCAAGTCACAAGAAAATTGCCAAGGCATGCCCAGTCTCTGCAGGCCCATGTATGCAGTCTTATGCATTAAGTTCAATGACAATTTTGAAGTACCTAGAGGCCATGTCTCATCTTGGATTGAACATCAAACATGTTCTATGAAGCATTTCCTTCAAATTGATCACAAGAACTTCTCCATTTGGTGCCTTGTTCTTGAAGTTACAACTCATCACCTGGTTTCTTGTGTGTTAAGTCATTACAACATGTTCAAATTCGATTCAGTTTAGCTTGTTTGTAGCACTTAACATGTATGGATCACAATGTATTGCATCAGAGGTTTCAAATCATCCTATGGCTGCATGTTCACTCTTGTTAACATGCACTCCATGAAGAATCAAGCAAGTGAGAAGCATTGCATTGCATGCTGCATTGATCAAATCAGCTTCACAACATATCACCCAGTCTCACCATATTTTCCATGTTCCTCATTACACTTAATCAACCACGAACCAAACAAAGTCAGCTTCACATTGCCATTGCTCCAAACACTTTTCAACTCACTCCAACTCACTAAATAACAAACTTAACTCACCATAACTAACTTGACTCAGTTAACTAGGGTTCCAACTGTTAACTGAGTTGGTTAAGGGCTTAACCTCATATATATAAGCTTCTCCATAACTGAATTAGAGGACACACTTCATTTCTGCTCAAAATCACATAAAAAACTTCAAGTTTTCTCTCTGAATTTTCATCTGCATTTTGTTTTGAAGAAGCTTCAATCTCCATCAACCTCTTCCATTATTCCTCAATTCATCATCATCATCACATTGTGCACAAGATCCATGGTTTATTCAGCCTTATTCTCCAAGGATTTCTCTCTGCATTCCTGAAGAAGCTTCTCTGCATTTTTTTCCAGTTTGCATTGATCTTCATCAATCACATTTAAATCTTCACATATTCATCATCATCTGCAACTTGTGATCATCAATCATGGCAGGATTCAGCTGAACACTCAAGAACAACCTCAAGCACATTTCTGCTTTTTGATAATACAACAAGGATTCAAGTGGTTCATGGTAGATTAATTCATCCTCTGAAGATCAAGGCTAGTTTCTAAGCATAATTGGAACCTCACCTCAGTATTTCTTCAACTTTCGAATCACTATATTTTCAGGTTCCCTCTAAAATTCAACTCACACATTTTCTTTCTGTTTTGCCTGATTTGTGTGATTTAAAGCTTAATAGAAGCAATGTGATATCTGGCTAGATGATAGGAACCATAAGTGCATAGATTCAAATTTTCAGGTTGAATTTCTTGGCTTTGATTTGCTTTGTTTAAGTGTGATAAATGAAAAATAAGGGTGGATTTATGACCTACTCATTGAAAGGAGTGTTTCTATAGTTTCAGTTGCATTTTGGTTGATTCTTGAGGATGCCCTAGCCTGAGGGTCACCGGAGAAGATGACCGGAGGTCACTTCAAGTGACCTGAACAGTAGCCCTAATTTTCTTCAACTTTAAGTCATGACCCTTAGATCATTTCAATCCAACGCACGCAAGGCTGCCAACACATTAATGAAAGGCCTCCAAGTCACATGCCTTGTTTCATCCTTGGGCTGACTTTGACTTTCTTTGGTGTGCACGCGTGTGTGGTAAGTGTTGTAGTCAGTGCCTATCATCCATTGGATGTGTGTACTTCTTGATTCCCTTTGACCTGACCTGATCCCGAGGCCTAGATTATAGTCAACATTTGACATGAAGTCTACCATAAATCCATGTCAGCGCCCCTGGGTTGGGCCTCTCACTTGTTATTTGCACCCCCAGCGTGTCCAGCCCAGTCATTTTCAACTATTTCTTCTTTCTTAATGCACTCCTATCTTATTTCTATTCTTTCATTTTTCTCATTTTATTTCTTATCCAATTTTAATTTCTTAAAAATACCAAACCTCCTCCAAAAACCCTCAATAAATTCTCCCATCATCTTCAACATTTTTACAAATTTTCCATATTTTTTATTTTCATTTTCCATTTATGTTTTAGCCATAATTAAATTTCCATTTATTTTCTTTTGGCTTATTCTCATTTTGGACATCTCGCTCTTCTCCAATTTTGTTCACCCAAACTAAAAATAGTCTTAGGTCCATTTTTTTGCCCTATCTAGAGGACACTTTGAGGATCTTAAAAAGATTTTTGCTTCATTTTTTAGGTTATGTTTGGTACCATTTTGAACCTTTCTTTTGAGTGTGATTATCTTAAACCCTAATTCTCTTTAAACATTTATTTGAGTGAGTTAGAATCTAAATTCTTGTGAGATTTTTTATAGGTATGTTTGTCTCTGATTTGTGACTTTGAATGCCAGTTTTCATAATTTTGCAATGCCATTTGATATTTTTTTAGTCCTTTATGTCACAAGTTACATTTTGGTCCATATTTTTCCATCCTTCTCATTCCATTTGAGTAAGGCATTTATGCCATTCATTTGAGGTCTCCATTTTGAGTCTTTTAGGTCTTGTTAGGGGTCTTTAATTGATGTGTGTCCATTTTTAGGTCCTTATACTTTGAGTTTGTGGGTTACTTGGTCCTTAAGTCACATGTATGTCCATGTATGTTTACTTTGCCCCAATTCATATACTTCCTTCACATTAACCCTTCTAATCCCATTTTGTGAATATAGTATCCATGTTATATCATTCTTACACATCTTATAAGTGTCTCACATCCAATGTTACATCCTCATCTTAAGTTATAAACCCTTTTGCTTCATCTGATTTGCTTTTGTACATTGAAACTTCAAAATCATACTTTTGGTTCCTTAACCCTAATGTCATTCACTCTAATTCATTTGTGACTAATTCTTTCAGTTTGAATTACATTTTAACATTTCATAAAGCCCCTGGATTTTTTATGGGAAGTTCAAATCCCTTTGGCCATGTTTGACTTTTTTCTTTCTAAGTCTTTCTCTTCTTTTGGAATCATATGTTCAATGTTTGTCTTTCATTATTTCAATATTATGTTTGAATCTCTCTCACTTGAATCTCTTTCTTCCCACTTGTTTTAAAACTTTAGGGCATTCCTATTTAGTGTTTACTTCTGGATTTTTTCAATCACCTTTGATCTCATTCAAGTTTGCCATACTTAACCATGTGAATACTTCATTTAACTTCACCTTGACCCCTATTAGGGTTTAGTACCATTTAGTGCATAGTTTGCCTTTGTTTGTTCTTATGACCTTAGATGGTTTTAGTAGGGTTTAGCTACTGAATTTAGAAGCTTGTTATCCTATAGGATCCTTTAAATCTAGGACTTAGGCTTAGAAATCCTTTGATGCTTTCCCTTAGCTAGTATGAACTTGGTTTGAGTTTTTTGCCATGCATGTATGTTCAAAATGACTTTGTAAAGATAACCTTTGTTTTGTAGGGAGGTTGAGGTAAGCTTTGTTCATATAACTTCTCCTTCATCTCTTTATGCTTTCTAATTGTGCTTTGCTTGTATAGGCTTTCCCCTTTCCTTAGAACCACTTACCTTCCTTAGGAAGTAAGTTGAGTTCTAATTTTCTTTTCTTCTTTTCCTTTCTTCATTAGGGTTAGAAAACCTCACAAGCCATATGACCTCTCATGTAATAGACAAATTAGGGTTGTGTCTTAGTTCCCCTTAGTGTTTGTCCTTTCTCATTTGAGTCTTCTTTTCTCATCTTCAAACAAAAATCCAAAAGGCACTTAATAAAGGATGGAAGTAGTCTCTTGTGTATAGCCTTATTCCATGGGGCACTCAGATTCATTCCATCTTGGATTAGTGTGAGCTTGTCTAGCATGATGTACAAGTATGATCATGAGACTATCTTCATAAAGAAAACATTAAAGACTTTTCTTCAAAGGCTACAAAAACATGCAATAAGTTCAACAGGCTAGTGAGCTTAGACCTTAATCCTGGGAAACAAGTCTTGGATAAACTCTCCTTACTTGGTGTGCTTGTTCTACTATTCCATCTTGGAATGTAGTAGCAATTACACATTCCATGGAAAAGAGTTTGAATTCATTTCCTTGTGCCAAATTCATAGAAAACTCTTAAAAAGAAAATAACAAATAATAAGCGACTTTCCTGCGGGAATTCTCTTCTCATCTCACTCACTCTAAATGCGAACTTACGACAACTTGTTGTCGCTCCCAAAGATTTGCATCCCGGTACAAGCGCGAACGGTCGACGAAAGGAGAGAAGAAATTAAGATGAAAAGAGTCACCAGCTAGGCATTTTTATCCCGAAGGAAACTTAATGCTGCATAAACCTAAGAAAATATGGATAAGACGGTTGCGAACCAGAGAAACTGAGAAAGGGGGTTGGTTACAACCTGGGAAGGTATTAGCACCCAGATTGTCCGTCGTACTCGACGGGATCCACGCTTAAAGGATTGTGTTTAAAGGGGTAGTGTCTGTGCTATCTGTGTGCAAAAGCTGGAAAAAGAATGTACAAGTGTCAGTGCAGGAAAGTGAAGTGAGGTGCTCAGGAATGAGGCTTAAAAGGATTGCTGAAAAAAGGGGAAGAAACAAAGACTTTTGTTCGATAACAGTTAAGTTATGCCTACGTATCCTCTCGTGCAATGAGGAAGTCAGAACACCGTAGTTCGACTCAAAGAGACTGAAAGATAAATTGACTGTGAACTACTTGCTTGTCTATGCTCAAGTGTATGACTTGCTGGCTCAAGTGCTAACTGTCTTGCATTAGACGGAAGAAGCGAGTTCTCGTTTTTGAGTGAATGAGGTGAGAAAAGAATCCCGAAGGAGACGATTATTGTTTGTTTTTGTGCTTTCAATCTTTTATTGCTTTTTGTGTTTGTCATAAGTTAATGAGCTTAAGCCTAAACCAAGGGTTAGCAAACTCATCATATCCTCCCTTTGATTAGGGATAATGAGAATACTTTAAGTATGAGATAAACATCTCAACTTAATTACCATGATGATGTAGGATTAAGATCATTAACCTACTTGTGATTATTTAGATGTTTTTTGGGTTTTTGTTTAGTGTTAAGTAATGAGTTTAAGCCATAATCAAGGATTAGTGAACCCATTACACCATCCTAATAGAAGGATAATAGATGAGCACACTTAAGCTGAGGAAGATACCTCAACTTAATCCATGATTAGGGATTAACCTCATGACAAAACAAACCTTTATTAAATGGATTTTAATTAGAGTTGAGATTAAGAAGTGAGTTTTATGGTTTGTAAGACAACTTGAGGGGGACTTGTCCATTAAACACTAGGGTTAGTCCTTCTTAACCAATAAAGGAAGAATTAGAACCCTAATGAAAGGCCCAAGTTACAAGTTAATGTCTTAGTGATTATTAAGAGGTTTAAACAAATTAAGGGTTAAACACTTAGGATTGAAGTTATACACTCCATCCTAAGAGAAGGATGCATTCATAACCCTAATTCCAAAGTCCTAAAGCCTTAAAGGTTTAGTCTCTAATGATGAGATGAGAAGAGAGACACAAAGAAGACACAAAGGTGAAAACTAAAGGGGGGACTAATCATAACCCTAATTATTGTCATGCTTGGATGTTCCTATGGTTTTTAAGGCTTGAGAAAGATCTTCAAAGAAGCCACCAATGGAAGAAGCAGGTGAAAGGAGGAAGAAACAGATGAATAAGTTACTTACTTCACTGAAGAAGATAAGTAACTTAGAGAAAGAAAGTAAGAGATGAACATGAATGAGCAAGCTCACTCTAAGACAATGGAAAATTCAGCAAGGATGCATATGAAGAAGATGAAGAGAAATGAGAAGTGAAGGCAAATTCACTTCTCAAATTACTTACCACCTGAAAATGTTAGCATAAAGAAAGAGATGAAGTGAAATGAAGCATATGTAATGACAAAGAAACAAAACTAGAAGCAATCACATGATGCAAATGATGTTATGAGATGATGCAAAGGCATACCAAGTATTATGAATGTTCATACAAAGAGAATGGATGCAAATGAAGCAAATGGGAAACATGAAAACACATGGATGTTTATAAGATGAAATGGATGCAAGGCATAGCAAATGTATGAATGAATGACCAAGAAATGTTCAAGCAATGTCTTAAGATGTCTAAGATGGCATACAAGTGCTTAGAATGTCATGACAAGTTCATATGTTCATGCAATGCAATGTGAGATGCAAGTATGGATGCAAAATTAAGGTTACATGAAAAGATGAGATGCCAATGATCAAAACATAAACAATTCACATGATACAAATTTACAAATGAGCTCAAACAAACCCTAACCCGATATGGTATTACACCCCAAAGGAGAAGGTCCAACTCTTAACCTAAAAGAAGTTATGATTTTTCTAAGTTAACTAGGGTTTTTGGGTACTTTAAAAGGGAAAATGAAAATCAATTTGAAAATGAAAGATAAATTCATGATAAAAATATCCTAGAAACTACATGCTATATGGAAAAAATGCAAAAAGAATCATTGTCAAACCCTTCATGGTTAGGAAGAAAAGAATTTTCAAAGTTAGAGTTCCAAAAAGGGAATTTTATGAACCCTAAATTCAAGAAAAATGTCAAAGTTGGATCAAAACCAAAAAGAAATTTGTATGAATAGTTTGACAATGTTTCTAAATGTCCTAAGATGCAATGTGAATTTTTTTGGAAATTTTAGAAACCTAAATGGTATTTTAATTAATTAATTTCCATTAATTAATTAAAATAAACATTTAAATATTTTTAAAATAATTTTTTAATGCAAAAAATAAAAATGAAAATGTTTTTGGGTGAAGAAAAATATTTGGAATTAAGATGCAGAAGGAAATATTTTTATGATTTTTCTAGGTATTTTAAATAAAATGGTAAAGAAAATGCAATTTAAATGAAGATAAAATGAATTTTAATGAAAGTAATCCAATCCAGTGGACCAGATTCAAACTGGGGGGATGCATTGACCAGCGCGCAAATCAAAGGCCCAGATTCAATCTGGCCTAATTCTAATTAATTAATTAAATTAAAATAATTAGGGTTAAGTGAAACCATTCTGGCCCTCCAAACACGCGCGAACCCTAAATCCTACGCTCCACATTCAAAGTTCACTAATTAATCAAATTAAACCCTAATTAATCTCAGATGGCCGGAGAAGACTTCTGGTCGTCTTCTCCGGCGAGCTCCTCCCCTGAGCTTCCCTAAAACACCACCCCAGGCTCTCAAACTCTCCAGAAATGATCCTTACATTACTCTAAACAAGAATCTGACCCTAAAAATCATTTCTCATTCCTCAATAACAAGATTCAAATCAAAACCTAAAAATGTCAAAACTTTCAGACAGCCATGAAATCCTTAATACGCAACCATTTTCAAAAATAAAGACATCAGCATGATCAACACATCACATAGATTCATTTAGAAACTTAAAATTACATTTTTGGAAAAAAAGTTCTTGAGGTTACCTGAGCTTGAGCTTTCTCAGTTTGACACTTTCTGGACCTCTCTCTTGTGCAAATCCACTTTACTTGATCCCCTAATGATGTTGCAATACTTTGAAAGAGTTTAGAATGGTTGGATTGAGTGGTTGCACCTCAACTGGTCTGAAATCGTGTTTGTGTTTGTCTGGATTTTAGGGCTTGGTAATGGTTAGGAAATATTCTAATGATGATGGTGAGTTGAATGGTGAAGTTTGTTTGAAGTTTGAGTGGCTGGACAGAGTGTTTCGAAAGTTTGAATCTTGAAGGTGATTTTGTGAAAACTTGGTGTATGAGATGATCTGAGCTCCAATGTTATGTGAAGTAGCTTGCTTTGAGTCCACATAACATTGTTTGATAGGTCAGAAAGTGGGTGGTGGCCTGTGGTGATTGGTATGGGCAAGTTGCCAAAATGTCAACATTATGTGTACTTGAGGTATGGACTATGGCAGGGGTTGTTCAAGAGCATGTCTGGCCTTAGCATTGATCAAGGAGATCCATGGGATTGAAATTATGCAGCTGGCACAAGTGGAAGCATGGTTACAAGAGATTTTGCAAGTGTTATGCATTTTGCCCCTTTTGTGATATCTTGTGATGCAAGCCATAGAAACTTGTGATTCTTTGGGCATTTTTGGTCACAATGCAATGTATTATGTTTGTATGATGCTTAGAGAGTGATTAGAGGTCACAAAATGATTTGGTATGTGAAATTGCAAAAAATCCTCTTTGGTGTGAAAGTGAAAATTATAGGATTTTTGCCAACTTTGCAAGGCCATAACTTGAGTTCCATAATGAATTAGAAAATGTTCTTGTACTTTTTGAAAAGGGAATGATCCAATCTACAACTTTCATGACCAACAATTTTTCATTTGAAGCATTTTTGGATGAGAAAGAGGAGGTTGAAAAACTTTCCCAAAATGGAAAGTTTCCATTACAAGTCATTTCCATTTTTGGCAACTTTTGGTTTAGCTCAAATTTCTTCAATTTTGTGAACTTCCAAGAACTTAAATGATCAAATAAAGATCATATAACTTCAATTTGATGAAAAATCCACTTTGGTTCCATTGTTGAGGGCCTCAGATGTCCTGATTTTGCTCTGACTTGCTCAAGAAGTTACCTAATGAACAGATGACTTCCATAATGAATTTCTTCATCAAACTTGGTACACATGATCCTTATAACATATTGAGACTATTAGAGACAAGAATGATCAAAAAATTTGGAGTTAAGGCCTCTGAAACCAAAACCCTAATTTTAGGTCATCTGTGTAGTGAAACCCTAGCTCAGCTTCCATGCTTTCCAAGTTCTTGTGATTTCTTGACTTCCTTGATCTTTGAGGGATATAATATGATGATGGAACACACATGGACCCTCTTGGAGTGATTGGAGACCTTTGGAGTGGATCAGATGGACCTTTGGATTGCTCAGATCACAAACCCTAGATGCAGATGAACTTGAACTATGTAGATGAAACAAAAATGCAATATGATATGATATGCTTAAACTAATGCAAATATGGAATATCACAAGACATGGTGTGAAATTAGTGAGGGAAAATTTGGGGTGTTTACAACTGCCCCTATTCAAACATGAATTAGCTGTGAAGGATGTAAGCGCCTGGCTTAACAGACAAACAAGATAACTTGTGGTTGAATATCAAAGACAGTCCAAAGTTTGCACTCACTGGGGAGAAGAAGAAAAGGGATATAAATTTTGAAAGACAGTATAGTATGATTTATCAAATGCGGGCGATGGAGGACGACCATCGAGCAGAGGACGACTGCTGGGGATAAAGCAATGACGGGGACGACCGACATGCTGGGGAAATAAAGAGATCATGACGGGGACGACCATCATGCTCGGAAAGTAAAGTAAACAATGATGGGGACGGCCATCAGGTTTGCAAATTAAGGTGAAAAACGATTGGGATGACCATCGGTTCAAAGAATAAATGAAATAAATGATGAGGGACGATCATCAAAGGTGAAGGACGATCACCTAGCAGGGGACGACTGCTCTTTATCGCGACATAGGACGAATGTCGGATAGAAAAGGTCGACGATGGGGACGGCCATCGGATAAGCATGATGAAGGACGATCATCAAGAGGTGAAGGACGATCACCTAGCAGGATACGACTACTCTCGGGTTTTATCTTGACATAGGACGAATGTCAGATAACAAGATCAACGATGGGGACGACCATCGGATAAAATGATGAAGGACGATCATCAAAAGGTGAAGGACGATCAACTAGCAGGGTACGTCTGCTCTCGGGTTTTATCTTGATATAGGACGAATGTCAGATAACAAGATCAACGATGGGGACGGCCATCGGATAAAATGATAAAGGACGATCATCAAAAGGTGAAGGACGATCACCTAGCAGGGGACGACTGCTAAATATCATGACATAAGACGAATGTCGGATAGAAAAAGGGTTCCAATAATGGAGAATCCACTGGGGAAAGGATGAAGGATGGTCATCCAAAGGTGAAGGACGATCACCTGGCAGGGGACGGCTGCCGAAAGTATCACGACATAGGACGAATGTCGGATTGGAGAAAAGTTGTTCTGTTGGGGAATGGTAAACACGGGCGAGTATTTACGCTTTCCAAAATAAAAGGTATAAGTGTTTGACGATGTGTATAGATTAAAGACACGGACAAGCATCCTTAAGACCATGATACAGACGAGTTTCAGTAGAAACAAACGGTGACGCATGTTCAGAGATGATGGTACGGACGAGTACCAACTGGTTAACAAAGAACACGGACAAGTGTCAAATCTATGGGGAATGTATACAAGATATGGATGAGTATCTGTATAAGTATGAATGATTATTGTGAAGTATGAACAAGACACAAACGAGTGTTCAACTTGCTGGGAAAAGTTTGACACGGACGAGTGTCAGAAGAGAAAGTGTATAAGTTATGAACAATCATTTATATGAGAGTGTAAAAGGTGTTCTGGTGACTTGTGGGGACAGGATGACACAGGTGGGTGTCAACAAGGATGTATTATAAACAAGTATTTGGTTTGCAATAAGTGACTTAGCAACCATGCTGGGGAAAGGTGACATGGACGAGTGTCACTAGAGTATGTATGAACATGTACTTATGTTGGAGAGTGCAAGGGGGACGCTTTGGTTTTTATTCGTAAGGGATGTGAGCTTTTATATACATTGCTGATGAAATACTGATGGTATTTGCAGGTGACTGATTCGAACCAGGCTTGTGATCATGCAAATGTTTGATTTTTTCCGTAATGCTCCGTTTTAGACGGAATGCTACGCTTTGTGGGGAAAAATGATGTGAATGTTATGATTATGCAAAAGAAACCGATCCGGGATTCGGATCCCACTGTTGTGAAGATCTCTGGCTGATCTGTTTGGAAGGATATCCCAGCTGGGGAGGATATCATTGGTAGATCTTGTTAGGAGGTGTAACTCTGCTTGGGGAAATAAATCACTGATAGATCTACCCGGTAAGGAGAAAACATGCTGGGGGAGAAGGAAGCTTCCTTCACTTTGTTGTATAAGGGTTTCAGGTATTGCTCTTCTGGGGAGAGGTTGGAACTCTGCGGGGATCCCGACTGGGGAAGCTTCTTGTTGAATAGACTTATGCTGGGGATGAGGAGGCTTTGACAACTCCGCTGGGAAAAGCATTCCAGATGCTGCTTGGAGGAGGTGTGCTGGGGAAGTGATGCTTAGCATGCCCCATGCTGTGTATTGAATACCTGCAATCCTGTTAAGACAAAGAAACATACAAGTATCTCGAGGTATCCCTTACTGGATTCCGTCATAGGAGTTAGATATTCCTGGAAGTAAAATTATTTCCTGCAAGCATTTATTAAGAATGGCTCATTTGTCTTATGCAAATATTATATCATGGATATTTGACATTTTGCAAACGAAACAGAAATGTGCAAGAAGAAGTGTGACTGAAAATCTGATTTTATTAATCTGGGTGCCCTGAATTGGCAAATACAGTCCAAGAAACAGATCCCCTGAAATGAGGAGATTGTTACAAATTGAGAAAAGTAAAAGGTGCTGGCAATGTTGACGACGCTCCGGTGAGCTTCCTTTGCTATGACCCGTATGACCTTGACGCTCTTCTCATCTTGCTTTCTGAAGAAGGTTGATTCTAATCGATGCTTTATCCTTTCGAAGCTTTCCGTGTTGTAAGTAATACAGACGAATTCAGAATGCAGTTGTTCGCCTATTCCCTTATTTTACGTGGATCGCCCTTTCGGGTTTTCAATCCACCGGGATACCCATTTTTGCTTGAGCTGTCCAATGCGGCTTTTCAACTCAGCGGGTGTACACATTTTTTTAATTTTTCCCTTATTTTGCCCGAGTCTTTTATTCTGTTTTTGACTCGCCGGGATGCCCTATTTTTGCCTGGACTTACATTCTATTTTTATGTCCAGCGGGTCATTTTATGCGAAGTATTTTTTAACTGCATCTGAATTCACAGGGGATAAGAAATCTTCACCATCCATAGTAGTGAGCATCAGTGCTCCCCCCGAGAAAACTTTCTTTACTATGAATGGACCATCGTAATTCGGAGTCCATTTGCCCCTGTGGTCTGTATGAGGAGGGATAAGTCTTTTCAGTACAAGATCTCCTACTTGGTATTCCCGAAGCCTGACTTTTTGATCGAAGGCTTTCTTCATCCTTTTCTGATATAACTGCCCATGACAGATTACAACTAACCTCTTTTCTTCGATCAGATTCAATTGATTGTACCGAGAACAGACCCATTCTGCTTCATTCAGCTTGACATCCATCAGTACCCGTAAGGAGGGTAATTCAACTTCGACAGGTGGGACAGTTTCCATACCATACACAAGATGATAAGGTGTTTCCCCAGTGGACATTTTGATTGAGGTTCGATACCCATGCAAGGCAAATGGTAGCATTTCATGCCAGTCTTTATAAGTAACCACCATCTTCTGCACAATCTTCTTGATGTTCTTGTTAGCTGCCTCGACAACGCCATTCATCTTTGGCCTGTAAGGAGAAGAATTGTGATGTTGGATCTTGAAGTCCTGTCACAGTTCTGCCATCATTTTGTTGTTCAAATTGGAGCCATTGTCAGTAATGATTCGCTCGGGTACTCCATATCGACAAATGATGTCTCTCTTCAGGAATCTGGCTACCACTTGTCTGGTGACGTTTGCATACGAAGCTGCTTCAACCCATTTGGTGAAGTAATCAATGGCTACCAGGATGAATCTGTGGCCATTTGAAGCAGCCGATTCGATCTTTCCAATCATGTCAATGCCCCACATGGCAAAGGGCCAAGGTGAAGACATTATGTTCAAAGGATTTAGAGGCACATGCACCTTATCTGCATAGATCTGGCATTTATGGCACTTTCTGGCATAGGCACAACAGACTGCATCCATTGTGATCCAGCAGTAACCTGATCTTAATAATTTCTTAGCCATTGCATGTCCTCCGGCATGGGTACCGAAAGATCCTTCATGCAGCTCGTGCATTAGCAAGTCTGCTTCCTTCCTATCAACACATCTGAGCAGAACCATGTTAAAGTTTCTCTTGTATAATGAACCATCATCATTGAGGAAGAAACTACCAGCCAGCCTTCTTAATGTCTTCTTATCATTGGATGATGCCCCAGGTGGGTATGTCTGATCTTCTAAGAAGCATTTGATATCATGGAACCAAGGCTTGCCATCTTTAGCAATGTCTACGGAGAATACGTATGCTGGTCGGTCTAGTCTGGATACCGAAATCCGAGGCACATAATTGGCAGTTTGGACTTTGATCATGGAGGAAATGGTAGCTAAAGCATCTGCAAACTGATTTTCATCTCGAGGGATGTACTCAAGTTTGACTGTTGTGAAGAAAGTCAAAAATCGCCTCGTGTAGTCACGATATGGAAGATGCTCTTGGTGAGTGTACCATTTGCCGTTGGTCTGATTGATTACCAAAGCTGAATCTCCGAATACAGTTAATGTCTTGATCCTGAGGTCAATGGCTTCCTCAAGACCCATGATACAGGCTTCATATTCGGCTTCGTTGTTAGTGCAGGCAAAGGTGAGTTTTTCCGAGAAAGGCATGTGAACTCCTTTAGGTGTAATGAGCACTGTACCAACTCCACGTCCATTCATATTGACAGCCCCATCAAACATCATAGTCCATTCTTCTTCTGGGTCAAGCCCTTCAGTGTGAACAGGCTCTTCATGATCTTTAGCTTTCAGAAACATGATGTCTTCATCAGGGAAGTCAAATCTCATGGGCTGGTAATCATCAATGGGTTGCTCAGCTAGATAGTCAGACAATACACTGCCTTTGATGGCCTTTTGAGATGTGTACTGAATGTCATACTCTGTCAGAATCATTTGCCATCTTGCAACCCTTCTGGTAAGTGCTGGCTTCTCAAATATGTACTTGATTGGATCCATTTTTGAGATCAATAAAGTAGTGTGAGTCAACATATACTGTCTTAGTCGGCGAGCAGCCCACGCTAAAGCATATCAAGTTTTCTCGAGCAGTGAATAACGTTGTTCACATTCAGTAAAATTTTTGCTTAGGTAGTATATTGCATACTCTTTTCGACCAGACTCGTCATGCTGGCCTAGCACACACCCCATTGATCCTTCCAATACCGTCAGGTACATTATTAGAGGTCTTCCTTCAACTGGAGACATAAGGATTGGAGGTTCTTGTAAGTACTCCTTGATTTTGTCAAAAGCCTTTTGACAATCTTCGTTCCACCTGACCGTTTGTTCCTTTCTTAGCAATTTGAACAAGGGTTCACAGGTTGTAGTGAGGTGAGATATGAACCTTGATATGTAGTTCAATCTACCTAAGAACCCCCGAACTTCTTTTTTGGTCCTAGGTGCAGGCATCTCCTGAATGGCTTTGACTTTGTCGGGATCAACTTCAATTCCTTTTTCACTTACAATAAATCCCGACAGTTTACCGAAACGTACCCCGAATGTGCATTTGTTGGGGTTTAGCTTCAACTGATACATCCTCAGACGCTTGAACAACTTCAGCAGATTTACCAGATGGTCTTCTTTAGTGAGGGACTTGGCAATCATGTCATCCACGTAGCACTCAATTTCTTTGTGGATCATGTCATGGAACAATGTTACCATAGCCCGTTGATAAGTTGCGCCGACATTTTATAGTCCAAAAGGCATTACCTTGTAGCAAAATGTGCCCCAAGGTGTAATGAAGGTAGTCTTTTCCATGTCTTCGGGTGACATCCTGATCTGATTATACCAAGAAAATCTATCCTTGAAGGAAAACACCGAGAACTGAGCTGTGTTGTCGACCAATACATCAATGTAAGGTAATGGGAAGTCGTCCTTCGGGCTAGCTCTATTCAGATCCCGATAATCCACACACATCCTTACTTTTCCATCCTTCTTAGGCACTGGTACAATATTAGCAACCCAGGGCGGGTAACTAGTCACAGCAAGGAAACCAGCGTCCCACTGTTTTTGTACTTCCTCCTTAATCTTCATAGCCATATCTGGACGAGTACGGCGTAGCTTCTGTTTCAATGGAGGACAATCTTCTTTCAAAGGCAGCTTGTGCATAACAATTCCCGTATCTAGACCTGGCATGTCTTGATAGGACCAAGCAAAGACGTCGACGTACTCTCGAAGCATGTCAATAAGCTGTTCCTTCACTGAATCTTGCAGACCGGCCCCAATCTTCACTTCCTTCAAGTCTTCTTCGGTACCAAGATTAACTGTTTCAACCTCCTCCTGAGGAGGAGTAATCACTTTCTCTTCTTGTCTCAACAACCTGGCTAATTCTTCAGGTAACTCATAGTCTTCTTCAACCCCTTCATCAGCTTGATTAATTGGATTGTCGAAGTCATATAAGGTCATAGCGGTGCTGTTGTCGGTGCAATCTGGAGGATAAACTCTGCAAGGGTTGAGATTTGTTCGTTTTAGTGATCAGTTTTAATCTTGTTTAGAAAAAGTGAAAATGAAGTTATTTATTTTGAAAACATTGCCATTCTATTGTTTTGTACAAAAGTGAAAAATGAAAAGACAGTGAGCGAAAAAGAGTCTCGTTTGCAAAAGATGTCCGATATTCATTGATTAATCATTTGCACAAAATTACAATATGGCCCTATTACAAAATGAGTCCTGACACCTTGGGCAAGATGCAGGACTTGATGCATGCTAAAAAAGACAGGAAATGATAATTACTCTACAGGAGTAACCTTTATAATTTCCTGGGAAGACCAGTTAAGGACTTGGTTCCCCAGGATCCTTGGACGTATCCAGCTCTCCAGGTTGAGGTAGATTTCCGCCTCGTCTTCCAGGTTATTAACAACATCTGGG
Source organism: Lathyrus aphaca (assembly GCA_963966055.1). NCBI lineage: Eukaryota > Viridiplantae > Streptophyta > Magnoliopsida > Fabales > Fabaceae > Lathyrus > Lathyrus aphaca. Next base: position 503,123,925 of record OZ014519.1, on the reverse strand, counting down.
GTGAGCATCCCCCCACTGATGAACTTGGGCTCCTTTGTAGCCTCTGATTGATCTTGTCGGAATGGTTTGTAACCCAAACCGAATCTGTCCTCCTTCTTTTTCACTGGCAGCAGCTTGCCCCAGCCTTGAGCATTACCATCTTCAACAACCTTCCGGGCTTGCTGATAGGAGACAATTGAAGTACCCATCCTATCCTCCTGGGATGCAGCAAATACTTCAGTCATCGCCTCACTGACATTCAGGGCCTCGAACCCTTAACTCATAGTTTCATGGATTTCACCATCCATCTCAATGTACTTGTATGTAGCTAGATGGCTAACAAATATGTCCTCCTCACCACAGATGGTGATAATCTGTCCTTCCCACTCATATTTCAGTTTCTGGTGAAGGGTCGACGTTACTGCGCCTGCGGCGTGAATCCAAGGTCGACCTAACAAACAACTGTATGCCGGTTGAATGTCCATCACATAGAAAGTAGTCTTAAAGACTTGCGGACCGATTATCACTGGTAGCTCCACCTCTCCAAGAACAGATCTTTTGGAGCCATCAAAAGCCCTGACCACAAGATTTCTTGGTCGGAGAGATATTCCATCATATTCGAGCTTGACAAGCGCTTTCTTGGGTAAGACATTGAGTGAGGACCCAGTGTCTACAAGAACATGAGATAGTACAGCTCCCTTGCACTCCAGGGTAATGTGAAAAGCTTTGTTGTGGAGACGTCCTTCTGCAGTCAAATCAGCATCAGTGAACCCTAGCCCATGGCTAGTATTGACATTTGACACCACTGTTTCCAGATGATTTACTGTGATCTCTTCTGGCACGTAGGCAGCGTGTAGAACTTTGAGTAGAGATAAGATTGAGATCTTTGAAGGAGTCTGGTGGAGCTGGTCCACAACTTTATAGTCACTTCTTTTAATTATCCTCATAAATTCATCCACATCTTGATCAAAGGATGATTTATGAGTTTCTTTTGGCACAGATTCTTCAGGTATCACACTCTTCCCTTTGGCTTTGGCAGCAGCCTCTGCCTCAATATTATTTCTGGGAGCTTGTAACGCGAAGAGACGTCCGCTTCGGGTGAAGCCTCCGCCTCCCCCGTCATTGTCCACTTGGGGAGTGAGAACTGGAGAATCAAGAAGGAGCTTCTCTCCGTTGCAGTACAGATCAGCACCATAATGCCATGGTACAACACTGTCTTTATTATATGGAATTGGCCCAGGCACCGTGATAGTGACTGGGCTTACTGCAGCAGAAGTTGGGACCATAATTGTTTGTGGGTCATAGAAAATAGTAACAGGACCTCTGGTGGATGTTGGTGGAGGTGAATTGAAGCTTGGTTGAAACTGTTGAGACTGTTGAAAGTTGTTGGAATTCGGGACCGTTGTCGGGTCATAATAGATTGTGACAGTGGAAACATCATTGTTGGTAGTTGCTGAAGTTGTAGTAGAAGGTACAAATGAATTGTTGTGTGTTGAAGTTATAGTGAAATGATTGCTAAAGTTGTAGCTGAATCAGTTGGAACAATGGTTGCTGCAGTTGTAGAAGAACTAGTAGGAAAAATGGTTGTTGCATTTGTAGAAGATTCACTTGTTGTTGACGAAAGAGTTGTTGGTGTTGTAGAAGCTGTGCTTGTAATTTTCAGAATGCCTTCTCTGATTAAGCCATTAATTCCACTCCTCAAGCTAGCACACCCATTCTCAGAAAGTTTGTATGATTCACAACAAGCCTCACAACCTGGAAACACTTGGCACTTTAAAAGTTGGGCTTTAACCTCTGCCAGAGGTGTCTGAATACATGCAATATCTTCTATTAAATTCAAGGGTGATCCATCTTCTATAACATTAATCCTTGGCCCACTGTGGCTTGGCATAGGATTTTTCATTACATTGGGAGGAGGTGCAAAGTTCAGGGCCTTTGAATCTACCAGATCCTGAACCTTCATATGCAGAGCTCTGCATTTTTCCGTAGAGTGGCCAGGTGCATTGGAATGAAAAGCACACCTAGCGTTGACATCATAATTTCTTGGAAGGTTTTGAGGATTAGGTGGAGCCAATGTCCTCAACTCAACAAGATTGAGCTTTAGGAGTTGTGGTAGCAGTGTAGCATATGGCATTGGAATGGGGTCAATCACCCTGTTGATCTGAGATGGTTGTTGTTGAAAAGGGCGTTGTTGTTGATTGTTGTTATTATTGTTGTATGGTCTCTATTGTGGAAATTTTTGTTGCGGAAAGTGTTGTGGTTGTTGAGTATACTGAGGAGGTGGAGCAGGGATAGTAACAGCAGCAACTGTTCTGGGAAAGTATTGGGGTCTCCCTCTTCCCATGTGCACAGAGTTTGTCTCACCAGATCTACGGGGCCCAACAAATGGTTTCCTTGTACTGCTTGAACTGACATCGTTATCGGATATCTTTCCCATCTTCAGTAGGCTCTCTATTCTTTCCCCAGCTATCACCACATCTGCAAAGCTGGTAGAAGAAAATGCAGCCAACCTGTCAATGTAGGTTCCTTGGAGAGTATTCATGAACATGTCTTCCATCTCCCTTTCAGACATGGGGGGTTGAATTGCAGCAGCCAGTTGCTTCCACCTTTGGGCATACTCTCTAAAGCTTTCACGAGAAGACTGAGACATTCCCATCAGAAGGGTCCTGTTTGGAGCCATGTCCAAGTTGTACTGATACTGTCGGATGAAAGCTTCAGCCAAGTCCTTCCAGTTCCTTATTGTGGCTCTGGTCAAGCGGGAATACCATTCTCGGGATGCCCCTGTCAGACTATCCTCGAAGTAAAAAATCCACAGCTTCTCGTCCATGGTGTATGCTTTTAATCTTCCCAAGAATGATTGAAGGTGGGTGCGTGGGCAGGATGTGCCATTATACCTTTTAAAACACGGGGGTTTGAATTTGTGAGGAATTATCACCCCTTCCACCAGTCCCATGTCAATGACATCAAAACCTAGGGAGTTTTGGGATTCAAGAGACCTCAGCTTCTCTGCAATTTCATCCAGCCTACGGTCGTAAACTTCGTCTCCAACCCCGACAACTGTAAACTGCTCTTCTTGAGGATCCTCTTGCAAGACCCTTCCTCCAACAGTGTTACCCTGAGTATTCCTTATGGCATTGATTTCTGGGTTCAGATGAGGCCCAAACTCTGGTGGATCAGTGCGAGGCAGCACGTGATCATTGTTACTGGTACCTCCTGTACCTGGATGGTGTTCTTCAGGGGTTTGTCTGTCAACCAACTCCCTTAGTCTTTCCTGGCTCTGAGCTAAACCAGTCATTGCAGTCATGAATTGAGTCATTTGATTCCTCATCTCAACCCTTTCATTGGCCATCTGGGCCCTCACTTCATTCAGGTCTTGCTGAACTTGATCCATCTAGAGTCCCGGAAGGTTGTTTCTTGTCGGGTACCGGTGTATTCTGTTGACAGGGAACACTCTTCTGCGAGCAATGTTTCCTGAAACCACAACAAAGTGAGAAACAACAATAAAATAAAACCTACAAAACAAAGAGAATGTTAGTATTCAATGCAGGATACCTATTTGTCTTCCAAGGGTATCCAATTTGGTTCTTTGGTTTTGACCTTTCCAGACCTCGAGGAAATACTGATGATGTTGTAGAGATAGATAAAAACCACCAAAAATAATACAAACTGATATATTACAAAGAGTGAAAATACATAGTTTGATTACAATAACATCCCCATGGTGGGTCAAAATACAACAACAATATCAAAAGTACAACAAAAGAAAAGTACAAGCAAAAGAGTCAAACATCTAATCCAAAGTCATCCTCTCTGACTTCCTTCAGGAGGGCCTCAGTCACTGGACCCACTGGGTGCTCTGTGATAGTCCTGATGAGGAGGTTCCTGGTAGCAATGGCATTGGTCAACCTCTTGTGCTTATCCTAATCCTTTGACCTCTTTAACCCCGCCCGGAGTTTCAATTCAGATACTTCCTTCTGAGCTGCTAATAAAGCTTCCTGATACTTCTTTTCACTAGCCTCCAACTGCTCTATCTTAGCCTGAGTCCTTTGATCTTCCTGTGCACGGGCTTCAGTGATCCTGATCCACCTAGCCTGGCTCTCCTCTAGATAATGCTCTGCCCTAGACTTCTGAGTCTTTGCTTCCTTGCAAGCATTCTTCAGTACTAACTCCCCTGCCCTAGCCTTCCTGATGTAGTCATCCGTCTTCTCAATCTTGGTCAAGTGCTCAATCCTGAGCCTTTCCAATCTCTCATTATCTAGGCGATTGTCCTTTCTCTCCCAGAGAGTCTTCTTCAAGGCTTCAGATAGCTGAGTATTCCTTTCGTTCAGCTTTTCAAACTCTTCCAAATTGAAAGTTGCTGCAGGTTGCACTGTTGAAGGTCCAGGTACATCTTCTAAGGTGAACGACATCCGGGTGATCTGAGCTTTGGTACGAGACCAATCAGAATACCGTGCTGAAGCAATGTTGTTGCACTTGCCAAGGAATGTTGTCCCTTTAGTCTGGATGTTGTCCCAGGCCCAGGTAGCTTGCCTAACAACAGAAGAATTGGGCTGGATTTCACAATAGAGGGTCTCAACCAAATCTTGCCCCCTTGGAGGATGAACCAAAGCATACCCTAATTGTCTCTTAAACAGTAAAGGGTTGTAGTTAATGCAACCTTTTACTCCTATCAAAGTCACATTAGGATAATGCCCACAACTAGTAATGATGTCCTTGCCTTTGGTGCTCTGAGTGCACCATCTGATGTCTTCTGATGTCAAGGCAATAAATCTCTTAGCCCAGTTCTTTGGCTGATGAGGGTTTAGGAAAGTATCTGACTTTGGAAAATGTCTCAGCAGCCAAGAGTAATAGAGAGGAGCACATCATCTGACCAGTATTCCTCTTTGCTTCTCATTCCTTTGGTGTACTGAGTAGGAACTGGGTTCCTTAGTAAGAACAAGTGAATGGCATTCTTGCTCACAAACTTTGGCTCATCTGTAAACAAGATAACCCCATATATACTGAGGGCTAGAAGTGCACATACATCATTCCATTCTCCTACTGCAGCATGCAGGGTGGCCTGGGAGATCAAGAAGTCTAAGTGAAGGCCTGGAACCCCAACCTTGGTTGTCATGCTCTAATCAATGAGGGCAGGCTCCAAATGCAATGCCCTGGCTATGTCCTCATTTTTGGGAGCAACCATCTCAGGGTTGAAAGGAATCCCTCTTCTGATAGGAACTCCTAACAACATGGAAAACTCTTCTAGCAAAGGTCCCAACTGGAAATCAGGGAATGTGAAACATCTGAGTGGAGGATCATAAAACTGCAAGTAAGTATGGATCATGCTCCTCTGAGATGCATCCAGATCCATAACCATGTCCAATATGCCTCCATAATTCTCTCTGAATAGTGGGACATGATCAGGAGTAATGAGAGACTGGATCTGCCTGATGCCAGTCAGGGTGGGCTCAAAGAAGTGGTAAGTGATGTTGCGCTTGCTGGAAGTATCCATGCTGATAATGGGTGCTGGTGAAGAAGCTGAGAGAAACTGCTGATGAAGGTCACTGAATGAGATGTTGGACATGAGTCTCTGATGAAGATAGCTGGAGAAGAATCACTGACAAACTGATGAAGGTGCTGGAGAAGATAAGTGAAGCAGTTTGAGCAGCAGAAGGGGTCAAAACCAAACCAAAGATAATAAGATGGATACCCTGTAAAAAAATAGGCAAATGTTAAATGATGCAAAAATGATGTATGCAAAATGATATGCAAAGGGTTTGTGATCAAGTGCTGGATCTGTTCATCTGCCTTGATAAAGGTCCATGTGTGTTCATAAGTCCGGATGGAGGCTTAGAAATCCAGTAACCAGGTGGAGGACTCAAATAAAGAGTCACAAGTCCAGGGTAATCAAAAGAACTGTCCAAATATAAAAACCTTAACAAATCTAGTAACAAAGGGTATGATGAGGCCAAAGGTTCCTGCAAACCTGTAAACATCCCAACCCCTCATATGTAATGTTCTAGAACAAGGATCCTCAGACTTGGATCAGTTATGAGAAGTGTAAACACTTCTAACCCGGAGGTACAATGTTTACAATAACCATAAAGGATCCTCCTCTAATTCACCTCAGATGCTGAAGGTTATAAAAAGGTCATCCAGACTTAGCAGACTTCCCAGATAGCCCTAGTACTACAGGAAATCTGTAGCACAGAGTTCTCAAGAAGAAACCCATATCTGAACAGTGTTTCATATTCCCGCACCAGACCGAAATGGAATGGGAAAGAATATGAAACCACTCTAGCCTATGTGTCACTCAGGTCCCCGGTATAGGACCTTAATCACTCAATGATCCCACCCACTAAAACAGATAAGAGATCCAACACATGATAATGATAGTATGAAATGCATAAAAACTGTAAATGAAAGCAATAAATAAAGCTGTACAGAAAGCAATAAATAAAGCAAATAAATAAGCACAAGTAGCACATAACACCCCCGTAAACACAAATCAAACAAGCGCTAGGAGGAACCCACAAAAAAGAACTAGAAGCCCTGGTTGCAATATAAGGTTTCCCCAGCAGAGTCGCCAAGCTGTCGCTCCCAAAGATTTGCATCCCGGTACAAGCGTGAACGGTCGGTGAAAGGAGAGAAGAAATGAAGATGAAAAGAGTCGCCAGCTAGGCATTTTTATCTCGAAGGAAAGGTAATGCTGCATAAACCTAAGAAAATATGGATAAGACGGTTGTGAACCAGAGAAACTGAGAAAGGGGGTTGGTTACAACCTGTGAAGGTATTAGCACCCAGATTGTCCGTCGTACTCGACGGGATCCACGCTTAAAGGATTGTGTTTAAAGGGGTAGTGTCTGTGCTATCTGTGTGCAAAAGCTGGAAAAAGAATGTACAAGTGTCAGTGCAGGAAAGCGAAGTGAGGTGCTCAGGAATGAGGCTTAAAAAGAATGTTGAAAGAAGGGGAAGAAACAAAGACTTTTGTTCGATAACAGTTAAGTTATGCCTACGTATCCTCTCGTGCAATGAGGAAGTCAGAACACCGTAGTTCGACTCAAAGAGACTGAAAGATAAATTGACTATGAACTGCTTTCTTGTCTATGCTCAAGTGTATGACTTGTCTGGATCAAGTGCTAACTGTCTTGCATTAGACGGAAGAAGCGAGTTCTGATTTGTTAGTGAATGAGGTGAGAAAAGAATCCCGAAGGAGACGATTATTGTTTGTTTTTGTGCTTTCAATCTTTTATTGCCTTTTGTGTTTGTCATAAGTTAATGAGTTTAAGCCTAAACCAAGGTTAGTAAACTCATCATATCCTCCCTTTGATTAGGGATAATGAGAACACTTTAAGTATGAGATAAACATCTCAACTTAATTACCATGATGATGTAGGATTAAGATCATTAACCTACTTGTGATTATTTAGATGTTTTTTGGGTTTTTGTTTAGTGTTAAGTAATGAGTTTAAGCCATAATCAAGGATTAGTGAACCCATTACACCATCCTAATAGAAGGATAATAGATGAGCACACTTAAGCCGAGGAAGATACCTCAACTTAATCCATGATTAGGGATTAACCTCATGACAAAAAAAACCTTTATTAAATGGATTTTAATTAGAGATGAGATTAAGAAGTGAGTTTTATGGTTTGTAAGACAACTTGAGGGGGACTTGTCCATTAAACACTAGGGTTAGTCCTTCTTAACCAATAAAGGAAGAATTAGAACCCTAATGCAAGGCCCAAGTTACAAGTTAATGTATTAGTGATTATTAAGATGGATTGATTAAGAGGTTTAAACAAATTAAGGGTTTAACACTTAGGATTGAAGTTATACACTCCATCCTAAGAGAAGGATGCAGGCATAACCCTAATTCCAAAGTCCAAAAGCCTTAAAGGTTTAGTCTCTAATGATGAGATGAGAAGAGAGACACAAAGAAGACACAAAGGTGAAAACTAAAGGGGGGACTAATCATAACCCTAATTATTGTCATGCTTGGATGTTCCTATGGTTTGTAAGGCTTGAGAAAGATCTTCAAAGAAGCCACCAATGGAAGAAGCAGATGAAAGGAGGAAGAAACAGATGAATAAGTTACTTAATTCACTGAAGAAGATAAGTAAATTAGAGAAAGAAAGTGAGAGATGAACATGAATGAGCAAGCTCACTCTAAGACAATGGAAAATGCAGCAAGGATGCATATGAAGAAGATGAAGAGAAATGAGAAGTGAAGGCAAATTCACTTCTCAAATTACTTACCACCTGAAAATGTTAGCATAAAGAAAGAGATGAAGTGAAATGAAGCATATGTAATGACAAAGAAACAAAACCAGAAGCAATCACATGATGCAAACGATGTTATGAGATGATGCAAAGGCATACCAAGTGTTATGAATGTTCATACAAAGAGAATGGATGCAAATGAAGCAAATGGGAAACATGAAAACACATGGATATTTATGAGATGAAATGGATGCAAGGCATAGCAAATGTATGAATGAATGACCAAGAAATGTTAAAGCAATGTCTTAAGATGTCTAAGATGGCATACAAGTGCTTAGAATGTCATGACAAGTTCATATGTTCATGCAATGCAATGTGAGATGCAAGTATGGATGCAAAATTAGGGTTACATGAAAAGATGATATGCCAATGATCAAAACAGAAACAATTCACATGATAAAAATTTACAAATGAGCTCAAACGAACCCTAACCCCATATGGTATCACACCCCAAAGGATAAGGTCCAACTCTTAACCTAAAAGAAGTTATGATTTTTCTAAGTTAACTAGGGTTTTTGGGTACTTTAAAAGGGAAAATGAAAATCAATTTGAAAATGAAAGATAAATTCATGATAAAAATATCCTAGAAACTACATGCTATATGGAAAACAATTCAAAAATAATCATTGTCAAACCCTTCATGGTTAGGCAGAAAAGAATTTTCAAAGTTACGGTTCCAAAAAGGGAATTTTATGAACCCTAAATTCAAGAAAAATGTCAAAGTTTGATCAAAACCAAAAAGAAATTTGTATGAATAGTTTGACAATGTTTCTAAATGTCCTAAGATGCAATGTGAAGTTTTTTGGAATTTTTAGAAACCTAAATGGTATTTTAATTAATTAATTTCCATTAATTAATTAAAATAAACATTTAAATATTTTTAAAATGATTTTTTAATGCAAAAAATAAAAATGAAAATGTTTTTGGGTGAAGAAAAATATTTGGAATTAAAATGCAGAAGGAAATATTTTTATGATTTTTCTAGGTATTTTAAATAAAATGGTAAAGAAAATGCAATTTAAATGAAGATAAAATGAATTTTAATGAAAGTAATCCAATCCAGTGGACCAGATTCAAACTGGGGGGGATGCATTGACCAGCACGCAAATTAAAGGCCCAGATTCAATCTGGCCTAATTCTAATTAATTAATTAAATTAAAATAAGGGTTAAGTGAAACCATCCTGACCCTCCAAACACGCGCGAACCCTAAATCCTACGCTCCACATTCAAAGTTCACTAATTAATCAGATTAAACCCTAATTAATCTCAGGTGGCCGGAGAAGACTTCCGGTCATCTTCTTCGGCGAGCTCCTTCCCTGAGCTTCCCCAAAACACCACCACAGGCTCTCAAAATCTCCATAAACGATCCTTACATTACTCTAAACAAGAATCTGACCCTAAAAATCATTTCTCATTCCTCAATAACAAGATTCGAATAAAAACCTAAAAATGTCAAAACTTTCAGACAACCATGAAATCCTTAATACGCAACCATTTTCAAAAATAAAGACATCAGCATGATCAGCACATCATATAGATTCTTTTAGAAACTTAAAATTACATTTATGAAAAAAAAAGTTCTTGAGGTTACCTGAGCTTGAGCTTTCTCAGTTTGGCACTTTCTGGACTTCTCTCTTGTGCAAATCCACTTCACTTGATCCCCTGATGATGTTGCAATGCTTTGAAAGAGTTTAGAATGGCTGGATTGAGTGGTTGCACCTCAACTGGTCTGAAATCGTGTTTGTGTTTGGATGGCTTTTAGGGCTTGGTAATGGTTGGGAAATGTTCTAATGATGATGGTGAGTTGAATGGTGAAGTTTGTTTGAAGTTTGAGTGGCTGGACAGAGTGTTTCGAAAGTTTGAAGCTTTAAGATGATTTTGTGAAAACTTGGTGTATGAGATGATCTGAGCTCCAATGTTATGTGAAGTAGCTTGCTTTGAGTCCACATAACATTGTTTGATAGGTCAGAAAGTGGGTGGTGGCTTGTGGTGATTGGTATGGGCAAGTTGCCAAAATGTCAACATTATGTGTACTTGAGGTATGGGCTATGGCAGGGGTTGTTCAAGAGCATGTCTGGCCTCAACATTGATCAAGGAGAGCCATGGGATTGAAATTATGCAGCTGGCACAAGTGGAAGCATGGTTACAAGAGATTTTGCAAGTGTTATGCATTTTGCCCCTTTTGTGATTTCTTGTGATGCAAGCCATAGAAACTTGTGATTCTTTGGGCATTTTTGGTCACAATGCAATATATTATGTTTGTATGATGCTTAGAGAGTGATTAGAGGTCATAAAATGACTTGGTATGTGAAATTGCAAAAAATCCTCTTTGGTGTGAAAGTGAAAATTATAGGATTTTTGCCAACTTTGCAAGGCCATAACTTGAGTTCCATAATGAATTAGAAAATGTTCTTGTACTTTTTGAAAAGGGAATGATCCAATATACAACTTTCATGACCAACAATTTTTCATTTGAAGCATTTTTGGTTGAGAAAGAGGAGGTTGAAAAACTTTCCCAAAATGGAAAGTTTCCATTACAAGTCATTTCCATTTTTGGCAACTTTTGGTTTAGCTCAAATTTCTTCAATTTTGTGAACTTCCAAGAACTTAAATGATCAAATAAAGATCATATAACTTCAATTTGATGAAAAATCCACTTTGGTTCCATTGTTGAGGGCCTCAGATGCCCTGATTTTGCTCTGACTTGCTCAAGAAGTTACCTAATGAACATATGACTTCCACAATGAATTTCTTCATCAAACTTGGTACACACGATCCTTATAACATATTGAGACTATTAGAGACAAGAATGACCAAAAAATTGGAGTTAAGGCCTCTGAAACCAAAACCCTAATTTTAGGTCATCTGTGTAGTGAAACCCTAACTCAGCTTCCATGCTTTCCAAGTTCTTGTGATTTCTTGACTTCCTTGATATTTGAGGGATATAATATGATGATGGAACTCACATGGACCCTCTTGGAGTGATTGGAGACCTTTGGAGTGGCTCAGATGGACCTTTGGATTGCTCAGATCACAAACCCTAGATGCAAATGAACTTGAACTATGTAGATGAAACAAAAATGCAATATGATATGATATGCTCAAACTAATGCAAATATGGAATATCACAAGCCATGGTGTGAAATTAGTGAGGGAAAATTTGGGGTGTTTACACTTGTCTCATTTGCAATACGGTAAACGCACTTGTTCAAGGCGAGCCTGCAACACTTGAGCATAAGCATAAGCAGTTCCAGCCATGAAAAACACAAACAAATAGTTTCCGCCTTAGTTAGGCGAACTACGTCGACTTTGATCCTTATTTTCCTGATGAGGTACGTAGGAAGCGGGGTAGGGCTCGTTCGAGCATGTTCTTTATTTTCCCTACATTTCCCCCCTTTTTCTTTTCATTCTCTTTTTTCAGTTCCCTTCCTCATTTCCAGTTCCGTTTAGCAGTTCTTTTGTTAAGCAACATCTTATTTCTCACCCATTAAAACAAACAAACAAGCATGGATCCCGCCGGGTATGGCGGACGGTCTGGGGTGCTAATACCTTCCCAGGTCATAACCGACTTTCGGACCCAGATCTTTGGTTCACAAGGCCTCATCCTTTTCCTTTTCTCTTCGATTTGTGCAACATTACCTTTCCAATTCATTCAGGATAAAAATGCCTGGATGGCGACTCTACCGTTTCCGTGCCACTTTCACGTTTGTACTAGGATGAAAATCCCGGGAGCAACAACTGGCGACTCTGCTGGGGACCGAACCCAAAATCTCTGGTTTCCCCTTTGAGAGTCAATCCTAGCGCATGTTTGCCTTTGTTTCTTTGGGTGTTTATATGTGTGCTTCTGTGTGTTTATTTACTGTTTTCAGTTACAATATTTTACTTTACAACATTTATTTACTGCTTTTAGTATTTATTTTCACATGCATCATATATATTGTCTGTGCTGGTTTGGTTTTTTCGGTGGGATGGGGTTACTGTGAGATGAGCTCGGAACCGGGGCTCGAGTGCACCCTAGGACTTAGAGTGGACAGTCACTTTGGCTTCATGGCATCTTGCTATGTTGGTAGTAGTGAGTTCCACACCCAGACTTGCAACCTTCTTGGAAGTGTTTTGACACTGGAATCTTTCTTGGATCATTACACAACCTCGATAGTTATGTGCAGCTGGGGACCGATCATTGTAAACCTTTGTGGAAACATCCTCTCCGGTGATGACAGTGACAGACCACATTTGTTGGCAAACCCACTCGCATCCGAGGGCCCACTGGGAACTCGCATAAGATGGCCTGGTTCTCTCATAAGAATCCAGTTAAAGCAAACTGTTCGTATGACGATAGTACTGTATCCCAAGGGCTGAATGTACTATTGTTTCTCGATTCAGTGCTTAAAGTTGGGGACTTATGAGGGATGCTTGTTTCCTTGGACTCAGTTGAGACCTCCCTGAGTAGTACATAATGCCAAACCGATTCCCTGATTTGGTTATGAGCCATCTCTCGGAAATGGTAAACGTATTATTGCTATTCGGCTTTGAGAGTCCGTGATGTTGACCCGAGTAGCACACCCGTGAGATGGGAGGGGTTTACAGGTTTGTAGGAACCTTAAGAACTTCAACACACCCACTGTACCAACATGATTCAATATTGTGATTTGTTCTCTTATACATCGATTTTGAGATTTGAACCTCTGATCAGAGAGATGATTATTATAATGTGATGATGTTGTGACCCTGCACAGACACTTGCTTATATGAATGACACTACATAGACACATTACTGATCACATGCCTCGCCTTGCATAAGCATCATGACATCATTAATCATATGTGTTCTTTTTATTCTCAGGGTTCATATTACTCCCGATTCCCGGTCACATTGCTACTTCAAGATGGAAACTCTAAGGAAGAAGAATGTTCACTACACTTTCCCGCAACCAGAAACTGAGGGTATTAAAAATATGATCAGTTTGATGAATGACCAGGTTCTAGTTGATTTCAACAGAGAGTATTGGAGGATTCTGGGTTATGTGAACAAGCCTACAGTTGATCAGAGGGACGGCCTCCACTCCTTGCTACAGTTCTACGACCCTCAGCTGCAAGCCTTTGTGTTTCCAGATTATATCTTGGCACCTACCTTGGAAGAGGTCTCCAGCATCCTAAAGGTTCATATCAAAGAGGGTATGCCTTATTATGCTTCAGAGAGGGTCCCTCCCTATGAAGACATAGCTGGTGCCTATCACTTAAGTATTCTTAGAGTCAAGATGGGGCTAGAGGCTAACAAGGGTAAGGGGATTTCCTTGGATTATCTCGTCACGGAAGATCATGTTATGGCATTGGGAAACAAGTGGGAAGAATTCATGGCACTGCTAGCTATGATGATATGTGTGATAAGTTTGTTTCCAGGAGAGAAAACATTGATCATCATGGAGGCTATTACCATCTTTGTCAAGAGAAATCCAATACCTACACTGCTAGATGATTTCTATTATGGGGTCCATCATAGGAATGAGAAAAGAAAAGGGTATGTGAACTGTTATGCTCCTTTGTTTGCTGACTAGTCTGTAAGGCAACTCCCAAAATCAGGACCTTTCCAAGACTTGAAACAAGATTGGAAGTGGTCCAAAAGATTGATGGGCTTAATCACAGACAACATATCTTGGGGGTGCAATAAAGACCTGATAGGCAAATAGATTATTGCTAGCTATGGCACTTTCCCCAATGTACCCTTGTTGGGAAGGAAATGGGGAATAAACTATAATCCTTCGTTATCCAGGAAACAATTTGGTTATCTTATGAAGGATCCACCATCAGCGAAAGAGGTAGTTAAGTCATTGTATTTCTCGATAGAAGGAAATATGGAGTTGTGTATACAGGTAGCCCAAGCTTGGGAGGTCAGGATAAGGAAAGGAAAGAAAGATTTTGGGAAGGTGGACCCAAAAACATATGATCCTTTTGCTACATGATTGAAAGATCGTGTAGAAGTCTTACTTCTCCCGTTCTCTATGGAGTCCTCTCTATACCCTAAGGATAAGTTACCCTTGGATTCAGTACCTCTCAAAGATTACCAGAAATTGGAGGTCTTTGTCAAACAACTTAGAATAAAAAATCAAGAGGCCAACAATTCATGCCAATAGTTGATGATTTAAAATCTGAAATTAGAAGAAAGAGTTCACCAGGCTGAAGAGATGGTCAGGCTCAAGCAGCAGGACTTTCAGGAGAGAGAACTCTACTTTAAGAAGAAAGGGTTAGCTGAAACTCACAAGGCTAGTCAGCGCTGAAAAGATAAGAAAGATTTAAACGAAGCTAATGAAGCTATAACCTTGTGGCAGGAAAAATGGGAAGATAATCTGAAGAAGTAGAAGGTGTTGGAGCCTAAATATAAACTGGAGATAAAAAGTCTTCAGGACTCTCTAGCTGAACAAGGAGGGATACTCCAAAAGGCCCACGACCAACAAAAGGATTACCTTCATGATATGGCAAAGAGTCAATAGACAGATAAAGATAGAAAGAAACAAAAGAGTTAAAGCTTCGGGCTGATGTTAAGAAAATCATGACCGATTCAAGTGCAAGTAAAGAAAGTGAGAAGGTGTTCCTACATCAGATTGAAGAGTTGCATGCCTCTTTTGATCTCGGAGATCTCCTAATCTAGAAGCTCATACAGGAGCCAGATCATTCAGACATAGCCCAGTTGCTCCAAGGTGTCAAGCGCCTTAGCTGGAGGTTGCAAGATGTAGAACTTCCTAGGGTTTAGTCTCGTGCTCTTATATCTGGATTACCCACATGCCTGTTGTAGGATTCCTCTTTTATTGATGTAATTTGTTTTCTGATATATGAACTAGTACCATTCGGGGACTTTGTTGTTTCATATTTCATTTTATACAATTGACTTGTCTTGAATATTTGGTTGTTATCTTTTGCATGGACACGGGGTAATAAGCGCCAATTCTCCACATCTGAAT
The DNA here is from genome assembly GCA_963966055.1 of Lathyrus aphaca. Lineage (NCBI taxonomy): Eukaryota > Viridiplantae > Streptophyta > Magnoliopsida > Fabales > Fabaceae > Lathyrus > Lathyrus aphaca. The sequence continues at coordinate 503,108,726 of OZ014519.1, read as the reverse complement.
ATCACACGAGGTCTTCCTCCAAAGGTTATTCTCTTAATACAAGAACGGGAAAGTAAAACAAAACCATTGAGGATAAAAGGAACACAACATTGCATGCATATCATTCGCATTTTCTTTCTTTTGCAGGTTGTTCAGGTTATTTAACTACTGCATTTTCAGGGAAAGATTGCGAGAGCAGCCAAGACCCGTCATCCTAGACAAAGTATTCCTCACAGGTACGCTACCCGCAACAATCAAAGAAACATCATGGATACTGTGCAGACAGAGCTCAATGAACTCCGCACGCGAATGAGAAGGTTTATGGCGATGATGCATAGCATGGCCCTAGGGTAGCAAGAGCTGAGAAATGCCATGCAAAGGCTTACTCCTTCCTAGACATACCCTTCGGTGGTTATTCTGGATGCCCAAGGAAATCCACCCAACAACAACAGAGGAGATGAACCTCCGGTTCAAGGAAATTGGAACCCCTACTTTTATCCCTGTGGAAGATCGCAAAGAAGATTAGTTCCCTCCAGTCAAAGATGAAATGGGGTTTGGCACGGGTGGAAACTTTTAGGATTTTCAACTGCTGGCCGAAAAGGTCAAGGTCCTTGAATGTAGGGACACTCTTGGAATTGACGTATATGATATGAGTTTGGTCTCCGGGGTGGTTATCCCTCCTAAATTCAGACCTCCAAGCTTTGATAAGTACAATGGAAATTCCTTCCCCAAGACACATTTACATGCTTTTTACCGCAAGATAGCCGCTCACACTAAAGATGAAAAACTCTGGATGTATTACTTCTAGGACAGTCTCTCTAAGGCTCACTGGAGTGGTATATGAAGCTAGAAAAGAATTTTGTCTGAAACAAGAAAGAGCTTGGGGAGGCCTTCCTTAAGCAGTATCAGTACAATATTGATATGGCACCCAGCCGTACTCAACTCCAGAGTTTATCTCAGAAGAACTCAGAAAGCTTCAAGGACCACACTCAAAGATGGCATGAGGTCGCCGCCAGAGTACAACCACCTTTGCAGGAAAGAGAGATGGTGGATCTCTTCATGGATACCCTCCTAGGGAACTTCATGGAAAGATTAGAAGGTTGTTCATCTAGTGGGTTTTCGGACATCATTCTGACAGGTGAAAGGATATAAAATTGGATGAAGCAAGGCAAAATCCAGAATAGCGGAGCGTTAACCTCCAATGTTAAGAAGCCTTTTGTGAAGCGTCGGGAAGGAGAAACCGGGGCTGTGTATACTCAAAATAGCATAGGAAACCAGAATGTGTATCAATAGGCAGCTCCTGTCACCATCGTTGCTCCAGCAAACCAGCCACAGGTTCAACAACAATAACGTCAACAAAAATACCAACAACAAAGGGCTTCTCGACCATATTATCCTCCCGACCGAAGGATAGGCATTTTGAGACGCCTCCAATGTCATACTCACAATTATTATAGAATCTCCTCCAGTTGCAAATGATACAATTAAGGAATCTACAGCCTCCAAAGGCATGCCAGATCCCAGCAGGTTATGATGTTAATGCTCGTTGTGAATTCCATTATGGGGCTCCTGGGCATAGCACTGAGAACTGCCAAGCCTTGAAGCACATTGTCCAAGATTTAATAGACTCAAAGGCCATCAATTTCGCTCCTACTCCAAATGCAATCCAGAATCCTATACCTCCTCATGGAAGGAATATGGGGGCTGTTGGTAGTGGTGAAGGTTTGAATTTGGTATCTGATGTCAAAGATCTGAAGAATCAATTGATGGCAGTAAAAACTTGCTTGGCCAAAAGGAACATGTTCATGGGTTGCGGGGAAAATTGTCCAGATTGTGTTAGTTCCTCGGATGGTTGCAATCAGCTGAGATCGGGGATACAGAAAATGATCAATGAAGGAAGTATACAGTTCGATAAAGTTGTGAAGAATGATGATATATCAACTGTTACAATTTATTACAACCCAACACAGGTTCCTGCCGCAGCAAGGGTGGCGCCAATAACCATCACTACCTCGGGACCTGTCCCATACCAGAGTGACAGAGCCATTCCCTAGAATTATGGAGGTGAAGTGAACTATAATGGCAAAAAATAAGACTTAACTGCATCCAGTTCCTCTCCGTGCCAAATTGAAAATGTTGGAGTCAGGGGATTTACCAGAAGCGGTAGATTATTTGCGCCAGAAACTTTAAGAGGTAATGCATTGCCACCAAAAGATATTGTCGAGGCTCAAGAGAAAGCTAGGGGAAATCAGCCCATGACTAATGATATACCTGCGCCAACAATAGATCCTGACATCACTTTTGATAAGGAAGAGGAGGAATTCCTAAGAATCATCAAGAAAAGTGACTACAAGATCGTATACCACTTACAACAGACTCCCTCTAAGATCTTAATCTTATCCTTAGTGATGTGCTCAGATTCACATAGGAAAGCCCTGTTGAAGATTCTGAACAATGCGTATGTACCGCATGATATATCAGTAAATTAATTGGAAACAGTGGTGTCAAGTGTAAACTCTAGCCATGTCTTGGGCTTCACAGATATGGATTTAACATCCGAGAGATGCAGTCACAACCGTGCCTTACACATCTCCATGGAATGCAAGGGGGATGTGTTATCCCACGTGTTGGTTGACACAGGGTCATCATTAAATGTCCTCCCCAAGAAGGCCCTCATGAAGCTGAATTATGATGGGGTCGTGCTGAGTCCGAATGACTTAATCGTATGGGCATTCGATGGCTCAAGGAGGTTAGTTTTTGGAGAAGTGGAGTTGCCTACCCAGGTGGGACCACAAGTCTTAAATGCTACTTTCTACATGATGGATATCCAGCCAACCTATAGCTGCTTGTTAGGGCGACCGTGGATCCATTCAGCAGGGGCAATATCCTCCACCCTTCATCAAAAGTTAAAGTTTGTTTGGGAAGGGAAAATTGTAACAGTTTCGGGAGAATAAGACATCTTCGTCAGCCACTTAGCCTCATTCAAATACGTGGAGATGGACATAGAAATCATCGAGATTCCTTGCCAAGCTTTTGAGCCCATCAAGTATGAGAATACATCATCATCAGCTTCTTTATCTGAAGACCCAAAGAAAGGAGCTTATATAGCTTCTTACAAACAGGCCCTAGAGGTGGTAGAGTCAAGTGTGAAGTAAGGCTGGGGCAGGACAACTGAGATCCCAAAAAAGAAAGATATGTATGGAGTTGGCTACCAGCCTGATCAGTCAACACCTAGACAAAGTGCTAGAGGTCGAAAAGGCCCAATTACCTTCACCAGTGCTGGGTGGGTTGATCATGGCAACGTCTGTGCTGCACAAGAGGACATGATTGACAGTGATTGTGATCTTGACGAGTGGGTTAAGCCTTGTGCTCCGGGGACACGACTCAACAACTGGTCGGTTGAAAAGCTCATCTCTGTCACTCAGCCTGAAGAGTAATAGTTTATGTTTTTACTTTCCCGTACTCAAGCTCTATGCCTTACCCTGGGCATAGCAGCTCATTGTAAGGGTTCTTTTGTTCATGATATAATTTCATAATCATCAATAAAGCGGACGTTTTTGCATTCATACATGTTGCTCCTTGTCTTTCATTTTCATGTTGTTTTTATTTTGAAAAAAATACAAATTTTATACAAAATAAATGGCAATGTTTCCTCAAGCCATTTCTAAATCTAGCATGAATCATCATTCATGCCGATGCTCCTCATCGGGTCTCATCAACGACGACCTTGCTATGGCTCAGTATGACTTCGACAACCCGATCTACCTAGTCGATAAGGAAGGTGAGAAAGATTATGAACTGCCCGAAGAGCTAGCCAGGTTGCTTAAACAAGAGGAGAAGATGATTCAGTCACATGAGGAGGCTATTGAAGTGATAAATCTGGGTACTGAAGAAGACAAGAGAGAGGTAAAGATCGGGGATGCGTTAGGAGAATCTATCAAGAGTCGTCTAACTGCCATGCTTCGAGAGTATGTTGATGTCTTCGCCTGGTCTTATCAAGACATGCCTGGACTAGACATTGACATCGTGGTGCACAAGCTACCTCTCAGGGAAGAGTGCCCACCTGTAAAGCAAAAGTTGAGACGAACACGTCCTGACATGGCCATCAAAATTAAAGAGGAGGTGCAGAAGCAGTTTGACACCGGATTCTTGGCCGTAACAAGTTATTCCCCATGGGTCGCAAATATTGTACCAGTCCCTAAAAAGGATGGTAAGGTCAGAATGTGCGTGGACTATAGGGATTTGAATTGGGCCAGCCTAAAGATTACTTCCCTTTGCCTCACATTGATGTGTTAGTTGAAACCACTGCTCAATTTTCCGTATTCTCCTTTATGGATGGTTTTTCGGGCTATAATCAAATCAAAATGGCGCCAGAGGACATGGAGAAGACTACATTCATTACGCCATGGGGCACCTTCTGTTATAAAGTCATGCCGTTTGGTTTGAAAAATGCCGGAGCAACCTACCAACGTGCAATGGTGACATTATTCCATGATATGATTCATCACTAGATTGAGGTCTACATTGATGACATGATTGAGAAGTCACAAACAGAAGAAGAACATCTAGTCAACTTAGCCAAACTATTTAACAGGCTTCAGAAATTCAGATTAAGGTTAAACCCGAACAAATGCACCTTCGGGGTATGTTCTGGTAAGCTGTTGGGCTTCATCGTCAGTGAACGGGGAATTGAGGTCGACCCTGCAAAAGTAAAATCCATCCAAGAGATGCCTGAACCAAGAACTAAAAAGAAGTACGAGGCTTCTTAGGGAGGTTGAACTACATTGCACGGTTCATCTCGCACCTGACAACCACGTGCGAACCCATTTTCAAACTTCTAAGGAAGAATCAGACTATCAAATGGAATGATGACTTCCAACAGGCCTTTGACCGAATCAAGGAATACTTGCAAGAACCTTTGATTCTCATGCCTCCAGTGCCAGGGAGGCCCCTAATCATGTACTTCAATGTATTCAAAGGATCTATGGGATGTGTGCTTGCTCAGCAGGACGAGTCTGGTCGAAAAGAGCACTCCATTTATTACCTTAACAAAAAGTTTACCGATTATGAGACACGCTACTCACTTATCGAGAAAACATGATACGCTTTGGCATGGGCTGCTCACCGACTAAGACAATACATGTTGACTCATACCACTTTCCTAATTTCCAAGATGAACCATGTAAAGTATATCTTCGAGAAGTCGGCTCTAACAGGAAGGGTAACCCGATGGCAGATGATTCTGACAGAGTATGATATCCAATACACTTCGCAAAAAGCCATCAGAGGGTGTGTATTGTCGGAGTATCTGGCCCAGCAGCCAATTGACGATTACCAGCCGATGAAATTCGAGTTTCCGGATGAGGACATCATGTTCGTCAAGTCAAAAGACTGTGAAGAACCACTTTCGGAGGAAGGGCCAGACCCTGAATCCAAATTGAGTTTGATGTTTGACGGAGCCGTTAACATGAACGACATTGGAGTTGGTGTTGTCATTATCCGACCAGAGGGGGTACGCATACCTTTCATTGCTCGACTGACGTTTGAATGCACCAATAACGAAGCAGAGTATGAAGCCTGCATAATGGGCGTCGAAGAAGCAATCGGTATGAGAATCAAAAACCTTGAGATCTTCGGTGATTCGCCTCTAGTTATCAACCAAGTCAATGGCAAATGGTTGGTTCATCAGCCTCACTTAGCTCCATACAGGGATTACACCAGGAGGTTGTTAACTTTATTCACCAAAGTCAAATTGCACAACATACCTCGAGATGTGAACCGATTTTCCAATGCTTTGGCAACTTTATCTTCGATGATCAAGGTGCATCAAGAGAACTATGTGCCTCGAATCGACGTCTCTCGTCTCGAAAGACCTGCCTATGTGTTCGCAGTTGACGGTGTTGAGGATATCAAACCTTGGTATTATGATATCAAGCAATTTCTGAAGACTTAGGAGTATCCATCTGGGGCAGCTAGTAAGGATAAGAAAACTCTCAGGAGGCTTGCAGGAGGATTCTTCTTGAATCAAGATGATGTACTATACAAACGAAACTTCGACATGGTCCTGCTCAGATGCGTGGATAGACACGAAGCAGACCTGTTGATGCAAGAGGTTCACGAAGGCTCCTTTGGTACCCATGTTGGAGGACATGCTATGGCAAAGAAACTGCTCAGGTCGGGGTATTATTGGATCACCATGGAATCCGATTGCTACAAATATTCTCGCAAGTTCCACAAGTGTCAAATCTATGCTGATAAGGTTCATGTACCTCCAAATCCATTGAGTGTCATGTCTTCACCTTGGCCATTCTCCACGTGGGGAATTGATATGATTGGAAACATTGAGCCAATAACTTCCAACGGTCATCACTTCATCTGAGTTGCCATAGACTATTTCACGAAGTGGGTTGAAGCGGCGTCTTATGCCAACGTCACTAAAAAAGTGGTATCCTGTTTCATCAAGAGGGATATCATTTGCCGGTATGGAATTCCCAAAAGAATTATTACCGACAATGGTTCTAATCTTAACAACAGGATGATGACAGACTTGTGCCGATATTTCAAGATTGAGCATCACAATTCTTCTCCGTATCGCCCGAAGATGAATGACGTCGTCGAGGCGGCCAACAAGAATATCAAGAAAATCGTTCAGAAGATGGTTGTGACATATAAAGATTGGCATGAGATGCTACCATTTTCACTACATGGGTACCGAACGTCTATGCATACCTCGACAGGGGCAACCCCGTTCTCACTGGTGTACAGTATGGAGGCAGTCCTACCAGTTGAAGTTGAGATCCCCTCGTTGAGAATAATGATGGATGTCAAGTTGGATGAAGCTGAATGGCTCCGAGCCAGGTACAACCAATTAAGCCTCATCGAAGAAAGACGCCTAGCAGCTGTATCCCATGGACAATTGTATCAACTTAAAACCATTCTTCTCGGATTCACCACAATCAACTATTATATCCACTAGTTTCACATCCACTTTCTGAGCTTCTATAATATTGTCAAGAAAATCATTATTAATCTTCAGCATACCCAACATAACACTCTTCAGTGTCACTTCGCAAACTAAACTCATATCTCGAAACTGCTCAATCAACTCTAACTCTTTGACCATCATTGTCGACATATGCAATGTCTTTAGACTCAATGCATCTGCTACAACATTAGCTTTACCCGGATGGTAATTCAGACCAAAATCATAGTCCTTCAACAACTCCAACCATCTTCGTTGCCTCATATTCAACTCTTTCTAATCAAACAGATACTTTAAACTCTTATGGTCACTAAACACTTCAGATCTAGAACCATAAAGATAATGTATCCAGATCTTTAATATAAAAACCATTGCAGCAAGTTCCATATCATGTGTAGGATAGTTCTTTTCATGAACCCTCAACTATCTCGACGCATAAGCAATCACTTTACCATTCTGCATGAGAACACCTCCTAAACCCATCAACGAAGCATCACAATAAATAACAAACGGTTCCTCTGAATTTGGTAAAGTCAAAACCGGAGCCGACATCAATCTTTTCTTCAATTCTACAAAACTCTCTTCACAGTGGACATCCCACACAAAAGCTTTACTCTTACAAGTCAATCGAGTCAACGGAAGTGCCAACTTAGAAAATCCTTCAATAAACCCTCGGTAATAATCGGCCAATCACAAGAAACTTCTAATCTCAATAGCCGACTTTAGATTTTCCCATTGCAACACAACATCTATCTTAGAAGGATCCACAACAATACCACTACCTGAAATCACATGGCCAATAAAATTGACTTCCTTCAACCAAAATTCACACTTGGAAAACTTCACATACAACTTTTTATCCTTCAAAACTTCCAACAATGTTCTCAAATGCTCTGCATGCTCCTCTTCTGGATTAGAGTAAACCAAAATATCTTCTATGAACATAACTAAAAAATGATCCAGATAAGCATGAAAAATACAATTCATGTACTCCATGAATACTCTCAACGCATTAGTCACACTGAAAGGCATCATCGAATACTCGTAATGTCTATACCGTGTTCTGAACACCGTCTTCTAAATATCATTGTCTTTCACCTTAATCTGATGATAGCCCGATCTCAAATCGATCTTGCTAAACACACGAGCACCTACCAACCGATCCATCAAATCATTGATTCTTTCTAACAAATACTTGTTCTTAATTGTCACCTTGTTCAACTGTTTATAATCTACACAAAGCCTCATACTTCCATCTTTCTTCTTAACCAACAAAACTGGAGCTCCCAACGACGATACATTTGGTCTTACAAATTTCTTCTTTAATTCAACCAACTGCTTCTTTAATTCAACCAACTCATACGCATATATCATGTACGGTGCTATAGAAACAGGTTTAGTACCAGGTACAAGATCAATTGCAAACTCAACTACTCCTCAGGTGGTACATCAGGAATTTCATCAGGGAACACCTCAGGAAATTCATTCACTACTTGCAACTCTTTAATCTTAGCTTTACTTTCTGTAGATAACGACTCCATCAATGTAAACATTTGGGCTTCTTCTTTCATCAGCTTCTGCAACTCTTTAAACGACAATAACTCTACCCCTTCCTCTTCTGGAGTAGAAAACCTCATCGACTTACAAAAACAAGTAATACGAACATAGTTATACTCTAACCAATTCATACATAGGATTACATCCATCCCAGTCAACGAAAAACACTCCAAATCAACAAAAAAATCTCTATCAAAGATAGAAAACATGCAACTCAAACACAATATAGAAGTAGTCATCGATCCCTTAGCCGGAATCTCTACGACCATTTCTCCTTTCACCTAAGACAAGTCAAGACCCAACCTCTTAACACACTCAGCAACAATAAAACAATGGGTAACACCCATATCAATAATAGTAATTAAAGGAATAATATTAATGAAACATGTACCTCTGACGAGTTTTTTCTCATTAGTTGTCTGAGTCCCAGCTAAAGCGAACACCTTTCCTTCAGACTTTGCTTTCTTTGGCATTTGGCATTGGCTACCAATATTCCCTTCTTCACCACAGTTAAAGCATATCATCTTTTTATGCATGCAGTCAGATATCACATGCCCAACTTTTCCACAATGGAAACAACGGTTCACCTCAACGGTACACACATTACTCTTGTGTCCAGCTTCCCACACTTGAAAAAACAATACCAGCAAGAGCATCTCCCCCACTAGTTCTCTGACCTGAAGCAACATTCTACTTACCCTTACCAGCTGGTGTATCATAAGGCTTGCCACAGTTTTGCTGATTCTTGCCCCTTCTATCAGTAACAATCTTGTAGTGAGCGTTATTATCTTCCTCGAAGATCTTGCAACTATCAACTAGATCAGCAAAAACACGAATCTTCTGATACCCTACAGATTTCTTAATCTCCGAACGCAACCCGTTCTCAAACTTGATACACTTTGAAAATTCAGCAGTTGTCACATCATGGTGCATATAGAACTTCAACAACTCCATGAACTTTGCAGCATAATCCGTCACTGACATATTCCCCTGTTTCAGCGTAAGAAATTCAATCTCTTTCTTACCACACACATTTTCAGGATAATACTTTCACATAAACACTCTACGAAAAACAACCCAAGTTATCTATTCACCTGCAACTTCCAACCTTTCTCTGGTTTCCAACCACCAATCATCTGCCTCAACTGCCAACATGTGAGTCCCATAATGAACCTTTTGTGCTGGAGTTCATCACATGGAAAATTCTCTCAATTTCTTTCAACCAGACCAACACAACATTAGGGTCATACTTGCCCTTGAAGGTAGGCAGATTCTCCCTCTGAAAAGTCGCAAAAGTACGAGACTCGTCATTCTCGCCAGCATTCGGTAAATTCTGCACAACTTGAGCCATTGCTTGCATTGCAGTAGCCATCGCAACATCATTTCTTCTAGCCATCTCAACTTAACACTACAACACAATAAAAGTTAGAACCACATAACAATACTCGACTGTTAGACAACTACGACTCGACAATTTGGTCAGACAGACCGACCTGTTCTGATACCACTATTGTAACACCCCATTTCTACCCGACTTTATAATTTAAATCAGAGTTATTAAAATTTATCAACAAAAATAGGATATTACACTTTCAACTTTAAAATCAAATAACAAGATTTCATTCATAAACATGATTCACAACTACGCAACGAATTCAACAAAAATGTTTCAACTTTAAAACAACTTCCAAAATATTCAACCTCAAATACTTCAACATGGTTTTCGACATGAAACAACTAAAGACGATTTCATAAACTAAATAAAATCCACAAAATAAAACACGTGTTCATCCCCCCGAAGTGCTACGTATCAGAGCGACAAACACCGACTTGAGACGACTAAGTACTCACATCTTGGTTACCTGCACTTTACCAATAGAGGGCAACATTCAAACCAAAGGGGTGAGATATCGAATAACATAAACAGGAATATGATAATCAATATATAAGCAAGTATTCATACAATCACCCATTTCACACAACCAACAACATCAACATACAACTTGCAACCAACAACCAATAACAACATAGATAAAATGCGACTCAAATGCGACTCAACTTATATATGCATGTGGTACCATTTGGAGTAAACTCCCAACTTGAAATCTTGCCAGTTTATCAAGACATAACAACTATTTTCCAATCCATGCCAACTTTAATCGAGTATACGCTCCAACTTAAAAATATGCAAATGTATGCAAGTATGAATGTCATACAATAACAACATGAACAACAACTTAACAACTTGACAACTTAACAGCTTGACAACGTAATTCAACATTTGTCATAAGACCTGCAACTTAATAATCTTCCCAAAGATCGGGACAACACAACTTACAATAACTTATAACAACTTCAACGTGGAAAATGACAATTTATGTCTTAATCGATTAGATTGCTAAATTATTTATTTGTAATCCTCAAACCTACTATAATCAACTTATTTTACTTCAACTAAAAGTCTAAGGTCAACTCAACTCGAAACGAATTCGAAAACAGGACAAATCACCAAAAACTGCATTTTTTTGCACTCACTCTGCCCATACGCGTATTGACCAACCTATTATGCGTGACAACTTTTCCCCCAAGCCACTTCTTACACGTATCCTACGCAAATGACCAGAGAGCCTGAAATTCACCTTCCCTTATGCGTAACGCCTGCGTAACTAGGATATGTTACGCGTAATTCCCATCTTATTACGCGTAACACCAAATCTGTTACGTAAACAACCAGAATGCATACATTCCCATCTCTGCTATGAATTTACACAACTTCATCATTCCTTTCAAGCCTATTTGGGTTTCTATATCAATTTTATACTCTAAATCCAATATATCTATTCATCTACTATTTTCTACGATTGATTTTACGAACCCTAACTTCTTTTCTATACGATTTTCTACAAGAACCAGTCCAACAACACAGATACAACAATAATTTCTACAACAGAATAGTTTTTAGAACAACAATACAACAAGAACACATACTTCTTCATGAGATATTGGCACAAAAATTGATAACAATAATTCATACAAAACACAACAACAAAAATTATACGAAACCCAATCTACATACGAATTATCTAGTCTCGGTTATGGAATTTGAACCCCACCCTTACCTTGGATTGAAGGAAGCTTGAACTACAGTCCAAAATATCTACGTAAATCCAATCTAACCTATCCTTGTTCTTCCTCTAGACTTGTTCTTCTCACCAAAAATTCTGATTATCCCTAATTAGGTTTTCAGCTTGTTCTTATTAAACTCTCACTAATAAACTAAATTACTAACGGGCCTAAAACAACATCCCCAACTTACTACTCTTACACCACAACCAAGCCCAACTTAATATTATACTATTAACACTTATTTTATTTTTCGAATTAACTAATCCGACTTAATCAACTTAAACAACCCAAACAGAACTTAACCCGCAACATAATATCAACTTAAACAACTTAAACAACTTAACGATAAAAACGACAAAAAAATGTTGAACAACAATTAATAGGGAAAATACACAATAATATTTAATTAAATTTATTAATTAAACGCGGGTGTTACACTTTTGTTTAAGTCCAAAAGGAGGCTAGGTTACCTGTATGAGGCCCATGGGTCCTTAGATAAAGCCCAAGAAAAGGCTGGGGAAGGCTGAGTAACATCTAAGCCTGAGAGAAGACGCCTTTAGAAGGCCTGAGGGTCCTTGAATGGTGCACAAGAGGAGGCTATGTTTTGCCCTTGTTTTTGTTCTAGTTATTCAGAGGTTAGGTATGGTGACAATAACCCGATTGCTTAAATTCTAGCAGAGATGCAAATATAAACAGTAAAGATGTATGCAGACAAATAAAAGTGTTAGTGAATGCGTTTAACAACTTTAATATTGTCTTTGCTATGGTTTGAGTATTCTTAAGTTGTTTTATTAAGAATGAAGCTGGGAGTTACACTGGGAAGAAGATGCCCAAAATCCTGAGGGAGAAAGATTACATATGTTTTTTATATTGTATTCTCTTTGTCATTAAGAAGTATTTTATTTATTTGCTTTAGTATGAGGTGAAGAAAGATAACTTTGGCAAACAACTCTATTTTAAGCAAGCATAATAGTTTAAGAAAACAACAAGAAGTTTAGAAAGAGATAAGATGGCTTAGAAGCCAATAATAGGGCTTAAACATAAGGATGCCTATGGAATTAGTTTTGTTGATTACTTATCTGATGATTTCATACACAGAGTAGGACTTTGGTGCTGAAAAGGTGCCTACAACCTAGAAAGAAGTCATAGGAGTGAAGTTCAGACTAGTTGCTAGTGTATTAGATCTTTAGTCATAAAGATGAAAAAAGAAAAGGGGATGAGATTTGTAAGCAAATGCTCATGAATCTCTGTATAAGATATTGAAAACTGTTTAAGAAACAATTGGTAGGTTCAGGACTTAAAACAAAAGAATGAGTCCTAAACACAAAGGATTCCTCATGACACATTTTGACAATTCAATTAGAAAATAAATGGTTATGTGTAAAGATATTCACAAATGAAAACTTAATGCGGTGAAAAAGACGATGGCGCCGAGTTTTTAAAATTGGATCAGATGAACCCTAATGGTTCATTTTTCAAAAAGGGATGGGTCATACACTCTAATAGAGGCCCAAGAGTGTGACAAAAGTCAAATTGAAGGTGTGAAAGTCAAAATCCTAATTTTGAAATATTTTGAATATTTATTTGAATTAAAATATTAAAATATTTGATAAATTTCAAACACTAATGAAAAACAAGTTGAAACCTTGGATCAATGTTTGAAAAATTATGTTTTATCCATGAGACAACTTGAATATCATTTATGTTTGAAAAATCAAGTGAAAGAATTGAATTTAAAAATGTTTAGAGACAAATAAAATTAATTCTTTAAGAAAATAATAAATATATTAAAAAATATATTTTTTTGAGATTCTTTCATGAAATAAAATATTTAAACAATTTTGAGAATTAACGAAAAAAGAATTATTTGAAAACTCAAAATAATCAGAGAGAAATTAATTTTTGAATCAATTAACAAAAATCACAAAATTCAAATATTTGAATTTTCAAAAAGGGTGCCAAGAACATGGCTGAAGAACACGCGCGGAGTTGTTCTTGCTCAGAATTTGCAAAAGCCATTGTATCTCATGGAATAGGCATCCATTTGAGATGATTTAAACATCAAAATCACTCTTTTTAATCCCACGAATCCAATGGTACTAATTAATTTTATTTATTTTGTGTGTGGAGTGAGAAATCAGTGATGAACACTATAGAACCCTAATTTGGCCTGAGCCTCATGAAACTCTACATGATGATGATTTTGTGAAATTGATTGAAGGGAATTCCTTAGAATATGATTACACACATATGGCAAAAAGGTAGTGCGAGGAAATATGCATAGATTATGATTTGGCCTAGTTTGAGGCTTTCCTGAACTTGGAGCTGCAATTGGAGTTGTGATTTCGAGCTGGAGGTGTTACATAGATGTTTTGATGATCTGAACAGCTTCCCTACCCTATGGAGTATGTTTGAACACTTGGACTTGATTGCAAATGGTTGGATCAAGTTGTGGCCTTCAAGTTGTAGAAACAAGGTTCTTTGTGGTTTTGAAGTGTGATTCTGGGTTGGAGGTGTTTTAGAGGCGATCTAAGTGTTTGAACACCTTATAAATATCATATATGATATGTTGGAACAATTGGTTTGAGCTTGTGTTAGCTCAAACTCAAAAACCAGAAGTGATTGCTCAAAAAATTTAGTTTTGAGTCTTAGAAGAGAAAGCTTAGAGATCAGAGGCTTTGGTGTAATTTTTATGATGGAATAAGGTCTCTATTTATAGGAAAATATGTTGAGCAAACTTGGCCTATAATATTTAAAGTGAAAATATCACAATGGTGAGTCATGGTTTATGAAAAACATCTCTTACATGTGAAATAACTCAGCTATGCAACATCAAAATTCACATTCTTCAGAAGTTTGATACTTGGATTGGGTCCACCTATTGCTTGTTGAACAAGAAATCCAAGAATATGCCTTTTGGAAGCTTTGTGGCCCTTGGTTAAAAAATGCATATTGTTGAAATTCAAGAATGTCATTTTGGTGAATTCCATGGTGCAATCATGAGTTTGCAAGTTTGATCAGGTTTGTAATCATTTTTTAGATGCTTAAATCCACTTGACAATGTACCTTGACTTAAAAAATCAGATTTCATAAGTTTTTGAAAAATCTGTGTTTTGCAAAACAGTTTTGGACGCTCACTTTAATCCATGATTTCTTCATGTACAAGCAAGATCTTTTCATGTCAATTGGTTCTTTGAATTGTTGATAACATTTTCAAAAACATTAGTGTTTATAAAAGGATCTGAATCAGCTTGGAACTTGGTGTAAAATCCCTCCAAGTTTTGATGTTTTGCTGATGTTACACTTAGGCATATTTTTTCTAAGTGTTGAAAATCTGAATTTTTCAGAATTTTGATCCATCTTCAACTTGAAATCTATGAGGAATTGGAGTTTCTCCTAGTTTAATCATTTTTATATTGTTGCAAGGTCTTTCATTTGAGTTTTAGTTCAGCAAAATCTGATGCTTGGATCATAAGTAATGATGCTTGGAAGTTGGCCTCTTGAACACTTTTTCCCATAACTTAGAAAATTTTCTAAGTTTCAAAGGTTGCCCATTTTTCAAGTTATCTTCAATTTTTTATTTTTTATGATAAAATTCATTCATAGACTATATATACTTGAAATATAGGTCATGTGGATCATTTTGGGTGAATAAGTCAAACTTTGACTTTTTGGTCCAGATGGAACTTACATTGGATACCCCTGGATTTCTGATCTTTCAACTAGGTATTCTCTGAGGTATTTTTCCTTTTGAATGGACTTATATGATGTATGTGAGATATTTAAACCATTCCATATGGTATAGGCTCTTTTCCAAATGAAAATCTTGACTTTTGGTCCCTGATTAGTCAGAAACCGTAATTTGGGCATTGTGAAATCCTAATCTTGCAGTTCTTGATCTCCACACCTTTTGTACTTGTAATGGCTTGTCACAGTCATGTCAATATTATTGATGATATGTGGAGGTCTTGTCTCCTTTTCCCATGAAAAATTTCATCTGGAGGGCTCAGATGACTAAAACCCTAATTGGTGATTGTGATTGCTCGGGGCCCAGATCACTGAAACTTTTGTATAATCTTTGAAAGATTTTCTATCATTTGAGATTCCTTAATCCTTTTATTAGTGATTGAAAGGTTGGAAATATTATGCATTGATGATTGTTCTTTTGCCTGAATCCTCTGAGGAACTCAAGAATCCTGAGTCATTGTGGGGATACTGTTCAAACCAGTCTGGTACAGTCCTTTGGCGAGTGGATTTATTCTGATGATGTACATATATTAGGGTCAAAATTTAGGGTATGACATATAATGCTCCCCAACTTCTTTTGGGAGGGAAAACAAAATACACATGTGGCACCCACTACCCTCTCATGGCGCCCGCCATGTGAACTAGAGGAGGAATGTTGTGAAGATCGTGGCATCAGTTTGAAATCATCCTTCTTATAGCTTACCCTATGATGGCCGCAATGGTGGATGCCATGTGAACATTTTGCTCAAAAACTGATTTTTCTGCTCATTTTTCTTCAATTTTGCACGAGGATCTCTTGATGGACTAGAAACCTGAAAACAATACAAAAACAAGCATAATAAAAGAAAATAGCAATAAAAATACTAATAAACATGTGCAATCCGAGTCAAATACGTAGTGTGATTCAGTGTTATCAAATTCTCCACACTTAAACCTTTACTTGTCCTTAAGCAAAACAATTTATAGCTCATGAAAGAAAAATCGGCATCAGTGAATGATTTGGGCTAAAAGGGCTTCTAAGTTCAAACTAGGATGAGGTGATAGGTACTAACTAAACGAACTAAGGGCATCGTAATAACCCTTTTTCGCAAAAACAGACATAAACTTCATTCCTATACAAACCAATTCATGAACTGCCTTTTCATCTCTTTTGGGTCTTCTTCATTCTAGCGTAATCACATTAAGCCTGTTTTTCGTACATACTCATAGTAAAGTGACCGGTTAGTGATTCTTTCTTTTAAGAAATGGGGCTCTGGTACATAAATTGGTGTAACCCCTTTATTTTCCCAATTGTAGTTGTGCGGGATCGGATCGTAATCCTCCCTACCAAGTCCAGTACCATATACCTCTGAACCAACATACAATGGGCTACTCTTATTCTTTTTATTCTCTTTTTTCTCCTCTTTTTGCAAATTTTTACAACTTTTTAGGTTAAATGACCTTGCGAGGGTCACCTATCCTGAGTTGCCCTTTTAAATATTAAAATAACACAACAGACAAAATTCACTTATATTCATCGGTCCCCTACATAGAGGATTCTTAGGCCGAATATGAGTGCTAGTATAAACTACTAAAGGGTCTATTCTAAAATGATAATTAAGGCCATGGGATCGATTCCTATAATCATGAAGCTTATGATGTTAAAACGATACTAATGTTTTGAAAAGTTTTCCCAAGTCCTCTACATCCTATCTCAAACCTGTCTCAAAGCCCAAATGATTCAAAATAATATTAATTTTCTTTTTTCAAATTTTTTTCGTAAGGCTAAATAAATGGGGAACTAAAGACACACATCACAAATGACTCGTTAAGCACATGTATTCGCTAAATGTTAACTAATAAAACAAGGAAAACAAACTATAAAGCAAACAAGTAAAATGGAAAGGAAATACGAGAAAATAAAATCTCCTTCCACGATTAAACCGAACATTGTCCCTAATGTTTCGAAATAAGATAGGGAGAGAGTAACCTGAAAAACCTACGGGATATTGTTGGTATTCTCGTCACCGTGCGATGAGTTGTAACACCCCAAATTTGCCCTCTCATTTTCATGGCATCTCGCATACTTTGCATTGCATCTTCACATAGAAAAATGAAGCATAACATCCGTAGCATATCATAAGCTGGCAGTTTTTTTTTAATTCAAGTGTGGTTGTTCAGTTCACGATTCAAGTAATCAGGAAAAATTTAAGACAATTCAAGTGGTCATGCTTCAGTTACAAGTTATCCAATGGTTCAAGATTGGGTGTATTCATCATTATCAGTGGCTTGTGAAAGAAATACCGAGATTGACTTTGGGCTCAAATTAGACTTTCCTATCTATAATCCTTGATCCATTATCATATCCATATTTTATTTGTTTCTCTTTTCCAACCATAATTCATTTTATTTTTAACCGAATTAATTCATATTAATGCCCAACTTAGCCGATTATCCATATACCTATTATCCATTTTATATCAAAATTCATCTTTATTTAATTTCTATCCAAAAATTTCTTTTATTATTTTCATTATCCATTTTTTCCATTTTTGAACCCAACCTTTTTTTAGAGCCTATTTACATTTTTTTATGACAACAAAATTTTAAAAAAAAGAAACAATTTCATCAACTTCTACTTTTCCAGCTATATTTCCACCGCTACTACCTTCCCACGTGACTCCCTTCTTTTCCAGCTTCCATACACACACGTCATCAACAGCTGAACAAGTATCAGCCAAGATTAATACAAGCCATTCCCAAAACGACATGAACAAGTCTCCAAACACCACATGAAACACATACATCAACAAATAAAACGGAGAGAACAACACACCAAAGGCGTGACCCATCAAAATGCACAGGTAAACAACATGAAACACAGTGAAGTGCCAAAAAAAAGAAAACGTAACAGAAAAAAAGGAAAAAAAAGAAGTAGTTGTAACCGAATTCAGTGGGGGAAATAACAAACTAAAAAAAAAGCATCAAGGAAATTTTTCCTTATTCAGCATGACCAATATTCAGCATGACCAATAATCCAAATTCATCATCACTCTTCATAGAAAAAACCTGAAACCGAAATGCATTCTTCATCAAAAACAAAAACGATTCACTCTTCTTCTTGAGATAACACCACCTTCATCAACGACAAATGGAGTTCGCTTTTCCACAAACCAAATTTCTCGTCGTTATTCTTCATCATCACTCTTGAATCAAAACAAGAAAAAAGTCTTCATCACTCTTCAAGCTGACAATGGTCGACAACGGAATTCATTCTTCATTCATCACCAACAAACGACTTCATCTTCCTCATTGCATCACCATAACTGGATTTTGAATTCGACATCATCACAACAACACACATCATCCTCTTTTTCATCAACGCGTAATTGAATTCATCATGATCGTTTTCACCGCACATAATCATCATCATCACATCAACATCGCTATCATCAATCTGTAACAAAAAACACAACGGCGATAGTGAAACGGGAACGAGAAGGAAGAAGAGTTCGAGAAGTGACGAGATCGCATCTTACCAAGTTTTCGTTATTTTCGATTGACAGGTATTCCTCTGAACACTCTTTTAGGAGTGATTTTAGTTACGTTTTGAGTTTCTCTATTATCGCTTCTGCTTGCTTCGATCTAGAGACATGGTTGAGTTTTTCGTGAAAGTGATTTTGGATTTGGAACGAGGGAGTGTTTTTAGTTAGTGTTTGTGTGAGGGGTTTTTGCGTGAGTGTGGTTGGACGACGGGATGAACTCCGGCGGCGACAACAAGGTCATACGGAGAAGAGGAAGATAAGGACGCGTTTGGAGAGAGAGAGAATCGTGAATGTTGTTTTAGATTTGTTTCTGTTTGTCTTTTGTATGTGATTAGAAAAATTTATATAGTTATTAAAATTGGTTGAGTCAGGATAAGATTAATGGTGGATTTTTTGGATTTCGTCCACACCGGCGGTGACACTTGTCATCGTCCGGTAGGACCTGCTTCTTTTTGCACCCCCAGCCTGGCCAATTTATTTTTTCTAACTGTTTTGTTACTAGTTCGCACCCCCTCCTTTTTTCTTTGTTTTTATTTCCTTTTTACCTAATTTCAATTTTATTTCCTAAAAAATATAAAAACACATTAGAAAATTCCCCAAAAAATATTTTAGCATCTTAACTCATTTTAGAATTTTCCATGCTTTTATTTTCTGATTTCATTGAATTTTCATTTTTATTTCGAATTTCCATTTAATTTCTTTCTCATTTAATTTCCATAAGAACACTTTAACTTGTAGAATTTATTTCTTTCACCTTAAGTAACATTTTGACACCATTATTTTTGCATCATTTTAAGGACTCTGAAAAGAACCTAAAAAAATATTTTTGTCATATTTTAAAACTCTTTTATCCATAGTTTTAGGAGTCTTGTTTGTGCGAATTCTTTAATTGTTCTTAAGCGACTTTGTGTGACCATTTGATGGATTTTTGTTGCGAATTTTTGAAAGCCCTTTTGTTACATTGTTGACTTTGGAGACTTAATTTCATAATTTTATCATGACCTTTGCTTTGTGTTTGGTGCCTTATTTCTTAAGTAACTTTGTGTGTTTCTTTCTTACCTATTTCTAACGTAGTTTGAGGAAGGAATTTATGTCATCCTATTAGGTTTGCTTGGTAGTTGTTTTAGGTTACCTCTAGGGTTTAGGTTCTGACTTTGTGATTGTAGTTTGGTTTGTGACCTTCATCTTTGGTTTTTGTATTGTTTGAATCTTCTTATTTTCACTTTATGTTTATGTGGTTCACTAACCTTTGTTTTGTAGGGGTTTTTGGTAAGTCATGTGTGTGGGAGGGCATCCCACATACAATTTATTCCTTCATCTCTTTATACTTTAAATTTGTGATTGTCTTAGTCTTATGCTATGCTTGCTTAATTTCATGACTCCCTCTTAGAAACAACTTAACTTCTTTAGAGAAGTAAGTTGTCTTCTAACGTCTTCTTCTCCTCTTCTTTATTTCCTTCTTTTTTCCTTCTTTTTCATTAGGATATAATTCAAGTCACACTAACCTAGGACTCCCATGCATCATAACTCTTAGGATTGTTAGTCCCCCTTAGTTTTTAACTTTTAGATCCTTTTGGTGCTCTCTCTTTCTCATCTTCATACAAAAACCTAAAAAACACTTAATAATGGTTGAAATAGTCTTGTGTGTAGGGACTTATGCCATAGGGAATTTGTATTCATTCCATCTTGGAATAATACACTTGTCTAGCATGATGTACAAGTCTAATCATGGGACTACTTTCATAAAGAAAACCTTAAAAGGTACTTCTTCATCAACAAAACCCAAAAACATCTAATAATTTCAACAAGCTAGTGAGAATATGCCCTAATCCTTGGAACCAAGTCTTGGATAAATTATCCTTACTCGGTGTGCTTGTTCTATTACTCCATCTTGGAATGTAGTAGCAAGTACAAATTCCATGGAAACGGACTTGAATTCACTTCCTTGTGCCACACTCATAAGAAACTCATAAAAAACACTGGACAAAGAATAAGCATCTCTCCTTAGGGACTTATTTTCTCATCACCTTCACTCCTTTCATAAGAACTTGCTTCTACTTGTCAGTTTGCAAGACAGTAATGCACTCGTTCCATACGAGCCTGCAACACCTGAGCATTGACATAAGCAATTCAAGCTTTTAAAACACAAGAAATTTTCCACCCCTAGTTAGGGGAACTACGGCGACTCTGATCCTCATGTCCAGATGAGGTACGTAGGCAGCGGGGTAGGGGCCGTTCAGGCACTCTTTTATTTTCCCTACATTTTCCCCCTTTCTTTTCCTTTCTTATCCAGATCTAGATCCTTTTTTTTGCATTAGTTTTCATCCTTCACCCTTTGAAACAATTTCTTTGCAAGCGTGGATCCCGTCGGGTACGGCGGACGATCTGGGGTGCTAATACCTTCCTAGGTCGTAACCGACTAATGAACCCAGTTCTTTGGTTCTCAGGACCTTTGTCGTTCCTTTTCTTTTCTTCGGTTTGTGCAACATTACCTTTCCCGTTCCTTCAAGATAAAAATGTCTGGCTGGCGACTCTACCCCTTTTCCGCGCCACTTTCGCATTTGTACCAGGATGGAAATCCAGGGAGCGACAGTTGGCGACTCTGCTGGGGAACGAACCCAAAATATCTAGTTTCCCCTTGAAAGTCTCTCCTAGCGCTTGCGTGTTTCTGTTTCGTTGGGTGTTTGATTGTTTGTTGTTGCGTGTTTAGTTTACTATTTTATTTACAGTTTTATTTACAGTTTTCAGTATTTATTTTCATGCATCATATGTATATACTGGACTAGTTTTCTTCTTGGTGGGACTTGGGGGTTATTATTACTGTGAGATAAGCCAAGTACCCGACTCGAGTGCACCCTAGGACTTAGAGTGGTTCCACTTTGGCTTCATAGCATCTTGCTATGTTGGTATTAGTAAGTTCCACGCCCAGACTTGCGACCGTCTTGGAAATTTATTGATATCAAAATCTTTCTGGGTCATTACATAACCTCGACAATTATGTGCAGCTAAAGACCGATCACTAAGGACCTTTGTGGAAACATCCCTCTCCAGTGGTGACAATGGTAGACCACATTTTGTGGCAAACCCATTCGCACCCGAGGGCCCACTGGGAACTCACATAGGATGGCCTAGTTCTCTTATAGGAACTCAGTCAAAGCATCTGGTCGTATGCCGATAGTACTGTATCCTAGGGTTGAATGTACTATTGTTTCTCGATTTCAACATTTAAAGCTAGGGACTTATAAGGGATGCTTGTTTTTCCCTAACTCACGCTAAGACATTCCTGAGTAGTACATAATGCTTAACCAATTCCCTGATTTGGTCGTGAGTCATTTCTCGTAAATGGTGAACGTATTATTGCTATTCAGCTTTGAGAGTCCGTGATTTTTGACCCGGAGCACACCTGTGAGATTGGGAGGGGTGTCGCTCCCGAAAAGACTTACGTCCCGGTGCAAACGCGAATGGTCGGCGATGTTGGAGGTTGAGGTTGAATAGAGTCGCCAACTAGGCATTTTTATCCCGAAGGAAAGGTAATGCTGCATAAACCTGGAAGGGTATGGATAAGACGGTTGCGAACCAGAGAAACTGAGAAAGGGGGTTGATTACGACCTGGGAAGGTATTAGCACCCAGATCGTCCGTCGTACTAGACGGGATCTACGCTTACTTGATTGTGTTTAAAAAGGGTAGTGTATGTGCTGACTGTGTTTAAAGGCTAAGGAAAGAAAATACAGTGTGTCAGTGCAAAAGAAAGGGTGAAATGCTCAAGACTGAGGCTTAGAAAAGAAAGATGAAAGAGGAGGATGACAAATAGACTTTTGTTCGATAATTGTTAAGTTATGCCTACGTATCCTCTCGTGCAATGAGGAAGTCAGAACACCGTAGTTCGACTCAAAGAGAATGAAAATGATTTTGACTGTGAACCGCTTGCTTGTATATGCTCAAGTGTATGACTCATCTGGCTCGAGTGCTAACTGTCTTGCATTAGACGGAAGAAGCGAGTTCGCGTTTTCAGAGTGAGTGTGATGAGAAAAGAATCCCGGAGGAGACGTTTATTGTTTGTTTTTGTGTTTTCAGTTTTTTTATTGTTTTTTGGTGTTTTGCATAGGATAATGAGCTTAAGCCTATATCAAAGGTTGTAAACTCATTATATCCTCCCTGATTATGGATAATGAGCCTACTTAAGTGTGAGATAAGCATCTCAACTTAATTACCAGGATGATATAGGATTAAGATCATTAACCTATTTTTGATTATTAAGTGCCTTTGGATTTTTGTTTAGTGTTAAGTAATGAGTTTAATCTCTAAGAGACGGATGATAGACGAGAACACTTAAGCTGAGGAAGACTCCTCAACTTAATCCATGGTTAGGGATTAAATTCATTATATTACAAGCCTTTATTAAGGAGGGATTTTAATTAAAGGGGTGGGATTAATAAATGTATTTTGAGTTTGTAAGACAACTTGAGGGGGACTTGTCCATTAAACACTAGGGTTAGTCCCTCTTAACCAAAAGGAAGAGATAAAACCCTAATGTAAGGCCCAAGTTACAAGCTTATGTCTTGATCATTATTAAGTGTTTTGATTAAGAAGTGTAAACAAATTAAAGGTTTAACACTAAGGATTAAATTTATACACTCCATCCTAAAATAAGGATGCAGGCATAACCCTAATTCAAAGTCCTAAAACTTTAAGTGCTTAGCCTCTGATTATGAGATGAGAAGAGAGACTCAAGGAGACTCAAAGGTAAAAACTAAGGGGATACTATTTACAACCCTAAAAATTATCATGCTTGGATATCCTATGGTTTGTGAGGCATAATAGAAGATCTCCAGGAAGCCAACAAGGAAGAAAAAGCAGATGAAAAGAGAAGGAGAGAAAGAATAAGTTACTTACTTCCTGAAGAAGATAAGTAACCTAAAAGAAAGAAAGTAAGAATGAGAGAGCATAAGTGAATTAGATTCACTTCAAAGACAAGTAAATAATGCATATGAAGAGATGAGAAGAGGTGGGATGTGAAGGCAAATCCACATCACAAACAACTTACCATAAGCCCCTGAAATATTAGTATGGATGCATAAGACATAAAGCAAAAGGAAATGAGATGAATAAAGATGCAAAGGCCAAAACCAGGAGTGTATATGCAAGGAAAATGTGTTATGAGATGATGCAAAGTCATACATAATGCTTATGGATGTTCATACAAGGATGAGATGCAATGGAAGCTTGTTTAGAAGCATGAAAACACATGGATGTTCGTGAAATGTAATGAATGCAAAACATAGCAAATGAATGAAGAAATGATCAAGCAATGTTCAAGCATGTCTTAAGATGTCTAATATGCCATACAAATGAATGAAATGTCATGGAAAGTTCATATGATGATGATATGCAAAGATGAATGCAAATGAACATGAGAAATTAGGGTTTTAACGCAACATGAGATGCATATGGCCAAAACAGAAGCATACATCATGATAAAAATTTGAAATTGAACTCAAACAAACCCTAAACATATACAAGATCACTCACCAAAGGAGAAGGTCAGAAACTAAACCTAGTGAAAGTTATGGATTTCCTAAGTTAATTGGGGTTTTTGGATACTTCTAAGGGAAAAATGCAAATCAAATTGAAAATACAATGCAAAATTATGAAATAAATAACCTAGATACTAGATGCAACATTTGAAACAATGCAAAAATAACCAAGTTCAAACTCATCATGGTTAGGCAGAAATGATTTTTCCAAGTTAGGGTTAGAAAATGTGATTTTTAAGAACCCTAATTCAAAGATAATTGTGAAAATGTGATCAAAACTAAAAAGACATTTGTATGGTGATTTTGAAAATGTTTCTAAATTTCTAAGAATGCTTTATGAATTTTTTGGTGATTTTTAGAAACCTAAATATATTTTTAATTAATTAAAATCAATTAATAAATTAAAATCAATTAATAAATTAAAATCAATTAATTAATTAAATAAAACATTTAAATGTTTTAAAAATACTTTTTAAATGCAAAAATTAAAATAAAAAATGTTTTTGAATTAAGAAAAATATTTAAAGTAAAAATGCAGAAAATGAGATTTTTTAAATTGTTTTTGCTATTTTAAAATAAATGTGGAAAGAAATGAAATAAAAATGAAATAAAATGAAGTAAAATGAGAAGTAATCAAGATCTATGGCCCAGATTTGAAGGGGGGTTGACTGGCGTGCAAATGAAAGATCAGGATCCTTTCTGATTAATTAATTAAAGATTAAGTTAATTAAGTGGATTAGGGTTTTAATGAGACAATCCGGGCCATCCAACACACGTGGGAAACACAAATCCAAAGTCTATAATTCAAACTGGCACTTAACCCCAATTAAGCCCTAATCTTTTTCAGGCGATCGGAACAGTGTTTCGATCGTCTTCTCCGGCCAACTCTTCACTCCATCTCACTCCCTAGGCCACCCCAAACTCCCTAAATCTCCAGAATCACTCACTAAACATCATAGGACAAGAATCAAGCAACAAGAACAATTTATTTTGCATCAAACAAGAGAATGTTATCAATTAACTAATTAAATAAAACATTTAAATATTTTAAAAATACTTTTTTAATGCAAAAATTAAAATAAAAAATGTTTTTGAGTTAAGAAAAATATTTAAAGTGAAAATGAATAGTTTGTGATTTTTTAAAAGTCTTTTTCTATTTTAAAATATATATGGAAAAGAAATGAAATAAAATGAAATTAAAATCAAATAAAATGAAAAGTATACCAATCTGATGGTCCAGGTTTGAATGGGGCTTGACTGCGCGCGTAGATGAAGGGCTAGGATCCACTTTGGCTAATTAATTATATTTATTTTAATTAATCAGAAATTAACATTAATGAACTAATCTGGTCCGTCCATTCACCTAAACTAATCAAGATCCAAGGGTCCTTATGCAATCTGGGCACTAAACCCTAATTAAACCCTAATTAACTTCAGGTGACCGGAACAGTGTTCCGGTCATCTTCTCCGGTGACACCAAAACCCTAAGTCTCTCTACAGGCCACCCCACCCCAAATTAGTTGCCCAAAAATGATCCTCTACTTACACAAAACTCAAATCATTCATCAAACATGATTTACAACACACAAACATGGAGAATCGAAGAAGAACAAAAATCTGGACAAAATTTCAGAAGTTCATAACATGCTCATTTCTTGACCATTTTCAAATCTAAAAGCATCAGTGTGATCCCCATAACATATATTTTCATTTTATAACAAGAAATTTAAGCTCTGAAAGATTTTGTTCTTGAGCATACCTGAGCTGATGAACTGCAAATGTGAGCTTTCAGGGCCCCTCCTTTGTGAAAAAAGCTTCCTTTGATCCTCCTGATGCTAGTGGAATGCTTGAAAAGCTTTGAGAGTGACTGGTTTGTGGTGTATGGTTTTGGTTTAGCAGAAATGGAGGTTTGGTTTAGGGAGCTTTTAAGCCATGGTGAAAGGTGGTTTGTGATCCTTATGATGTGTGGAGATGATTGGTGGAAGAAGATTTGAGGTTTGATGCTTGTGTGATGAGATTCGAAGAGATGAATGTCTTTGAGGTTTTTTCTGAAACTCAGCTTAGGGCTTCATTAAGGCTTGCGTGTGTTGTGTAATGAGCTCCTTGATATCCACATAAACAATGATGATTGGCCAGAGAGTTGTTGTGGCACAGGCTGATTGGTTTGGGAGGTTTTGTAAAAAGTCAAGATTGTGTACTATGAGGTATGGGCTTGGGTCAGAGCTGGCTTGGGGGCTTGCTTTGCCTCAGCTTGCATCAAGGATGGCCTTAGGAATGGATTTGAGGATCTGGATTACATGATACAAGAGTTATCACATGTTTTGCAAATTTCCCTCTTTGAGAATTTTGTGAAAATGGCTTATAAAAACTTGCAATCCAAGGCATAATTCTGATCAAGGCAAGTCATGTGATGTTTTTATGATGCTTAGAAGTCAATTAGAGGTCATGAAAGTGCTTAGAACTTGAATTTGCAAAAATCCCTCTTTGGCATGAACTTGAAAATTATAGGATTTTTCCCAACTTTGAAAGATCATATCTTGAGTTCTAGGATGAATCAAGAGGAGTTCTTGTACTTTTTGAAAATGAGAAGATCCAATCTACAACTTTCATGTTTAAGCTTTTTTCATTTGAAGCATTTTTGATCAAGAAAGAGGAGGTTGAAAATCGTTCCCAAAATGGAAAGTTTTCATTACAAGTCATGTCCAAAAATGGAAAGTTTGCAAATGGCTTGAAATTCTTCAATCTTGTGAACTTCTAACCACTTCTAAGATCAAATAAAGATCATAGAACCTCAATTTGATGAAAATGATCCATTGGTTCCATTGGTGGTGGCCTCAGATGCCCTGATTCTGACTTTTCTTGCACAACAAGTTACCAGTTGATCAGATGACTTCCACAATGAATTTCTTCATCAAATTTGGTACAAATTCTCCTTATAACATATTGAGACCATTAGAATCAAGAATGACCAAAAAAATAAGGTTAAGGGCCTCAAACCCAAAACTCTAATTTTTAGGTCATTTGTAGAAAACCCTAGCCTGCCTGGACCTCTGTGCAATCCTTTGTGATTTTGTGACTTCAAAGACTTCTTGGGGATGTATTAAGATCATAGACCACTCATGGACCCTCTTGGCATGCTTCAAGACCATTAGATAGCTCAGATCACTTCTTGGATTCATCTGATCACAAACCCTAGATGCAGCCTATGCAGTGAAATAAACTATGCAAGGTGAGATGATATGCTTATGCAATGTAATATGAAACGATCATAAGCCATGGTGTGAGAAAAAGGTGAGGGAAAATTTGGGGTGTTTACAGCTGCCCCTATTCAAGCATGAGTTAGCTGTGCAGGGTGTAAGCGTCTGGCTTAACAGACAAACAAGATAACTTGTGGTTGAATAGCAAAGACAACCCGAAATTTGCACTCACTGGGGAGAAGAAGAAAAGGGATATAAATTGTAATTGGCAGTATGGTATTAGTATCAAATGAAAGCGATAGAGGATGACCATCGAGCAGAGGATGCCTGCTGGGGATAAACAACGGTAAGTAAAGCAACGACGGGGACGACCATCATGCTCGAAAATAAAGAGACCGCGATGGGGATGGCCATCGGGTAAAGAAATAAAACTCTCTGGGGATTAAAAAGATGAGGAAGGCACTGACGGGGACGACCATCAGGTTAAAGGGTAACTAAACTGCGATGGGGACGACCATCGGATAAAAGAATAAATGAAATAATGATGAGGGACGGTCATCAAAAGGTGAAGGACGATCACCTAGCAGGGGACGGCTGCTGAAAATATCACGACATAGGACGAATGTCGGATAGAAAAGATCAATGATGGGGAAGGCCATCAGATAAGCATGATGAAGGACGATCATCAAGAGCTGAAGGACGATCACCTAGCAGGGTACGGCTGCTCTTAGGGATTATCGCGACATAGGACGAATGCCAGATAAAAGATCGACAATGGGGACGACCATCGGATAAAATGATGAGGTACGGTCATCGAGAGGTGAAGGACGATAACCTGGCAGGGGACGACTGCCGAAGATATCACGACATAGGACGAATGCCGGATAGAAAGTTCCAACAATGGGGATTCCACTGGGGATAGGATGAGGTACAGTCATCCAAAGACGAAGGACGATCACCTGGCAGGGGACGGTTGCCGAAAATATCACGACATAGGACGAACGCCGGATAGAAAAGATCAACGATGGGGACGACCATCAGATGAAATGATGAGGTACGGTCATCGAGAGGTGAAGGACAATCACCTGGTAGGGGACAGCTGCCGAAGATATCACGACATAGGACGAATGCCGAATAGAAAGGTTGTTTTGTTGGCGACTTACTGGGGGTGGTAAACACGGACGAGTGCTTATGCTTTGAAATAAAAGATATAAGTGTTTGACAGAGTGTATAGACTAAAGATGCGGACGAGTATCCATAGGATCACGATACGGACGAGTATCGATAGAAACAAATACTGACACGTGTTTAAGGATGATGATACAGACGAGTATCAATCGGTTAAGCAAGGAGCACGAACGAGTGTTTGATTTGCCAAGGAGGTGACATATACAAAATACAGACGAGTATCAGAGGATTGTGTATAAGTATGTACAAGTGTTCGATATGCTGGGGAAATATGTGCAAGACACGGACGAGTGTCAAAAATATTGAGCAAGGGACACGGACGAGTGTTTTGACTTGTTGGGGAAGTATGATACGGGCAAATGTCAAAAAAAGAATACGTATAAGTTATGAATAAGTATCTGTATTGAGAGTGCGAAAAGTATTCTGGATTTGTCTGCGGGGGATAATTTTTGCGAAGTGATTTTGTATTTACAGGTGACTGGCTCGAACCTGACTTATGATCATGCAAATGTTTGATTTTTGCCGTAATGCTCTGTATTAGACGGAATGCTACGCTTAGTTTGGGAAAAATGATGTGAATGCTATGATTATGCAAATGAGAGACCCGACCCGAGATCCGGATCCTGCAGGGAGAAAGATCTATGGGCGATCCGTTTGGAGAGAGAAATCCGCTGGGGAAAGAGATCATTGGCGGATCCGTGGGGAGAAAAGATCACTGAACAATCTTTCTAGGGAACTCTGTGGCGCTTTGGGGGAAGAAATCTGTGGGGATCCCGGTTGGGGAAGCTTCTTGTTGAAGAGACTAATGATGGGGATAAGGAGGCTTCGGAAACTCTGCTGGGGAACAGAAAACCCTGGCAACTCTACTGGAGAGAAACTGGAAACTTTGCGGGAAAGCGACTCTGCCGACTCTGCTGAGGATGAGAGAATCCTAGCAACTCTGACGGGGAACAATAGTTTAAGCACTGCTCGAGAGATTCTTCTTGGGGAGAAGAGAACTTCTGGGAAGTAATCTATTGTAACTCTTTCGTCCAAGCGACACGCTGGGGATTTAATGAGTTTCTTGAAGGATCCTCTAAGGGGATGACAACTTCGTGGGGGATACTCCTGTCAAGTAATCCTGTTGATGAGGTAATTGCTGACTTGGCTGGGGATATAATGCTTGATATGCCCCATGATATGAGATTGTCTGATTTGAGTACCTGCAACCTGTTAAACAAAGGAAACGCACAAGTGTCCCGAGGTATCCTCAACCAGATTCTGTCATAGGAGTTAGATTTATCTAGGAGCAACATATTTCCTGCAATCATTATATTAAAAATGGCTTATATGTTTTCATGCAAGTGTTATATTATGAACTTTGGACATTTTGAAAACGAAATAAAATGTACAAAACAAAGTGTGACTGAGAATTCTGGTTTTATTGATTTGCGTGCCCTGAATAGGCGAGTACAAATGAAGAAGTGAATCCCTGAAAGAAGGAGATTGCTGTAAATTGAGAAAACAAAAAGTGTTGGCAATGTTGAAGTTGACGCTTCAGTGAGCTTCCTCTGCTATGACCCGTATGACCTTGACATTCTTCTTATCTTGCTTTCTGAAGAAGGTTGATTCTGAATGACGCTTTATCCTTTCGAAGCTTGCCATGTTGTGAGTGATACAGACGAATTTAGAATGCAGTTGTTCGCTTATTCCCTGATTTTGCATGGATCGCCCTTTCTGGTTTTCAATCCACCGGGATACCCATTTTTGCCTGAGCTGTCCGATGTGGCTTTTCAACTCAGCGGGTGTACATTTTTTTTTATTTTTCCCTTATTTTTGCCCGAGTCTTTTATTCTGTTTTTGAATCGCCAGGATGCCCTATTTTTTCCTGGACTTACATTCTGTTTTTATGTCCAGCGGGTCTTTTATACGAAGTATTTTTAACTGCATATGAATTCACAAGAGATAAGAAATCTTCACCATCCATAGTAGTGAGCATCAGTGCCCCACCAGAGAAAACTTTCTTCACTATGAATGGGCCTTCGTAGTTTGGCATCCATTCCTGAGGTCTGACTTTCTGATCGAAGGCTTTCTTCATTCTCTTTTGATATAACTGCCCAGGACAGATGGCTGCTAATCTCTTCTCCTCAATCAGACTTAGTTGATTATATCGAGATCGGACCCATTCTGCTTCATCCAGCTTCACATCCATCATTACCCGTAAGGAGGGTAGTTTAACTTCAACAGGTAGGACAACTTCCATACCATACACAAGCTGATAAGGTGTTGCCCCAGTAGATGTTCTGATGGAAGTTCGGTACCCATGAAAGACAAATGGTAGCATTTTGTGCCAGTCTTTGTAGGTGACTACCATCTTTTGCACAATCTTCTTGATGTTCTTGTTAGCTGCCTCAACAACGCCATTCATCTTTGGCCTGTAAGGAGAAGAGTTGTGATGTTGAATTTTGAAGTCCCGGCAAAGTTCTTCCATCATATTGTTGTTCAAATTGGAACCATTATCAGTAATGATTCGCTCGAGAACTCCATATCGACAGATGATATCCCTTTTCAGAAATCGAGCTACCACTTGCCTGGTGACATTTGCATACGAAGCTGCTTCAACCCATTTGGTGAAGTAATCAATGGCTACCAGGATGAATCTATGACCATTTGAAGCATTCAGTTCAATCTTTCCAATCATATCAATGCTCCACATGGCGAAGGGCCAAGGTGAAGACATTACATTCAAAGGATTCGGAGGCACATGCACTATATCTGCGTAGATCTGGCATTTGTGGCATTTCCTGGCATAGGCACAACAGTCTGCATCCATTGTGATCCAGTAGTAACCCGATCTTAATAACTTCTTTGCCATTGCATGTCCTCCAGCATGGGTACCGAAAGAACCTTCATGTACTTTGTGCATCAGTAGGTCTGCTTCTTTCTTGTTAACACCTTTGAGCAAGACCATGTCGAAGTTTCGCTTGTATAAAGAGCCATCAACATTGAGGAAGAAACTGCCGGTTATCCTTCTTAATGTCTTCTTATCTTTTGACAATTCCCTAAGTGGGTATGTCTGAGTTTCCAAGAAGCATTTGATGTCATAGTACCAAGGCTTGTTATCAGTGATAGTGTCCACAGAGAATACATATGCCGGTCTGTCCAGTCTGGACACCAAAATCCGAGGTACGTGATTAGCAGCTTGTACTTTGATCATGGATGAAATGGTGGCCAAAGCGTCTGCAAACTGATTCTCATCTCGAGGGATATATTCAAGCTTAACTGTTGTGAAGAAGGTCAACAATCTCCTCGTATAGTCACGGTAGGGAACCAGGTGCTCTTGATGAATATACCACTTGCCGTTGGTCTGGGTGATTACCAAAGCTGAATCTCCGAATACATTCAAGGTTTTGATCCTGAGATCAATGGCTTCCTCAAGACCCATGATACAAGCTTCGTATTCCGCTTCATTGTTAGTGCAGGCAAAGGTGGGTTTTACTGAGAAAGGTATATGAACTCCTTTAGGTGTAATAAGTACTGCACCAACCCCACGACCGTTACAATTAACTGCCCCGTCAAACATCATAGTCCATGCTTCTTCTGGGCTAGGCCCTTCAGTGTGAACTGGCTCATCACAATCTTTCGCTTTTAAGAACATGATGTCTTCATCAGGGAAGTCAAATCTCATAGGCTGGTAATCATCAATGGGTTGCTCATCCAGATAGTCAGACAATACACTACCCTTGATGGCTTTCTGAGAGGTGTACTAAATGTCATACTCTGTTAGAATCATTTGCCATCTTACAACCCTTCCGGTAGGTGCTGGCTTCTCAAATATGTACTTGACTGGGTCCATCTTTGAGATCAATAAGGTAGTATGAGTCAACATATACTGTCTTAGTCGGTGAGCAGCCCACGCTAAAGCACAACAAGTTTTCTCGAGCAGTGAATAACGTAGTTCACAGTCGGTAAACATTTTTCTTAGGTAGTATATTGCACACTCTTTTCGACCAGACTCGTCATGCTGGCCCAAAACACACCCCATTGACTCTTCTAATACTGTCAGGTACATGATTAGAGGTCTTCCTTCAACTGGAGGCATGAGAATTGGAGGTTCTTGCAGATATTCTTTGATCTTGTCAAAAGCTCTCTGACAGTCATCGTTCCACCTGTCTGTTTGCTCTTTTCTTAACAGCTTGAGATGTAATGGGTTCGCAGGTTGTAGTGAGATGAGATATGAAACTTGAGATGTAGTTCAATCTACCTAAGAACCCTCGAACTTTTTTCTCAGTCTTAGGTGCAGGCATTTCCTAAATAGCTTTGACTTTATCGGGATCAACCTCAATTCCTTTTTCACTTACAATAAAACCCAGCAGCTTACCAGAATATACCCCGAATGTGCTTTGGTTGGGTTCAACCTTAATTGATACTTCCTCAAACGCTTGAACAACTTTAATAGATTCACCAAATGTTCTTCCTCTGTTTGGGACTTGGCAATCATATCATCAACATAACACTCGATTTCCTTATGGATCATATCATGGAAT
This sequence comes from Lathyrus aphaca, assembly GCA_963966055.1. Lineage (NCBI taxonomy): Eukaryota > Viridiplantae > Streptophyta > Magnoliopsida > Fabales > Fabaceae > Lathyrus > Lathyrus aphaca. The sequence goes on along the minus strand of OZ014519.1, from coordinate 503,075,365 downwards.
AATGTTACCATAGCCCGTTGATAAGTTGCACCGGTGTTCTTCAGACCGGATGGCATTACTTTGTAGCAGAACGTGCCCCAAGGTGTGATGAAGGCTGTCTTATCCATTTCTTCAGGTGACATCGTCATCTGATTGTATCCATAAAATCCGTCCATAAAAGAAAATATCGAGAACTGAGCTATGTTATCCACCAATACATCAATGTGAGGTAATGGGAAGTCATCTTTCGGGCTAGCTATGTTCAGGTCCCGATAATCCACACACATACGCACCTTACCATCCTTCTTAGGTACGGGTACAATGCTAGCAACCCAAGACGGGTAACTAGTTACAGCGAGAAAACCAGCGTCCCACTGCTTTTGTACTTCTTCTTTGATTTTCATGGCCATGTCTGGGCGAGTACGACGTAGTTTCTGTTTGATTGGAGGACAATCTTCTTTCAATGGCAGTCTGCGCATGACGATATCTGTATCCAAACCTGGAATATCTTGATAGGACCAAGCGTATGTCGCTCCCACTAAATGAAGCCGGGTCAAATAGGGTACAGACGCGAACGGTCGGCGAGAGGAGGATGTGAGAACACACAGGAGTGAACCCACAGGGAATGAAAAGAGTCGCCAGCTAGGCATTTTTATCCCGGAGGAAAGGTAATGCTGCATAGACCTAGAAAGATATGGATAAGACGGTTGCGAACCAGAGAGACTGAGAAAGGGGGTTGGTTACAACCTGGGAAGTTATTAGCACCCAGATTGTCCGCCGTACTCGACGGGATCCACGCTTAAAAGATTTGTGTTTTAAAGGGGTAGTGTCAGTGCAATCTGTGTATAAAATAGCTGGAAAAGGATGTACAGGTGTTAGTGTAAAAGAAGTGAAGTGTGTAAATGTACAGTGTCAGTACAAGGACAGGAGTGAAATGCTCATGATAATGAGGCTAAAGAATAATACTGGAAAGAGGGGGAATATACAGAGACTTTTGTTCGATAACAGTTAAGTTATGCCTACGTATCCTCTCGTGCAATGAGGAAGTCAGAACACCGTAGTTCGACCCAAAGAGACTGAAAGGTGAATTGACTGATGAACTGCCTACTTGTCTATGCTCAAGTGTATGACCTGTCTGGCTCAGGTGCAAACTGTCTTGCATTAGACGGAAGAAACAAGTTCTCGTTTGTGAGTGAAGGTGATGAGAAAAGAATCCCGAAGGAGACGATTATTGTTTGTTTTTGAGTGTTCAGTCTTTTATTGCTTTTGAAAGTTTGTCATAAGAAAATGAGCTTAAGCCTAAATCAATGGGTTAGTAAACTCATCACATCTTCCCTCTGATTAGGGGTAATGAGAATGCCTTAAGTGTGAAGTCAGCTTCTCACACTTAATCACCTTTGATGTAGGATTAAGATCATTAACCTACTTGTGATTATTTAGATGTTTTTGGTATTTTTGTTTAGTGTTAAGTAATGAGATTAAGCCACAATCAAGGATTAAACAGACTCATTAAACCATCCTAATAGAAGGATAATAGATGAGAATGTTTAAGCTGAGGAAGGCTCCTCAACTTAATCCATGATTAGGGATTAAACTCATGACAAAACAAGCCTTTGATTAAGTGGATTTTATTTAATGGTGAGATGATGAAGTGAATTTTATGGTTTGTAAGACAACTTGAGGGGGACTTGTCCATTAACACTAGGGTTAGTCCTTCTTAACCAATTAAGGAAGAAATAGAACCCTAATGCAAGGCCCAAGTTACAAGCTTGATGTCTTGATGATTATTAGATGAATTGATTAAAGGAGTTAAACACATTAAGGGTTTAACACTTAGGATTAAAGTTATACACTCCATCCTAATAGAAGGATGCAGACATAAGCTTAATCACAAAGCCTTAAAGCCTTTAGGGTTTAGTCCCTGATTATGAGATGAGAAGAGAAGACTCAATGAGACACAAAGGTAAAACTAAGTGGGGAACTAATCAAAACCCTAATCATTGTCATGCTTGGTTGTTCCTAAGGTTTGTGAGGTTAACAAGAGAAATCTTCAGAGGAACCACCAGGAAGCAGATGAAAGGATCAGGAGAAGCAAAGTAACTTGCTTCATTTAAGAAGACAAGTCACTTGAGGAAAGAAAGTAAGAAGGAGAAGAATGAGCAAGCTCAATCTCAAACACATAACAAAATGCAGCATGGATGCATAAAAGAGATGAGAAGAAAATGTGAGAAGTGAAGGCAAATTCACTTCTCAAAGTTGCTTACCACCTGAAAAGTTAGTGAAAGAAATGCAATGCAATGCAAAATGAAATGAGATGGCATGATGTAAATCAAAACCAGAAGCATACACATGATGCTAATGATGCTATGAGATGATGCAAACATGAATCAAGGCATGAGGATGATCATATAAACATATGGATGCAAGAGAAGCATGCTTAGAACCATGATCATACATGAAAAGTTATGAAGTGCAAATGGCATACAACATGGCAAATGCAAGATGCAATGATCAAACATGTTTACAAGATGTCTTAAGATGTCAAATGAATCAAATGGATGCATAAAATGTCATGGCAAGTCATGGTATGCAAGCAAATGCAAGATGGATGCATATGGAAGTCCAAATTAGGGTTTATGATCAAAGCATCAAACAAAAACCAAAATCAGAAGCAAACATCAAGATAAAAAATTGAAAATGCATTCAAGGGATCCCTAAACCTATATTAACTCACTGCCCAAAGGAGAGGTTCCAACTCTTAACCTAATTTGAGTTATGAACTTCCTAAAATTTCTAGGGTTTTAGGGTACCTTAACAAGAAAAATGCCAAACAAATGGAAAATGAAAGATCAAATCATGACAATTTAATCTCACAAACTACATGATATGCACAACATAATGCAAAAAGAATCAAAGTCCAACTCTCAATGGTTAGGCAGAAGTGATTTTTTGAAGTTTGGATCAAAATAATGCTTTGAGAATGAATTAATTCCATGGAAAATTATCAAAATGCATCAAGATCAAAAAAGAAATTTGGTTTGAGGGTTGGACAATGTCTCTAAATGATTATGAGGGTTTCATGAATTTTTTGGTGATTTTTAAATACCTAAAAGTATTTTTAATTAATGAATTCTCATTAATTAATTAAAAATAAACTTTTAAATGATTTAAAAATATTTTTTAATGAAAAACAATAAAAATAAAAATATTTTGGTTTCTGAAAATTAATAAAAGTGTGTATAAAAAATTTCAGAATTTTTAAAAAGGTTTTGCTATTTTTAATAAATTAAACAAAACAAATGAAATTAAATAAAAAGAAAATGAATTTAAATGGAAAGTCAGCGCAATCTAAGGCCAGGGTTTAAACTTGGAGTGGAGGGAAAGACTTCGCGCGAGATTGGAAGGCCAGGATTGCTTCTGGGAAATTCAAATTAAACCTAATTAATTAAGCTAATTAAACTGAATTAGGGTTAAGTGAAGGGATCTGAACCATTGAGCCTGCGCGGGAGTGGACTAAGTCAACTCATCCAACGCTCAAAATTCAAACTACAATTAATGACAGGGGTTAACCCTAATTATTTTCAGGTGGCCGGAGAAGACCTCCGGTCGTCTTCTCCGGTGGGAACCCCACCTGAAAATCTCCAAAATCCTCAAAACTTCACTAAAACGAAAACTAAGAGCCCAAAAATCATCCCCACATCCCCCTGAATCAAAACCCCCACTCAAAACTCATTTATTCTTCTTCAATCAAACGAATCGAAGCCAAACAGTTTTTAGGGCAAAAGTTTCAGACATTGCATACATCCTCATTTTTCACTCATTTTCAAAAGTAAACATATATTCATGATCAGGGAAGCATGTAGATTCATTTAGAAACTTAAAATACACGTTCTGGAAAAAAAGTTCATGAAGCTACCTGAGTTTGAAGCTTTTCAGTTTGGAGCTTTCAGACCTCTTCTCTTGTGCAAAACTGCTCCTATGACCTCCCTTGTTCTTCTGAAAGGCTTGGAGCAAGTTTATTTTGGCTGGCTGGAGAGATTGAACAAGTTCTGTTCAGTGCAGTGAGGGAATCGTGTTTCTGATTCTGGGGGTTTAAGACAATGGTGATGGGTGCTTTGTGACCAGGAAGGTGTGTTGAGTTGATCTATGAAGTTAGTTTGTGTGTTTGTGACTTGTGTGATGATTTTCGAAAGCTCTTGCACATGAAGGTGAAAAGGAGAATGCTGGCTTGTGGGAGCTTTCAGGCTTGCTTCTTGTTATGTTTGGCTTGCATTTGATTAGCATCAACAATTGGGATTGGTCAGATGACATGATGTGTGCTTTATTGATTGGTATGGGTCCTTTTGCCAAAAGGTTAAGTTTGTGTAAGAGAATCATGGGCCACTTGCTAGCCTAGTACAACAAGTGTGTCCTGCGCAGCATGATGAGGGGAGATTCCTAGGATTGATCAGCAAGCTAGCAAGCAAGTGGATGAGAAGCTATGATGAGTTTTGCAACTTGGTTCACTTTTGCCTCTTATGAAAAATCTTGTTCCATAAACCATAAAAATGTGTAATTCTTTGGTCCATTCTGAACTTTAGATGTCACATGATCATGTTGTGTGGATTAGAAGTGCATTTGATAGCTTTAGAACACTTGATCAAGTCATTTTGCAAAATGCCTCTTTGGTAGAAACTTTGAAATTTTGTGATTTTTGCCAACTTTGACAAGCCATAACTTTTGATCCAAAATGAATTAGGTCATGTTCTTGTACTTTTTGAAAAGGGAATGATCCATTCTACAACTTTCATGACCAAAGTTTTTTCATTTGAAGCTTTCTTGAATCAAAAAGTAAGGGTTGAAAAAGTTGCCTAAAATGACAATTTCATGAAAAGTCAAACTTGCCCAAAAAGTCAACTTTGCAAAAGACTTGAAATTCTTGAATTTTGTGAACTTCTAACATCTTCTATGATCAGATAAAGATCATATACAATCAAAATGATGAAGAACACCCTTTGGTTGGGTCATTGGGGGCCTCAGATGCCCTGATTTTGCACTGACTTGCTTGAAAAGTCAACTCTTGATCAGATGACTTCCCCATGGAATTTCTTCATGAAAATTGATATGCATACTCCCTATACCATATAGAGACCAATAGAAACAAGAATGACCAAAAAAAATTTGGAGTTATGGCCTCTGAAACCAAAACCCTAATTTTAGGTCATCTGTGCAGTCAAGCCTGGCTCTGCTTCCATACCATTCTCAGTTCTTGTGATTTTTTGACACTCTTGACTTTGAGAGGATATAATATGATACTTGTACACACATGGACCCTTTTGAAGTGATTGATGGCCTTTGGAGTGGCTCAAGAAGCTCTTGGATTGCTCAGATCACAAACCCTAAGTGCAGATGACTTTGAACCTGTGCAGTGAATCAAAAATGTGATATGAGATGCTATGATTGAGTTTATGCATATGAGAATGATCACAAGCCATGGTGTAAATGGGTGAGGGCAAATTTGGGGTGTTTACAGCTGCCCCTATTCAAACATGAGTTAGCTGTGCAGGATGTAAGCGACAGCTTAACAGGCAAACAAGATAACTTGTGGTTGAATACCAAAGACAGTCCAAAATTTGCACTCACAGAATGAAGAAGAAAAGGGATATAGATTGTAAAAGAAAATAAAGTATATTGTAAAGTATGGGCGACGGAGGACGACCGTCGAGCAGAGGACGACTGCTGGGTAAAAAAAAGCAATGACGGGGACGGCCGACATGCTGGGGAGAGTGCGTGAAGTAAAGCAATGACGGGGACGGCCGACATGCTAGGGATAAAAAGGAACCATGATGGGGACGGCCATCAAGATAAAGTTGTAAAATTCTCTGGGGATTAATGAAAAATGACGGGGACGGCCATCAAGTTCATAAAGCAAAGTAACCAACAATGGGGACGGCCATCGGGTTAAAAAAGAAAAGGGACCACGACGGGGACGGCCATCAGGTTAAAGAATAAATGAAATAAACAGTTGATGAGGTACGGTCATCAAAGGTGAAGGACGATCACCTAGCAGGGGACGGCTGCTATGTTAGGGTTAAGATGAGGGACGGTCATCTAAGGTGGAGGACGACCACCTGGCAGGGTACGGCTGCCGAAAATATCGCGACATAGGACGAATGCCGGATAAAAGGTCAACGATGGGGACGGCCATCGGATGAGCATGATGAAGGACGATCATCAAGAGGTGGAGGACGACCACCTAGCAGGGGACGGCTGCTCTCAAGGTTTATCATGACGTAGGACGAACGCCAGATAACCAAAATCAACAATGGGGACGGCCATTGGATAAAATGATGAAGGACGATCATCAAGAGGTGAAGGACGATCACCTAGCAGGGGACGGCTGCTCTCAGGGTTTATCATGACATAGGATGAATGTCAGATAAGAAGAAAATTCACTTTACTGGGGAGTAGTAAACACGGACGAGTGTTTACATCCAAGAAATAAAAGGTATAAGTGTTTGGTATTGTGTATAGATCAAAGACGCGGACGAGCATCCTTAAGACTATGATACGGACAAGTATCAGGTAGGAACAAATACTGACACGTGTTCAGAGATGACGATACGGACGAGTACCAACTGGTTAACAAAGAACACGGACGAGTGTTGAATCTGAGGGGACTCTTCTGGGGAATAGTGGACACAGACGAGTGTCTCAATTCAAGAAGACATGAGTGTTTGACACAGTATATGGATTAAAGATGCGGACGAGCATCCTTAAGACTACGATACGGACGAGTATCGGGTAGAAACAAACGCTTGACGCATGTTCTGAGATGATGATACGGACGAGTACCAACGGGTTAACAAAGAACACAGACTAGTGTTGAATCTGTGGGGATATAAATAGTGTATACAAGACACGGACGAGTATCTGTATAAGTATGATTGGTGTAAATTTAAGTGTTCCACCTGCTGGGGAGAGTGACACAGAGGAGTGTCAAAAGGAGAGGAGTATAGTATAAACAAGTATATGGTATACAAAGTGTTTGAGAGAATATACTGGGAAAAGTGACACGGACGGGTGTCAAGAAAATTATATATATATATCTGTATCTGTGAGTGCAAAGGGGATACTTTGGCTTTCTGCTGGGGATATGACACGAACGGGTGTCAAGAAGTATCTGTAATATACAAGTGTTTGTTTGCAAAGAAAAGCTCGGGCGACTTTACTGGGGCATGATGACACGGACGGGTGCCACAAGGAGTGTGTATTCGTATTGGTGAATGTGAGGCAACTGCTTTTGCTGGGGAATCTGGGGGGTATTCCATGTATTGTTGATGGGTTGATAATATTCACAGGTGTTCGATTCAGGCCATGACTTATGATTATGCTACATGTTTGATTTTTGCCGTAATGCTCCGTATGAAACGGAATGCTACGCTTTGTGGGGTGAATATGATGCGAATGCCATGATTGTGCAAGAGATCCCGATCCGGGATTCGGATTCCATTGCTGTGAAGATCTTTGGTTGATCTGTTTGAAGTAGACATCCCAGCTAGGGATGAGATCATTGGTAGATCTGATGAGATGATTCTGCTTGGGGAAATAGGTTATTGATAGACCTATTCTTGGTAATGAGAGACCCAGCTGGGGTTTGTAGAAGCTTTCGTCACTCTGTTGTGATTCCTTCGTGCGTTGCTCTTCTGGATAGGGGCTGTAGCTCTGTGGGGAAGTGGTTCCCTGGCTTTCGTACTTAGCTGGAAAGGAGGAATGATTGGCACCTTGGCTGGGGAGGAACAACAAGTGGCAACTCAGCTGGGGAGAAAAAACTTTGAGTGCTAAGACTGAGTGAGCGCTGACTTGCCAGCTTGCTGGGATGAAGCTTTCATGCCCCGTGCTGCGCTTCGGATACCTGCAATCCTGCAAAGACAGAGAAACGCACAACTAATCCTGAGGCATCCCTTACCGGATTCCGTCATAGGAGTGAGACACTCTCGAGAGTAAGTATATTTCCTGCAAGCACGTAGTTTTTACTTTTTGAGGATAAGCATCTGTATTCATGCAATCAGTTTTCTTTAAGACATCAGACATTTTTTGCAAATAAAATATACGAGACTTTGTGTGACTGAAAAATCTGTTTTTATTAATTCATGTGCCCTGAATTGGCAAGATACAGTCAAAGAAACATATCTCCTGAAATGAGGAGATTGTTACAAATTGAGAAACAAAATGTTGGCAATGTTGGCGACGCTTCAAGGAGCTTTCCCTTTTACTATGACTCGCATGACTTTTGACGTTCTTCTCGTCTTGCTTTCTGAAGAAGACTGATTCTGACAGAAGCTTGATCCTTTCAAGGTTTACCGAGCTGTAGGTGATACAGATGAATTCAGGACGCAGTTGTTCGCTTATTCCCTTATTTTGCATGGATCGCCCTTTCGGGTTTTCAATCCATCGGGATACCCATTTTTGCCTGAGCTGTCCAATGCGGCTTTTCAACTCAGCGGGTGTACAATTTTTTTTGTTTATTTCCCTTATTTTTGCCCGAGTCTTTTATTCTGTTTTTTGACTCGCCGGGATGCCCTATTTTTGCCTGGACTTACATTCTGTTTTTATGTCCAGCGGGTCATTTTTATGCGAAGTATTTTTTAACTGCATCTGAATTCACAGGGGACGGGAAGTCTTCACCATCCATAGTGCTGAGCATCAGTGCTCCACCGGAGAAAACTTTCTTTACCACGAATGGTCCTTCATAGTTTGGAGTCCACTTGCCCCTGTGGTCTGTATGCGGAGGGAGGATTCTTTTCAGCACAAGATCTCCTACTTGGTACTCTCGGCGCCTGACTTTTTGATCGAAGGCTTTCTTCATTCTTTTCTGATATAACTGCCCATGACAGATTGCAGTCAATCTTTTCTCTTCAATCAGACTCAGTTGTTCGTAACGGGATCGGACCCACTCTGCTTCGTTCAGCTTAACATCCATCAGTACCCGTAGGGAGGGTAGTTCAACTTCAACTGGTAGGACTGCCTCCATACCATACACAAGCTGATACGGTGTTGCCCCAGTGGATGTCCTGATTGACGTGCGGTACCCATGCAAGGAAAATGGTAGCATCTCATGCCAGTCTTTGTAAGTGACTACCATCTTCTGCACAATCTTCTTGATATTCTTATTAGCTGCCTCAACAGCGCCATTCATCTTTGGCCTGTAAGGAGAAGAATTGTGGTGTTGGATCTTGAAGTCCCGGCATAGCTCAGCCATCATTTTGTTGTTCAAGTTGGAACCATTATCAGTAATGATTCGCTCGGGCACTCCGTACCGACAGATGATATCTCTTTTCAGAAATCTGGCTACCACTTGCCTTGTGACATTGGCATAGGAGGCTGCTTCAACCCACTTGGTGAAATAGTCAATGGCGACCAGGATGAATCTGTGGCCATTTGAAGCAGTCGGTTCGATCTTGCCAATCATATCAATGCCCCACATGGCAAAGGGCCAAGGTGAAGACATCACATTCAAAGGATTGGGAGGCACATGCACCTTATCCGCATAAATCTGGCATTTATGGCATTTTCTGGCGTAGGCACAACAGTCCGCATCCATGGTGATCCAGTAATAGCCTGATCTTAGCAACTTTTTAGCCATGGCATGCCCTCCTGCATGGGTACCAAAGGATCCTTCGTGCACTTCATGCATCAACAGGTCTGCTTCTGTTCTATCAACGCATCTGAGGAGTACCATATCAAAGTTTCTCTTGTATAGGGAACCATCAGTGTTCAGAAAGAAACTACCAGCAAGCCTTCTCAAAGTCTTCTTATCATTGGAAGATGCCCCAGATGGGTATGTTTGATCCTCCAAGAAGCACTTAATGTCATGGAACCAAGGCTTATCATCTTTAACAACATCTGTTGCGAACACATATGCCGGTCTGTCAAGTCTGGACACTGAAATCTGAGGTACAAAGTTGGCAGCCTGAACTTTGATCATTGATGAAATGGTAGCCAGAGCATCTGCAAACTGATTCTCGTCGCGAGGGATATACTCAAGCTTGACCGTTGTGAAGAAAGTCAATAACCTTCTTGTATAATCCCTGTAAGGTATCAGATGATCCTGGTGCGTGTACCATTTGCCGTTGGTTTGATTTACTACCAGAGCTGAATCTCCGAATACAGTCAATGTCTTAATCCTGAGGTCAATGGCTTCCTCAAGACCCATAATGCAAGCTTCGTATTCAGCTTCGTTGTTAGTGCAGTTGAAAGTGAGCTTTGCCGAGAAAGACATGTGAACTCCTTTAGGTGTAATGAGTACTGCACCAACACCACGACCATTCATATTAACAACCCCATCAAACATCATAGTCCATTCTTCTTCCGGGTCAGGCCCTTCAGTGTGAATAGGCTCTTCATGATCTTTTGCTTTTATGAACATGATGTCTTCATCAGGGAAGTCAAATCTCATAGGCTGGTAATCATCAATGGGTTGCTCAGCAAGATATTCAGATAGTACACTGCCCTTGATGGCTTTCTGAGAGGTGTACTGGATGTCATATTCTGTGAGAATCATTTGCCATCTTGCAACCCGTCCGGTAAGAGCTGGCTTCTCGAAAATGTACTTAACTGGGTCCATCTTTGATATCAATAAAGTGGTGTGGGTCAACATATACTGCCTTAGTCGGCGAGCAGCCCACACTAAAGCACAGCAAGTTTTCTCGAGCAGTGAATAACGTTGTTCACAGTCGGTAAACTTTTTGCTCAGGTAGTATATTGCATACTCTTTTCGACCAGACTCGTCATGCTGGCCCAGCACACACCCCATTGACTCTTCTAATACTGTTAAGTACATTATCAAAGGTCTTCCTTCAACTGGAGGCATAAGGATTGGTGGTTCTTGCAAGTATTCTTTGATCTTGTCAAAAGCCCTCTGGCAGTCTTCATTCCACCTGACCGTCTGTTCTTTTCTTAACAGCTTGAATAAAGGTTCACAGGTTGCTGTAAGGTGAGATATGAACCTTGAGATGTAGTTCAATCTACCTAAGAACCCCCGAACTTCTTTCTCTGACTTCGGTGCAGGCATTTCCTGAATGGCTTTGACTTTATCAGGGTCCACTTCAATCCCTTTCTCGCTTACGATAAAACCCAGCAGCTTACCAGATCGCACCCCGAATGTGCACTTGTTGGGATTCAGCTTCAGTTGATACTTCCTCAGACGCTTGAATAGTTTCAGCAGATTTACCAGGTGGTCTTCTTCTGTGAGGGACTTGGCAATCATGTCATCCACATAACACTCTATTTCTTTATGGATCATATCGTGGAATAATGTTACCATAGCCCGTTGATATGTTGCACCAGCATTCTTCAGTCCGAATGGCATTACCTTGTAACAGAACGTGCCCCAGGGTGTGATGAAGGTCGTCTTCTCCATGTCTTCAGGTGACATTTTGACCTGATTGTATCCTGAAAATCCATCCATGAAGGAGAATACCGAGAACTGAGCCGTATTATCCACCAATACATCGATGTGAGGTAATGGGAAATCATCTTTCGGGCTGGCTCTGTTCAGATCCCGGTAGTCAACACACATTCTTACTTTGTCGTCTTTCTTAGGCACAGGTACTATATTAGCAACCCACAGCGGATAGCTAGTTACAGCAAGGAACCCGGCGTCCCACTGCTTTTGTACCTCTTCTTTGATTTTCATTGCCATATCTGGGCGAGTACGGCGCAGTTTCTGTTTAACCGGTGGGCAATCTTCTCTCAAAGGCAGCTTGTGCATAAAAATGTCGGTGTCCAACCCTGGCATATCCTGATAAGACCAAGCAAACACATCCACATATTCCTGAAGCAGGTCAATCAGTTGTTTCTTCACTGAGTCTTGTAAGCAGGCCCCGATTTTTACTTCTTTCACATCTTCATCCGTACCAAGATTAATCGTTTCAACCTCCTCCTGATGAGGAGTGATAACCTTCTCCTCTTGTCTCAACAATCTGGCTAGCTCTTCAGGAAGCTCGTAATCTTCTTCAACCCCTTCATCAGCTTGATTTATCGGATTGTCAAAGTCATACGAAGTCATAGCCGTGCTGTTGTCGGTGCTGTCTGGAAGGCACTCTCTGCAAGGGTTCAGTTTGTTCATTTTAGTGATTGATTTTAATCTTGTTTAGAAAAGTGAAATAAAAGTTGTCATTTTGAAAACATTGCCATTTATTTTTTTGTACAAAAAGAAAAATGGAAAAACAGTGAGCGGAAAAGAAAAAGACTCATTTGCAAAAGATGTCTGATATTTCATTGATTAATCTTGTTGCACAAAAATTACGTATGGCCCGATTACAAAATGAGTCTTGTCATCTTGGGCAAGATGCAAGACTTGATGCATGCTTAGAATATACAGGAAATAATAATTACTCTGCAGGAGTAACCCTTATAATTTCCTGGGAAGACCAGTTTGAGATACGGCTCCCCGGGATCCTTGGACGAATCCAGCTTTCCAGGTTGCGTTCATCTTCCGACTCATCTTCCAAGTTGTTGACAACATCGGGGGTGAGCATCCCCCCACTAACAAAGTTGTGCTTCTTAGCAGCCTCTGCTTGATCTTGTTGAGTTGGTTTGTAACCCAACCCAAATCTATCCTCTTTCTTCTCCACAGGCAACAGTTGGCCCCAGCCTTGAGCATTCCCTTCCTCAACAACCCTCCGGGCTTGCTGGTAGGATGTTATGGAAGTCCCAAGTACAGCAGATGTTTCATTAATATTCAGGGCCTCAAACCCCTGACTCATCGTTTCGTGGATCTCCCCATCCATCTCTATATATTTGTACGTAGCCAGATGGCTAACAAAAATATCTTCCTCTCCACAGATAGTAACGACCTGGCCTTCCCACTCGAATTTTAACTTCCGGTGAAGGGTAGACGTAACTGCGCCAGCGGCATGAATCCATGGTCTACCCAACAAACAGCTATAGGCAGGCTGAATGTCCATCACGTAGAAGGTCGTTTTGAAAGTTTGTGGGCCAATCGTTACAGGCAACTCAATTTCTCCCAGAACTGATCTCTTAGAGCCGTCAAAGGCTCTCACTACTAAGTTACTAGGTCGTAATGCCAATCCTTCATACTCCAGCTTCACAAGGGCTTTTTTAGGCAAGACGTTGAGGGATGACCCTGTGTCTACCAGTACATGTGAAAGAACTGCACCCTTACACTCCATGGTAATGTGCAAAGCCTTGTTGTGATTGCGGCCTTCCGTAGTCAAATCAGTGTTGGTAAATCATAGTCCATTACTAGCATTAACATTTCCAACCACAGCTTCCAACTGATTGACCGTGATCTCTTCTGGCACATAAGCTGCGTGCAAGACTTTGAGTAGTGCGTTTCGATGAGCCTCGGAGCACATAAGCAATGATAGAATGGAGATCTTGGAAGGCGTCTGGTGAAGCTGGTCCACTATCTTGTAATCACTTTTCTTGATGATTCTCATGAACTCATCAACTTCTTGATCAAAAGGTGTTTTCAAAGCTTCTTTAACAATTTGCTCTTCTTGCACCATGATTTTCCCTTTTGCCTTGGCAGCAGCTTCTGCTTCAGCAGCGGGTCTTTGAATTTTCGGGGCAAAGAGACGTCCGCTTCGAGTGAAGCCTCCGCCTCCCCCCACATTGTCTATTTGTGGCGAAGAAGTTGATGATTCGAGAGTGATTTTCTGTCCTTCGCAGTATAGGTCGGAGCCGTAATGCCAAGGGATGGCATTACTGCTTTCATAAGGTACTGGCCCAGGCACTGTGATAGTGACTGGACTGATGGCAGCTGCAGAAGGGATCATGATAGTCTGTGGATCATAGTATATTGTGACTGGTGCTCTGATAGGAGTGGCATTTTGTGAGTTATAGGCAGAATCATTTGCAGGATCATAATAAATTGTAACCGTTGAGACATCCTCATTGTTTGCTGCTGATGTTGTAGGAGACACTGTTGAGTGGATGGGTGTTGTTGTTGTAGGAGACTCTGAATGAAGGGGTGCTGAAGTTGTAGAAGGGATGTTCGTTGATATTTGGTCCGTTGAAGTAACAGATGAAGCATTTGTTGATGAGATTGAAGAGTTGTTTGGAACAATGGTTGTTGCATTTGTAGGAGACTCTGAAACCGTTGTGAAAGAGATTGCTGGGTTGGTAGGTATTGATGTTGTGATTTGAAGCAGGCCACTCTGGATGAGACCATCTATGCCATTCCTCAAGTTATCACACCCATTCACTGAAATGTTGCAATAAGCACACCCTAGCTCACATCCCGGGAACATTTGACATTCAAGGAGTTGAGCTTTAATCTCTACCAAGGGTGTCCGAATCTGACCCACACTGGTTATCAAGTAAGACGGCTTGTCTTCTTCAATAGCATTGATTCTGGGTCCACCATGGTGTGGCATAGGGTTCTTGTTAACATTTGGTGGTGGTGCAAAATTTAGAGCTTTGGAGTCTACCAGGTCTTGTACTTTCATGTGCAAAGCTCTGCACTTCTCTGTACTGTGGCCAGGTGCATTTGAATGAAAAGCACATCTGGCGCTGGCGTCATAATTTCTGGGCAGACTGGCAGGATCTGGAGGTGCCAATGTCCTTAGCTCAACTAGGTTGAGTTTTAGGAGTTGTGGCAATAATGTGGCATAGGGCATAGGGATCGGATCGATCACCCTATTGGCCTGAGAAGGTCGCTGTTGGAATGGTCTTTGCTGATTGTTGTTGTTGGTGTTGTTATAATTTCTCTGAGGAGGATACTGAGTTTGTTGCTGATAATTTTGTTGCTGTGGTTGATAAGCTGGTTGAGGATGAATTGGAGCGGGAATGGTGATTGCTTCCACAGACCTATGAACATATTGGGGTCTGCCTCTGCCGGTATGGATAGCATTGGTCTCACCAGTTCTTCTTGGGCCCACAAAAGGCTTCCTTGGGTTGCTGGATGAGCTGGCACCGTTGTCAGAAATCTTACCCATCTTTAACAGGCTTTCAATTCTTTCCCCGGCTATGACTACATCAGCAAAGCTAGTGGAAGAAAAGGCAGCTAGCCTGTCAATGTATGTCCCTTGGAGGGTGTTCATGAACATATCAGCCATCTCCCTCTCTGACATGGGTGGCTGGACAGCAGCAGCGAGCTGTCTCCACCTTTGAGCATATTCCCGGAAGCTTTCCCTGGATGATTGAGACATCCCCATCAGGAGGGTCCTGTTGGGAGCCATATCTAAATTGTACTGATACTGTCTGATAAAGGCCTCAGCCAAGTCCTTCCAGCATCTAATGGTTGCTCTGGTTAGGTGAGAGTACCATTCCCTTGAAGCTCCTGTCAAGCTATCTTCAAAATAAAACATCCATAGCTTTTCGTCCATGGTATATGCCTTCAGCCTCCCCAGAAAAGATTGTAAATGGGTCCGGGGACAGGAGGTTCCGTTGTACTTTTCAAAGCACGGTGGTTTAAATTTGTGGGGAATCCTGACCCCGTCCACTAGACCCATGTCCATAACATCAAAACCCAAAGGATTCTGGGACTCCAAGGATCTTAATTTCTCAGCAATCTCATCTAGCCTTCTGTCATAGGCTTCCTCCCCAGCTCCCATCACTGTGAACTGATCTTCCTGGGGGTCTTCTTGCAGCACTCTGCCTGCAGTGGCAGTCCCTTGCACATTAACAGGGATGTTGACCTCTGGATGAAGGTGGGGTCCATAGACTGGAGGATTAACATGAGGTTGAACTCTCTCATTGTTGCTTGTCCCCGCAGTCCCTGGATGGGGGTCTTCCTGATTCCTCCCCTCTACCAGTGCTCTTAATCTCTCTTGGCTTTGAGCCATATTATTCATCACCTCCATAAACTGCGTCATCTGATTCCTCATTTCCATCCTCTCGTTGGCCATTTGAGTCCTGACCTCTGTAAGGTCCTGCTGTACTTGGTCCATTTGTATACCCGGAAGGTTGTTGCGGGTTGGATATCTGTGTGGACGGTTGAGTGGAAACACCCGACGTCGAGCAATAGTTCCTGGTTCACAACAGAGTTAGTAACAATAAAACAAAAACCTACAAAACAAAACAAAAGGTTAGTATGCAATGCAGTATGCTTATTTGTATCCAAGGTATCCGGCTTGGCACTTGGTTTTGACCTTTCCAGACCCTTGAGGAAGATGCTTGTGATGTTGCTTGAAAGAAAATCAGATAAAACAAACCCACACATATATTACAAAAAGTAAATGGTACATAGTTTGTTTCTTTTTTACAATGCATGCCCTCTGAGGGGTCAAAAATACAATCATAAAGAAAAGTACATGAAATGAAAACAACAACAAGCAAAAGTCAGACACCAAGACCAAACTCATCCTCCTGAACTTCCTTTAGAAGTGCTTCAGTCACAGGATCAGCCGGACGCTCTGTAAGGTTCCTGATAAGGAGATTCCTTGTAGTGACAGCTGCAGTTAGCTTCTTGTGTCGACTCTGGTCCTTTGACCTCTTCACACCAGCTTTAATCTTCAACTCTGAGATCTCTCTCTGGGCTGCTGCCAGGGCTTCCTGCTGCTCCTTTGCACTAGCCTCCAACTGCTCAATCTTGTCCTGAGTCCTCTTATCCTCCTGAGTACGGGCTTCGGTGATCCTGACCCACCTAGCCTGACTCTCCTTCAGATACAAATCAGTCCTAGCTCTCTGGAACTGAGTCTCCTTACAGGCATTCTTCAAAATCTGTTCTCCAGCCCTAGACTTCTTAATGTAATCCTCTGACTTCTCAATTCTGGCTAGATGCTCCACCTTTAGCTTTTCTAACCTTTCAATGTCCATCCGACCATCACTCCTCTCCCAGAGGGTCTTCTGCAGAGCTTGAGTCAGATTCTCATTTCTCTCTTTCAAATTCTCAAACTCCTCTAAGCTGACAGTTGCTGGAGGTGGTGCTATGGAGGGCCCAGGCACATCTTCAATGGTGAAGGGCATCCCAGAAATTTGAGCCCTGGCATGTGACCACTCATAGTACTGAGCTGAGGCTACATTGTTGCATCTCCCAAGAATGGTTGCCCCTTTAGTTTGTACATTGTCCCAAGCCCAGGATGCTTGCCTGACAATAGCCAGATTAGGCTTAATCTCACAATAAAGGGTCTCAGTCAGATCCTGTACTCTAGGAGGGTGGACCACTGCATAGCCCAGTTGTCTTTTGAATAGCAGAGGGTTGTAGTTGATGCAACCCTTCACTCCTATCAGAGGTACATTGGGAAACTTCCCACAACTAGTAATGATGTCTCTGCCCTTGGTGCTCTGAGTACACCACCTGATATCATCTGAGGTTAGAGCAACAAGCCTCCTAGCCCAATTTTTCTGCTGGTGAGGGTTCAAGAATGCATCAGTCTTTGGCAAATGCTTGAGCAGCCAAGTATGGAATAAAGGAGCACATCATCTCACTAATCTTCCCCTTTGCTTTTCATTCCTTTGGTGAACAGAGTAGTAAAGATCTCCCAGTAAGGTGGGTACTGGGTTCCTCAGGATGAAAAGATGGATTGCATTCTTGCTAACAAACTTAGGCTCATCTGCAAAAAGTATGACCCCATATATGCTAAGGGCCAATAATGCACAGACTGCCTTCCACTCCCCCAAGGAGGCCTTCAAAATAGCCTGAGAGGTCAAGAAATCCAGATGTAGCCCAGAGATTCCTGCTTTGGTAGTCATATTCTGCCCAATCAGAACTGGTTCCAGATATAATGCCTTTGCCACCTCTTCATTACTAGGGAAAGCCATCTCAGGGTTGAAAGGGACTCCACCCCTGATAGGTACACCAATCAGTGATGAATACTCTTCCAACAAGGGTCCCAACTGAAAATCCTGGAAGGTGAAGCACCTCAGAGGGGGATCATAGAACTGCAGGCAAGTATGAATCAAGCTCCTCTGTGAAGGGTCCAAATCCATAACCACATCAAGGATTCCTCCATAATGTTCTCTGAATAGTGGTATATGGTCTGGAGTAATCAGGGTCTGAATCTTCCTGATGCTAACCAACTCAGGCCCAAAGAAATGATAGGAGATATTACTCTTCTTGGGTGCCATGCTGCTGAAGAAGAGCTGAGACAGGTGCTGAGAATAACACTGAAGATGGGCCACTGACAGGCTGAGACTGGTGATGCAGGTGACTGAAGCAGGTAGCTGATAGCTGGAGCAAGTACTGATGAAGATAGGTCTATGCTGAAGAAGGGGTCAAAACCAAGCCAAAATATATGATGGATACCCTGAAAAACAAATAAACACATGTTAAAATGATGCAATGATGATGTATGCAAATGATATGCAAAGGGTTTGTGACTGAGCTGGATCTGATCAAGTGCTCTGATATAGGTCCATGTATGTTCAAGAAATCTAGATGGAGGTTCATAAGTCCAGTAACCAAGATGGGGGACTCAAATAAAGAGTCACATGTCCAGGGTTAAAAATCACAAGAACTGTTCCAAAATGGAGAACTCTTAACAATGTGACAGGGTATGCTGAGGTCAAGGGTACCTGCAAACCTGTAAACAGCCCAACCCCCTTACAGGTGATGTTCTAAAACAAGGATCCTCAGACTTGGATCAGTTATGAGAAGTGTAAACACTTCAAACCCGGAGGTACAGTGTTTACAATAACCATAAAAGATCCTCCTCTAATTCACCTCAGTTTCTGAAGGTCAATACTAAAGGTCATCCAGACTTAGCAGGCTTCCCAGATAGCCCTAGCACTACAGGAAATCTGTAGCACAGAGTTCTCAAGAAGAAACTCATATCTGAACCGTGTTTCATATTCCCACACCAGACCGAAATGGAATGGGAAAGAACATGAACCACTTTAGCCTAGGTGTCACTCAGGTCCCAGGTATAGGACCTCAACTCTCAATGGAACACACACCCACTGTCGCTCCCGATAAGTGACACCGGGTCAAAAGGGGTACAGACGCGAACGGTCGGCGAAGGGAACAGTGAGAACACACAGCCGTGAACTCACTGGAGATGAATAGAGTCGCCAGCTAGGCATTTTTATCCCGGAGGAAAGGTAATGCTGCATAGACCTGGAAAAGGATACGGATAAGACGGTTGCGAACCAGAGAGACTGAGAAAGGGGGTTGGTTACAACCTGGGAAGGTATTAGCACCCAAATTGTCCGTCGTACTCGACGGGATCCACGCTTAAAAGATTTGTGTTTTAAAGGGGTAGTGTCAGTGCAATCTGTGTATAAAAAATAGCTGGAAAAGAATGTACAGGTGTCAGTGTAAGAGGAGTGAAGTGTACAATATACAGTGTCAGTGCTAGGATGAGAGTATGCTCATGACCATGAGGCTTAAAGAATAATGCTGGAAAGAGGGGGAATATACAGAGACTTTTGTTCGATAACTGTTAAGTTATGCCTACGTATCCTCTCGTGCAATGAGGAAGTCAGAACACCGTAGTTCGACCCAAAGAGACTGAAAATGAATTGACTGATGAACTGCTTGCTTGTCTATGCTCAAGTGTATGACCTGTCTGGCTCAGGTGCAAACTGTCTTGCATTAGACGGAAGAAGCGAGTTCTCGTTTGTGAGTGAATGAGATGAGAAAAGAATCCCGGAGGAGACGATTATTGTTTGTTTTTGTGTTTTCAGTCTTTTATTGTTTTTGGATTTTGTCATAAGTTAATGAGCTTAAGCCTAAACCAATGGGTTAGTAAACTCATCACATCTTCCCTCTGATTAGGGGTAATGAGAATACCTTAAGTGTGAAGTCAGCTTCTCACACTTAATCATCTTTGATATAGGATTAAGATCATTAACCTACTTGTGATTATTTAGATATTTTTGGTGTTTTTGTTTAGTGTTGAGTAATGAGGTTAAGCCATAATCAGGGATTTAACAGACTCATTACACCATCCTAATAGAAGGATAATAGATGAGAATGTTTAAGCTGAGGAAAGCTCCTCAACTTAATCCATGATTAGGGATTAAACTCATGACAAAACAAACCCTTTATTAAGTGGATTTTATTTAATGGTATGATGATGAAGTGAGTTTTATGGTTTGTAAGACAACTTGAGGGGGACTTGTCCATTAACACTAGGGTTAGTCCTTCTTAACCAATTAAGGAAGAATTAGAACCCTAGTGCAAGGCCCAAGTTACAAGTGTGATGTCTTGGTACTTATTAAGTGAATTGATTAAGGGAGTTAAACACATTAAGGGTTTAACACTTAGGATTAAAGTTATACACTCCATCCTAATAGAAGGATGCAGGCATAAACTTAATCACAAAGCCTTAAAGCCTTTAGGGTTTAGTCCCTGCTTATGAGATGAGGAGAGATGACTCAAAGAGACACAAAGGTGAAAACTAAAAGGGGGGAGCTAATCAAAACCCTAGTCATTGTCATGCTTGGTTGTTCCTAAGGTTTGTGAGGTTTGCAAGAGAAATCTTCAATGGAACCACCAGGAAGCAGATGAAAGGATCAAGAGAAGCAAAGCAACTTGCTTCATTCAAGAAGTCAAGTCACTTGAAGGAAGAAAGTGGGAAGAAGAAGAATGAGCAAGCTCAAACTCAAACACATACAGAAATGCAGCAATGGATGCAAGAGAGATGAAAAGAAAAGTATGAGAAGTGAAGGCAAATTCACTTCTCAAAATCACTTACCACCTGAAAGGTTAGAAAATAAATGCAATGCAATGCAAAATGGGATGGAATGACATGATACAAACCAAAACCAGAAGCATATACATGATGCTAATGATGCAATGAGATGCTATAAACATGAGGCAGCACATGGAAATGATCATACAAGTTCATGAATGCAAATGAAACAAGTTAGGAACCATGAACATACATGAAGAGTTATGAAGTGCACATGGCATACAACATGGCAAATACAGGATGCAATGATCAAACATGCTTTCAATATGTCTTATGATGTCAAATGAATCAAATGGATGCTTGAAATGTCATGGCAAGTCATGTTATGCAAGAGAATGCAAGAGGGATGCACATGAAAGCCCAAATTAGGGTTTATGAACCAAACATCAAACAAAAGTCAAAAACAGAAGCAAACCCTAAGATAAAAAAATGGAAAATGCCACACAAAGGACCCCTAATCCCATTCTAAACCACTGCCCAAAGGAGAGGTCTCAACTCCTAACCTAATTCAAGTTATGATTTTCACAAGTTTTTAGGGTTTTTAGGGTTTCTAAACAAAAGAAATGCCAAACAAATTGAAAATGCAAGATCAAATCATGGCCTTTTTATCTCAAAAACTACATGCTAAACACAATGCAATGCAAGAAGAATCAATGTCCAACTCCTCATGAATAGGCAGAAATGATTTTTTGAACTTATGATCAAAATAATGCACAAAAATGATTTTAATTCAAAGAAAAATTCTCAAAATGTATCAAGATCAAAAAAGAAATTTGGTTTGAAGGTTGGACAATGTTTCTAAATGTCTTAGAACATTTCATGAATTTTTTGGTGATTTTTAGATACTTAAAAGTATTTTTAATAAATTAATTTCCATTAATCAATTAAAAATAATCTTTTAAATATTTAAAAATACTTTTTTAATGCTAAAAATAAAAATAAAAATGTTTTTGTGTCATAAAAATTAATGAAATTCAGGATAAAAAATTTCATAATTTTTAGACAAGTTTTGCTATTTTTAATAAATTGCACAAGTAAAATAAAAAGAAATGCAATAAAAACTGAAATAAAAGAAAGTAAGCAGATCCAAGGGTGGAGATTTGAACTGGGTTTGGGACAGTTGACTGGCGCGCAGATCCAAGGGTCCTGGTTGACTCTGATTTTAATTAAGATTTATGAAATAATTAAATGAGTTAATGGTGATTAGGGTTAATTGGGTGAATCCAGGCCACACACGCACGCGGGAGGTCAACGTTTTCAAACGATCCAACGCCCAAGATTCAAATAAAATTAATGACTGTAATTAGGGCTAATTAAACTCAGGTGACCGGAGGGGAGCTCCGGTCATCTTCCCCGGCGACCCCAAAACCCTAAAACATGATTCAGGCAACCATTCTTCAAATTAAAGCCAGGGAAACAATCCTCCACTCAAACCTCACTCAAATCCACTCTCAAAATGAATTTCTCATGCTTAAACTAAGAGAAACGAAGCCATGAAGATTCACGGGCAAAATTTCAGAGCCCTGGTAAATCCTCATTTCTCAACCATTTCTAATTCTAAAACCACCCCCATGACCAGCAAAGCATACATAATCAATTTTTAACATAAAAACCAAGCTCTGAAAAGTTGTAAACCTGAAGCTACCTGAAGTGATGGACTGTGGATTTGAGCTCTCCTGACCTTGCTCTGGTGCAGAATGCCTTCTCTGGACCCCCTGAGGCCAATGGAAGGCTTGGAATGAGCTTAGACAAGCTACTTTGAGAAATCCAGTTCTGGTGTAGCAGAAAATGGAGTTTGTGTGTGGGTGGTCTCAAGCTCTGTTAATGGTTGATTATTGCTCCTTTGAATGTTTCTGACTTGTTGGTGAAGAGAAATGGTGTGTTTGTTGGCTGGATAATGAGATTCGAAGGGAGAAGAGTTTTGGACAGTTTTGTGATATGATGAGTTCTGGCCAGCTTCAATGCTCAATGCTTAGCTATATCATCTCCAACTTGTGTGGATAGACTGTGAGGCAGGTTAGTAGGGTGGCTGGGCACTGTGCCAAGAGTATGGGAGCCTTTTGCAAAAAGTCAAATTTGTGTCCTTGAGAGCATGGGTCATGGCAGCAACTGTGTGAGGTCATGTCTTGCTCCAGCTTGAGTTGAGGAGAGCCCTTGGATTGTTTGTAGCTGACTGCAACATATGGATGACAAGCTATGCTAGCTTTTGCAACTTGACAACTTGTGTTTTCTCATGAGTTTATGCTAAGTACATGAAGCAATGCTTGCTGAATTTTGTCACATGATGTCTCAATTGGTCATGGCAATGTTTAGAGATCAGCTAGTGATCATATAATTCCTTGAAGCATGATTTTGCCAAGAATCCTCTTTTGCATACTTAGGAAAAATGCTTTATGGAACTTTGAGAATCAAGGCAAGCCATCCAAAATTCCTTGGGCCAAAACTGTTTTTGGGGTCATGTGTGATCATGTAATGCAGCTTTGAAGTCATTTTGAAGTCACTAGAACACTTGGTTCATGAAAATGCAAGTTTTCCTTTTAGTGCATAACTTGAAAATCAATGATTTTTGCCAACTTTGTCACACCATAACTTTTGATCCAAGAAGAATTTGATCATGTTCTTGTACTTTTTGAAAAGGGAAAAATGTGATCTACAACTTTCATGACCAAAGTTTTTCCATTTGAAGCATTTTTGGATCAAGAATCAAGGCTTGAAAAGTGACCTAAAATGACATATCCTTGAAAAGTCAACTATGCCCAAAAAGTCAACATTTGCAAAAACTTCAAATTCTTGATTTTTGTGAACTTCAATCTTCTTCCATGATCAAATAAAGACCATATACACTCAAAATGATGAAGATCACCCCTTGGTTGGGTCATTGGGGGCCTCAGATGCCCTGATTTTGCACTGACTTGCTTGAAAAGTCAACTCTTGATCAGATGACTTCCCCATGGAATTTCTTCATGAAAATTGATATGCATACTCCCTATACCATATAGAGACCAATAGAAATAAGAATGACCAAAAAATTTGGAGTTATGGCCTCTGAAACCAAAACCCTAATTTTAGGTCAACTGTGCAGTCAAACTTGGCTCTGCATCCATACCAAACCCAGTTCTTGTGATTCTTTTGCAATCTTGACTTTGAGGGGATGTAATATGATACTTGAACACACATGGATCCCTTTGAAATGATTGGTGGCCTTTGGAGTGGCTCAAGAAGCCCTTGGATTGCTCAGATCACAAACCCTAGGTGCACATGACTTTGAATCTATGCAGTGAATCAAAAATGAGATATGAGATGATATGATTGTGTTTATGCATATGAGAATGATCACAAGCCATGGTGTGAATGGGTGAGGGCAAATTTGGGGTGTTTACAGCTGCCCCTATTCAAACATGAGTTAGCTGTGCAGGGTGTAAGCAACGGCTTAACAGGCAAACAAGATAACTTGTGGTTGAATACCAAAGACAGTCCAAAATTTGCACTCACAGAACGAAGAATGAAAGGGATATAGATTGTAAAGGAAAATGAAGTATATTGTAAAGTGCGGGCGACGGAGGACGACCGTCGAGCAGAGGACGACTGCTGAGCAGAGGACGACTGCTGAGTAAAGAGCAATGACGGGGACGGCCGACATGCTGGGAAAAGTGTAGGAAATAAAACAATGACGGGGACGGCCGACATGCTGGGGATAAAAGGTAAAGCTAAGACGGGGACGACCGACTAGCTGGGAAAAGTAAGAAATTACGATGGGGACGGCCATCAAGATAAAGCTGTAAAGTTCCCTGGGATTAATGAAACATGACGGGGACGGCCATCAAGTCCATAAAGTAAAGTAAACCACGACGGGGACGGCCATCGGGCTAAAAAGGAAAAGGGACCACGACGGGGACGGCTATCGGGTTAAAGAATAAATGAAACAAACAGATGATGGGGTACGGCCATCAAAAGTGAAGGACGATCACCTAGCAGGGGACGGCTGCTCTGTTGGGAACAAAAGAAATATGATGGGGATGGCCATCAAAGGTGGAGGACGACCACCTGGCAGGGTACGGCTGCCGAAAATATCAACGATGGGGACGGCCATCGGATAAAAGGTCAACGATGGGGACGGCCATCGGACGAGCATGATGGGGGACGACCATCAAGAAGTGGAGGACGACCACTCAGCAGGGGACGGCTGCTCTCAGGGTTTATCATGACATAGGACGAATGTCAGATAACCAGAATCAACAATGGGGACGGCCATTGGATGAAATGATGAAGGACGATCATCAAGAGGTGGAGGACGACCACCTAGCAGGGGACGGCTGCTAAAAATCAACGATGGGGACGGCCATCGGATGAGCATGATGGAGGACGACCATCAAGAGGTGGAGGACGACCACCTAGCAGGGTACGGCTGCTCTCAGAGTTTATCATAACACAGGACGAGTGTCAGATAAAAAGAAAATGCTTACTTGGCGATCTACTGGGGATATAGTGAACACGGACGAGTGTTCACAACCAAGAAAGGAAAGTATAAGTGCTTAGATGTTGTGTACAGATTAAAGATGCGGACGAGCATCCTTAAGATTATGATACGGACGAGTATCATGTAGAAACAAATACTGACACGCGTTCAGAGATGATGATACGGACGAGTATCAACTGGTTAACAAGGAACACGGACGAGCGTTGAATCTGAGAGGATTCTTCTGGGGAATAGTAGATACAGGCGAGTATCTATATTCAAGAGGACACGAGTGTTTGACACAGTGTATGGATTAAAAATGCGGACGAGCATCCCTAAGACTATGATACGGACGGGTATCATGTAGAAACAAACGCTAGACGCATGCTCTGAGATGATGGTACGGACGAGTACCAACTGGTTAACAAAGAACAAGGACTAATGCCGAATCTGTGGGGATATGAGAGTATATACAAGATACGGACGAGCATCTGTATGAGTGTATAGATGAGTGTATATCTGCTGGGGAAGGTGACACGGACGAGTGTCGAGAAAGAAAAGTATAATATGAACAAAAATCTGATATACCAAGTGTAGGTGACTGTGCTGGGGATATGACACGGACGGGTGCCGAGAAGGTGTATATAAGTATATGTGAGTGCAAAGGGGATGTCTTTGGCTTTCTGCTGGGGATGTGACACGGACGGGTGTCAGGAAGTATCTGTAATATGAGCGATCTTGTTCGTAAAGAGTGTTCAGGCGACCTGATTGGGGAGTGATGACACGGACGGGTGTCCAAAATGAGTATATACTGGTGTTTGTGATTTGCGAGGCAGCTGCTTTTGCTGGGACTCTGGTGGGGACTCTGGGGGAAAGTATTCTGCATTCTGATGAATGGTTACTAGTCACAAGTGCTGATTCAAAACATGGCTTATGATTATGCTATGTGTTGGGTTTTTGCCGTAATGCTCCGTACTAGACGGAATGCTACGCTTGGTGGGTGAATATGATGCAAACGTTATGATTGTGCAAAGGTACCAAACCGGGATCCGGGTCCCGTTGCTGCGAAGATCTTCGATCGATCCGTTGAAGTAGACATCCCAGCTGGGAATGAGATCACTGGTAGATCTGATGAGATGTATCTGCTTGGGGATTCGGGTCACTGAGAGACCTATCCTTATGAATGAGAGACCCAGCTGGGGCTGGTAGAAGCTTTCTTCACTCTGTTGTGATCTTCTATGCGCTGCTCTTCTGGATAGAGGCTGGAACTCTGTGGGGAGATAATTCTCTGACTTTGTGCTCGGTTGAGGGCGAGATGGTAACTCGGCTGGGGAGGAAGAGAGATCATTGAGAGACCTCCCTAGGGATTCTGTTGAAGAGGATCCTTGACTCAGCCGGGGATATAGGTGCCTTCTGTGATGCCTGGCAACTCTGATGGGGATAAGTAATACGTGGCAACTTAGCTGGGGGAGTCATGAGAGGCAACTCAGCTGGGGAGAGAGCACTTCGGGTGCTAAAATTGAGTGTGGATTTGCCAGCTTGTTGGGATGAAGCTTACATGCCCCAAATTGCATTCTGGATACCTGCAATCCTGAAAAGATAAGGAAACTCACAAATGATCCCGAGGTATCCCTTACCGGATTCCGTCATAGGAGTTAAGCACCTTCGAGAGTAAGTATATTCCCTGCAAGCATGTGTTTTTATTTTCTTAGAGAGAAACACCTGTACTCGTGCAATCAGTTTTTTAGAGACATCAGACATTTTTTGCAAAATAAAAACGTACAAAACGAAACATGACTGCAAAATCTAATTTTATTAATTCATGTGCCCTGAATTGGCAAGGTACAGTCAAAGAAACAAATCCCCTGAAATGAGGAGATTGTTATAAATTGAGAAACAAAATGCTGGCAGTGTTGATGACGCTTTAAGGAGCTTCCTCTCCACTATGACCCGTATGACTTTTGACGTTCTTCTCATCTTGCTTTTCGAAGAATGTTGGTTCTGATTGAAGCTTAATCCTTTCGAAGCTTGCCAAGTTGTAGACGATACAGACGAATTCAGAATGCAGTTGTTCGCTCATTCCCTTATTTTGCATGGATCGCCCTTTCGGGTTTTCAATCCATCGGGATACCCATTTTTGCCTGAGCTGTCCAATGCGGCTTTTCAACTCAGCGGGTGTACATTTTTTTTTATTTTCCCTTACTTTTGCCCGAGTCTTTTATTCTGTTTTTGACTCGTCGGGATGCCCTTTTTTGCCTGGACTTACATTCTGTTTTTATGTCCAGCGGGTCATTTTTATGCGAAGTATTTTTTAACTGCATCTGAATTCACAGGGGACGGGAAATCTTCACCATCCATGGTGCTGAGCATCAGTGCTCCACCGGAAAAAACTTTCTTTACCACAAATGGTCCTTCATAGTTCGGAGTCCACTTGCCCCTGTGGTCTGTATGAGGAGGGAGGATTCTCTTCAGCACAAGATCTCCTACTTGGTACTCTCGGTGCCTGACTTTCTGATCGAAGGCCTTCTTCATTCTTTTCTGATATAACTGCCCATGACAAATTGCAGCCAATCTCTTCTCTTCGATCAGACTCAGTTGTTCAAATCGGGCCCTAACCCATTCTGCTTCACTCAGTTTAACATCCATCAGTACTCGGAGAGAGGGTAATTCAACTTCGACCGGTAGGACTGCTTCCATACCATACACAAGTTGATACGGTGTTGCCCCAGTGGATGTCCTGATTGACGTGCGGTACCCATGCAAGGCAAATGGTAGCATTTCATGCCAGTCCTTGTAAGTGACTACCATCTTCTGCACAATCTTCTTGATATTCTTATTTGCTGCCTCAACAACGCCATTCATCTTTGGCCTGTAAGGAGAAGAATTGTGATGTTGGATCTTGAAGTCCCGACACAGCTCTGCCATCATTTTGTTGTTTAGATTGGAACCATTATCAGTAATGATTCGCTCGGGCACTCCATACCGACAGATGATATCTCTTTTCAGAAATCTGGCTACCACTTGTCTTGTGACGTTTGCATATGAGGCTGCTTCAACCCACTTGGTGAAATAGTCAATGGCGACCAGGATGAATCTGTGGCCATTTGAAGCAGTTGGCTCAATCTTTCCAATCATGTCAATGCCCCACATAGCAAAGGGCCAGGGTGAAGACATGATGTTCAGAGGATTGGGAGGCACATGCACCTTATCCGCATAAATCTGGCATTTATGGCATTTTCTGGCATAGGCACAACAGTCAGCATCCATTGTAATCCAGTAATAACCTGATCTTAGCAACTTCTTAGCCATCGCATGTCCTCCAGCATGGGTACCAAAGGATCCCTCGTGCACTTCATGCATTAACAACTCCGCTTCCGTCTTGTCAACACATCTGAGGAGTACCATATCAAAGTTCCTTTTGTATAAAGACCCATCAGTGTTCAGAAAGAAACTGCCAGCAAGCCTTCTCAAAGTCTTCTTATCATTGGAAGATGCCCCGGGTGGGTATGTCTGATCCTCCAAGAAGCATTTAATGTCGTGGAACCAAGGCCTATCATCTTTGACAACATCTGCTACGAACACATATGCTGGTCTGTCAAGTCTGGACACTGAAATCTGAGGTACAAAGTTGGCAGCCTGAACTTTGATCATGGATGAAATGGTAGCCAGAGCATCTGCGATCTGATTCTCGTCCCGAGGGATATACTCAAGCTTGACCGTTGTGAAGAAAGTCAATAACCTCCTTGTATAATCCCTGTAAGGTATCAGATGATCCTGGTGGGTGTACCATTTGCCGTTGGTCTGATTGATTACCAGAGCTGAATCTCCGAATACAGTCAATGTCTTGATCCTGAGGTCAATGGCTTCCTCAAGACCCAAAATGCAAGCTTCGTATTCAGCTTCGTTGTTAGTGCAGTTGAAGGTAAGTTTTGCCGAGAAAGGCATGTGAACTCCTTTAGGTGTAATGAGTACTGCACCAACACCACGACCATTCATATTAACAGCCCCATCAAACATCATAGTCCATTCCTCTTCCGGGCCAGGCCCTTCAGTGTGAATAGGCTCTTCATGGTCTTTTGATTTTATGAACATGATGTCTTCATCAGGGAAGTCAAATCTCATAGGCTGGTAGTCATCAATGGGTTGCTCAGCAAGATATTCAGATAGTACACTGCCCTTGATGGCTTTCTGAGAGGTGTACTGGATGTCGTATTCTGTGAGAATCATCTGCCCTCTTGCAACCCGTCCGGTAAGAGCTGGCTTCTCAAATATGTACTTAACTGGGTCCATCTTTGAGATCAACAAAGTAGTGTGGGTCAACATATACTGTCTCAGTCGGCGAGCAGCCCACGCTAAAGCACAACAAGTTTTCTCGAGCAGTGAATAACGTTGTTCACAGTCGGTAAACTTTTTGCTCAGGTAGTATATTGCATACTCTTTTCGACCAGACTCGTCACGCTGGCCCAACACACACCCCATTGACTCTTCTAATACTGTCAGGTACATTATTAGAGGTCTTCCTTCGACTGGAGGCATAAGGATTGGAGGTTCTTGTAGATATTCTTTGATCTTGTCAAAAGCTCTTTGGCAGTCTTCATTCCACCTGACCGTCTGTTCCTTTCTTAACAGCTTGAACAAGGGTTCACAGGTTGCTGTCAGGTGAGATATGAACCGTGAAATGTAATTCAATCGACCTAAGAACCCTCGAACTTCTTTCTCAGTCTTCGGTGCAGGCATCTCTTGAATGGCTTTGACTTTATCAGGGTCAACTTCAATCCCTTTTTCGCTTACAATAAATCCTAGCAGCTTACCGGATCGCACCCCGAATGTGCACTTGTTGGGGTTCAGCTTTAGTTGGTACTTCCTCAGACGCTTGAATAACTTCAGCAGATTCACCAGGTGGTCCTCTTCAGTAAGGGACTTGGCGATCATATCATCCACGTAACATTCTATTTCTTTATGGATCATATCGTGGAATAATGTCACCATAGCCCGTTGATATGTTGCACCAGCATTCTTCAGTCCGAATGGCATCACTTTGTAACAGAACGTGCCCCAAGGTGTGATGAAAGTGGTCTTCTCCATGTCTTCAGGTGACATCTTGATCTGATTGTATCCTGAAAATCCGTCCATGAAGGAGAATACCGAGAATTGAGCCGTGTTATCCACCAATACATCAATGTGAGGTAATGGGAAATCATCTTTCGGGCTGGCTCTGTTCAGATCCCGGTAGTCAACACACATTCTTACTTTGCCGTCTTTCTTAGGCACAGGTACTATGTTAGCGACCCACGGTGGATAACTAGTTACAGCAAGGAACCCGGCGTCCCATTGCTTTTGTACCTCTTCCTTGATTTTCATTGCCATGTCCGGACGAGTACGGCGTAGTTTCTGTTTAACTGGCGGGCATTCTTCTCTCAAAGGCAGCTTGTGCACAACAATATCGGTATCCAACCCTGGCATGTCTTGGTAA
Source organism: Lathyrus aphaca (assembly GCA_963966055.1). Classification (NCBI taxonomy): domain Eukaryota; kingdom Viridiplantae; phylum Streptophyta; class Magnoliopsida; order Fabales; family Fabaceae; genus Lathyrus; species Lathyrus aphaca. Next base: position 503,044,872 of record OZ014519.1, on the reverse strand, counting down.
GACCAAGCAAACACGTCCACATACTCTTGAAGCAGGTCAATTAGTTGTCTCTTCATTGAGTCTTGCAGGCAGGCCCCGATTTTAACCTCTTTCACGTCTTCATCTGTACCAAGATTGATCACTTCAACCTCCTCCTGGTGAGGAGTAATAACCTTTTCCTCTTGTCTTAACAACCTGGCTAGCTCTTCAGGAAGCTCGTAATCTTCTTCAACCCCTTCATCAGCTTGATTGATTGGATTGTCAAAGTCATACGAAGTCATAGCCGTGCTGTTGTCGGTGCAGTCTGGAAGGCACACTCTGCAAGGGTTCAGTTGTTCATTTTAGTGATTTGATTTTAGTCTTGTTTTAGAAAAGTGAAATAAAGTTATCATTTTGAAAACACTGCCATTTATTTTTTTTGTACAAAAAGAAAAGTGGAAAAACAGTGAGTGGAAAAGAAAAAGACTCATTTGCAAAAAGATGTCTGATGTCTCATTGATTAATCTTGTGTGCACAAAAAGTACAGATGGCCCGATTACAAAATGAGTCTTGTCATCTTGGGCAAGATGCAAGACTTTGATGCATGCTATAAAAATACAGGAAATAATAATTACTCTGCATGAGTAACTCTTATAATTTCCTGGGAAGACCAGTTTGAGATACTGCTCCCCGGGATCTTTGGACGAATCCAGCTTTCCAGGTTGCGTTCTTCTTCCAGCTCGTCTTCCAAGTTGTTGACAGCATCAGGAGTGAGCATCCCCCCACTGACAAAACCAGGCTTCTCAGCAGCCTCCATTTGATGTTGTTGAGTTGGTCTGTAACCCAACCCAAACTTGTCTTTCTTCTCCTCCACAGATAAAACCTTGCCCCAGCCTTGGGCAGTTCCTTCTTCAACAACCTTCCGGGCTTGTTGATAAGATGACATGGAGATTCCAGATACAGCAGATGCTTCGTTGACATTCAAGGCCTCAAAACCTTGGCTCATTGTTTCATGGATCTCCCCATCCATCTCAATATACTTATAAGTAGCCAGATGGCTAACAAATATATCCTCCTCCCCACAGATTGTAACAACTTGGCCTTCCCACTCAAATTTTAACTTCTGGTGAAGGGTAGACGTTACTGCGCCAGCGGCGTGAATCCAAGGTCTACCCAACAAACAGCTGTAGGCAGGCTGAATGTCCATCACATAGAAGATAGTTGTAAAGGTTTGTGGGCCAATTGTCACAGGCAGCTCAATTTCCCCCAGAACCGACCTCTTAGAACCATCAAAGGCTCTTACCACCAGGTTACTGGGTCTCAATGCTAATCCTTCATACTCTAGCTTCACCAGGGCCTTCTTTGGTAAGACATTAAGGGATGACCCTGTGTCTACCAGCACATGAGAAAGGACTGCTCCTTTACATTCCATGGTGATGTGCAAGGCTTTGTTGTGGTTGCGGCCCTCCGTTGTCAAGTCAGTATTGGTGAACCCTAGCCCATTGCTAGCAGTAACATTTCCAACCACGGTTTCCAATTGATTGACAGTGATCTCTTCAGGCACGTAAGCTGCGTGCAAGACTTTGAGTAGTGCATTCCGGTGGGCTTCGGAGCACATAAGCAGTGATAGGATAGAGATCTTGGATGGCGTCTGGTGAAGCTGGTCCACAATTTTGTAATCACTCTTTTTGATGATTCTCATAAACTCATCAACTTCTTGATCGAACGGTGTTTTCAAAGCTTCCTTGACAGCTTGATCTTCCTGCACCGGGCTCTTTCCTTTTGCCTTGGCAGCAGCTTCTGCTTCGGCAGTGGGTTTTTGAATTTGTGGAGCAAAGAGACGTCCGCTTCGAGTGAAGCCTCCGCCTCCTCCCACATTATCTACTTGTGGTGCAGGTGTTGATGTTTCAAGAGTGATTCTTTTTCCTTCGCAGTACACGTCAGAGCCATAGTGCCAAGGGATGGCCCTATTGCTTTCATAAGGTACGGGTCCAGGCACTGTGACAGTGACTGGACTGATTGCAGCTGCTGAAGGGACTGTGATAGTTTGTGGATCATAATAAATTGTAACTGGTGCTCTGATGGGAGCAGCACCCTCTGAATTGTAGGCAGAGTTGCTTTCAGGATCATAAAATATGGTGACAGTAGAGACATCTTCATGATTGGTTGCTGGTGTTGTAGGAGACATTGTTGGAAGAATGGATGTTGTTGTTGTAGGAGATTCAAAATGGAATGAAGCTGAAATTGTAGTAGGAAAATTTGTTGATAACTGGTCATTTGAGATGATAGATGAAGCACTTGTTGATGAAATCGAAGAATTGTCAGGAACAATGGTTGCTGCAGTTGTAGGAGGTTCTGAAACCGTTGCTGGTGAGATTGCTGGATTTGTAGGAAATGATGTGGTGATCTGGAGTTGGCCACTCTGAATGAGACCATCTATGCCATTCCTCAAATTATCGCACCCATTTATCGAGATGTTGCAGTAAGCACACCCTAACTCGCATCCTGGGAACATCTGACATTCCAGGAGCTGAGCCTTGATTTCTACCAACGGTGTCCGGATCTGACCCACACTGGTTATTAAATAAGACGGCTTGTCCTCTTCAATAGCGTTAATTCTGGGACCACCGTGGTTTGGCATCGGATTTTTGTTGACATTGGGTGGTGGTGCAAAATTCAGAGCTTTTGAGTCTACCAGGTCTTGTACCTTCATATGCAGAGCTCTGCACTTTTCCGTACTGTGGCCAGGTGCATTTGAATGAAAAGCACATCTGGCGTTGGAGTCATAATTCCTGGGTAGACTGTTGGGATCTGGAGGTGCTAACGTCCTTAGCTCAACTAGATTGAGTTTCAGGAGTTGTGGCAGCAATATAGCATATGGCATGGGGATCGGATCGATCACTCTGTTAGCTTGAGATGGCCTCTGTTGGAATGGCCTTTGCTGGTTATTGTTGTTGGTGTTGCTGTTGTTGTAATTCCTCGGAGGATACTGATTTTGTTGATGGTACTGAGGTTGTTGCTGATAGTTTTGCTGAGGAGGTTGATAAGCGGGTTGTGGATGAGCTGGAGCAGGGATGGTGACTGCAGCCACAGATTTGTGAACATATTGGGGCCTACCCCTGTTGGTGTGGATGGCATTAGTCTCACCAGTCCTTCTTGGGCCTGCAAAAGGCTTTCTTGCATTGCTGGATGAGCTTGCACCATTGTCTGAGATCTTACCCATTTTCAACAGGCTTTCAATTCTCTCCCCGGCTATGACAACATCTGCAAAGCTGGTAGATGAGAAGGCAGCTAGCCTATCAATATAGGTTCCCTGAAGGGTGTTCATAAACATATCAGCCATCTCCCTTTCTGACATAGGTGGCTGGACAGCAGCAGCAAGTTGTCTCCATCTTTGAGCATATTCTCTGAAGCTCTCTCTAGATGACTGTGACATTCCCATCAGGAGGGTCCTGTTGGGTGCCATATCTAGATTATACTGATACTGTCTGATGAAGGCCTCTGCCAGGTCCTTCCAGCATCTAATAGTTGCTCTTGTCAGATGGGAATACCATTCCCTTGAAGCTCCAGTCAAGCTATCCTCAAAGTAGAACATCCACAGCTTCTCGTCCATGGTATAGGCCTTTAGCCTTCCGAGAAAAGATTGCAGATGGGTTCGGGGACAGGAAGTCCCATTATACTTTTCAAAACATGGTGGCTTAAACTTGTGGGGAATCCTGACCCCGTCTACCAAGCCCATATCCATAACGTCGAAACCCAAAGAATTTTGAGATTCTAAGGACCTCAATTTCTCAGCTATCTCATCCAGCCTTCTATCATAGGCTTCTTCCCCAGCACCCATTACTGTAAACTGATCCTCTTGGGGGTCTTCTTGAAGTACCCTGGCTGCAGCGGCAGTCCCTTGAACATTTGCAGGGATATTGACTTCAGGATGGAGATGTGGTCCAAATACAGGGGGGTTAACATGAGGTTGGACCCTTTCATTGTTGCTAGTGCCGGCAGTCCCTATATGTGGGTCTTCTTGATTCTGCCTTTCCACCATGGCCCTCAATCTTTCCTGGCTCTGAGCCATGTTGTTCATCACTTCCATAAACTGAGCTATCTGTGTTCTCATTTCCAATCTTTCATTTGCCATTTGAGTCCTGACCTCTGCAAGGTCCTGCTGTACCTGATCCATTTGAATTCCCGGAAGGTTGCTTCGGGTTGGATAACGGTGTGGACGGTTGAGGGGAAATACCCGGCGCCGAGCAATAGTTCCTGAACATCACAACAGAGTTAGTGGCAATAAAACAAAAACCTACAAAACAAACAAAAGGTTAGCATGCAATGCAGTTATGCTTATTTGATATCAAGGTATCCGGTTTGGCTTTCAGTTTTGACCCTTCCAGACCCTTGAAGATGCTGTTGATGTTGCTTTCGAAGCAAACTCAGATGGAACAAACTAATACATATATTACAAAAGACAAATGGTACATAGTTCGTTTTACAAATACAAGCCCTCTGAGGGGTCAAAATACATCACAAGAAAGAAAAATAAAAGTACATGGAATGAAAGCAACAACAAACAAATGGTCAAACACCAAGACCAAACTCATCCTCACAAACTTCCTTGAGAAGTGCTTCGGTCACAGGATCAGCCGGACGTTCCGTGAGATTCCTGATGAGGAGATTCCGGGTGGTAACAGCTGCTGTTAGCTTCTTGTGCTGAGTTTGGTCTTTTGACCTCTTTACCCCTGCTTTGATCTTCAACTCTGATATTTCCCTCTGGGCTGCTGCCAGGGCTTCTTGCTGTTCTTTTACACTAGCCTCTAGTTGCCCTATCTTGTCTTGAACTCTCTTGTCCTCCAAAGTACGGGCCTCAGTGATCCTGACCCACCGGGCTTGGCTCTCCTTCAGATACAAGTCTGTCCTTGCTCTCTGGAACTGGGCTTCTTTGCAAGCATTCTTCAGAATCTGCTCTCCAGCTTTAGACTTTTTGATATAATCCCCAGACTTCTCAATCTTAGCCAGATGCTCCACTCTCAACTTCTCCAATCTCTCAACCTCCCTCATACCATCACTCCTCTCCCGGAGGGTCTTCTTCAAAGCCTGGGTTAACTTCTCATTTCTTTCTTTCAAGCTCTCAAACTCCTCCAAACTGATAGTGGCAGGGGGTGCTGAAGATGATTCAGGCATATCTTCTATGGTAAAGGGCATCCCCGAGAATTGAGCCCTGGCGCGGGACCATTCATAATATTGTGCTGACGCCACATTGTTGCACTTCCCCAAGATGGTTATTCCCTTGGCTTGAACATTATCCCAGGCCCAAGCAGCCTGCCTAACAATAGCCAGATTAATCTTGTTCTCACAATAGAGAGTCTCCACCAAGTCCTGTGCCTTAGGAGTGTGGACCAGTGCATAGCCCAGTTGCCTTCTGAACAGCAGAGGGTTGTAATTAATACTGCCCTTAACTCCTATTAGGGGCACATTGGGAAAATGCCCACAGCTGGTGATGATGTCCCTGCCTATGGTGCTTTGAGTACACCATCTGATATCGGCTGAAGTTAGAGCAGTGAGTCTCTTAGCCCAGTTACTCTGCTGATGAGGATTCAAGAATGCATCTGTCCTGGGTAGATGCTTGAGAAGCCAAGTGTGGAACAATGGAGCACAACACCTCACTAATCTTCCCCTCTGCTTCTCATTCCTCTGATGCACTGAATAGTAGAGATCCCCCAATAAAGTGGGTACTGGGTTCTTTAGGATGAATAGATGGATTGCATTCTTGCTGATGAATCGAGGCTCATCTGCAAACAATACAATTCCATATATACTCAAAGCCAATAGAGCACAGACAGCTTTCCACTCTCCTAAAGAAGCTTTCAGGGCAGCTTGAGAGATCAAGAAATCCAGATGGAAACCAGGGATCCCAGCTTTAGAGGTCATATGCTGCTCAATCAGGACAGGTTCCAGATGCAGAGCCTTTGCTACTTCTCCATTACCAGGAAAGACCATCTCAGGGTTGAAAGGGATTCCACCCCTGATAGGTATACCAACTAATGATGAGTATTCTTCCAATAAAGGGCCCAACTGAAAGTCTTGAAAAGTGAAACATCTCAGTGGGGGATCATAAAACTGAATGCAAGTGTGGATCAGGCTTCTTTGTGAAGGGTCCAGATCCATAACCATATCAAGTATATCTCCATAATGTTCCCTGAACAATGGTATGTGATCTGGAGTGATCAGGGTCTGAATCCTCCTGATGTCAGATAGTTCTGGCTGGAAGAAGTGATAGGTGATATTGCTCTTTTTAGGAGCCATGATGCTGAGACTGAGTAGAGACAGGTACTGTTGCTGATACTGAAGAAAGGGGCCACTGATTGGCTGGTGCAGGTGATAACTGAAGCAGATAGCTGATGAAGATAAGTCAATACTGAAGATAGGGTCAAAACCAAAACCAAATGAAGATGGATACCCTGAAACACAAATAAGCAAATGTCAATATGATGCAATGATTATGTATGCAAATGATATGCAAGGGTCTGTGACTGAGCTGGATCTGGTCAAGTGCTCTGATATAAGTCCATGTGTGTTCAAGAATTCCAGTTGGAGGTCTATAGATCCAGTAACCAAGGTGGGGGGCTCAAATAAAGAGCCACATGTCCAGGGTTTTAGGGTCACAAGAACTGTTCCAACATGAAGTATTCTTAATCAAGTCAAAGTAACAGTGTATTCTGAGGTCAAGGTACCTGCAAACCTGTAAACAGCCCAACCCCCTCACAGGTGGTGTTCTAAAACAAGGATCCTCAGACTTGGATCAGTTATGAGAAGTGTAAACACTTCCAACCCGGAGGTACAGTGTTTACAATAACCATAAAAGTTCCTCCTCTAATTCACCTCAGTTTCTGAAGGTCAATACTAAAAGGTCATCCAGACTTAGCAGGCTTCCCAGATAGCCCTAGCATTGCAGGAAATCTGCAACACAGAGTTCTCAAGAAGAAACCCATATCTGAACCGTGTTTCATATTCCCGCACCAGACCGAAATGGAATGGGAAAGAATATGATTCACTCTAGCCTAGGTGTCACTCAGGTCCCAGGTATAGGACCTCAACTCTCAATGGAACACCCACCCACCAAAGCAAACAACAGATCCAGCCAGCAACATGACAGTATGATATATACAAAAGCAGTAAAGAAAGTAAACAAACTGTACATAAAACAAAAAACAAAAAATAAAACATATACAAGCACAAATAAACACATAACACCCCAGTAAACACAAATCAATCAAGCGCTAGGAGGAACCCACAAAAAGAACCAGAGACTCTGGTTGCAATATAAGGGTCCCCAGCAGAGTCGCCAAGCTGTCGCTCCCGATAAGTGACACCGGGTCAAAAGGGGTACAGACGCGAACGGTCGGCGAAGGGAACAGTGAGAACACACAGTCGTGAACTCACTGGAGATGAATAGAGTCGCCAGCTAGGCATTTTTATCCCGGAGGAAAGGTAATGCTGCATAGACCTGGAAAAGGATACGAATAAGACGGTTGCGAACCAGAGAGACTGAGAAAGGGGGTTGGTTACAACCTGGGAAGGTATTAGCACCCAGATTGTCCGTCGTACTCGACGGGATCCACGCTTAAAAGATTTGTGTTTTAAAGGGGTAGTGTCAGTGCAATCTGTGTATAAAAAATAGCTGGAAAAGAATGTACAGGTGTCAGTGTAAGAGGAGTGAAGTGTACAATATACAGTGTCAGTGCTAGGATGAGAGTATGCTCATGACCATGAGGCTTAAAGAATAATGCTGGAAAGAGGGGGAATATACAGAGACTTTTGTTCGATAACTGTTAAGTTATGCCTACGTATCCTCTCGTGCAATGAGGAAGTCAGAACACCGTAGTTCGACCCAAAGAGACTGAAAATGAATTGACTGATGAACTGCTTGCTTGTCTATGCTCAAGTGTATGACCTGTCTGGCTCAGGTGCAAACTGTCTTGCATTAGACGGAAGAAGCGAGTTCTCTTTTGTGAGTGAATGAGATGAGAAAAGAATCCCGGAGGAGACGATTATTGTTTGTTTTTGTGTTTTCAGTCTTTTATTGTTTTTGGATTTTGTCATAAGTTAATGAGCTTAAGCCTAAACCAATGGGTTAGTAAACTCATCACATCTTCCCTCTGATTAGGGGTAATGAGAATACCTTAAGTGTGAAGTCAGCTTCTCACACTTAATCATCTTTGATATAGGATTAAGATCATTAACCTACTTGTGATTATTTAGATATTTTTGGTGTTTTTGTTTAGTGTTGAGTAATGAGGTTAAGCCATAATCAGGGATTTAACAGACTCATTACACCATCCTAATAGAAGGATAATAGATGAGAATGTTTAAGCTGAGGAAAGCTCCTCAACTTAATCCATGATTAGGGATTAAACTCATGACAAAACAAACCCTTTATTAAGTGGATTTTATTTAATGGTATGATGATGAAGTGAGTTTTATGGTTTGTAAGACAACTTGAGGGGGACTTGTCCATTAACACTAGGGTTAGTCCTTCTTAACCAATTAAGGAAGAATTAGAACCCTAGTGCAAGGCCCAAGTTACAAGTGTGATGTCTTGGTACTTATTAAGTGAATTGATTAAGGGAGTTAAACACATTAAGGGTTTAACACTTAGGATTAAAGTTATACACTCCATCCTAATAGAAGGATGCAGGCATAAACTTAATCACAAAGCCTTAAAGCCTTTAGGGTTTAGTCCCTGCTTATGAGATGAGGAGAGATGACTCAAAGAGACACAAAGGTGAAAACTAAAAGGGGGGAGCTAATCAAAACCCTAGTCATTGTCATGCTTGGTTGTTCCTAAGGTTTGTGAGGTTTGCAAGAGAAATCTTCAATGGAACCACCAGGAAGCAGATGAAAGGATCAAGAGAAGCAAAGCAACTTGCTTCATTCAAGAAGTCAAGTCACTTGAAGGAAGAAAGTGGGAAGAAGAAGAATGAGCAAGCTCAAACTCAAACACATACAGAAATGCAGCAATGGATGCAAGAGAGATGAAAAGAAAAGTATGAGAAGTGAAGGCAAATTCACTTCTCAAAATCACTTACCACCTGAAAGGTTAGAAAATAAATGCAATGCAATGCAAAATGGGATGGAATGACATGATACAAACCAAAACCAGAAGCATATACATGATGCTAATGATGCAATGAGATGCTATAAACATGAGGCAGCACATGGAAATGATCATACAAGTTCATGAATGCAAATGAAACAAGTTAGGAACCATGAACATACATGAAGAGTTATGAAGTGCACATGGCATACAACATGGCAAATACAGGATGCAATGATCAAACATGCTTTCAATATGTCTTATGATGTCAAATGAATCAAATGGATGCTTGAAATGTCATGGCAAGTCATGTTATGCAAGAGAATGCAAGAGGGATGCACATGAAAGCCCAAATTAGGGTTTATGAACCAAACATCAAACAAAAGTCAAAAACAGAAGCAAACCCTAAGATAAAAAAATGGAAAATGCCACACAAAGGACCCCTAATCCCATTCTAAACCACTGCCCAAAGGAGAGGTCTCAACTCCTAACCTAATTCAAGTTATGATTTTCACAAGTTTTTAGGGTTTTTAGGGTTTCTAAACAAAAGAAATGCCAAACAAATTGAAAATGCAAGATCAAATCATGGCCTTTTTATCTCAAAAACTACATGCTAAACACAATGCAATGCAAGAAGAATCAATGTCCAACTCCTCATGAATAGGCAGAAATGATTTTTTGAACTTATGATCAAAATAATGCACAAAAATGATTTTAATTCAAAGAAAAATTCTCAAAATGTATCAAGATCAAAAAAGAAATTTGGTTTGAAGGTTGGACAATGTTTCTAAATGTCTTAGAACATTTCATGAATTTTTTGGTGATTTTTAGATACTTAAAAGTATTTTTAATAAATTAATTTCCATTAATCAATTAAAAATAATCTTTTAAATATTTAAAAATACTTTTTTAATGCTAAAAATAAAAATAAAAATGTTTTTGTGTCATAAAAATTAATGAAATTCAGGATAAAAAATTTCATAATTTTTAGACAAGTTTTGCTATTTTTAATAAATTGCACAAGTAAAATAAAAAGAAATGCAATAAAAACTGAAATAAAAGAAAGTAAGCAGATCCAAGGGTGGAGATTTGAACTGGGTTTGGGACAGTTGACTGGCGCGCAGATCCAAGGGTCCTGGTTGACTCTGATTTTAATTAAGATTTATGAAATAATTAAATGAGTTAATGGTGATTAGGGTTAATTGGGTGAATCCAGGCCACACACGCACGCGGGAGGTCAACGTTTTCAAACGATCCAACGCCCAAGATTCAAATAAAATTAATGACTGTAATTAGGGCTAATTAAACTCAGGTGACCGGAGGGGAGCTCCGGTCATCTTCCCCGGCGACCCCAAAACCCTAAAACATGATTCAGGCAACCATTCTTCAAATTAAAGCCAGGGAAACAATCCTCCACTCAAACCTCACTCAAATCCACTCTCAAAATGAATTTCTCATGCTTAAACTAAGAGAAACGAAGCCATGAAGATTCACGGGCAAAATTTCAGAGCCCTGGTAAATCCTCATTTCTCAACCATTTCTAATTCTAAAACCACCCCCATGACCAGCAAAGCATACATAATCAATTTTTAACATAAAAACCAAGCTCTGAAAAGTTGTAAACCTGAAGCTACCTGAAGTGATGGACTGTGGATTTGAGCTCTCCTGACCTTGCTCTGGTGCAGAATGCCTTCTCTGGACCCCCTGAGGCCAATGGAAGGCTTGGAATGAGCTTAGACAAGCTACTTTGAGAAATCCAGTTCTGGTGTAGCAGAAAATGGAGTTTGTGTGTGGGTGGTCTCAAGCTCTGTTAATGGTTGATTATTGCTCCTTTGAATGTTTCTGACTTGTTGGTGAAGAGAAATGGTGTGTTTGTTGGCTGGATAATGAGATTCGAAGGGAGAAGAGTTTTGGACAGTTTTGTGATATGATGAGTTATGGCCAGCTTCAATGCTCAATGCTTAGCTATATCATCTCCAACTTGTGTGGATAGACTGTGAGGCAGGTTAGTAGGGTGGCTGGGCACTGTGCCAAGAGTATGGGAGCCTTTTGCAAAAAGTCAAATTTGTGTCCTTGAGAGCATGGGTCATGGCAGCAACTGTGTGAGGTCATGTCTTGCTCCAGCTTGAGTTGAGGAGAGCCCTTGGATTGTTTGTAGCTGACTGCAACATATGGATGACAAGCTATGCTAGCTTTTGCAACTTGACAACTTGTGTTTTCTCATGAGTTTATGCTAAGTACATGAAGCAATGCTTGCTGAATTTTGTCACATGATGTCTCAATTGGTCATGGCAATGTTTAGAGATCAGCTAGTGATCATATAATTCCTTGAAGCATGATTTTGCCAAGAATCCTCTTTTGCATACTTAGGAAAAATGCTTTATGGAACTTTGAGAATCAAGGCAAGCCATCCAAAATTCCTTGGGCCAAAACTGTTTTTGGGGTCATGTGTGATCATGTAATGCAGCTTTGAAGTCATTTTGAAGTCACTAGAACACTTGGTTCATGAAAATGCAAGTTTTCCTTTTAGTGCATAACTTGAAAATCAATGATTTTTGCCAACTTTGTCACACCATAACTTTTGATCCAAGAAGAATTTGATCATGTTCTTGTACTTTTTGAAAAGGGAAAAATGTGATCTACAACTTTCATGACCAAAGTTTTTCCATTTGAAGCATTTTTGGATCAAGAATCAAGGCTTGAAAAGTGACCTAAAATGACATATCCTTGAAAAGTCAACTATGCCCAAAAAGTCAACATTTGCAAAAACTTCAAATTCTTGATTTTTGTGAACTTAAATCTTCTTCCATGATCAAATAAAGACCATATACACTCAAAATGATGAAGATCACCCCTTGGTTGGGTCATTGGGGGCCTCAGATGCCCTGATTTTGCACTGACTTGCTTGAAAAGTCAACTCTTGATCAGATGACTTCCCCATGGAATTTCTTCATGAAAATTGATATGCATACTCCCTATACCATATAGAGACCAATAGAAATAAGAATGACCAAAAAATTTGGAGTTATGGCCTCTGAAACCAAAACCCTAATTTTAGGTCAATTGTGCAGTCAAACTTGGCTCTGCATCCATACCAAACCCAGTTCTTGTGATTCTTTTGCAATCTTGACTTTGAGGGGATGTAATATGATACTTGAACACACATGGATCCCTTTGAAATGATTGGTGGCCTTTGGAGTGGCTCAAGAAGCCCTTGGATTGCTCAGATCACAAACCCTAGGTGCAGATGACTTTGAATCTATGCAGTGAATCAAAAATGAGATATGAGATGATATGATTGTGTTTATGCATATGAGAATGATCACAAGCCATGGTGTGAATGGGTGAGGGCAAATTTGGGGTGTTTACACCCACCAAAGCAACAAAACAGATCCAGCCAGCTCAGTATGACAGTATGATATATGTAAAGCTATAAAGAAAGCAATAAAACAACTGTACATAAAGCAAAAATAAATACAAATACAAGCACAAATAGCACATAACACCCCAGTAAACACAAATCAATCAAGCGCTAGGAGGAACCCACAAAAAGAACCAGAAGCCCTGGTTACAGTATAAGGGTCCCCAGCAGAGTCGCCAAGCTGTCGCTCCCACTAAATGAAGCCGGGTTAAATAGGGTACAGATGCGAACGGTCGGCGAGAGGAGGATGTGAGAACACACAGGAGTGAACCCACAGGGAATGAAAAGAGTCGCCAGCTAGGCATTTTTATCCCGGAGGAAAGGTAATGCTGCATAGACCTAGAAAGATATGGATAAGACGGTTGCGAACCAGAGAGACTGAGAAAGGGGGTTGGTTACAACCTGGGAAGGTATTAGCACCCAGATTGTCCGCCGTACTCGATGGGATCCACGCTTAAAAGATTTGTGTTTTAAAGGGGTAGTGTCAGTGCAATCTGTGTATAAAATAGCTGGAAAAGGATGTACAGGTGTCAGTGTAAAAGAAGTGAAGTGTGTAAATGTACAGTGTCAGTACAAGGACAGGAGTGAAATGCTCATGATAATGAGGCTAAAGAATAATACTGGAAAGAGGGGGAATATACAGAGACTTTTGTTCGATAACAGTTAAGTTATGCCTACGTATCCTCTCGTGCAATGAGGAAGTCAGAACACCGTAGTTCGACCCAAAGAGACTGAAAGGTGAATTGACTGATGAACTGCCTACTTGTCTATGCTCAAGTGTATGACCTGTCTGGCTCAGGTGCAAACTGTCTTGCATTAGACGGAAGAAACAAGTTCTCGTTTGTGAGTGAAGGTGATGAGAAAAGAATCCCGAAGGAGACGATTATTGTTTGTTTTTGAGTGTTCAGTCTTTTATTGCTTTTGAAAGTTTGTCATAAGAAAATGAGCTTAAGCCTAAACCAATGGGTTAGTAAACTCATCACATCTTCCCTCTGATTAGGGGTAATGAGAATGCCTTAAGTGTGAAGTCAGCTTCTCACACTTAATCACCTTTGATGTAGGATTAAGATCATTAACCTACTTGTGATTATTTAGATGTTTTTGGTATTTTTGTTTAGTGTTAAGTAATGAGATTAAGCCACAATCAAGGATTAAACAGACTCATTACACCATCCTAATAGAAGGATAATAGATGAGAATGTTTAAGCTGAGGAAGGCTCCTCAACTTAATCCATGATTAGGGATTAAACTCATGACAAAACAAGCCTTTGATTAAGTGTATTTTATTTAATGGTGAGATGATGAAGTGAATTTTATGGTTTGTAAGACAACTTGAGGGGGACTTGTCCATTAACACTAGGGTTAGTCCTTCTTAACCAATTAAGGAAGAAATAGAACCCTAATGCAAGGCCCAAGTTACATGCTTGATGTCTTGATGATTATTAGATGAATTGATTAAAGGAGTTAAACACATTAAGGGTTTAACACTTAGGATTAAAGTTATACACTCCATCCTAATAGAAGGATGCAGACATAAGCTTAATCACAAAGCCTTAAAGCCTTTAGGGTTTAGTCCCTGATTATGAGATGAGAAGAGAAGACTCAATGAGACACAAAGGTAAAACTAAGTGGGGAACTAATCAAAACCCTAATCATTGTCATGCTTGGTTGTTCCTAAGGTTTGTGAGGTTAACAAGAGAAATCTTCAGAGGAACCACCAGGAAGCAGATGAAAGGATCAGGAGAAGCAAAGTAACTTGCTTCATTTAAGAAGACAAGTCACTTGAGGAAAGAAAGTAAGAAGGAGAAGAATGAGCAAGCTCAATCTCAAACACATTACAAAATGCAGCATGGATGCATAAAAGAGATGAGAAGAAAATGTGAGAAGTGAAGGCAAATTCACTTCTCAAAGTTGCTTACCACCTGAAAAGTTAGTGAAAGAAATGCAATGCAATGCAAAATGAAATGAGATGTTATGATGTAAATCAAAACCAGAAGCATACACATGATGCTAATGATGCTATGAGATGATGCAAACATGAATCAAGGCATGAGGATGATCATATGAACATATGGATGCAAGAGAAGCATGCTTAGAACCATGATCATACATGAAAAGTTATGAAGTGCAAATGGCATACAACATGGCAAATGCAAGATGAAATGATCAAACATGTTTACAAGATGTCTTAAGATGTCAAATGAATCAAATGGATGCATAAAATGTCATGGCAAGTCATGGTATGCAAGCAAATGCAAGATGGATGCATATGGAAGTCCAAATTAGGGTTTATGATCAAAGCATCAAACAAAAACCAAAATCAGAAGCAAACATCAAGATAAAAAATTGAAAATGCATTCAAGGGATCCCTAAACCTATATTAACTCACTGCCCAAAGGAGAGGTTCCAACTCTTAACCTAATTTGAGTTATGAACTTCCTAAAATTTCTAGGGTTTTAGGGTACCTTAACAAGAAAAATGCCAAACAAATGGAAAATGAAAGATCAAATCATGACAATTTAATCTCACAAACTACATGATATGCACAACATAATGCAAAAAGAATCAAAGTCCAACTCTCAATGGTTAGGCAGAAGTGATTTTTTGAAGTTTGGATCAAAATAATGCTTTGAGAATGAATTAATTCCATGGAAAATTATCAAAATGCATCAAGATCAAAAAAGAAATTTGGTTTGAGGGTTGGACAATGTCTCTAAATGATTATGAGGGTTTCATGAATTTTTTGGTGATTTTTAAATACCTAAAAGTATTTTTAATTAATTAATTCTCATTAATTAATTAAAAATAAACTTTTAAATGATTTAAAAATATTTTTTAATGCAAAAAAATAAAAATAAAAATATTTTGGTTTCTGAAAATTAATAAAAGTGTGTATAAAAAATTTCAGAATTTTTAAAAAGGTTTTGCTATTTTTAATAAATTAAACAAAACAAATGAAATTAAATAAAAAGAAAATGAATTTAAATGGAAAGTCAGCGCAATCTAAGGCCAGGGTTTAAACTTGGAGTGGAGGGAAAGACTTCGCGCGAGATTGGAAGGCCAGGATTGCTTCTGGGAAATTCAAATTAAACCTAATTAATTAAGCTAATTAAACTGAATTAGGGTTAAGTGAAGGGATCTGAACCATTGAGCCTGCGCGGGAGTGGACTAAGTCAACTCATCCAACGCTCAAAATTCAAACTACAATTAATGACAGGGGTTAACCCTAATTATTTTCAGGTGGCCGGAGAAGACCTCCGGTCGTCTTCTCCGGTGGGAACCCCACCTGAAAATCTCCAAAATCCTCAAAACTTCACTAAAACGAAAACTAAGAGCCCAAAAATCATCCCCACATCCCCCTGAATCAAAACCCCCACTCAAAACTCATTTATTCTTCTTCAATCAAACGAATCGAAGCCAAACAGTTTTTAGGGCAAAAGTTTCAGACATTGCATACATCCTCATTTTTCACTCATTTTCAAAAGTAAACATATATTCATGATCAGGGAAGCATGTAGATTCATTTAGAAACTTAAAATACACGTTCTGGAAAAAAAGTTCATGAAGCTACCTGAGTTTGAAGCTTTTCAGTTTGGAGCTTTCAGACCTCTTCTCTTGTGCAAAACTGCTCCTATGACCTCCCTTGTTCTTCTGAAAGGCTTGGAGCAAGTTTATTTTGGCTGGCTGGAGAGATTGAACAAGTTCTGTTCAGTGCAGTGAGGGAATCGTGTTTCTGATTCTGGGGGTTTAAGACAATGGTGATGGGTGCTTTGTGACCAGGAAGGTGTGTTGAGTTGATCTATGAAGTTAGTTTGTGTGTTTGTGACTTGTGTGATGATTTTCGAAAGCTCTTGCACATGAAGGTGAAAAGGAGAATGCTGGCTTGTGGGAGCTTTCAGGCTTGCTTCTTGTTATGTTTGGCTTGCATTTGATTAGCATCAACAATTGGGATTGGTCAGATGACATGATGTGTGCTTTATTGATTGGTATGGGTCCTTTTGCCAAAAGGTTAAGTTTGTGTAAGAGAAGCATGGGCCACTTGCTAGCCTAGTACAACAAGTGTGTCCTGCGCAGCATGATGAGGGGAGATGCCTAGGATTGATCAGCAAGCTAGCAAGCAAGTGGATGAGAAGCTATGATGAGTTTTGCAACTTGGTTCACTTTTGCCTCTTATGAAAAATCTTGTTCCATAAACCATAAAAATGTGTAATTCTTTGGTCCATTCTGAACTTTAGATGTCACATGATCATGTTGTGTGGATTAGAAGTGCATTTGATAGCTTTAGAACACTTGATCAAGTCATTTTGCAAAATGCCTCTTTGGTAGAAACTTTGAAATTTTGTGATTTTTGCCAACTTTGACAAGCCATAACTTTTGATCCAAAATGAATTAGGTCATGTTCTTGTACTTTTTGAAAAGGGAATGATCCATTCTACAACTTTCATGACCAAAGTTTTTTCATTTGAAGCTTTCTTGAATCAAAAAGTAAGGGTTGAAAAAGTTGCCTAAAATGACAATTTCATGAAAAGTCAAACTTGCCCAAAAAGTCAACTTTGCAAAAGACTTGAAATTCTTCAATTTTGTGAACTTCTAACATCTTCTATGATCAGATAAAGATCATATACAATCAAAATGATGAAGAACACCCTTTGGTTGGGTCATTGGGGGCCTCAGATGCCCTGATTTTGCACTGACTTGCTTGAAAAGTCAACTCTTGATCAGATGACTTCCCCATGGAATTTCTTCATGAAAATTGATATGCATACTCCCTATACCATATAGAGACCAATAGAAACAAGAATGACCAAAAAAAATTTGGAGTTATGGCCTCTGAAACCAAAACCCTAATTTTAGGTCATCTGTGCAGTCAAGCCTGGCTCTGCTTCCATACCATTCTCAGTTCTTGTGATTTTTTGACACTCTTGACTTTGAGAGGATATAATATGATACTTGTACACACATGGACCCTTTTGAAGTGATTGATGGCCTTTGGAGTGGCTCAGGAAGCTCTTGGATTGCTCAGATCACAAACCCTAGGTGCAGATGACTTTGAACCTGTGCAGTGAATCAAAAATGTGATATGAGATGCTATGATTGAGTTTATGCATATGAGAATGATCACAAGCCATGGTGTGAATGGGTGAGGGCAAATTTGGGGTGTTTACAGCGTACACATCGACATATTCTCGAAGCATACTGATAAGTTGTTCTTTTACTAGAGCTTGCAGACCGACCCTGATCTTCACCTATTTCACATCTTCCTCGGTACCAATATTGATAGTCTCAACTTCCTCCTGATGAGGAGCAATCACTTTTTCCTTTGTTTCAACAAACTGGCCAACTCTTCAGGCAAATCATAGTCTTCTTCAACCCCTTCATCTGCTTGATTAATCGGATTATCGAAGTCATGTGATGTCATAGCAGTGTCGTTGTCGGTGCATTCTGGAGGGCTATCTCTACAAGGGTTGAGATTTGTTCATTTTAATGATTGATTTTATCTTATTTAGAAAAAAGTGAATGAAGTTATTGTTGAGAAAAACATTGCCATTTATTGTTTTGTGCGAAAATAACAAAAATGAAAGACAGTGAGCGAAAAAGATTGTTTGCAAAAGATGTCCATTATTCATTAATCATTCATTTGCACAAAATACATATATGATCCTATTAAAAAATGAGTCCTGACACCTTGGGCAAGATGCAGGACTTGATGCATGCTTAAGCAGGAAATAATAATTACTTTGCAGCAGTAATCCTTATAATTTCCTGGGAAGACCAGTTGAGGACTTTCTGGCCTGGGACTCTTAGACGAATCTAGCTTTCCAGGTTGAAGTCGCTTTCAGCCTCATCTTCCATATTTTTGATTGCATCCGGGGTCAGCATTCCCCCACTTATAAACTTGGGAGCTTCAACAGCCTCCTCTTGGACCTGTCGGAATGGTCTGTAACCCAAATCGAACTTGTCTTCCTTGATCTGGACTTGTAGCAGCTTGCCCCAGCCTTGGGCATTCCCGTCTTCAACAACCTTCCGAGCTTGTTTGTAAGAAGCAATTGAAGTACCAGACACTTCAGTTGTTGCTTCATTGACATTGAGAGCTTCAAAACCCTGACTCATTGTTTCATGGATCTCCCAATCCATCTCAATGTACGTGTAAGTAGGTAGATGACTGGCAAAGATGTCTTCCTCTCTACAGATAGTGATAACTTGGCCCTCCCACTCGTATTTTAACTTCTGGTGAATGGTCGATGTTATGGCGCCAACGACATGAATCCAGGGTCGACCCAACAAACAGCTATCGACAGGCTAAATGTCCATCACATAAAAGATAGTTTTTAAAATCCGTGGGCCAATTACCACAGGCAGCTCAATTTCTCCAAGAACCGATCTCTTAGAATCATCAAAGGCTCTCACAACGAGGTTACTCGGGAGAAGTGCAAGACCATCATACTCCATCTTGACTAAGGCTTTATTTTGAAGGACATTGAGAGATGACCCAGTGTCAACCAAAACGTGAGAAAGTACAACACCTTTAAACTCTAAGGTGATACGTAAAGCCTTATTGTGGTTATGGACCTCCGTAGTCAAGTCAGCATCAGTGAAACCTAGCCCATGTCTAGTATTGACATTTGAAACCACCGTCTCTAGCTGATTAACTGTAATCTCTTCTGGCACGTAAGCTGCGTGCAGGACTTTGAGTAATGCATTCCTGTGAGCCTCGGAACACATAAGCAGTGATATAATGGAGATCTTGGATGGTGTCTGATGGAGCTGGTCCACAACTTTGTAGTCACTCTTCTTGATAATCCTCATGAACTCGTCTACATCCTGATCAAAGGACGTCTTCTGAGTTTCTTTAGCAATTGGTTCTTCAGGCATCACATTCTTGCCTTTTGCTTTGGCAGCAGCTTCTGCTTCAGCATTAACTCTTGGGAATTGTGACGCGAAGAGACGTCCGCTTCGAGTAAAGCCTCCACCTCCCCGAAATTATCAATATGTGGTGTAGAAGTTGAAGAATCAAGAGTGACTTTCTTTCCGTTGCAATAAAGATCTGAGCCATAGTGCCAAGGCACGGTACTACTGCTGTCATATGGAACTAGTCCAGGCACCGTGATAGTAATCAGACTGATTACTGCGGAAGAAGGAGTTGTGACAGTTTGAGGATCATAGTAGATGGTGACAGGAGATCTGATTGGAGATGGTGCAAGTGCATGGAGTTGTTGATGTTGATGGGGGTGTTGATGTGAGTTGTTGAAAGAATCTGGAACATGGATTGTTGTTGGGTCATAATAGATGGTGACTGTGGAAATGTCTTCATTGATGGTTGTTATTGTTGTAGAAGGATGTGTTGAACTGATGTCTGTTGATGTTGAAGAAGGGATGGTTGTTGATGTTGTAGAAGAATCTATTGGAATGATTGTTGTTGAAGTTGTAGGAATGATATCTGTTATATTTGATGAAGTGTTGTTTGTTTGTGTTGTAGGAGGAATGGTTGTTGATGTTGTAGGAGCTGGAACTGTTGAAGTGATTTATAAAATGCCTTCTTTGATAAGACTGTTGATACCGGTCTTCAAATTTGCACAACTGTTGGTAGAAATCTTGCAAGCTTCGCAATGGGCCTCACAACCTGGAAACACTTGGCACTTCAAAAGCTGGCCTTTAACCTCGGCCAGAGGTGTTTGAATAATTGCAATATTATCAATTAGGCTTACTGGTTGATCCTCCTCAATGGCATTTATCCTAGGCCCACCATGGCCAGGCATAGGATTCTTGGTAACACTTGGAGAGGGTGCAAAGTTGACAACCTTAGAATCAATAAAATCTTGAATCTTCATGTGTAAGGCCCTGCATTTCTCTGTTGTATGGCCTGGTGCATTGGAGTGGAAGGCACATCTGGCATTGACATTATAGATCCTTAGGAGATTCTGGGGATCAGGTGGAGCTAGAGTCCTCAATTCGATTAGATTGAGATTCAGTAACTATGGAAGTAGAGCTGCATAGGGCATCAGGATGGGATCGATAACCCTGTTGATTTGTGAAGTCCTTTGTTGGAATGGACATTGTTGTTGATTATTATTGTTGTAAGATCTATGTTACGGGGGAAACTGTTGTTGTTGTGGGAAGTGTTGTTGTTGAGGATACTGTTGCTGAGGTGCTGGAGTGGGAATGGTGACAACAGCTACTGATCTTTGCATGTTGTAAACACCCTAAATTTTCCCTCACTAAGTTCACACAATGGCTTGTGATCTTTCATACTTGCTTTAGTTTAATCATGGCATATCATATGGCATTTTTGCTGCACTGCATTAGGTCAAGTTCATCTGCATCTAGGGTTTGTGATCTGGGCAATCCAGGATCCATTTGAGCCACTCCAAAGGTCTTCAATCATCTCAAGAGGGTCCATGTATGTTCAATCATCATATTTTATCCTCCAAAGATCAAGGAAGTCAAGAAATCACAAGAACTGGCAAGGCATGGAAGCAGAGCCAAGGTTTAACTACACAGATGACCTAAAATTAGGGTTTTGGTTTCAAAGGCCATAACACCAAATTTTTTGGTCATTCTTGTTTCTATTGGTCTCAATATGTTATAAGGATCATACATACCAAGTTTGATGAAGAAATTCATTGTGGAAGTCATCTGATCACTAGGTAACTTCCTGAGCAAGTCAGAGCAAAATCAGGGCATCTGAGGCCCCCCAACATGGAACCAAAGTGGATTTTTCATCAAATTGAAGTTATATGGTCTTTATTTGATCATTGAAGTTCTTAGAAGTTCACAAATTTGAAGAAAAGTGAGCAAAACCAAAAGTTGCCAAAAATGGAAATGACTTGTAATGTAAACTTTCCATTTTGGGAAAGTTTTTCAACCTCCTCTTTCTCAACCAAAAATGCTTCAAATGAAAAATTGTTGGTCATGAAAGTTGTATATTGGATCATTCCCTTTTCAAAAAGTACAAGAACAAGATCTAATTCATTTTGGAACTCAAGTTATGGCTTTTCAAAATTGGCAAAAATCACATAATTTCAAGTTTCATGCCAAAGAGGGATTTTTGCAAAACCTCATGCCAAGCCATTTTGTGACTTCAAATTGACTTCTAATCATCATAGAAACATTATGCAATGCCTAAAACTCAGAATTGGCCCAAGAATCTCACATTTTCATGACTTTCCCATGAAGAAATCCAAAAGGGGCCAAAACTTCATGAATTTGCAAAATGGTACAAAACCTCTCATCCACTTGCCACAACTCATAAAATCTGATTCACAAACATTCCATGATCTCAGCTGAACCAGGACATGCCCAAATCCCAGCCTGCCACTTGCCCATACCTCAAGTACAACCAACCTTAACTTTTTGCATTTTCACCCATACCAATCAGCATAGCCCACACCAACTATTCTGACCTATCACAACTTCACATACATGCCTTATGCAACTTATTTCACACAAGAACCAAGCCTGAATCCTCAGATTGCACAAGTTCACAAAAAACCCCCCTCTTGCAAAAACCTTCGAATTTCATAACTCAGCCATCCATTCTTCAAACAAACACCACCATTCATTCTCAAATCAATCACTGATCACAAACCACCCCTCAAAACAGCCTGAAACCACTTCAAACAAAAACACGATTTTCACCACCTCCAAACTGAAACCTTCAAAACACTTCATACAAACTTGTTTCAAGCTTACTAGAAGCATCAATGGGTTCATTGGAGTGGAAAAGCACCAAGGGAGTGGCCAGAAAGCTCCAGTTTTGAAAGCTTCAACTCATGTAGCCATTAAGAACTTTTTTTCCCAGAAACCTTGTTTTAAGTTATAGAAATGATCTATATGCTCCCCTGATTACTCTACACTTTTTATTTTTGAAAATGGTTGAGAAACTAGGATGTATTGCTTGTCTGAATGTTTGGTCATTTTTAAGTTTTGATTCGTATCTGGAGATTGAGTGAAAAGAAATTTGTTTTGGGAGTGGATTCATGCTTAGGAAGGTTGGGAGGTTTGATCTGGAGCTTTACAGCTCTTAAAATGACCTAGGGAGTGATTTGGAAATTTTTCAGGGGGGGTGTGGCCGGAGAAGATGACCGGAGGTCATTTCCGGCCACCTGAAAGTAATTAAATGCTAATTAGGGTTAGGGTTTCATGTTTAAATCTAGGCCCTTAGATGTGTCTTTCTCGCGTGAGATGAAGGGTTAGTATTAGATCATTAGTTTTAATTTAGGATTAAATAATTAATTAATCAGGTTTAGCTAAGTTTGAATTATGTCCCTTGGATTTGGCGCGTGGTCAACAGACATAAACCCAGAATCAATCTCCACCGTCCATTCAGCATACTTTTGTTTATTTCTTTTTTTTTAATTCAATTTTCTTATTTATTTTGTACTAATTTTTAAAAATAGTAAAAATCATCAAAAAATTCTGAAAATTTTTATCAAGCATTTTATTAATTTTCAGAAACCAAAAATATTTTTATTTTTATTTTTTGCATTAAAAAAATATTTTTAAATCATTTAAATGTTATTTTTAATTATTTAATTGATTTTAATTAATTAAAAATACATTTAAGTATTTAAAAATCCCAAAAAAAAATCAGAGAACATTCTTGGACATTTAGAAACATTCACAAACTCACCATACAAATTTCTTTTTGGTTTTGATCATGCTTTGACATTTTTTCATTGAATTAGGGTTCTTAAATTTGTTTATTTCTAACCCTAACTTCAAAAATCCATAACTTTTAAACCAAGGTGAGTTTGTGAATGATTCTTTTTGTAGTGTTCTATGCATGACTCCTAGTTTCTAGAATTTTTTTTTTTCATTTTTATCCTTCATTTTCAATTTGTTTGGCATTTTACATTGAAGATCACCCTTAAAACCCTATAAACTTAGGAAATTCATAACTCCTTCTAGGTTCAGCTTCTGACCTCCCCCTTTGGATGGTAACTTAGCATAGGTTTAGGGTTCCTTTGAGTGCATTTTCAATTTGAATCCATCTTGCATGAGCTTGCATTCATGTTTTTGAGTTTTGCATCTCACATGTTCATATAACCCAAATTCCTCATCTTCATTTGCATCCATCTTGCATGAGCTTGCATTCATGAACTTGTCATGACATTTTATGCATCCACATGACATATAAGACATCCTAGGACACATTAGAATCATGTTTGATCATTGCATCATCCATTTTCCATGTTATGCATTCATTTCATTTCATGTGCATTCATGAACTTTCATGCTCCTTTCATGCTTCATTTGCATCTTCATCACTTGTATGATCATTTACATACATTTGCATCATCTATTAGCATCATTAACATCATGAACATGCTTCTGGTTTTGGTTTGCATCTTTGCATTCTTTTCATTTTCATTTCATTTTCATTTCCTTTTACTAACTTTTCAGGTGGTAAGTTACTTTGAGAAGTGAATTTGCCTTCACTTCTCACAATCTCTTCTCATCTCTCTTATGCATTCATTGCTGCATTTTACTTTTGCTTTAGAGTGAGCTTGCTCATTCATGTTTCTTCTTCACCTTCCTTTCTTCAAGCAACTTATCTTCTTAAGTGAAGTAAGTTGACTTGCTTCTTTCTGCTTCTCCTCCTTCCATCTTTCTTCTTCCTTGGTGGCTTTTCCTGAAGATCTCTTGCAAGCTTCATAAACCCTAGGAATACCCAAGCATGATAAAAATTAGGGTTTGATTAGTCCCCCCATTAGTTTTACCTTTGTGTCAACTCTTCTCATCTCTTAATCAGGGACTAAACCTTAAAGGTTTTAAGGCTTTGTGATTAAGGTTATGCCTGCATCCTTCTCTTAGGATGTAGTGAATAACTTTAATCCCAAGTGTTAAACCCTTAATGTGTTTAAATCCTTTAATCAATCCATCTAATAATCACTAAGACAATAAGCTTGTAACTTGGGCCTTGCTTTAGGATTCTAATTCTTCCTTAATTGGTTAAGAAGGACTAACCCTAGTGTTAATGGACAAGTCCCCCTCAAGTTGTCTTACAAACCATAAAAATCCATTTCTTAATCCTATCATTAATTAAAATCCACTCTAATAAAGGCTTTGTTTTGTCACGAGGTTAATCCCTAATCATGGATTAAGTTGAGGAGCCTTCCTCAGCGTAAATGTTCTCATTTATCATCCTTCTATTAGGATGGTGTAATGGATCCATTAAATCCTTGATTATGGCTTAAACTCATTACTTAACACTAAATAAAAACTCCAAAAACATCTAAATAAATGCAAGTAGGTTAATGATCTTAATCCTACATCATGGTAATTAAGAGTGAGGTGCTTGCTTCATGCTTAAGGTATTCTCATTAACCCTAATCAGAGAGAGGATGTGATGAGTTTACTAACCCTTGGTTTAGGCTTAAGCTCATTTTCTTATGACAAACCCCAAAAGCAATAAAATATTGAAAACATCAAAACAAACAATAATCGTCTCCTCCGGGATTCTTTTCTCACCTCATTCACTCATAAACGAGAAATTGCTTCTTCCTTCTAATGCAAGACAGTTTGCACCTGAGCCAGACAGGTCATACACTTGAGCATAGACAAGCAAGCAGTTCATCAGTCAATTCATTTTCAATCTCTTTGAGTCGAACTACGGTGTTCTGACTTCCTCATTGCACAAGAGGATACGTAGGCATAACTTAACGGTTATCGAACAAAAGTCTCTGTATATTCCCCCTCTTCCAGCATTATTCTTTTTAAGCCTCATTTCTGAGCATTTCACTTCACCTTCTTGCACTGACACTTGTACATTCTTTTCCAGCATTTGCACACAGAATAGCACTGACACTACCCCTTTAAGCACAAATCTTTCAAGCGTGGATCCCGTCGAGTACGGCGGACAATCTGGGTGCTAATACCTTCCCAGGTTGTAACCAACCCCCTTTCTCAGTTTCTCTGGTTCGCGAGCGTCTTATCCATTTCTTTCCTAGGTTTAGGCAACATTACCTTTCCTTCGGGATAAAAATGCCTAGCTGGCGACTCTTTTCAGTTCATCTTCATGTTCTCTTTCTCCGACCGTTCGCGTCTGTACTCCTCTTGGCCAGGTGTCATTTGGTGGGAGCGACAGCTTGGCGACTCTGCTGGGGACCCTTATACTGCAACCAGGGCTTCTGGTTCTTTTTGTGGGTTCCTCCTAGCGCTTGTTTGATTTGTGTTTACAGGGGTGTTGTGTGCTATTTGTGATTATTTATTTGCTTTATTTATTGCTTTATGTACAGTTTTATTTACTGCTTTCTTTACAGTTTTTTATACATCATACTGTCATTATCATTGCTGGAGCTGGTTTTCTGTTTTGGTGGGTGGGGTTTCCATTGAGAGATTAAGGTCCTATACCTGGGACCCGAGTGACACCTAGGCTAGAGTGGTTCATGTTCTTTCCCATTCCATTTCGGTCTGGTGCGGGAATATGAAACACGGTTCAAATGTGGGTTTCTTCTTGAGAACTCTGTGCTACAGATTTCCTGTAGTGCTAGGGCTATCTGGGAAGCCTGCTAAGTCTGGATGACCTTTAATTTGACCTTCAGAATCTGGGGTGAATTAGAGGAGGATCCTTTATGGTTATTTCAAACACTTTACCTCCGGGTTAGAAGTGTTTACACTTCTCATAACTGATCCAAGTCTGAGGATCCTTGTTCTAGAACATTACATGTGAGGGGGTTGGGTTGTTTACAGGTTGTAAACACCCCAAATGTTCCCTCACTAAGTTCACACCATGGCTTGTGATCTTTTCATTTGAATAAGATCAATCATATCATATCATGTTGCATTTTTGCTTCACTGCATTGGTTCAAAGTCATCTGCATCTAGGGTTTGTGATCTGAGCAATCCATGAGCTATCTGAGCCACTCCAAAGGTCTCCAATCATCTCAAGAGGGTCTATGTATGTTCAAACATCATATTATATCTTCCCAAGATCAAGAAAGTCAGAAATCACAAGAACTGGCAAGGCATGGAAGTAGAGCCAACTTTAACTACATAGATGACCTAAAATTAGGGTTTTGGTTTCAGAGGCCATAACTCCAAAAATTTTGGTCATTCTTGTTTCTAATAGTCTCAATATGATATAAGGATCATGCATACCAAGTTTGATGGAAAAATTCATTGTGGAAGTCATCTGATCATTGGGTAACTTCTTGAGCAAGTCAGAGCCAAATCAGGGCATCTGAGGCCCCCCAACATGGAACCAAAATGGATGTTTCATCAAAATGAAGTTATATGGTCTTTATTTGATCATTAAAGTGCTTAGAAGTTCACAAATTTGAAGAAAAGTGGGCAAAACCAAAAGTTGCCAAAAATGGAAATGACTTGTAATGTAAACTTTCCATTTTGGGAAAGTTTTTCAACCTCCTCCTTCTCAACCAAAAATGCTTCAAATGAAAAATTGTTGGTCATGAAAGTTGTAGATTGGATCATTCCCTTTTTCAAAAAGTACAAGAACAAGATCTAATTCATTTTGGAACTCAAGTTATGGCTTTCCAAAGTTGGCAAAAATCACATAATTTCAAGTTTCATGCCAAAGAGGGATTTTTGCAAAACCTCATGCCAAGAAAATTTGTGACTTCAAATTGACTTCTAATCATCATACAAACTTTGTGCAATGCCTAAAAGTCATAATTGGCCCAAGAATTTCCAAATTTCATGACTTGCACATGAAGAAATTACAAAAGGGCCAAACTTCATGGAATTTGCAAAATGACACATAAACTTCCATCCACTTGCTGATTTGCCTCAATCTGATTTCCATGGTTGTCCATGAATCATGTTGCGCAGGACATGCCCTTGTCCTTGGCCTGAATTTGCCCATACCTCAAAGGACACATAACCATGACTTTTTGCAAAACAAGTCATACCAATCACACTATGCCATTTCCAACTTTCTGACCAATCACCTTTGTTTATACTAATCAAATGCAAACCAAACATAACAAGAACATAACCTGAGCTCTCCCACAAGTCAGCATACACAAAAACCTCCCTCTTTGCATTTTCATTCGAAACTCTCAGCATACTCCATAAAACTTAAAACTTCTTCCACCATTCATCTCAGCTTCACTCACTGATCATTTCCCACCCTTCGGTTTGTCCTAAAAGCCACCATACCAAAAACACGATTTCCTTCCCCCTTTGAACTGAACTGCATCAAACTCACAAACCAGCCACAAAAAACTACAACCAAGCATCAAAGCTTCTCCAGGGAGGTCATTTGAGGCATTTTGGAGCAAGAAAGTAGCCTGAAAGCTCTAGGGTTGAAAGCTCCATCTCAGGTAGCTCTCTCAAACTTTTTTTCCAGAAATCTTTTTTAAGGTTATAGAAATGTTCCTTGTGATCCCCTGAGTACACTGAGCTTTGTGGTTTTGAAAATGGTTGAGAAATGAAGTTGCATGGTTGTTCTGAAATTTCTGCCATTTTTATACTTTGATTCGAATCTTGTTTGTGAGTGAAAAGAAATGGAGTTTGAGGTTAGGGTTGAGTTTAGGAAGGTGAGAGGAAGCAATCTGGAGCTTTAGAGCTCCAGAAATGACCTAAGGAGCGACAGCTTGGCGACTCTGCTGGGGAACCTTATATTGCAACCAGGGCTTCTGGTTCTTTTTGTGGGTTCCTCCTAGCGCTTGTTTGATTTGTGTTTACTGGGGTGTTATGTACTATGTGTGTTTATTTATTTTTCTTTATTTATTGCTTTATGTACAGCTTTATTTATTGCTTTCTTTACAGTTTTTTGCATACTTGATACTGTCATTGCTGGATCTGGTTTTCTGTTTTGGTGGGTGGGGTTCCATTGAGAGTTTAAGGTTCTATACCTGGGACCTGAGTAACACCTAGGCTAGAGTGGTTCATGTTCTTTTCCATTCCATTTCGGTCTGGTGCGGGAATATGAAACACGGTTCAGATGTGGGTTTCTTCTTGAGAACTCTGTGCTACAGATTTCCTGTAGTTCTAGGGCTATCTGGGAAGCCTGCTAAGTCTGAATGACCTTTATTATGACCTTCAAAATCTGGGGTGAATTAGAGGAGGATCCTTTATGGTTATTGTAAACACTGTACCTCCGGGTTAGAAGTGTTTACACTTCTCATAACTGATCAAAGTCTGAGGATCTTTGTTATTGAACACTACATGTGAGGGGGTTGGGTTGTTTACAGGTTTGCAGGAACCCTTGACAACAGCATACCCTGTTACTGTTTTATTTAAGAATACTCCATTTTGGGACAGTTCTTATGATTAACCCCGGATATGTGACTCTTTATTTGAGTCCCCCACCCTGGTTACTGGATTTCTGAGCCTCCATCTGAACCTTTGAACATACATGGACCTTATGTCAAGAAAAATAATCAGATCCAGCTCTTGATCACAAACCCTTGCATATCATTTGCATATATCATCATTGCATCATTTGAAATTTGTTTATTTTCTTTTCAGGGTATCCACCTCCTTATATCTTGGTTTTGGTTTTGACCCCTTCTTCAGTTTAGACCTCTGCTTCAACGGTCTTCTTCAGTTATCTGCTTCAGTCATCTCTATCACCACCAGCATCAGTCTGTCAGAGATTTACTTCCAACTTCAGTCTGTGATCTTCATCAGCATTTGTCTTCAGCTTCTTCAGCAACACTCATGACTACTCCCAAGAAGAGCAACATATCGTATCACTTTTTTGAGCCTGTATTGACTGGTATCAGGCAGGTCCAGTCACTCATCACCCCTGGCCACATCCCACTGTTCAAAGAGCACTATGGGGGTATCTTGGATATGGTTATGGATCTTGATTCTTCTTAGAGAAGCATGATTCACACATGATTGCAGTTCTATGACCCTTCACTGAGATGCTTCACCTTTCCTGACTTTCAGATGGGACCTCTGTTGGAAGAGTTTTCTTTGTTGGTTGGAGTGCCTATCAGAGGTGGGATCCCTTTCAACCCAGAGATGACTGCTCCCAGAAGTGAAGAGATAGCAAGGGCATTGTACTTGGAGCCTGCCCTTATTGAGCATAGCATGACAACAAAATCAGGGATTCTTGGTTTACATTTGGATTTCTTGATTGCTCAGGCCATCCTGAAGGCTGCAGTGGGAGAGTGGAAGGCAGTCTGTGCATTATTAGCCCTCGACATATATGGGGCTATATTTTTTGCAGATGAGCCTAAATTTGTCAGTAAGAACGCCATCCATTTGTTTCTTATGAAGAACCCAGTGCCTACATTGCTAGGGGGTTTTTACTATTCCATCCATCATAGGAATGAGAAACAAAGGGGGAAGTTGGTTAGATGCTGTGCTCCTTTGTTTTATTCTTGGTTACTCAGACACTTGCCTAAGTCAGATGCTTTCTTGAACCCGCACCAGCAGAAGAATTGGGCCAAGAGGTTCATTACCTTAACTTCAGATGATATCAGATGGTGCACCCAGAGCACCAAAGGCAAGGACATTATCACCAGCTGTGGACAGTACCCTAATGTGCCTCTCATAGGAGTAAAAGGTTGCATCAATTACAACCCTTTACTGTTTAAGAGACAATTGGGCTATGCCTTGGTTCACCCTCCCAGAGGACAGGAGTTAGCTGAGACCCTATACTGTGAAGTGCAACCTAATTCAGCTATTGTTAGACAAGCATCCTGGGCTTGGGACAACATCCAGAAAAAAGGGGTAGCTATTCTTGGAAGATGTAACAATGTTGCTTCAGCTCCGTACTATGACTGGTCCCGTGCTAGAGCTCAGATTACCAGAATGCCCTTCACCTTGGAAGACATACCTGGACCATCTACAGTACAGCCTGCAGCAACTGTTAGTCTGGAGGAATTTGAAAAGTTGAAGGAAAGGAATGAGCAGCTATCTCAGGCCTTGAAAAAGACTCTTTGGGAAAGAAGTGATGGTCTCCTGGACATTGAGAGATTGGAAAAGCTCAGAATTGAGCATCTGACCAAGATTGAAAAGACAGAGGACTACATAAGGAAAGCAAGGGCTGGGGAACAGATATTGAAGAATGCCTGCAAGGAGGCCAAGATTCAGAAAGCTAGAGCTGAGCACTATCTGCAAGAGAGCCAGGCTAGGTGGGTCAGGATCACCGAAGCCCGTGCACAAGAAGACCAGAAGACTCAGGCCAAGATTGATCAGTTGGAGGCCAATGAGAAGAAGCAACAGGAAGCTTTATTGGCAGCTCATAAGGAGATTTCAGAATTGAAGCTTCGAGCGGGGTTAATGAGATCAAAAGATCAAGACAGGTATAAGAAGCTGACTACTGCCATCGCTAGTAGGAACCTCCTCATTAGGACCATTACGGAGCACCCAGTTGGTCCAGTGACCGATGCACTCCTGAAGGAGGTCAGGGAAGATGATTATGGATTGGATGTTTGATTCCTCTTTGCTTGTTGTTCTTTCCTTTTGATGTACTTTTCCTTTTATTGTATTTTTGACCCTCCATGGGCATGTATTGTAAAACAGACTATGTATTTTTTATCATTTGTAATGTATTTAGTTTGTTTTCATTGGGATTCTTTTCTCAACAACATCAAGCATCTTCCTCGAGGTCTGGAAAGGTCAAAACCAAGAACCAAACCGGATACCTTGGAAAACAGATAAGCATACTGCATTGCATACTGACCTTTTTCTTTGTTTTGTAGGTTCTGTTTATTTTTATTGTGTCTAACTTTGTTGTGATCTCAGGAAACATTGCTCGTCGCCGAGTGTTCCCTGTCAACCGCACACACCGGTACCCTACACGTAACAACCTTCCAGGCATTCAAATGGAGCAGGTACAGCAGGACCTGAATGAGGTCAGAAATTAGATGGCAAACGAAAGGGTCGAGATGAGAAACCAGATGTCTCAGTTTATGGCTGTCATGACTGGCTTAGCCCAGAGTCAAGAAAGACTGAGAGAGCTGGTAGAAAGACAAACACCTGAGGAGCCTCACCTTGGGACAGGAGGAACCAGCAATAATGAACGAGGGCAGCCTCGTATTGACCCTCTAGAGTATGGGCCTCATTTGAATCCGAATGTTAATATCCCGAGAAACGTTCAAGGTAATACTGCTGAGGGCAGAATCCTGCAAGAGGATCCCCAAGAAGAACAATTTACTGTTATTGGGGCTGGAGATGAGGTATATGATAGAAGATTGGATGAGATTGCTGAAAAGTTAAGATCTTTGGAATCTCAGAATTCTTTGGGCTTCGGTGTAATGGATATGGGACTGGTAGATGGGGTGAGAATTCCCCACAAATTCAAACCCCCTTGCTTTGAGAAGTATAATGGTACCTCCTGCCCGCGTACTCATCTACAATCTTTCCTAGGAAGGCTCAAGGCTTATACCATGGATGAGAAGTTATGGATGTTCTACTTTGAGGACAGTCTGACTGGAGCTTCAAGAGAATGGTATTCGCATTTGACAAGGGCCACCACAAGATGTTGGAAAGACTTGGCCGAGGCCTTCATCCGTCAGTACCAATACAACCTAGACATGGCCCCCAATAGAACTCTTCTAATGGGCATGTCTCAGTCTTAAAGAGAGAGCTTCCGGGATTATGCTCAGAGGTGGAGACAACTTGCTGCTGCTGTCCATCCACCCATGTCAGAAAGAGAGATGGCTGACATGTTCATGAACACCTTGCAGGGAACTTATATTGATAGACTTGCTGCTTTCTCCTCTACCAGTTTTGCTGATGTAGTTATAGCTGGTGAGAGAATTGAAAGTCTCCTGAAGATGGGACAAATCTCTGACAATGGTGCAAGTTCCTCCAGCAACCCCAGAAAACCTTTTGCAGGACCCCGTAGTGCAGGTGAAACAAATGCCATTCACACAAGCAGGGGCAGACCCCAGTATTCTCACAGGTCAGTAGTAGCTGTTACCATCCCAGCTCCAGTTCCACAACAACCATTATATCCTCAACAACAACAACAACAACAACATCACTATCAGCAACCATCTCATTTCCCGCAACAGAGAACCTACAACAACAACAATAGCAACCAACAGCAGCGTCCCTTCCAACAGAGACCATCTCAGGCAAATCGGGTGATTGACCCTATCCCTATGCCTTATGCTGCCTTATTGCCACAACTCCTGAAGCTTAACCTGGTTGAGTTAAGGACGTTGGCACCACCGGATCCTCTTAATCTCCCGAAGAATTATGATGTTAATGCCCGATGTTCCTTTCACTCCAAGGCACCTGGTCACAATACTGAGAAGTGCAGAGCCTTACAGATGAAGGTTCAGGATTTGGTCGATTCCAAAGCTCTCAATTTCGCACCTCCTCCGAACGTTAACAGAAATCCTATGCCTAATCATGGTGGGCCCAGGATTAATGCCATTGAAGAGGACCAACCATCCACACTAATTGATAATGTTGCACAGATTCAAACACCACTGGCTGAAGTCAAAGTTCAACTTTTAAGATGCCAAGTGTTCCCGAGCTGTGGGGCCTGCTGTGAATTGTGCAAGACAGCTAGTAATGGTTGTGAGAAGCTAAGGTTTGGCATAGATGGCCTTATCAAAGATGGGATCTTGCAAATTACTTCAACAGCTCCTCCAACAACTCTTGTTTCAACAACAATGGATCCTCCTATAACACCAAAAATTATTCCTTCAACAGTTTCTCCTACAACAACAATAACAATCATTCCTACTGGTTCATCGACAACACCAGCAATCACTCTGCCCATTATTTCAACAAGTCAAAGTTCAACAACTTTTTCTTCTACAACATCAGCACCCCTTTTAACAACGGAATCTTCTACAACGCCAACAAACATTAATGACGATGTCTCAACGGTCACAATCTACTATGACCCAGCAAATGTTCACAACAACAACAATTTCCAACCACAAGCTACAACACCTCCTGCCAGATCTCCAGTCACGATTTACTATGATCCGCACACCATTACAGTACCTTCCTCTGCAGCAATCAGTCCAGTTACCATTACGGTGCCTGGACCTATTCCTTATGAAAGCAGTAATGCCATACCTTGGCACTACGGCTCTGATCTCTACTGCAATGGGGAGAAAATTACTCTGGATTCATAAACCTCTTCACCACAAATTGACAATGTTGGGGGAGGCGGAGGCTTCACCAGAAGCGGACGCCTTTTTGCCTCACAAACACAAAGACCTAATGTTGAATCAAAAGCTGCTGCTAAGGCAAAAGGAAAGAATGTGGTATCCGAAGAGCCAAATGTTAAAGAAACTCAGAAAACGTCTTTTGAACAAGATGTAGACGATTTCATGAGAATCATAAAAAGGAGTGATTACAAGGTGGTGGACCAGCTTCACCAAACACCCTCCAAAATCTCCATATTGTCACTGTTAATGTGTTCCGAAGCTCACAGGAACGCATTGTTGAAAGTCCTACACGCAGCATACGTGCCGGAGGAGATCACTGTTAATCAGTTAGAAACTGTGGTTGCAAATGTCAACACCAGTCATGGACTGGGCTTTACAAATGCTGATTTAACAACGGAGGGGCACAACCATAACAAGGCTTTGCACATCACCTTGAAATGCAAGGGTGCTGTTCTTTCTCACGTACTGGTGGACATTGGGTCTTCACTCAATGTCCTCCCAAAGAAAGCCTTGGTGAAGTTGGAGTATGATGGCTTGGGATTGCGTCCGAGTAATTTGGTAGTGAGAGCATTTGATGGCTCTAAAAGATCGGTGCTTGGAGAGATCGATTTTCCTGTGTTGATTGGCCCGCAGACCTTTAAAACTACCTTCTTTGTGATGGACATACAGCCGGCCTACAACTGTCTGTTGGGTAGACCCTAGATCCACGCCGCCGACGCTGTTACGTCTACCCTTCACCAGAAGTTAAAATTCGAGTGGGAGGGCCAAATCATCACCATCTGTGGGGAGGAGGATATTTTTGTTAGTCAGCTGGCTACGTACAAATACATAGAAATGGATGGGGAGATCCATGAGACCATGAGTCAGGGGTTTAAGGCCCTTAATATTAATGAAGCATCTGCTGTGTCTGGGACTTCCATCACATCATATCAACAAGCCAGGAAGGTTGTTGAAGAGGGTACCGCTCAAGGCTGGGGCAAGCTGCTGCCAGTTGAAAAGAAAGAAGACAGATTCGAGTTGGGTTACAGACCAACTCGACAAGATCAACCAGAGGCTGCAACAGAGCCCAAATTTGTCAGCGGGGGAATGCTTACCCCGGATGTTGTGAACAGTTTGGAAGACGAGGAAGAAGACGAACGCAACCTGGAAAGCTGGATACGTCCAAGGATCTCGGGGAACCAAGTCTCAAACTGGTCTTCCCAGGAAATTATTAGAGTTACTCCTGCAGAGTAATTATTATTTCCTGTCTTTAAGCATGCATCAAGTCCTGCATCTTGCCCAAGATGTCAGGGCTCATTTTGTAATCGGGCCATCTTGTATTTTGTGCAAACGGTCAATTAATGAATATCAAGACATCTTTTGCAAAATGGTCTTTTCTGTTCCGCTCACTGTTTTTCATTCTTTATTTTTTGTACAAAAATAAAATGGCAATGTTTTTCAAAATAAATATAATAACTTCATTTTCACTTTTTTCTAAGCAAGATAAAATTGATCACTAAAATGAACAAGTCTAAACCCTTGCAGAGAGTGCCCTCCAAACTGCACCGACAATGACACCACTATGACTTCGTATGACTTTGACAATCCGATTAATCAAGCCGATGAAGGGGTTGAAGAAGATTATGAGCTACCTGAAGAACTAGCCAGGTTGTTGAGACAAGAGGAGAAGGTTATCACTCCTCATCAGGAGGAAGTTGAGATGGTTAATCTAGGTACAGAAGAAGACTTGAAATAAGTAAAGATCGGGGCCCGTCTGCAAGATTCAGTGAAAGAGCAACTTATTGACATGCTTCGGGAGTATGTGGATGTTTTTGCTTGGTCTTATCAGGATATGCCGGGTTTGGATACCAACATTGTTATGCACAAACTGCCTTTGATAGAAGATTGTCCTCCAGTGAAACAGAAGTTGCGCCGTACTCGTCCGGATATGGCAATGAAGATAAAAGAAGAGGTACAAAAACAGTGGGACACCGGTTTCCTTGCTGTAACTAGTTACCCGCCGTGGGTTGCTAACATTGTACCTGTGCCTAAGAAGGATGGCAAAGTACAGATGTGTGTGGATTACCGGGATCTGAATAGAGCTAGCCCGAAGGATGACTTCCCATTACCTCACATTGATGTATTGGTCGACAATACGGCTCAGTTCTCGGTATTCTCCTTCATGGATGAATTTTCAGGATATAATCAGATCAATATGTCACCTGAAGACATGGAGAAGACAACTTTCATTACACCCTGGGGCACATTCTGTTATAAGGTGATGCCATTCAGACTGAAGAATGCTGGTGCCACTTATCAACGGGCTATGGTAACATTATTCCATGACATGATCCATAAAGAAATTGAATGTTATGTGGATGACATGATTGCCAAGTCCCTCATAGAAGACGACCACCTGGTAAATCTGTTGAAGCTATTCAAGCGTCTGAGGAAGTACCAATTGAAGCTGAACCCCAACAAATGCACATTCGGGGTACGGTCCGGTAAACTGTTGGGTTTTATTGTAAGTGAGAAGGGAATTGAAGTTGACCCTGACAAAGTCAAAGCCATTCAAGAGATGCCTGCACCAAAGACATAAAAAGATGTTCGGGGGTTTCTAGGTAGATTAAACTACATTTCAAGGTTCATATCTCATATTACAGCGACCTGTGAGCCCCTGTTCAAGTTGTTAAGGAAAGAACAATCAGTCAGGTGGAATGAAGACTTCCAAAGGGCTTTTGACAAAATCAAGGAATACTTACAAGAGCCTCCAATCCTTATGCCTCCAGTTGAAGGAAGACCTCTAATAATGTATTTGACAGTATTAGAAGAGTCAATAGGGTGTGTGTTAGGCCAGCATGACTAGTCTGGTCGAAAAGAGTATGCCATATACTACCTAAGCAAAAAGTTTACCGACTGTGAACAACGTTATTCACTGCTCGAGAAAACTTGTTGTGCTTTATCGTGGGTTGCTCGTCGGCTAAGGCAGTATATGTTGACCCACACTACCTTATTGATCTCAAAGATGGACCCAGTCAAGTACATATTTGAGACGCCAGCACTTACCTGACGGGTTGCAAGATGGCAAATGATTCTCACAGAATATGACATTCAATACACATCCCAAAAAGCTATCAAAGGCAGTGTATTGTCTGATTACCTTGCTGAGCAACCCAATGATGACTACCAGCCTATGAGATTTGACTTTCCTGATGAAGACATCATGTTCATAAAAGCAAGAGATCACGAAGAGCCTGTTCACACTGAGGGGCCTGACCCGAAGGAAGAATGGACAATGATGTTCGAAGGGGCTGTTAATATGAATGGTCGTGGTGTTGGTGCAGTACTCATTACACCTAAAGGAGTTCACATGCCATTCTCGGCAAAACTCACCTTTAACTGCACTAACAACGAAGCTGAATACGAAGCCTGTATCATGGGTCTTGAGGAAGCCATTGACCTCAAGATCAAGACTTTAACTATCTTCGGAGATTCAGCTCTGGTAATCAATCAAACAATGGCAAATGGTATACTCACCAGGAGCATCTGATTCCATACCGGGATTATACGAGGAGATTACTAACTTTCTTCACTACAGTCAAGCTGGAGTATATCCCTCGAGATGAAAATCAGTTTGCAGATGCTCTGGCTACCATTTCTTCCATGATCAAAGTTCAAGTTGCCAACTTTGTACCTCGGATTTCAGTGTCTAGACTTGACAGACCAGCGTACGTATTCTCAGCGGACCTTGCTAAAGATGATAAGCCTTGGTTCTATGACATCAAATGCTTCTTGGAGGATCAAACATACCCACCTGGGGCATCTTCCAATGATAAGAAGACATTAAGAAGGCTGGCTGGTAGCTTCTTCCTGAATGCTGATGGTTCCTTGTACAAGAGAAACTTTGATATGGTACTTCTCAGATGTGTTGATAAGACAGAAGCAGACTTGTTGATGCACGAGGTGCATGAAGGATCTTTTGGTACCCATGCTAGAGGACATGCAATGGCTAAGAAATTGATAAGATCAGGCTACTACTGGATCATAATGGATGCAGACTGTTGTGCTTATGCCAGAAAATGCTACAAATTCCAGATTTATGCGGATAAAGTGCATGTGCCTCCGAATCCCTTGAATGTGATGTCTTCACCTTGGCCATTTGCCATGTGGGGCATTGACATTATTGGAAAGATTGAACCGACTGCTTCAAATGGCCACAGATTCATCCTGGTAGCCATTGACTATTTTACCAAATGGGTTGAAGCAGCTTCATATGCAAATGTCACCAGGCAAGTGGTAGCCCGATTCCTGAAGAGAGACATCATCTGTCGGTATGGAGTGCCCGAGCGAATCATTACTGATAATGGTTCCAATTTGAACAATAAAATGATGGCAGAACTGTGCCGGGACTTCAAGATCCAACATCACAATTCTTCTCCTTACAGGCCAAAGATGAATGGCGCTGTGGAGGCAGCTAACAAGAATATCAAGAAGATTGTGCAAACGATGGTGGTCACATACAAAGATTGGCACGAGATGCTACCATTTGCCTTGCATGGGTACCGTACATCAATCAGAACATCCATTGGGGCAACACCGTATCAGCTTGTGTATGGTATGGAGGCAGTCCTACCTGTTGAAGTTAAATTACCCTCCTTGCGGGTACTGATGGATGTCAAGTTGAATGAAGCAGAATGGGTCCGATCCCGATACGATCAACTGAATCTGATAGAAGAAAAGAGATTAGCTGCAATTTGTCATGGGAAGCTGTATCAGAAGAGAATGAAGAAAGCCTTCGATCAGAAAGTCAGGCTTCGGGAATACCAAGTGGGAGATCTTGTGCTGAAAAGACTCCTCCCTCCTCATACAGACCACAGGGGCAGTGGACTCCGAATTATGATGGTCTGTTCATAGTAAAGAAGGTTTTCTCTGGTGGAGCACTGATGCTCTCTACTATGGATGGTGAAGATTTCCTGTCCCCTGTGAATTCAGATGCAGTTAAAAAATACTTCGCATAAAAAGACCCGCTGGACATAAAAACAAAATGTAAGTCCAAGCAAAATTAGGGCATCCCGGCGAGTTAAAAACAGAATAAAAGACTCGGGCAAAAATAAGGGAAAATAAAAAGAAAAAATGTACACCCGCTAAGTTGAAAAGCCGCATTGGACAGCTCAGGCAAGAATGGGTATCCCGGTGGATTGAAAACCCGAAAGGGCGATCCACGCAAAATAAGGGAATAAGCGAACAACTGTATTTTGAATTCGTCTGTATCACTTACAACTTGGCAAGTTTCGAAGGGTTAAAGCGTCGATCAGAATCAACCTTCTTCAGAAAGCAAGATGAGAAGAACGTCAACGTCATACGAGTCATAGCAAAAGGGAAGCTCACTAAAGCGTCGTCAACATTTCCAGCACCTTTTTGTTTCTCAATTTGTAACGATCTCCTCATTTCAGGGGATCTGTTTCTGCACTTGCCAATTCAGGGCACACAAATTAATAAAACCAGAATTTTCAGTCACACTTCGACTTGTGCATTTTTATTTTATTTGCGAAAATGTCTGATATCCTTGATATAATGTTTGCATAAATACAGATGCGCCTTTTCTAATCACATGCTTACAGGAAATATATTACTTACTCCCGGGAGTGTCTAAATTCCTATGATGGAATCCAGTAAGGGATGCCTCGGGGTACTTGTGCATTTCTTTGTCATAACATGATTACAGGTACTCAAAGCGCAACATAGGACATGAAAGATTTCTCCCAGCAAAGCTGCCAAATCATTACTTCCTCAACACATTTTCCAAACAGCACCAGAGCTGCTTTATCCCCATCAAAGCAGCCAGACATCACTTCTCCAGCACATCTGTCAGAGCAGCATCAGAAGGGGATCAGTTCCCCACCTGAGTTGTCAAGTATCGTCCTCAGAAATTACTAGGAAGATCGTTCAGTGATCTTTCTCCTCCCCAGCCGAGTGCTAGACAGGGAACCATCTCGCCACAGAGCTCCAGCCTCTATCTAGAAAAGCAATGTCTGAAAATCTCACAACAAAGTGACAAAGGAATCCACAGCCCCAGCTGGGTCCCTCATTATTAAGATAGGTCTATCAGTGACTCATTTCCCCAAGCAGAATCATCTGTACCAGATCTACCAATGATCTCATCCCCAGATGGGATTTTCCTTCGAGCAGATCAGCCAGAGATCTTCACGGCAGCGGTATCCGAGTCCCGGGACGTGTTCTTTTTTGCATAATCATAGCATTTGCATCATACTTCCCCAGAGCGTAGCATTCCGTCTAATACGGAGCATTACGGCAAAAATCAAACATATTGCATAATCACAAGCCATGTTTTGAACCAGTCACTTGTGGATACTAATATCTTGTCAGCAATATATAAAATACCTCTCAAATTCCCCGGCAGGGCGCCAAAGCATTCTCTTTGCACCCCTAAAATACAGATACATGCTCCTTTTGGCACTCGTCCGTGTCATCCTTCCCCAGAAAAGTCGCCAGGATATTTTCTACAAACGGATACTTATACATAACAGATACTTCTTGACACTCGTCTGTGTCATATTTCCAGCAGAAAGCCAAAGCGTCCCCTTTGCACTCACTAATACATAATAATACATACTCTTTTTCGACACTCGTTCGTGTCACATCATTCCCCTGCAAATATCATTGTGAACACATAAACTTCCATACTCTTTTTGACACCCGTCCGTGTCACTCTCCCCAGCATGGTTGCCTAAACACTTGTTGTAAACCAAGCACTTGTTTATAATACACTTCTTTCGACACCCATCTGTGTCATCTAATCCCCACAGATCACCAAATATCTTTTACACTTATAAGTTCATAACTTATACATTTTCTCTTCGACACTCGTACATGTCACTTTCCCCAGCAGAGTCGCCAAGCTGTCGCTCCCACCAAATGACACAGGGCCAGAAGGGGTACAGACCCGAACGGTCGTCGAAAGAGGACATGAAGATGAACTGAAAAGAGTCGCCAGCTAGGCATTTTTATCCCGAAGGAAAGGTAATGCTGCATAAACCTAGGAAGAGATGGTTAAGACGGTTGCGAACCAGAGAAACTGAGAAAGGGGGTTGGTTACAACCTTGGAAGGTATTAGCACCCAGATTGTCCGTCGTACTTGACGGGATCCACGCTTGAAAGATTTGTGTTTAAAGGGGTAGTGTTAGTGCTATTTTGTGTGCAAAAGCTGGAAAAAGATTGTACAGGTGTCAGTGCTGGAAAGTGAAGTGAAGAAAAGGAGTGTCAGTGTAAGAAAATAGTGCAAAGCTCAAGATAATGAGGCTTAAAGAATAATGTTGGAAGAGGGGGGAAGAGACAGAGACTTTTGTTCGATAACAGTTAAGTTATGCCTACGTATCCTCTCGTGCAATGAGGAAGTCAGAACACCGTAGTTCGACTCAAAGAGACTGAAAGGTGAATTGACTTGTGAAGTGCTTACTTATCTATGCTCAAGTGTATGACATGTCTGGCTCTGGTGCAAACTGTCTTGCATTAGATGGAAGAAGCGAGTTCTCGTTTGTGAGTGAATGAGGTGAGAAAAGAATCCCGGAGGAAACGATTATTGTTTGTTTTTGGTATTTTCAATCTTTTATTGCTTTTTTGTGTTTGTCATAAGTTAATAAGCTGAAGCCTAAACCAAGGGTTAGTAAACTCATCACATCCTCCCTCTGATTAGGGGTAATGAGAATACCTTAAGTATGAAGTAAGCATCTCACACTTAATCACCATGATGTAGGATTAAGATCATTAACCTACTTGCATTTATCTAGATGTTTTTGGAGTTTTTGTTTAGTGTTAAATAATGAGGTTAATCCCTAATCACGGATTAAGTTGAGGTATCTTCCTCAGCTTAAATGTTCTCATCTATTATCCTTCTATTAGGATGGTGTAATGAGTTCATTAAATCTTTGATTATGGCTTAAACTCATTATTTAACACTAAACAAAAACTCCAAAAACATCTAAATAAATGCAAGTAGGTTAATGATCTTAATCCTACATCATGGTGATTAAGTGTGAGATTCTTACTTCATACTTAAGGTATTCTCATTACCCCTAATCAGAGGGAGGATGTGATGAGTTTACTTACCCTTGGTTTAGGCTTAAGCTCATTTTCTTATGACAAATCCCAAAAGCAATAAAAGATTGAAAACATCAAAAACAAACAATAATCGTCTCCTCCGGGATTATTTTCTCACCTCATTCACTCATAAACGAGAACTTGCTTCTTCCGTCTAATGCAAGACAGTTTGCACCTGAGCCAGACAGGTCATACACTTGAGCATAGACAAGCAAGCAGTTCATCAGTCAATTCATTTTCAGTCTCTTTGAGTCGAACTACGGTGTTCTGACTTCCTCACTGCACGAGAGGATACGTAGGCATAACCTAACGGTTAACGAACAAAAGTCTCTGTATATTCCCCCTCTTCCAGCAAAATTCTTTTTAAGCCTCATTTCTGAGCATTTCACTTCACCTTCTTGCACTGACACTTGTACATTCTTTTCCAGCTTTTGCACACAGAATAGCACTGACACTACCCCTTTAAGCACAAATATTTCAAGCGTAGATCCCGTCGAGTACGGCGGACAATTTGGGTGCTAATACCTTCCCAGGTTGTAACCAACCCCCTTTCTCAGTTTCTCTGGTTCGCGACCGTCTTATCCATTTCTTTCCTAGGTTTATGCAACATTACCTTTCCTTCGGGATAAAAATGCCTAGCTGGCGACTCTTTTCAGTTCATCTTCATGTTCTCTTTCGCCGACCGTTCGCGTCTGTACCCTTCTTGGCCAGGTGTCATTTGGTGGGAGCGACACATGTACTGGGGCCTACCTCTGCCCATATGTACTGAGTTAGTTTCACCTGTCCTACAAGGTCATAAGAAAGGTTTTCTTGCATTGTTGGAGCTAACACCGTTGTCAGAGATCTTACCCATCTTCAAAAGGCTTTCAATTCTCTCACCAGCTATAACCACATCAGCAAAACTGGCGGAAGAGAAAGCAACAAGCCGGTCAATGTAGGTTCCTTACAATGTGTTCATAAACATGTCAGCCATCTCCCTTTCAGACATAGGTGGCTGGACAACAACATCAAGTTGTCTCCACCTTTGGGCATATTCCCTGAAGCTTTCTCTTGAAGACTGAGACATACCCATCAGGAGGGTCCTATTAGGAGCCATATCCAAGTTGTACTGATATTGGCGTATGAAAGCTTCTGCTAAGTCCTTCCAGTTCCTGATTGTAGCTCTGGATAGGTGGGAATACCACTCACGGGATGCCCCGGTCAAGCTATCTTCAAAATAAAACATCCACAGTTTCTCATCCATGGTAAAAGCTTTTAATCTTCCCAGAAAAGATTGAAGGTGGGTACGAAGACAGGAGGTACCATTGTACGTATCAAAGCATAGAGGTTTGAACTTATGAGGAATCCTGACTGCTTCTACTAATCCCATATCCATTACATCAAATCCCAAAGAGTTTTGGGATTCCAAGGATCTTATTTTCTCCGCTATTTTGTCCAGACGATGATCATAGGCTTCATCCCCAACACCAATTACCGTGAACTGTTCATCCTGAGGATCTTCTTGTAGAACACAACCTCCTGCATTTCCTTGGGTATTTCCGATAACATTGACTTCAGGATTGAGGTGGGGCCCAAACTCCGGTGGATTTGTTCGCGGCTGCCCATGATCGTTGTTACTAGTACCTCTAGTGTCTGGATGATTCTCTTATGGAGATTGTCGCTCGACTAATTCTCTCAATCTTTCTTGGCTCTGAGCCAACCCAGTCATCACTGACATGAACTGGTTCATCTGAGCCCTCATCTCAGTTCTCTCATTAGCCATCTGAGTTCTAACGTCAGTAAAATCTT
Organism: Lathyrus aphaca; assembly: GCA_963966055.1. Classification (NCBI taxonomy): domain Eukaryota; kingdom Viridiplantae; phylum Streptophyta; class Magnoliopsida; order Fabales; family Fabaceae; genus Lathyrus; species Lathyrus aphaca. Next base: position 503,001,461 of record OZ014519.1, on the reverse strand, counting down.
GTTGAACTTGGTCCATCTGAACTCTCGGAAGGTTGTGTCTTGTAGGATACCCGTGGACTCTGTTGATGGGGAAAACCCTCCTACGAGCAATGTTTCCTGAAACACACAGCAAAGTGAGAAAACAACCACAAAAACACCTGCAAAAACACAGAGGATGAGGTTAGCATGCAATGCAGTATGTCTATTTGTCTTCCAAGGGTATCCGGTTTGGCTCTTTGGTTTTGACCTTCCAGACCTCTGGGAATGAAGATGTTGAAGAGAAGTGAAATTCACAAGCAGATCCAGGTAATACACAAACTATAACATTACAAAATGCCAAAATACATAGTTTATGATTACAACAAGTTCCCATGGTGGGCTAAAATATAATAAAGCTAAGAAATACAACAAAATCACCATGGAGAATTAAAGTACAACCAAAATAAAATACAATAAAGGAAATCAAACATCCAACCCAAATTCATCCTCCTTGACTTCCTTCAGGAGAGCATCAGTCACTGGTCCAACTGGATGCTCTGTGATGGTCCTGATAAGAAGGTTTCTGGTTGCAATGGCACTTGTCATCTTCTGGTACTTGTCTTAGTCTTTTGATCTCTTCAACCCCGCCCGGAGTTTCAGCTTGGAGATTTCCTTCTGTGCTGCTAACAAGGCTTCCTGACTCTTCTTCTCATTGGCTTCCAGCTGCTCTATCTTAGCCTGTGTCTTCTGATCTTCTTGCAAACGAGCTTTAGTGATCCTGATCCACCTAGCCTGACTCTCTTCCAAATAGTGCTAAGCTCTGGCTTTCTGAATCTTGGTTCTTTGCAAGCATTCTTCAATACCAATTCCCCTGCTCGGGCTTTTTTGATGAAGTCCTCTGTCTTTTCTATCTTGGTTATATGCTCGATCCGGAACTTCTCTAACCTATCAATGTCTAGACGACCATCATTCCTTTCCCAAAGGGTCTTCTTCAGGGATTTAGAAAGCTGGGTGTCGCTCCCACTAAATGAGGCTAAGTCAAATAGGGTACAGACGCGAACGATCGGCGAAAGGAGAAAAGAAAAAGAGTCGCCAGCTAGGCATTTTTATCCCGAAGGAAAGGTAATGCTACATAGACCTAGGAAGATATGGATAAGATGGTTGCAAACCAGAGAAACTGAGAAAGGGGGTTGGTTACAACCTGGGAAGGTATTAGCACCCAGATTGTCCGCCGTACTCGACGGGATCCACGCTTGGAAGTTTGTGTTTAAAGGGGTAGTGTCAGTGCAATATGTGTATCAATGCTGGAAAGAATGCAAGTGTCAGTGCTGGAAGAAAGTGAAGTGAAATATATGAAGTATCAGTGTAAGAACAGGAGTGCAAAGCTCAAGATAATGAAACTTAGAGAATAAAGCTGGAGGAGGGGGAATGTACAGAGACTTTTGTTCGATAACTGTTAAGTTATGCCTACGTATCCTCTCGTGCAATGAGGAAGTCAGAACACCGTAGTTCGACTCAAAGAGACTGAAAAGAAATATTGACTTGTGAACTGCTTGCTTGTCTATGCTCAAGTGTATGACCTGTCTGGCTCAGGTGCAAACTGTCTTGTATTAGACGGAAGAAGCAAGTTATCGTTTGTGAATGAATGAGGTGAGAAAAGAATCCCGGAGGAGACGATTATTGTTTGTTTTTGAGTTTTCAATCTTTTATTGCTTTTTTGGTGTTTGTCATAAGTTAATGAGCTTAAGCCTAAACCAGGGGTTAGTAAACTCATCACATCCTACCTCTGATTAGGGGTAATGAGAATACCTTAAGTGTGAAGTAAGCACCTCATACTTAATCACCATGATGTAGGATTAAGATTATTAACCTACTTGTAATTATTTAGATGTTTTTGGAGTTTTTTTGTTTAGTGTTAAGTAATGAGTTTAAGTCATAATCAAAGATTTAATGGACCCATTACACCATCCTAATAGAAGGATAATAGATGAGAACATTTAAGCTGAGGAAGGCTCTTCAACTTAATCCATGATTAGGGATTAACCTCATGACAAAACAAAGCCTTTATTAAGTGGCTTTTAGTTAATGGTAAGATTAAGAAGTGGATTTTATGGTTTGTAAGACAACTTGAGGGGGACTTGTCCATTAACATTAGGGTTAATCCTTTCTTAACCAATTAAGGAAGAATTAGAACCCTAATGCAAGGCCCAAGTTACAAGCTTGATGTATTAGTGATTATTAAGTGGATTTATTAAAGGATTTAAACACATTAAGGGTTTAACACTTAGGATTAATATTATACACTCCATCCTAATAGAAGGATACATGCATAACCCTAATCACAAAGCCTTAAAGCCTTAAGGGTTTGGTCCCTGATTAAGAGGTGATAAGAGAAGACTCAAAGATGACACAAGGGTAAAACTAATGGGGGACTAATCAAACCCTAATTGTGATCATGCATGGGTATTCCTAGGGTTCATGAGGCTTGCAAGAAGATCTTCAGGAAAAGCCACCAAGGAGAAAGCAAGAATGAAGGAAGGGGAAACAAAAGAAGCAAGACAACTTACTTCATTTAAGAAGATAAGTGGCTTGAAGAAAGAAAGTGAGGAGGGAGCATGAATGAGCAAGCTCACTCTAATACAAAAGTGAAATGCAGCAATGACGCATAAGAGAGATGAGAAGAGATTGTGAGAAGTGAAGGCAAATTCACTTCTCAAACACTTACCACCTGAAAAGTTAGTAACAAGCAATGAAATGAAATGAAAATGAGATGAAATGCAAAGATGAAAGCCAAAGTCAGAAGCATAGTAAGATGTGAATGATGCTAAAGGATGATACAAATGTATGTCATAAGATGTGGATGACCATACAAGAGATGAGAATGCAAATGAAGCATGAAAGGAGGCATGAAAGATCATGAATGCACATGAAATGAAATGAAGGCAAAACATGGCAAATGGATGAAGAAATGATCAAACATGATTCTAATGTGTCTTAGGATGTCTTATGAGTCAAGTGAATGCACAAAATGTCATGGCAAGTTCATGTATGCAAGCATATGAAGAATGAATGCAAATGAAGGCAAAAATTAGGGTTTATACATAACATGCAATACAAAATTCAAAACCAGAAGCAAATGCCATGATAAAAAAATGAAAATAGGACCAAAGGAACCCTAACCCTATATAAGTTCACTGCCCAAAGGGGGAAACCTAAATCTTAACCAAATGGAAGTTATGATTTTCTCAAGTTTGCTAGGGTTTTAGGATACCTCTCAAAAGATAAATGCAAAACAAATTGAAAATGAAAGATAAATTCAAACCAATTTTATCCTAGAAACTACATGACCTGAGGAATGCAATGCAAAAAGAACCATCATCAAACTCTTAATGGTTAGGCAGAATGGATTTTTCTAAGTTAGGGTAAAAATATTGACTTTTAAGAACCCTAATTCCAAAGAAAAATGTCATAGTAGGTCAAGAACCAAAAAGAAATTTGTTTGAAGGGTTTGATAATGTTTCTAAATGTATCAAGATGCAATGTGATTTTTTTTGTGATTTTTAGAAACTTAAATGGTATTTTAATTAATTAATTCTTATTAATTAATTAAAATAAACATTTAAATATTTTAAAAATACGAAATTTATGCAAAAAATAAAATAAAAATTATTTTCAGAATGAGAAAAATATTTTAAGTCATGATGCAAAAAATGGAATTTTTTAGAAGGGTTTTGCTATTTTTAATAAAATGTAGAAAGAAATGTAATTAAAATAAAAATTAAATGAATTAAAATGAAAGTATGCTGATCCAGTGGCCCAGATTCAAACTCAAAAGGGAGGGAATTGACCAGCGCACGCAAATGGACGGCTCACATTCAAACTACGCTAATTACGTCATTAAGCCCTAATCTGAACCCTAAACACTTTCAGGTGACCGGGACAGTGTTCCGGTCATCTTCTCCGGCTAGCCTCTCAAGCTATCTCACTCAATACGCAACCCCAAACCCTAAAACTCTCCAGAAATGATCCTCTCCTCAACCCCAACAAGAATCAACCATCAAAATTCATTTATTCATCATCAAAAACAAGAATCGAAGCAAAACGGAAAACATGGCAAAAATTTCAGAAGCTTATGAAATGCTTATTTCTCAACTATTTTCGAAACCAAACATATCATGGCAATCAGGGGAACACATAGAATCATTCTATAACATAAAATGAGAGTTCTGGAAAAATAAATGCCATGGCTACCTGAAGCTGAGCTTTCAAAACAGGAGCTTTCTGGCCAGTTCTTTGCCTCAAATCCACTCCAATGATTTCCCTGTGGTGCTTGGTTGGAGCTTAAATGGCCTCAAAAGGAAGTTGGCAGAAGTTCAGTTCATGAAATGTTGAAATCGTGTTTTTGATTCTGAGTGTTTTAGGGCAAAATGAAGGGTGGGAAATGATCAGTGATGTTTATGGAGTTGTTCTATGGAATTTGTTTTGAGGTTTGATGGCTGAGTGGTGAATTTCGAAGGCTCTTGCAAATTTGGGGGATTTTGTGTATGCTGTCTTCTTGGAGGTTTCAGCTTGTGTTGTGTTATGTGTTGGGTTGCTTTTGGTACACATATCATGTTTGGATAGGTCAGAGGGTGGGTGCTGGCCTATGTTGATTGGTATGGGCAAGTTGCAAAAATGTCACCAACTTGTGTACTTGAGGTATGGGCTGGTTCAGTGGCTGTTTCAAGGCATGGCTTGAGTCATCTTGCTTCAAGGAGGTCCATGGAAGTCATAGTTTGTAGCTGGCACAAGTGGCTGAAGAGATTTGATCCATTTTGCAATTTTGGGGAAGTTTGGCCCCTTTTGAATTACTTGAAGTTCAAGGCATGAAACTTGGGATTTCTTTGTGAAATTCTGAATTTTAGGTCATGTATGATGTTTGTGCAATGCTTAGAAGTCAATTAGAGGTCACATTTGGCTTTGGCAAGTGTTTTTGCAAACTTCCCTCTTTGATGCATAAGTTAAATTTTGTGATTTTTCCCAACTTTGCAAGGCCATAACTTGAGTTCTATGATGAATTAGATCAAGTTCTTGTACTTTTTGAAAAGGGAATGATCCAATCTACATCTTTCATGACCAAGAATTTTTCATTTGAAGCATTTTTGAATCAAAAAGAGGAGGTTGAAAAACTTTCCCAAAATGGCAATTTTGCATTACAAGTCACTTTCCCAAAATGGAAACTTTGCAAATGGCTTGAAATTATTCAATTTTGTGAACTTATAACTTCTTCTAAGATCAAATAAAGATCATATATACCCAAAATGATGGAGAAGACCATTTGGTTGGATGATTGGGGGCCTCAGATGCCCTAATTTTGCACTGACTTGCTCAAGAAGTCATCTATTGATCAGATGTCTTCCCCATTGAATTTCTTCATAAAAATTGGTGTGTAGGATACTTACATAATATAGAGACCAATAGAAACAAGAATGACCAAAAAATTAGGAGTTATGGCCTCTGAAACCAAAACCCTAATTTTAGGTCATCTGTGCAGTTAAGCTTGGCTCTGCTTCCATGTCTTTCTCAGTTCTTGTGATTTTCTGACTTCCTTGATCTTGGGAGGATATAATATGATGCTTGAACATATATGGACCCTCTTGAGATAGTTGGAGACCCTTGGAGTGGCTCAGATAGCTCAGGGATGGCTCAGATCACAAACCCTAGATGCAGATGACTTAGAACCAATGCAGTGAAGCAAAAATGCAATGTGAGATGATATGTTTGAACTTATGCATATGAAAGAATCACAAGCCATGGTGAAATGAGTGAGGGAAAATTTGGGGTGTTTAGACTGGGTATTCCTTTCTTTTAACTTCTTAAATTCCTCCAAATTGACTGTAGTTATGGGCTCTACTGCTGATGGCCCTGGTACATCCTCTATGGTGAATGGCATGCGGGTAATTTGTCCTCTGATGTGAGACCATTCAGTGTACTGAGCTGAAGCTATGTTGTTACACTTCCCCAAAATAGCAGTCCCTTTTGTTTGTATATGGTCCCAAGCCCAGACTGCTTGTCGGACGGTGGCATGATTATTCTGAACAACACATTAAAGAGACTCTGCTAAGTCTTGCTCTCGAGGTGGGTGTACCAGGCCATACCATAACTGTCTTCTGAAAAGAAAAGGATTGTAATTGATGCAACCCTTCACTCCAATAAGAGGTACATTAGGATATTATCCACATCTTGTAATTATGTCCATGCCCTTGGTGTTATGAGTACACCACCTGATGTCTTCTGAAGTAAGGGCAATTATCCTCTTAGCCCAGTTCCTTGACTAATGTAGATTCAATAAAGCTTCCGTATTCGGCATATGTCTCATCAACCAACTGTAGAAGAGAGGTGCACAACATTTGACCAGTCTTCCCCTCTACTTCTCATTCCTCTGATGAACTGAGTAGTAGAAATCTCCTAGCAAGGTAGGAACTGGATTCTTGAGCATGAAGATATGGATAGAATTCTTGCTTACAAACTTAGGCTCGTCCACAAACAAGATGATACCATATATACTAAGAGCCAGGAGGGCACGAACAGTTTCCCACTTCCCAGTTGCAGCATAACTGGTAGCCTGAGTGATTAAGAAGTCCAAATGAAGGTCTGGGATTCCAGCCTTGGTGGTCATATGTTGATCAATGATAGTAACTTCCAAATGTATAGCTTTAGCTATGTCTTCATTCTTAGGAGCAGTCATCGCAGGGTTGAAAGTAATTCCTCTTCTGATAGGGACACCCAACAATATGGAAAACGCTTCCAACAAAGGACCTATCTGAAAGTCTGGGAAAGTGAAACATCAGAGATGAGGGTCATAGAACTGGAGACAGGTGTGAATCATGCTCCTCTGTGATGTATCCAAGTCCATGATCATGTCCATAATACCACCATAATGCTCTCTGAATAAAGGAACATGATCAGGAGTGATAAGGGCCTGAATCTGCCTGATGCCTGCCAGGGGGTACTCAAAGAAATGGTATGTGATGTTGCTCTTCCTGGTTGAATCCATACTGACAAAGTGAAATTCTGTGATCAGGTATGAGATGTCCTATGAGATGTTCCAACACTTGACAGATTTAACCAAAACTTAAAATGCAAGAAAATTAAACAACACAGTAGTTTGTTAACCCAGTTCAGTGTATAACCACACTTACATCTGGAGGCTACCAAGCCAGGAGGAAATCCACTATAAGTAATATTAATTCTAGACTTAAACCACCCAGTTTAATCTTTCACTTAATATCTACCCAATGCAATTTCTACCTAAGACACAACTTAGATATGAGTACCAACTCACTCCCCCTCAATCACACAGTGATCTTGTTTACAAGTTTAATAAAATTGAAGTCATACTTCAAACAAAAACAGCTTGATCTTACTTCACAGTTTCAATCAAGTCACAAATGCACTTATGCTTAAAAGCTCATAAAGTGGTACAATTAAAACAGCCTGCTAAAAATCAAAACACCTTATTTAGTCTTCTAAAATTCGTCCTCAATTCTGAGATATTCTGTTGCTTAAATAGGTGTTTTTATTCTGGGCTTTCTGTAGGTTAATCCAGTCCTAAAACGCATGCATCTTCCACCTTGAATTAGGGTTTGTTACTTCCTAGATTCTAGGTGATTTAGTTCTTCTGATTATGCTGAAGCCTCATAATAACACTCCCTACAGATGCGCCTTATTCTGTTTTTATCCATCCATAATTAATTCCAGATAACTCTCCTTAAATTTCTCAGATCAGTTAGTCATTAATTAATTCTGGTAGCAGGTTTGAGATGTCTCAACATCTGTTGGGACATCCTGAAAAACTGAACTTAAATCATTTACACAATGTCCCAACATCTGGTGTGACATCCTGAATTAAGTTCTTATACTCTGTTTGATAATGTCCCAACATCTGATAGGACATTCTGAACTGAATTCAATATTTCTTATTGGTCAAAAATTATGCCAATTCTAAACATCTACAAACTCCCCCTTTGGCTAATTTTTGGCTAACATTCTTTTCTGATTTTCAGAGTGCAGCAAAAGTTCTTTTATCAATGTATAGCATTTCTTTTCTGTTGAATCATGTGTGAGATTATTCCCCCTCAAACATACATGTATTCAGTCTTGTTGCAACAGAAATATTTTATAGATTTAGTTCAGAAGCAAACAGAGAATTTTCATTCATAATTAAACAGCATTATACATTGTTGTTGTTGTTGTTCTCCCCCTTGTTAGACATAAATTTGGGGCCAAAGATACTAATTCAAAAATATAATGCAGAAGCTGTCATTACATAATCCTCACATACAATTTTCACTCAGATTCCTCACAGTCAGTTTCTTCATCTTCCTCAGTCTCCTCATCAGAAGAAGCAGCTTTCTGAGCACTTTCAATCTCCAGCCTTTGGATAATCTCCTCAAGCTTCTGCTTCCTTGCTTCCAGTTCTTTGCAAGTGCTCTTCAGTTCAGCAATCAATGCAGATTTGGAGATTGGAGACTTTGCAGTTGAAGGACCAGCAGATGTCCCAGAGGGTGCTTCAACATCAGCTGCATGATGACTCAGAAACAGCTTGTAGTGGAAGGCCAGAGGGCTTTCTCTTTTGCACATTGTGTCCTTTTCAGTGAGAATCCCAGGGTACTGACTCAGCACTATTCCACATAGCAAGGAAGGGAAGGCAATTAGGAGCTTTGTTACAGATGATCCAGCATGCTTCAATGTCTGATCAAAGATGTAAGCTCCATAATCCAGTTTTGTTTGTGTACCTACAACATATATGAACCTGCCCAGGCCAGTGGATATTGAGGATGTGTGATTGGTAGGTACCCAGTTTGCTGTACCAATCCTGTTCAGCATGGCATATTTCCTTGTCAGCATGCTCACTGAGAGCTTTCCTTTAACTGGCCAAGCCTTGACCTGGTTAGCAGTGATAACCTTGAAGACCTGGTTATCAGTCTTTCCTAACTCATTTGGACCATCAGATTCTCTTCCAAGGTATTGGTTGATGACCTGAGGAGAGAATTCTACACACCTGCCTCTTACAAATACTTTTCTAAATTCAGCAGACTTACCATTGGCACAATCTTCTTGGAGGTTGACTATGAACTCCTTGACAAGCATCTCATAGCAGGGAGAGAAGTTGGAGACAGTTTTGAAGAGGCCAGCAGAGGAGATGAGATCAATTAACTCAGTGCACTCAAGTGCATTACTGCTCAGCTCTCTTTCAAGTGCTATCCTTCTTTGATAAACAAACTTCCATCTGTTTACACTTGAAACATGATGAAAGGAGATGTTGTCCAAGGGAGCTTCTGGAACAGCATTTGATGACCTTGAGGGTGCTGATTTCTTCTTTGGAGGAGATGTTGGGACATCTTCTTCAACATCTGAATCTGGAGGAGTGACAGCTTTCCTCTTTTGTGTTTGCACCTTGCTCCATTGTTTTGTAGGACCAAAGACAACTTTAGCTTTGTCCTTCCTTGGTGTAGCTTGCTTCTTCTCAGGAATTGCATGTACTGCATGCATCTTATCTTTCCTAGTCCTGAGCCTTTTGGCTATGCTAGGTTTTACAGAAGCAATGATTTCTGTATCAGAATCATGCTCTAGGTTCACCACAGGAGGAGATTGAGCAGTCTCCTCTTCAGCTGGTTGATCAACAGAGATGCGCTCTTCAGTGGAGGCCTTGTGATGGTCCTCAGATGCTTCTTCATCAATATCAGATGAGACCTTTTGATGATCTTCAGATGCTTCAACATCTATTGGGACATCCTGTTGAGCAGGAGTGTCCTTTGTAGCCTGAGTTTGTTGATCTTCTTGTGGGGCTGGCATGGTGTTCAGAGGGATAGATATGCCACTTACCACTCTTTGCTCAGATAAGATCTTGGTTACCAACTCTTTTATGGAATTATCCACGTATTCAGAAGCTTTTGGAGTGTTGTATGATGGTGAAGGTATGCCTTTGGTCTTGCTGAAAACTTGATCTTTTGTTCTTTTTGGAGTTCTTGGCTTTTTAGCAAGAGGAACACTTCCTCTGATTTCGTCCATTGGGGTTGATTCCATGGGTACCACGGAAATGGGGGTTGCATGCACCACATCTTCCTTGTTGAGGATTTCTTCAGAACTGTTAGAGTTTTGAGACATTTTCGAAGGAAGTGGATGAAGAGTTTTAGGGTTGATGATTTCTGAAGAACAGTTAGAGAATGCAATTCGTTTTGAGAGTATGATGAGAATATGGATAGTTGAAGGCAAGCTGTTATTATATAAGTAGCCGTTACTTGGAGAATTATTAAGAATGGAATACCCAAGGTGCTTGACCAGACTGGTGTTGCCATCTGGTGCTTATGCCACACAATGTCATATGACATGTTGGCACATCTCCATAACTGCTAAATCTCACATAAGCAGATTCCCAATTTGCCCCTTAAGTTTTCAAATTGAGTAGCATCCAAGGCTTTGGTAAATATATCAGCCAACTGCAGATTTGTAGCTACATGTTCCAATGAAATCACTTTCTCTTCTACAAGATCTCTGATGAAATGATGTCTGATATCAATATGCTTGGTTCTGCTATGTTGGATAGGATTCTTTGATATGTTGATTGCACTCAAGTTGTCACAGTACAATGTCATGACATCTTGTGGGACATTGTACTCAGTGAGGATTTGCTTCATCCAAACCAACTGTGAACAGCTGCTTCCAGCTGCTATATATTCAGCTTCAGCAGTAGATAGGGATACACAATTTTGTTTCTTACTGAACCAAGAAATCAAATTGTTTCCTAGAAAGAAGCATCCTCCTGAAGTGCTTTTTCTGTCATCTGCACTTCCAGCCCAATCAACATCACAGAAGCCAGTGAGAATTGGTTTGCATTCATGAAAGTACATTATGCCATAGTCACAAGTACCATTAACATATTTCAGAATTCTCTTGACTTGGTTAAGATGACTATCTTTTGGATCAGCTTGATATCTTGCACAAACACCTACTGCAAATGCTATGTCTGGTCTGCTAGCAATCAGATATAACAAGCTTCCAATCATACTTCTGTATAGGCTTTGATCTACATTCTCTCCCTTGTCATCTTTAGTTAGCTTTAAATGTGTGGGGGCAGGAGTTCTCTTATGAGTAGCACTGTCCATCCCAAATTTCTTGACTATGTTCTTAGCATACTTGCTTTGGGAAATGAACATGGAGTCCTCCATTTGCTTTATTTGCAGTCCAAGAAAGTAGGTTAATTCTCCTACTAGGCTCATTTCAAATTCAGATTCCATCTGGTTGACAAAATGTTTAACCATCCTATCAGACATCCCACCAAAGACAATGTCATCTACATATATTTGAGCAATCATGACATTTCCTTCTTCATCTTTAACAAACAAGGTTTTGTCAATACCACCTTTCCTGTACCCTTGTTTGATAAGAAAAGTAGTCAGCCTTTCATACCATGCTCTTGGAGCTTGCTTCAGACCATAAAGAGCCTTCTTTAGTTTGTATACATGATTTGGACAGCTTGGATCAACAAATCCTTTAGGCTGTTCTACATATACCTCTTCATTAAGATAACCATTTAAAAAGGCACTTTTCACATCCATTTGAAATAGCTTGAACTTTAAGATACAGGCAATTCCCAAAAGTAGTCTGATTGATTCAAGCCTTGCTACTGGTGCAAAGGTTTCATCAAATTCTACTCCTTCAATTTGAGTGTATTCTTGAGCTACAAGTCTAGCTTTGTTCTTTGTAACAACTCCTTGCTCATTTGACTTGTTCTTATACACCCATTTAGTTCCAATCACATTTATGTCATCAGGTCTAGGAACAAGGTTCCACACTTCATTCCTTGTGAATTGACCTAATTCCTCTTGCATAGCACAAATCCAGTATTCATCAGTAAGAGCTTCCTTGATGTTTTTAGGTTCTATTTTAGAAACAAAACAGGACCCTGAAATCACTTCTCTTGATCTAGTGCTTACACCTCTGTTGGGATAACCAATTATTAAGTCTTTGGGATGATCCTTCTGGATTCTGATGGAGGGAGGTTTGTTGGATTGTTCTGTCCTTGCATTAGTTTGAGTGAAGTCATAATGATCACTCTTTTCTTCAGCTTCAATCTTGATATCAGCAGATGTTCCAACATCTTCTGGGACATCTATAGGAGCATCATCAATTATCACATTTATGGACTCCATGATAACCTTGGTTCTAGAATTAAATACTCTATATGCTCTGCTGTTTATAGAGTATCCAAGAAAAATCCCTTCATCACTTTTAGGATCCATTTTTCTTCTTTGCTCCCTATCTGCCAGAATATAACAGTTACTTCCAAACACATGGAAGTACTTAACTGTGGGTTTTCTGCCCTTCCAGACTTCATAGATTGTGGACAAAGTTCCTTTCCTTAGAGTAACTCTGTTATGGATGTAACAAGCTGTGTTCATAGCTTCAGCCCAGAAGTACAAAGGTAACTTTTTAGCATGGATCATAGCTCTTGCTGATTCTTGAATAGTTCTATTCTTCCTCTCAACAATCCCATTCTGTTGAGGAGTGATTGGTGAAGAATATTCATGATTGATTCCTTCTGAAGAACAGAAATCTAAGAATTTTTGGTTCTCAAATTCTTTTCCATGATCACTTCTTATTCTGATCACACAGCTGGCTTTTTCCCTTTGTATTCTTTGGCATAAGTCTTTGAATACATCAAATACATCAGACTTTTCTTTGATGAAATTTATCCATGTATACCTTGAAAAGTCATCAACCACCACATAGGCATACCTCTTACCACCAAGGCTCTCAACCTGCATAGGTCCCATAAGATCCATATGCAATAGTTCCAAAACTTTGGAAGTTGTCAGATGTTGGAGCTTTGGATGGGACATCTTGGTTTGCTTGCCTATTTGACATTCACCACATATTTTGCCATCATCAATCTTCAGTTTAGGAATACCTCTTACAGCATCCATAGAAATAATCTTCTTTATGCCTCTGAAATGAAGATGACCTAGTATTTGGTGCCATAGTTTCACTTCTTCTTCTTTAGCTAAAGAGCAAGTTGAAGTGAGACTGAAGTCTTGAGGTTCCCACATGTAACAGTTGTCTTTAGATCTGGCTCCTCTCATAACAACATCTTGTTCTTTGTTAGACACTATACATTCAGTTTTGGTAAAGTTTACACTGTACCCTTGATCACATAATTGACTTATGCTGATCAGGTTAGCAGTTAAACCTTTAACCAGTAGCACATCATTTAGCCTTGGTACATCTTGACAGTCCAAGGTCCCAACTCCCTTGATTTCTCCTTTAGCTCCATCTCCAAAGGTTACATATCTGGATGAATGTGACTTTAAGTTTACTAGCAGATTCTTCAATCCAGTCATGTGTCTTGAACATCCACTGTCAAAGTACCAGTCTTCTTTGGCTGATACTCTTAGTGATGTATGTGCTATATATGCAACACCTTTCTTTGACCATTTGAGTTGAGATTTCTTTTGATACTTCTGCCATGTGTATTATTCATCAGTAAAGCTCCAAGGTTGCTTGTTGATCTTGTTCTTGGGTATGTAGCTTTGATCAGCATGAAGACTAGCCTTTGGTCTCCATACCTTCTTGATGACCTCTGTCTTCTGCTTAGGAGGTTGCTGATTTCTTTGATGTCTATGCAGCACTTTCTTGGTAACTTCTATTTTCTGCTTAGGAGGTTGCTGATACATCTGATTTGGATATCCATGCAACTTATAGCAATGAGGTTTGATATGTCCAAATCTTCCACAATGATGACATCTCCATCTTTGATACTTCTTCTTCATTATGTTCTTTTCAGAATGTTGAGACATCTGTTGGAACATTATGTTTGACTTTGTGTTCTTATGATGTTGAGACATCTGTTGGGACATTTTGTTTGACTGTATTGACTTTGGAGTAGTTTTGCTAGAGCTAGCTTCATCCTTATGAACTCTGTTGAATCCCAGTCCACTTTTATCCCCTGAATGCTTATTGTTGTTGAGAATAACATCCAGTGTACTTGAGCTACTGTTCAGCATTCTAATAGATTTGGACATGTGTTCCAACTTGGAGTTGAGCAGACTTACTTCACTTTTCAAGGTGTCAATGATCTCTAGATCACTTGCCTTTTCATCCTTTAGTGCCTCAATCTGCTTCTTTAGCTTTATACTTTCCCTGCATATTTCAGTGCTTCTTTTGACTAGTTCTCTGAATGATTGCTCAAGTTCTTCAAAAGTAAGCTCCCCATCACTGGATTCACTTTCAGATTCACATAATCCAGCTAGAGCAGTGATATGCTTAGCTGATTCTTCTTCTGAATCACCTCCTGAGTCTTCATCAGACCAGGTTACAGAGAGACCTTTCTTTTGCCTTTTTAAATAGGTAGGACATTCATTCCTGATGTGTCCATATCCTTCACATCCATGGCATTTAATTCCTTTTTCTTGACTGGTCTTTTCATCATAAGTTGACCTTCTATCATTAGGTCTTTTGTTCTCAGAAGAGTTTGTGTATCTTCCACTTGGTCTGGACTTGTTTTCCATATTTCTGAGAATCTTTTTGAATTGTCTTCCAAGCATAGCAATATTGTCTGATAAGCTTTCACCAGTTTCTGATTCATCATCTTCTTCTTCATCAGTATTTGTGACCAAGGCTATGCTTTTGTTCTTCTTAACATTTGTGTCATTCATTCCCATCTCAAATGTTTGAAGGGAACCAATGAGCTCTTCAACTTTCATTGTGCATATGTCTTGAGCTTCTTCTATTGCTGTGACTTTCATGTCAAATCTTTTTGGCAAAGATCTGAGAATCTTTCTTACAAGCTTTTCATCAGTCATCTTTTCTCCCAACGCTCCAGAAGTATTGGCTATTTCTAAGATGTTCATGTAGAATTCATGAACTGTCTCATCATCCTTCATTCTCAAGTTTTCAAACTTGGTGGTGAGAAGTTGAAGTCTTGACATCTTTACCTTTGATGTTCCTTCATGAGTTGTTTTGAGAGTGTCCCACACATCTTTGGCCAGCTCACAGTGATGCACAAGTCTAAAGATGTTCCTATCAATACCATTGAATAAAGCATTTAAGGCCTTGGAGTTGCCTAGTGCTGAATCTTCTTCCTCCTTACTCCATTCTTCTTCAGGTTTCAACACTTTTGATCCATCTTTGGTGTCTTGGATAGGATTTTCCCATCCAATGTTGACTGCTCTCCAGGCCCTGTTGTCAAGTGATCTTAAGAATGCAATCATTCTTGGTTTCCAGTAGTCATAATTAGATCCATCCAATATAGGTGGTCTATTTACTGATCCTATATCTCTGTCCATGTTTCCAGAATTTGTATTCCCTAGATCTCACCCAGTATAAACAGGCAGGGTGCCTGCTCTGATGCCAATTGAAATTCTGTGATCAGGTATGAGATGTCCTATGAGATGTTCCAACACTTGACAGATTTAACCAAAACTTAAAATGCAAGAAAATTAAACAACACAGTAGTTTGTTAACCCAGTTCAGTGTATAACCACACTTACATCTGGAGGCTACCAAGCCAGGAGGAAATCCACTATAAGTAATATTAATTCTAGACTTAAACCACCCAGTTTAATCTTTCACTTAATATCTACCCAATGCAATTTCTACCTAAGACACAACTTAGATATGAGTACCAACACACTCCCCCTCAATCACACAGTGATCTTGTTTACAAGTTTAATAAAATTGAAGTCATACTTCAAACAAAAATAGCTTGATCTTACTTCACAGTTTCAATCAAGTCACAAATGCACTTATGCTTAAAAGCTCATAAAGTGGTACAATTAAAACAGCCTGCTAAAAATCAAAACACCTTATTTAGTCTTCTAAAATTCGTCCTCAATTCTGAGATATTCTGTTGCTTAAATAGGTGTTTTTATTCTGGGCTTTCTGTAGGTTAATCCAGTCCTAAAACGCATGCATCTTCCACCTTGAATTAGGGTTTGATACTTCCTAGATTCTAGGTGATTTAGTTCTTCTGATTATGCTGAAGCCTCATAATAACACTCCCTACAGATGCGCCTTATTCTGTTTTTGTCCATCCATAATTAATTCCAGATAACTCTCCTTAAATTTCTCAGACCAGTTAGTCATTAATTAATTCTGGTAGCAGGTTTGAGATGTCTCAACATCTGTTGGGACATCCTGAAAAACTGAACTTAAATCATTTACACAATGTCCCAACATCTGGTGTGACATCCTGAATTAAGTTCTTATACTCTGTTTGATAATGTCCCAACATCTGATAGGACATTCTGAACTGAATTCAATATTTCTTGTTGGTCAAAAATTCTGCCAATTCTAAACATCTACACAAAGGGTACTGATGAAGATAACTGGAAAAGATAACTGATGAAAATAGTTGATGCAGATAACTTAAGAGGACAACTGAAGAAGATATCTGGTGAAGATGGTTGAAGAAGATATCTGAGCAGAAGAACGGTCAAAACCAAATCAAAGAAGATGTGGATACCATGTAAAACAAATAGACAAATGTTAAATGATGCAAAATGATGTATGTTGAATGATATTCAAGAGTTTGTGATCAGGTGTTGGATTGTCAGTTGCTTTTGATAGGGTCCATGAGTGTTCAGAAGTCCGGATGAGGGTCTGAGAACCAGTAACCAGGTGAGGGAATCAAATAAAGAGCCACAAGTCCAAGGTTTCATAGAATCAGTCCATAACCGTGTAACCTTATCAAAGTTCCAGTAAATGGGTATGATGAGGCCAAGAGTTCCTGCAAACTTGTAAACAACCCCACCCACTCATAGGTATTGTTCTAGAACAAGGATTCTTAGGTTCAGATCTATTATGAGAAGTGTAAACACTTCTAACCCGGAGGTATAGTGTTTACCCTAATCATAAAGGATCCTCCTCTAATTCACCTCAGATGCTGAAGGTCATCTAAGAAGGTCATCCAGATTTAGCAGGCTTCCCAGATAGCCCTAGCACTACAGGAAATCTGTAGCACAGAGTTCTCAAGAAGAAACCCATGTCTGAACCGTGTTTCATATTCCTACACCAGACCTAAATGGAATGAGAAAGAATATGAAGCCACTCTAATCCTATGTCTGTCACTCAGGCCCTTGTGTTGAACCTTTCTCACTGGAATACCCCTCCCATCAAGGAAAACCAACAAATCAAACACAAATATGATATGACAATAAATGAAATGCATAAAACAGTAAATGAAAGCGATAAAGTAAATGCAATAAATAATGTTGTACAGAAAGCAGTAAATAAAGCAAAACAAAAGCACACATGGAACATAACACCCCCATAAACACAAATCAAACAAGCGCTAGGAGAAACCCACAAGAGAACCAGGAGCCCTGGTCGAGACTTTCCCCAGCAGATTCGCCAAGCTGTCGCTCCCGAAAAGACTTACGTCCCGGTGCAAACCCAAACGGTCGGTGATGTTGGTGGTTGAGGTTGAATAGAGTCGCCAGCTAGGCATTTGTATCCCGAAGAAAAGGTAATGCTGCATAAACCTGGAAAGGTATGGATAAGACGGTTGCGAACCAGAGAAACTGAGAAAGGGGGTTAATTACGACCTAGGAAGTTATTAGCACCCAGATTGTTCGTCGTAATCGACTGGATCCATGCTTACTTGATTGTGTTTAAAAAGGGTAGTGTATGTGCTGACTATGTTTAAAGGCTAAGGAAAGAAAATACAGTGTGTCAGTGCAAAACAAAGGGTGAAATGCTCAAGACTGGGGCTTAGAAAAGAAAGCTGAAAGAGGAGGATGACAAAGAGACTTTTGTTCGATAACTGTTAAGTTATGCCCACGTATCCTCTCGTGTAATGAGGAAGTCAGAACACCGTAGTTCAACTCAAAGAGACTGAAAATGATTTTGACTGTGAACTGCTTGCTTGTCTATGCTCAAGTGTATGACTTGTCTGGCTCGAGTGCTAACTGTCTTGCATTAGACGGAAGAAGCAAGTTCGCGTTTTCAGAGTAAGTGTGATAAGAAAAGAATCTCGGAGGAGACGTTTATTGTTTGTTTTTGTGTTTTCAGTTTTTTATTGTTTTTTGGTGTTTTGCATAGGATAATGAGCTTAAGCCTAGATCAAAGGTTGTAAACTCATTATATCCTCCCTGATTAGGGATAATGAGCCTACTTAAGTGTTAGATAAGCATCTCAACTTAATTACCAGGATGATATAGGATTAAGATCATTAACCTATTTGTGATTATTAATTGCCTTTGGATTTTTGTTTAATGTTAAGTAATGAGTTTAATCTCTAATCAGGGAGGAAGACTCCTCAACTTAATCCATGGTTAGGGATTAAATTAATTATATAACAAGCCTTTATTAAGGATGGATTTTAATTAAAGGGTTGGGATTAAGGAATGGATTTTAAGTTTGTGAGACAACTTGAGGGGGACTTGTCCATTAAACACTAGGGTTAGTCCCTCTTAACCAAAAGGAAGAGATAAAACCCTAATGTAAGGCCCAAGTTACAAGCTTATGTCTTGATGATTATTAAGTGTTTTGATTAAGAATTGTAAAAAAATTAAAGGTTTAACACTAAGGATTAAAGTTATACACTCCATCCTAATATAAGGATGCATGCATAACCCTAATTCAAAGTCCTAAAACTATAAGTGTTTAGCCTTTGATTATGAGATGAGAAGAGAGACTCAAGGAGACTCAAAGGTAAAAACTAAGGGGAGACTATATACAACCCTAAAAATTATCATGCTTGGATATCCTATTGTTTGTGAGGCATAAGAGAAGATCTTAAGGAAGCCCCCAAGGAAGAAAAAGTAGATGAAAAGAGAAGGAGAGAAAGACTAAGTTACTTACTTCCTGAAGAAGATAAGTAACCTAAAAGAAAGAAAGTAAGAATGAGAGAGCATAATTGAATTAGATTCACTTCAAAGACAAGTAAATAATGCATATGAAGATATGAGAAGAGGTGGGATGTGAAGGCAAATCCACATCCCAAACAACTTACCATAAGCCCCTGAAATATTAGTATGGATGCATAAGACATAAAGCAAAAGGAAATGAGATGAATAAAGATGAAAAGGCCAAAACCAGAAGTGTATATGCAAGGAAAATGTGTTATGAGATGATGCAAAGTCATACATAATGCTTATGGATGTTCATACAAGGATGAGATGCAACGGAAGCATGTTTAGAAGAATGAAAACACATGGATGTTCATGAAATGTAATGAATGCAAAACATAGAAAATGAATGAAGAAATGATCAAGCAATGTTCAAGCATGTCTTAAGATGTCTAAGATGTCATAAAAATGAATGAAATGTCATGGCAAGTTCATATGATGATGATATGCAAAGATGAATGCAAATGAACATGAGAAATTAGGGTTTTAAGGCAACATGAGATGCATATGACCAAAACAGAAGCATACATCATGATAAAAATTTGAAATTGAACTCAAACAAAACCTAAACATATACAAGATCACTCACCAAAGGAGAAGGTCAGAAGCTAAACCTAGTGAAAGTTATGGATTTCCTAAGTTAACTAGGGTTTTTGGATACTTCTAAGGGAAAAATGCAAATCAAATTGAAAATGCAATGAAAACTTATGAAATAAATAACCTATATACTAGATGCAAAATGCGAAACAATGCATAAAGAACCAAGTTCAAACTCATCATGGTTAGGCAGAAATGATTTTTTCAAGTTAGGGTTAGAAAATGTGATTTTTAAGAACCCTAATTCAAAGATAATTGTGAAAATGTGATCAAACCTAAAAAGAAATTTGTATGGTGAGTTTGAAAATGTTTCTAAATGTCTAAGAATGCTTCATGAATTTTTTGGTAATTTTTAGAAACCTAAATATATTTTTAGTTAATTAAAATCAATTAATTAATTAAATAAAACATTTAAATATTTTAAAAATACTTTTTTAATGCAAAAGTATGCCAATATGATGGTCCAAGTTTGAATGGGGCTTGACTGCGCGCGCAGGTGAATGGCTAGGATCCACTCTGGCTAATTAATTATATTTATTTTAATTAATCAGAAATTAACATTAATGAACTAATCTGGTCCGTCCATTCACCTAAACTAATCAAGATCCAAGGGTCCTTATGCAATATGGGCACTAAACCCTAATTAAACCCTAATTAACTTCACGTGACCGGAACAGTGTTTCGGTCATCTTCTCCGGTGACACCAAAACCCTAAGTCTCTCTACAGGCCACCCCACCCCAAATTAGCTGCCCAGAAATGATCCTCTACTTACACAAAACTCAAATCATTCATCAAACATGATTTACAACACACAAACATGGAGAATCGAAGAAGAACAAAAATCTGGACAAAATTTTAGAAGTTCGTAACATGCTCATTTCTTGACCATTTTCCAATCTAAAAGCATCAGTGTGATCCCAATAACATATATTTTCATTTTATAACAAGAAATTGAAGCTCTGGAAGATTTTGTTCTTGAGCATACCTGAGCTGATGAACTGCAAATGTGAGCTTTCAGGGCCCCTCCTTCGTGCAAAAAGCTTCCTTTGATCCTTCTGATGCTAGTGGAATACTTGAAAAGCTTTGAGAGTGACTGGTTTGTGGTGTATGGTTCTGGTTTAGCAGAAATGGAGGTTTCGTGTAGGGAGCTTTTAAGCCATGGTGAATGGTGGTTTGTGATCCTTATGATGTGTGGAGATGATTGGTGGAAGAAGATTTGAGGTTTGCTATTTGTGTGATGAGATTCGAAAAGATGAATGTCTTTGAGGTTTTTTGTGAAACTGAGCTTAGGGCTTCATTCATGCTTGCGTGTGTTGTGTAATGAGCTCCTTGATGTCCACATAAACAATGGTGATTGGCCAGAGAGTTGTTGTGGCACAGGCTGATTGGTATGGGAGGTTTTGCAAAAAGTCAAGATTGTGTACTATGAGGTATGGGCTCGGGTCAGAGCTAGCTTGGGGGCTTGTCCTGCCTCAGCTTGCATCAAGGATGGCCCTAGGATTGGATTTGAGGATCTGGATGGCATGATACAAGAGTTATCACATGTTTTGCAAATTTCCCTCTTTGAGAATTTTGTGAAAATGGCTTATAGAAACTTGCAATCCAAGGCATAATTCTGATCAAGGCAAGTCATGTGATGTTGTTATGATGCTTAGAGGTCAATTAGAGGTCATAAAAGTGCTTAGAACTTGAATTTGCAAAAATCCCTCTTTGGCATGAACTTGAAAATTATAGGATTTTTCCCAACTTTGAAAGATCATATATTGAGTTCTAGGATGAATAAAGAGGAGTTCTTGTACTTTTTGAAAATGGGAAGATCCAATCTACAACTTTCATGTTTAAGGTTTTTTCATTTGAAGCATTTTTTATCAAGAAAGAGGAGGTTGAAAATCATTCCCAAAATGGAAAGTTTTCATTACAAGTCATGTCCAAAAATGGAAAGTTTGCAAATGGCTTGAAATTCTTCAATCTTGTGAACTTATAACCACTTCTAAGATCAAATAAAGATCATAGAACCTCAATTTGATGAAAATGATCCATTGGTTCCCTTGGTGGTGGCCTCGGATGCCCTGATTCTTACTTTTCTTGCACAACAAGTTACCAGTTGATCAGATGACTTCCACAATGAATTTCTTCATCAAATTTGGTACACATTCTCCTTATAAAATATTGAGACCATTAGAATCAAGAATGACCAAAAAATTAAGGTTAAGGGCCTCAAACCCAAAACCCTAATTTTTAGGTCATTTGCAGAAAACCGTAGCCTGCCTGGACCTCTGTGCAATCCTTTGTGATTTTGTGACTTCAAAGACTTCTTGGGGATGTAATAAGATCATAGAACCCTCATGGACCCTCTTGGAATGCTTCAAGACCATTGAGATAGCTAATATCACTTCTTGGATTCATCTGATCACAAACCCTAGATACAGCCTATGCAGTGAAATAAATTATGCAAGGTGAGATGATATGCTTATGCAATGCAATATGAAAAGATCATAAGCCATGGTGTGAGAAAAAGGTGAGGGAAAATTTGGGGTGTTTACAAGGGGTTTACAGGTTTGTAGGAACCCTTGACCTCAACATACCCTAGTTATCCGTGTGTTCTATGATTTGATCTGGTTATTATGATCCTGGAGTTCTCGATCTTTGGTTCTGAGTTATTATCCGAGTTATTATACAAAGGACTTATAGCGTCAGATACTTAGTTCTTAGCTCAATGTTCCGTATCCAGACAGACACTAGTTCCCGATCACTTTCCAGTTGAATAC
Organism: Lathyrus aphaca; assembly: GCA_963966055.1. Lineage (NCBI taxonomy): Eukaryota > Viridiplantae > Streptophyta > Magnoliopsida > Fabales > Fabaceae > Lathyrus > Lathyrus aphaca. Next base: position 502,979,247 of record OZ014519.1, on the reverse strand, counting down.
ATGCCATCATAGCATTTTAGCATACATGTTCAATTATTTCCGAGGATCTCATATCTGAATTATGTTGTTGGATTTCCTTATGTATCAAAATGTGAACCAAAGTAGATAGATTCCTTGGAAGTAACCAAACATGGCATCCCATAGCATTGCATTTTAGTTCCGCAGGAAGGGCTCATCCATTCTTTGTTCACAATCTACAATTGAGATCCCAACTCTTGTGTCAGACTTGAAGCAACTTTTGGAAGGATCATGGACCCGGGGGAGAAAAGCCTGTTTGCAAATGTTGGACTGACGAGAGGTCAGTGGGACCAAATTGTAGAGACTATGACAACCTTGGCAAGGAAAAATGGCCGCAATTTCGCTCAAGCACATCTTGCACAGATCCTTGTTGAGAACCTAGATGTCCGGGAGCATCTGGTCACCCAGAGTGGACATTCTTCTTTTGTTGATGATGCAGACTATCATAGTTTTGCTTTCACTATGCCAGGTTCCCAGAAGGCAATCCCTATGGTGAGATTCAAAGATCCACGAGTTGTTGAGATGGAAGAAAATTATGTGTGTTGGGGGAAGAGATTAAAGCCTTTCAAAGTCGTAATGTTGTTGATCTAAGTGCTGCGAACATGTGTCTGGTACACGGCCTTGTAATACCTCCAGACTTCAAAGTATCGAAGTTTGAAAAGTACAAGGGGGATAGTTGTCCAAGGCAACATTTGGTGAGGTTTTGCAGAAGGATGACCTCATATGAGCATCATGACAAACTGATGATTCACTGTTTCCAATACAGTCTGAGTGAGGCATCATCAAGTTAGTACATGCAGTTAGAGAATAGTTGTATCTAGTCATGGTTAAACCTGGCCAATGCCTTTGTGAAATAGTATGACTACAATCTTGACATGGCTCTTAGCCGCATGGATTTGCAAGGTTTATCCCAAGAAGATGGTGAATCTTTCAGAAAGTATTCCCAGAGGTGGAGAGATGTAGCTGCTCGTGTTCAATCTCCGCTATCAGACAAAGAATTGGTTGATCTTTTAATAGAGACCTTGTAAGGACCGTACTTGGAAAGGTTGAGTGGAAGTGGAACGTCAAGTTTCTCTGACTTGGTGATAATTGGAGAACACATTGAAAGCTTTATCAAGATGGGAAAAATCCCAGGCATTTCAGATGGCTCAACTGATGAGAATGAATATTTTGGCAGTTCATAAGAAAAATGTGTAATTGATGCAGTCTAGGAAGATCCTCCAACTCCATTGACTTATCAATGGTACTCATGCATCTCAACTGCTTAGAGTCAGCAAGCTTCTAAATTTGCATGTCAGATGTCAGTTAATAGTGAACCTCCTCAGTATCAACAACAACCATGCCAACAGAAGCATACTCCGCAGAGGCGTCGTTATTACACTAACAAACCAAAAAGGTATTTTGATCCATTTCCAGTGCCATATAGTCAGATACTTCCATGCCTGATCGATAGTGGATTGATTATGCCGAAGAAACCGGGTCCGGTGCCTTTTCCATACCCACCAAGTTTTGATCCCAATGTTCGATGTGGTTTCCATGGCAATGCACCAGGACATTCATCCAAAGAATGCAAACCACTCAGGGATAAGGTTCGGGATTTGATTGAGTCTGGGTTGATTTTAGTGACACCTTAGGGCATTCGAATCAACAATTATTCGCTTGGTCATGTGGGTTCGTCAACTCATGTTATGGAGGAAATTATTGAGGATAGGTGTGAAGGTGATTCTCATATTGATTTTGAAGAGCAGTTATAAGGATGGTCAACTTATGTACTGCATTTTCATCCCTACTGAGGCAAACTACGTCGCTCTGATTCTTCATTGGTCTTGGGTCAATGGAGATACGTAGGTAGGAGATCGTCAGGTCTTTGCGAGCAACCTTTTGTGTCAACTTCATCTCTTAGTGTTACTCTTTTTTTCACACATCTCGTGTCAGTGTTCAGCTACAGAGGCTTAAGGTCAGAATAATTGGGAATGAAGTATGATGTTGAGCATGTGGTCATTTGATTGAAGAATGCAAGTTCATGGGAAAGCTGCTCACTATTGAAAGTATCCAAGACTGATAAGTCCAGACGGAGTCGAGTCTCCTCAATGATGGCAATGTTCAGCTTCTTTACTGCATTTTCATTTGTAGTTTTTTTATGTTTGTTTGAACATTTGTATGCATGCATGCATGAAGCTTGTTTGTTTTTGAATGTTAATTAATGAAAAGCACATGTTTTTCTTGAATTAATTCATTCGTATTTTACTTTTAATTTTGTGTGTGTGCATTGCAATACCAACTATCTTTCTTAAACTCTGTGATGGAGGATGACAAAATGAAAACGCAAAAATCTCCAATTGTGTGTTCGTGAGTAAGACCCTGTTGACGATGTACGGGCTTTGTTTCAAATCCCAAACACCGGAGATATAAGGGAGATAGACCCTCACAAACCCCTTTGAGCCTTGAAGTAGGAGTTTTTTTTCGCATGAAAAACCCCTAATACCCAACCCAGGGGTAAGGTAGGTGTCAACTAGTTGGACAGAGCGTTCATACTTTCATAAAGGAGTGCGTATCTGAGGATCCATTACCTTTCATTGTACCAAATCAAGAGGTCCAAAGACCAGAAACCACAATGGTTGTATCAATCAAGAGGTCCAAAGAATAGAAACCACAATGGTTGTACCAATTAAGAGGTCCAAAGACCAGGAACCACCATGGTTATCCCTTATCAATTGAAAAGTGAGACTGTCACATCCCTTTCAAAGAAATCAAGACAAACAGTGTCACACGTTTTGTTCAGAAAAAAAGAATCGAAAAAAAAGAAATGAAAGCCCGCTAAGTAGAAACTTGAAAACAAGAGACTTAGGCAAAAGTTAGGGCATCCCGCTGGATTCCAATTGCTAAAGATTCAAAAGAATCAGTCCAGGCAAAATTTGGGGAGAAACAAAAAAAAATGAAAAGTGAAATGTGAAAAGGATTATGCAAGAAAGATCCTTAAGCAAAAACAAGTCGCGTATTACAAACATAAAAGACCAAAGGGGTGATTGTTACTCCAAACAACAACCTCAGTGGTACTTAAACCGTTAGCATCATTGGTTCCTCAACCATCACGAAACCATTAGGAAAGGTGAGTGCTTGTGAAAACTAGTTGAACATAGGACTGGAAGGACATCACGACGAGGGGTGGGTACCAATAAACTTTGAGCCTATTGTAAAAACCCCAAATTTTCCCTCACTCTTTATCAAAACATGGCTTGTTATCTCTCATTTTTGTTTTAACATAAGCATTACACCTCATATTGCATATTTGTTTCATCTGCATAGTTCAATTTCATCTGCATCTAGGGTTTGTGATCTGAGCAATCCAAGAATCCATCTGAGCCATTCCAAAGGCCTCAAAGTGTTCCAAGAGGGCCCATGTGTGTTCTATCATCATATTATGTCCCTCAAAGTTCATGGAAGTCAAGAGATCACAAGAACTGGCAAGGTATGAAAGCAGAGCTAGGGTTTTCACTACACAGATGACCAAAATTAGGGTTTTGGTTTCAAAGGCATTAACACCAAATTTTTGGGCCATTCTTGTTTCTAATGTTCTTAAGATATTATAAGGATCATATGTACCAAGTTTTATGAAGAAATTCATTGTGGAAGTCATTTGTTCACTGGGTAACTTCTTGAGCAAGTTAAGTCAAAATCAGGGCATCTGAGGCCCCCAACAATGGAACCAAAGGGGTATATTCACCAAATTGAAGTTCTATGATCTTTATTTGATCTTATAAGAGGTCATAAGTTCACAAGATTTAAGAATTTTGAGCCATTTGCAAACTTGCCAAAAATGGAAATGACTTGTAATGGAAACTTTCCATTTTGGGGAAGTTTTTCAACCTCCTCTTTCTCAACCAAAAATGCTTCAAATGAAAAATTCTTGGTCATGAAAGTTGTAGATTGGATCATTCAAAAAGTAAAAGAACATGTCTTGATTCAACCTAGAACTCAAGATATGGCCTTTCAAAGTTGGCAAAAATCCTAAAATTTCAAGTTTTATGCCAAAGAGGGATTTTGCAAATTGGCATATCCAAGCATTCTAGTGACTTCAAATGTACACAAATACTTCACAATATGTCAAACAAACCTCAAAAGATCAGAATTGGCCCATGGTTAGAGGCATTTCATGGCTTGTGATCCAAGAAACATCAAAGTTGGAATTTTGCAAAACATATAATATCTCTTCATCCACTTGTGTCAGCACATCAAAACCATTTCCATGGCTCTCCACAAAGTCAGCTGAGGCCAGACACCCCAAGAAACCAGGCCTGCACCATGCCCATACCTCAAAGTACAAAATCTTGACTTTTTGCATTTCACACCATATCAATCACACTATGCCATAACAACTCTCTGAACCAATCACTACACATTATACAAACCTCAAGCAACATAAAACACATAACACACAAGCCTGAATCTTGCTCATACTCAGATTGCCCAAAATTTGTCAAAACCTTCAAGCTTTCGAAACTCACTCCTCAGCCACTCAAACTTCAATTTTCTTTCACCAATCATCTCCTCATGACCTAAGGAGCATTTCCCACCCTTCACCATAGCCTGAAACATAGCCAAACCAAAACACGATTTCTAGTGCAGCAGAGTTGCAACATCAAAACCAGCCATTGCAAGCTTGTTCCACCCATCAAAGCATCCTTAGGAGGCCCATTGGAGTTGACTTGCACCAAAGAGAGGTCCAGAAAGCCCAGAATTAGAAAGCTCAACATCAGGTATACCTCAAGAACATTTTTTCCAGAAACTTCATTTGTTGTTATAGAAATGTTCCCCATGCTCCCCTGATCACACTGCACTTGTTGTTTTTGAAAATGGTGAAGAAATGAGCATGAATCAAATCTCTAAAATTTTTGACCTAAAAGAAGTTTGATTCGATTCATGCTGGTTTCTGAAAATAAAGGATTTTTGGTGTTGGATTCTTGTTTAATGTTGTTCATAGATCATTTCTGGAGAATTTGGTGAAGTTTCATGGCCTGGGGTGGAAGTTGGGTTGAGGGATCACCGGAGAAAATGACCGGAGCTAGCTCCGGTCACCCGAAAATGATTAGGGTTAAGTAATTAGGGTTAATTAGCTCAGTTTAAATATAGGCCATTAGATCTTGCTTCGCGCGCGTTTGTATGGCTCAGATCATTTCACTTAGGTTTTAATTTTAATTAATTGAATTAATCAGATTAATTAAGCCAGGACAAATCCCAGCCTTTGGATCACGCGTCAGTCAACCCTCACCCCCTAGGTTTGAATCTCAGCCTTAGGATGCGCTGACCTTCACATTTAATTCATTTTATTTTATTTTCTTTTCATTTCTTTTGCATAATTATTTTAAAATAGCAAAAATCATCCAAAAAATATTTCCTTTTGCATTTTGGTTTTAAATATTTTTATCAACATGAAAACATTTTTAATTTTATTTTTTGCATTAAAAAAGTATTTTTAAAATATTTAAATGTTATTTTTAATTAATTAAAGTCTTTTAATTAATTAAAAATACATTTAGGTTTCTAAAAATCACCAAACAAATCATGAATCATCCCATTGCATTTAGAAACATTTTCAAACTCTTCACACAAATTTCTTTTTAGGTTTGATCATAGTTTGTAAATTTTCTTAGAATTAAGGGTCATTAAATTTCATTTTTTTGAATCCTAACTTTAAAAAATCATTTCTGCCTAACCAAGATGAGTTTGAAGATGATTCTTTTTGCATTATCTTGTATATTACATGTAGTTTATAGGTTATTTATCTCATGAATTTATCTTGAATTTTCAAATTGATTTGCATTTTTCCCTTTGAACCATCCAAAAAACCCTAGAAAACTTAGGAAATTTCATAACTTTTGATTGGTTAGGCTTCTGACCCTCTCCTTTGGGGTGTGACCTAGTATGAGATTAGGGTTCATTTGAGCTTGGGTTTAATTTTTTATCATGTCATATGCTTCTGATTTGTTATTTGCATCTCATACTTCCGTATAACCCTGATTTTATGTGTTCATTTGAATTTACCTTGCATAGGCATCCTTACATGAACTTGCCATGACATTTCTTGCATTCATAAGTCATATTAGACATATTAGGACATGTTAAAATCATGCTTGATCATTTATTTATCCATTTTCCATGATTTGCATTCATTTCATTTCATTAACTTTCATGTGTTTTCAACTTCAAAGCATGTTTCCATTTGCATCTCATTCTTGTATGATCATACATATGCATTTTGTATGCCTTTGCATCATCTCACATGAAATTTACATTGCATAAAAACTTCTGACTTTGGTCATTTCATCTCATTTCATTTCATTCCTTTATCCTTTATACTTTATGCATTCATGCTAACATTTTCAGGTGGTAAGTTACTTTGAGAAGTGGATTTGCCTTCACTTCTCACTTCTCCTTATCTCTTGCATTTGAATTTTGCTTGTCTTTTAAGTGAACTTGTTCACTTGTGTTCCATTTCTCTCACTTTCTTTCCTTAAGTTACTTATCTTCTTCAATGAAGTAAGTAACTTATTCTTCTACTTCCTCCTCCTTTCTTCTACTTTTTCCATTGGTGGCTATCTTTGAAGATCTTTCTCAAGTCTTATAAACCATAGGAATATCCAAGCATGATAATAATTAGTATTTTAATTAGTCCCCCTTAGTTTTTACCTTTGAGTATCCTTGAGTCTCCCTTCTCATCTCAATAATCAGAGACTAAACTCTTAAAGTTTTAGGACTTTGTAATTAGGGTTATGCCTGCATCCTTCTCTTAGGATGAAGTGTATAACTTTAATCCTAAGTGTTAAACCTTTAATTTGTTTAAACCTCTTAATCAAATCATCTTAATAATCACTAAGACTTCATCTTGTAACTTGGGCCTTACATTAGGGTTCTAATTCTTCCTTTATGGTTAAGAAGGACTAACCCTAGTGTTTAATGGACAAGTCCCCCTCAAGTTGTATTACAAACCATAAAACTCATTTCTTAATCTCATCCCTTAATTAAAATCCACTTAATAAAGGCTTTGTTATATAATGAATTTAATCCCTAACCATGGATTTAGTTGAGGTATCTTCCTCAGCTTAAGTGTTCTCATCTATTATCCTTCTATTAGGATGGTGTAATGAGTTCACTAATCTGTGATTAGAGATTAAACTTATTACTTAACACTAAACAAAAATCCAAAAACATCTAAATAATCACAAGTAAGTTAATGATCTTAATCCTACATCATTATGGTAATTAAGTTGAGATGCTTATCTCATACTTAAGTGAGCTCATTATCCCTAATCAGGGAGGATATAATGAGTTTACAAGCCCTTGATTTAGGCTTAAGCTCATTAACGTATGCAAAATACCAAAAATAATAAAAAACTGAAAACACAAAAACAAACAATAATCGTCTCCTTCGGGATTCTTTTCTCATCACACTCATTCATAAGTGAGAACTTGCTTCTTCCGTCTAATGCAAGACAGTTAACACTCAAGCCAGATGAGTCATACACTTGAGCATAGACAAGCAGGCAGTTCACAGTCAATTCATTTTCAGAGTCTTTGAGTCGAACTACAGTGTTTTGACTTCCTCATTGCACGAGAGGATACGTAGGCATAACTTAACTATTATCGAACAAAAGTCTTTGTGTCTTCCCCCTCTTTCAGCATTCTCTTTTAAGCCTCAGTTCCTGAGCACTCACCTTTTGCACTGAAACTTGTATATTCTTTTCCAGCTTTTGCACACAGATAGCACATACACTTACCCCTTTAAACACAATCTTTTGAGCGTGGATCCCGTCGAATACGACGGACAATCTGGGTGCTAATACCTTCCCAGGTTGTAACCAATCCCCTTTCTCAGTTTCTCTGGTTCGCAACCGTCTTATCCATCTCTTTCTAGGTTTATGCAACATTACCTTTCCTTCGGGATAAAAATGCCTAGCTGGCGACTCTATTCATCTTCACCTTCATTTTCTCTTTTCACCGACCATTCGCGTCTGTACCCTGTCTGACCTGGTGTCTTTTCGGGAGCGACAGCTTGGTGACTCTGCTGGGGACCCTTATCTTGAAACTAGGGCTTTTGTTTCTTTTTTGTGGATTTCTCCTTGCGCTTGTTTGTGTTTATGGGGGTGTTATGTGCTACTTGTGCTTGTTGTTTATTGCTTTATTTATTGCTTTCTGTACAGCTTTATTTATTTGCTTTCATTTACAGTTTTATGCATTTCATACTGTTATCATTATCTGTGTTGGATCTGTTGTTTCCTTTGGTGGGAGGGATTTTGAGTGATTAAGGTTCCATACCAGGGACCTGAGTGACACATATGATAGAGTGGCTTCATATTCTTTCCCATTCCATTTCGATCTGGTGCGGGAATATGAAACACGGTTCAGACATGGGTTTCTTCTTGAGAACTCTGTGCTACGGATTTCTTGTAGTACTAGGGCTATCTGGGAAGCCTGCTAAGTCTGGATGAACTTTTATGACCTTCAGCATCTGAGGTGAATTAGAGGAGGATCCTTTATGGTTATTGTAAACACTGTACCTCCGGGTTAGAAGTGTTTACACTTCTCATAACTGATTCAAGTGTGAGGATCCTTGTTCTAGAACAATACATGTGAGGGGGTTGGGATGTTTACAGGTTTGCAGGAACCCTTGGCCTCATCATACCCTTGTTACTAGTTTTGTTAAGGTTGTATCATTTTGGACTGTTCTTGTGAAACCCTGGACTTGTGACGCTTTATTTGAGTCCCCCACCTGGTTACTAGTTTTCTAAGCCTTCATCCAGACTTTTGAACACACATGGACCCTATCAAGGCAGATAACAGATCCAGCACTTTATTACAAACCCTTTGCATATCATTTTGCATCTTTTAACATTTGTCTATTTGTTTTACAGGGTATCCACATCTTATCTTTGGTTTGGTTTTGACCTGTTCTACTGCTCAGAGTCCTTCAGCTATCTGCACCAGCCTCTCCATCAGTTATCTTCACCGGAGATTCTTTTCAGCTCTCTTCACCAGTTGTCTTCATCAGAGACTTTTCTCCAACATCTTCTTCAGTTGCCTTCATCATCAGTCTTCTTCACCATCATCCATTATCAGCATGGACACATCCAGGAAGAGCAACATCACCTATCACTTCTTTGAGCCCACTCTGACAGGCATCAGACAGATTCAGTCTCTCATCACTCCTGATCATGTCCCTTTATTCAGGGAACATTATGGTGGCATTATGGACATGATCATGGACCTAGATGCATCCCAGAGGAGCATGATTCACACATGTCTCCAGTTTTATGATCCTCCTCTCAGATGCTTTACTTTCCCAGATTTTCAGTTGGAACCTTTGATGGAAGAGTTCTCCATGTTGTTAGGTGTCCCTATCAGGAGAGGGATCCCCTTCAACCCTGAGATGAATGCTCCCAAGAATGAAGATATAGCTAAGGTCTTGCACTTGGAGCCTACCCTCATTGATCAGAGCATGACCACCAAGGCTGGAATCCCAGGCCTTCACTTGGATTTCCTGGTTACTTAGGCCACCCTGCATGCTGCAGCAGGGAAATGGGAAATTGTTTGTGCTCTCCTAGCCCTTAGCATATATGGAGTTATCTTGTTTGCAGAGGAGCCAAAGTTTGTGAGCAAGAATGTTATTCACCTGTTCTTATTGAGGAACCCCGTTCCTACCTTGCTTGGAGACTTTTACTACTCAGTGCATCAAAGGAATGAGAAGCAAATGGGGAGATTGGTCAGATGCTGTGCACCCCTCTTCTACTGTTGGTTGTTAAGACACTTGCCGAAGTCAGACACTTTCTTGAATCCTCATCAGCCAAGGAACTGGGCTAAGAGAATGATTGCCCTTACATCAGAAGACATCAAATGGTGCACTCAGAGCACCAAGGGTAAAGATATCATCACTAGCTGTGGGCAGTATCCCAATGTACCCTTGATTGGAGTAAAAGGTTGCATCAACTACAACCCTTTGCTTTTAAAGAGACAATTGGGCTACGCTTTGGTACATCCCCCAAGAGGGCAAGATTTGACAGAAACCCTCTATTGTGACATTCAGCACAACCTTGCCATTGTCAGACAGGCAGCCTGGGCCTGGGACAACATTCAGACTAAGGGGACAACTATTCTTGGCAAGTGCAACAACATAGCCTCCGCTCAGTATCTTGACTGGTCTCATGTCAGGGGACAGATCACCCGTATGCCATTCACCTTAGAGGATATACCTGGGCCATCAGCAGTGGAGCTTGCAGCTGCTGTCAGTTTAGAGGAGTTTGAGAAATTGAAAGAAAGGAATGCCCAGCTCTTTGAAGCTTTGAAGAAGACCCTCTGGGAGAGGAATGACAGCCGTCTGGATAATGAAAGGTTAGAGAAGCTCCAGATTGAGCACTTGACCAAGATTGAAAAAACAGATGACTACATCAGAAAGGCTAGAGCATGAGAGTTGGTGTTGAAGAATGCTTGCAAGGAAGCTAAGACTCAGAAGGCCAGAGCTGAGCATTACTTAGATGAGAGTCAGGATAGGTGGATCAGGATCAGCGAGGCTCGTGCACAGGAAGATCAGAGAACCCAAGCTAGGATAGAGCATCTAGAGGCTAGTGAGAAGAAGAATCAGGCAGCTTTGTTAGCAACACACAAGGAGATCTCTGAGTTGAAACTCCGGGCGGGGTTAAAAAGGTCAAAGGATCAGGATAAGCATAAGAAGCTGATCAGTGCCATTGCCACCAGGAACCTTCTCATCAGGACCATTACATAGCACCCAGTAGGTCCAGTGACTGAGGCTCTCCTGAAAGAAGTCAGAGAAGATGACTTTGGGCTAGATGTTTGATTTCCTTGTACTTCCTTTTGTTTGTACTTTTGATTTTGTTGTTGTATTTTGACCCACCATGGGAACTTTGTTGTAATCAAACTATGTATCTTCATTCTTTGTAATATATGGTTTGTTCTACTTCATAGGCTTTTATCTCTCTGCAACATCATCATTTCCTCGAGGTCTGGAAAGGTCAAAACCAAAGAACCAAACCGGATACCCTTGGAAGACATATAGGCATCATGCATTGCATACTAACATGATTTCTTTGTTTTGTAGGTTTTTGTTTTTGTTGTTTCTCATGTTGTTGTGATTTCGGGAAACATTGCTCGTAGAAGAGTGTTCCCCGTCAATAGAGTGCACCGGTATCCGACAAGAAACAACCTTCCGGGATTACAAATGGATCAAGTTCAACAAGACTTGACTGATGTGAGGACCCAAATGGCCAATGAAAGGACAGAGATGAGGGCCCAAATGAATCAATTTATGGCAGTGATGACTGGTTTGGCTCAGATCCAGGAGAGATTGAGAGAATTAGTCGAGCGGCAAACTCCCGAGGAAAACCATCCAGGTACAGGGGGTACCAGTCACAACGATCACGTACAGCCTCGTACTGATCCCCCAGAGTTTGGACCTCATCTGAACCCAGAAATCATTGCTATAAGAAACACCCAAGGTAACATTGGAGGGAGGGCCTTGCAGGAGGACCCTCAGGAAGAACAATTTACTGTGATTGGGCTTGGAGACGAAGTTTACGATCGTCGATTGGATGAAATTGCAGAAAAGATGAGGTCTCTTGAATCCCAAAACTCCCTGGGTTTTAATGTCATGGACATGGGATTAGTGGAGGGGGTTAGAATTCCTCATAAGGTCAAACCTCCTTGTTTTGAAAGATACAATGGCACATCCTGCCCACGTACACATCTCCAATCTTTCCTGGGGAGATTGAAAGCCTACACCATGGATGAGAAACTGTGGATGTTTTACTTCGAGGATAGCTTGACAGGGGCATCTCGGGAATGGTACTCCCACTTGACCAAGGCCACATTAAGGAATTGGAAAGACTTGGCAGAAGCTTTCATTCGTCAATATCAGTATAATCTGGACATGGCCCCAAACAGAACCCTTATGATGGGAATGTCACAGTCTTCCCGAGAAAGCTTTAGAGAGTACGCCCAAAGGTGGAGGCAATTGGCTGCTTCCGTTCAACCCCCGATGTCAGAAAGGGAGATGGCAGATATGTTCATGAATACTCTTCAGGGTACTTATATTGATAGATTAGCTGCATTTTCTTCCACCAGCTTTGCAGACGTAGTTATAGCTGGGGAAGAATTGAGAGCTTACTGAAGATGGGAAAGATTTCCGACAACGGAGCCAGCTCAAGCAGTGCAAGGAAGCCATTTACAGGGCCCCGCAGATCCGGTGAAACAAACTCTGTACATGTGGGAAGAGGAAGACCCCAATATCTGCCAAGATCAGTTGCTGCCATCACTATTCCTACTCCACCTCCTCAATACACTCAACAACCACAACACTTTCCTCAATAGCCGCAGTTCCCTCAACAGAGATCCTACAATAGCAACAATAACAACCAACAACAACGCCCTTTTCAACAACGACCATCTCAGATCAATAGGGTGATTAACCCTATACCAATGCCATATGCCACATTGCTACCTCAACTCCTAAAGCTTAACCTTGTCGAGTTAAGGACATTGGCTCCACCAGATCCTCAAAACCTTCCGAGAAATTACGACGTCAACGCCTGGTGTGCTTTTCATTCCAATGCACCTGGTCACTCCACAGAAAAGTGCAGGGCTCTGCATATGAAGGTCCAGGATCTGGTAGATTCAAAGGCCCTGAATTCTGCACCACCTCCCAACGTCACGAAGAATCTTATGCCCAACCATGGTGGCCCAAGTATAAATGCTATAGAGGAGGGCTCACCCATGAGTTTGATTGAAGATATTACAAGTATTCAGACACCTCTGGCAGAGGTTAAAGCTCAACTTTTGAAATGCCAAGTGTTTCCAGGTTGTGGGGCCTGTTGTGAATCTTGAAAGGTTTCCGTGAATGGGTGTGAAAGCTTGAGGAATGGCATCAATGGCTTGATCAAAGAAGGCATTTTACAAATAACCACAACAGCTTCTACAACACCAGCAACTCCTTTTCCAACAACAAATGATCCTCCTACAACTGCAAAGACAATTGTTCCCATAGACTCGTCTACAAAATCAGTAACCACCTCTTCCATCACTTCAACAAAAAACCATTACATTGCATCTACTTCTACAACTACAACAACCACCAACAACGATGTCTCCACTGTCACTATCTATTATGACCCTACAACGGTCCCAAACTCCAGCAACTTTCAACAACAATCTCAGCAATAGTTTCAGCAACAACCAAGCTTCAATTCATCACCACCAACATCCACCAGAAGTCCTGTCACCATCTTCTATGATCCACATACAATAACGGTTCCAACCTCTGTCGCAGTTAGCCCAGTCACCATCACGGTGCCCGGGCCTATTCCATATGTTAAAGACAATGTTGTACCATGGAACTATGGTGCAGACCTTTACTGCAATGGAGAAAGAGTCCTTCTTGATTCTTCGGTTCACACTCCTCAAGTGGATAATGTCGGGGGAGGCGGAGGCTTCACCCGAAGCGGACGCCTCTTCGCGTCACAAGCTCCAAGAACTAATACTGAGGAAGAGGCTGCTGCCAAAGCCAAAGGAAAAAGTGTGGCACCTGAAGAACCTGCACCAAAAGAGACCCATAAATCATCCTTTGATCAGGATGTGGATCAATTTTATGAGGATAATTAAAAGAAATGTCTACAAAGTTGTGGATCAGCTCCACCAGACTCCTTCCAAGATCTCAATCTTATCCCTCTGTTGTGTTCTGAAGCTCATCGGGATGCACTACTTAAAGTCTTGCACGCTGCCTACGTGCCAGAGGAGATCACAGTGAATCAGCTTGAGACGGTAGTGTTCAATGTTAATACTAGCCATGGGCTAGGTTTCACCAACGCTGAATTAACAACGGAAGGACGTCACCATAACAAAGCTTTACACATCACCCTAGAGTGTAAAGGAGTTGTGCTCTCTCATGTTCTTGTTGACACTGGGTCCTCCCTCAATGTCTTGCCGAAGAAAGCTCTTGTCAAGTTCGAATATGATGGTATAACTCTCCGACCAAGTAATCTGGTGGTCAGGGCTGTTGATGGCTCCAAGAGGTCTGTTCTTGGAGAGGTGGAGCTGCCTGTGATAATCGGTCCGCAGGTCTTTCCGACTACTTTCTATGTGATGGACATACATCCAGCATACAACTGTTTGTTGGGTCGACCATGGATTCACGCCGCTGGCGCAATTACGTCGACCCTTCGCCAGAAATTGAAATATGAGTGGGAAGGACAAATTATCACCATCTGTGGTGAAGAGGACATCTTTGTTAGCCATCTGGCTACATACAAATACATTGAGATGGATGGTGAAATCCATGAAATTATGAGCCAGGGGTTCGAAGCACTCAACGTCAATGAGGTGAAGACTGAAGTATTTGCTGCATCCCAGGAGGATAGGATGGGTACTTCAATTGTCTCCTATCAGCAAGCCCGGAAGGTTGTTGAAGATGGAAAAGCCCAAGGCTGGGGCAAGCTGCTATCGGTGGAGAAGAAGGAAGACAGATTCAGTTTGGGTTACAAACCATTCCGACAAGATCAAGAAGAGGCTGCTAAAGAGCCCAAGTTCATCAGTGGGGGATGCTCACCCCAGATGTTGTTAACAACCTGGAAGACGAGGCAGAAAGCGACCTCAACCTGGAGAGCTGGATTCGTCCAAGGATCCCGGGTCACCAAGTCCTTAACTGGTCTTCCCAGGAAATTATAAGGGTTACTCCTGCAGAGTAATTATTATTTCCTGCTTTTATTCAGCACGCATCAAGTCTTGCATCTTGCCCAAGGTGTCAGGACTCATTTTGTAATAGAGCCATATTTGTAATTTTGTGCAAATGGATTATCAATGAATATCAGACATATTTTGCAAACAAGTCTCTTTTTTTTCGCTCACTGTCTTTTCATTTTTCACTTTTGTACAAAATAATAAAATGGCAATGTTTTCAAAATAAACAACTTCATTTTTACACTTTTTCTAAACAAGATTAAAATTGATCACTAAAACGAACAAATCTCAACCCTTGCAGAGATTATCCTCCAGATTGCACCGACAACAACACTACTATGACCTTGTATGACTTCGAAAATCCAATTAATCAAGCTGATGAAGGGGTTGAAGAAGACTATGAGTTACCTGAAGAGTTAGCCAGGTTGTTGAGGCAAGAAGAGAAAGTGATAACCCCTCATCAGGAGGAGGTTGAAACAGTTAATCTTGGTACCGAAGAGGAGTTGAAAGAAGTAAAGATTGGGGCCAGTCTGCAGGCTTCAGTAAAAGAACTACTCATTGACATGCTTCGAGAATACGTCGACGTCTTTGCTTGGTCCTATCAAGACATGCCAGGTCTAGATACAGATATTGTTATGCACAAGCTACCCTTAAAATAAGATTGCCCTCCAGTGAAGCAAAAGCTACACCGTACTCGCCCGGATATGGCCATGAAGATTAAAGAAGAAGTACAAAAACATTGGGACGCCGGTTTCCTTGCTGTGACTAGTTACCCGCCGTGGGTAGCTAACATTGTACCAGTGCCTAAGAAGGATGGCAAAGTACGTATGTGTGTGGATTACCGGGATCTGAACAGAGCTAGCCCGAAAGATGATTTCCCATTACCTCACATTCATGTATTGGTCAACAACACAGCTCAATTCTCGGTATTTTCTTTCATGGATGGATTTTCTAGGTATAATCAGATCAAGATGTCACCTGAAGACACGGAGAAAACAACCTTCATCACACCTTGGGGCACATTTTGTTACAAGGTAATGCCTTTTGGACTGAAGAATGCCGGTGCGACTTATCAACGGGCTATGGTAACGTTATTCCAAGATATGATCCACAAAGAAATTGAATGCTACGTGGATAACATGATTGCCAAGTCCCTCACTGAAGAAGACCGTCTGGTAAATCTGCTGAAGTTGTTCAAGCGTCTGAGAAAGTATCAGTTGAAGCTAAACCCTAACAAATGAACATTCGGGGTACGTTCCGGTAAATTGCTGGGATTTATCGTAAGTGAAAAGGGAATTGAGGTTGATCCCGACAAAGTCAAAGCCATTCAGGAGATGCATGCACCTAGGACTGAAAAGGAAGTTTGGGGGTTCTTGGGTAGATTGAACTACATATCAAGGTTCATATCTCACCTCACTGCAACCTGTGAGCCCCTGTTCAAATTGTTAAGAAAGAAACAAACGGTCAGGTGGAACGACGATTGTCAGAAGGCTTTTGACAAGATCAAGGAATACTTGCAAGAACCTCCGATTCTTATGCCTCCAATTAAAGGAAGACCTCTGATAATGTACCTGACAGTATTAGAAGGGTCAATGGGGTGTGTGCTGGGCCAGCATGACAAGTCTGGTCGAAAAGAGTATGCAATATACTACCTAAGCAAAACGTTTACCGACTGTGAACAACGTTATTCACTGCTCGAGAAAACTTACTGTGCTTTAGCGTGGGCTACTGATCACACTAAAATTCATCGTATTTTTGACTCCGATTTCACATGCATTCTTAGCTTTTATTGTTATTTTTTTATGTTATTACTTTGTTTTTCTTTGTTTTCAGGTTTTTTATGTAATCGAGGCTTAAATCGAGAAAACGAGCGAAAAAGGAGTGGAAACGGACGAAAACCTAGAAATTCAGCGTTTTACACTTACGGCATCCACCGTGGCGGGCGCCATGGGGTCTGCCATGACGTGGCCACGTCTCAAGACCATTCCACAACTGCCAAGACCCATGATCCCCACTCTTTCATTCCCTATTGGTCCTATGGCGGGCGCCATGGCCTTGTGTCGGGCGCCACGAGGCAAAAACAGTTTCCCTCCACTTTTTAGTGGAGGGGGCATCCTGGTCTTTTCCTGCATTTAGTTTTCCTATAAATATGACCTTAGATTTTCATTTTTCTCCATCCAAACTTAGAATCTCTTAGGCATATATCAGTTTTAAAGTAGTTATCATTCCACATCGGGGTGTTACTGCAATCGAGTGATCGAGTCTGTAATCTGTCCGTGTGATCGAGTTTTGGAGCACTCTGGGAGGAAGTTAATCCTGCCGCCATTTTAATTCCAGTTCGTATTTTAATTTTCCGCATTGCTTTACTTTTATTTATTTCTCGCATTGCTTTACTTTCATTTATTATCCCCACTCACACTTTATTTTGTTTATTTCCTGCACTCGCTTTACTTTCGTTTATTTTCCGCACTCGCACTAAATTCCTTTATTTCCCGCACTCGCACTACTTTTATTTACTTTCCGCACTCGCACTACTTTTATTTACTTTCCGCACTCGCACTAAATTACTTTTATGAAAAATTATAAAAAGAACTTTTACTTTACCATGTCTAACTAAATCTATAAAGGTTAGAATGTAAGGATCGTAATTAAACCAGTAATCCGTACAATTGTTCGTGGAAACACTTAAGGGCTATTTTATCTTTCAATTCAAGTAATTGTTTTTAACCATTTCAAAAACAGCCAAAAGCGCTTTGTCTAGTTCATTAGGAGTTTTTAGATTAAAAAGAAAAGAGATTTTAAAACGATTTTCGGACGCGTTATGAAGTTTAGAGTATGGTTCGTAAGAACCTCTTTTTGCTAAGAAATCCAGGTTAAAATACTTTTCAACTTAGTTAAGATACTATATTTCTTAAAAATAGGTTTACTACTCTAACGTAGTACGCACCTTTTTATCTGTGACAATAGGAGGGGTTGATTAGAGAGTACAACTCGGTTCTGAATACGCGAAAGCGACAGTTCCTGTTAAATTAGTTCTTTTCAAAGGAGGAAACATTGCCCATAAGTAGTTCCATTAACAAGTACCGGATTATCAATTGATTATGTGAATTACATTCGAACCTGTCTTTGTTTATTGTTTAAAATTATTATTTTATTTACCATCGCACCCTTCTTAAAACCCTTATATTTAGTTGCCTTAGATACACACCATAACAACAGGTACGATACATTGACACTTGGTCTCTGTGGATTCGACAATCTTTTATATTACTCTGACGTGTTCGTACACTTGCGAAAAACACGCATCAAGTTTTTGGCGCCGTTGCGGGGGACCAATTTTGTCAAATTTCATACCCTGTAGTTATACCATTTAGACTAAGGTTGTTACCCGCCGGTCAATGCGAAAGACTCGCAGTGCCGGAAGTTTAGTAGACCCTCTAGCTGAACCTGAACGTTACGCTCGCGCACGTTTGTTTTTCAATAGGAATAGGAAAGCTATGGCCGAAGATCAAAACCGAAGACCTCTTAAGGAGTTCGCCCAAACATCAAACGAGGAACCTAGTTCTAGTATAGTAAACCCCGCTATCCCAGCCAATAATTTTGAACTTAAACCATCCCTGCTGCAATTAGTGCAACAGAGACAATTCGCAGGTCTCGCTACTGATAACCCGAACCAACATTTAAAAAACTTTCTTCAGTTAGCAGACACCTTTAAAACCAATGGAGCTTCTCCTGAGGCGATACGCTTAAGATTATTTCCCTTTTCCCTCAGAGATAAAGCTCTATCATGGTTAGATTCCCTTCCACCCAATTCAATAACAACTTGGGATGACCTTAGAAAAGTTTTCCTTGCTAGATATTTTCCCCCAAGTAAGACCGCTCTTCTTCGAAACCTAATAACCAGATTTACCCAACACCAAGGAGAGTCGTTGTTCGAAGCCTGGGAGAGATATAAAGAACTATTAAGAGCATGCCCACATCATGGCTTAGAGAATTGGCTAATCATTCAAACCTTCTATAATGGACTTCATTATAACACTAAGATGACCATCGACGCTGCCGCTGGTGGCACACTGATGAACAAACCTTACCCTGAAGCTAGTGCCCTTATCGAGGATATGGCCCAAAACCATCAAGCATGGGGAGTAGAACGAGCGACAGTGGAAAAGAAGGAAGCCCAAGGAGGAATACATGAGCTAAGCTCTATGGACATGATGCAAGCTAAAATGGACGCATTGGCCCTTAGAGTCGAACATATGTGTAAAACTCCGAAAACTGTAGCCGCAGTTTTGCCGAATTGTGAGATATGTGGGATGCAAGGACACCAATCCGCCGAATGCAATCTGTTAAATGAGACCAACACTGAGCAAGTGAACTACACCCAAGGGAACCCATTTTCAAACACATATAACCCTGGATGGAGGTATCACCCAAACTTCTCCTACAAAAATAATAACCCTATTCAAAATACCGCACCTCCGAGACAACAAGGTTACCAAGCCCCAAGAACAAATCAACCTATGCAACCTGTACCACCAAAACCGAGCCTTGAGAAAATTATGGAAAATTTTATCACCGCTCAAACATAACAAAACAAAGAGTTCATGAACCAAAACGTCCATGTTAACGAACTAATCACCCAGTTAGGAACCAAGGTTGATCAAATTATTACTCATAATAAGATGCTTGAAACCCAGATCTCTCAGGTAGCTTTAAACCAAGCCCCACAGACTACACCTGGAGGACAGTTCCCTGGACAACCTCAACAAAACCCGAAAGGGCAAGCAAATGCCATTACTCTACGAAGTGGAACCGCTTATAAGGAACCTTTAAGCCCTAGATTAAGTGAGCCCGAAACTTCTGAGAGAAATGAGGAGAAGGAACCAGAGGAGTCTAAAACCCCGGAAAGTCAAGAAAAAGGAGAAGAACCTAAAAATAAAACCTATGTACCACCACCGCCATACAAACCACCAATACCATACCCTCAATGATTAAAGAAAACCCAAATCAATAATCAATATCAAAAATTCTTTAAGGTTATAGAAAAACTTCACGTAGAAATCCCCTTTTTACCCAAATACCTTCTTACGCTAAGTTTCTCAAAGACATACTTACGAATAAACGTAGACTTGAAGATCCGAAACCCGTGGAATGTAATTCGATTTCCGAAAATAAGTTAGCAAAGAAAGATAAAGATCCCGGAAATTTTTCCATTCCTTGTGTTTTGGGGAATCAGGTCATCGAAAAAGCTTTTCTAGACTTAGGAGCTAGTGTGAGTTTAATGCCTTTAGCAGTTTGTGAGAGATTAAACTTAGGAGAATTACAACCTACTAAGATGTCACTTCAATTAGCCGATAGATCCATTAAATACCCTATAGGCATACTTGAAGACGTCCCTGTTAGGATAGGTCAGCTGTTTATACCTACTGATTTTGTTGTCATGGACATTAAAGAAGATGACGACATACCAATCCTCCAAGGTAGACCATTCTTATTGACTTCTGGAGCCGTAATAGATGTTAAAAAAGGGAAACTAACCTTTGAGGTAGGTGACGAGAAGATAGAATTTATACTTTCAAAATTTCTTATGGCACCTGTGATAGGAGATGCTTGTTATGCCTTAGATATCATTGAAGAATGCATTAGGGAATTAGAACAAGAAGAAGAAACTGAATCTATAAAATTGCCATCAACCCTTATTTTGGAAGATGACAATTATAAAAGACCCTACATTGATGATAACCTTCACGAATGTTTATCTCTTACCCCAGATCCTATGCCTTGCCCTATAAAACCGACCGTAAAACTTAAGGAACTGCCTAAGAACCTGAGATATGAATTTCTTGATGAAGAAATGAACCGTCCAGTTATAGTCAGTGCCGCCTTAAACCAAGAGGAAACAAACCAATTATTAGATGTTTTACGAAGGTATCCCTCAGCCTTAGGATATAAGATCTCAGATCTAAAAGGAATAAGCCCATTCATATGCATGCATCGGATTTTGCTTGAAGAAGATTCAAAACCTTCCAGAGAACACCAACGAAGAATAAATCCTATAATGAGTATTGTAGTTCTTAAGTTACTAGAGGTAGGTATAGTATATCAGATCTCGGACAATAAATGGGTGAGTCATATGCATGTAGTACCTAAAAAGGGAGGCATCACAGTCGCACAAAACGAGAAGGGCGAACCTGTAGCAAAAAGAACCGATGGAGGTTGGCGTATGTGCATAGATTATAGAAAATTAAATAAAGCAACTAGGAAGGACCATTTCCCATTACCATTAATAGACCAAATGTTGGAGCGCCTAGCCAGACACTCTTACTTTTGTTACCTAGATGGATATTCAGGATTCTTCCAAATACCTATTCACCCCGAAGATCAAGAAAAAACTACCTTTACATGCCCAGTTGGAACTTTTGCCTATAGAAGAATGCCTTTTGGACTCTGTAATGCTCCTGCCACTTTCCAACGCTGCATGATGTCTATCTTTGCAGACTATTTAGATGGAATCATGGAAGTATTTATGGACGATTTCTCAGTTTGTGGATCTGATTTCAAAAATTGTCTTGTCAACCTTGAGAAAATTCTGGAGAGATGTGTGGAGGTAACCCTTGTGCTAAATTGGGAAAAATGTCATTTCATGGTCACCGAAGGGATTGTTTTAGGACATATAGTTTCCGAAAAAGGTATAGAGGTAGATAAAGCTAAATTAGAAGTCATAGAGAATCTAAAACCGCCGAAGACTATCAGGGAGATAAGAAGTTTTCTTGGACATGCCGGGTTTTACCGAAGTTTTATCAAGGACTTCTCCAAAATAACGAAGCCCTTAACTGGTCTTTTAATGAAAGATGTTGAATTCATCTTCGATGAAAAATGTACTGAAGCATTTTTTTCTTCTGAAGCAAGCTCTGATTTCAGCACCTATAATGAAACCCCCTGATTGGTCGGAACCGTTTGAGATAATGTGTGACGCCAGTGATTATGCTGTTGGAGCCGTTCAAGGTCAGAGAAAAGATAAAAAGTTACACGTAATCTATTATGCCAGTAGAACCCTAGACGCTGCACAGCTCAACTACGCAACAACCGAAAAAGAGCTCCTAGCTGTAGTTTTTGCCATAGACAAATTTAGATCTTATCTAGTAGGAGCCAAAATTATAGTCTACACCGACCATGCTGCCATTCGTTACTTACTAAGTAAGAAGGATGCCAAACCTAGGTTACTTCGATGGATTCTATTACTGCAAGAGTTTGATTTGGATATCCATGATAAGAAAGGCACTGATAATGTAGTAGCTGATCACCTTTCTAGGCTAGAATACCTGAAACCTGACTCAGTACCCATAAATGATGATTTTGCCTATGATAGACTGATAGCCCAACTAGAAACTATCGAAGATGATAACCCAGACCCACATGAGCATTCTCATAAATCCTTAGCTATAAGTAATGCACCTTGGTATGCAGACTTTGTTAATTACCTAGCCGCTGACATCATACCCCCTGATCTAAACTACCACCGGAAGAAGAAGTTCTACAGTGATGTGAGAAACTTCTATTGGGACGAACCATTTCTTTTCAAGAGAGGTAAAGATGGCATTTTCCACCGTTGTGTTCCAGAAGAAGAGGTACATAATATAATTGAGCATTGTCACTCTGCACCCTATGGTGGACATGCAAGCACATCTAAGACCTACGCCAAGATCCTTCAAGCTGGCCTATTCTGGCCTACTATGTGGCGTGATGTCCATGCTTTCATTGTCAAGTGTGACAGATGCCAACGCACAGGAAATATTTCAAGACGTAATGAAATGCCTCTGAGAAATATCCAAGAAGTGGAACTCTTCGATGTATGGGGTATAGACTTTATGGGACCGTTCCCACCATCTTTTGGAAATCAGTACATCTTAGTAGTTGTTGACTACGTGTCTAAATGGATTGAAGCTATCGCCGCACCCACGAACGACACCAGAGTAGTCATCAAATTATTCAAAAATTATATATTTCCCAGGTTTGGAACACCCCGTTTAGTCATAAGTGATGGAGGATCACACTTCATATCGAGAATATTTGATAAACTTTTAAGCAAATATGGAGTTAAGCATAGAGTAGTAACACATAACCACCCACAGACTAATGGACAAGTGGAAGTATCTAATAGGGAGATAAAACAAATTCTTGAGAAGACTGTCTCTATATCTAGAAAAGATTGGTCGCTGAAACTTCAAGAAGCGTTATGGGCCTATAGAACCGCTTTCAAAACCCCTATAGGAACAACCCTTTATCAACTGGTCTATGGAAAATCATGTCACTTACCTTTTGAGTTGGAGCATAAGGCCTATTGGGCCATCAAAACTTTGAATTTAGATTACTTAACTGCTGGTGAGAAACGTATCCTCGACATCCACAAATTAGAAGAGCTCAGACAATCCGCCTACGAAAATGCCATCATATACAAAGAAAGAACAAAAGCTTGGCATGACAAAAGAATCATAAGAAGAGACTTCAAATAGGCGATCCTGTTCTCCTGTTCGATTCTAGGTTACGAATTTTTCCAGGGAAGCTTCATTCGAGATGGACTGGCCCTTTCGAAGTATTTAAGATCCTAAGATCTGGTGCTATTGAAATCAAGAACCAAACATGTAAACCGTTCATCGTCAATGGACATAAGTTGAAGCCCTACGAAGGAGGTGACATCCCAACAACATACACCTGCCATACTCTGAGTGATCCACCATATCCTTCCAATGATGTTAAAAATAGGTCGTCGAGCTAATGATGTTAAACAAGCGCTGCATGGGAGGCAACCTATGGTTTTCTTATTTACGTATTTTTTTATTTTTTTTATTTTTACTTTATTTTAATTTGTTTACTTTATTATTATGTCAGGACTAACGATTGAATGTTTTATGTGCTTTCAGGACTTGTTTGCTAACCTTGTGCAGAATACAGAACCCTGATGACATGCACGTGACCTTTAGAGACGACGCACAAAGAGAGCGTTACTATGTCCACATGAGACGCCCTATGGCTCCTACCAGGTACCCTGACCATGACTGCATGGATGCCTTGGGGATAGAGCCAAGCTTCAGATTCTTATGCCATCAAAACCAGTGGGACCTGTTTGACGACAGGAACAACACTTACAGGAACTTGACTCTAGAGTTCCTCAGCTCATTTCATTATGATCCTTAGGCTGGACCCGATGGACACGCTGTTTTCAGGTTATTCGGGATTGACTACTCCTTCTCTCACAAAGAGTTTAGTGATTTACTAGGTTTTCAGACTACTCCTGATGCTATTCCAGAGACACTGATGGGATATTTTATGAGCAGATAAGTGGAAACGTTTTGGTCTAAAATCTCAGGTGGAGAGAGCCAAGATCCTTCCACCCAGTTTTCTCAGGTAATCCACAACCCTGCGTTAAGGTACTTCCAGATGATTCTAGCGCATTCTTTCCTAGGTTTACCAGATACAGAGACTATGCTAAGTGAAGAGGAGATTTTCCTACTGTTTTGTGCGACTCAATCTCGCTCAGTTGCTTGTGGCAACTTTCTGTTGAAGGGCCTTTCTAGTGTTGCCAGATCATCTGTAGGCATCATACATGTCGGTGGGATTGTTACACAGATAGCTACTGCATTGGGTTTGTCTCGCAAATTATTGCACCTCAGGACCTTCTGCTGCTACACCACCCTGGATGTTGACTTTTGTCTTGACAGAGGACTGATGAGGAAGGCCTCTTTTGAGCCCAACATGTTTAGATTACTGATCGACGGCGAAGTGATACATTACTTTACATTACCAGACCCGCTGATGACCAGTGTCCATGATCTTGCCAATTGGAGTTATGCTCTAGAGGGTTATGGAGAGACTGTCGAAGAGCCGGAATCACCTCCCGCCGCTGAGTAAACTCCTACACCTCTTACTCCCCGAATCACTGTTATGTCTAACAATATGTCTTTGCAGCCGCCTGATCTACAAACTCAGATTTATGAGCTCCATAAGGAGACTGCCCTGCTCAAGCAGGAAGTAGCGGACTTGGAATTACAGATTCAGGTTTCTGATCTCACTCATGCCTCAGAGGCCGATGCTCTATATCAGGAGATTGAAGAGCTTCGGAGGGTGATAGCTGAGATTCGTGGATCAAAACAGGAGAAGCCTACCACATGATTCGTTCTACACTGACGATATTACCCTAGTATTTAATTTCTTTTTTTTCATGCTTTATTTTGTTTCTCGTATCTCCAGACATATCTTACATTATTTGCATCTATTATATTTCCTTTTTTCATGTACTTTGAATTTATCTTATATATACATATTATTTCATGCACTAATGTCGATTTTTCTCTTTTCTTTTTGATTTTTAATTATTTTATTTTTGTCGAGCAAAAGAAAAAAAATATAAGACAAAAATAATTTCATTTTTTTCTTTATAAAAAAAAATGCAAGCCTCATGCCTTGGAAAAGAGAAGAAAACACTATCCAGACCCCCTCGAAGACCGAAGGTACAAAGAGAGCCCAAAGGAGGATTAAAAATCCAAGGCCCATCAGGATTTAGCCTTGTGGCGGGCGCCACAGGCCCATGGCGGGCGCCATGACGTTCTCCTCTATTTTGGGGCTGAACATTCATTTTCACCATTTTCATACCTTCCATCTTCCAAAAACCCATTTTTATAAGTTTCAAAAACCCCATTAAAACTCCCCCATTTCCAAAATACCCACCATCCATAAAACCTATCCAAAATCCATTTTCATTTTCATCTACCACAAACCATAAAAATCAAACCTTTATCATTTCTCTCATAAACCATTTTCTACCATTTTTCACTTCCTAAGTAGCAACAACAATGGAGTTCAATGGATTTCTTCTTCGCGATGGAAGACCGGGTGATAGGCAAAGGAAAATTATTCAGAGGCTTCAGAGTCGAGAAATTCTCTCGACTAGGTACGTCGATGATAACTGTCTGTATGCTTTGGGTCTTTATCATAGTGTTTTTAATTTATTAGATTTTTTAGGCTTGCATAATATTTTCGTTAATCAGGAATCTACCTATGAGAGGCTGACGGTTGAGTTTTTAAGTTCATTGATATACACTGTCAGTCCTAACACTGCTAGCACAGTCGGTACTGTTAATTTTAGACTGTTTGGAATTGAATATGAATTTAGTACCAACGAGCTAGCAGGCTTGTTAGGAATCCCTCATAGGGAAGGTGCAATTTGTGAGGCACCTTTGGATGCGGAATGGTCGGCCGAGGTATTTTCCTTCTGGCAGAGGCTTTCAAGTACTTCAATAAATTCTTTTGAAGGAATACTTGCGTCGACCATTCATAACCCGGCCATAAGAGTTTTCAGATATCTTTTGGCATGTACTATTTTTGGCCGGGAGAGTCCAAACAAGGTAAATGCTAGAGAACTCCTATTTTTGCAAGGATGCCTCACTGGTACCCATATCAATCTGGTCCCGTTTATGCTTGCACACATGGCTTTACTTACTAATAAAACAGGACCGATTGTTTTTGGAGGGCTTGTTACGTCTATTGCTCGGGCTCTTGGCCTGAACAATGAGATAGCTACACTTGAACCACTACCTCCTCGCACAATTAATTTAAAATTTCTGAAAGACATGAAATTGTGCCGAACGAGGAGAGAAGGTGGTTATGAATTGATGGTTCATGGGGTAGCTATCCCATCTGTTGCTTTACCTTGCAGTAGAAGTATTGATGTACGTAATGAAAGGAACTGGACCTATGATCTGAATGCTCCACCTGTTTTGGGTCCACTTCCTCCTAATATTCCTGATGGGGAGGCACATGACACTGATGAAGAGTATGATCGGAGAGAGCAGTCTCCCATACCTCACATGTCCCCCCATCGTCCTTCACAGTCACACACCGCACCATCTTCCTCTAACCCTGTTGCAGGTGCTGCTCCTGGATTCTATGTCACTGAGGAGATGTGGCGTGATATGACAGCTAGAGAAGAGAAGCGAGACGACCTTCTCTCTACTATTTCACAACAACTGAAGGACAACATGAGCTTCATGCAACAATCACGATTGGTTTCGGATCGTGTTTACAACAACGTTTGCTGTACCTTGAACGATATCACATTAGAGCAGGACCGTCAGAGAGAATTCAACCGCCGGCACTACCAGCTTATGGAGGCCACTCAGGGTTCCATCTTAGGTAACCTTCGAGAGGTCCGGGGTGCTCAGGTTGCCGTATCAACACGACTTGACCGGAGAGACCAGCAACGCAGTAGATCCCGTCGTTCCAGACCATCACAGCAGGACGACAAGGGCACCTGTGCTCCTCCACAATAGTTTTTTTCAAGTTACCCTCCTTATCTTATTTCGAAACATTGGGGACAATGTTCGATTTAAGTGTGGGAGGGGATTTTATTGCTTTCTGTCATTTCCCTTTTTAGTTATTTATTTGCTTTCAGTTATTTCTCTTTTCAGTAAGTTATTTAGTTTAATTTTCTTAGATAAATGCATGAGTCTGACGAGTCACCAGTATATTGTATTTTTTAGTACATCCTTATTTTTCCATTTCCTTAGCCTTACCAGAAAAATTTTAAAAAGAAAACAATGTTGTTTCAAATGTTTTTTGGGCTTTGAGACAGGTTTAGATTAGGATGTGGTGACTCAGGTTAACTTTTTGAAACATCAGCACCATTTTAGCACCATAGACCTCTTGAATATAGGAATCACTCCTAAACCCCACACCATGGCCTTTATTATCATTCAAAAAATTGTCCTAAGTAGTTTATTCTAGCAGTCAGCTCCAGCCTAAGCATGCTCTACGTAGGGGGCCGATGAACATAAGTGAATGATTCAGTGCTAATAAAAAAGAAAAAAAAAAGGCAAACTCTGGGATAGGTGACCCTCACAAAGTCATTTAAACCGAAAAAAAGAGAAGAAAAAAAATTTTGCCACAAAAAGAAAAAATTGCAATCACCTATTGTTAGTTGGTTCAGAGGTATCTGGCCCTGAACTTGGTAGGGAGGATTACGATCCGATCCCCCGCAGCTACAATTAGGTCAAATAAAACAGGTTTACACATGCTTATGTGCCAGAAACCTTATGTTATGGATCAGAATCACTAACCGGTCACTCTACTATGAAGCATGTACGGATAACGGGCTTAATGTGATTGCGCCTGAATGAAAAGGACCCAAAAAGATGAGAAGATAGGCCTAGATATTGTGGGATGACATGGAGTGGTTAATATAGGATTGAAGTTTGTGTCTGTGTTATTGTGGTACCCTTGGTTCACTTAGTTAGTACCTGTCACTACATCCTGACTTGAACTTAGAAGCCCTTTAGCCCGAAGACACGTGTTGACACCATTTTTTTCTTGAGCTTTAATGTTTGCTTGAGGACAAGCAAAGGTCTAAGTGTGGGAGAATTTGATCACACTAAAATTCACCGTATTTCTGACTCCGATTTCACATGCATTCTTAGCTTTTATTGTTATTTTGTTATGTTATTACTTTTCTTTTTTCTTTTTTTTCAGGTTTTTTAGGTAATCGGGGCTTAAATCGAGAAAAGGAGCGAAAAAGGAGTGGAAACGGACGAAAACCTAGAAATTCAGCATTTTACACTTACGGCATCCACCATGGCGGGCGCAATGGGGTCTGCCATGACGTGGCCACGTCTCAAGACCACTCCACAACTGCCAAGACCCACGATCCCCACTCTTTCATTCCCCATTGGTCCTATGGCGGGCGCCACAAGGCAAAAACAGTTTCCCTCCACTTTTTAGTGGAGGGGGCATCCTGGTCTTTTCTTGCATTTAGTTTTCCTATAAATATGACCTTAGATTTTCGTTTTTCTTCATCCAAACTTAGAATCTCTTAGGCATATATCAGTTTTAAAGTAGTTATCATTCCAAATCGGGGTGTTACTGCAATCGAGTGATCGAGTCTGTAATCTGTCTGTGTGATCGAGTTTTGGAGCATTCTGGGAGGAAGTTAATCCTGCCGCCATTTTAATTCCAGTTCGTATTTTACTTTTCCGCATTGCTTTACTTTTATTTATTTCTCGCATTATTTACTTTCATTTATTATCCGCACTCACACTTTATTTTGTTTATTTCCTGCACTCGCTTTACTTTCGTTTATTTTCCGCACTCGCACTAAATTCCTTTATTTCCCGCACTCGCACTACTTTTATTTACTTTCCGCACTCGCACTACTTTTATTTACTTTCCGCACTCGCACTAAATTACTTTTATGAAAAATTATAAAAAGAACTTTTACTTTACCATGTCTAACTAAATCTATAAAGGTTAGAATGTAAGGATCGTAATTAAACCAGTAATCCGTACAATTGTTCGTGGAAACATTTAAGGGCTATTTTATCTTTCAATTCAAGTAATTGTTTTTAACCATTTCAAAAACAGCCAAAAGCGCTTTGTCTAGTTCATTAGGAGTTTTTAGATTAAAAAGAAAAGAGATTTTAAAACGATTTTCGGACGCGTTATAAAGTTTAGAGTCTGGTTCGTAAGAACCTCTTTTTGCTAAGAAATCCAGGTTAAAATACTTTTCAACTTAGTTAAGATACTATATTTCTTAAAAATAGGTTTACTACTCTAACGCAGTACGCACCTTTTTATCTGTGACAATAGGAGGGGTTGATTAGAGAGTACAACTCGGTTCTGAATACGCGAAAGCGACAGTTCCTGTTAAATTAGTTCTTTTCAAAGGAGGAAACATTGCCCATAAGTAGTTCCATTAACAAGTACCGGATTATCAATTGATTATGTGAATTACATTCGAACCTGTCTTTGTTTATTGTTTAAAATTATTATTTTATTTACCATCGCACCCTTCTTAAAACCCTTATATTTAGTTGCCTTAGATACACACTATAACAACAGGTACGATAGATTGACACTTGGTCTCTGTGGATTCGACAATCTTTTATATTACTCTGACGTGATCGTACACTTGCCAAAAACACGCATCAGCTACTCGCCGACTAAGACAGTATATGTTGACTCACACTACCTTGTTGATTTCAAAGATAGATCCCGTCAAGTACATATTTGAGAAGCCAGCACTTACCGGAAGGGTTGCAAGATGGCAAATGATTTTGACAGAGTATGACATTCAGTACACATCTCAAAAGGCCATCAAAGGAAGTGTACTATCTAACTATCTGGCTGAGCAACCCATTGATAATTATCAACCAATGAGATTTGACTTCCCTGATGAAGACATCATGTACCTAAAAGCAAAAGATCATGAAGAGCCTGTTCACACTAAAGGGCCTGACCCAGAAGAAGAGTGGACAATGATGTTTGATGGGGCTGTCAATATGAATGGACGTGGGGTTGGTGCAGTACTTATTACACCTAAAGGAGTTCATATGCCTTTCTCGGCAAAACTTACTTTTGCTTGCATTAACAACGAAGTTGAATACGAAGCATGTATCATAGGTCTTGAGGAAGCCTTGACCTCAGGATCAAGACATTGAATGTATTCGGAGATTCAGCTTTGGTAATCAATCAGACCAACGGCAAATGGTACACTCACCAAGAGCATCTGATTCCATACCGCGACAACACGAGGAGATTATTGACTTTCTTCACTACAGTCAAACTTGAGTACATCCCTTGAGACGAAAATCAGTTCGCAGATGCTTTAGCTACCATTTCCTCCATGATCAAGGTTCAAACTGCCAATTATGTGCCTCGAATTTCGATATCCAGACTAGACCGACCAGCATACGTTTTCTCCGTGGACATTGCTAAAGAAGACAAGCCATGGTTCCATGACATCAAGAGCTTCTTAGAGAATCAAACATACCCACCTGGGGCATCATCCAATGATAAGAAGACACTAAGAAGGTTGGCCGGTAGTTTCTTCCTTAATGCTGATGGTTCATTATACAAGCGAAACTTTGACATGGTGCTACTCAGATGCATTGATAAGAAAGAAGCAGACTTGTTGATGCATGAGGTGCATGAAGGATCTTTCGGTACCAGTAAAGGAGGACATGCAATGGCTAAGAAATTGTTAAGATCAGGTTACTACTGGATCACAATGGATGCAGACTGTTGTGCCTATACCAGGAAATGCCACAAATGCCAGATCTACGCAGATAAAGTGCATGTGCCTCCAAATCCTTTGAACGTGATATCTTCACCTTGGCCCATTGCCATGTGGGGCATTGACATGATTGGAAAGATTGAACCGACTGCTTCAAATGGCCACAGATTCATCCTGGTAGCTATTGATTACTTCACCAAATAGGTTGAAGCAGCTTCATATGCAAACGTCACCAGACAAGTGGTAGCCAGATTCCTGAAAAGAGACATCATTTGTCGATATGGAGTACCCAAGCGAATCATTACTGATAATGGTTCCAACTTGAATAACAAAATGATGGCAGAACTGTGTTGGGACTTCAAAATTCAACATCACAACTCTTCTCCTTACAGGCCAAAGATGAATGGCGTTGTTGAGGCAGCTAACAAAAACATTAAGAAGATTGTGCAGAAAATGGTGGTTACATATAAAGACTAGCATGAAATTCTACCATTTTCCTTGCATGGGTATCAAACCTCGATCAGAACGTCTACTGGGGAAACATCGTATCAGCTTGTGTATGCTATGGAGGCAGTCCTACCTGTTGAAGTTGAGCTGCCCTCCTTACGGGTTCTGATGGATGTAAAGCTGAATGAAGCAGAATGGGTCCGTTCTCGGTACAATCAACTGAATCTGATCGAAGAAAAGAGATTAGCTGCAATCTGTCATGGGCTGTTATATCAGAAGAGGATGAAGAAAGCCTTCGATTAGAAAGCCAGGCTTCGGGAATACCAAGTAGGAGATCTTGTGCTGAAAAGACTTCTTCCTCCTCATACAGACTGTAGATGTTTAGAATTGGCAGAATTTTTGACCAACAAGAAATGTTGAATTCAGTTCAGGATGTCCTATCAGATGTTGGGACATTATCAAACAGAGTATAAGAACTTAATTCAGGATGTCACACCAGATGTTGGGACATTGTGTTAATGATTTAAGTTCAGTTTTTCAGGATGTCCCAACAGATGTTGTGACATCTCAAACCTGCTACCAGAATTAATTAATGACTAACTGATCTGAGTAATTTAAGGAAAGTCATCTGGAATTAATTATGGATAGACAAAAACAGAATAAGGCGCATCTGTAGGGAGTGTTGTTGTGAGACTTTAGCATAATCAGAAGAACTAAATCACCTAGAATCTAGGAAGTAACAAACCCTAATTCAAGGTGGAAGCTGCATGCGTTTTAGGACTGGATTAACCTACAGAAAGCCCAAAATCCAAACACCTATTTAAGCAACAGAAACTCTCAGAATAGAGTACGAATTTCAGAAGATAAAATAGGGTGTTTTGTGTTTTAATAGCAGGTTGTTTTTATTGTACCACTTTATGAGCTTTTAAGCAAAAGTGTATTTGTGTCTTGATTGAAACTGTGAAGTAAGATCAAGCTGTTTTGTTTGAAGTATGACTTCAATTTTATTAAACTTGTAAACAAGATCACTGTGTGATTGAGGGGGAGTGAGTTGGTACTCATATCTAAGTTGTGTCTTAGGTAGAAATTGCATTGGGTAGATATTAAGTGAAAGATTAAACTGGGTGGTTTAAGTCTAGAATTAATATTACTTATAGTGGATTTCCTCCTGGCTTGGTAGCCTCCAGATGTAAGTGTGGTTATACACTGAACTGGGTTAACAAATTACTGTGTTGTTTAATTTTCCTGCACTTTAAGTTTTGGTTAAATTTGTCAAGTGTTGGAACATCTCATTCGACATCTCATACCTGATCACAGAATTTCAATTGGCATCAGAGCAGGCACCTTGCCTGTTTATACTGGGTGAGATCTAGGGACTGCAAATTCTGGAAATATGGACAGAGATGTAGGATCAGTAAATAGACCACCTATATTGGATGGATCTAATTATGACTACTGGAAGCCAAGAATGGTTGCATTCTTAAGGTCACTTGACAATAGGGCCTGGAAGGCAGTCAACAATGGATGGGAGCATCCTGTCCAAGACACCAAAGATGGAGCAAAAGTGTTGAAACCTGAAGAAGAATGGAGTAAGGAGTAAGAAGATTCAGCACTTGGCAACTCCAAGGCCTTAAATGCTTTATTCAATGGCATTGATAGGAACATCTTTAGACTTGTGCATCATTGTGAGCTGGCCAAAGATGTTTGGGACACTCTTAAAATAACTCATGAAGGAACATCAAAGGTAAAGATGTCAAGACTTCAACTTCTCACCACCAAGTTTGAAAACTTGAGAATGAAGGAAGATGAGACAATTCATGAATTCTACATGAACATCTTAGAAATAGCCAATACTTCTGGAGCTTTGGGAGAAAAGATGACTGATGAAAAGCTTGTAAGAAAGATTCTCAGATCTTTGCCAAAAAGATTTGACATGAAGGTCACAGCAATAGAAGAAGCTCAAGACATATGCACAATGAAAGTTGAAGAGCTCATTGGTTCCCTTCAAACATTTGAGATGGGAATGAATGACACAATTGTAAAGAAGAACAAAAGCATAGCCTTGGTGTCAAATACTGATAAAGAAAATGATGAATCAGAAACTGAAGAAAATTTATCAGAAAACATTGCTATGCTTGGAAGACAATTCAAAAGGATTCTCAGAAATATGGAAGACAAGTCCAGACCAAGTGGAAGATACACAAACTCTTCTGAGAACAAAAGACCTTATGATGCTAATAGAAGGTCAAATTATGATGAAAAGACCAGTCAAGAAAAAGGAATTAAATGCCATGGATGTGAAGGATATGGACACATCAGGAATGAATGTCCTACCTATTTAAAAAGGCAAAAGAAAGGTCTCTCTGTAACCTGGTCTGATGAAGACTCAGGAGGTGATTCAGAAGAAGAATTAGCTAAGCATATCACTGCTCTAGCTGGATTATGTGAATCTGAAAGTGAATCCAGTGATGGGGAGCTTACTTTAGAAGAACTTGAGCAATCATTCAGAGAACTAGTCAAAAGAAGCACTGAAATATACAGGGAGAGTATAAAGCTAAAGAAGCAGATTGAGGCACTAAAAAATGAAAAAGCAAGTGATATAGAGATCATTGACACCTTAAAAAATGAAGTAAGTCTTCTCAACTCCAAGTTGGAACATATGTCCAAATCTGTTAGAATGCTGAACAGTAGCTCAAACACACTGGATGTTATTCTCAACAACAATAAGCATTCAGGGGATAAAAGTGGACTGGGATTTAACAAAGCTTATAAGGCTGAAGCTAGCACCAGCAAAACTACCTCAAATTCCATACAGTCAAACAAGATGTCCCAACAGATGCTTCAACATCATGAAAAGAACACAAATTCAAACAGTATGTTTCAACAGATGTCTCAACATCATGAAAAGAACATAATGAAGAAGAAGTATCAAAGATGGAGATGTCATCATTGTGGAAGGTTTGGACACATCAAACCTCATTGTTACAAGCTGCATGGATATCTAAATCAGATGTATCAGCAAACCCCTAAGCAGAAGATAGAGGATATCAAGAAAGTATGGGTTCCTAAAGCTAGCTTTCATGCTGATCAAAGCAACATGTCCAAAAGCAAGTTCAACAAACAAGCTGGGAGCTCTTCTAATGGACACTACACAGGACAGAGGCATCAAAAGAAACCTCAATACAAATGGTCAAAGAAGAATGTGGCATATATAGCTCATACATCTCTAAGAGTATCAACTAAAGAAGACTGGTACTTTGACAGTGGATGTTCAAGACACATGACTGGATTGAAGAATCTGCTAGTTGACTTAAAGTCATATTCATCCAGATATGTAACCTTTGGAGATGGAGCTAGAGGAGAAATCAAGGGAGTTGGGACCTTGGACTGTCCAGATGTACCAAGACTAGATGATGTGCTGCTAGTTAAAGGTTTAACTGCTAACCTGATCAGCATAAGTCAATTATGTGATCAAGGGTACAGTGTAAACTTTACCAAAACTGAATGCATAGTGTCTAACAAAGAACAAAAGGTTGTCATGAAAGGAGCTAGATCTAAATACAACTGTTATATGTGGGAACCTCAAGATTTCAGTCCCACTTCAACTTGCTCTTTAGCCAAAGAAGAAGAAATGAAACTATGGCACCAAAGACTGGGTCACCTTCACTTCAGAGGCATAAAGAAAATCATATCTATGGAAGCTGTGAGAGGTATTCCTAAACTAAAGATTGATGATGGCAAAATATGTGGTGAATGTCAAATAGGCAAACAAACCAAGATGTCCCATCCAAAGCTTCAACATCTGACAACTTCCAAAGTTTTGGAATTATTGCATATGGATCTTATGGGACCTATGCAGGTTGAGAGCCTTGGTGGTAAGAGGTATGCCTATGTGGTGGTTGATGACTTCTCAAGGTATACTTGGATAAATTTTATCAAAGAGAAGTCTGATGTATTTGATGTATTCAAAGATTTATGCCAAAGAATACAAAGAGAAAAAGCCAGCTGTGTGGTCAGAATAAGAAGTGACCATGGAAAGGAGTTTGAGAATAAAAAATTCTTAGATTTCTGTTCTTCAGAAGGAATAAATCATGAATACTCTTCACCAATCACTCCTCAACAGAATGGTATTGTTGAAAGAAAGAATAGAACTATTCAAGAATCAGCAAGAGCTATGATCCATGCTAAAAAGTTACCTTTGTACTTCTGGGCTGAAGCTATGAACACAGCTTGTTACATCCATAATAGAGTCACTCTAAGGAAAGGAACTTTGACCACAATCTATGAAGTCTGGAAGGGCAGAAAACCCACAGTTAAGTACTTTCATGTGTTTGGAAGTAATTGTTATATTTTGGCTGATAGGGAGCAAAGAAGAAAAATGGATCCTAAAAGTGATGAAGGAATTTTTCTTGGATACTCTATAAACAGCAGAGCATATAGAGTATTTAATTCTAGAACTAAATTTATCATGGAGTCCATAAATGTGATAATTGATGATGCTCCTACAGATGTTACAGAAGATGTTGGAACATCTGCTGACAGCCAAACTGAAGCTGAAGAAAAGAGTGATCATTCTGACTTCACTCAAACTGATGCAAGGACAGAACAATCCAGCAAACCTCCCTCCATCAGAATCCAGAAGGATCATCCCAAAGATTTGATAATTGGTGATCCCAACAGAGGTGTAAGCACTAGATCAAAAGAAGTGATTTCAGGTTCTTGTTTTGTTTCAAAAATAGAACCTAAAAACATCAAGGAAGCTCTTACTGATGAATACTGGATTTGTGCTATGCAAGAGGAATTAGGTCAATTCACAAGGAATGAAGTGTGGAACCTTGTTCCTAGACCTGATGACATAAATGTGATTGGAACTAAATGGGTGTATAAGAATAAGTCAAATGAACAAGGAGTTGTTACAAAGAACAAAGCAAGACTTGTAGCTCAAGGATACACACAAATTGAAGGAGTAGACTTTGATGAAACCTTTGCACCAGTAGCAAGGCTTGAATCAATCAGACTACTTTTGGGAATTGCTTGTATCTTAAAGTTCAAGCTATTTCAAATGGATGTGAAAAGTGCCTTTCTAAATGGATATCTTAATGAAGAGGTATATGTAGAACAGCCTAAAGGATTTGTTGATCCAAGCTGTCCAAATCATGTATACAAACTAAAGAAGGCTCTTTATGGTTTGATGCAAGCTCCAAGAGCATGGTATGAAAGGCTGACTACTTTTCTTATCAAGCAAGGGTACAGGAAAGGTGGAATTGACAAAACTTTGTTTGTTAAAGATGAAGAAGGAAATGTCATGATTGCTCAAATATATGTAGATGACATTGTCTTTGGTGGGATGTCAGACAGGATGGTTAAACATTTTGTCAATCAGATGGAATCTGAATTTGAAATGAGCCTAGTAGGAGAATTAACCTATTTTCTTGGACTGCAAATAAAGCAAATGGAGGACTCCATGTTCATTTCCCAAAGCAAGTATGCTAAGAACATAGTCAAGAAATTTGGGATGGACAGTGCTACTCATAAGAGAACTCCTGCCCCCACACATTTAAAGCTAACTAAAGATGACAAGGGTGAGAATGTAGATCAAAGCCTATACAAAAGTATGATTGGAAGCTTGTTATATCTGACTGCTAGCAGACCAGACATAGCATTTGCAGTAGGTGTATGTACAAGATATCAAGCTGATCCAAAAGTTAGTCATCTTAACCAAGTCAAGAGAATTCTGAAATATGTTAATGGTACTTGTGACTATGGCATAATATACTTTCATGGATGCAAACCAATTCTCACTGGCTTCTGTGATGCTGATTGGGCTGGAAGTGCTGATGACAGAAAAAGCACTTCAGGAGGATGCTTCTATTTAGGAAACAATTTGATTTCTTGGTTCAGTAAGAAACAAAATTGTGTATCCTTATCTACTGCTGAAGCTGAATATATTGCAGCTGGAAGCAGTTGCTCACAATTGGTTTGGATGAAGCAAATGCTCACTGAGTACAATGTCCCACAAGATGTCATGACATTGTACTGTGACAACTTAAGTGCTATTAACATATCAAAGAATCCTATCCAACATAGCAGGACCAAGCATATTGATATCAGACATCACTTCATCAGAGATCTTGTGGAAGAGAAAGTGATTTCATTGGAACATGTAGCTACAAATCTGCAGTTGGCTGATATATTTACTAAAGCCTTGGATGCTACACAATTTGAAAACCTAAGGGGTAAATTGGGAATCTGCTTATGTGAAATTTAGCAGTTATAGAGATGTGCCAACATGTCATACGACATTGTGTGGCATGATCACCAGATGGCAACACCAGTCTGGTCAAGAACCTTGTGTATTCCACTCCTAGAAATTCTCCAAGTAACGGCTCCTATAAGAATAACAGCTCACTTTCAGCTATTCATCTTCTCATCATTTACTCTCAACAACTTGCTTGCTATAGCTAACTTTCAGAGATCATCAAACTTAACCAATCCCAATCTCTTTCTTCTCCACATTCGAAAATGGCTCATCTCCAAAACCCTAACATTTCTGAAGAAATCCTCAACAAGGAAGATGTGGTGCATGCAACCCCCATCTCTGTGGTACCTATGGATTCAACTCCAATGGACGAAATCAGAGGAAGTGTTCCTCTTGCTCAAAAACCAAGAACCCCTAAAAGGACAAAGGATCCTGTATTCAGCAAGGCCAAAGGCTTGCCTTCACCATCAAACACCACTCCAAAAGCTTCTGCATATGTGGATGATTCCATAAAGGAGCTGGTAAACAGGATCTTATCTGAGCAAAGAGTGGTAAGTGGCATATCTATTCCTCTGAACACCATGCCAGCTCCACAAGAAGATCAACAAACTCAGGCTGAAAAGGACACTCCTGCTCAACAGGATGTCCCAATAGATGTTGAAACATCTGAGGACCAGCAAAAGGCCTCATCTGATGCTGCTGATGAAACATCTGAGGACCAGAAAAAGGTCTCCACTGATAGTGATGAAGAAATATCTGAGGACCAGCACAAGGCCTCCACTGAAGATCAAATCTATGTTGATCCACCTGCTGAAGAGGAGACTGCTCAACCTCCTCCTGTTGTGAACATAGAGCATGATTCTGATACAGAAATCATTGCTTCTGTAAACCCTAGCATAGCCAAAAGGCTTAGGACTAGGAAAGAAAAGATGAATGCAGGACATGCAATTCCTGAGAAGAAGCAAGCTACACCAAAGAAGGACAAAGCTAAAGTTGTCTTTGGTCCTACAAAACAATGGAGCAAGGTGCAAACACAAAAGAGGAAAGCTGTCACTCCTCCAGATTCAGATGTTGAAGAAGATGTCCCAACATCTCCAAAGAAGAAACCAGCACCATCAAGGTCATCAACTGCTGTTCCAAAAGCTCCTTTGGACAACATCTCCTTTCATCATGTTTCAAGTGTGAATAGATGGAAGTTTGTTTATCAAAGAAGGGTAGCACTTGAAAGAGAGCTGAGCAGTAATGCACTTGAGTGCACAGAGTTAATTGATCTCATCTCCTCTGCTGGCCTTTTCAAAACTGTCTCCAACTTCTCTCCTTGCTATGAGCTGCTTGTCAAGGAATTCATAGTCAACCTCCAAGAAGATTGTGCTAATGGTAAGTCTGCTGACTTTAGAAAAGTATATGTAAGAGGAAGATGTGTAGAATTCTCTCCTAGGGTTATCAACCACTACCTTGGAAGAGAATCTGATGGCCCAAATGAATTAGGGAAGACTGATAACCAGGTTTGCAAGGTTATCACTGCTAATCAGGTCAAGGCTTGGCCAGTTAAAGGGAAGCTCTCAGTTAGCATGCTTACAAGGAAATATGCCATGCTGAATAGGATTGGCACAGCAAACTGGGTCCCTACCAACCATACATCCTCAATATCAACTGGTTTGGGCAGGTTCATATATGCTGTGGGCACCCAAACAAAGCTGGATTATGGAGCTTATATTTTTGATCAGACATTGAAGCATGCTGGATCATCTGCAACAAAGCTGCCAATTGCCTTCCCTTCCTTGCTGTGTGGAATAGTGCTGAGTCAGTACCCTGGTATCCTCACTGAGAAGGACACAATTTGCAAAAGAGAAAGCCCTCTGGCCTTCCACTACAAGCTATTCTTGAGTCATCATGCAGCTGATGTTGAAGCTCCCTCTGGGACATCTGCTGGTCCTTCAAAGGCAAAATCTCCAATCTCCAAAGCTGCATTGATTGCTGAACTGAAGAGCACTTGCAAAGAACTGGATGCAAGGAAGCAGAAGCTTGAGGAGATTATCCAAAGGCTGGAGATTGAAGAAAGTGCTCAGAAAGCTGCTACTTCTGATGAGGAGACTGAGGAAGAGGAAGAAACTGACTATGAGGAATCTGAGTGAAAATTGTATGTGAGGAATAAGTAATGACAGCTTCTACATTGTAACTTTGAATTAGTAACTTTGGCCCCAAATTTATGTCTAACAAGGGGGAGAACAAGAACAACAACAATGTATAATGTTGTTTGGTTATTAATGAAAAATCTCTATTTGCTTCTGAACTAAATCTGGGATGTTAATGAAAAATTTCTGTTGCAACAAGACTGAATACATGTATGTTTGAGGGGGAGTAAACTCACACATGACTCAACAGAAAAGAACTGATATACTCTGATAAAAGAACTTCTGCTGCACTCTGAAAATCAGAAAAGAATGTTAGCCAAAAATTAGCCAAAGGGGGAGTTTGTAGATGTTTAGAATTGGCAGAATTTTTGACCAACAAGAAATGTTGAATTCAGTTCAGGATGTCCTATCAGATGTTGGGACATTATCAAACAGAGTATAAGAACTTAATTCAGGATGTCACACCAGATGTTGGGACATTGTGTTAATGATTTAAGTTCAGTTTTTCAGGATGTCCCAACAGATGTTGTGACATCTCAAACCTGCTACCAGAATTAATTAATGAGTAACTGATCTGAGTAATTTAAGGAAAGTCATCTGGAATTAATTATGGATAGACAAAAACAGAATAAGGCGCATCTGTAGGGAGTGTTGTTGTGAGACTTCAGCATAATCAGAAGAACTAAATCACCTAGAATCTAGGAAGTAACAAACCCTAATTCAAGGTGGAAGCTGCATGCATTTTAGGACTGGATTAACCTACAGAAAGCCCAAAATCCAAACACCTATTTAAGCAACAGAAACTCTCAGAATAGAGTACGAATTTCAGAAGATAAAATAGGGTGTTTTGTGTTTTAATAGCAGGTTGTTTTTATTGTACCACTTTATGAGCTTTTAAGCAAAAGTGTATTTGTGTCTTGATTGAAACTGTGAAGTAAGATCAAGCTGTTTTGTTTGAAGTATGACTTCAATTTTATTAAACTTGTAAACAAGATCACTGTGTGATTGAGGGGGAGTGAGTTGGTACTCATATCTAAGTTGTGTCTTAGGTAGAAATTGCATTGGGTAGATATTAAGTGAAAGATTAAACTGGGTGGTTTAAGTCTAGAATTAATATTACTTATAGTGGATTTCCTCCTGGCTTGGTAGCCTCCAGATGTAAGTGTGGTTATACACTGAACTGGGTTAACAAATTACTGTGTTGTTTAATTTTCCTGCACTTTAAGTTTTGGTTAAATTTGTCAAGTGTTGGAACATCTCATTCGACATCTCATACCTGATCACAGAATTTCACAGACCACAGGGGCAAATGGACTCCAAATTACGATTGTCCATTCATAGTAAAGAAGGTTTTCTCTGGTGGAGCATTGATGCTCACTACTATGGATGGCGAGGATTTCTTATCCCTTGTGAATTCAGATGCAGTTAAAAAATACTTCGCATAAAATGACCCGCTGGACATAAAAACAGAATGTAAGTCCAGGAAAAAATAGGGCATCCCAGCGAGTCAAAAATAGAATACAAGACTCGGGCAAAAATAAGTGAAAATTGAAAAAAATGTACACCCGCTGAGTTGAAAAGCCGCATTGGACAGCTCAGGCAAAAACGGGTATCCCGGTGGATTGAAAACCCGAAAGGGCGATCCACGCAAAATCAGGGAATAAACGAACAACTACATTCTGAATTCATCTGTATCATTCACAACACGGCAAGCTTCGAAAGGATAAAGCATCGGTCTGAATCAACCTTCTTCAGAAAGCAAGATGAGAAGAACGTCAAGGTCATACAGGTCATAACAAAGGAAGCTCACTGGAGTGTCTTCAACATTGCCAATGCTTTTACTTTTCTCAATTTATAGCAATCTCCTCATTCCAGGAGATTTGTTTCTTTGACTGTACTTGCCAATTCAGGGCACCCAGATTAATAAAATCAGAGTTTTCAGTCACACCTCGTTTTGTACATTTTTTGTTTCGTTTGCAAAATGTCCAATATTCATGATACAATACTTCCGTAAAACAAATGAGCCGTTTTAATAAATGCTTGCAGGAAATGTATTTACTTTCAGGAAAGTCTAACTCCTATGACAGAATCCGGTGAGGGATACCCCGGGATACTTGTGCATTTCTTTTGTCTTAATAGATTGCAGGTATTCAATACGCAACATGGGGCATGCCAAGCATCGAATCCCCGACATACTCCTCCCCAAGCGGGATCTCCCGAGCAATATCTGAACTGCTTTTCCCCAGCGGAGTTGCCAAAGCCTCCTTCCCCAGCACAAGTCTACTCAACAGGAGCTTCCTCAGCCAAGATCCCCCACCAGAGTGCCAGGTCTCTCATCCTCAGCAGGTTAAAAGAACTATCTCCCCACAGAGTTTCCATCCTCTCCCCAGAAGAGCAATGCCTGAAACTCTTACACAACAAAGTGACGAAAGTTTCCTTCTCCCCAGCTGAGTTCTCTCCGGAAAGATCTACCAACGATCTATTTCCCCAAGCAGAGTTCTCCCTCCTGTTAGATCTACCAATGATCTCTTCCCCAGCTGGGTTATCCTTCCAAGCAGATCAGCCAGAGATCTTCAACGGGATCCGAATCCCGGATCGGTTCCTCTTTGCATAATCATAGCATTTGCATCATATTCGCCAAATAAGCGTAGCATTCCGTCTAATACGGAACATTACGGCTAAAATCAAACATTTTCATGATCACAAGCCAGGTTCGAGCCTATCACCTGCAATTACCATCAGTATTTCACCAGCAATATATATATATATATATATATATATATTTATATATATATATATATAACTCGCATCCCCTGCAAATAAAAGCCAAAGCGTCTCCTTTGCACTCTCCAACACAAATGCCTGTTCATATTCATATATACTCTTTTCGACACTCGTCAGTGTCGTCTTATCCCCCGCAGATCGCTAGAATACCTTTTGCACTCTCAAATACAAATACCTATACATACTCTTTTGACACTCGTCTGTGTCATCCTTCCCCCAACATGGTTGCCATAACACCTTCTGCAAACAAACACTTATAACACACTCTTTTCGACACCCGTCTGTGTCGTCCTATCCCCACAGAAAGCCAAAGCGTCTCCTTTTCACCTCCAAAACAAATGCACGTTTATACTTATATAAATCTGAAACTCGTCTGTGTCATTCTTCCCCAGCAATTCATATACTCATTCATGTCTTGCACATACTTCACCAACAAATCAATACTTGTACACACTTATACAAAAGTCCCTGATACTCGTCCGTATCTTGTTTATATCACTCCTCAATAGATCCGACACTCGTCCATGTTCTTTGTTAACTAGTTGGTACTCGTCCGTATCATCATCTCTGAACACGCGTCAGCGTTTGTTTCTACCGATACTCGTCCGTATCATGGTCCTAAGGATGCTTGTCCGCATCTTTAATCTATACACAGCGTCAAACTCTTATACCTTTTATTCTTGAGCGTAAGCACTCGTCCGTGTTTACCATTCCCAGCAAGTCACCAACAAAAACAACTTTCTTCTATCCGACATTCGTCCTATGTTGTGATACTTGCGGCAGCCGTCCCCTGCCAGGTGATCATCCTTTACCTTTGGATGACCGTCCCTCATCCTTTCCCCAACGGAGTCCCCATTAGTGGAACCCTTTTCTATCCGGCATTCGTCCTATGTCGTGATATTTTAGCAGCTGTCCCCTGGTCCTTCATCTTTTGATGACCATCCCTGATCATTTTATCCGGTGGTCGTCCCCATCGTTGATCTTGTTATCCGACATTCGTCCTATGTCGTGATAAACCCCGAGAGCAGCTGTACCCTGCTAGGTGATCGTCCTTCACCTCTTGATGATCGTCCTTCATCACGCTTATCCGATGGCCGTCCCCATTGTCGACCTTTTCTATCCGACATTCGTCTTATGTCATGATAAAGAGCAGCCGTCCCCTGCTAGGTGATCGTCCTTCACCTCTGATGACCGTCCCTCATCATTATTTCATTTATTCTTTAACCCAATGGTCGTCCCCATCGTTGTTCACTTTACTATGCAAACCTGATGGTCGTCCCCATCATTGCCTTTACTTTAATCCCCAGATAATTTTGTTTCTTTACCTGATGGTCGTCCCCATCATGGTCTCTCTATTTCCCCAGCTTTTCGGTCGTCCCCATCATTGTTTTACTCACCAATTTTATCCCCAGCAATATCTGAACTGCTTTACACCATACCAATCACACTATGCCACAACAACTCTCTGAACCAATCACTACACATTATACAAACCTCAAGCAACACAAAACATATAACACACAAGCCTGAATCTTGCTCATACTCAGATTGCCCAAAATTTTTCAAAACCTTAAAGCTTTCGAAACTTACTCCTCAGCCACTCAAACTTCAATTTTCTTTCACCAATCATCTCCTCATGACCTAAGGAGCATTTCCCACCCTTCACCATAGCCTGAAACACAGCCAAACCACAACACGATTTCTGGTGCAGCAGAGTTGCAACATCAAAACCAGCCATTGCAAGCTTGTTCCAACCATCAAAGCATCCTCAGGAGGCCCATTGGAGTTGACTTGCACCAAAGAGAGGTCCAGAAAGCTCAACCTCAGGTATACCTCAAGAACATTTTTTCCAGAAACTTCATTTTATGTTATAGAAATGTTCCCCATGCTCCCTTGATCACACTGCACTTGTTGTTTTTGAAAATGGTGAAGAAATGAGCATGAATCGAATCTCTGAAATTTTTGACCTAAAAGAATTTTGATTCGATTCATGCTAGTTTCTGAAAATAAATTATTTTTGGTGTTGGATTCTTGTTTAATGATGTTCATAGATCATTTCTGGAGATTTTGGTGAAGTTTCATGGCCTGGGGTGGAAGTTGGGTTGAGGGATCACCGGAAAAGATGACCGGAGCTAGGTTAAGTAATTAAGGTTAATTAGCTCAGTTTAAATATAAGCCATTGGATCTTGCTTCGCGCGCGATTGTATGGCTCAGATCATTTCACTTAGGTTTTAATTTTAATTAAT
The DNA here is from genome assembly GCA_963966055.1 of Lathyrus aphaca. Lineage (NCBI taxonomy): Eukaryota > Viridiplantae > Streptophyta > Magnoliopsida > Fabales > Fabaceae > Lathyrus > Lathyrus aphaca. The sequence continues at coordinate 502,934,562 of OZ014519.1, read as the reverse complement.
TAAATTAATCAGATTAATTAAGCCAGGACAAATCTCAGCCTTTGGATCACGCGCCAGTCAACCCTCACCCCCTAGGTTTGAATCTCAACCTTAGGATGCGCTGACCTTCTCATTTAATTCATTTTATTTTATTTTCTTTTCGTTTCTTTTGCATAATTATTTTAAAATAGCAAAAATTATCCAAAAAGTATTTCCTTTTGCATTTTGGTTTTAAATATTTTTCTCAACATGAAAACATTTTTATTTTTATTTTTTGCATTAAAAAAGTATTTTTAAAATATTTAAATATTATTTTTAATTAATTAAAGTCTTTTAATTAATTAAAAATACATTTAGGTTTCTAAAAATCACCAAAAAAATCATGAAACATCCCATTGCATTTAGAAACATTTTAAAACTCTTCACACAAATTTATTTTTAGTTTTGATCATAGTTTGTGAATTTTCTTGGAATTAAGGGTCATTAAATTTCATTTTTGTTGAACCCTAACTTTAAAAAATCATTTCTGCCTAACTAAGATGAGTTTGAAGATGATTCTTTTTGCATTGTCTTGCATATTACATTTAGTTTATATGTTATTTATCTCATGAATTTATCTTGAATTTTCAAATTGATTTGCATTTTTCCCTTTGAACCACCCAAAAAACCCTAGAAAACAGGAAATTCATAACTTTTGATTGGTTTGGCTTCTGACCCTCTCCTTTGGGGTGTGACCTAGTATGGGATTGGGATTCATTTGAGCTTGGTTTCAATTTTTTATCATGTCATATGCTTCTGTTTTGTTCATTTGCATCTCATACTTCTGTATAACCCTGATTTTATGTGTTCATTTGCATTTACCTTGCATAGGCATCCTTACATGAACTTGCCATGACATTTCCTTCATTCATAAGTCATATTAGACATCTTAGGAAATGTTAAAATCATGCTTGATTATTTCTTTATCCATTTGCCATGATTTGCATTCATTTCATTTCATTAACTTTCATGTGTTTTCAACTTCAAAGCATGTTTCCATTTGCATCTCATTCTTTTATGATCATACATATAAATTTTGTATGCCTTTGCATCATCTCACATGACATTTACATTGCATAAAAACTTATGACTTTGGTCATTTCATCTCATATCATCTCATTTCATTTCATTCCTTTATCCTTTATACTTTATGCATTCATGCTAACATTTTCAGGTGGTAAGTTACTTTGAGAAGTGGATTTTCCTTCACTTCTCACTTCTCCTTATCTCTTGCATTTGCATTTTGCTTATCTTTTAAGTTAACTTGTTCACTTGTGTTCCATTTCTCTCACTTTCTTTCCTTAAGTAACTTATCTTCTTCAATGAAGTAAGTAACTTATTCTTCTGCTTCCTCCCCCTTTCTTCTACTTCTTCCATTTGTGGCTATCTTTGAAGATATTTCTCAAGCCTTATAAACCATAGGAACATACAAGCATGATAATAATTAGGATTGTGATTAGTCCCCCTTAGTTTTTACCTTTGAGTCTCCTTAAGTCTCCCTTCTCATCTCAATAATCATAGACTAAACTCTTAAAGTTTTAGGACCTTGGAATTAGGGTTATGCCTGCATCCTTCTCTTAGGATGGAGTGTATAACTTTAATCCTAAGTGTTAAACCTTTAATTTATTTAAACCTCTTAATCAAATCATCTTAATAATCATTAAGACTTCATCTTGTAACTTGGGCCTTACATTAGGGTTCTAATTCTTCCTTTATGGTTAAGAAGGACTAACCCTAGTGTTTAATGGACAAGTCCCCCTCAAGTTGTCTTACAAACCATAAAACTCATTTCTTAATCTCATCCCTTAATTAAAATCCACTTAATAAAGGCTTTGTTATATAATGAATTTAATCCCTAACCATGGATTTAGTTGAGGTATCTTCCTCAGCTTAAGTGTTCTCATCTATTATCCTTCTATTAGGATGGTGTAATGAGTTCACTAATCTATGATTAGAGATTAAACTCATTACTTAACACTAAACAAAAATCCAAAAACATCTAAATAATCACAAGTAGGTTAATGATCTTAATCCTACATCATTATGGTAATTAAGTTGAGATGCTTATCTCATACTTAAGTGAGCTCATTATCCCTAATCAGGGAGGATATAATGAATTTACAAGCCCTTGATTTAGGCTTAAGCTCATTAACGTATGCAAAATACCAAAAACAATAAAAAAACTGAAAACACAAAAACAAACAATAATCGTCTTCTTCGGGATTCTTTTCTCATCACACTCATTCATAAGCGAGAACTTGCTTTTTCTTCTAATGCAAGACAGTTAGCACTCGAGCCAGACGAGTCATACACTTGAGCATAGACAAGCAGACAGTTCACAGTCAATTCATTTTCAGTCTCTTTAAGTCGAACTACGGTGTTCTGACTTCCTCATTGCACGAGAGGATACGTAGGCATAACTTAACTGTTATTGACCAAAAGTCTCTGTGTCTTCCCCCTCTTTCAGCATTCTCTTTTAAGCCTCAGTTCCTGAGGACTCACCTTTTGCACTGAAACTTGTATATTCTTTTCCAGCTTTTGCACACAAATAACACATACACTTACCCCTTTAAACACAATCTTTTGAGCATGGATCCCGTCGAATACGACAGACAATCTGGGTGCTAATACCTTCCCAGGTTGTAACCAACCCCCTTTCTCAGTTTCTCTAGTTCGCAACCGTCTTATCCATCTCTTTCTAGGTTTATGCAGCATTACCTTTCCTTCGGGATAAAATTGCCTAGCTGGCGACTCTATTCAATTCATTTCATTTTCTCTTTTCGCCGACCGTTCGCATCTGTCCCCTATTTGACCTGGTGTCTTTTCGGGGGAGCGACACCTATATCCTTTGTTTCTAAAATCGTGAAACATGCCACGATATAACCCTTGAAAGTCCTAAATGAAACAGGGTTAATTCGAGAGTGTACTACCATAAGATAACTTTCCTGACTCCTATGAGTTGTGCTAAAAGATCTTTTCAATAAGAACTTCAAGATTAACATGTGTTGCATTAAAACTTTCATTCTCTGAACAAAACATTTTCTGCTTGCATACATTTGTTTGGCATCAAAGAAGTTCACATATGGAACCTCTGTCCAGAAGCTTAATCTTGCCAAGTTGAGAAGTCTGAAACTTCTAAAGGACAATCAGGTCGAAGTGCATTTTTTCCCAGAAACTCCTTTGAGTAGAGTCTTTCCCAACAAGTTGGGTTAAATGCAGCCTATCTGGGGCAATCACGTAGAGCAATCTCCTCACAATTCATCCAGACTAGGGCAATCACTTCGAGATTTAAATCTCTCAAAGAGCAAGTAGTCAGTGAATTTCTTTAGAGCACATTCAGTAAGAGGAAACCACTTTAAGGCTCGTACTGAGGCAGGCCACCCCAAGAGCAAGTGAAGTCACTCTCTATAGACGACTAATCAATCTAGCCATGGTTCAGGATTGTAACACCCCAAATTTTCCTTCTTCTTGTTAGCATCATCATCATATCATAATCATCATAAGCATATCATATCCTTGGCATCTTTGCATAGAAAAATAAAGCATAACACTCTCATGTTCTAGCATTGGGCATATGATCAACTATTGGTGTAATTGATGCCTTACAAGCCAAAGTAAGAGGCCAAGTGGACTTGTCCAAGTCCCATGAAGAGTCTACATGATATTCACAAGCTCAAGATCCTTTACAAGAGCCCAGAAGGTTGGGAGGTCATCAGAGACTCCAAGCTAGGGCAAACTCCTGCACAATGGTTCCCAAATTAGGGTTTCACTTTCAAGCAGGGATTCTTTGTGACTTTGGCCATTTCATGTGAGCAAAGTCCTTCATATGATAAGAGGTTCCTATGGATGAAATTTGGTGAGAAAATTCCTTGTGGAAGGCAGTTATTTCATCAGTTGCTTGAATAAGAAGAAATTGGTCAAACTGAGGATTTGAAAAGACAATTGTGACAATGCAAGGTTTATAACCCCATTTTTCAAGACAAGGGATGTCCTTGAGGCCTTAGAAGAGGTTTGGCAAAGTCAAAGATCAAGAATTAAGAGGTCTTGAAGAACTTTCTTTTTTTGGCATATGGCTTGTAATGAAAGTTTCTATTTTTGGCAGGTTTTGCTCTAATCTTCAAACCATTCTTTCATGGCCAAGATGAGCTCAAATGAATTTCCATTAAACATGAAAGTTGTAGGGTATGGTCTCCCATTTTCAGAAAGTACAAGAAATTATTCATAGCCTTCATGGTTTGGAAGTTATGGTCTTTTTAAGTTCACTTGTCTTTAGGGTTTTACCATTATTTCATGTTTCTACCATTTGCAAAAACCCATGTAATTCACTTCCAAGCTGATTAATGGGAAAAATGAGGTCATGGTATCCTATGGCATTGCATGAAGGTCATTTGGCTCAAGGAAATTCAACAAATTCATGCATGGATTAAAAGATATATCTTAACTTGCATTTTGCAAAATCATGAGAGAGGGATGATACAAAGCAATCCAAGGGCTGAGATTGATTCATTCATCATTGGTAAGTGGAATGAAGGCTGAACATGTGCATGATAGTAAGAGAGCACGAGAAAATCACCCCATGTGCACTTTCATGCAAAATTGCAAAACTATCCCTATCACACAATTCATGCCATCACTCACCACAAAACCCTAATCAGTGTAATACATGGATGATATAAACACTATTGCACACAAACTTCAGCCCTAGCTCTCTCTTATTCTCACAGTCTCCATTTTCTTGCACAACTGCATTTTGTTTCGATTTGCTTCACACAGCCACACATTTACAAAAACAACCATAGATCCTTGATCCTTGAGCTCTGCTGATCATGAATCCACCATCACTTTGAGTTTTTAAGCAAGTTCCATACTAGTGCAAGTTCAGAGCAAATGCATTCGGGTTGCTAGATCCAAGGAGTTTCAGAGCTTCTTTCACATTTATTTTGTGATTAGAGGTTACAAAAGGTTGATCTGGAGCTGATAACTGGTTTTCTTGGTGAAATTTGAAGTTCTGTATATCTCAGATATGATCTAGATTCATAGATTTAAAAATGGAATTAAATGTTTGCAACGTGATCTATGTGCTTCACTGATGATATGGATGTATTTAGTTTTGAAAATGGCTATATATTGAGCATTTCATGTTGATTTGAAGTTTGATGTGTGAAACTGATTCTCTTCGATTTGATTTATCCTTTGATCTTTTGTGAAAATCATTGCCATATTTGGAATCAACATGTTTTAATTATGTGATCTGGATATTTTGAGGCATTTCTGTGATGATTTGTTCTTGAGGATGAATTTTCCAATGCCGAAGCTAGGGCTCTGGTCACTGGATTCTGGAATTTTGTTGCCTGAGTTGAAGGAAGAAGAAGCAATCCTGGACGTTCATGTTTTGATCTGGACGAATAACACAATCCCAGCGCATTAAAATGACCCCCTCCTTGTCACGTGCTTTCATTTATGTTTTATTTTCTGAATAATACGTTTTGCTTGGCACCTCATGATAGTTAACATGCACGCACGCCTGGGTCCTTTGGTTGCTTTTACTTTATCTTTTGGTTGACTTGATCTGGTGCGTTGGTTGGATCTGATGGCTTAGTTTTTTCCCAGTTTTTATGAGAATTTCCATGGTAATGTTGTGTCCTGCGCTGGATCCACTGGGCCTTGTGTGCTATACACACCCCCTGTCCTATAAATCCCAAATGAATTGAACTAAGTAGCTTGCTGACTACACCCCTCCTTCATTTCCCTTTTATTTTATTTTCATATTTATTTCAGTTTGGTTTTTTATTTTTAAAAATAGTAGAATGTATCCAAAAATTCCAAAATAATTCATGGTTAAGTCTTTTAGTTTTCTTTAATTTTTGATATTTTTATTTTCTATTTATTTTCATTATCCACGTAGGAATTAATTCCCCCTTTTATTAATTGTTTTTTAATTCATGTTAAATGTATGCTGACTTGTAGATTTCATATCTTAATCATTAATTTGAATTTTGAGTTGGTTCTTTTTGAATTTGATTCATATTGAGATTTAGTTTATTGGTGATTTTTATTCTGATTTTTAGAAGCTTGCTTGATCATTTTTGGTCTTTAACTTGTGTGTGAAGTCTCATAACCCTAATCCATGTTTAGGTATCCCTTTGACCCATCTTGCTTCTGATTTTGAGTTTATCCTTTTGGCATGTTATTATTAGGTGTTTGAGGAGCCTTTGTGCCAATTTGTGGAATTTTTGGATGAACTCTTGATTTAAATGTGAATTTTCTTGTTTGCCTCTTTCTTTTTGCATCCTTTTTGGTCATATGCTTAGTCCTTAGGCTAGGAGGGCACTTGTGCCAACTCCCTTAGGTTGTTTAGAGCTCTTTTAGGATGAGGATATCTCCCTGGTCTTTGATTGATGTTTGTGCCTTGAGGATGTTTGTGTTACTTGTCTTTGAAGCTTATACAATTATGTACATGTTCATTTCACTTCTTATGCTTATGTGTTTCTCATGTTGACAATGATTAAGCTTGTGTGCTTCTTTTCTTGATCTCTTGTGTTGCTTAAGCACATTCTTGGCATGTTAGGTTTCTGGTCTTGAAGTGTATGATGTTTGTTTACTTTGTATGCTTTGTGCTATCTCATAAGTGTTTTGTTTTGTCATGGTGATTTGTAATGCTTTATGTTGAGTTGTTTGATCTACTTTTCATCCTATGTTGTGTGCTTGATCGTGGCACTTGAGATTGAAGTTTCAATTCTGTTTGTGATGTCTTGGCTTGATCTTTTGTTCATTGGTATCTCATTTGGTCTTACTTGCTTTTGTCTTGCTACTTGTTTATGCTTATAACCATTTCAGGGGCTTTGGTAAGTGAGAGGTGTGGATGAGATTCCCACATCTCCAACTCTTTTCTCTTCAACTTTCATTATGCTTTCTCATTTGTGTTTATGATGTGCCTTATGCCATCACTTTCTTATCTTCTTCCCTTCCCCCTTTAGGGAACAACTTACCTTCTCTAAGAGAAGTAAGTTGGTGTTCTGCTTCTCCTTTCTTTTTCTAGTTCTTCTTCTTCTTTCTCCTTCTTCTTTCCTTATCTCTTTCTTCTTTAGGATAGTTGAAGCCTCACTAACCTAGGTTCATCCATGCAAGATAACATTAGGATGTGTTAGTCTCCCTTAGTTGTTTACCTTTTCTGTTCCTTTGGTTCTCTTCTCTTCTCATCTCAAAACAAAAACCTAAAAAACACCTTAATAAGGATTGAAGTGGTCTCCTGTGCAATAGCCTTATTCCATGGAGCACTTGTAGTCTTTCGATCTTGGGATAGTACAAGCTTGTCTATCATGATGCACAAGTCTGATCATGAGACTACTTTCACAAAGAAAATCATAAAAAAGACTTCTTCACAAAAATTACAAAAAACACTTAATAAATTCAACGAGTTAGTGAGCATCAGGCCCTAATCTCTGGAATCAAGTTTTGGGGATCTTCTCCTTACTTGAGTGTGCTTGTTCTATTATTCCATCTTGGAATGTAGTAGCAAGTACACATTCCATGGAAAAGAGCTTGAGTTCACTTCCTTGTAACACACTCATAAAAAATCATAAAAAACACTGGACAAACAATAAACGTCTCTCCTTCGGGACTTCTTTTCTCATCACCTTCACTCTCATCGTACGAACTTGCTCCTACTTGTCATTTCGCAAGACGGTAACGCACTCGTCGTCCGAGCCTGCAACACCTGAGCATTGGCATAGGTAGTTCAAGCCTTAAGACACAAGAAATCTTTTACACCCCTAGTTAGGGGAACTACGGCGACTCTGATCCTCATTGTCCAGATGAGGTACGTAGGCAGCGGGGTAGGGCCCGTTCGAGCACAATCTTTATTTTCCCTACATTTTTCCTTTTCATTTCTTTTTTCAGTTCCCTTTCTTTTCTTATCCAGTTCAGTTCCTTTTCTTTTTGCAGCAGCTTTCATTTCTTCACCCTTTGAAACATTTTCTTTGCAAGCGTGGATCCCGTCGGGTACGGCGGACGATCTGGGGTGCTAATACCTTCCCAGTTCGTAACCGACTCCCGAACTCAGTTTCTTTGGTTCGTAGGACCTGTGTCCTTCCTTTTTTTCTTCGGTTTGTGTAGCATTACCATTCCCGTTCCTTCGGGATAAAAATGCCTGGCTGGCGACTCTACCTCTTTCCGCGCCACTTTCGCGTTTGTACCAAGATGGAAATCCAGGGAGCGACAAGGATAATGGGGCAGGACACCTCATGATGATGCTAAATCTTGGGGAAAATTGCTTCACGGGTCATACAGTCTGATGTAGTTACTTCATGGTCTGCAAGAGTTTGAAAACACTAAAGCATTTCAGATGCTATGTTTTCTGTAAAATCCTCTTGAGAAAATTTCCTTTGATAGATCTTACAATGTGCAAGGCATTTCTCAGAATGAACGTCTGGTGTTTGATCCCATCGGGGTACAGGAAGTGTGTTTCCCTGATCAGAGAATTTCTCCTCAGTCATTATGGTTTCTTCATCAGATCATCGTACATGACTAAAGTCTAATAGTCATTGGTATCTTCAAGGTTAAAGTACAATCTCTGTTGGCATCTCCTCAACTAGGACCATTGGCATATATATGTGTCCAGCCTCTCACTTCAGGTTGAGTGTGGCAATCTTCGTTGTGATTTTCTTCGACCATTAAGTCGATATCATTGCTTTCATTTCCTCAGACCTTGATTTGATATCACTGCCTTCGTTTTCTCAACCCTCGAGTTGATGTTATTGTCATTTGCTCGAACCTCGAGTCGATGTTGCTGCTTTATTGCCTCGATCCTTGAGTCGATGTTGCTACCTTATTTTCCTCGACTCGAGTCGATGTTATTGTCCCTTTTCCTCTACCCTCGAGTCTACGTTATTGCTATTTTGTTTCCTCGACCCTCGAGTCGATGTTGTCATTCTATTTCCTCGACCCTCGAGTCGATGTTGTTGCTTTATTCTCCGACCCTTGTGTTGATATTGTCACTTTGTTGCCTCGACCCTTGAGTCGATATTGCCATTCTTAGGACCCTTGAGTCGATATCATAGTCTTCACTTCAACCCTTTAGTTGATACCAAGTGGGTCCGTCATAAAAACGAAAGCCAACTGATTATATCATTCTTACTCGACCATATTTGGTTCATTTCTGCATGGGGCATGTGTGCATATCCTTTTGCTTATAGGTGACCATCTCATGCTGAGCTCAAAAGTGAGATTGAAGTTTCTTCAGGAGTACAAGACGTTCTTCCCTCTCGACAATTGATAGACTTATCCAGGGTCCAAAATACCGGGGCATAATATCTCATAGTGATACGAGGTTTTTCAGGAACCCTCCCGAGACGAATTCTTTCACAGCCGTGCAATATGGGGAAATTATGTAAAGCTTCGACGAATCTTTCCAAGAGTTTAAAGACGCATGGGCATTTTGGATGCCATATCTTCTGTAAAATCCTCTTGAGTTGATCTTCAAGCAGACAACTACTCGAGAAAATGCATGATACAAGATGATATTCCCCAAGAAGAGTATTTACCCCAACAAGAGAAGCCTTGTGACGTTTATCTCCAGCAAGAAGGGTGATCCTTACATCATCCCCAGTAGAGCTTAAGATGGATTCTTCCCCAGCTAAGATAGAATAGGGTGGTATCCCCAGCAGAGCTTCAAGATCAGTTGAACAGTTATCATCCCCAGGAGGAGTCATCATTTCATAGTGAGCTATTCCCAACAAGCATATGAAGGCTTAATTCCCCACATAGTAAGAATCGTCAAATTTTCTCCCCTACACAGTTGTTATTCTTTTCTCAAATCAATCTTGGTTTGATCGTGTTGTCCAGTGTCAACGGACTAATCATATTGATCACTTTGTCCCGTGTCAACTGACTTATTTTGAATGGATCATTTGATACCATTCTCATATCAGATCGCTTGATCTTGTTTAGGTTGTAAATCGCTCGATATTTCAATGATATTAAAGTCCACCGTCACTGTGGCAAGCCAGTAGTCTCCTGGCATCATTCAAAAGACATTTTTCCATTGTTATGGGTTACTTTTCCAAATCAGAGTTCTCCAAGATGGGTTTCTTTGGTTAGGTTTATTTCCCTTTTCTTTTTCTCCAACAGAGTGCAAATTTCTGGGTTCTTTTGGTATTCAACCACAGTTTTTCTCGAACAACCGACAACCGATGCTCTAGTCCATTTCAGATTAACAGATGATTGGATAGGGGCAGCTATAACACCCCAAATTTTCCCTCTCATTTTCATATAATCTCGCATACTTTGCATTGCATATTCGCATAGAAAAATGAAGCATAACATCTGTAGCATATCATAAGCTGGCAGTGTTTTTTTAATTCAAGTGTGATTGTTTAGTTCACGATTCAAGTAATCAGGGAATATTTCAGACAATTCAAGTGGTCATGCTTCAGATACAAGTTATCCAGTGGTTCAAGATTGGTTGTATTCATCATTATCAGTGGCTTGTGAAATAAAAATCGAGATTGACTTTGGGCTCAAATTAGACTTTCCTATCTATAATCCTTAATACATTATCATATCCATATTTTTATTTGTTTCTCTTTTCCAACCATAATCCATTTTATTTATAACCGAATTAATTCATATTCATGCCCAATTTAGCCGATTATCCATATACCCATTATCTATTTTATTTCAAAATTCATCTTTATTCAATTTCTATCCAAAAATTTCTTTTATTATTTTCATTATCCATTTTTCCATTTTTGAACCCAACCTTTTTTTAGAGCCCATTTACATTTTTTTTATGACAACAATTTTTTTTTTAAAAAAAGAAGAAACAATTCCACCAGCTTCTACTTTTCCGGCTATATTTCCACCGCTACTACCTTCCCACATGACTCCCTTCTTTTCCAGCTTCCATGCACACACGTCATCAACAACTGAACAAGTATCAACCAAGATTAATACAAGCCATTCCCAAAACGACATGAACAAGTCTCCAAACACCACATGAAACGCATACATCAACAAATAAAACGCAGAGAACAACACACCAAAGGCGTGACCCATAAAAACGCACAGGTAAACAACATGAAACACAGTGAAGTGCCAAAAAAACGTAACAAAAAAAAGGAAAAAAAAGAAGTCGTTGTAACCGAATTCAGTGGGGGAAATAACAAACTCAGAAAAAAGCATCAATTTTTTTTTCTTATTCAGCATCACCAATATTCAGCATGACCAATAATCCAAATTCATCATCACTCTTCACAAAAAAAAACCTGAAACTGAAATGCATTCTTCACCAAACACAAAAACGATTCACTCTTCTTCATGAGATAACACCACCTTCATCAATGACAAATGGAGTTCGCTTTTCCAAAAACCGAATTTATCATTGTTATTCTTCATCATCACTCTTGAATCAAAACAAGAAAAAAATACTTCATCACTCTTCAAGCCGACAACGGTCCACAACGGAATTCATTATTCATTCATCACCAAAAAATGGCTTCATCTTCCTCACCGCATCACCATAATTGGATTCTGAATTCGACTTCATCACAACAACACGCATCATCCTTTTCTTCATTAACATGTAACCAAATTCATCATGATCGTCTTCACTGCACATAATCATCATCATCGCATCAACATCGCTATCATCAATCTGCAACAATAAACACAGTGGTTGTAGCAAAACGGGAACGAGAAGGAAGAAGAGTCTGAGAAGTGACGAGATTGCATCTTACCATGTTTTTGTTATCTTCAATTGACAGGTATTCCTCTGAACTCTCTTTTAGGAGTGATTTCCGTTACATTTTGAGTTTCGCTTTTATCGCTTCTTCTTGCTTTGATCTAGCAATGTGGTTGAGTTTTTCGTGAAAGTGATTATGGATTTGGAACGAGGGAGTGTTTTTAGTTAGTGTCTGTGTGAGGCATTTTTACGTGAGTGTGGTCGGACGGCGGGATGAACTACGGAGGAGGCAAGGTCATATAGAGAAGAGGAAGATGAGGATGCGTTTGGAGAGAGAGAGAGAGAGAGAGAGAGAGAGAATCGTGAATGTTGTTTTAAATTTGTTTTTGTTTGTCTTTTGTATGTGATTAGAAAACTTTATAGAGTTATTAAAAATGGTTGAGTCATGATAAGATTAATGGTGGATTTTTTGGATTTCGTCCACACCGGCGTGACACTTGTCACTTTTCGGTGTAAACACCCCAAATTTGCCCTCTCTTTTTCTCACACCTTGGCTTGTGATCCTTCATATTGCATTGCATAAGCATATCATCTCTCACTGCATAGCTGCATAGCTAGGGTTTGTGATCAGATGAATCTTAGAAGTAGTTTGGGCTATCTCAAAATCCAAGAAGCATGTCAAGAGGGTCCATGAGTGTTCTATGATCATTTTACACCCCCAAGGGTTCTTGAAAGTCAAAAGATCACAAGAAATTGCAGAGATGTCCAGGCAAGCTAGGAGCTCCTACACAGATGACCTAAAATTAGGGTTTTGGGTTTGAGGCCCTTACACTCAAACTTTTTGGCCATTCTTGATTCTATTGGTCCATATATGTTATAAGGAGCACGTGTATCAAATTTGAAGCAAAAATTCCTTGTGGAAGTCATCTGATCAAATGGTAACTTGTTGTGCAAGAAAAGTCTGAATCAGGGCATCTGAGGCCACCAACAAGGGTTCCAAAGGGCCATCTTCATCAATTTGAGGTCCCATGATCTTTATTTGATCTTAGGAATTCTTGGAAGTTCACAAAATTGAAGAATTATGAGCCATTTGAAAAGTTTCTATTTTGGGCATGACTTGTAATGAAAACTTTCCATTTTGGGAAAGATCTTCAACCTCATCTTTCTTGATCAAAAAGGCTTCAAATGAAATTTCTTAAAACATGAAAGTTGTAGATTAGATCCTCCCATTTTCAAAAAGTAAAAGAACTCCTCTTGATTCATCCTAGGACTCAAGTTATGATGGACCAAAGTTGGGAAAAATCTTGTAATTTTCAAGTTCATGCCAAATAGGGAAATGTGCAATTTTGATTTCCAAGCCTTCCCATGACCTCTAATGCATTGCTACACATCATAACAACATAATGCAACTTGTCTTGACCAGAAGTGAGCCTTGAACCAAAGGATTCCATGACTTGTTTCTCAAGAAATCACAAAGAGGGAAAAGTGCAAAACCTATGCAAACTCTTGAATCAAGTGTTACAGCTCACAATTTTCAATCCAATGGTGCTTCTTGAACTCAGCTGATGCAGTACAAGCTCTCAAACCATCTCTGCACCATGCCATACCTCAAGTACACCAAACCTCGACTTTTTTCAATTTCCCCCATACTCTTAGAATAGTGATCAGCAACCTCTACAAACCTACTCTATGATCCATTCACACTTTATTGGAGAGAGATATAGCAACACACAAGAGCTGATAACAAGCATATGCTCAGATTGAACAAAATTTGTCAAAAACATCCTTTCTTCGATTCTCTCAAACTAGCCATCAAACATCAAAAATTCTTTCACCATTCAATCACACATAACCTAAGGATCATTTCCCACCCCTCACCATGGCCTGAATCACCCTGAAACAAAAACATGATTTCTACTTCATCAGAACTGAAACCTCCAAACCAGCCACTATAAGCCTCATCCAAGCATTCCACTAGCACAAGGAGGACCAGAGGAGTTAATTTGCACAAGAGGGAGGCCCAGAAAGCTCCATTTTGAAGAAGCTCAGTTCAGGTAACCTTCAAGAACATTTTTTCCAGAAACTCTCTTTCTTGTTATAAAATGATTCTATATGCTTAGTTGATCACTTTGATATGTTTGGAATTGAAAATGGTTGAGAAATGAGTATGTATGGTTGTTCTGAAAATTTGCACGTGAAAGTTTTTTTGCTTTGATTCATCATGTATGCGTGTTATAAATGTTATTTGATGGTTGATTTGTATTCTATGATGTTTGGGGATTGATTCTGGGCAGGATTGATGAGTTTTAGATGCTTGTAGTTGGAGTTAGGGTTGAGAACTGGTCGGAGAAGATGACCAGAGCTCATCTCCGGTCACCTGAATGTGATTAGGGCTAATCACAATAAGTTGCCCAGTTTGAATGCTGGCCTTCAGATCTTGATTAGATTAAGTGCGTGGACGGCTTAGATTAGGTCATTAAACCCTAATTCTATTTAATTAATTAAAACAAAATTAAAAAAGCTCAGGAAAAAACCATGGCCCTTGGAACACGCGCGAAACTTAAGTTTGAACTATAGCCTTAGATCTCTCATACCTTTGGTCAAGCAGACTTCTCATCCTGGCCCTTGATCTCTCTCCTGCGCAATCTCATCCATCCATCCAGCATACTTTGCATTTTATTTTATTTAAATTTCATTTTATTTTCTTTATTTATTTAAAATAGTAAAACATTTTATAAAATTCCTAATTTTTGCATTCTTACTTTAAATAATTTTCAGAAACCAAAAACATTTTTATTTTTAATTTTTGCATTAAAAATATATTTTTAAATCATTTAATTGTATTATTTAATTAATTAATTCAAATTAATTAATTAAAAATACTTTTAGGTATTTAAAAATCACCAAAACAATCATGAAGCATTCTTTCATGTTTAGAACAATTTACAAACTCATTTTACAAATTTCTTTAGGGTTTGATCACATTTTGACAATTAACCATGAATTAGGGTTTCTAAATTTCTTATTTTTCTAACCCTAACTTCAAAAATTCATTTTTGATCAATCAAGATGAGTTTGCACTTGGTTCTTTTTGCATTATTTTACATGTTGCATATAGTATCTAGGATATTTAACTCATAATTTTGCATTGCATTTTCCATTTGTTTGGCATTTTTCATGAAGAGGTACCCAAAACCCAAACCTAACTTAGAAAAACCATAACTTGACTTTGGTATAGCTTCTGACTTCCATCTTTGGGGAGTGATCTTGTGTATGTTTAGGGTTCACTTGGTTGCAATTTCAATTTTTTATCATGTGTCTTGCTTATGTTTTGATCATATGCATCTCATACTTTCTTAAAACCCTAATTTGTCATGTTCATTTGCATTCATCTTTACATACCTTCATCATGTGAACTTTTCATGACATCTCATGCATTTGTATGTCATCTTAGATACCTTAGGACATGTGTGAACATTGGTTGATCATTGTTGCATCCACTTTGTATGTTTTGCATCCATTACATCTTATGTATGTTCATGTGTTTTTAAGCTTCTAACATGCTTGTTTTTGCATCCATCACTTGTATGATCATACATATGCATTGTATATGACTTTTCATCTCTCCATGACACATTTGTATCATGTATTAACTTCTGGTTGGCATCATTGCATCTTCATCTTTGCTTCATTGCATCTTGTTTCACCTTATGCATTCATACTAACCATTTCAGGGGCTTCTGGTAAGTTGATCAGGATGTGGACTTGCCTCCACATCCAACCTCTTCTTATCTCTTAATTTGCATCTTTATTTGTCCTTGAAGTGAGTTTGACTCACTTATGCTCTCTCTTTCTCCTTTTCTTTCTCTTAGGTTACTTAACTTCTTCAGGATGTAAGTAACCTATTCTCCTTTCTCTTCTCTTTTTCATCTGCTTCTTCTTCCTTGATGGCCATCTGAAGACTTTCTGAAGATCTTCTCTTAAGCCTCACAAACCATAGGAATATCCAAGCATGATAACTTTAGGGTTGTATATAGTCTCCCCTAGTTTTTACCTTTGAGTCTTCTTGAGTCTTTGCTTCTCACTTCATAATCAAAGGCTAAACAGTTAAAGTTTTGGGGCTCTGTATTAGGGTTATGCATGTATCCTTATCTTAGGATGGAGTGTATAACTTTAATACTTAGTGTTGAACCTTTAAGTTGTTTACACCTCCTAATCAAAACACCTAATAATCATTAAGACTTAAGCTTGTAACTTGGGCCTTATATTAGGGTTACATCTCTGCCTGTTGGTTCAGAGGGACTAACCCTAGTGTTTAATGGACAAGTCCCCCTCAAGTTTAGTCTTACAAACATAAAATTCATTTCTTAATCCAACCTTTAATTAAAATTCACTTTAATAAAGGTTTGTTATATAATGACTTTAATCCCTGACCATGGATTAAGTTGAGGTATCTTCCTCATCTTAAGTGTCCTCATCTATCATCCTTCTCTTAGGATGGTGTAATGAGTTCACTAATCCCTGATTAGAGATTAAACTCATTAATTAACACAAAACAAAATCCAAAAACACTTAATAATCACAAGTAGGTTAATGATCTTAATCCTGCATCATTAGGTTAATTAAGTTGAGATTTGCATCTCATACTTAAGTAAACTCATTATCCCTAATCAGGGGTGATATAATGAGTTTGCAAACCCTTGATTAAGGCTTAAGCTCATTATCCTATGCAAATCATAAAAAACAATAAAAAACTGAAAACACAAAAACAAACAATAAACGTCTCCTCCGGGATTCTTTTCTTATCACACTCACTCTGAAACGAGAACTCGCTTCTCCCGTCTAATGCAAGAAAGTTAGCACTCGAGCCAGACGAGTCATACACTTGAGCATAGACAAGAAAGAAGTTCACAACAAAATCATCTAAGTATCTTTGAGTCGAACTACGGTGTTCTGACTTCCTTATTGCACGAGAGGATACGTAGGCATAACTTAACAGTTATCGAACAAAAGTCTCTTTGTCTCCTCCCTCTCTCCTCTTTTTGTTTCTCTTTCTTTAGCCTCAGTTTTGAGCACTCACTTTCTTCTTGCACTGAAACTCTGTACATCCATTCATCCATCTCTTTTATACACAGTTTGGCACATATACCATCCCCCTTTTTAAACACAATCAAGTAAGCGTGGATTCCGTCGAGTACGACGGACGATCTGGGTGCTAATACCTTCCCAGGTCGTAACCAACCCCCTTTCTCAGTTTATTTGGTTTATAACCGTCTTATCCATACCCTTCCAGGTTTATGCAGCATTACCTTTCCTTCGGGATAAAAATGCCTAGTTGGCGACTCTATTCAACCTCAACCTCAAACATCGCCGACGGTTCGCGTTTGCACCAGGATGAAAATCCGGGGAGCGACAGAGAGCACTATTGGTTTAAAAGTATATGATAATTGTATAAAGACTTTTAGGTGTTGATTCGGGTTCTTTGAAGGCAGACATGCAAATTGGTTTTGTTGTACTAATTGTAATATAGAGGGTTTCAGTTCGAAATTATTGGCAGGAATAGCAGGGTTTACTATACTAGAACTGGGTTCCTCATCTGATGGTTGGTCGGAATACTTAAGGGGTCTTTAGTTACGACCTTCGGCCATAACTTTCTTAATTCTACGAAGTAAGAGACGTGCGCAAGGGTAACGTTCGGGTTCCACTAAAGGATCAAGTAAACTACTGGTGCTACGAGCTCTTCGCATTGACGAGCTAGTTTAAGCCTTAGTCTAGACAGTGTAACAACAGGGTACGAAATTTGACGTGATTGGTCACCGACAACGGCGCCAAAAAATTGATGCAGTATTTTCACAAGTATACAAATCGCGTCAGAGTAATATAAAATATTATCGATCCGAAAGAGTCCAAACGATAATCTATCATTATCTATTGTTACGATGTTTATCTAAGGCAAATCAAAAATGGGAGTAAATAGTACATAATGAAAATAAAGTATGAAGATGTAAATTCAAATAAAAATGACATGCTTGAAAGTAATTCACACAGTTTAATAATACTTCAAATGTTTGTAACTAGAACTACTTATGGGCAATGTTTTATACTTATGAAAAGAACTAATTTAACGGGAACTGTCGCTTTCGCGTATTCAGAACCGAATTTATCCCCTATCAAACCCTCTTATTGTCACTTATAAAAAGGCACGTATTGCGTTAAAGTAATAAATATATTTTTTAAAAATATAGTTTCTTGACTCAATTGAAAATTATTTTGACTTAGAACTTTTAATCAGTAAAGGTTCATGCGAACCAGACTCTAAACCCAAAAACGCTTCCAAAAATAGTTTTAAAATCATTTATCTATAATATTAAAAACTACTACTTAACTGGACAAAGCGTTGCCGCTTCCTTTGAACAATTAAGACTAACCAAGTTTAACCAAAGGTTGGACGACTTTCGATCTTACCCAACAGAAATAAAGTACAGAAAACTTGTGTTAAAAATCAAAATAGCCCTTATGCATTTCTATAAACACATTATGTGAAATATTATTTTACCATGATCCTTACATTCTAACCTTTAAAATTTAGATAGACCTGGAAATGTAAATAAACATATTATAATGGATCATGTTAAAAGTAAAATTAAAGCGAGTGCAAGAAATAAATAATTTAAAGCGAGTGCGAGAAAGTAAACAAAGTAAAGCGAGTGCGAGAAAGTAAACAAAGTAAAGTGAGTGCGGGAAATAAATAAAATAAAGCGAGTGCGAGAAATAAATAAAGTAAAACACAAATGCAATTAAATGGAATCCTGCTCCAAATCGGAGGCTTTGAATCAAGTGCAACTGGAAATATAAATGGCGGCAAGATTAACTTCTACCAAAGTTCTCCAAACTCGATTACAGTATGATAACCAAATTTGTCCTACCTGTATACCATTTTATTTTCTGTCTAACCAATATCCAAAAAAAAATCAAAAATACGTTTTTTTTTTGTCCAAGCTCAGGGTTTGTAAAGTTGAGTCGGTTTTATTCAAGTCAAGTTTGTGTGCGATGTTGTGTGTTGTGTGGAGGCCTTTATGCGATTATTACTTTCATTTTTCATAAATCATTTTTATCATAAATCATTTCCTTACATCATGAAAATCCTTTAAAAAAATCAATTCATAATTTCTCTTTTTATTTTTCTACTTTTTACTAAAATGTCCATTATGTTTGAATTTATTTTTTATTACTAACCATTTATGCCATAAAAAATCCATTTTCATTTAATTCCATTTCTTTTTAAGACAACCTTCAAAACTCATTCTTAATAATTTCATCAAAGCCCATTACTATTTTTTTAAGTTCATTTAAAAATTACAAATTACAAAAAAAAATCATTCCCTTTTGACTTGTTATTAATTTTTTTATTATTATTATTATTATTTGTTTTGTGGTTCACATAAGTCATTTCACAACATACTCCCACATTTTCTTTCATCCACTAATCGAAATCTTAGTGACCAAAATGCAGGACTTCATTTTAACATCATCACCTCAACAACAAAATTCCTCCCACGTGATTGGCCCCACCTCACCTTCAATACTCACGCCAACTACTACAAACAAAACATATTCCACAAACGTAGATCCTTCCGTGCACAATCCCACTCACCAATTTTCAGTACATGATTTATGGAAAAGGTATCAACAAAGGAGATGGTTAGAATTTTTGAAGGATTATGATTTTGGTTTGAATTACCATCCGGGTAAGGCGAATGTGGTGGCCGATGCTTTGAGTCGTAAGTTGTTACATATGTCCGCATTGATGATAAGAGAATGGGAACATTTGGAGAATTTTAGAGACTTGAGTTTGGTTTGCGAGATGACGCCGAGAAGTGTGAGACTTGGTATGCTTCATGTTACAAATGATTTTCTTGCAACCGTTTGTGAAAAGCAAAAGTTGGATTTGAAATTTGTTGATTTGATGATGAATGAGGATGAGGATTTCAAGGTTGATAATTTTGGAGTTTTGAGATTCCGTGGTCATATTTGTATTCCCGATGATGAGGAGTTGAAAAAGATGATATTGGAAGAGGGACACCGGAGTAATTTAAGTATTCATCCGGGAGCGAATAAGATGTATCAAGATTTGAAGAAGATCTTTTGGTGGTCCGGATTGAAGAGATATGTAGCTCATTTTGTGTATGCGTGTTTAACCTGTCAGAAGTCTAAGGTGGAACATCAGAAGCCTAGTGGTTTGATGCAACCGTTGGATATTCCGGAATGGAAATGGGATAGTATATCGATGGATTTTGTTACGGGTTTGCCGAATATGCAAAGAGGTCATAATGCTATTTGGGTGATTGTGGATAGGTGTCGCTCCCAAAGATTTGCATCCCGGTACAAGCGCGGACGGTCGGCGAAAGGAGAAATGAAGATGAACTGAAAAGAGTCGCCAGCTAGGCATTTTTATCCCGAAGGAAAGGTAATGCTGCATAGACCTAAGAGAAGATGGATAAGACGGTTGCGAACCATAGAAACTGAGAAAGGGGGTTGGTTACAACCTGGGAAGGTATTAGCACCCAGATTGTCCACCGTACTCGACGGGATCCACGCTTGAAAGATTTGTGTTTTAAAGGGGTAGTGTCAGTGCTATTTTGTGTGCAAAAGCTGGAAAGGAATGCAAGTGTCAGTGCTAAAGAAGTGTGAAGTGGATAAGAGAAGTGTCAGTGCAAGGAAAGAGTGCAAAGCTCAAGACAATGAGGCTTAAAAGAATAATGCTGGAAGAGGGGGAATATACAGAGACTTTTGTTCGATAACTGTTAAGTTATGCCTACGTATCCTCTCGTGCAATGAGGAAGTCAGAACACCGTAGTTCGACTCAAAGAGACTGAAAGACAAATTGACTGATGAACTGCTTACTTGTCTATGCTCAAGTGTATGACCTGTCTGGCTCAGGTGCTAACTGTCTTGCATTAGACGGAAGAAGCAAGTTCTCGTTTGTGAGTGAATGAGATGAGAAAAGAATCCCGAAGGAGACGATTATTGTTTGTTTTTGGTAATTTTCAATCTTTTATTGCCTTTGTGTTTGTCATAAGTTAATGAGCTTAAGCCTAAACCAAGGGTTAGTAAACTCATCACATCCTCCCTTTGATTAGGGGTAATGAGAATACCTTAAGTATGAAGTAAACACCTCACACTTAATCACCACGATGTAGGATTAAGATCATTAACCTACTTGTAATTATTTAGATGTTTTTGGAGTTTTTTTTTAGTGTTAAGTAATGAGTTTAAGCCATAATCAAGGATTTAATGGACCCATTACACCATCCTAATAGAAGGATAATAGATGAGGACATTTAAGCTGAGGAAGGCTCCTCAACTTAATCCATGATTAGGGATTAACCTCATGACAAAACAAAGCCCTTATTAGAGTGGATTTTAGTTAATGGTAAGATTAAGAAGTGAAGTTTATGGTTTGTAAGACAACTTGAGGGGGGCTTGTCCATTAACACTAGGGTTAGTCCTTCTTAACCAATTAAGGAAGAATTAGAACCCTAATACAAGGCCCAAGTTACAAGCTTGATGTCTTAGTGATTTATTAGATGGATTGATTAAAGGATTTAAACACATTAAGGGTTTAACACTTAGGATTAAAGTTATACACTCCATCCTAATAGAAGGATGCAGGCATAAGCTTAATCACAAAGCCTTAAAACCTTTAAGGTTTAATCCTTGATTAAGAGGTGAGAAGAGAAGATACAAAGATGACACAAAGGTAAAACTAAATGGGGGGACTAATAAAACCCTAATTTTTATCATGCTTGGGTATTCCTAGGGTTAATGAGGCTTGCAAGAGATCTTCAGGAAGAGCCACCTAGGAAGAAGAAAGATGGAAGGAGGAGAAGCAGAAAGAGGCAAGACAACTTACTTCACTTAAGAAGATAAGTTACTTGAAGAAAGAAAGTGAGGAGGGAATATGAATGAGCAAGCTCACTCTAATACAAAAGTAAAATGCAGCCATGAATGCATAAGATAGATGAGAAGAGGTTATGAGAAGTGAAGGCAAATTCACTTCTCAAACACTTACCACCTGAAAAGTTGGCAAAAGGAAGTGAAATGGAATGAAAATGAAATGAAATGCAAAGATGGAAACTAAAACAAAAGCATGTTCATGATGCTAATGATGCAAAGAGATGATATAAATGTATGTCATGAGATGAAGATGATCATACAAAGGATGGGAATGCAAATGAAGCATAAACGAAACATGAAAGTTCATGAATGCATATGAAATGAAATGAAAGCAAAACATGGAAAATGGATTATTCAATGATCAAACATGATTCTAATGTGTCCTAAGATATCTCATATGTCATGTGAATGCACAAAATGTCATGGTAAGTTCATGTATGCAAGTTCATACAAGATGGATGCAAATGAAGATGCAAATTAGGGTTATATGATCATGTGAGATACACAATTCAACAACAGAAGCAAAACATAAGATAAAAAATTGAAAATTCACTCAAAGGAACCCTAAACCTATACTAGTTCACCATCCAAAGGGGGAGGTCAGAAGCTTAACCTAGAAGGACTTATGATTTTTCTAAGTTTCTAGGGTTTTAAAGGTGATCCTAAAGATAAAATTCCAAACAAATTTAAAATGAAAGATAAAAATGAAACAAAAATGTTTTTAGATGTTTGAAAACATGCATAGCACATTGCAAAAAGAATCATTCACAAACTCACTTTGGTTCAAAAGTTATGAATTTTTGAAGTTGGGGTTAAAAATATTCAAGTTTAAGAACCCTAATTCAATTGAAAAATGTCAAAGTATGATCAAAACCAAAAAGAAATTTATGTGGTGAGTTTGTAAATGTTTCTAAATGTTCAAGAATGCTCTCTGAATTTTTTTGTGATTTTTAAATACTTAAATGTATTTTTAATTAATTAATTATCATTAACCAATTAAAAATAATCATTTAAATGATTTAAAAATATTTTTTAATGCAAAAAATAAAAATAAAAATATTTTTGGGTTCCGAAAATTAATTAAAGGCTGGATAAAAAATTTCAGAATTTTTTGATGCTTTTTACTATTTTTAAAAATTCGTACAAATTAAATAGAAACAAATGAAATAAAAAAATAAATAAACTGAAAGTATGCCAATCCAAGGGTTGTGGTTGATTCTGGGTTTGAAAGGGTTGACTGGGCGTGCATCTGGACGGCCCAGGTTCAAACCCTAATAATCCTAATTAATTAATTCATTAATCCAGATTAATTATTAATGAGAAGATCTTGGCCATTCACTGCGCGCGGGAAAGACAAATCAGAGGGTCCATATTCAAACTCGGCCTAATTACACAGTTAGCCCTAATTACTCTCAGGTGACCGGAACAGTGTTCCGGTCATCTTCTCCGGCCATCCACTTTTGCAAACTCACTCAATTCGTAAAATAAACTCACCAAACTCTCCAGAAATGATCCCTAACTCATTCTAAACAAGATTCAGCAAGCAAAAATCATTTATTTCACATGAACATCAAGATTCGAAGCAAAACGGAAAATTACTCAGAAATTTCAGAAGCTTCATACATGCTTAATACTCAATCATTTTCAAAACCAAAAGGTGCAATGTGATCAGTGAAGCATGGAGAACAATCTAAGAACTTAAAAAATCATTTCTGGAAAATTTGTTCTTGAAGTTACCTGAAATGGAGCTTTCGAAAATGGCACTATCGGGAATTTCCTTTGGTGCTTTCCCACTCCTCTTGACTCCCTCTTGCTTCTGGAATGCTTTGCTGAGGTGTTTGTGACCTCCTTTTGAAGTTTGATGAAGTTCAGTTCAAAGGGGGAAGAAATCGTGTTTTGTGTATGGTGGCTTTTAGGGCAAAATGAAGGGTGGGAAATGATCGGTGATTGATGCTGAGATGAAGGGTGGTGTTGGTTTGAAGAATGAGTGGCTGAGTTGTGTGTTTCGATAGAAAATGCAAAGAGGAGAGTTTTTGTGAATGCTGAGTTATGGGAGAGTTCAGGCTTGCCTCTTGTTATGTTTGGCTTGCTTTTGATTAGTATAAGGTAATGTGATTGGTCAGAAAGTTGGTAATGGCATAGTGTGATTGATATGGCTTGTTTTGCAAGAAGTCAAGGTTACGTGTCCTTTGAGGTATGGGTTGTTTCAGGTCAAGGAAAAGGGGGTGTCTGGCGCAGCTTGATTCAAGGAGGGCCATGGAAATCAGTTTGAGGAAATTTGGCAAGTTTGTGGGAAGTTGTGGGAGGTTTTGCAATTTTAGCAAAGTTTGGCCCTTTCTTGATTTCTTCATGTACAAGTCATGGAAATGTGAAATTCTTTGGGCAATTCTGAGTTTTAGGCATTGTACTATGATGTTATGATGTGTAGAAGTCACTTTGAAGTCACAAAATTGCTTGGCATGAGGTTTTGCAAAAATCCCTCTTTGGCATGAAACATAAAATTATGTGATTTTTGCCAACTTTGGAAAGCCATAACTTGAGTTCCAAAATGAATTAGATCTTGTTCTTGTACTTTTAGGAAAGGGAATGATCCAATCTACAACTTTCATGACCAATAATTTTTCATTTGAAGCATTTTTGGTTAAGAAAGAGGAGGTTGAAAAACTTTCCCAAAATGGAAAGTTTACATTACAAGTCATTTCCATATTTGGCAACTTTTGGTTTAGCCCACTTTTCTTCAAATTTGTGAACTTCTAAGCACTTCAATGATCAAATAAAGACCATATAACTTGATTTTGATGAAAAATCCATTTTGGGTCCATTGATGGGGGGCCTCAGATGCCCTGATTTGGCTCTGACTTGCTCAAGAAGTTATCCAGTGATCAGATGACTTCCACAATGAATTTCTTCATCAAACTTGGTATGTATGATCCTTATATCATATTGAGACCAATAGAAACAAGAATGACCAAAAAAATTTGGAGTTATGGCCTCTGAAACCAAAACCCTAATTTTAGGTCATCTGTGCAGTTAGAGCTGGCTCTGCTTCCATGCTTTGCCAGTTCTTGTGATTCTTTGACTTCCTTGATCCTGGGAGGATAAAATATGATGATTGAACATACATGGAACCTCTTGAGATGACTGGAGACCTTTGGAGTGGCTCATATGGATCTTGGATTGCTCATATCACAAACCCTAGATGCAGATGAACTTGAACTAATGCAGTGAAACAAAAATGCAATATGATATGATATGATTGAACTTATGAAAATGAAAAGATCACAAGCCAATGGTGTGAACTTAGTGAGGGAAAATTTGGGGTGTTTACAATAGGCTTACTAAATCTGCTCACTTTATTCCGATGGATATTAGTTATTCTTTGGAGAAGCTAGCCGAGATTTATGTTTCTGTGATTGTGAAGTTACATGGAGTTCCTAAGAGTATTGTATCGGATAGAGATCCTAGATTTACATCGAGGTTTTGGGAAATTTTGCAAAAGGCTTTGGGTTCTAAGCCAAGATTGAGTTCGGCTTACCATCCGCAAACGGATGGTCAAACCGAGAGAACGATTCAATCGTTAGAGGATTTGTTGTGTGCTTGTGTGCTAGAACAAGGTGGTATTTGGGATAGTTATTTAGCGTTGATTGAGTTCACCTATAATAACAGTTTTCATTCGAGTATTGGTATGGAACCATTTGAGGCTTTATATGGTCGGAGATGTCGAACACCTTTGTGTTGGCATGAAACCGGAGAGAGAACGGTAGTTGGACCGGAAATGGTACAACAAACTACGGAAAAGGTAAAGTTTATTCGGGAGAAGATGAGAGCTTCTCAAATTAGACAAAAGAGTTATCATGACAAGAGGAGGAAGGATCTTGAGTTTCAGGAAGGCGACCATGTGTTTTTTAGAGTTACACCAGTTACGGGTGTGGGTCGTGCTTTGAAGTCGAAGAAGTTGACTTCTCGTTTTATTGGGCCGTATCATATTACTGCACGAGTTGGTGTTGTGGCTTATCATGTGGCGTTGCCTCCGAATATTTCGAATTTGCATGATGTGTTCCATGTTTCGCAACTTCGGAAGTATGTTCCGGATCCGTCACATGTTATTCCTATGGACGAGGTTGAGGTAAGAGATAACCTTATGGTGGAAGCTTTGCCGGTTAGGATTTTGGACCGTGAAATCAAGAAGCTAAGAGGCAAGGATACTGCGCTTGTGAAAGTGGCGTGGGGAGGCGCTGCAGAGGGCAATATGACTTGGGAATTGGAGAGTGGGATGCGCGAGTCGTATCTAGAGTTGTTTGAATCAGGTAATATTTTCGAGGACAAAAATTTCTAAAGTGGGGGAGAGTTGTAACGCCCCGATTCGATTTTCCCAAATTTTGTAGAGTCTTTTATTTTATTTATATGATAATTGTTTTATTTGTGAAATTATCATGATGATATTTGATGTTGAGGAAGTATGTGGTGATATGTCATGTTGTGATTTTACCGTTTTATGAATTTCCGTGTAAAATTGGATAAGAGGGTATTCTAGACTTTTGTTAATTAGTGATAAGTTAGAAATTAGTAGAATTGGTATTTTTGTGAGAGAAATGATATGTGGTTGGAGAGAGTAGAAAATAGAAAGAAAATATAAGAGAGTGAGAAAGAGTATAAATTGGTAAGAAGAGAAAGAAAAGATAGAAAGAAAAAGAGAAGAAAGAAAAGGGAGAGAAGAGAAAAGAAGAGAAAAGAGGGAAAGTTGGAAAAGCTTCAAGATTGCTCCAAGAAATCGAAATAATCGGGTAAGGGTGATAAGCATTGTTATCTTAATATTTTGTATGATTGTGTATGTGTTTGATTGGTTGAGTTTTGGTTTTGATGGAAGTTTAGAGAAGATGAATAGTTAGGGTTTGAGAGTAAATGTGAGAAATTGGTAGATTAATCGGTTGGAAATCGTTATAGCTGAAGTATGATAGCTAGAATATGTTATTGATTATGTTTGTTGAGTTTTGGAGGAGTTTTGGGGGCATCTTGATGGACTGTTACGCTGCTGAGAATTCTGGAAATCGCAGTGTCGCTCAGTGAGCTATCCCTCGCTCATCGAAAGTTCCAGGGCGATTTTTGCTCAGCAAGCAAGAGGGCGCTCAGCGAGCCTGTAGGTTTTTGAGGGGTTATGTGTTTTAATCTGTAGCTTTAGTTTCTGGTATCCGTTTTTAGTGATCCTTATATCAATTCGAAGCTAGAAATGTGTTGAAACCAATGATGCTAAGAAAAGTAATTTGTAGCCTACTTTTACCCGACTTTTCCGATAAAACGTAATTATGTTAATTATGGAATTGTGGGTTTGATTATTGTGTTGTGGCCGTTTGGCAAGTAGATACATTGCTTGAATTAAATGTGAATGTATGCTAATTGAATGAGATGAATGCATAACTATATTGTGGATATGTATGCATTTTCAAGAATGTTGTGTGTCATTTTTCATGTAAGCATAATGT
This sequence comes from Lathyrus aphaca, assembly GCA_963966055.1. Lineage (NCBI taxonomy): Eukaryota > Viridiplantae > Streptophyta > Magnoliopsida > Fabales > Fabaceae > Lathyrus > Lathyrus aphaca. The sequence goes on along the minus strand of OZ014519.1, from coordinate 502,907,427 downwards.
ATGCATTCTTGTGTTGTTGGATTCTTTGTGAATCCGTTGTAGCATCGTGTGCTCATGTGGAGTGTGAGCGATGACTACAACAAGATCGTGTGCCCATGTGGGGTGTGAGCGATCGGATTGTGTGCCCATGTGGGGTGTGAGCAATCCAGAAACATCGTGGGCCCGTGTGGGGTGTGAGCGATGGGTGATTTATTCACATTAATTGTGTGCCCATGTGGGGTGTGAGCAATTGGATTGTGTGCCCGTGTGGGGTGTGAGCAATCCATAAACATTGTGTGCCCATGTGGGGTGTGAGCAATGGGTGAACATCGTGTGCCCGACAGGGAGTTACTTTAGGTAACAAGCGATGATTCCATTTGGTTCCTGAGAGAACCTGCTGAAATGTTGAGTCGGTACCGTATTGCATATGCATAGAGTCGTGTGTCGGTCTCTATGAGTTGCATTTTTATCATTTTAATTATGATATGCAGAAATAAACATGAATGTGTAAATGTTTATTTGAAGTATTATGGAGATGATAGTATGTGTGATGAAACATACTTGATTGTATATGCATGTTTGATATGTATATGTATGTGGTTTATACATTTGTGATGTATATGTGTGATTAAACATAGCTAGACGTATGTTTATGCGGAATGAATAGAATTGAGGAATAAACATAAATAATACGAGTTATGTGAATTAGTGAATTGGTGCATGATGAACATGCTTGATTAGTGTATGTACATGTTGCGATGTGTATGGGTGATGAGGTATGAATTGTGGTGAGAATATGCTTTATTGCATTTTATATGTTGAAATATATAATTATATGCAATATTATTATGATAATGTTTCTCACCCTTCTGTTGTTTTATGATGCTCTATGAGACATTGCAGAGTAGGTGGTTGGATGATATTTTTGTGAAGTTCGTCTTCATCTTTTGGTCGGTCGACTCTGGTATGTAGCACCGGGAAGCTAGGATTGGATTGATGCCTTTTTGTGAATACATTTGTATATGTATTTTGATGTGATATGTTTTATGTAAACATGGAGTATTTTGGTGATTCAAACTTGCAGATATATTTATGCTAAGTATATAAGTTTGAAATTGTTATGTTTTGTTTCCGCTGTTTAATGAATTGATGAATACGGGTGTAAGGATGAATTCCTTGTGTATGTAAGTTACCCCGTTTGTTGCATATCTTTATTGAGCAGGTGTTGTATGTTTTTAAATTCAAGTATAATGTGGCATTGCTCTTTTATACCGTTTTTCAAATATACTCTGATGAAATTTTAATGTGTGCCTAAGTGAATTAATGGCTTATTTGGGGTATAGAAAAGGGGTGTTACAAATACCGAACCAATCAAAAACCTCAACTCAGAAACCACATAACACCCACCGAAAAATCGAAACACAGCCTTCAAAACCAGACCAAATTGAAACCGAGAACGCGAGACAAGCCAAACCTCACCGCGAGATAAACTGAAACCGTGACGGAAACGAACTAAAACGGAGAGACTCGGCCGAGAGTAAGTAGATCCGTAAAAACCAGAAAACCGTCGTGAGTGAGTTTCGTTGTCTTCGCAGAAATCACACTAAGGGGTGGGTTTTTTCCACTTTTGTTTTTATCAGAACCTAGCCGTTGAGTTTAGGAGAGAGGAACATTGACTTTTTTCCCAAAAAAAAGAAGAAAAGTTTGAATCGTGTTTATGAGGTTAAGCATTTTTATGCGTTTTTTTAAATTTTAATCTACTTTGTTTTTTTTAGGTTTTAATTTTATAAATTCACTTAATCTGTTTTTATTAGTATAGGGTTTGACTTCTGTTGAGCTTGGCCCATTATTTTTACTATCCACACACATCAGATCTTGTTGAACACGCACATCATAGACCCAGTTCACTTCTTCTTTTGTTTTTATTGTTTAATTATTTTTGTAAGTTATTATTTTCTTTTATTGATTTTTATATATTTTCTTGTTGTTGCTAAGCTTTTTGAACCCTTATGAGAATCCTTTATGTAACTCGTATGTACAGATCCTATTTTGGTTTTTTTTTTGTATTTTATTAAATTTCATTTTAACAAATTTGAATATTGGGCTCCTGGGTTCCGTGTACCTGATTTGTATGCACACAGCCACATCCGCGTCATACCCCTTTCACTTTTATTTTGTTTTATTTTCTTATTTATTATTACTATATTTAAATTTAAAGTTTCAGGTTTTTTTCATTTTGATTTATATTGTTTTTTGGTTCTCATTTCCATTTCTTTCGGGCCAATGATATATTAAACGGTCAAATTATATTCGATTTCATTAAATCGGAAAGTTTGATCAATATGAGGCCATTTAGTTTATTTTATTTTATTTAATCGCTTTATTTTTATTTTATGGTCGATGAGCATCTAATATCTTGAGATTCGTCGTAAGCCGACTTGAAATCTCGATTAATGATGAGACCATTTATTTTATTTTATTTATTTTTTGCAATTCAATACAACATAAATGCTCGACTCTTCATAGAACGGTTCTAAAATTGAATCGGTTCTAAGGTAGTTAATGAGCCGCATTTTGACGCATCCGAAAAGGTCCAACGCCTTCGAATAGTTTCCTCTGAATAAAAAGGTCCAACGCCTCTGAATAGTTTAGTACACCGCACACACGCTTCCTCTTGGGCAAAATACAACGAGACCCTTTTATTTCATGCAATTCCGTGTAATTTATTTTGTATCCCTCCCCCCATTTCGATGTATGCACTTTTATTTTCCGCATTTATCGTTTAGATCGCTAGGAGCACCCTTAGGGACTAGTTTAGATCTTTCGCTTAGTTCACGAACCCTTGGTCCAACGCCAAGTGGTTGCACTCACACACACCTCACTTTATTTTGTAATTATCGTTTCGTTTACTAGGATCCACCTAACCTTGCGATCCGAGCGTAATGTGCCTCGCTAATAAACAAATCAACCTCCATTTGCATTCACCCGTAAGTCGAGTGCTTCACACATCACCATCAAACCTCAATAAAAAACCAAAACATTTCTCTTAGATCAAAATCCTTGATCCAACGTCAAGCGGTCATTAGGTAATAAAACACATTAATAATACGAGAAGAATTGTACGCCATGAGCCTTAAGTGGTAGAAATGAGGATACGAGCTTTCATTACTCGCTCCGATTATTACCGTCGCAAGACGCTTGGCTTGTTGGTTCATAATAATCACCTCTACTCATAGTCTTTAGTGCAGTTCGACTCATAAATCCTTTCATCGAAGAAAGGTAATAAAACAAAAAAATCACCACCCGTAGTAGGCCAAACTACGAGGCTCTAACTTTCCCATTGCACGAGGGAGTACGTAGGCACAAGGATCTCAATCCTTGTCGAGCACCTAGGATCAATCTAACTTATTACATAAACTCTTTTCCTCTAGCAAGTAACTCATTAGGCATAGACATCCTTTCGCGTGTGACAACTTAGATGGTTCCCATCGAGTACGGTTGATGTAGAGGGTGTTAATACCTTCCCCCTGCATAACCGACTTCCGAACCCAGACAATGGTTGTGATGACCTTTGTATTCATCCTCTCTTTAGACGAGTTTTATCTATATCTTCCATTTCCCCTTTATGGGAATAAATGGGAATTAGGTGGCGACTCTCATGTCTGCCTAGCGCTCGGATCTTCTCTTTTGATCGCATAAGGTCATATTTTTTCGGGGTGCGACAGCTGGCGACTCTGCTGGGGACTTGTTCACCCCTATGCGAGTCAAGCATAGTCTAGGTTCCCACGCTTGTTTGGATGTTTATCTTTTATGAATTACTTATCTTTTTATTGCTTTCTTTATCGCATTCCATATTATATATCTTGTGGCTCCTGGGTACTATAATTTGGTTCGATACTTTGATCGCAAAAGAACTTGAGGGAAAGGCTTTATACCCGGGCTTACGAGTACAAACATAAGTTAGCGAGGTTGTGTAGTATGGGCTCCCGAGGGAACCGCTCTCGTGGGTTGTCGATATGAAAATCTCACTTGGAGTAGATTCTAATGAGAATACTAACGACCGTCAAGCTCTTGGTGTGTGTGCTCAGTTGTTTTCATTAGGGTCATCGACTCTGAGGACCTTTAGAACCTTTTGGTCAAAACATCGATTGATGGTCGCGTAGTATGGACTCCTGAGAAATTTGCTCTCGTGGGTTGTCGATATGAAGATCTCACTCAGAATAGGCTTTCTTAATGGATTTGATTGACTGTCAAGAGCTGACATGTGCATCAAACAGTTGAGCAAGGTCCATAACTCTGAGGCCTTTGTTTAAACCTCGTGTCGATGATCACGTAGTATAAGCTCCCGAGAAAATTTGTTCTCGTGGGTTGTCGATACGAAGATCTCACCCAAAATAGATTCATATGGGGGAGTCAATCAACTATCATGCTTATGGCGTGTGTGATGAACAACCATATGAATTGATAAATTTGGGGTTCCTAAACTTTAGAGTCTACCCAGTGAGTTCCTGATCATAGTATCCTTCATTCGTACCTCGGACTCATGAGTTCCTATTATCACAATTTTGGATTAAATCAAGACCCTGATCTTGTGATCCTGGATTCTGACATTGCATATTATTTCATTTTCATTAATTATTCATCTTGCATTTCATTCCAAAATTGTAAGCTCATTTCTTGTTCCTTCACCTTCAATAAATCAAGCTGGTTTCTCGAAGCTCGTATCTAACTCGAGCCAACACTAGAAGACTGATGGATCAGATTCAACAAGAGCAAGATGCTATGAGGGAAGAGATAGACTCGGTCAAGAGCAAGATCAACCAGATTTATGAGACTATCCAAGCCTTAGCCAGAATGGAGGAACGCAGCGAAGCTGCTGCCGTAATGAACAATTTTCTCATGTAAGGATATACCTCTCACACAATGCATTCAGTTCCAGTTCCAAATCATTTTGTCTATGGTTTGCCTCCAGGCTTCACTCCATCTATTGAAGAAGTCACATCTCAACCAATACCTACCTCTGGTGTTACTGTTGGTGTTATTCCTCAAACTCAACCTGTCGTTACTCAGGTTCATATGCCTCATGCTAAAGAGGATCAACAAGTTGAGTATGAGATGCATACTACTGTTCCAATCACTAACCCTCATGTTGTTCAAGAATCTGAAGCTATGAAGATGTGTCGTGAGTTAGCTGAAAAACTCCAAATTATGGAAGGACACAACTCAACTTCTCTGAGTGCTTTAGACATGTACCTAGTTCTGGATGTTGTGATTCCTGATAAGTTAAGGTTTCCAGAATTCGAGAAATATAAAGGCCTTAGCTGTCCTAAACTCCATTTGAGGATGTACTGCAGAAAAATGGTCGCTCATGCTAAAGATGATAAGATCATGATCCATTGCTTCCAAGACAGCCTGTCTGGAGTGTCTCTAGAATGGTACATGCAACTTGATCGAAGCAATGTGCATACTTTTCTTGATCTATCTGATGCATTCAACAAGAAATACAAGTACAAAACTGAAGTAGCTCCGAACCGTACACAACTTTAGAGTATGGCTCAAAAGGAGAACGAATCCTTCGAAGAGTATGCACAATGCTAGAGGGAGCTAGATGTCATAGTGCATCCGCCATTGGTTGACCGTGAATTGATCGATATCTGCATGGGTACTTTGCAAGGACAATACTACAAAAAGCTAAGCAGCATTGTGTCTTCAGGATTCTCAAACACAGTGATTGTTGGAGAAAGAATCAAATAGGGTCTGAAAAGTGGAAAATTCAAGGAGGTTCTAGCAGCCAAGATGGAGTCAAAAGCCTTTCAACGGGTACAAGCAAAACAAATTCCATTTCTACTGCAAGTGGGAAACCTCAACAGAGTGCACCTACTTCAATCCTATACTATCAGTATTCGTATGTTGCTGATGCACAATATGCTCTTGTGCCTTATCAACCAGTTCCTTCAATGCCTTATCAGCAGGCCATCCAAGCTCCTTTTCCGCCTCAGATGCCTTACCAACCACGTCCATATCCTCTAATTTCTAATTTTGCACCTAATACATACCAGCAACCAGCTTATCCACAACAGCCTGGTCAACAACAACAGCAACGCACTCCTCAACAGCGTCAGCCAAATCAGCAGAGGAGGCCCGATAGAGACTTTGATCCACTGCTTATGTCATATGGTGAAATATTTAATGGGTTGATGAAAATGGATCTCTCACTTTGAGGGATATGCCACCACAAACTGGTACCTCCCGAGAATATGATGCCAATGCTCGTTGTGGGTATCACAAAGGTGCTCCAGGTCACACAATTGAGAACTGCAAAGCCTTCAAACACAAAGTTCAATACCTAGTTGACTCTAAGGATCTCACCTTCACTCAATGGAATCTGAATGTTCTGAACAATCCAATGCCGCTGTACGGGGCCCGCAAGTAAGAGCTTTTGAAGGGGTTGTTGAAGACTAAGCTGAATAGTCTCCAACTCTGAGCAAGTCAAATCAAGAGAAGTTCATTCCTCAAATCAAGGCCATTATATGCCATTTACCATTTTGCATTCTTGTTATTTTGTATTATTTGTTTAAGTACTATTTGCACTGAACATTGTCACTTGTACTTGGTTTTGTTAATATTATGTTTATGAATGTTTTGAATTAGTCTATTCCCATTCGCTCATTATTTATCATTTATCACAAAAAATCACAAATATATTTCCTCACTTCACTTTAGCAAAGATTTGAGGGAGGATGATGAAAACGAAACACCCATAACTATTGTGGTATGCTTTCGGATAAAACCTCGTCAATGATGTATAGGAATTTTTCAAATCCCCAAACACTGAAGAAATAAGGAGTTAATCCCTAGTCAACCACTTCTTTCCTAGAAGTAGGAGTTTCTTTCGGATACAAACCCTTACGCTTAACCTGGGGCAGGGTAGTTGTTCAGTTAACTTGACTATATCTTCAAATCGCAAGATGAGACATCCCGTCAGAGGACCATCAACAAATGATTTGACAGTCACAACATTCAACAAAATACCACAAAAAAAGAAAAGAGAAATACCGCTAAGTTGAGCACCCAAAGGGAGATTTAAGCGAGAACAAAAAGAAGAACAAAGCAAGAAGAGGAGCTCATATCCTCAGCAAAAGCAAATCAAATATCATGTGACCACCAAATCAATAATTGAAGGGTCGCCGACATCTAACCACATCAAAAACAAAATAAGATGATTGCCACTTCCAAGCGAACCTCAAAGCTTCATCTTCGCCCTTACAATGTCAAAACAAGTGCATGTGTAGAGTTAACTGAACGTAGGACTGGAAAACATCACGAAGAAGGGGTAGGTCCAAATCATTTGAGCCTTATACCTTTATTTCTCAAACCATGAACCAGGCCATATTACAACCCTCAAAAGTCCTAATTGAGGCAAAGTTTATTTTGAACGCATGTCACCAACAAGGTTGCTTAAACTGACTCCCATATATTTGCTAATTTTCAATCTTGATAGAACATTCTTCTTGCTACATCTTTTACACTTGCTAAATCAGCACCATGTTTGGACTAACGGTCCATTCGTCACACTATCACAAAACATCCAAATAAATTGACTCTTTCAAAACTTGCATGAACATTGTATTAACATTACCATTTGTGTATGAACGATTTAATTGCAAAGCAGTGCTTGACATCAAATCAATCCCAACAAGGGTCAATCAAAAGAGGAATTTGGATAAAGATTATCACAAATCCTTTCAATCAGAGGCAAGGCCCTCAACAGCTCAATCAGAGGCAAGTCATTTCAAGCAGCTCAATCAGGGGAAAATCATCTCAACATCTCAATCAGGGGCAAACGCCTACCAAATCGAAATACTGGGGCAGATCATGTCATGGTCATTCTCAAAGCTTCCCCACCAAAATTCTTTCAAATATCCAACAAACAGGGGCAAGCAAACAAGGAGAAAATCTTCCTATCTCTACTCCCCAACTGAACAAGCAGGTCTTGTCAGACGTTGGCAACCATTAAATGTAAAAGCAATCTTCATGCGTCAATCAAGTCACTTCGCTCATCAACAAGTGACCAAACTTGGGGCATCCAGATTCATCTTCTGACCAGATCATCAAAGATCGAGCGTTGGGGAATCGAACTCTCCACCCACCCGAAGTCCAATCGTCATCAGCAACTACCAGACCAAAAGTCCACCAAGTTGGCACCTTTAATCAATCCAACTCATATGCATCATTATGCATCATCGACATCATTTTGCATACATAAACAAATCAACTTTTCATATCCCCAACATTTACATTTCTACCTACAGCTCATTACATAAGCATTTGCATCGTATTTCCATCATTATGGCATACCATTTCAAAATCAAACAAGCATACAAGCATAAGTCAGGATCCAAGATCGATCGAAGATTCCAGGCTTCTTCTCAGCAATTCCAGTGGGTGTTCCCCGTGGAACTTTTCTCTTTAACATTTTGTTAATAAAGCTCTGATTCTCAGCTTCAATTAGTTTTTCTCCAAACAATATTTACCAAGTATTATTCAGTGGTCGTACCCCATTGGATCATTTTCTTCACCTTTTGTTGATTTCCCCAAGCAACTTTACTCATTATACTAATAGTTCTCAACCAGGTCTTCATACCATCCTTTTGGTGGTAACGATTATTTTAATTTTCATTCACCAGGTTTTCCTTTTGGTCGAAGGGGTCGTCATACCATCCTTTTGGTGGTAGCGATATTTTTTTTTCAGTCACTCGGTTTTCTTTTGGTGATGGGGGTCATCTTATCATCCTTTTGGTGATAGCGATTATTTTAATTTTCTGTCACTCGGCATCCAGATCGATCGTCGAAGATCGAGTGTCGGGGTCTGTAAACACCCCAAATTTTCCCTCACTCATTTCACCATGGCTGGTGATTCTTTTCATTTGCATAAGTTCAATCATATCATCTCATAGTGCATTTTTGCTTCACTGCATTGGTTCTAAGTCATCTGCATCTGGGGTTTGTGACTTGAGCAATCCCTGAGCTATCTGAGCCACCCCAAAGGTCTTCAATCATTTCAAAATGGCCCATGTATGTTCAATCATCATATTACATCATCCCAAGATCAAGAAAGTCAAAAATCACAAGAACTGAGGAAAGGCATGGAAGCAGAGCCAAGCTTAACTGCACAGATGACCTAAAATTAGGGTTTTGGTTTCAGAGGTCATAACTCCAAATTTTTTTTGGTCATTCTTTTTCTATTGGTCTCTATATGATATTAGGATCATGCATACCAATTTTCATGAAGAAATTCAATGGGGAAGGCATCTGATCAATAGATGACTTCTTGAGCAAGTCAGTGCAAAATCAGGGCATCTAGGGCCCCCAATCATCTATCTAAAGGGTTTACTCCATCATTTTGAATGTGTATGATCTTTATTTGATCTTGTAAGAAGTTAGAAGTTCACAACATTGAAGAATTTCAAGCCATTTGCAAAGTTGCCATTTTGGGAAAATGACTTGTAATGCAAACTTGCCATTTTGGGAAAGTTTTTCAACCTCCTCTTTTTGATTCAAAAATGCTTCAAATGGAATATTCTTGGTCATGAAAGTTGTAGATTGGATCCTCCCATTTTCAAAAAGTACAAGAACTTGATCTAATTCATTTTAGAACTAAAGTTATGGCCTTGCAAAGTTGAGAAAAATCACTTAATTTTCACTTTCGTGCCAAAGAGGAAACTTGCAAAAACACTTGCCAAAGCCAAATGGGACCTCTAACTGACTTCTAATCATCACACAAACATCATTCATGACACATAATTCAGATTTGCCCAAATAATCTCTCACTTTCATTCCTTGGATCCCAAGTATCATAAGCCATTTATCATAAAAGTCACAAAGAGGAAAATCTTGCAAGAATGGTTCTTAGGGTTTTGTTTGATCTCTAATCAATCTCAAAGTGTCATAACAACATTATATGGTACACTTTGCTGCAAATTGCCCAAGGGATGTCACATATCCATGACCAAAAGCTTCAAATGCAACAAGTTGTAAAAAAGGCAAAACATGTGACATCTCACCCTTCATCCATTTCAGATCACCTCAGAACATCCCATGGCCCTCCTTGAAGGCAGCTGAACTCAGAGCAGCCCTAAGATAGCTCCTACCATGGCCTTTTGGCCAATTGCCCCATGCCATTCCCACAGTGCATGTCACTTCCTCAGACCTCTTCCAATAGTTTAGGGATATGTTATGGATCATAAAACAGGTGGGAGACAAGCTCAGAACACACACACAATCAGAATTCACAAAACTTGCAAAAACCTTCATCTCTTCGAAACTCCTCCCACAGCCATAAAACTTCAAATATTTCTTCACCATCAAGTCACATATCATCCATAGAACAAGAATCAACCCTCAAAACAGCCAAAAACATCACATACAAAAACCTCAAAATCTGCTACACCAGAACTGGAACTTCAAAACCAGTCATCCTCAAAGTTTTCTAAGCTTCATATCATCTTCAGGAGGTTCATAGGAGTGGGCTTGCATCAAGGGAGAACCCAGAAAGCTCAGAATCAGAAGTTCCTATCTCAGGTAACATGATGAACATTTTTCCAGAAACGCGTTTTTAAGTTCCTAAATGGTTCTTCATGATTCACTGATGATTCTGATATGTTTAGTTTTGAAAATGATCAAGTATTAAGCATGTATGAGCTCTCTGAAATTTTTTGACCTAGAACTAATTTGCTTCGATTCAACTTGAATGTGTGAAATAAATTTGTTTTGGTGGGTGATTCTTGTTATGTGATGCGTGGGGTTTGATTCTGGGCAGAGAGATTAGGTTTTAGAGGCTTAGGGAGAGAGATAGCATTTTGAGCTGCAGGAGAAGATGATCGGAGCACTATTCCGGTCATCTGAAAATAATTAGGGCTAATCTCAGGTGATTAGCCAAGTTTGAATGCGGAGCGTTGGATGTGAGATGCGCGCGTGTTTGAAAGGTTGGGATATTGTTCACTTAGCCCTAATTTTTAATTAATTAGGTTAATCTGGATTAATTTCCATAGTGCATCTCAGCCACTCGTTTGCGCGCTGGTCAACTAGAACTTCCCCAGTTCAAATCCTGTCCATTGGATCAGCTGACTTTCTTCTATCTTCATTTTTTATTTCATTTTAATCCCATTTTCTTTGTCATTTAATTTAAAATACTTAGAAAAATTATAAAAATATTTCCTTCTGCATTTTGTTTTCAAATATGTTTCTCCACCCAAAAATAATTTTTATTTTATTTTTTGCATAAAATTCGTATTTTTAAAATATTTAAATGTTTATTTTAATTAATTAATGGGAATTAATTAATTAAAATAGCATTTAAGTTTCTAAAAATCACCAAAAAAATCATGTTGCATTTTGATACATTTAGAGACATTATCAAACCCTTCAAACAAATTTATTTTTGGTTCTTGACCTATTTTGACATTTTTCTTTGGAATTAGGGTCCTTAAAAGTCAATATTTTTGCCCTAACTTGAAAAAAATCACTTTTGCCTAACCATGAGGAGTTATATGATGGTTCTTTTTGCATTGCACTCTTCATATCATGTAGTTTCTAGGATAAAATTGGTTTGAATTTATCTTCCATTTTCAATTTGTTGGGAATTTTCCGTTTTGAAGTGCCTTAAAACCTTAGCAAACTTAGGAAAATCATAACTTCCATTAGGTTAAGATTTAGGTCTCCTCCTTTGGGCAGTGAACTTGTGTAGGGTTAGGGTTCCTTTGATCCCATTTTCAAATTTTTATCTTGTCATTTGCTTCTGATTTTTAATTTTGCATTGCATCTTGTACATAAACCCTAATTTTTTGCTTTCATTTGCATTCATCTCTCATATGCTTGCATACATGAACTTTCCATGACATTTGGTGCATCCACTTGACTCATAAGACATCTTAGGACACATTAGAATCATGTTTGATCATTGCATCATCCATTTGCCATGTTTTGTATCCATTGCATTTCATAAGTTTTCATGAACTTTCATGCTTCTTTTATGCTTCATTTGCATTCCCATCCCTTGTATGATCATCTTTATCCCATGGCATACATTTGCATCATCTCTTTGCATCATTTATACCTTGATCATGCTTCTGGTTTTGGTTTGCATCATTGCATCTTTCCCATTTTCATTCCATTTCATTTCCTTTTGCTAACTTTTCAGGTGGTAAGTCATTGAGAAGTGAATTTGCCTTCACTTCTCATAATCCCTTCTCATCTCTCTTATGCATCCATTGCTGCATTTTACTTTTGTATTAGAGTGAGCTTGATCATTCATGCTCCTTCCTCACTTTCTTTCTTCAAGCAACTTATCTTCTTAAGTGAAGTAAGTTGTCTTGCTTCCTTCTGCTTCTCCTCCTGCTTCTTCCTTGGTGGCTTTTCTCTTGAAGATCTCTTGCAAGCCTCATAAACCCTAGGAACACCCAAGCATGATCACAATTAGAGTTTGATTATTCCCCCATTGGTTTTACCTTTGTGTCATCTTTTGAGTTTTCTCTTCTCACCTCATAATCAAGGACTAAACCCTTAAGGCTTTAAGGCTTTGTGATTAGGGTTATGCCTGCATCCTTCTATTAGGATGGAGTGTATAACTTTAATCCTAAGTGTTAAACCCTTAATGTGTTTAAATCCTTTAATCAATTCATCTAATAATCACTAAGACATCAAGCTTGTAACTTGGGCCTTGCATTAGGGTTCTAATTCTTCCTTAACTGGTTAAGAAGGACTAACCCTAGTGTTAATGGACAAGTCCCCCTCAAGTTGTCTTACAAACCATAAAATTCACTTCTTAAATCTTACCATTAACTAAAATCCATTTTAATAAAGGCTTTGTTTTGTCATGAGGTTAATCCCTAATCATGGATTAAGTTGAGGATCCTTCCTCAACTTAAATGTTCTCATCTATTATCCTTCTATTAGGATGGTGTAATGAGTCCATTAAATCTTTGATCATGGCTTAAACTCATTACTTAACACTAAACAAAATCCAAAAACATCTAAATAATAACAAGTGGGTTAATGATCTTAATCTTACATCATGGTGATTAAGTGTGAGGTGCTTACTTCACACTTAAGGTATTCTCATTACCCCTAATCAGAGGGAGGATGTGATGAGTTTACTAACCCTTGGTTTAGGCTTAAGCTCATTAACTTATGACGAACTCAAAAATCAATAAAATATTGAAAACACAAAAACAAACAATAATCGTCTCCTCCGGGATTCTTTTCTCACCTCATTCACTCACAAACGAGAACTTGTTTCTTCCATCTAACGCAAGACAGTTAGCACCTGAGCCAGATAGGTCATACACTTGAGCATAGACAAGCAAGCAGTTCACAAGTCAATTTATCTTTCAGTCTCCTTGAGTCGAACTACGGTGTTCTGACTTCCTCATTGCACGAGAGGATACGTAGGCATAACTTAACAGTTATCGAACAAACGTCTCTGTATATTCCCCCTCTTCCAGCATTATTCTTTAAGCCTCATAGTCTTGAGCTTCATTCATTTGTTACACTGACACTTATCTTATTCACTTCACATTTCTTCTAGCACTGACACTTGCATTCTTTTTCCAGCTTTCAGCACACAAATAGCATTGACACTACCCCTTTAAAACACAAATCATCTAAGCGTGGATCCCGTCGAGTACGGTGGACAATCTGGGTGCTAATACCTTCCCAGGTTGTAATCAACCCCCTTTCTCAGTTTCTCTGGTTCGCGACCGTCTTATCCATCTCTTTCTAGGTTTATGCAGCATTACCTTTCCTTCGGGATAAAAATGCCTAGCTGGCGACTCTTTTCATTCTCCCTCTTTCGCCGACCGTTCGCGTCTGTACCCCTCTTGGCCCTGTGTCATTTGGTGGGAGCGACAGCTTGGCGACTCTGCTAGGGACCCTTATATTGTAACCAGGGCTTCTGGTTCTTTTTGTGGGTTCCTCCTAGCGCTTGTTTGATTTGTGTTTACTGGGGTGTTATGTGCTATATGTGTTTATGTATTTATTTTATTGCTTTATGTACAGTCTTGTTTATTGCTTTCTTTACAGTTTTATACATCATACTATCATACTGTCATTTGCTGGATCTGGTTTGCTGTTTTGGTGGGTGGGATTCCATTGAGAGTTTTAGGTCCTATACCTGGGACCTGAGTGACACCTAGGCTAGAGTGGTTCATGTTCTTTCCCATTCCATTTCGGTCTGGTGCGGGAATATGAAACACGGTTCAGATGTGGGTTTCTTCTTGAGAACTTTGTGCTACAGATTTCCTGTAGTGCTAGGGCTATCTGGGAAGCCTGCTAAGTCTGGATGACCGTTACTATGACCTTCAGAAACTGAGGTGAATTAGAGGAGGATCTTTTATGGTTATTGTAAACACTGTACCTCCGGGTTAGAAGTGTTTACACTTCTCATAACTGATCCAAGTCTGAGGATCCATGTTCTAGAACCATACCTGTGAGGGGGTTGGGCTGTTTACAGGTTTGCAGGTACCCTTGGCCACATCATACCCTGTTACTATTTTGTCTAAGAATACTCCACTTTGGACAGTTCTTGTGATTAACCCTGGACATGTGACTCTTTATTTGAGTCCCCCACCCTGGTTACTGGATTTCTAAGCCTTCATCTGGACTTTTGAACATACATGGACCTATATCAAGACAGATAATCAGATCCAGCTTGATCACAAACCCTTGCATATCATTTGCATATATCATCACTGCATCATTTAACATTTGTTTATTTGCTTTTCAGGGTATCCATTTCACTGTATCTTGGTTTTGGTTTTGACCCCTTCTTCTGCAAAGACCTCTGCTTCAGTTGTCTTCATCAGTCACCTGCTTCAGCTATCCTCATCCTCACCAACATCAGCCTATCAGTGGCTCATCTCCAGTATCAGTCTTAATCTCCATCAACACTTATCTTCAGTTTCTTCCGCAGCACTCATGACTACTCCCAAGAAAAGCAACATATCCTACCATTTCTTTGAGCCTGTGTTGGCTGGTATCAGGCAGGTCCAGTCACTCATCACACCTGATTATATCCCTCTGTTCAGAGAGCACCATGGAGGTATCCTGGATATGGTCATAGACCTTGACCCTTCTCAGAGGAGCATGATCCACACATGCTTGCAGTTTTATGACCCTCCTTTGAGATGCTTCACATTTCCAGACTTCCAGTTAGGGCCTCTACTGGAAGAGTTTTCTTTATTGATTGGAGTACCTATCAGAGGTGGAATTCCTTTCAACCCAGAAATGCCAGCTCCCAGAAATGAAGAAATAGCAAAGGTATTATATCTGGAGCATGCCTTGATTGAGCAAAGTATGACCACAAAGGATGGAATCCCTGGCTTGCACTTAGACTTCTTGATTTCTCAGGCCATCCTAAAAGCTTCATTGGGAGAATGGAAGGCAGTCTGTGCATTGTTAGCCCTCAGCATATATGGGTTTATACTATTTGCAGATGAGCCTAAATTTGTCAGCAAAAATGTTATCCATTTGTTTCTTCTGAAGAACCCAGTGCCCACATTACTAGGAAATTTCTACTACTCCATTCATCAGAGGAATGAGAAACAAAGGGGGAAGTTGGTAAGATGTTGTGCCCCTTTGTTTTACACTTGGCTGCTTAGACACCTGCCTAAGTCAGATGCCTTCCTGAATCCCTACCAACGGAAGAATTGGGCCAAGAGGCTCATTGCCTTAACTTCAGATGATGTTAGATGGTGCACCCAGAGCACCAGAGGCAAGGACATTATCACCAGTTGTGGACAATACCTAAATGTGCCTCTGATAGGAGTAAAGGGTTGCATCAATTACAATCCTTTACTGTTTAAGAGACAACTAGGCTATGCTTTGGTTCACCCTCCTAGAGGGAAAGACTTAGCTGATACCTTGTATTGTGAAGTGAAACCTAATTCAGCTGTTGTCAGACAGGCATCTTGGGCTTGGGACAACATCCAGACAAAGGGGGTAGCTATCCTTGGAAGGTGTAATAATGTTGCTTCAGCTCAATACTATGATTGGTCCCGTACTAGAGCTCAAATTACTGGAATGCCTTTTATCTTGGAAGACATACCTGTGCCATCCACAGTGCAGCCAGCAGCAACTGTCAGCCTAGAAGAATTTGAGAAGCTGAAGGAGAGGAATGAGAACCTAAATCAAGCCTTGAAGAAGACTCTCTGGGAAAGAAGTGATGGTCGTCTGGATATTGAGAGGTTGGAGAAGCTTAGGGTGGAGCATCTCACCAAAATTGAGAAGACAGAGGACTATATCAGGAAAGCAAGAGCTGGAGAACAGATATTGAAGAATGCTTGTAAGGAGGCTAAGATTCAGAAAGCTAGGGCTGAGCATTATCTGCAGGAGAGTCAGGCTAGGTGGGTCAGGATCACCGAAGCCCGTACGCAAGAAGACCAGAAGACTCAAGCCAAGATTGAACAGCTAGAGGCCAATGAGAAGAAGCAGCAGGAAGCTTTGATGGCAGCCCAGAAAGAGATTTCAGAGTTGAAGCTTAGAGCAGGATTGAAGAGATCAAAGGACCAGGACAGGCATAAGAAATTGACCACTGCCATTGCTACCAGGAACCTCCTCATTAGGACCATTACAGAGCACCCAGCTGGTCCAGTGACTGAGGCACTCTTGAAGGAGGTCAGAGAGGATGAGTTTGGACTGGATGTTTGATTGTTTGTTTGTTGTTATTTCCATTTGATGTACTTTTCCTTTTATTGTATTTTGACCCTCCATGGGCATGTGTTGTAAAAACAAACTATGTATTGTTCACCATTTGTAATATATTTTAGTTTGTTTCCATTTGGGCTTTTCTCTCAACAACATCAAGCATCTTCCTCGAGGTCTGGAAAGGTCAAAACCAAGAACCAAACCTGATACCTTGGAAAACAAATAGGCATACTGCATTGCATACTAACCTTTGTGTTTGTTTTTGTAGGTTTTGTTATTATCTTTGTTTCTAACTTTGTTGTGACTTCAGGAAACATTGCTCGTCGCCGAGTGTTCCCTGTCAACCGCACGCACCGGTACCCGACTCGCAACAACCTTCCTGGTATTCAAATGGAACAAGTACAACAGGATCTGACTGAGGTCAGGAATCAGATGACCAATGAGAGGTTGGAGATGAGAAATAAGATGTCTCAATTCATGGCAGTAATGACTGGCCTAGCACAGAGTCAGGAGAGGTTGAGAGAGCTGGTGGAGAGGAAAACTCCTGAGGAGCCTCACCTTGGAACAGGAGGAACTAGTAACAATGAACGGGGCCAGCCTCGTATTGACCCACCAGTATTTGGGCCTCATCTGGATCCAGAGGTTAACATCCCAAGAAATGTGCAAGGTAATACTGTTGGGGGAAGAATCTTGCAAGAAGATCCCCAAGAAGAACAGTTTACTGTTATGGGGGCTGGAGATGAAGTATATGACAGGAGATTGGACGAAATTGCTGAGAAGTTAAGATCTTTGGAGTCTCAGAATTCTTTGGGCTTCGATGTGATGGACATGGGCCTAGTGGATGGGGTGAGAATTCCCCATAAGTTCAAACCTCCATGCTTTGAAAAATACAATGGTACCTCCTGTCCACGCACTCACCTGCAGTCTTTCTTGGGAAGACTCAAAGCGTATACTATGGATGAAAAATTGTGGATGTTCTACTTTGAAGATAGTCTGACTGGGGCCTCCAGAGAGTAGTATTCACATTTGTCTAGGGCTACCATAAGATGCTGGAAGGATTTGGCTGAAGCTTTCATCCGTCAATATCAATACAACCTGGACATGGCTCCCAATAGAACTCTTCTAATGGGCATGTCTCAGTCTTCCAGAGAGAGCTTCAGGGGATTATGCCCAAAGGTGGAGACAGCTTGCTGCTGCTGTCCAACCACCCATGTCAGAAAGGGAAATGGCTGACCTGTTCATGAATACATTGCAAGGGACCTATATTGATAGATTGGCTGCCTTCTCCTCTACCAGTTTTGCTGATGTGGTCATAGCTGGTGAGAGGATTGAAAGTCTCTTAAAGATGGGCAAAATTTCCGACAGTGGAGCAAGTTCATCCAGCAATCCCAGAAAGCCTTTTGTGGGACCCCGAAGAGCCGGTGAGACAAATTCCATTCATGCAAGCAGGGGCAGGCCTCAGTATGCACACCGATCAGTAGCAGCTGTTACCATTCCAGCTCCAATGCCACAACAATCATCATATCCTCAACAACAACAACCACAGTATCAACAATAGGTTCATTATCCGCAACAGAGGTCGTACAACAACAGCAACAACAACCAACAACAGCGTCCTTTCCAACAAAGACCATCACAGGCAAATAGGGTGATTGACCCAATCCCAATGCCATATGTTGTACTCTTGCCACAACTCTTGAAGCTCAACCTGGTTGAGTTAAGGACATTGGCACCTCCAGATCCCACCAATATGCCAAAGAATTATGACGCGAATGCCAGGTGTGCATTCCACTCAAACGCACCAGGGCATAATACTGAAAAATGCAGGGCCTTACAGATGAAAGTCCAAGACCTGGTGGACTCAAAAGCTCTCAACTTTGCACCTCCTCCGAATGTCACAAGAAATCCAATGCCTAGTCACAACGGGCCTAGGATCAATGCTATTGAGGAAGGCAAACCATCCACCTTAATCACCAGTGTTGCACAAATTCGAACACCTTTGGTTGAAATCAAAGCTCAGCTTTTAGAATGCCAAATGTTCCCCGGGTGTGAGCTCGGCTGTGGGTATTGCAATATTGCAGTCAATGGGTGTGAAAGGCTGAGAAACGGCATAGATGGTCTTATTAAGGATGGTATTCTTCAGATTACGACAACAGCGCCTACAACTTCAACAATTCCTTCATCAACAATCCCAGATACTCCTACAACGTCAGCAACCATTGTTCCAACGGATTCTACTACAACTCCAACAACTGCTCAATCAATCACTTCAACGGATGCAAGTTCAGTTACCATTCCTGCTACAACTGCAACACTCATTCAGTCGGCGGTACCTTCTACAACATCAGCAACAGTTAATGAAAGCGTCTCAACGGTTACAATTTACTATGATCCCGCAAATGTTCCTTCCAACAATTCACAACAAAATGCTACTCCTGTCAGAGCACCAGTTACCATATACTATGATCCACACACCATTGTGGTCCCCTCTGCAGCTGCTATCAGTCCAGTTACTATCACAGTGCCTGGGCCAGTTCCTTACGAAAGCAATAATGCCATCCCTTGGCATTATGGCTCAGATCTATACTGCGAGGGGCAGAAAATCACTTTGGAATCGTCAACTTCATCACCTCTGATAGACAATGTGGGGGGAGGCGGAGGCTTCACTAGAAGCGGACGTCTCTTTGCCTCGCAAATTCCAAGACCCATTGCCGAAGCAGAAGCTGCTGCCAAGGCAAAAGGGAAGAGCATGGTGCAAGAAGAACAAGTTGTCAAAGAAACTGTGAAGACTCCTTTTGATCAAGAGGTTGATGAATTCATGAGAATCATCAAGAAGAGTGATTACAAGGTGGTAGACCAGCTTCACCAAACGCCTTCCAAGATCTCCATACTATCATTGCTAATGTGCTCCGAGGCTCACCGGAATGCACTATTAAAGGTCTTACACGCAACTTATGTGCCGGAGGAGATTACCGTCAATCAGTTAGAAGCTGTGGTGGGAAATGTCAACGCTAGTCATGGACTAGGTTTTACCAACACTGATTTGACGGTGGAAGGTCACAATCACAACAAGGCTTTGCACATTACCTTGGAGTGTAAGGGTGCAGTTCTTTCTCACGTACTGGTAGACACAGGGTCATCCCTCAATGTCCTACCCAAGAAAGCCCTTGTGAAGCTGGAGTATGACGGATTGGCACTACGCCCAAGTAACTTGGTAGTGAAAGCCTTTGACGGTTCTAAAAGATCAGTTCTGGGAGAGATAGAATTACCAATAATGATTGGCCCACAAGTGTTCAAAATGACCTTCTTTGTGATGGATATTCAGCCTGCCTACAGCTGTCTATTGGGTAGACCATGGATACACGCCGCTGGCGCCGTGACATCAACCCTTCACCAGAAGTTAAAATTCGAGTGGGAGGGCCAGGTCATTACTATTTGTGGGGAAGAGGATATTTTTGTCAACCAGCTGGCTACCTTTAAATACATTGAGATGGATGGGGAGATCCATGAAACCATGAGCTAAGGGTTTGAGACCCTTAATATTAATGAGACATCTGCTGTGCTGGGAACTTCCATTACCTCTTACCAACAAGCCTGGAAGGTTGTTGAAGAGGGTACTGCTCAAGGCTGGGGCAAGCTGCTGCCGGTCGAGAAGAAAGAAGACCGATTCGGGTTGGGTTACAGACCAACTCGGCAAGATCAACCAGAGGCTGCAACGGGGCCAAAATTTGTTAGCGGGGGGATGCTCACCCCAGATGTTGTGAATAGCTTGGAAGATGAGTCAGAAGACGAGCGCAACCTGGAAAGCTGGATACGTCCAAGGATCCCGGGGATCCATGTCTCAAACTGGTCTTCCCAGGAAATTATAAGAGTTACTCCCGCAGAGTAATTATTATTTCCTGTGTTTTAAAGCATGCATCAAGTCCTGCATCTTGCCCAAGATGTCAGGACTCATTTTGTAATCGGGCCATCTTGTATTTTGTGCAAAGATCAATTAATGAATATCAGGAAATCTTTTCCAAATGAGTCTTTTCTTTTCCGCTCACTGTTTTTCATTTTTCATTTTTTGTACAAAAATAAAATGGCAATGTTTTTCAAAATAATAACTTCATTTTCACTTTTTCTAAACAAGATAAAACTGATCACTAAAATGAACAAATCTAAACCATTGCAGAGAATACCCTCCAGACTGCACCGACAACGGCACCGCTATGACTTCGTATGACTTTGACAATCCAATTAATCAAGCTGATGAAGGGGTTGAAGAAGATTATGAGCTACCTGAAGAGATATCCCGGTTGTTGAGACAAGAGGAGAAGGTTATCACTCCTCATCAGGAGGAAGTTGAAACGGTTAATCTTGGTACAGAAGAAGACTTGAAAGAAGTTAAAATCGGGGCCTGCCTACAAGATACAGTAAAAGGGCAACTGATTGACATGCTTCGGAAGTATGTGGATGTTTTTGCTTGGTCTTATCAGGATATGCCAGGGTTGGACACCGACATTGTCATGCACAAGCTGCCTTTGAAAGAAGATTGTCCGCCAGTAAAACAGAAACTGCGCCGTACTCGCCCAGATATGGCAATGAAGATAAAAGAAGA
Source organism: Lathyrus aphaca (assembly GCA_963966055.1). NCBI lineage: Eukaryota > Viridiplantae > Streptophyta > Magnoliopsida > Fabales > Fabaceae > Lathyrus > Lathyrus aphaca. Next base: position 502,886,147 of record OZ014519.1, on the reverse strand, counting down.
GGTACAGAAACAGTGGGACGCCGGTTTCCTTGCTGTGACCAGTTACCCGCCGTGGGTTGCTAACATTGTACCTGTGCCTAAGAAGGATGGCAAAGTAAGGATGTGGGTGGATTACCGAGATCTGAACAGATCTAGCCCGAAAGATGACTTCCCATTACCTCACATTGATGTATTGGTTGATAATACGGCTCAGTTCTCGGTGTTCTCCTTCATGGATGGATTTTCAGGATATAATCAGATCAAGATGTCACCTGAAGACATGGAAAAGACAACTTTCATCACACCCTGGGGCACATTCTGTTATAAGGTGATGCCATTCGGATTGAAGAATGCGGGTGCCACTTATCAACGGGCTATGGTAACGTTATTCCATGACATGATCCATAAAGAAATTGAATGTTATGTGGATGACATGATTACCAAGTCCCTCATAGAAGAAGACCACCTGGTGAATCTGTTAAAGCTATTCAAGCGTCTGAGGAAGTACCAACTGAAGTTAAACCCCAACAAGTGCACATTCGGGGTGCGATCCGGTAAGCTGCTAGGTTTTATTGTAAGTGAGAAGGGAATTGAAGTTGACCCTGAAAAAGTTAAAGCCATTCAAGAAATGCCTGCACCGAAGACAGAAAAAGAAGTTTGGGGGTTCTTAGGTAGATTGAACTACATTTCACGGTTCATATCTCACCTTACTGCAACCTGTGAACCTTTTTTCAAGTTGTTGAGAAAAGAACAAACGGTCAGGTGGAACGAAGACTGCCAGAAGGCTTTTGACAAAGTCAAGGAATACTTACAAGAGCCTCCAATCCTTATGCCTCCAGTTGAAGGAAGACCCCTAATAATGTACTTAACAGTATTAGAAGAGTCAATGGGGTGTGTGATGGGCCAGCATGACATGTCTGGTCGAAAAGAGTATGCAATATATTACCTAAGCAAAAAGTTTACCGACTGTGAACAACGTTATTCACTGCTCGAGAAAACTTGATGTGCTTTAACGTGGGCTGCTCGCAGACTGAGACAGTATATGTTGACCCACACTACCTTATTGATCTCCAAGATGGATCCAGTTAAGTACATTTTTGAGAAGCCATCACTTACCGGACGGGTTGCAAGATGGAAAATGATTCTCACGGAATATGATATCCAGTACACATCTCAGAAAGCCATCAAAGGCAGTGTATTGTCTGATTGTCTCGCTGAGCAGCCCATTGATGATTATCAGCCTATGAGATTTGACTTCCCCGATGAAGACATCATGTTCATAAAAGCAAAAGATCATGAAGAGCCCGTTCACACTGAAGGGCCTGACCCAGAAGAAGAATGGACTATGATGTTTGATGGGGCTATTAATATGAATGGTCGTGGTGTTGGTGCAGTACTCATTACACCTAAAGGAGTTCACATGCCTTTCTCGGCAAAACTCACTTTTAACTGCACTAACAACGAAGTTGAATACGAAGCTTGCATTATGGGTCTTGAGGAAGCCATTGACCTCAGGATCAAGACTTTGACTGTATTCGGAGATTCAGTTCTGGTAATTAATCAAACCAACGGAAAATGGTACACCCACCAAGATCATCTGATACCCTACCGGGATTATACAAGGAGGTTATTGACTTTCTTCACTGCAGTCAAGCTTGAGTATATCCCCCGAGATGAAAATCAGTTTGCAGATGCTCTGGCTACCATTTCATCCATGATCAAAGTTCAAGCTGCCAACTTTGTGCCTCGGATTTTAGTATCCAGACTTGACAGGCCAGCATACGTATTCTCAGCAGATGTTGTTAAAGATGATAAGCCTTGGTTTCACGACATCAAATGCTTCTTGGAGGATCAAACATACCCACCTGGGGCATCTTCCAATGATAAGAAGACATTAAGAAGGCTTGCTGGTAGTTTCTTCCTGAATGTTGATGGCTCCCTGTATAAGAGGAACTTTGATATGGTACTTCTTAGATGTGTTGATAAGGCAGAAGCGGACTTGTTAATGCACGAGGTGCACGAAGGATCTTTTGGTACCCATGCTGGAGGGCATGCTATGGCTAAAAAGTTGTTGAGATCAGGCTATTACTGGATCACAATGGATGCAGACTGTTGTGCCTATGCCAGAAAATGCCATAAATGCCAGATTTATGCAGATAAAGTGCATGTGCCTCCAAACCCCCTGAATGTGATGTCTTCACCCTGGCCCTTTGCCATGTGGGGCATTGATATGATTGGCAAGATTGAACCGACTGCTTCAAATGGCCACAGATTCATCCTGATAGACATTGATTATTTCACTAAGTGGGTTGAAGCAGCTTCCTATGCAAATGTCACCAGGCAAGTGGTAGCCCGGTTCTTGAAGAGAGACATCATCTGTCGGTATGGGGTTCCCGAGAGGATCATTACTGATAACGGTTCCAATTTAAACAACAAAATGATGGCAGAACTATGCCGGGACTTCAAGATCCAACACCACAATTCTTCTCCTTACAGGACAAAGATGAATGGCACTGTAGAGGCAGCTAACAAGAATATCAAGAAGATTGTGCAAAAGATGGTGGTCACCTACAAAGACTGGCATGAAATGCTACCATTTTCCTTGCATGGGTACCGTACGTCAATCAGAACGTCCACTAGGGCAACACCGTATCAACTTGTGTATGGTATGGAGGCGGTCCTACCTGTTGAAGTTGAATTACCCTCCTTGCGGGTACTGATGGATGTTAAGCTGAATGAAGCAGAATGGGTTCGGTCCCGATACGAACAACTGAGCCTGATTGAAGAGAAGAGATTGGCTGCAATTTGTCATGGACAGCTGTATCAGAAGAGAATGAAGAAAGCCTTTGATCAGAAAGTCAGACTTCGAGAGTACCAAGTAGGAGATCTTGTGCTGAAAAGGCTTCTTCCTCCTCATACAGACCACAGGGGCAAGTGGACGCCGAATTATGATGGTCCATTCATAGTAAAGAAAGTTTTCTCTGGTGGAGCACTGATGCTCAGTACTATGGATGGTGAAGACTTCCTGTCCCCTGTGAATTCAGATGCAGTTAAAAAATACTTCGCATAAAATGACCCGCTGGACATAAAAACAGAATGTAAGTCCAGGCAAAAATAGGGCATCCCGGCGAGTCAAAAACAGAATAAAAGACTCGGGCAAAAATAAGGGAAAATAAATAAAAGATGTACACCCGCTGAGTTGAAAAGCCACATTGGACAACTCAGGCAAAAATGGGTATCCCGGTGGACTGAAAACCCGAAAGGGCGATCCACGCAAGATAAGGGAATAAGCGAACAACTGCATTCTGAATTCGTCTGTATCACTTACAACACGGCAAACTTCGAAAGGTTCAAGCTTCGGTCAGAATCAGCCTTCTTCAAAAGCAAGATGAGAAGAACGTCAATGTCATACGAGTCAAAGCAAAAGGGAAGCTCCTTGAAGCGTCATCAACGTTGCCAGCACCTTTTTGTTTCTCGCTTTGTAACAATCTCCTCATTTCAGGGGATCTGTTTCTTTGATTGTATTTTGCCGATTTAGGGCACGCAAACTAATAAAATCAGATTTTCAGTCACATTTCGTCTCGTACATTCTATTTTCATTTGCGAAAATGTCTGATGTCCTTGATATAATGGTTGCATAAATACAGATGCGTCTTTGTCATAACAGGATTGCAGGAATTCAGAGAGCAACATGGGGCATGAGAGTCTCTCCTCAGCAAGCTGTAAAATCATTATGTCTCTCAAACAACATCATCCTCAGCAGGATCCCCCACAGAAATCTCTAAGAGGATCGTTCAGTGATCATTTGTCAGGCAGGGAATCACCTCCCCACAGAGTTGCAGCCTCTATCCAGAAGAGCAATGTCTGAAGATCACACAACAAAGTGACGAAAGCTTCCACGGACCCCAGTTGGGCTCCTCATCACAAGGATAGACCTATCAGTGATCTAATTCCCCAAGCAGAACCATATGTTATTAGATCTACCAATGATCTCATCCCCAGCTGGGATTTCCCTTCAAGCAGATCATCCAGAGATCTTCACAGCAACGGGATCCGAATCCCGGATCGGTACCTTTGCATAATCATAGCATTCACATCATATTTTCCCCCAGAGCGTAGCATTCCGTCTAAAATGGAGCATTACGGCAAAAATCAAACATATTGCATAATCATAAGCCATGTGTCGAACCAAACACTTGTAAATGCTGACATTCCATCAACAATATACAAAATACTTCCCAAAACTCCCCGGCAGAAAGCCAAAGCATCCTCTTTGCACTCACAAATACAGATACACGCTCCTTTTTGCACTCGTCCGTGAAGTCGCCCGAATGTTCTCCACCGACATATACATTTATATACACTTCCCTGACACCCGTCCGTGTCACCCTCCCCAGCATAATGGCTTAAACACTTTGGGAACCAAATACTTGTTTATAATACACTTCTTCCGACACCCGTCCGTGCCATGCTCTCCCCAGCAAGTTGAACACTCGTATGTGTCTCACTCATGTTTACTTATTACAGATACCCGTCCGTATCTTTTACACACCACTCATCTTTCTCGAGATTCAACACTCGTCCGTGTTCTTTGTTAACCAGTTGATACTCGTCTGTATCATCATCTCTGAACATGCGTCAGCGTTTGTTTCTACCGATACTCGTCCGTATCAGAGTCTTAAGGATGCTCGTCCGCATCTTTAACCTACACACGGCGTCAAACACTTATACCCTTTCTTACATTTAGACACTCGTCTGTGCCTACCATTCCCCAGAAGAGTTCTCAGTAAATCGCCAGTAAAAAGCAAATTTCTTTTCTATCTGACATTCGTCCTGTGTCATGATACTCTCGGCAGTCGTACCCTGTCAGGTGATCGTCCTTCACCTTTTGATGATCGTCCTTCATCGTTCCTCCAACGGAGTCTCCACTATTGGAACCTTCTTATCCGACATTCGTCCTATGTCGTGATACTTGAGCAGCCATACCCTGCTAGGTGATCGTCCTTCACCTTCTGATGATCGTCCTTCATCATTCTATCCGATGGTCGTCCCCATCGTTGATCTCTATCCGACATTCGTCTTATGTCGTGATATTTTCGGCAATTGTACCTTGCCAGGTGATTGTCCTTCACCTTAGATGATCGTCCTTCATCTTATCCCTTACAGAGCAGCCGTCCCCTGCTAGGTGATCGTCCTTCGCCTCTGATGAGCGTCCCTCATCATTTTTCTCAACCTGATGGTCGTCCCCATCATTGCCTCTACCTTTATTCCCCGGAGAATCGTGTTACCATACCTGATGGTCGTCCCCATCATAATCTTTTCATTCCCCCAGCATGTCGGTCGTCCCCGTCATTGCTTCGTTCCCGATGGTCGTCCTCCGTCGCCTGCACTTTATAGTCATACTTTACTTCCTTTTATAATCTATATCCCTTTTCTTCTTCATTCAGTGAGTGCAAATCTTGGACTGTCTTTGGTATTCAACCACAAGTTATCTTGTTTGTCTGTTAAGCCGTCGCTTACTTCCTACACAGCTAACTCATGCTTGAATAGGGGCAGCTGTAAACACCCCAAATTTGCCCTCACTCATTTCACCATGGCTGGTGATTCTTTTCATTTGCATAAGTTCAATCATATCATCTCATAGTGCATTTTTGCTTCACTGCATTGGTTCTAAGTCATCTGCATCTAGGGTTTGTGACTTGAGCAATCCCTGAGCTATCTGAGCCACCCCAAAGGTCTTCAATCATTTCAAAAGTGCCCATGTATGTTCAATCATCATATTACATCATCCCAAGATCAAGAAAGTCAAAAATCACAAGAACTGAGGAAAGGCATGGAAGCAGAGCCAAGCTTAACTGCACAGATGACCTAAAATTAGGGTTTTGGTTTCAGAGGTCATAACTCCAAAACACTTTTGGTCATTCTTTTTTCTATTGGTCTCTATATGATATGAGGATCATGCATACCAATTTTCATGAAGAAATTCAATGGGGAAGGCATCTGATCAATAGATGACTTCTTGAGCAAGTCAGTGCAAAATCAGGGCATCTAGGGCCCCCAATCATCCAACCAAAGGGTTGCCTCCATCATTTTGAATGTGTATGATCTTTATTTGATCTTGGAAGAAGTTAGAAGTTCACAAAATTGAAGAATTTCAAGCCATTTGCAAAGTTGCCATTTTGGGAAAGTGACTTGTAATGCAAACTTGCCATTTTGGGAAAGTTTTTCAACCTCCTCTTTTTGATTCAAAAATGCTTCAAATGGAAAATTCTTGGTCATGAAAGTTGTAGATTGGATCCTCCCATTTTCAAAAAGTACAAGAACTTGATCTAATTCATTTTAGAACTAAAGTTATGGCCTTGCAAAGTTAAGAAAAATCACTTAATTTTCACTTTCGTGCCAAAGAGGAAACTTGCAAAAACACTTGCCAAAGCCAAATGGGACCTCTAACTGACTTATAATCATCACAAAAACATCATTCATGACACATAATTCAGATTTTCCCAAATAATCTCTCACTTTCATGCCTTGGATCCCAAGTATCATAAGCCATTTATCATAAAAGTCACAAAGAGGAAAATCTTGCAAGAATGGTTCTTAGGGTTTTGTTTGATCTCTAATCAATCTCAAAGTGTCATAACAACATTATATGGTACACTTTGCTGCAAATTTCCCAAGTGATGTCACATATCCATGACCAAAAGCTTCAAATGCAACAAGTTGTAAAAAAGGCAAAACATGTGACATCTCACCCTTCATCCATTTCAGATCACCTCAGAACATCCCATGGCCCTCCTTGAAGGCAGCTGAACTCAGAGCAGCCCTAAGATAGCTTCTACCATGGCCCATACTTGAAGTACACCTACCATTGACTTTTTGGCCAATTGCCCCATGTCATTCCCACAATTCATGTCACTTCCTCAGACCTCTTCCAATAGTTTAGGGATATGTTATGGATCATAAAACAGGTGGGAGACAAGCTCAGAACACACACAATCAGAATTCACAAAACTTGCAAAAACCTTCATCTCTTCGAAACTCCTCCCACAGCCATAAAACATCAAATTTTTCTTCACCAACAAGTCACATATCATCCATAGAACAAGAATCAACCCTCAAAACAGCCAAAAACATCACATACAAAAACCTCAAAATCTGCTACACCAGAACTGGAACTTCAAAACCAGTCATCCTCAAAGTTTTCTAAGCTTCATATCATCTTCAGGAGGTTCATAGGAGTGGGCTTGCATCAAGGGAGAACCCAGAAAGCTCAGAATCAGAAGGTCCTATCTCAGGTAACATGATGAACATTTTTTTCCAGAAACGAGTTTTTAAGTTCCTAAATGGTTCTTCATGATTCACTGATGATTCTGATATGTTTAGTTTTGAAAATGATCAAGTATTAAGCATGTATGAGCTCTCTGAAATTTTTTGACCTAGAACTAATTTGCTTCGATTCATCTTGAATGTGTGAAATAAATTTGTTTTGGTGGTGATTCTTGTTATGTGATGCGTGGGGTTTAATTCTGGGCAGAGAGATTAGGTTTTAGAGGCTTAGGGAGAGAGATAGCATTTTGAGCTGCCGGAGAAGATGACCGGAGCACTATTCCGGTCATCTGAAAATAATTAGGGCTAACCTCAGGTGATTAGCCAAGTTTGAATGTGGAGCGTTGGATGTGAGATGCGCGCGTGTTTGGAGAGTTGGGATCTGTTCACTTAGCCCTAATTTTTAATTAACTAGGTTAATCTGGATTAATTAGCCAGAGTGCATCTCAGCCACTCGTTTGCACGCTGGTCAACTAGGACTTCCCCAGTTCAAATCCTGTCCATTGGATCAGCTGACTTTCTTCTATCTTCATTTTTTATTTCATTTTAATCCCATTTTGTTTGTCAATTAATTTAAAATACTTAGAAAAATTATAAAAATATTTCCTTCTGCATTTTGTTTTCAAATATTTTTCTCCACCCAAAAATAATTTTTATTTTATTTTTTGCATAAAATTCGTATTTTTAAAATATTTAAATGTTTATTTTAATTAATTAATGGGAATTAATTAATTAAAATAGCATTTAAGTTTCTAAAAATCACCAAAAAAATCATGATGCATTTTGATACATTTATAGACATTATCAAACCCTTCAAACAAATTTCTTTTTGGTTCTTGACCTATTTTGACATTTTTCTTCGGAATTAGGGTCCTTAAAAGTCAATATTTTTGCCCTAACTTGAAAAAATCACATTTGCCTAACCATGAGGAGTTAGATGATGGTTCTTTTTGCATTGCAATCTTCATATCATGTAGTTTCTAGGATAAAATTGGTTTGAATTTATCTTCCATTTTCAATTTGTTGGGCATTTTCCCTTTTGAAGTGCCTTAAAACCTTAGCAAACTTAGGAAAATCATAACTTCCATTAGGTTAAGATTTATGTCTCCTCCTTTGGGCAGTGAACTTGTGTAGGGTTAGGGTTCCTTTGATCCCATTTTCAAATTTTTATCTTGTCATTTGCTTCTGATTTTTAATTTTGCATTGCATCTTGTACATAAACCCTAATTTTTTGCTTTCATTTGCATTCATCTCTCATATGCTTGCATACATGAACTTGCCATGACATTTGGTGCATCCACTTGACTCATAAGACATCTTAGGACACATTAGAATCATGTTTGATCATTGCATCATCCATTTGCCATGTTTTATATCCATTGCATTTCATAGGTTTTCATGAACTTTATTGCTTCTTTTATGCTTCATTTGCATTCCCATCCCTTGTATGATCATCTTCATCCCATGGCATACATTTGCATCATCTCTTTGCATCATTTATACCTTGATCATGCTTCTGGTTTTGGTTTGCATCATTGCATCTTTCCCATTTTCATTCCATTTCATTTCCTTTTGCTAACTTTTCAGGTGGTAAGTCATTGAGAAGTGAATTTGCCTTCACTTCTCATAATCCCTTCTCATCTCTCTTATGCATCCATTGCTGCATTTTAATTTTGTATTAGAGTGAGCTTGCTAATTCATGCTCCTTCCTCACTTTCTTTCTTCAAGCAACTTATCTTCTTAAGTGAAGTAAGTTGTCTTGCTTCCTTCTGCTTCTCCTCCTGCTTCTTCCTTGGTGGCTTTTCTCTTGAAGATCTCTTGCAAGCCTCATAAAACCTAGGAACACCCAAGCATGATCACAATTAGAGTTTTATTAGTCCCCCATTGGTTTTACCTTTGTGTCATCTTTTGAGTCTTCTCTTCTCACCTCATAATCAAGGACTAAACCCTTAAGGCTTTAAGGCTTTGTGATTAGGGTTATGCCTGCATCCTTCTATTAGGATGGAGTGTATAAATTTAATCCTAAGTGTTAAAACCTTAATGTGTTTAAATCCTTTAATCAATTCATCTAATAATCACTAAGACATCAAGCTTGTAACTTGGGCCTTGCATTAGGGTTCTAATTCTTCCTTAACTGGTTAAGAAGGACTAACCCTAGTGTTAATGGACAAGTCCCCCTCAAGTTGTCTTACAAACCATAAAATTCACTTCTTAAATCTTACCATTAACTAAAATCCATTTTAATAAAGGCTTTGTTTTGTCATGAGGTTAATCCCTAATCATGGATTAAGTTGAGGAGCCTTCCTCAGCTTAAATGTTCTCATCTATTATCCTTCTATTAGGATGGTGTAATGAGTCAATTAAATCTTTGATCATGGCTTAAACTCATTACTTAACACTAAACAAAATCCAAAAACATCTAAATAATAACAAGTGGGTTAATGATCTTAATCTTACATCATGGTGATTAAGTGTGAGGTGCTTACTTCACACTTAAGGTATTCTCATTACCCCTAATCAGAGGGAGGATGTGATGAGTTTACTAACCCTTGGTTTATGCTTAAGCTCATTAACTTATGACAAACTCAAAAATCAATAAAAGATTGAAAACACAAAAACAAACAATAATCGTCTCCTCCGGGATTCTTTTCTCACCTCATTCACTCACAAACGAGAACTTGCTTCTTCCGTCTAACGCAAGACAGTTAGCACCTGAGCCAGACAGGTCATACACTTGAGCATAGACAAGCAAGCAGTTCACAAGTCAATTTATCTTTCAGTCTCCTTGAGTCAAACTACGGTGTTCTGACTTCCTCATTGCACGAGAGGATACGTAGGCATAACTTAACAGTTATCGAACAAAAGTATCTGTATATTCCCCCTCTTCCAGCATTATTCTTTAAGCCTCATAGTCTTGAGCTTCATTCATTTCTTACACTGACACTTATCTTATTCACTTCATATTTCTTCTAGCACTGACACTTGCATTCTTTTTCCAGCTTTTAGCACACAAATAGCATTGACACTACCCCTTTAAAACACAAATCATCTAAGCGTGGATCCCGTCGAGTACCGCGGACAATCTGGGTGCTAATACCTTCCCAGGCTGTAACCAACCCCCTTTCTCAATTTCTCTGGTTCGCGACCGTCTTATCCATCTCTTTCTAGGTTTATGCAGCATTACCTTTCCTTCGGGATAAAAATGCCTAGCTGGCGACTCTTTTCATTCTCCCTCTTTCGCCGACCGTTCGCGTCTGTACCCCTCTTGGCCCTGTGTCATTTGGTGGGAGCGACAGCTTGGCGACTCTGCTGGGGACCTTTATATTGTAACCAGGGCTTCTGGTTCTTTTTGTGGGTTCCTCCTAGCGCTTGTTTGATTTGTGTTTACTGGGGTGTTATGTGCTATATGTGTTTATGTATTTATTTTATTGCTTTATGTACAGTCTTGTTTATTGCTTTCTTTACAGTTTTATACATCATACAATCATACTGTCATTTGCTGGATCTGGTTTGCTGTTTTGGTGGGTGGGGTTCCATTGAGAGTTTTAGGTCCTATACCTGGGACCTGAGTGACACCTAGGCTAGAGTGGTTCATGTTCTTTCCCATTCCATTTCGGTCTAGTGCGGGAATATGAAACACGGTTCAGATGTGGGTTTCTTCTTGAGAACTCTGTGCTACAGATTTCCTGTAGTGCTAGGGCTATCTGGGAAGCCTGCTTTGTCTGGATGACCGTTACTATGACCTTCAGAAACTGAGGTGAATTAGAGGAGGATCTTTTATGGTTATTGTAAACACTGTACTTCCGGGTTAGAAGTGTTTACACTTCTCATAACTGATCCAAGTCTGAGGATCCATGTTCTAGAACCATACCTGTGAGGGGGTTGGGCTGTTTACAGGTTTGCAGGTACCCTTGGCCACATCATACCCTGTTACTATTTTGTCTAAGAATACTCCACTTTGGACAGTTCTTGTGATTAACCCTGGACATGTGACTCTTTATTTGAGTCCCCCACCCTGGTTACTGGATTTCTAAGCCTTCATCTGGACTTTTGAACATACATGGGCCTATATCAAGACAGATAATCAGATCCAGCTTGATCACAAACCCTTGCATATCATTTGCATATATCATCACTGCATCATTTAACATTTGTTTATTTGCTTTTCAGGGTATCCATTTCACTGTATCTTGGTTTTGGTTTTGACCCCTTCTTCTGCAAAGACCTCTGCTTCAGTTGTCTTCATCAGTCACCTGCTTCAGCTATCCTCATCCTCACCAACATCAGCCTATTAGTGGCTCATCTCCAGTATCAGTCTTAATCTCCATCAACACTTATCTTCAGTTTCTTCAGCAGCACTCATGACTACTCCCAAGAAAAGAAACATATCCTACCATTTCTTTGAGCCTGTGTTGGCTGGTATCAGGCAGGTCCAGTCACTCATCACACCTGATTATATCCCTCTGTTCAGAGAGCACCATGGAGGTATCCTGGATATGGTCATGGACCTTGACCCTTCTCAGAGGAGCATGATCCACACATGCTTGCAGTTTTATGACCCTCCTTTGAGATGCTTCACATTTCCAGACTTCCAGTTAGGGCCTTTACTGGAAGATTTTTCTTTATTGATTGGAGTACCTATCAGAGGTGGAATTCCTTTCAACCCAGAAATGCCAGCTCCCAGAAATGAAGAAATAGCAAAGGCATTATATCTGGAGCCTGCCTTGATTGAGCAAAGTATGACCACAAAGGCTGGAATCCCTAGCTTGCACTTAGACTTCTTGATTTCTCAGGCCATCCTAAAAGCTTCATTGGGAGAATGGAAGGCAGTCTGTGCATTGTTAACCCTCAGCATATATGGGGTTATACTATTTGCAGATGAGCCTAAATTTGTCAGCAAAAATGCTATCCATTTGTTTCTTCTGAAGAACCCAGTGCCCACATTACTAGGAGATTTCTACTACTCCATTCATCAGAGGAATGAGAAACAAAGGGGGAAGTTGGTAAGATGTTGTGCCCCTTTGTTTTACACTTGGCTGCTCAGACACCTGCCTAAGTCAGATGCCTTCCTGAATCCCCACCAACGGAAGAATTGGGCCAAGAGGCTCATTGCCTTAACTTCAGATGATGTTAGATGGTGCACCCAGAGCACCAGAGGCAAGGACATTATCACCAGTTGTGGACAATACCCAAATGTGCCTCTGATAGGAGTAAAGGGTTGCATCAATTACAATCCTTTGTTGTTTAAGAGACAACTAGGCTATGCTTTGGTTCACCCTCCTAGAGGGCAAGACTTAGCTGATACCTTGTATTGTGAAGTGAAACCTAATTCAGCTGTTGTCAGACAGGCATCCTGGGTTTGGGACAACATCCAGACAAAGGGGGTAGTTATCCTTGGAAGATATAATAATGTTGCTTCAGCTCAATACTATTATTGGTCCCGTACTAGAGCTCAAATTACTGGAATGCCTTTTATCTTGGAAGACATACCTGGGCCATCCACAGTGCAGCCAGCAGCAACTGTCAGCCTAGAAGAATTTGAGAAGCTGAAGGAGAGGAATGAGAACCTATCTCAAGCCTTGAAGAAGACTCTCTGGGAAATAAGTGATGGTCGTCTGGATATTGAGAGGTTGGAGAAGCTTAGGGTGGAGCATCTCACCAAAATTGAGAAGACAAAGGACTATATCAGGAAAGCAAGAGCTGGAGAACAGATATTGAAGAATGCTTGTAAGGAGGCTAAGATTCAGAAAGCTAGGGCTGAGCACTATCTATAGGAGAGTCAGGCTAGGTTGGTCAGGATCACCGAAGCCCGTACACAAGAAGACCAGAAGACTCAAGCCAAGATTGAACAGCTAGAGGCCAATGAGAAGAAGCAGCAGGAAGCTTTGATGGCAGCCCAGAAAGAGATTTCAGAGTTGAAGCTTAGAGCAGGATTGAAGAGATCAAAGGACCAGGACAGGCATAAGAAACTGACCACTGCCATTGCTACCAGGAACCTCCTCATTAGGACCATTACAGAGCACCCAACTGATCCAGTGACTGAGGCACTCTTGAAGGAGGTCAGAGAGGATGAGTTTGGACTGGATGTTTGATTGTTTGTTTGTTGTTATTTCCATTTGATGTACTTTTCCTTTTATTGTATTTTGACCCTCCATGGGCATGTGTTGTAAAAACAAACTATCTATTGTTCACCATTTGTAATATATTTTAGTTTGTTTCCATTTGGGCTTTTCTCTCAACAACATCAAGCATCTTCCTCGAGGTCTGGAAAGGTCAAAACCAAGAACCAAACCTGATACCTTGGAAAACAAATAGGCATACTGCATTGCATACTAACCTTTGTGTTTGTTTTTGTAGGTTTTGTTATTATCTTTGTTTCTAACTTTGTTGTGACTTCAGGAAACATTGCTCGTCGCCGAGTGTTCCCTGTCAACCGCACGCACCGGTACCTGACTCGCAACAACCTTCCTGGTATTCAAATTGAACAAGTACAGCAGGATCTGACTGAGGTCAGTAATCAGATGACCAATGAGAGGTTGGAGATGAGAAATCAGATGTCTCAATTCATGGCAGTAATGACTGGCCTAGCACAGAGTCAGGAGAGGTTGAGAGAGCTGGTGGAGAGGCAAACTCCTGAGGAGCCTCACCTTGGAACAGGAGGAACTAGTAACAATGAATGGGGCCAGCCTCGTATTGACCCACCAGTATTTGGGCCTCATCTGGATCCAGATGTTAACATCCCAAGAAATGTGCAAGGTAATACTGCTGGGGGAAGAATCTTGCAAGAAGATCCCCAAGAAGAACAGTTTACTGTTATGGGGGCTGGAGATGAAGTATATGACAGGAGATTGGACGAAATTGCTGAGAAGTTAAGATCTTTGGAGTCTCAGAATTCTTTGGGCTTCGATGTGATGGACATGGGCCTAGTGGATGGGGTGAGAATTCCCCATAAGTTCAAACCTCCATGCTTTGAAAAATACAATGGTACCTCCTGTCCACGCACTCACCTGCAGTCTTTCTTGGGAAGACTCAAAGCGTATACTATGGATGAAAAATTGTGGATGTTCTACTTTGAAGATAGTCTGACTGGGGCCTCCAGAGAGTGGTATTCACATTTGTTTAGGGCTACCATAAGATGCTGGAAGGATTTGGCTGAAGCTTTCATCCGTCAATATCAATACAACCTAGACATGGCTCCCAATAGAACTCTTCTAATGGGCATGTCTCAGTCTTCTAGAGAGAGCTTCAGGGAATATGCCCAAAGGTGGAGACAGTTTGCTGCTGCTGTCCAACCACCCATGTCAGAAAGGGAAATGGCTGACCTGTTCATGAATACATTGCAAGGGACCTATATTGATAGATTGGCTGCCTTCTCCTCTACTAGTTTTGCTGATGTGGTCATAGCTGGTGAGAGGATTGAAAGTCTCTTAAAGATGGGCAAAATTTCCGACAGTGGAGCAAGTTCGTCCAGCAATCCCCGAAGAGCCGGTGAGACAAATTCCATTCATGCAAACAGGGGCAGGCCTCAGTATGCACACCGATCAGTAGCAGCTGTTACCATTCCAGCTCCAATGCCACAACAATCATCATATCCTCAACAACAACAACCACAGTATCAACAATAGGTTCATTATCCGCAACAGAGGTCGTACAACAACAGCAACAACAACCAACAATAGCGTCCTTTCCAACAAAGACCATCACATGCAAATAGGGTGATTGACCCAATCCCAATGCTATATGTTGTACTCTTGCCCAACTCTTGAAGCTCAACCTGGTTGAGTTAAAGACATTGGCACCTCCAGATCCCACCAATATGCCAAAGAATTATGACGCGAATGCCAGGTGTGCATTCCAGTCAAACGCACCAGGGCATAATACTGAAAAATGCAGGGCCTTACAGATGAAAGTCCAAGACCTGGTGGACTCAAAAGCTCTCAACTTTGCACCTCCTCCGAATGTCACAAGAAATCCAATGCCTAGTCACAACGGGCCTAGGATCAATGCTATTGAGGAAGGCAAACCATCCACCTTAATCACCAGTGTTGCACAAATTCGAACACCTTTGGTTGAAATCAAAGCTCAGCTTTTAGAATGCCAAATGTTCCCCGGGTGTGAGCTCGGCTGTGGGTATTGCAATATTGCAGTCAATGGGTGTGAAAGGCTGAGAAACGGCATAGATGGTCTTATTAAGGATGGTATTCTTCAGATTACGACAACAGCGCCTACAACTTCAACAATTCCTTCATCAACAATCCCAGATACTCCTACAACGTCAGCAACCATTGTTCCAACGGATTCTACTACAACTCCAACAACTGCTCAATCAATCACTTCAACGGATGCAAGTTCAGTTACCATTCCTGCTACAACTGCAACACTCATTCAGTCGGCGGTACCTTCTACAACATCAGCAACAGTTAATGAAAGCGTCTCAACGGTTACAATTTACTATGATCCCGCAAATGTTCCTTCCAACAATTCACAACAAAATGCTACTCCTGTCAGAGCACCAGTTACCATATACTATGATCCACACACCATTGTGGTCCCCTCTGCAGCTGCTATCAGTCCAGTTACTATCACAGTGCCTGGGCCAGTTCCTTACGAAAGCAATAATGCCATCCCTTGGCATTATGGCTCAGATCTATACTGCGAGGGGCAGAAAATCACTTTGGAATCGTCAACTTCATCACCTCTGATAGACAATGTGGGGGGAGGCGGAGGCTTCACTAGAAGCGGACGTCTCTTTGCCTCGCAAATTCCAAGACCCATTGCCGAAGCAGAAGCTGCTGCCAAGGCAAAAGGGAAGAGCATGGTGCAAGAAGAACAAGTTGTCAAAGAAACTGTGAAGACTCCTTTTGATCAAGAGGTTGATGAATTCATGAGAATCATCAAGAAGAGTGATTACAAGGTGGTAGACCAGCTTCACCAAACGCCTTCCAAGATCTCCATACTATCATTGCTAATGTGCTCCGAGGCTCACCGGAATGCACTATTAAAGGTCCTACACGCAGCTTATGTGCCGGAGGAGATTACCGTCAATTAGTTAGAAGCTGTGGTGGGAAATGTCAACGCTAGTCATGGACTAGGTTTTACCAACACTGATTTGACGGTGGAAGGTCACAATCACAACAAGGCTTTGCACATTACCTTGGAGTGTAAGGGTGCAGTTCTTTCTCACGTACTGGTAGACACAGGGTCATCCCTCAATGTCCTACCCAAGAAAGCCCTTGTGAAGCTGGAGTATGACGGATTGGCACTACGCCCAAGTAACTTGGTAGTGAAAGCCTTTGACGGTTCTAAAAGATCAGTTCTGGGAGAGATAGAATTACCAATAATGATTGGCCCACAAGTGTTCAAAACGACCTTCTTTGTGATGGATATTCAGCCTGCCTACAACTGTCTATTGGGTAGACCATGGATACACGCCGTTGGCGCCGTGACATCAACCCTTCACCAGAAGTTAAAATTCGAGTGGGAGGGCCAGGTCATTACTATTTGTGGGGAAGAGGATATTTTTGTCAGCCAGCTGGCTACCTTTAAATACATTGAGATGGATGGGGAGATCCATGAAACCATGAGCCAAGGGTTTGATGCCCTTAATATTAATGAGACATCTGTTGTGCTGGAAACTTCCATTACCTCTTACCAACAAGCCCGGAAGGTTGTTGAAGAGGGTACTGCTCAAGGCTAGGGCAAGCTGCTGCCGGTCGAGAAGAAAGAAGACCGATTCGGGTTGGGTTACAGACCAACTCGGCAAGATCAATCAGAGGCTGCAACGGGGCCAAATTTGTTAGCGGGGGGATGCTCACCCCGGATGTTGTGAATAGCTTGGAAGATGAGTCAGAAGACGAGCGCAACCTGGAAAGCTGGATACGTCCAAGGATCCCGGGGAGCCATGTCTCAAACTGGTCTTCCCAGGAAATTATAAGAGTTACTCCCGCAGAGTAATTATTATTTCCTGTGTTTTAAAGCATGCATCAAGTCCTGCATCTTGCCCAAGATGTCAGGACTCATTTTGTAATCGGGCCATCTTGTATTTTGTGCAAAGATCAATTAATGAATATCAGGACATCTTTTGCAAATGAGTCTTTTCTTTTCCGCTCACTGTTTTTCATTTTTCATTTTTTGTACAAAAATAAAATGGCAATGTTTTTCAAAATAATAACTTCATTTTCACTTTTTCTAAACAAGATAAAACTGATCACTAAAATGAACAAATCTAAACCATTGCAGAGAATACCCTCCAGACTACACCGACAACGGCACCGCTATGACTTCGTATGACTTTGACAATCCAATTAATCAAGCTGATGAAGGGGTTGAAGAAGATTATGAGCTACCTGAAGAGCTAGCCCGGTTGTTGAGACAAGAGGAGAAGGTTATCACTCCTCATCAGGAGGAAGTTGAAACGGTTAATCTTGGTACAGAAGAAGACTTGAAAGAAGTTAAAATCGGGGCCTGCCTACAAGATTCAGTAAAAGGGCAACTGATTGACATGCTTCAGGAGTATGTAGATGTTTTTGCTTGGTCTTATCAGGATATGCCAGGGTTGGACACCGACATTGTCATGCACAAGCTGCCTTTGAAAGAAGATTGTCCGCCAGTAAAACAGAAACTGCGCCGTACTCGCCCAGATATGGCAATGAAGATAAAAGAAGAGGTACAGAAACAGTGGGACGCCGGTTTCCTTGCTGTGACCAGTTACCCGTCGTGGGTTGCTAACATTGTACCTGTGCCTAAGAAGGATGGCAAAGTAAGGATGTGTGTGGATTACCGAGATCTGAACAGAGCTAGCCCGAAAGATGACTTCCCATTACCTCACATTGATGTATTGGTTGATAATACGGCTCAGTTCTCGGTGTTCTCCTTCATGGATGGATTTTCAGGATATAATCAGATCAAGATGTCACCTGAAGACATGGAAAAGACAACTTTCATCACACCCTGGGGCACATTCTGTTATAAGGTGATGCCATTCGGATTGAAGAATGCGGGTGCCACTTATCAACGGGCTATGGTAACGTTATTCCATGACATGATCCATAAAGAAATTGAATGTTAAGTGGATGACATGATTACCAAGTCCCTCAGAGAAGAAGACCACCTGGTGAATCTGTTAAAGCTATTCAAGCGTCTGAGGAAGTACCAACTGAAGTTAAACCACAACAAGTGCACATTCGGGGTGCGATCCGGTAAGCTGCTGGGTTTTATTGTAAGTGAGAAGGGAATTGAAGTTGACCCTAACAAAGTTAAAGCCATTCAAGAAATGCCTGCACCGAAGACAGAAAAAGAAGTTCGGGGGTTCTTAGGTAGATTGAACTACATTTCACGGTTCATATCTCACCTTACTGCAACCTGTGAACCTTTGTTCAAGTTGTTGAGAAAAGAACAAACGGTCAGGTGGAAAGAAGACTGCCAGAAGGCTTTTGACAAAGTCAAGGAATACTTACAAGAGCCTCCAATCCTTATGCCTCCAGTTGAAGGAAGACCCCTAATAATGTACTTAACAGTATTAGAAGAGTCAATGGGGTGTGTGCTGGGCCAGCATGACGATTCTGGTCGAAAAGAGTATGCAATATACTACCTAAGCAAAAAGTTTACCGACTGTGAACAACGTTATTCACTGCTCGAGAAAACTTGATGTGCTTTAGCGTGGGCTGCTCGCCGACTGAGACAGTATATGTTGACCCACACTACCTTATTGATCTCCAAGATGGATCCAGTTAAGTACATTTTTGAGAAGCCAACACTTACCGGACGGGTTGCAAGATGGCAAATGATTCTCACGGAATATGATATCCAGTACACATCTCAGAAAGCCATCAAAGGCAGTGTATTGTCTGATTATCTCGCTGAGCAACCCATTGATGATTACCAGCCTATGAGATTTGACTTCCCCGATGAAGACATCATGTTCATAAAAGCAAAAGATCATGAAGAGCCCGTTCACACTGAAGCGCCTGACCCAGAAGAAGAATGGACTATGATGTTTGATGGGGCTGTTAATATGAATGGTCGTGGTGTTGGTGCAGTACTCATTACACATAAAGGAGTTCACATGCCTTTCTCGGCAAAACTCACTTTTAACTGCACTAACAACGAAGCTGAATACGAAGCTTGCATTATGGGTCTTGAGGAAGCCATTGACCTCAAGATCAAGACTTTGATTGTATTCGGAGATTCAGCTCTAGTAATTAATCAAACCAACGGCAAATAGTACACCCACCAAGATCATCTGATACCCTATCGGGATTATACAAGGAGGTTATTGACTTTCTTCACTGCAGTCAAGTTTGAGTATATCCCCCGAGATGAAAATCAGTTTGCAGATGCTCTGGCTACCATTTCATCCATGATCAAAGTTCAAGCTGCCAACTTTGTGCCTCGGATTTTAGTATCCATACTTGACAGGCCAGCATACGTATTCTCAGCAGATGTTGTTAAAGATTATAAGCCTTGGTTTCACGACATCAAATGCTTCTTTGAGGATCAAACATACCCACCTGGGGCATCTTCCAATGATAAGAAGACATTAAGAAGGCTTGCTGGTAGTTTCTTCCTGAATGCTGATGGCTCCCTGTATAAGAGGAACTTTGATATGGTACTTCTTAGATGTGTTGATAAGGCAGAAGCGGACTTGTTAATGCATGAGGTGCACGAAGGATCTTTTGGTACCCATGATGGAGGGCATGCTATGGCTAAAACGTTGTTGAGATCAGGCTATTACTGGATCACAATGGATGCAGACTGTTGTGCCTATGCCAGAAAATGCCATAAATGCCAGATTTATGCAGATAAAGTGCATGTGCCTCCAAACCCCCTGAATGTGATGTCTTCACCCTGGCCCTTTGCCATGTGGGGCATTGATATGATTGGCAAGATTGAACCGACTGCTTCAAATGGCCACAGATTCATCCTGATAGCCATTGATTATTTCACTAAGTGGGTTGAAACAGCTTCCTATGCAAATGTCACCAAGCAAGTGGTAGCCCGGTTCTTGAAGAGAGACATCATCTGTCGGTATGGGGTTCCCGAGAGGATCATTACTGATAATGGTTCCAATTTAAACAACAAAATGATGGCAGAACTATGTCGGGACTTCAAGATCCAACACCACAATTCTTCTCCTTACAGGCCAAAGATGAATGGCGTTGTAGAGGCAGCTAACAAGAATATCAAGAAGATTGTGCAGAAGATGGTGGTCACCTACAAAGACTGGCATGAAATGCTACCATTTTTCTTGCATGGGTACCATACGTCAATCAGAACGTCCACTGGGGCAACACCGTATCAACTTGTGTATGGTATGGAGGCGGTCCTACCTGTTGAAGTTGAATTACCCTCCTTGCGGGTACTGATGGATGTTAAGCTGAATGAAGCAGAATGGGTCCGGTCCCGATACGAACAACTGAGCCTGATTGAAGAGAAGAGATTGGCTGCAATTTGTCATGGACAGCTGTATCAGAAGAGAATGAAGAAAGCCTTTGATCAGAAAGTCAGACTTTGAGAGTACCAAGTAGGAGATCTTGTGCTGAAAAGGCTCCTTCCTCCTCATACAGACCACAGGGGCAAGTGGACGCCGAATTATGATGGTCCATTCATAGTAAAGAAAGTTTTCTCTGGTGGAGCACTGATGCTCAGTACTATGGATTGTGAAGACTTCTTGTCCCCTGTGAATTCAGATGCAGTTAAAAAATACTTCGCATAAAATGACCCGCTGGACATAAAAACAGAATGTAAGTCCAGGCAAAAATAGGGCATCCCGGCGAGTCAAAAACAGAATAAAAGACTCGGGAAAAAATAAGGGAAAATAAATAAAAGATGTACAGCCGCTGAGTTGAAAAGCCACATTGGACAACTCAGGCAAAAATTGGTATCCCGGTGGACTGAAAACCCGAAAGGGCGATCCACACAAGATAAGGGAATAAGCGAACAACTGCATTCTGAATTCGTCTGTATCACTTACAACACAGCAAACTTCGAAAGGTTCAAGCTTCGGTCAGAATCAGCCTTCTTCAAAATCAAGATGAGAAGAACGTCAATGTCATACGAGTCATAGCAAAAGGGAAGCTCCTTGAAGCGTCATCAACGTTGCCAGCACCTTTTTGTTTCTCAATTTGTAACAATCTCCTCATTTTAGGGGATCTGTTTCTTTGACTGTATTTTGCCAATTCAGCGCACGCAAATTAATAAAATCATATTTTCAGTCACATTTCGTCTCGTACATTCTATTTTCATTTGCAAAAATGTCTGATGTCCTTGATATAATGGTTGCATAAATACAGATGCGTCTTTTCTAAATTTCATGCTTGCGGGAAATGTTTCTTACTTACTCCCGGGAATTTCTAAACTCCTATGATGGAATCCAGTAAGGGATACCTCGGGATACTTGTACGTTTCTTTGTCATAACAGGATTGCAGGAATTCAGAGAGCAACATGGGGCATGAGAGTCTCTCCTCAGCAAGCTGTCAAATCATTATGTCTCT
Source organism: Lathyrus aphaca (assembly GCA_963966055.1). Lineage (NCBI taxonomy): Eukaryota > Viridiplantae > Streptophyta > Magnoliopsida > Fabales > Fabaceae > Lathyrus > Lathyrus aphaca. The sequence goes on along the minus strand of OZ014519.1, from coordinate 502,864,349 downwards.
CAAACAACATCATCCTCAGCAGGATCCCCACAGAAATCTCTAGGAGGATCGTTCAGTGATCATTTGTCAGGCAGGGAATCACCTCCCCACAGAGTTGCAGCCTCTATCCAGAAGAGCAATGTCTGAAGATCACACAACAAAGTGACGAAAGCTTCCACGGACCCCACCTGGGCTCCTCATCACAAGGATAGACCTATCAGTGATCTAATTCCCTAAGCAGAACCATATGTTATTAGATCTACCAATGATCTCATCCCCAGCTAGGATTTCCCTTCAAGCATATCATCCAGAGATCTTCACAGCAACGGGATCCGAATCCCGGATCGGTACCTTTGCATAATCATAGCATTCACATCATATTTTCCCCCAGAGCGTAGCATTCCGTCTAAAACGGAGCATTACGGCAAAAATCAAACATATTGCATAATCATAAGCCATGTGTCGAACCAAACACTTGTAAATGCTGACATTCCATCAACAATATACAAAATACTTCCCAAAACTCCCCGGCAGAAAGCCAAAGCATCCTCTTTGCACTCACAATTATAGATACATGCTCCTTTTTGCACTCGTCTGTGTCATCATTCCCTAGTGATGTCGCCCGAACGTTCTCCACCGACAGATACATTTATATACACTTCCCTGACACCCATATGTGTCACCCTCCCCAGCATAATGGCCTAAACACTTTGGGAACCAAATACTTGTTTATAATACACTTCTTCCGACACCCGTCCGTGCCATGCTCTCCCCAGCAAGTTGAACACTCGTATGTGTCTCACTCATGTTTACTTATTACAGATACCCGTCCGTATCTTGTACACACCACTCATCTTTCTCGAGATTCAACACTCGTCCGTGTTCTTTGTTAACCAGTTGATACTCGTCCGTATCATCATCTCTGAACATGCGTCAGCGTTTGTTTCTACCGATACTCGTCCGTATCAGAGTCTTAAGGATGCTCGTCCGCATCTTTAACCTACACACGGCGTCAAACACTTATACCCTTTCTTACATTTAGACACTCTTCTGTGCCTACCATTCCCCAGAAGAGTTCTCAGCAAATCGCCAGTAAAAAGCAAATTTCTTTTCTATCTGACATTCGTCCTGTGTTATGATACTCTCGGCAGTCGTACCCTGCCAGGTGATCGTCCTTCACCTTTTGATGATCGTCCTTCATCGTTCCTCCAGCGGAGTCTCCACTATTGGAACCTTCTTATCCGACATTCGTCCTATGTCATGATACTTGAGCAGTCGTACCCTGCTAGGTGATCGTCCTTCACCTTCTGATGATCGTCCTTCATCATTTTATCCGATGGCCGTCCCCATCGTTGATCTCTATCCGACATTCGTCTTATGTCGTGATATTTTCGGAAACTGTACCTTGCCAGGTGATCGTCCTTCACCTTAGATGATTGTCCTTCATCTTATCCCTTACAGAGCAGCCGTCCCCTGCTAGGTGATCGTCCTTCGCCTCTGATGACCGTCCCTCATCATTTTTCTCAACCTGATGGTCGTACCCATCATTGCCTCTACCTTTAATCCCCGGAGAATCTTGTTACCATACCTGATGGTCGTCCCCATCATAATCTTTTCATTCCCCCAGCATGTCGGTCGTCCCCGTCATTGCTTCGTTCCCGATGGTCGTCCTCCGTCGCCTACACTTTATAGTCATACTTTACTTCCTTTTATAATCTATATCCCTTTTCTTCTTCATTCAGTGAGTGCAAATCTTGGAATGTCTTTGGTATTCAACCACAAGTTATCTTGTTTGTCTGTTAAGCCGTCGCTTACTTCCTACACAGCTAACTCATGCTTGAATAGGGGCAGCTGTAAACACCCCAAATTTGCCCTCACTCATTTCACCATGGCTGGTGATTCTTTTCATTTGCATAAGTTCAATCATATAATCTCATAGTGCATTTTTGCTTCACTGCATTGGTTCTAAGTCATCTGCATCTAGGGTTTGTGACTTGAGCAATCCCTGAGCTATCTGAGCCACCCCAAAGGTCTTCAATCATTTCAAAAGGTCCCATGTATGTTCAATCATCATATTACATCATCCCAAGATCAAGAAAGTCAAAAATCACAAGAACTGAGGAAAGGCATGGAAGCAGAGCCAAGCTTAACTACACAGATGACCTAAAATTAGGGTTTTGGTTTCAGAGGTCATAACTCCAAAAAACTTTTGGTCATTCTTGTTTCTATTGGTCTCTATATGATATGAGGATCATGCATACCAATTTTCATGAAGAAATTCAATGGGGAAGGCATCTGATCAATAGATGACTTCTTGAGCAAGTCAGTGCAAAATTAGGGCATCTAGGGCCCCCAATCATCCAACCAAAGGGTTTCCTCCATCATTTTGAATGTGTATGATCTTTATTTGATCTTGTAAGAAGTTAGAAGTTCACAAAATTGAAGAATTTCAAGCCATTTGCAAAGTTGCCATTTTGGGAAAGTGACTTGTAATGCAAACTTGCCATTTTGGGAAAGTTTTTCAACCTCCTCTTTTTGATTCAAAAATGCTTCAAATGGAAAATTCTTGGTCATGAAAGTTGTATATTGGATCCTCCCATTTTCAAAAAGTACAAGAACTTGATCTAATTCATTTTAGAACTAAAGTTATGGCCTTGCAAAGTTGAGAAAAATCACTTAATTTTTACTTTCGTGCCAAAGAGGAAACTTGCAAAAACACTTGCCAAAGCTAAATGGGACCTCTAACTGACTTCTAATCATCACACAAACATCATTCATGACACATAATTCAGATTTGCATTCATCTCTCATATGCTTGCATACATGAACTTTCCATGACATTTGGTGCATCCACTTGACTCATAAGACATCTTATGACACATTAGAATCATGTTTGATCATTGCATCATCAATTTGCCATGTTTTGTATCCATTGCATTTCATAAGTTTTCATGAACTTTCATGCTTCTTTTATGCTTCATTTGCATTCCCATCCCTTGTATGATCATCTTCATCCCATGACATACATTTGCATCATCTTTTTGCATCATTTATACCTTGATCATGCTTCTGGTTTTGGTTTGCATCATTTCATCTTTCCCATTTTCATTCCATTTCATTTCCTTTTGCTAACTTTTCAGGTGGTAAGTCATTGAGAAGTGAATTTGCCTTCACTTCTCATAATCCCTTCTCATCTCTCTTATGCATCCATTTCTGCATTTTACTTTTGTATTAGAGTGAGCTTGCTCATTCATGCTCCTTCCTCACTTTCTTTCTTCAAGCAACTTATCTTCTTAAGTGAAGTAAGTTGTCTTTCTTCCTTCTGCTTCTCCTCCTGCTTCTTCCTTGGTGGCTTTTCTCTTGAAGATCTCTTGCAAGCCTCATAAACCCTAGGAACACCCAAGCATGATCACAATTAGAGTTTGATTAGTCCCCCATTGGTTTTACCTTTGTGTCATCCTTTGAGTCTTCTCTTCTCACCTCATAATCAAGGACTAAACCCTTAAGGCTTTAAGGCTTTGTGATTAGGGTTATGCCTGCATCCTTCTATTAGGATGGAGTGTATAACTTTAATCCTAAGTGTTAAACCCTTAATGTGTTTAAATCCTTTAATCAATTCATCTAATAATCACTAAGACATCAAGCTTGTAACTTGGGCCTTGCATTATGGTTCTAATTCTTCCTTAACTGGTTAAGAAGGACTAACCCTAGTGTTAATGGACAAGTTCCCCTCAAGTTGTCTTACAAACCATAAAATTCACTTCTTAAATCTTACCATTAACTAAAATCCATTTTAATAAAGGCTTTGTTTTGTCATGAGGTTAATCCCTAATCATGGATTAAGTTGAGGAGCCTTCCTCAGCTTAAATGTTCTCATCTATTATCCTTCTATTAGGATGGTGTAATGAGTCCATTAAATCTTTGATCATGGCTTAAACTCATTACTTAACACTAAACAAAATCCAAAAACATCTAAATAATAACAAGTGGGTTAATGATCTTAATCTTACATCATGGTGATTAAGTGTGAGGTGCTTACTTCACACTTAAGGTATTCTCATTACCCCTAATCAGAGGGAGGATGTGATGAGTTTACTAACCCTTGATTTAGGCTTAAGCTCATTAACTTATGACGAACTCAAAAATAAATAAAAGATTGAAAACACAAAAATAAACAATAATCGTCTCCTCCGGGATTCTTTTCTCACCTCATTCACTCACAAACGAGAACTTGCTTCTTCCGTCTAACGCAAGACAGTTAGCACCTGAGCCAGACAGGTCATACACTTGAGTATAGACAAGCAAGCAGTTCACAAGTCAATTTATCTTTCAGTCTCCTTGAGTCGAACTACGGTGTTCTGACTTCCTCATTGCACGAGAGGATACGTAGGCATAACTTAACAGTTATCGAACAAAAGTCTCTGTATATTCCCCCTCTTCCAGCATTATACTTTAAGCCTCATAGTCTTGAGCTTCATTCATTTCTTACAATGACACTTATCTTATTCACTTCACATTTCTTCTAGCACTGACACTTGCATTCTTTTTCCAGCTTTTAGCACACAAATTGCATTGACACTACCCCTTTAAAACACAAATCATCTAAGCGTGGATCCCGTCGAGTACGGAGGACAATCTGGGTGCTAATACCTTCCCAGGTTGTAACCAACCCCCTTTCTCAGTTTCTCTGGTTCGCGACCGTCTTATCCATCTCTTTCCAGGTTTATGCAGCATTACCTTTCCTTCGGGATAATAATGCCTAGCTGGCGACTCTTTTCATTCTCCCTCTTTCGCCGATCGTTCGCGTCTGTACCCCTCTTGGCCCTGTGTCGTTTGGTGGGAGCGACAGGGTCGTCATACCATCCTTTTGGTGGTAACGATTATTTTAATTTTCATTCACCTGGTTTTCCTTTTGGTGGAGGGGGTCGTCATACCATCCATTTGTTGGTAGCGATATTTATTTTTCAGCCACTCAGTTTTCCTTTGGTGACGGGGGTCGTCTTATCATCCTTTTGGTGATAGCGATTATTTTAATTTTCTATCACTCGGCATCCAGATCGATCGTCGAAGATCAAGTGTCGGGGTCGTCATACCATCATTTTGGTGGTAACGATTATTTGATTTTCTGTCACTCGGCATCCAGATCGATCGTCGAAGATCAAGTGTCGGGGGTAGTCATACCATCCTTTTGGTGGTAGCGATTATTTTAATTTTCTGTCACTCGGTATCCAGATCAATCGTCGAAGATCGAGTGTCGAGGGTCGTCATACCATCCTTTTGGTGGTAGCAATTATTTTAATTTTCTGTCACTCGGCATCTAGATCGATCGTCCAGATCGAGTGTCAGGGTCGCCTTATCATCCTTTTGGTGATAGCGATTATTTTAATTTTCTGTCACTCAACACCCAGATCGATCGTCCAGATCGAGTGTCGGGGTCGTCATACCATCCTTTTGGTGGTAACGATTATTTTAATTTTCAGTCACTCGGTATTCCTTTTGGTGACAGGGATCGCCTTATCATCCTTTTGGTGATAGCAATTATTTAATTTTTTTTTCTGTCACTCGACATCTAGATCGATCGTCGAAGATCGAGTGTTGGGGTCGCCTTATCATCCTTTTAGTGATAGCGATTTGTTTATTTTCAGTCAACTTGTTTCCTTTTTTGTGTCACTCATCTTTCCAGTTTTAATCGTCAACTCTTGTCATTACCTTTTTCTTTATTTTCGGACAAATTCGGAGTCTTTTAGTATCTAATTGTCTTATACCTTGAAAGTATGAACGCAAGTCAGTTCACCTTACTCAGTTTAAGAAATTCGATAGGGGCAACTGTCATACCCCAAATTTGTCCTACATGTATACCATTTTATTTTCTATCTAACCAATATCCATAAAAAAAATCAAAAATACGTTTTTTCTTTATCCAAGCTTAGGGTTTGTAAAGTTGAGTCGGTTTCATTTAGGTCAAGTTTGTGTGCGATGTTGTGTGTTGTGTGGAGGCCTTTATGCAATTATTACTTTAATTTTTCGTAAATCATTTTTATCATAAATCATTTCCTTACATTATGAAAAACCTAAAAAAAATCAATTCATAATTTCTCTTTTTATTTTTCTACTTTTTACCAAAATGTCCATTATTTTTGCATTTATTTTTTATTACTAACCATTTATGCCATAAAATTCATTTTCATTTAATTCCATTTCTTTTTAAGACAACCTTCAAACTCATTCTAAATAATTTCATCATAGTCCATTGTCTTTTAAGCTCATTACTATTTTTTTAAGTTCATTTACAAATTACAAATTACAACAACAAAAAAATTCATTCCCTTTTGACTTGTTATTATTATTATTTTATTATTATTATTTGTTTTGTGGTTCACATAAGTCATCTCATAGCAGACTCCCACATTTTCTTTCATCCACTAATCGAAATCTTAGTGACCAAAATGCAGGCCTTCATTTTAACATCATCACCTCAACAACAAAATTCCTCCCACGTGATTGGCCCCACCTCACCTTCAATACTCACGCCAGCTGCTACAAACAAAACATATTCCACAAACGCAAATCCTTCCACGCACAATCCCATTCACCAATTTTCAGTACATGATTTACAACAAAGGTATCAACAAAATTCAATCCATTCTTATCCAATTTCTCTCAAATCTTTGCCCTCAATTCTTCCCATTTTACCCTCTCAAAATCCTTCTATAAAATAGCCTAATCTTCACTGCATAATTAAGCTTGAAGAGTATGTGAAACCTCTGCAAAATTGATTCCAAGCTTCAAAAAATATTAACCAAAAAAATTCCACAAATAAGCACACTCATTTACAAAATTTTCAGCCGTAAAACTCAAAAATACAAACCTGAAAAATCTTTTTAGAGCCCACCAGATCTTCCTCTTCTTCATAAACACAATTTCAAAACCGATATTACAACATCGCACAAACACCATCCTCAGCCCTTTTCCGAAAATCCACTGTGAGATTGAAGAGGAAACAAATCCAAAAAAACTCAGAAAATGCAAACCTCACCAATACCGAACCAATCAAAAAACTCATTATGAGATTGAGCATTTTTATGCGTTTTTTTTATAATTTTAATCTACCTTGTTTCTTTTTAGGTTTTAATTTTATAAATTCACATGATCTATTTTTATTAGTCTAGGGTTTGACTTCTGTTGAGCTTGGCCCATTATTTTCACTATCCACACACAACAGATCTTACTGAACACGCACATCATAGACCCGGTTCACTTCTTCTTTTGTTTTTATTATTTAATTATTTTTGTAAGTTATTATTTTCTTTTATTGCTTTTTATATATTTTCTTGTTGTTGCTGAACATTTTGAACCCTTATGAGAATCCTTTATGTAACCCGTATGTACAGATCCTGTTTTGGTTTCTTTTCTTTTTTTTATTTATTTATTAAATTTCATTTAAAAAATTTGAATATTGGGCTCCTAGGTTCCGTGTACCTGATTTGTATGCACACACCCACATCCGCGTCATAACCCTTTCACTTTTATTTTGTTTGATTTTCTTATTTATTATTATTATATTTAAATTTAAAGTTTCAGGTTTTTTTCATTTTGATTTATATTGTTTTTTAGTTCTCATTTCCATTTCTTTCGGGCCAATGATATATTAAACGGTCAAATTATATTCGATTTCATTAAATCGGAAAGTTTGATCAATATGAAGCCATTTAGTTTAGTTTATTTTATTTAATCGCTTTATTTTTATTTTATGGTCGATGAGCATCTAATATCTTGAGATTCGTCGCAAGCCGACTTGAAATCTCGATTAATGATGAGACCATTTATTTTATTTTATTTAGTTTATTTTATTTTTTGCAATTCAATACAAAATAAATGCTCGAATCCAAATAGAACGGTTCTAAAATTGAATTGTTTCTAAGGTAGTTAATGAGCCATATTTCGATGCATCCGAAAAGGTTCAACGCCTCTGAATAGTTGCCTCTGAATAAAAAGGTTCAACGCCTCCGAATAGTTTAGTACACCGAACACACGCTTCCTCTTGGGAAAAATACAACGAGACCCTTTTATTTCATGCAATCCCGTGTAATTTATTTTGTATCCCTCCCCCCATTTCGATGTACGCACTTTTATTTTCCGCATTTATCGTTTAGATCGCTAGAAGCACCCTTAAGGCCTAGTTTAGATCTTTCGCTTAGTTCACGAACCCTTGGTCCAACGCCGAGTGGTTGCACTCACACACACCTCACTTTATTTTTTAGTTATCGTTTCGTTTACTAGGATCCACCTAACCTTGCGAGCCGAGCATATTGTGTCTCGCTAATAAACAAATCAACCTCCATTTGCATTCACCCGTAAGTCGAATGCTTCGCGCATCACCATCAAACCTCAATAAAAAACCAAAACATTTCTCTTAGATCAAAACCCTTGATCCAACGTTAAGCGGTCATTAGGTAATAAAACACATTAATAATACGAGAAGAATTGTAGGCCACGAGCCTTAAGTGGTAGAAAGGAGGACTACGAGCTTTCGTTACTCGCTCCGATTATTTCCGTCGCAAGACGCTTGGCTTGTTGGTTCAGAATAATCACCTCTACCCATAGTCTTTAGTGCAGTTCGACTCCTAAATCCTTTCATCGAAGAAAAGTAATAAAACAAAAAAAACACCACTCGTAGTAGGCCGAACTACGAGGCTCTGACTTTCCCATTGCACGAGGGAGTACGTAGGCACAAGGATCTCAATCCTTGCCGAACACCTAGGATCAATCTAACTTATGACATAAACTATTTTCCTCTAGCAAGTAACTCATTAGGCATATACATCCTTTCACACGTGACAACTTAGATGGTTCCCATCAAGTACGATGTATGTAGGGGGTGCTAATACCTTCCCCCTGCATAACCGAATTCCGAACCCATGCAATGGTTGCGATGACCTTTGTCTTCATCCTCTCTTTAGACGGGTTTTATCTATATCTTACCTTTCCCTTTTATGGGAATAAATGAGAATTAGGTGGTGACTCTCATGTCTGCCCAGCGCGCGGCTCTTCTCTTTAGATCGCGTAAGGTCGTATTTTTTTGGGGTGCGACAGATAACTCTTCGATATGAAAGGATTATCGCTTACAAACTGAATAATATAATGTGTAAATTGTAACGAAATTTGGATGAAGAGAAATGAACAATGGGCACTCTATTTATAGCCAAGTGAAGTGAATTGGGTAAACTGTAGTGCCCCCCCAACTTCTTTTGGGAGGGAAAACTAATTACATATGTGGCGCCCGCCACCCTCTCATGGCACCCACCATGTGAACTAGAGGAGGAATATAGTGGAAATCATGGCAGTTATCATCAGTTTGAAATCATCTTTCATATGGTCTACCCTATGGTGGCCGTCATGGTGGATGCCATGTGAACATTTTTCTCAAAAACTGGTTTTTCTGTTTGTTTTTCTTCAATTCTGCATGAGGAGCTCTGGATGGACTAGAAACCTGAAAACAAAACAAAAACAAGCATAACAAAAGAAAAAAAGCAATAAAAATCCTAATAAACATGTGCAATCCGAGTCAAATACGCAGTGTGATTCAGTGTTATAACTGGAGTTGTGATTTCGAGCTGGAGGTGTTACATAGATGTTGTGATGATCTGGACAGCTTCCTTATACCATATACATCATCATAATACTATTTTCAAATTATTGAGGTGTTATAACCACAATATTACTTATTTTTTATTTTACTTCAGGGTGTCTTCTGAAAATAACCATTCTAATGCACATCCATTGCCCCTTCCACCTCCACCGAGAGCTTTACCATGGCCACAACAATCACCCGTGCCACATCAACCAAGTGTCACGCCACATCGCTAAATAGAAAATTTTCATTCAATGAAGAGTCAATGGTAAAAAGGAAAACTAATTGGATGAGGATCGTTTGGAAGTGTTTATCATGTAACAAACCTGTATGCAAACATTTTTCTGTTAAGTCTAATTGAATTTTAAATTTTCCATTTCTGTTGTTACTCATGTGTATTTCTCTTTTTCTGGCAGAAAAACTGGAGCCTCGTGTGCCATGAAAGTGATGGATTTGTTTTCCCAATGATCCTAAATTGGCTAACTAAATAAAGCAACTAGACCAGGAAATTAGGAATCTTGGTCAACTACACTACACAACCCCAACATTATGCAATATTATGGCAGTGAATTAGTGAGTTGTTTAGCACCTCTCTCCTTCCCAAGTATGCATTAATAGAAATCATTATGATGGTGTGAATCTTATTTGTTTTCAGGTTGGTAATCAATTGTGCATATATATGGAATATGTCAATCCTGAATCACTTCAGAAGTTTATGCAAGAACATAATGGGGCTCTAACAGAATCTGTTGTTCGAAATTTTACGCACCATATTCTCTCTGGATTGACATACTTACATAGCACTGAGACTATCACTGGTAACAACTATGTTTGCTGAAACAACATTTGTTTAGTCTGATTTTTCTTTAATAAAGTCTTATTGACATTTTTGTATATGGTTTTTTAGGGACATTAAAGTTGTAAACTACTAGTTGATCCATCGGGCATTGTCAAGCTTGCGAATTTTGGGGTGTCAAAAACTGTGAGTTTCAAATTCTGTTTTTCTATTGATATATATATATATATATATATATATATATATATATATATATATATATATATATATATATATATATATATATATATATATATATATATATATATATGTGTGTGTGTGTGTGTGTGTGAGAAAAAATAAAGTAACATGTACTAATGTACATGTACATGAAGATGTCAATTTAGTGATATACTTGCAATGTTTATGAGTCATGTAGAAGAAAAATCATATGCACTCATGCCACCTTACATTTACAATAGGTTAATTTATTTTAAAAGAACAATCACTCACCATTTTTATCCAAGCAAGAATTATTGTTAGTTTGTTTTTTCTTTGAAAAGAAAAACTTTATTTTGTTTTATCTTAAACATTGAGATATGAGGACGATTTAACTTAAATTTATGTGAGGTTATTGTGGTTATAGTTAGAGCTTTCAAACACTTCTTTATTCAGATTAGTTCAAACTGCATTAATACTTATGTTAATTTTTCTAAGGATTTAAAATGTTGGGACTATTTTGTCTTAGAAGTTTTTTGTATTAATTTTTGTTTTGGTTCTAAATTGGGTTACAAAATTGATTACTTGATTATTGAAATAATTTTGTTTAGTGTATGGCTCTTATATTTATTTCCTTTTACTCTATTTTGATTTTACCGTTTTTAGAGTTTTATATGCTGATTATGAGCATAGTTTGATAGTAAATACTTTGAAACTATTCATTTTTAAAGTTCATAGGTTAAAAAAAGTCCACATGTTTGTATAGTTATTATTATAGTCTTGATTAGTTTATCTATTAATTTTCTTAATTGGGTTCGCTAGCTATTTTTTTTCCAGTAAGGTTACATGCATCATTTGGTTTTAAACCTATAACTCTTTGTTGTTAAGGTTTGTTTGGTGAGTTTAATCATCTTTCCTCTTGTTGCTTTTTATAAGAACTTGTTGGGTTTCAATTATTTTAATCTTATTACATGAATTCTATAAATTCATTTACACCTTGATTTTAATATTTAGGTTTTGAGCTTTCTAGAGATGCACGACATTGGTTGAAGTTGGCAATAAAGTCATACCTGCATATAGTACAAAAGGTATAACAATTATAATGGAGAAGAATGAGGGTCTAGGCTGAGATTGTTTACTTAAAAGTAGAAAATAGATATATGCATAAGTTAAAATGAAGACATACATATACCATTACAGATGAATTATAATTGTATTTATATTTTCAGAGATTGCATGAATTGTAATATATGTTTTTCTCTTGAATAAATTAAATATTTTTAAAATTATTATTTTGACCTGATTATTTTTTTTCTATTAAAAAGTGACAATTGTAGCGGTTGAAAATGACAGTATTTGCAATAAGAAACCACCATTTTTATCTATGTATAAAATGACGTTTAGCACGGCATTTAATCACAAACCTCCATTAATTCTCTAGCGACAACCAAATTTATGGCGTTTTATAGTGACATGAGTAGGAAGAGATAATGTGAATAAGCATGCTTTGGATGAGAGTTTTCACCAACATGACCCTTCCCACCATGGTGAGAGAATAAACTTTCTAAGCAACCAGCTTCTGAATGATCTTGCCAGTAGTAGGTCTAAGGTGTATGGCTTTATCTTTCCTTTTGAAGATGGGTGTTCCAATATACATGAAGGGTTATAAGACTTTAGAGAAACCTGTAATATTTGTGATTTATATGAGTCTAGGCTGAGGTAGAGAACCATAGAAGATGAAAAATATTGAGTTGTTGACTTTTTGACCAGAGGAAGAATAGTAATTACTGAATAAATTCATAATGGGCCTGGATATTAGCAATAGATCCCTTGCAGAATATCATTATATCATCAACATATAATACATGAGAAGGAATGTAGATGTCATTGTTGTTCTTGATCAACTTTAGGGATCATTTTTCCACTAAGTTGGTGTTGCTCCGACTTAGAACTTCTTTAACCAAACAAAAAAGAAAAGGTGAAAGAGGGTCACCTTTCTGACCTCTTACTACAATTAAAGTAGCCATGAACTTTGTCATTGATAGAGACCGAGATTAAAATTGAAGTAAATGTTGGATGAATCCATTTACAAAAAGTGCAATTGAAACGAAATGTCTTGAGGACATAAAGAAAAAGTACAAACTAATAGTGTCGAATGCTTTAGCAATGGCTACCTTCAGAGTTAAATTTCCTTAAAAGACATGTTAACTAGGTGGTTAATGGCTTCAGAGGTAATACATATGCAATCCTTGGTACATCCCCCTTTGATGAACCCTATTTAATCTTTAAAGGCAATACTTGGCTTCAGAGGTAATATGACATGATATTTTATCTCGTCACCCCTACACTTTGACCTGTCACCCTCACAGAAGTTGCATACAAAAGTAGTATGTTTACTCTATTTTAGCAAGAATTTTATTTTTACTCTATTTTATCCGACTCTCTTACAGGTATATATTTAAATTCAGTTTATTGATATTTTTTTAAGTCTAATGTTAATTTTATTATGTTCAAGGTATATATTTAAATTCAGTTTATTGATTTTCTTTTAAGTCTAATGTTAATTTTATTATGTTCATTATGTTATATTTAATTATTATGTTATTGTTATTTTAACAGTGATGGATTCATGAGTATTTTCCTACAATTGGGAAAAAAGGAGAGAATTGGATACCTGCTCAGAACTGTGGTCTCCCGCGAGCGATGAGGTGGACATACAAACAAGGCACGTTAAAGGTGGATGAGTTGCGACCTATTATGGATGAGCTGACACCGACCGATGTCATATGGCGGCTATTCGAGGATCATAGAGTTCATCGTCTTTTTGATGAGATTTCTCTATATAGGGGTTGTTTGAGGTGGGGAGATACTATTGTTCCATACATGCCTGACAGGTGTCTTCGACAGTTTGGATACCGTCAGTACATTCCACCTGCACCTATTGATCTTAGGATGCCTGGTGATATTGATGTTGAGTGGATTAGTTACATCTATAGTGTTGGCCAGGTGATTCGTTCGGCTGCACTGGCGACTACCCCATTTGAGGTAGAGGATGGATACCTTGAGTGGTATTATCGTGTTTCGCATCCTCGATTGGTACCGTCTACCCATGATAAGCCGCCAGTTGCATCTATTCCTGAGTATGATGCGGGACCATCTGATCTTGCCTGGGGTTGTGTGTCTACATTGATTCATCGCTACCTTCAGCAGAATGTAGCTGAAGAGGATGATCCACATTTTGCTGATCTGTTTGCAGCTTTACGTATTGCTCGTTCACAATGATGTATAGTTATGTTTATGTTATATTTTATTGATATTTTTTAGACTTGGTTTCTTAATATATTGACATTTGAACTTATATGTACGATCTTATTTATGTTATATGTTATTGATAGTTTTTAGACTAAAAAATTGAAATTAAAATTTAATTCCTTCGACTATAATTCATAAAGTGTAGCAAACATATAATATAATTCATGAATAAAAATGAATAACATAGTTTATAATTCATAATGTGTTTGTAATATAGGCGTAAGTTGTTGCCAATATTGTAGACGTGCAGCAAATCCTACCATCCACGATGTTGCTGTTGGATAACGAAAGTTCTTCCAATCTGTAGTCACTGGTGGCAATGGAAATCCTTCTTTCATGTTAACCTATATAAAAAATTAAACAATACATTATTTAACATTACTCAAAACATTTACTAATAATATCAAATTATAACAATGTTTACCTGAATCCAATGATTTGAGTTTACAAATCCAATGCAATAAAATGAGACATTCGGTGAGAATGTAGTTGTCATAGGGAAGAAAGTCAAACATTCGACTCCTAAACAGACAAGTACCACATTATACCGATTCGCAATCACGTAACCCATATCTGGTAGAGTCAACCATTTATTTATTGGTTGAGAACCACTTCCCTCTATCTTCAAAGAATCTCTCACTTCAGCTAACCGATCAGCAAATAAATTGGCATATAAAGCTGATCTTTCATTATGTATAATTTCCAACTCTAAGTCCCGACGAACCATTGGCCAACCATCTTCAGCATAACCCCGTAATGAAGCATCACTCTAAATCCACAATTACCATCTGAGAATACGTTGACTACGTCATCAATAAATGACCTAATATGATAAGGAAATTGAAGGATGAACCGTTTAGATGATTGTGAAGTTTGTGATAATTTTAACTTCTTTTTCACAGGTTGTGATGGTTGAGATTTCTTTTTTGAATTTTGAGATGGTTGAGATTGTCATTGTGAAGATTGTGATGCTTGATCAACATATTCATGATACGAAGGATCCCTGTAAACATCATACCCTTCAGGTTTTTTGTCTTTTTTCTTGACTCCACCTTTTGTTTTTATTTTTTCAGGTGGTGCTAACAAAGAAGTCGTTGTGAGAAATAAAAGTTCATAAACCCTACTATGTAATACCCTTCTTCCAACAACATCTTGTGACCTATACCTTTTCCATAACTCATCCATTGCATATATTATACCCACATCTGATTCCCCATCTAAGTCTTCTTCCAACTTAATTTCCATACTTAGTTTCCTCCAATGTACATGCACAGCCTCAATTGGTATCGGAATACCACTAATTCTATACCCTGCCAACTCACACGCGCAAGGTAATCCATAGATTGTTCTAAGAGTACATCGACATCTGTCCTTGTTAGTTCCAATATAATCAATTCTAGTTAACTCTTCAGCAACGCGCCTCAATGCAGCTCGCGACACTGAAGTACGTAAATATGTGTAAAATGGACTTGAATAGACATGTGCAACTTCATACACACTCTTTTGAAAAGAAGCTCGAATGTTGCTAATTTGTATCTTTAAGTTGTCATTCATGACCTCCCAACATTTGACCATGTCACCTGTACTGTTACCCAACATCTGCTTTAACTTCCAATGAGCAGACTCAACCCTATAATAATACATATTTAAACTAAGTAGGAAAAATACAAAATTCACAAAAATTATATTTTGGGATCTAAATCAAAACATACCGATTAGTCGTCGTGTTACCCATATGTAAGACTCGATTAATCCGTGCGCAAACAAACCTTTGTCTATGTGGTGTCAACCGTGTGTCGTTCACGTACTCAAAATATTTAGGACAATCAACACACTCTTGCTCAAGTTCTTTTAAATGTTGAGCATACTTAACCTCATCACTAGCCCATACAACATTCGTCCATAATTTTCCAATTGACTCCTGCATATCAGGAGCCACTAATAGTTTCCTTTTTGCACCAACATTTTTGTTAATGTGAAACTGACATAGCAAATTATTTGTCCGTGGAAACACAGTCTCAACGGCTTTCATCAAAGCAAGATCTCTATCTGTCATCATCACTTGTGGAAATAAATTTTTCTTCACAAACAATTGTTTAAGCTTATCTAACACCCAACAAAAAGTCTCAGTCTGCTCAGACTCAATATACGCAAATGCGACAGCAAAAGTCAACTCGGTTGATGTCATGCCAACAATTTCAAACAAAGGTTGCCTGTATTTGTTTGTCTTATAAGTGTTATCCATAACTAACACAATAGGAAACATATTCAACAACTTAACTGAATTTGGATGTGCCCAAAATATATCTTTAATAACTTCAGAGTCGTCTCTTTTTCTACTCCAATAAACATAACCTGCAGCCTCGATAAGCTTAAACAAATGTTGTATCTCACTTCTAGGACCTCTTATCTCTTTTTCCATCATACTCTTCTGCTTGTATATTTGCGTGATCCGAGTGACACAATCTGGATCTCGCTCGTGCAAGGAATGCAATATATTTCTAGGTGCAACCTTTCTCTTTGTTAAATCAGCAACATGTTGCTTCTAATCCGCTATCAACCTACCAACAAATGAGTGACCTTCTAATCTATCAGGTAAATCATGGTTATGAACGCCACATTTTACATCAATCTTCCATCCAGATCCATCTTTTGTCGGAGTTGACCTGATCTTAAATGGACATCCGTATTTTTTGGTCGCACTTTCTATTCCACTACGAATATCCTTGTATTTCCCACCTTTATCGCAACCAAATATTATTTTGTTACTTCTTCCTCTCTTGCCTGTTTGTGTATCTGAACAAGTGATGATAACCGTCACTTTATTTCGTAATCCGGTGTCTTTAACCCATCTTATCACCTCATCTCGTGTACCGAATCTCTCTGACGTTGTAAATACATCTGATGTATTCACACATATCGGTTATTTTTCGTATATAGGTACTGCACCTACACAATAAAAATATTTTTTAATAAAAAATATAAAAAATTAATAATAATAAAAAAAATTTACAAACCGGAAGACTTTATGTAAGTCTTCCGGTATTGTATCTCTTACAATACCGGAACACTTACATAAAGTCTTCCGGTACACATACTCAGGGATACCGGAAGACTTAATAAAAGTGTTCCGTTTCGGAACACTTTTATTAAGTCTTCCGGTGAGCAAACATTACAATATCGGAAGACTTACTCAAAAGTCTTCCGGTATGTTAATTAACGTACCGGAACTCATATTAAAAGTCTTCCGGAACGTGTTTTTTGGGTCCAATTTTTTCTAGAATCTGACGGTCTGACACAAATGGTAAAAAATAAAAAATAAAATAATAATATAATAAAATATAATAAGGTTATAATAGGCATTTTGAAAAAATTGTAGGGGTAAAGGTATGGATGTAGGGGTATATGGTAAAGCCTTCAAAAATAAGTGGGTGTATTATAGCAAATTCATGTGGGATTTGCTATAATACATACATTTATTTTCATGAATGTGTGTTTTAACAAACTTTAACTAAAAATGTTTAAATGCATCCTAAGGTACATGTTGCTAAAATAGACCCTTCATAAAAACAAATGGGTCTATGTTAGCAAACCTCATATATATATATATATATATATATATATATATATATATATATATATATATATATATATATATATATATATATATATATATATATATATATATATATATATATATATATATATATATATATATATATATAATCACAAGTATAAATAATAACTAAATATTTAAATAAGCAAGCGGCTACACTTTCACCGTTTGGATTGTTAAAATAAGGTACAAAGTTTTCACATCGACCAATAAATAACCGAGGTATATTTCATAGGCGTGTCATGTTTAATTTTTTTTAAAATACAATAAATTTCCTCGGTGTTTTGAACCAACTGAGGGAAGAAATCTATCAGGATTCATACTTCGATTCCTAGTCTACGCCTTTTTTGTTTTATGTTTATTTTTCAATTGGCTTAGCGACCAAACATTACATTATGTCAGTCGGCACATTTTCTTTTTTTTATTTCTTTTAAATTACCAAATTAATATTTTTTGGATGAAAAAGAAATACTTAATACCAAAAGGTTAAAGTAATTTCTTACGAACAAAAATATTGATTTTATTCAACTAATTACTTAAATCCCCCATTGTTAGCGATGATTGAATATGAGCTTAGAAATTAGTTAGGACATTTTGATGGAGAAGAAATCGCCTAGGGTTTATTTTTTTCAAGAGATATAAGTTAAGGCGTTCTGTTTGGTAGGAGAATGAAGATGAATTGAGTGTTGAACAGTAAATGAATTGTTAAACTCTAGTATAGTGAAATATACATACAAAAGGTATTTCATGTCGGGTAAGAGCCAATCGAGGGAATAAATAAATTTAAAATTAAAAAATAATTAAAAAAGCATCATAGATTGCCCAATCGAAAGGGAAATATCATTTTCATGATTTTCCCATGATATGATGAACATTCATTAAACAAAAGTGCCTTGATCCTTTTCATGCTTTCATATAATCAACACAAACAAAATATTAAGCATAATAAAATCTAGTTAAAATAAGAATGTGGGTACTCTGAGCATATATGAACAATGGAAGACTTCCTCATAAAAAGGGTGGAAACCGAAGTGATTCACAAAATGAACAAGTATACAAAAGAATGAGTGGCATGGAAGTTGTAAAAAGTCTAAGTATCATGAATATGATAAAGCTTAGAAAGCGATAAATAGATATCTTGAACGCATACCAAGCTTTAAACACTATCATTACCATACATTCGCAAGTTTAAACGATCAAAAATAGACAAATACCTCATGCAACTTCAAATAGTCGGACCAAAATTTGAGTCCAAACACACATAAAAAACATTAGAAAGACCGGGTGAAATGGGTTAAACAAGTTGTAAAGTGAAGATTTGAAAATTTTACGAACAATCTGAGTACAACTTGTTTAATGAATGTTCATCACACTACCTAAGTAAAAATGAAAAAGTAATAACGAACAACAAAAATTGATAAAACGTGTTTGTTTAACGTCGTAAGATCGATGCCTTTATTGTGATTAGCTAGTAACTTCCTCCCTTCATGCCATGGTGATGCCTCGGCGTGCAAACCAAAAGCAAGCATCCTAACTAACCACTTGAACAACCATTAAAACAAAACAAGTATATCCATCACGGGTAAAATGTACAAGTATTGAAGTATGCTTATGCACAAGTATAGTAACAAAACTTAAAACAAGATTATACAGAATATGGACATTATGTGAAAAACTCAAAAACAAAGAAACTAGCACAATATGATCCAATAAAAACACTGATCTCCGGAAACGGCTCCATTTTGTTGAAATACGGTATAGTAGAAAGCAATAAAAGTTTTTGAAGTATTTCTTCGGGAATTTATCGTGTCCACGGAGATCGGTGCCACTGAACTGTCGTTCGACAATATCTAAGTTTATGATTTGGATTAAATAGGTTTGAGACATAGAAACTGAAAAGTAAATATGAACATAAAAAGAATTCATTCTTCATAGAGAAAAAACTTATCAGGCATGCATACAATCGACTCCTCACAAACTTAAACTTACCGACCAGTTATACTCAACCTACAATACTCCTCAATATCATTTGACATCTCCCACAACCTAAGTCATTTCTAACCTAAATTGAGAAAACAATTGTATTCATGTATCAACACTCTCGCACCTGACACAACAACACAGAAGATATCCACATCACTCGCATCGACATTCTCGCGCCCGACACAACTAACACGGAAGCATTAAGCTCTGACACCCATAAAGATTGTTAGACCTAAATCTATCTATAACATCAAGAAACTAACAAATAACCATCCCTAATCAAGGTTTGTGATGTTTATCTCTAACATAATCCAAACCCCAGGCATAAAGCAAAAAACAAGGACAACATCGATAAAGATTTATAAATCAAATTTAATATAACACCGTAGGCAACAAATATACATAGCTTCAGAGTAAATACATATACAACAACCCAATAAAACAGAAATACACAGAGAAGATGATAAGTGAACCAAACATTTATTGGTTTGTCAACACCAATCGACAATAGATTTGACTACGAATCATCAAAATGCAAGCTTCGATGTTGTTTTCTAAGCAAATCTTATGAAGAAATGAAGTTTGATGGAGTGGGAGAAAAAAATACCCAAACCATCACCTAAAAATTATGTTTTTGCCCCCTTAATGGAGTTTATATCTGTCTAGTTTTGCCCGACGGAGTTCTGGATCGCCCGACACAAGAGGCGGTTTATTTTTGCATTTTTTACACGTTTTTGGGCCTCCTGGCACCACCTGAAGGAATCAAGAGACGCAGCACCGCCCGATGCAGCATAGGCGCAGCAGATAGGTGTTTCCTCCAAACTTCCAGAACTATGACGTGCTCCGCCTCTGAAGCACCGCCCGATGCAAGCAGAGGAGCAACAGACAGGCAACATTTTCTACTTTCTTGTTTCGGCCATAACTTTCAAATCATAACTTTGTTTTTTTCCCGGTTCAAAGTGTTGGAAATCTTATTCAATGCTCTTTATGAATATGACAAGATATCCTTGCTTGAATACCTGCAAAAATAAATGGAAACCAATTAAACGCGGTGATATTTACACGATAACACAATATATACACTATAACGTAAAGTAAATGTATTTATAAACCCAACGAGGTTTATTCGAAGGATTTTAACAAAAAGTATAGATAAGTTCAACAAAACTTATATACAAAAATAGCTACAATTTTCACTTATCATTATGTTTAATAAAATGTACCATATGTACCATGAATCTCACATTAGGTGTCTTTGTTGATTTGTGTTTTGTAAAATGTTTATTGTCGTTCTTGTTTAAACAAAGATGTGTGATTCAACCAACACCTCTCCTACAACTTCCACCTATCATACAACTACTTATACTAAAAATAAAATTACAATACAGTCCAGAGGTTCCACGACGATGATTAAGTGATAACAATGAGTTTTTATCAAAGGTAAAATCCCTTCCTCACATCGTCGCTGATTCTCACTCGCCCGAGAGAAGAATCGTCACTACTCATCTACCTCTTAGTTTCAGATAAGCAATGAGCTTAGTACTTTCAAAGATACATATAAGGAAAAAAATCTTGTGTATTTCGTAAGCAATGTGTTTAGAGGCTCCGAAACACAATATCATAAAATTAATAAGATGTTATTGGTTGCCATCGTCATGACGAGACATTTTTGGCCCTATTTCTAGGGACAACGGATCCTCCTGAAAACCAAGTAACTTGTTCGATAGGTCCTGAAAAAACCATATTAGGCGAGGAGAATGGTGTCCTTGGTGGTAAAACTCTCAGAGTATGATATCTAATAATCCCGAGTGGAAGAATCAAATACCAAGTTTGGAGGATTCTATGGGAGAATTTAGCTCGCTTGCGGATCAAGAGGCATCCCTAGTGGAGACATTATCAGTCAATGGTGCCTCAAACATGAAGGGGGAGACATGGGAATAATCTTGGAAAGAAATGGAGACTTACTGATTGAGAAAGCATTGTAGTTTAACTTCAAAGCTAGAAATAATTAGGTGGAGTATGAATCCCTCATTGTATACATGATCTTTGCCCCAAAGATGGAAACCTCCGAATTGAAATCCAATGGTGATAAAGACTAGGAAAAAACCTAAGCACAAGATCAGGAAATGTTTCACACTTTCACACCTTTAAGCCTATAAGCTCCAAGATCATAACTTCAAGTCTTCAAGTTCCTATCCTTGATTCACCAATGTCTAGCATTGAAATCAATGTCTTTGACTGATGAGGGTAGTTATATTTCTTCTTTGATTGGATGTCATCATCAAGAACAATTTGAAAATATGTTATAATTAAAACCTCATTGACATATGTCATATGCACTTGAAATTTATCATCAACATAATTGATAGTTGTCACGGTTGTCATCATCAAAACCACTGTGTTACCTGCATAGTATATGCACATCACATATAACCACATTGTGACTTTGAAGAAATGCTCTAAGATGGTTTTATAACCACCTTGACCTTTATGGCCTTTGTAGGGTGAAACCTAATCCTTCGTGGTCATGACATTATCCTCTATGACATTTATTTTTTCATGACATTATTAATCTCTATGACATTTAGGGTGAATTATTTAGATGATGATACTGGAATAATATTCATGGAAAGGGTGACTTTCACGCCCCTCACTCACCCACCCAACTTTTATTTTTAATTTTTCCATTATTCTAATGAGGCCACTCACAATGTCTACAAAGAAACAACATATATTTAATCACAAATATATTGACAATTTAGCAAGAAATCATAAAGATAGCAAAGGCATATAATGAAATCACCCATCACTATGAATGTGTGAGAAAAACACAAGAAAGGGGGATTTGAATTGGGTTTTCACTCTTGTTAACTTTTTCATGTTTTTGTTACGGAATTGTCGCTCCCGAGATTTTCATCCTGGTATAGACACTAAAGTGGCACGGAAAAGGAAGAGTCGCCAGCAGGAATTTTTATCCCAGAGGAAGAGTCGCCAGCGGGGTTTCACGAACCAAAGAGAAAGGGTAAGGGAGTCAGTTACGAACTAGGAAGGTACTAGCTCAGAACACCCTAGTTCAACTCAATAAGACTGACACAACTTGCTTGTGTTTTTTAGAAGGGAACGACTTAAGTCTTAGCTCAGGTGTTGCAGGCTTGTCTAAAACGAGTGTCTTTACCGTCTTGAAAATGATAATTAGGAGTAAGTTATTTCGTTTAGAGTGAAGGAGATGAGAAGAAAATTCCCAAAGGAAAGAAGCTTGTTGTTTGTGTTTGAAGTTTTTTTAGAAGTCTTTTATTTGAAATTTTGCATAGGAGAGTGTATTCAAGTCTCATTCAATGAAGTGTGTACTTCTTACATCACTCCAAGATATAATGAATAAGAAGCACACTTAATTATGGAGGAGATTCCAAACTTAGTTCCAAGGATTGAGGCCCAAGCACACTAGCCTACTTTATTTATTAAGTGCTTTTGTTATTTTTTAAATGAAGAAGTGTTTTTTAGTTTATTTGTGAAGCATACTCATGCTAAGACTTATTCATCATAATAGATACCCTACACCTCATACCTGTATGGAATGAATGCAAGTATCACATGGCAAAGTTTCTTGGCACATGAGGAAGTTCAACCTTTATTAGGTGTTTTTTAGCTTTTGTTTAGAGATGATAGAGAGACTCAAAAGAGAAAAGGGAAACTAACAATACTAAGAGTTTTCATGCTTGGATATCCTAGGGTTAGTGAGGTATAAGAGCTTTATCCTAAAATAAAGGAGAGAAATAGAGGAGAATGGAGAAGAAGAAGAAGAAGAAGAAGAAGAAGAAGAAGAAGAAGAAGAAAGAGAAGAAATCAACTTACTTCCAAGATGGAAGTTAAGTTGTTTCTAAGAGGGATGAGAGAAGATTGTAGAAGCAAATCATCCTTAAATTCTTAATCAAACACAAATTGAAATATTAAAATAGGAGGGAATAATTTAGAATGTAGATGCACATCCACACTCTCATGACTTACCATAGCCCCTGAAAAGTTAGTGAAATGAAACACAATTGCACATAAGAAGTAAAAGAGAAGGAAAACTAGTAAAGAAACCACATAAAATGGATCCTAAGGTATAAGAATCCTACAAGTCAGAACCTAAACAAAACAAAAATCTAAGAAGCTCGAGGTACCTAAATAAAACCAAACTAGGTCAAAGAAGAACCAAAGAAGCAAACAAGTTCACAAAAGGCACAACTTAAGAAGTATGAATGCATATGAGGTATACCATGAATGAAAACATGCATTAATCATCAAAGTAAGAATTTGATGAACTATAAATATGCCTAAGATGATATTAGATAAACATACAAAGGATGCATGAATTAGTTCATGATGAGATGAGATGAAGAAAAGAAGACAAGTTCATGTTCACATAAGAAGAAAACAAACAAGTTAAGATCACAAGTCAAAGATGAATAATGGATATGAATGAATGCAAGATAGTAGCATATGACATTATAAGAATTAAAGCATGATTATACCAAATTCACATATGAAAAATGTCAAGACAATCCAAACAGGTATGCAACAGATGTCATATAAGGAATGAAAGGCAAATACTTGAGATGCAAGTCACGAATGCAAGATTACATACCAAAATGAATTCATATGATCATGAAGTCAGTAGAATACATAGTATGAAATGAAAATGAGATGATTGGATGAGCATACTTGATGCATACAAGCAACATGTGAAGCATAAGAGAAGATGAAATGAGAATTTAGGTCAAAGTTCAAACAAGTATGAATAACACAAACAAAATGCAACATAAACCAAACATGACCTAAAATATGAAAAGGTATGGTCTACAAATGTCTAAATATGACCTATAATGTCACATAATCAATCTCAAGCAATGGCACAAGTGCCTCCTAATGGATTAGGGCTAAGAAGAAATAAAGGATTCAAAAAATGTTTCCTCAAATACAAGTTATCAAACAAGTTCCAAACCACATTCAAAAATTATGAAAATGAACCACATAAGATCTAAGTCAGAGGCAAATTACAAGTCAAAATATCAAACCAAAATTCAAAAGGGAACCACTCAAAACAAAAATTCAAAGCCATATAAAGTCAATGAAGAACAAGGCACAAGATGAAGATCAAAATGAAATCCTAAAATGATTTTAAAAATGTATGAAAAAAAAATTTTGAATACTTCAACATGTTAATAAATCAATGCAAAAAAAATGGGATAAAAATGTTTTATGGCCTATGCAAAACAATTCAAACAAGTCAAGGTATCAAAGAAGAAACAAGTTTAAAAGAAAATATGAAAAATATGATGAAAAATTAATAAAGTCAGCAATAAAAATATTCAAAAATTAACTAAATGCTAAATGATGCTTCATGAATTTTTTAATGCATGGAAGCAATTTTTAAAATAAAAATGGAAAATATGACAAAAATAAAATAAAATGAGGAAATAGTGAGGCATGGGTTTAAAGATAGCAAAATACACGTTCAAAATAGGAATTGACCTTAGGGAGGGTGTGCGAAAAATAAATCAAAGTACAGTCCAATCAGTGCAGTCAAAGAAGGTTTACGGTGCTCTCAGTCAACTAAATTGACTCCAATCCAGACCATACAACAGATCCAACGCGCATGATTCAGTCAAACCAATCAAAAGTATGTAAGATGAGGGATCGGGATCTAATGACCACACTAACACGCATAGGGAGGCACGCATTAAACACATCAGTAATTAAAATTATAAAATGAAGCACGTGAGCAACAACACGCATTCTTAATGCGCTGACACCATTTAAGCCATCAGATCTAAACAATGAACGATGATGATTTAATCTTCTCCATGAATACCCTTAGTCACCTGAAAATGAACCAGACGTTGGAGCCCTAGCTCCAATCGTCTTCTTCGGTGGCTTCAACAACAAAAATCTCCAGAAATCAACAACAAGACCATAGTTCCACTCAGAATTCATCAATGTTCATGAATATGAACTTCATTTTTCAAGATTATGCACAAATAATTCAAATTGAAGCAAACAAGTTTGAATATAAAATTTTTAGATCTAAAATTCAGCCATATCTTACGTCCAAATCACACACAAATTAGATCAGGATAATCAGCATAACCAGAGGATCACAGTGCACACATTAAAAACAAGAAAGAGTGTGATGAATTTTGTCTCACCTAAAACATGAAGCAAGCTAAAATAATCCTAGAAAACTAGTAGGAAGGTGCAGATCCACTCCTTTTGATCTCTAATTGCAATAAATGCAATTAGAGCCTTGAAACGAGCTAGATCTAGAGATTTGAAGTTAAAGCTTCCAAAACTAAATATGATGAAATCTTCACTATGAGCTTCAATCAATGGTGGATTCTTATTCTTTGAATCTTGTCGATCAAGAATGTGCAAAGAAAACTCACAAAAACCCTAGGAGAATAGTGTTTCGAATAAGAGAAGTTTGAGAGTGAATTTTGAAAATTTGAGAAATGAGGGAACTCTAGCCCTAACCACATGAGTTAAAGGCTTAGACACTATGTCATAAAAGACATTAGACATCGCTTTTTTTGCCCTTAGATAGCGTTTTAAAGCGCTTTCTAAACTTGCACTGCTAAAGGTTTAGACAACACTTTGGTTAATGTCAAAAGTGTTGTCTAACGGTGCTTTATACAACTTTTATTGTCAAAAGCGCTTTCTAAACCCCACCTTAGACAACGTTTTTTGCCTTTTTTTTAATATACCTTAGACAGCGCTATTTTATTTTTATGGTATACCTTAGACAGCGCTTTCTAAACCCCACCTTAGACATCGCTTTTCATGAAAGCTCTTTCTAAACCCCACCTTAGACAGCGCTTTCGGTTGAAAGCGCTGTCTAAGGTATACGAAATTTTTAAAATAATTTCCTTTAAAAAGCGTTGTTTGGATTTGACAAATTATAGGCACCTGTTTTGTATCCATATTTTTCACCTGGTTTTTAAACCAGAATTTGTACCTGTTCATTCCAACCAGAATATGCACCAAATTTGCCTATTTAAATGTACCAATTTAGGCACCGATTTATATGTACAAAACAATCGGATTTTCAAACCAATATCTACGAAACAATTTATACAAACGTACCAATTTACACACCAATTTAAATATACAACATAGTTTTTACAAATCATTTCATCCAACTATACATTTTGCTTCAAATGAAATCTACATAAACAAAAATGTGATAATACTCCGAGCTATACATTTTCATCCAACTATATTATAACCTGAAACAACACAAAAATATTTTAATTGATCAATTAAAACAAGTCATAATCAATATGTCTATAGTTACATACACATACTCAAAAAATTTATCAATTAAAGTAAGAGTACAATATACCTTATAACACTTCGAGCTCCATAATGAATTGACACCAATCCTCTTTAATTTCTTCCAAATGATCTCTTGAATAATATGCACACTTGAATTCATCAAAGTACTACATAATAATATAACATAGTTTGATTTAATTTCAACTATTTAATTATATGAGAAATATGTGTTAAATATTAAAATAACTCATAAGTTAGAAATACATACATCGATTGGAATATCTAATCGGTCCAAAAAAAGAGTTTCTTTCATAAACCTCAACATGAAATATCCACAATCTATAACATTACATTGCCGAGGACACTACACAAGAAAAGAAAATATGGATAAATCCTAATTTTTATCAAGTATCATCACTAATATAATAAAAAATGTGATAATTAATATACCGCCACTTTTATCCATGTAATGTTGTTGGCTCTCCTCTTTGATATTTGGATATCTCGTTGGGCTCGAAAAGCTTGTATAATGCTAATAAAATATAAATGCAAATTTAGAACAATTCACATAAATAAATAAATACACATATGAATATTTAGAACAATCTCACTTACGTGTCAATCATGTTCTTCATATCCGGGTATGTTGTCCAATCATTTCCTAACAACCAATGTCCACTATAAGATTAAACAAATGTTAGATGGAAATTTTCTACACGATGTCAAAATACAAAAAATTATAATAGATGAATTTAGAATGAAAATCTAACCCGGTATTAAACGGTCAAAAGAACAACTTTTTCGTATCTTTGTTGGCCATGAAGAGGTTGCGTACGTACACCATGACCTCATCTGGTTTACTTAAGATTAAACTTAAGTTGACGGCCGCGAGGCTTAGGAATGTAAATCTTTCGTCCAATCCACTTGGGTGCATCACTTTGTCATACAAAAACCTTAAATAAAAACATCATTAACATTAGACTATTCATTTGAAACATAAAGTAAATAAGTTGTTCAATTAATATAACAAAGTAGATCGGATATACCTCACGTATGTATTGACAACATTGACGCCTAATTATTCATGACGAAAAACTTGAACAAATTCGTCATTACCAATTGATTATTCATATTCAAAGCCAAAAATACATTCCTCCATATGCATAAGACGAATACCTCCATTTGGAATATCTGTCAATTCTAGAAATGTCTGAAGGCACGACCTATACTTGGAGGTAGGTTTATTTCTAGTCGCGGTCTTCTTAACACCAACCTTTTTTTGTGTGGAGACGTTGCTAATCTCCTTACCATGAAGCTACATATCATATAATTAGTTAGATGAAGTATATGATCATGAATTTAACATTGAATCTACACATTATGGTTAACAAAGGTTCATAATGTTAGTAAAATGCGCGTAAAAATATGATGTACCTCTTTTTTTGAAACAACGAACTCGGTATGCTACGGGATCCCCTATCTTTTCCTTTGGATCTTGTTGGAGTCTAATTAACATTACCATGTAAAAAATGTTAGTAAAATACGCTTAAAAACTTTGAATATACACATTAAGGTTAAAAAAGGTTCATAATGGTTTTAAGCATACCTCATATCAGACACTAATGAGGCTTGTCGGCCATGCAACAAACAAACTTATTACTTGTTCCACCGTTGTTGCATCCGAAACATCGTCGGGATATGGTAATAATGCATTCGGCTCTACAACAATTTCAACCAATACTTTCAAACATCCGGGAGGGAGGTGGTTAGTGTGAAGTGATTGATCCGCAATGTAATACATTTTTCCCTTGCCAACCATCTGATATGTCGGTGACGATAAGTATAGCTGACAAACGGAAATGCTCTAAAACCAATAATAAATATGACATTGTTAATGTGTATATATGTCAATTAAATAATTTAATCTAATAATTTAATTTCATAAAAATAAATATAATTACCTCTGGAATATTCGGTTGAAAGTTACAGTTGATATTGTCTTTGTCCGAACCATCTTTAAAACATGTTGAAGCGTTACTTTCTTTTTCTTTTCTTAATTCACAAACTTCAGCTTCCAGTGCTTCCAATTTTAGCTGAAGTTCTTTGTTACTAAGTGTCTTTGTTTTTTTAATACTCAAGGAGGTCGGAGTGATCCAAAATCCCTTACCCATCACCCGATCCGAATACTCACGGACATCTAATGCCCGACTAAGTATGCTCCTAGTATCATCTGGAGATAAAGACTGAGATAGCGCCTCCTGAAAATCAGATGAATATCAAATATTTGTCAAATATTTGTTAATAAAGTTTTGATTTAATTAAAGAAATAACGTTCTACTTACACATTTCTCATATACTTGTAGAACATCTTCTTTAGCATCTCCAGACTTGCCCACACGGGCTTTCTTCCACAAAACATGTGCAGGAAGAGATGTTTCATAACTTTTCTCCTTTTGCAAATACACATTAAGTCAAATAATATGATCAAATATGACTCATGATGAACAAATATATTATTCAATTTATAGATACTTACGATAGATTGTTCTAAGCGTCCATATCTGACACGTCCTTTTCTGTATGGATATGCGGGACTTGATGCTCTCTCCCGATTTGTTTCACTTATTCTTTTAAATTCTTGGGATTTTTGTTTGGATTTAAATGTGTCACATTCTTCTTGTGAAATCAAACTTTCATATTTCTTTGGAAGCTCTGCATCAACATGATTACAATCCTCATCCCTAAGATACTTGGATGATAAAAATGTTATAAACCCTCTTAGTAGTTTTCCGGCCAATTTAAGACAAAAATCTCTTCTAACATCTTCGATGTTGAAACACCTCTAAGAAAAACATACACATTGTGCGTTAGTACAAGTAATTTAAAAGACATAATTAGTTCGCATAATTAAAGACATAATTATTATACCTTTAAAATCTCTTCTCACAATAACTCCCATCCCACAGAAAAAATGAAAACCAGCACAGCCAGACAGTCCAGTATAATATGATGCATGGAAAATAAATATTGAAAGCAGTAAATAAATGTTGTAAAGTAAAGCTGTAAAGTAAAACTGTAAATGAAAATAGTAAAGCTAAATTAGAGCACACATCAGCAAACAGATAAACACCCAAAGAAGCAAAACCTAACAGGCGCTAGGATTGACTCTACAAAGGAAACCAGAGATTCTGGGTTCTATCCCCAGCAGAGTCGCCAGCTGTCGCTCACGGGATTTTCATCCTAGTACAAACGCGAAAGTGGCGCGGAAAAGGTAGAGTCGCCAGCCAGGCATTTTAATCCCAAAATAAAGGGAAAGGTAATGTTGCACAAACCTGGGGAAGAAGGAAAGGACAAGGTCCTGCGAACCAAAGATCTGGGTTCGGGAGTCGGTTACGAATTAGGAAGGTATTAGCACCCCAATCCGTCCGATGTACCCAACGGGATCCACGCTTGTAAGTCTATTTCAAAGGGTGAGAAATAAAATGTTGTTGAACGAAAGAACTGCTAACTGGTATTAGAACTGAAATGAGAAAGGGAATGGGAGAAGAAAATGGAAAGAAAGGGGGGAAATGTAGGGAAAATAAAGAATATGCTCGAATGGGCCCTACCCCACTGCCTACGTACCTCATCGGGATAATGAGGATCAGAGTCGACGTAGTTCGTCTAACTAAGACGGGAACTATTTATTTGTGTTTTTTTATAGTTAGAACGGCGTATGTCTATGCTCAGGTGTTGCAGGCTCGTCTGGTACGAGTGTGTTTACCATCTTGCATGCGAGACAAGTCGTCACGAGTTTGCGTTCAGAATGAATGAGATGAGAAAGAGAAGTTCCCGCAGGACAGTCGCTTATTGTGTTTTTTTTTGTCTTTTTTGAGAGATGTTTTGAATTCGTTTGTGAACATTCTCATACTAAGACCTATCCATCGTGGTAAATACTTACACCTCGCCCCGAAACAGGACGCGTATAAGCACTCCACAACAAAGTCTCATGGCGTATAAGAGCATTCAACTTTTATTTGGTATTTTATTATTTTCTTCATGAGGTGAGAAAGAAAGACTCAAGTTGCAAAAGGACAAACTAAGGGAACTAAGACTCAACCCTAATTTAGTTATTATATTCAAAAAGTGGTCTTAATGGTTTGTGAAGTTTTCTAATACTAAGGAAGAAAAGAGAACTAAAAAACTACTAGAACTCAACTTACTTCCTAAGGAAGTTAAGTTGGTTCTAAGAAAAATGGGGAAGCCTATACAAGTAGAAATACAAATATTAAGGCAAAGACATAAAAAATAAGAAGAAGAAATTAATTCCAAAAATGTCTATTAAAGCATAAAAACTAAAAATAAGGCTAATCCACACTTAATGGGAATTCTAATCCTAAGTCCTAAATGAATTTACTTAATATTATCATTCTAAAATCAATAGCTAAACTATATTAAGTCATCCTAATATCCTAAGATTACGCCTAATTAAACTAAACCTTAATGAACCATATGATCCTAAGTTAAACTAGGTGGATTTACAATGTAAAAATGGATTAAAACCAATGCACTAAAAAAATAGTAAAATTCCTGGAAAAAATATGAAATTAATTCCCTAAGGTCCCTAACCTGACTATAATATTGTGTTAAAGAATCTTTTAAAAATTCAAAGCCTAACTATGTCAAATGGTCACTTAAATCTACCTAAGATCCATTCACAATTCTACACAAACTAAGCTACCAAAACAGTGGATAAAATGGCCTAAAAAATATAACAAAAATTATTTCAGGTCCTATTATTAGTCCTCTAACCATAAAAAAAAGAATGGGCCAAAAATCATACAGGAGGTGGGAGAAAGAAAATGCACAAAATAAAGTGTTCATAAAAGAATTCAATATAAAGCTAATTAAATGGAAAATCGAAATTAAATTGAAAAATTCCAAAATTCAGAAATTAAAAATGTAGAAAAGTTCTAAATTTAATTGGGAACCTACTGGAATTTTTATGGAATTTTATTAAGTGTTTTTCTATTTTTTCCTGGATTAAAATCAAAATATACTAAAACAAAAAAATAAAATGAGGGAGGTGCATCTAGAAGTTCTTGAAGTTAAAAGGCCATGGGCCTACAAGAACAGGGGTGTGAATAGCAATAATTTGAGGCCCAATGGCGCAAGCTTTTGAAAGTCCATCATAAGCAACTTCAGTCAAAATCGTTGACTCACTATGGATCGTTGATCTAAAGGTCTTCCTATGGTATTCTAATCCAATGGATCACAAACGCATGCTTATAGACGCTATAGTGAACTGCCACTCACAGGAACGACCGCAGATATAGCCTACCAGACGGTGACACGTGTCACCGCCGGTGTGGCTGGAGAATCCCAAACAACCAAATCTTATCCTCTTGGAATCTTGAACGGTGGCTTAATGAAATTGAAAATTCCTATTTTTCCTTTCAAATCCCCTAACGGTGCACTTAACATGTGATTAAGAGTCTTTAATATTCCTAATAACTAATTAATATTAGAATAAAACTTAACCACATACTAACCTAACAAATACTGAATCCCACTCTCCCTCATCGTACTGCTCTATCTCCCTCACACATATTCATCCCTCTTCCCTCAAGACAAACTCTAACCACCGTGGTTTCTTCCCAAATCCACCCTAATCTGCTGTCGCGAACACCTAACAAGCCATAACCGTCACGAAATTCGCCTCTCCTCCATGACCACGACAAGAACCCCAGCCTACAAACCTCTTGCTCTCCTCCTTCGTCGTCAACCTCACTCCTTCGCTGCCGGCCTATGTAAAAACTCCACGAGGGAACTCTCCTACCCGGCGATATCTCCTCCTTTCCTAAACCACCTATCTAGAACTGCCGCCATCGTTTAATCGGCTTCACACTCATCCCTAACCTAATTCAGACTTGCAAACTCACGAACACAGCGAAGTCAAAGCAACATTTTCGTAAGAGAGGGATGCCAAAATCGTACCTTACGAGTCGTGTGTCGAAGATGATGTTGTGAAGCCGCAGGGATGTTAATTTCCCTTCCAATTGAAGAATAAGGCTGCTACAAATGTGCTGATGAGAATTTCGGCTCGGAGTGAATGAAGAGTTCAGGCGGTTGACGAGCTCGTGGATTGAAGATAATTGATCGAATTGATAATGTCAAGCAACACAAACGATGATGAAAAGGTTCATTTATGCATTGAATCCGAATTCTCTCGTTCTTGCTTTTCACAAATCGTTTTTGTTGATTATTCTTGCAATTTGAATGTGTTTCAGGTGTTTACCGAATTGATGATGAAGAGTGTTTGTTGGTGATGAGGCGAAAGAGGTGAAGATGGAAGAAGAGATTCAAGGAGGAAGGAGTTTGCGAAAAATGGTGTATGGGAGATGAAGATTTGAAGAAAAATCAGAAACAGTGGTGAAGAATGAGTGAAGGAGAAAAAGGATTGAAGAAGACGAAAAATGGTGAATGATTCTGATTTATAGAAGAAGATTAGAAGGCCTTGGTGAAAAACTCAGGTGAATTTTCTAGAATCCTTCTGTTAAAAGTTTGTTGGAGTTTGTTACGATTCAGTTGTGATTTCGGTTAGGATCAGTTAGTATTGATTATGATTATCTTAGGACTTTGAAGTGATCATTGATTTTTTTTGCTTGAATTTGCAGGTGCGAGTTTTGATGCGGAAAATTGATGAAGGATAGTGAAGAATTCGCATATTGATGAAAGTTCTGATTCTGAAGGATAATGAAGGAGCCGAGAAGTTCGAGCCTAAGAGTTTCGGTTCCTCTGTTATTTTGTTATTTTGTTATATTCCCCTGTATCGATTCACATGCTTTGCGTCTTCTTCTGATTTTTTTTCTTTGTCAATTTTTGTTATCGATCCGACAATTGAATTATGATTGTTACCGCTGCAGATTCACAATGGTGATGATTCGACCAAAAGATTGGAGAGGAAAGTTTGGACATGATGATGGTGTGATAAGAATCAACATTCAGAGAGAGTTTTCCCCAGGTTGATGCAGAAATCGCGACAAACGATGATCAAAGATGCTGATGAAGGGTGAAGCCGGTAAAATTCTGAGTTTTTTTAGAGGTTGATGAGATCAAGAATTGAAGAGTTTGTAGAGTTTTATTTTTATTTATTCATGAAGTGTGAAGATTATCAAATATTGAAAAGTGGTGAATAATTTGTTGAGAAGCATCCTCCTGTAACTTCCATTCCTTTGTGATCCGTTATCAATTTCTCCTCCTTCATCTGAATTTTTGATGATTGTTATATCAATATTTTTCTCTTGAGATTTCTGGAAAAGCTTATTCTGTAGCTGATTCTTTTCTTAACTTCTTTGTGTGAAATTTTCCCCTTTTCTGGACCGAGTTATGTTATTACAACATAATTTTGTATTATACTTTGCAATATGTTAATTGAATTGATGTCAATGAAGAAGTACCGTGGATCTTCTGTGGGTTTTTTTTTAACCGAGTGTATTTTTATCTTCTGCTATATCTTATCCGTATTTTCCTTTTATGCTATATAAACTCTAATTCTTCAACCTGATAATCGGAATTAAAACCATGTAACCCACAAACACCAGAAACACAAAATACAATTCAAACTTAAACACAGTGCCAGACTCCTAAAAGAAACGAAGCAATCAATATGCATTTCTTATGCTTAGCCACCAAGAAAAAACAACTAAAAGCCAAGGAGCCAAGGATGTAGCCACAAATAAACCAAAGATAAGGTTTGAACCACCCCAAATAGCTAAATAAATCAAGGGTCCTATGGAAGCACCCTGAAACATTGTTGCGGCACTCAACCTCTTTTCCTCTTCATAAGGAAATGTTGAAAGTAGTCAAACACTGACTCTCACGCCCGCAATCGTGGTGGATAAATTTGATCGAAGTTCTTGAGAGTATCAAAATTCCATCACGATGACTTGAATTTGAATTTGAATGACGCCTTCCACATACACAATAATTGTGCCCTTTCCACCCTTACTTCGAATCAAATTACTTGAACCAGAACTTCGATGTCATGATGCATTCTAAAACCAATGCCTCGAATTGTGTTCCTCATATCACTTGAAAATGACATACGTGCACGAATATCTTCGCAAAATAAGCCCAAATCAACTTTAGTCGATGGTTGAATCACAACAGACTGAGACCTTAATACTTGAGGAAAATCAATGAAGGATAACTTTCCATTCCTAGAAGAAACCTTAATCCACACTTCATTGTTTGAATAACCAGCAAGATCAGTCTGAGAAGTTGAAGGAAAATAAACTCTTAATTCACCTTGTTAACCTTTGTCATCAGCGCTTTTGACTAAACCTCTGAATAAGAAAATTCCTAACACCACGAAATGCCTGATCACATGCCCTAGGAAACCCCATGAAATGCATGATTATGAAAATTATATCTTGATGGAATATGCATATCAAGTGTGAATCATGAAATCAATTAGATGGTAATAATTATGAGGGCAAATTTTGAGGTATTACACATTAATTGCGTATGCGCTATGAGAAAACACATGCAAACTTGGACCATATGCCAAACATCTCAACCTTTTTTTTACCGAAGCAGGATCTGAAGAGCGCTTCGAATAAATATGATCCTTTAACCATTGTATAAAACTTTTATTGTGCTCTCGTACTATCCAATATTCATTTATGTTCGGATTTAACCTTCGGAGTTCATCCTTGTGCATTTCAACATATGTCTCAACCTCATTATCATTGTGCAGAACATACAAATGCACTTGATCTCGTTCATCCCTTGATATTGTCACAATTTTATTTCCAATTAATTTTTTACCTTCCTTTTTTTTGAAAATATGAGCATTGGGAGTCCAATCGATTGAACATTGGACAAATATTCACTACAAAACTCAACCGCTTCTTCAACAATGTATCGTTCAACAATACAACCCTTTGGGCGACTTCGGTTTTTCATGTACCCTTTTAATATTTTCATATACCGTTCAGCACGGTACATCCATCTCATATAAGCTGGTCCACACAACTGTGTCTCTTTCACAAGATGAACAACTAGATGTACCATTATGTCAAAAAAAGAGGGAGGAAAATACATTTCAAACTCACACAAGGTAATTACTATCTCTTTTTATAGTGTTGGTAACATCTCAGGATCGATCACCTTACTACAAATTGACCTAAAGAAAAAACACAATTTAGTTATGGCACTTCTTACTTTTTCTGGAAAAATAAAACGTATACCTATTGGTAGAAAATGTTCCATTATAACATGGCAATCACGTGTCTTCAAATTCTTCAACTTGAGGTCTTTCATAGACATAAGTCTTCTAATATCTGAAGAGTATCCTTCTGGAACCTTAACTTCACTCAGAAACTTACACAATAATTTTTTCTCCTTTCTAGATAGAGTAAAAGTAGCAGGTGGTAGATATGTTCGTCTTCCTTTCTTCACGGGTGTTAATTCAGTTCTTATTCCCATTTTTAACATGTCCTCCCTTGCTTTAAGGTCATCCATAGACTTTCCTTTTTATATTGAGTAACGTACCAATAACACTTTCAAATACATCTTTTTCAATATGCATAACATCGAGAAAATGTCTCACGTACAAAGACTTCCAATATGGCAATTCAAAAAATATCGACCTCTTCTTCCACCCACCTTTGACAACCTTATGTGCAAAAGGCTTTCCAAACTCAGTACGCACATCTTTCACCTTTTCAAAAACTTGGTCACCTGACAATGCGGGTTGAGCTTTACGTTGTTCGGTGTCTCCATTGAATGCTTTTCTCCACCTACAGTAGTGATGTTTAGAATGTAAGAATCTACGATGAACGAGAAACACATTCTTTTGACAAAGTTCCAATCGCATTGTATCGGTTCCATCTTCACAAACATGACACACACGTTGACCTTTAATGATATACCTAGATAGATTCCCATATACTGGAAAATCATTAATTGTGCCAAACAACATCGCCCTCAAATTGAAAATTTCTTTCCTATATCCATCATAATCCTCCACACCGTTCTCCCACTAAATCTTCAATCAAAGGTGTCAATTATACGTCTATGTCATTCCCTGGTTGTTTAGGCCCATAGATTAACATAGATAACATCATGTACTTACGCTTCATACATAGCCATGGAGGTAGGTTATAAATCATAAGAATCACAGGCCATGTGGTATGTGAGATACTTTGAAGACCATGCGGGTTCATTCCATCAGTAGATAATGCTAAGCGAAGGTTTCTTTCTTCTTCTCCAAAGTCAGGATAATCATTATCATTTTTTGATCACTGTGGTGAATCATCCGGATGTCGATACTTTCCATCAATAATTCTTACATTTTCATGCCAAGTCAGGTGTCTTGCATCGGTTTCACTATGAAACATGCGCCTAAATCTCGGAATTATAGGAAAATACCATAAGACTTTTGTTGGAGACAATTTTTTCTTATATCGAGACAAACCGCATTTAGGGAACTCAGTTAACTATGCATATTCGTTTCGAAACAAAACACAATCTCTTGGACAAGCATATATCTTATCATAGCTCATGCCAATAGAGCACAATATTTTTTGCCTCATAGGTTCGATTAGGAAGAACATTATCCTCCGGTAGCATTTCTCTCATAAGGGCCAACAACTCTGTGAAACTTTTATCTGACCATCCATTGCCCACCTTTAAGTTATACAACATTAATACTACAGAGAGTCTTGTGAATTTAGTGCAACCTTTATACAATGATTTCTCTGCATCGCTTACCAAACTCTCAAACATTTCGGGACAATCATGAAGATCTTCTTCAAGTGCTTCTACAATCTCTTTGACTCGATCACAATCGTATGTTTTCGTGTCTTTATCACCTGAAGCATAGGTCGTATTACTTTTCCCCCTCGGTTCAACATTCTCGTTAATTTTCTCACCATGAAATATCCAACACTTATAACTTTGATCAATTCCATGCCTCAGTAAATGCAATTTCAATCCATCTGCGTCAACCTTACCAATATAACAATAACCCAAGCAAGGACATTTCATTCGACTAGGGTCTTCAACATGTTGAACAGTAAACTTAACGAATTCCGCAACCTCATTCTCGTACTCTATGGTCAATCGATCGGCAGACATCCATTTTTTATCCATGGTTTTCCTACTTATTAAGGTAAACAAAATAAATATCTTAGAATTTCGTTAACGAACCGTACCACTGATATGCTATTCTACTATAGCACGCTATTCAACAAATAAGCCACACAATATTTCTAAACACAAACATTCCAAGCTATAACTATTAATTATCATTTCTTTAATCTCAAACTAAACATGTACTAACAAATCAAACTAAACGAGCTTAAAATAATAAGCACTCCTCAATCTCAAAAAGAGATTAAAATAATAAGTTATTCCCATTAAAATAATAAGCACTTCCTCAATCTCAAAAATATATTAAAATAATAAGCACTTCGTCAACCAATGTCAACTATATACAAAAAGAGATTAAAATAATAGGCACTTCCTCAATTTCAAAAAGAGATTAAAATAATAAGCATTTCTTCAACCATGGCCAACTATATACAAAAAGATATCAAAATAGTAAGCACTTCCTCAATCTCAAACTAAACGTGTACTAACAAATCAAATATAATAATGTAACAAGCTACTTCTTTCATCTCTATAAGCCATTTCTTTCATCTTTATAAGTTATTTCCGTGCTTGCCCTAACAGAGATAAGCTATTTTTGTGCTTGCCCTAACGGAGAAAAAGAAGAAACTTACCGAAAATGAGACAATGTACGGTGGAAGAAGGAGTACGACGGCAACCTTAAACGTCACGGAGGATCATGGTGGACGACGGTGGCGTTAGAAGCTTTGTAAGGTCGTAAATGGCGTTCACACAGTATCGTCGTTCGCAGAGAGGGAAAGAAAGATATGAAAATAGAATATTGAGTATTCTAATATTTTCATTTAATTAGACCTTAGACAGTGCTTTCCTCAAAAGCACTGTCTAAGGGAGCCCTTTAAAAGCGCTTTTAAAAAGCGCTGGCTAAGGTCAACCTTAGACAACGCTTTTGATTTTATTTTATTTTTAAATTATAAGACCTTAGACAGCGCTTTTGAGGAAAGCGCTATCTAAGATATTCCTTTAAAAGCGCTTACAAAAAGCGGTGTCTAATTTCTACCTTAGAAAGCGCTTTTCCAAAAGCAATGTCTAAGGTATGACTTTTAGCAGCGCTTTCACTATTTTTCTTGAACAGTTTCCATGTTTTATTTTATTTTTTACTTATAGCAGTGCTTTATTAACAAAGCACTGTCTAAGGTACGCTATTAAAAGTCATTTTTGGCATAGTGAGATATGGATGTTAAATGGCCTGACCGTGGTTTAGAACCCAGAGGAACCTTGGTTAATGAGTTATGTGTGATTTTGCAATTTTGCAATTTCAAGTGTACATGAGCATTGGCATGTGCATGAGATCCATTCTTTTCATGAAGCATACTCATTTTATGAACTGATCATAATGTGATTGAATTTGGTCCTTGAGAATGCATGGTATTCATGTTTGGATAGCTTTTGCAATTTTGCCACTTATGGAATAAGAGAAATATGGCATGAAATCAATTTATTCAAAGGTCAAAATTGTGACAAATGATGTGTATTTGAGTGTTGTGATCTGATTTTAGTAATTAGAAGCAAGTACAAGTCATTTTGAGGCCTTTTGCAAATGGTAGAAAATTGGAATGCATGAGAAACCCTAAAAACCATATTGAACTCTCTTGATCATAAATTTTGATCCGAGAATGTTATGGAGCTGATCTTGTACTTTTTGGAAAGGGAAAAGGATGATCTTCAACTTTCATATTTGAGAAAAAACCATTTGAATCCTTTTTGATGATGGAAAGTCAGGTTGAATGTGAGGTATAAAGCTTCCAAAAATAGAAACTTCTAATTACAAGTCATTTCTATCTTTAGCAACTTTTGCTATGAGCTTTGATTCTTGATGAATGATGACATTCTTGATATTTCTTGACTAAATAAAGATCTATGAACTTGAGGAGCATGATCTTGACCTTAAAAATCAATGGTTGACTTTTCCTTTCCAATGTTGACTTTTGATTAGTTCTCAAGTAATTGATCACTGAAAGCCCTCCACAAGGAACCAATGGACAAAATTCCATCCATGAACACTGGTTAACATATAGAATGCCATGATAAAAAGTTTGAACCAAAATATTTATGATTTCCTGCCTTAATACAAAACCCTAGTTTGAACCATTCGTGTAAGAGATGAGGCCCTAAGCCAACTTCTTAATCAATTCACCTCTTGAAAAGACTTGAGAGATCATTTGAGATTGTGTGGAATGTGAGAAACCCTTAAGGCTTGTTGAGACACTTGGCTCCTATTCTATGGCTTTGAATGATCACAACTT
This sequence comes from Lathyrus aphaca, assembly GCA_963966055.1. NCBI lineage: Eukaryota > Viridiplantae > Streptophyta > Magnoliopsida > Fabales > Fabaceae > Lathyrus > Lathyrus aphaca. The sequence goes on along the minus strand of OZ014519.1, from coordinate 502,824,099 downwards.
TGCAAATCATTGATCATATGCCTTATGCTTTCACCCATGAATGTAAGCTTCATCTCTCTATGATATGAATGTAATGCAATGCATGGAAATGATATGCTAGATGACATGAAAATGAGAGGGGAAATTTTGGGGTGTTACAGCTGCCCCTATTCAATCATTTGTTAATCTGAAAAGGATGAGAGCAACGGCTATTAGACGTTTGAGATAAACTGTGATTGAATACCAAAACAGACCAGAAAATTTTCACTCTGTGGAGAAGAAGAAAAGGCATATAAACCTAACCAAAGAAACTATGCTTGGACATAACTCTGATGCAGTGAATAATAACCAATGATATGAACAACAACAAGGATGTCTTTTGAACGACTCCAGACGACTACTGGCTTGCCAATATGCAATTGGACCTCGAAAACTTGTCTTTTGTACGACGCCAGACGACTACTGGCTTGCCACAACGACAGTGGACTTAGAACCCTGTCTTTTGTGTGAAGTCAGACGACTATTGGCCTTGTCTTTTGGAACCATTCAAGACGACTACTGACTTGTCTTTTGTACGATGCCAGATGAATATTAGCTTTCCACAACGACAGTGGACTTCAAACCATGTCTTTTGTATGAAGTTAGACGACTATTGGCCTTATCTTTTAGTACAACGCCAGATGACTACTGACTTTCCACAATGCTGGTGGACTTGGTGCACTTTGTTCTGTGGGATAGACATGCACTGAATAGGATCCTGCATCTAAATATACATTGTACAGATCCTCTTCACATTGTAACACCCCAAATTTTCCCTCTTCTTTTTAGCATCATAATCATCACCAGCATATCATATCCTTAGAATTTTGCATAGAAAGATGAAGCATGGCACTCACATGTCCTAGCATAAGGCATATGATCAATCATCCGGGAAATTCGAAGCACTACAGGTCAAAGTCAAGAGCATGGTGACCTGGCAGGAAGCTCACAAGACCTTTTGTACAAGCTTAGTATCATGGTCAAAGCCCTAAAAAGATTGAGGATCAAAATCAGATTGGAATGGTTGGCGCCGGGTTATTATGGGAGTTTCCCACCAAAAGGAGGGAGAATTCAAAATTTGCTTGCGTTAACCGGTTAACGTTTTGGTTAACCGATTAACGGCTGCGAATTTTGAATTCCAGCAGCAAGTTCAGCATGTGTTTTGGCTCCAATTTTTCATATTTCTGATTTTTATTCATTTTGAATTAAGTGGGAATTATGGAGAAGGATCTAGATAATTTACCAAGCCTAACTCCAAGGCTAGATCCTAATCACTTTCTAAGCTAATTCCAATCCACTTTTTTTGGACTCCAAACCAAAATTTTGGGTCCCAAACCTAGGGGGTATTTATTCCATTTCCCTCTAAACCAAGGGGGAGCTCCCTCATAATTCACTTCTCATTTTCTGAATTTTCCACACTCTCACCATCCTCTCATTTTCTCTCCTAATTTTCCAAATCACTCAAAGTTCCTCTTTGAAGATCACAAAAATTTGCATTAAAGTTTGTAGATCTTGGAACTAGACCTCCATCCATAGCTTCTTTGCATCAATTTGCTGGTTTCACTACTTGGTTCAAATCTGATTTGGTGATTAGAAGTGATTTTGGAGCCAAATTCTTCATCAAGATCCTTTGCTTGCATGATGTGCGAAGATTAGCACCGTATCTTCGAAGTTTTCCGCGAGATTCCTCATTTCCATCTTAAACAACATTTATCAAAGCATACCTCAGCTTTGTAGGTTGGTTAAGTTCAGATCTAACTCTGTTTTTAGCTTATTTGCATGCTTATGCTTAGATCCACCATGTGCTTGTGTATATGCTTGGCTTGCTTGAATTGATTGGTTGATTTGCAATCGGATCTATGTGTTGATGTTCATGAGCTTAATGATGTTTGATTAATGTGAATTGATCCTACTATTTCATGCATAATTGATTGTTGAACTGTTGAGGAATTATTTGAGATAAGTTGTTTGGAACTGATTTTTATGCAGGAAATTATTGTTGTTCGCACAGTGTTAACCGGTTAACGCTTTGGTTAACCGGTTAACACATCTGGTTTCTGTGTTATTTTCTGCAGGTTTGAACTGGTTAACTGGTTAACGCTTTGGTTAACCGGTTAACACTGAAGCATAATTCCATGTTTGAGTTGTTTTGAGCTTGTTTGATTCCCTTACTTGCTTTAATCACCATGGATCATTGTATGATCATTTGGTATGCTAGTTTAGGGTGATTTTCTTGCTGGTTGATGTATGCCTTCATGTTCTCGACGCGTAAATTCATGTATTTGCGAAGCTTGGCATGTTGTTTGATTTTGTCTTTTTGAAACTTTGAGCATGTTTATTCCATGAATTGTGTTGATGTATATGTGTTGGAATTTTGCTAACATTTGTAGGTGCATTGGTAAGTGAATTGTGGATGTTTATCCACATTTCAACTCTTCATCTCTTCTTTTTTACTTTGCTTTCTACTTTGTGGTTTTTGATGAGCCTTATGCCATCATGTGATTTAACCCTTCTCTTTTCCCCCTTAGAAGCAACTTATCTCCTTTAGAGGAGTAAGTTGTTCTCTAGCTTTCCTTTCCTCTCTTTTTCTTCTCCTTTGATCTTCTTTTCTCTGAGGATAGTTTCAAACCACACTAACCTTAGGACCGATTTTTGCATGATAACTTTAGGTTTAGTCTTTCCCCATTATACTTTTGTCTTTTGCTCCTTTGGTTCTTTCTTTTCTCATCTCAAAATAAAACCTAAAAAACATTAATAAAGAAAGAAGTGACTTCTTGTGTATAGCTTTATTCCATGGGGCATATGTATTCATTCCATCTTGGAATAATGCATTTGTCTAGCATGATGCACAAGTCGGATCATGAGGTCATCTTCATCAAGAAAAATCCTAAAAAATACTTCTTCATTTTAATCACTAAGATACTTAATAAATTCAACAAGTTAGTGAGCTTAGGCCCTAGCCCTTGGAAATGAGTCTTGGATAAATTCTCCTTACTCGGTGTGCCTGTTCTATTATTCCATCTTGGAATGTAGTAGCAAGTACACATTCCATGGAAAAGAGCTTGAGTTCATTCTCTTGTGCCACACTCTAAAAGACTTCTAAAAAACACAAACAAACAATAAGCGTCTCTCCTTCGGGACTTCTTTTCTCATCCCACTCACTCTTTACGTACGAAATTGCTCCTACTTGTCACTTTTCAAGACGATTACGCACTCGTCGTCCGAGCTTGCAACACCTGAGCATTGACATAGGCAGTTCAAGCCTTAAGACACAAGCAATCTTTTCCACTCCTATTTAGGGGAACTACGGCGACTCTGATCCTCATGTCCAGATAAGGTACGTAGGCAGCGGGGTAGGGCCCGTTCGAGCACACTCTTTTATTTTCCCTACATTTTCCCCCTTTCTTTTCTTTTTTATCCAGTTTCAGTTTTTCTTTATGCAGCAACTTTCTTTTCTTCACCCTTTGAAACAGTTTCTTTGCAAGCGTGGATCTCGTCGGGTACGGTGGAAGATCTGGGGTGCTAATACCTTCCCATGTCGTAACCGACTCCCGAACTCAGTATCTTTGGTTTGCAGGACCTGTGTCCTTCCTTTTCTTTTCTTCGGTTTGTGCAGCATTACCTTTCCCGTTCCTTCGGGATAAAAATTCCTGGTTGGCGACTCTACCTCTTTCCGCGTCACTTTCGCGTTTGTACCAGGATGGAAATCCAGGGAGCGACACACATGTCCTATGGTCGGATATGCGGTAAAAATGTGCATTTGTTCCTCTATCAAGGTCCGAGGTCCTTTTGTCTAGAACTGCATTGTTTCGATAATAAATCCTACCGTCAGGATCTCGCCTGAGTATGCACTGAACAAACCTCTTCTTGAAGTATGCATTCAATCTACCAATTAAATATGAATTTCAAGGATAAATCCACTGAGACTGGATCATGTCTTTTGTATGAAGCCAGACGACTATTGGCCTGTCTTTTTTATGAAGCCATATGACTACTGGCCTTGTCTTTTAGAACCATGACAGACGACTATTGGCTTGTTTTTTGTTTGAAGCCATACGAATATTGGCCTTGTCTTTTGAACGACGCCAGACGACTAGTGGCTTATCACAACGACGGTGGACTTAGAAACATGTCTTTTGTATGAAGTCAGACGACTACTGGCCCTATCTTTTGAACGATGTCAGACGACTACTGGCCTACCGTGATGCTAGTGGGCATAGATATTCTTGATAGAAGATATTATAATACCACCCAACTGAGAGAAGAGATCATAATACCATCCAGTTTACTGACTCGAAAAGTGAGGAGTAACAAAGGGAACAACTCTGCATGGGAAGATTATATCTATAAAACTATGCTTGGGATGAGAATGCCCTTACTGAAATTCTGCCGAGGAATGAAACAAAGATACTCTGAAGATTAAGACTCTTGCTGAGGATAAATGATTGTTGAATCGACCTCAGAAATCCCTATGAGGATAACATTTCTGCTGGAAGAGAATGTGAACAAATATGTCTGTTTCAACTTGTCATCATTGCCAAAAATAAATTGGACTTAGACATGAAGACCCTGTTGGGGAATACTTCAACAACTTGGGAATGGATCCTAATCATGAAACTCTGCTGGAGAAATGACAATTTTCCGACTTGGTTGGGGAAACTATTTTGTCAAGACTTTGTTGAGGAAAGAATTTTGTCAATCTGAACCTCTATGGGGAAGAAAAACATACAGTCGACTGTTGGGAAAACTTCACCATGGGAAGATAACTCTGTTTGAGGACTATCAGCCTTCAACCAACTTTAGAGTTCTGCTGGGGAAACCATCCTACTCTAACTCAGTTGGGGAAGGTTTCAATCTTAGACTCCACTGGAGATGGTGTGTATGAACCACCATTTGTCGAAAAGCATCAATGAAAATGTCTTCTGCCAGGGATAAAAGTTGTAAGGCATCTCTCACTGGGGATAAGAGATAAGACACATCTCTCGGGAATAATACACTTTGCTTGGGGAATGCCACCCTTTAACACCTTGCTCTGAGAAGCAATTGATAATGATTGAAATCTGTATAAACTCTGATGGAGAAAATATCTTCACAATGCTTTGTGTTGAAAATGACGTTGTTCTTCCAAACTTGTGACTATAGACCCTGCAACAGAAATGAACACACACATGTCCCGGGGAATTACATGATTTGAATTAACCATACAGTATTTTATCAAATGCAATGTTTTTTCACAATGTTTTCAAATGCAATGTTTTTTATCAAAAATTCAAAACATTTTTGCAAACAAAACAGTAAAATGAAAACAAAGATGAAGCTTTTTGACTGAATAATTCATTTTATTGAAAAGCCCTAAATAGGCATAGTACAACAAGAAGCAATCCCCTAGAAAGAGGTGATCACTGTAAATTGAGAAAAGAAAATATCCTAATGGAAATGTAAAAATGGTATTCCACTGAATTTTAATTCTGCTATAACCAGTATGTCTTCAATATTCGTCCGATTATTTCTCTTTCAGAAGAGGATGATTGGATCGATTCCTATCCTTTGGAGATTCCAGATTGAATGAAACGATGATGTAGTACAGATGACTCAGATCACATTCATTCGCTTAATCCCTCTTTTGTGTGGACCGCTCTTTCGGGTTTTCAATCCACCGGAATACCCTTTTTTTCCTGATTTGTCCTTGTGGATTTACAACTCATCGGGTGTACAATTTTTTTTTATATCCCTAATTTTTTTCTGAACCTTTTATTCTATTTTTGGTTCGTCGGGATGCCCTTTTTTGCCTGGACTCTCTTTTTCTTTTTTTTTTGTCCAGCGGATCTCTTATGCAAAGTATTTTTTGACTTTGTCTGAGTTAACATGGGATGGAAATTCTTCGCCATCCATGGTTGTAAGCATTAAGGCTCCTCCTAAGAAAACCTTTTTAACCGCGAATGGACCTTCATAGTTGGGAGTCCATTTATCCCTATGATCTGTATTGGGAGGAAGGATTCATTTGAGTACCAATTCACCAACTTGATATTCCCGAGGACGCAGTCTCTGATCAAATGCTCATTTCATCCTTCTTTGATACAATTGACCATGGTAGACAGTTGCAAGTCTCTTTTCCTCAATCAGGCTCAACTGGATGAACCTGGCACGAACCCATTCGGCTTCATCAAGTTGACATCCATCATCACCCATAGTGAAGGAATCTCGACTTCGACTGGTAGGACTACTTCCATACCATACACAAACGAGAAAGGTGTTGCCCCAGTAGACGTCCTTATGGTTGTTCGGTACCCATGCAAAGCAAACAGTAACATCTCATGCTAGTCTTTGTAGGTCACTACCATTTTCTGCATAATCTTCTTGATGTTCTTATTGGCCGCTTCAACAACGCTACTCATCTTTGGACGATATGGTGAAGAGCTGTGATGTTGAATGTTGAAGTCCCGACACAGTTCTGCCATCATCTTGTTGTTAAGATTAGAACCATTATCAGAAATGATTCTCTCGGGAACTCCATATCGGCAAATGATATCTCTTTTTAGAAATCTGGCTACCACTTGCTTGGTGACATTGGCATACGATACTGCTTCCACCCATTTGGTGAAGTGATCGATGGAGACCAAGATGAAACGATGGCCATTAGAAGCAGTAGACTCAAATTTTTTGATCATGCCAATGCCCCACATACCATGTTTTAGAGAGACCAACCTCTGAGGATGGTCAGGGTCAGTAGATGTCCTCAAAACATTAAAGAAGTGTAAGAAAAAGGACAATTTTTTTATAGATTTTATTGTATTTACACTAGTTGGACAATACTATTACGAATTCCTAACTCACTAAAGGCAGTTCAGAAGGGACAATCCTCTAACCACCGTCTCACTTTGTTATATATAAACTTACACTTTAATTGGCACTCTAAACACATAGCAACCTTCTTCATGTTGAGTAATTCAAGATGTTATGCATAATAATGGGGTTAGTTAATTTAATTTCTCCAAAGGTGAATCCTACCCAACCTAATATATATTAAAGTGCATAGAATAAGGATATCTACCACTAGGATTGATCACTATTGGTTAAATGGAAGAAATGACATAAACTCTACATAAGGGAATTTCATATGTTGGGCTTCCTGGGTTCTCGTTGTACAATCGCAAATGAAAATTTATAAAGGAAGAAAGGAAGTAAAAAAGAAATACCTTTAGTATAATGCGGGTTCCTTGAAGAAATTGAACAAAGTTGCAGATGATCAAGCAAAGAAACATAAATTTAACAACCTCCTACAACAAAGATGAAGCAAGTAAAAAATTTGTGATGACCCTTTCAAATAACACTCTTGAAGCAAAGTAAAAATTGAAAATTAATAACAAAATATGAAGTCTTCCTTTATATGCAAACTAGGTGTCAACTTCATCAATCATGATTTACTAGAAGATCAAAGATTAAATCCAACGGCTTAGATGGTGTGTTAATTTTATAACTGCACTTAAGTACACACAAATGGGCCTAAGCGCAACGAATTTTTTTCATATGCGTGTAGGACACATGGGGACTTCTATCGTATAAAATTTTCATATGCATTAAGCTCATTTAATGTGCAAGTTCCTCGTGTTAACTACTTTCACTAAGTATAGCCACCAAAGAGTACCATTTCCACACTATGCATTCTCAATGAGTGTAAGGACCAACCTTACTAGATGACAACAATCCTCGCTCCATGACTGACATCAAGGAGTTAGGGGGAAATTGTTCGGAGCTGGCCAAAAGTCCTATTAAAACTGGCTTAATCCACATAGGAAAATTATCTTTAGGAGTTCACCACCAATACATACAAGTATACTTGCAACACCTATTGGCACACAAGTGTGTGTCTCCCATTTCATCAAAATTGTTGATCTTCATCCAACGACAACCTGAACTCCACGTCGAACAACTTAAAGACGCTTATAATCGTACCTTCTATATAAGTGTGATCCTCAATCACCCCCAGATGTCATTCATTACACACTTGCAAAGTTATACCTCAATCTCTTATTACTTAAGCGTTAAAGTGTTAACTTTTTTTGTAGACACCTTCTTCAATTACTAGAGAGGCGGCGCCAACACGCCAAAAACATCTTCATGTTGATCGTCTTCAACATATTAGCCCTTCTTTAGTACGGAATAAAAACAAATTCAAGATTCAAAACAAATTATTTAATAAAAATATTATTGGTTTTTTAAATATTTGTGGTAGGTATTTTATGGGGGAAAGAAATTTAATTTGTTAAATTAAAATATATTTGTAGTTTTTATAATGTTTGGAATATAGACATACAAGTTGTTCAATACATCCTATAAATATTTCTCCAAAACTATATGAAAATTCAAAAATACTTTTCGCCATATTAAGAAGTTATCTTTCAGACACACCCTAAAGTTTTCAAGCAAATTTCAGAGGTTTTGCTAATTATCTACATTTCCTGCAAATATGCATGTGCAACGTTTCGCATGTAATATTATAAGATGTTCAAAATGGAACACGGTGTGTCTAAAATAACTTTTGCGCATCAAGATTTTCTTTAAAAAAAATTACAAAAGCTCTGGTTGATTTACTACGGTATTTTCTGCAGATTGTTACTATTTCGCAACAATTTTTGTAGTATTCAGCAATCAAATAATTAAATAGAAGAATGAAACTTGGAGCATTGAAGCAGACACATAAACATCAAGGTATAGGCACATACATCACCATCAAGATGTTTTTTCCAATTAATAACATGACAAATTGTAGCAAATCAAAATTAGACAATCTATTAACATAAAGTGATTGATTCAACCTGAGAAATCTTGCTCTCTTGTGTATGGATTTTTAGTAATTCACATGTATTCTTATTCTTTTCATGTCCACAAATGTAACATCCAATTCATGTTTCATCAAATAATTATTACTCAAAAAAAGTTGTTTGAAGATGAAAGCTATTTATTAGGCTTATCAATGATATGTCCCTTCCATCATCACCACTGCAATGGTCATTAATATAGTGTTGACCATTGAACAGATGCTGTTTTAACTAAAATAGAAATTGGCTACTCCTGCAAACACTTATTTACCCTCTTTTTAGGGTAAGTGATAGGAAGAATCTTGTAAATAATTTCTACTCATATTTCTTTTCTTTTTACATAGACTAATTAATAGAGACTGAATACATACACCTCTAAAAAAAATGTATTAGTGTCGGACATCATTGACACAACACTGATGTTTTTGATATGTGGTTATGTTTATTTGTTTTTTAAAAAATTATTAATTGTGTTGACGTATCAATGTCAGTGTCGTATTTAGTATATTTATTTGTGTGTTTTATCTTTGATATTTGTATCATTTTCATTGTCTGTGTTGTGTTATGTGTTTATATTTTTGTCTGTACTTAATAGGAAATGATTTAACACTATACTATTCTAAAATTAAGATTCTAAACTTATGTTTTCGATTAAGTTTAAGAGTCTTACATCAAATTATATAAGGTCTGGACATGCTTATAAGTGGAAGTAATCATCACATCACAAGTTTATTTTGTAGGGTTGACTTAGGCTCAACCATACATTCTTAAGATGATATCATAGTCTCGTTTAAGAACTATTGGACCACCCACCATTCAATTCCACGTTTCATACGTAATTCCTGGGTGTGAGGGGTTTTAAGAGTTTCACATCGAACAACCTGAACGTGTGCTTATAAGTTGACAATCATTACCTACATGTCAGTTTTGTAGGGTTGAGTTAAACTCAACAATATATTCTTAAGAAACTGGAATAAATCGGTATCAACTTATCCGATTTTTTTGTAATTCTTTAAAACCAGAATCTATTGGTTGAAAGAGTTTGTCAGATTAAGTGTCATAAGATGAAATGGGTGTTCAGAAAAATTACCAAGCTTGATGTCATAAGTAACTGACAGAAAAGGGTCCCTTCCTGATAATCTTATCTCTGAGTAAGTCAAATTGAAGTCAGTGAATCCAATGCATTACATTTACCAGAAAAAACAGTAATTGTTTGTTGTGATTTTTATTATACTAATGTTTATATCTTAGTATATCTATAACATCATGCACTGCCATAAATACTATGTATATTCAGAATTACAATTATCAAAACAATGTGATATGGTGCTGCTAGCTGGATCATGAACTATTGGTTTCTGAAAGTTTTCAGAATCATGGTCAAAAATGTTTGAATAAAAGACTCACTCACCACTAGTCACTACTGTGTCACAAAGCTGATTCAAGTTTTCTGTACATATGTACCGTTTAAGAATCTAACTTCAACATGTGTAGGTCCCAGTTTTACTCAGAAAATTCAGTCATTCTGCACCATTTCATCTACAAGAATTAATATTTGCAATTCAAATTTGGCCATTAGATGAATATTTAGGTTAGAATTTAAACTCGGCCGTCAGGGTTTTCACGCATTCACACTCTTACAATATATGAATTGTTTGATATTAATCGTACGACTTTTATAAAATAACTTTAATCTTTTTAAATTATCTGTTTTAAATCAGAATCGTTCGATCTTGATTGGACAGTCTGATTTGATATATATATATATATATATATATATATATATATATATATATATATATATATATATATATATATATATATATATATATATATATATATATATATATATACACTAACCAATTGACTAAGACATGTGTATTTTAAAAAATGAAGGTATAAAAGAAAGTAATTTGATATAGTGAAAGCAACATATGAAAGTTATTTCCAAGAGCACTAAAATAGAAACAACAAAGATGTACAGTATCAAACAGTTTGTGGACCATTTAGCTACTTACACAACAGCATAGTACATTCTTAGTTAGATTCTTCACTTTCAAAAATCTATCACTAGATTCATTTTCTCTTCTATCCTATTAAAATTACATTTTTACCTTAGAGACTTCACTTTATGTGATCATATGATTACTAATAATAGTCTTGCTTCTTTTCTTAACCTTAACCTAATTAGTGTCAACAACCAGGGTCCATGGTAGAGAGCCAAAACCTCATCATACCGGCCGTTTTGAGCCACCATTATAGCGGAAAAATCCATAATATTGACCGATATTTATCATAATGGTTATGACGTCGTTGTTTGATAACACGGTCTATTATTACGATTTATCTTAAATAATTGAATATCTTTTGTCTTTACATATAAAAAGGTCTTAGCCATAGGGTTGTACATAACAAAATCATTTTGAAATATATCTTTACAAAATTTATGCAGGCACACATGATTGAGGCTCAATGATGTGATGCATCAATCCTACCAAGAGCTAAATGTCTTTGAAAATCTTGTTTCTATACCCAAAAACATGACCTCTATTTTCCTCATCTATCATTTTCTCCTCTCAAACACAAATTTCCTCTTATATTATTGCACTGACATTGCATTGGAACTGCAAATTTGTTTAGGACCTTAATGGGGGCCATGCTCTCTTTAACTTTTCTTTCAATAGTAGTTTTCTTGTAGACCAAGTACTTATATGTATGTTGTATCCTTTTCGGTGAAGGCTACTGGTTTGATAAAACGGAGACAATCTCTCACTGATACATCTGTTTTGTCCGTATTTTTTCGTGGGACGGATAAAGATATTAGATCCGCACCATTTAATATTTTTGTCTCGCTCTATTTTTTGCGGTCGCTGAGGTTTGCATGTCCATCCGCACCACTCTCATTTTTTCGCATGACATATTAAAGTTTTATGTCCACACCCTCAACATGCTTCCTTTGTCCTCGCAAGTTATTTTTGCACCCCTAATTAAATTGCATGCATGTGATAAAAGGTTGAAGCATATGGATCATACATACCCCCTCTCCCCATATCCAAGAGATATAAAGGTACACTCATTTAAAGTTATTTGTGGTAATAAAGTTCCCTTGAAGTGGTTCATTTTAAATATAATAAAGAAAAACTTCATACATCCTTCATTACCAATAATAACTCACACCATCTATCTCAACTTATTTTATCTCTTGAAGTAGTCAAACAATTATAGCTTAAATTCACTCTATTAAAAACAAATGAAATATCGCGCGTTTAAACTCAAATATCGCGCATTTAAACTCACGCTCTGCATTCAATATCCCTATACAATTATCAACAAATGAAATGTCACAGGTTTAAACTCGCACCCTGCATTCAATATCCCTATATAATTATCAATTACTTTATCTCTTGTTTTGTTAAAAATAGATATAAGCATTATTACTAGTCCTTAGGGACCCTCAAAGAAAAAGTTGAGTTTATCTTTAACTAAAAATAAAATAAAATCATGTGACAAACACACATGCATGAAGAAAAAGGCAAAAACAAGACAACATGCAATTGTTGGACTGAAATATACTAATAGCAAAGTACAAGAAAAGCTAAAACAAAAACAGATAGATAACATGCTTATGCACCTTTGAAATATGATTAATAATTGATAATAATATATAATACTTGATACTCTATTGAAAAATAGAGTACTTTTGTTCTCAAGGTACAAACCTCACTTTAGAACACATATCTACATCTAAAAAAGAAGAAAAAAAATCAAAGCATGAGGTTAATGGGACCAAACATAATCATTAACTCACAAAAGTCATTATCATTATCATAATCATATTTTAAGAAACTAAAATTTTCTCTTATTTCTCACTCTCATATGTGATGATGTTGAAGCTGCAAGAGTCTAGAATAAGCTCCTTCTGGTCTGCTTATGAGTTCAGAATGACTTCCTTGCTCCACGATGCGCCCGTCTTGTACGACACCGATGCAATCGACTCCTCGAATGGTTGACAAACGATGAGCCACAAGTACGGTGGTTCGACCCCTCATTAGCCTCTCTAAGGCTTCTTGTAGAACACATTCGGATTCTGCGTCGAGGGCACTTGTCGCCTCGTCGAGTAAAAGTATTGCGGGATCCTTTAAAACAGCTCTTGCAATGGCGATCCTTTGCTTTTGACCGCCGGAGAGTTGCACGCCTCGTTCGCCAACTGGTGTTTTGTAACCTTCGGGTAAACCACTTACAAATCCATGCACATTGGCTGCACGAGCCGCTTCAATAACCTCGGCTTCTGTTGCTCCTTCTTTGCCGTATGCAATGTTGTCGAAAATGCTGGACGCGAACAATGCCGGTTCTTGTTGCACCAAACCGATTTTAAGCCTTAAAGACTTTAAATTCAACTTCCTAATGTCCTTTCCGTCGATCATTACTTTACCGACAAATGGGTCGTAGAATCGTTCTATCAATGCAATAACAGAACTCTTCCCGGAACCACTCGCCCCGACAAGAGCTTGACTCTGACCTGCGCGGATTCGAAGGCTGAAATCTTTGAACACCATCACATCTGGCCTAGAAGGATACGCAAAATCAACATGTCTAAGCTCAATCTCTCCACGAACCGATTCAACCATTTCAGCATCAGGATCATCAGGGTCAATTCGAGTTGACCGGTCAAGAATTGAAAAAACCGAACCAACAGCTTCACCACCACGGATAATCTCCGGAGCAAGACTAACCGTTTCCGCCACAGAATTCGCCGTTATCACCAAGACAACAAACACCTTGATGACTTTAGAAAACGTCGAAACACCTTTGCTCACTAAATGTGCACCATACCATAGAATGAGAGCTTCGGACGCATAAAGGGCTAACTGAGATAAACCAAATAAGAGTCCCGATGTCAAACTCCGACGCAGACTCTGGCTCTGCGGGACACGTAACTCATGGCAAAAGATGGACAGCATTTTGTTTTGAGCATTGAAAGCTGCAACTGTTCTGATGTTGCTTACTCCTTCTCCTGCAATCATGCTTGTCTTCGCATGCGCCTTCGCTGTGTCTCCGGCAAACCCTTTGAGAGATAGTTGCTGGAAAATCCAAACACAACACAAAACAAAACTCATTGTTAGCACTTAATCAAAAGCAAATTTATCACAAGTAAATCTACACAATAAACAAAAAAAAAATGTATTTGATTTTATTTTTGACGCAAAATTTAATGGTTAGATATTGCGAGTTCAAATCTGTGTTGCTGCGCAATCAGATGTCTCTGCTACAACTACCAACTGAATTGTCTGAACTGCAATCAGATGTCTCTGTTACAATTATCAACTGAATTGTCTGAACGAGACTAATTTAATTGATTTATTCTTTTTTTTTAGTATAAGGTTGAAAGGAAATAGAAGGGTGGGTCCTATTATAGGGGACAGATTGTTGATATAATAAGGACACCACCAACTGCATTAAAGACATTGATATATTAATTGGAAGGTACATCCCTTGCTTACCAATCAATTATTTTTTTCTGTGCCTATAGCATGCGCAAATTGTAGCACTCTATCCCTTTATCAAGATAAACTTTTAACTGATTAATTCTAGAAATTAAAAAATCACTAGTTGAAAATAAAAATTAAAATAGAAATATAATTTAGAGGCAAAAAAATACTTTATTACATAAAGTAAGCCAAAAGTCCCATAAAAATAAGTAAGCCAAAAGTAACTTATTTTTTAGACTAAAAAATAAAAGGTAAATATTTTAACAATTTTACACAAAGTAGCCAAAAGTTACATATATTATAATATAACCCAAAATTTTGGGTGATTATTAGTATTAAAAAATATGTGGTATGTGTAAGTGAAGAAAAGTCCCACATGATCTCACGTGCACAGTCCAAATCTCCATTGGTTAATATATATATATATATATATATATATATATATATATATATATATATATATATAGAGAGAGAGAGAGAGAGAGAGAGAGAGAGAGAGAGAGAGAGAGAGGTGTCACATGTCTAGAGAAATTAACTAGACCTGAAAAAGAATGAAAAGGTCACGGGTAGGAGGTAACAACAACAAAAAAAGTTCAAATTTCTAGACAAATTAAGAGGTTTAGGATTTTATGAAAATATATTTAATAGTATATATACAATAAAGAATTATATAATGAAGTTTCCTCTATACACATGAATTTCAGTTCACAATACCCCAAAAATACTCTTAAACAAATTTGGTCTATTTTTTATTCTTCTTTCATCAATACCAATGAAGTTTTTTTTTTCTCTCTCTTATAGTCCTATATTTAATAAAAAAATATTTGAGTGCAATAAAAAAATATTTTATTAGTGAACTTAATGCAGAGAAGTGGAAGGAAGCACGTGCACCCTTCAAACTAGGGTAGGGTCTTTTGTTGTTTTAGGTTTTGTCGTTTAATGACAGTTTCTTTTGTGAAGTTAGATTCTTAGACTGTAAAAGGGAAAGTGTTACTAAAGGTATCAAATGCTTGTAATAAAGTAAGAATCTCTAATGTTAAAATTTAGTGCAAGATTACCCTTGTAGATATAGCCCTATTCTATTCTTTAGGGTCAACACATTCAATTTATAAAATATAAAATATAAAATATTTTTTGAATTTGAGTTTTTCTACGTCAATATCAAATCAAGATCAGACCGTTCATGTTCTGACATTGTATTTCAACCGATGTATCGATGTCATACCATGAACGATCTGATAAGTTAAGGTTATGCAAATTAACATGTGATGATGTATATATGAGGGGTGAAATTTACCTGAGCAAAATTTGCTAGAACAAGAAGAGGGAAAGTTCCAAGGATGAGCAAAGAAACCCTCCATTCAACAATGAAAGCAACAATGAAAGAAGTGAGAAGAGATGTCATGTTTTGCAAAATGACTGATATCCTCTCAGCAATGGCTGACTTCACATCGGCCGCATCTGTGGCAAGGCGAGCAGCAACGAGACTCGAGTTGTGCTCCTCCTCATCGAACCATCCAACTTCATTCCTCAAAATCGCTACGAAAAGTAACATAAATTCAAAACTTATAAGTTGATTATTTTTCAAAAATGTCGGAAGAGGGAAGACTGAAGATCTATGTAATGTAATGTACCTGCAAGCATCATTCTTCTGACCCTTGTGGTGAGATTTTCTCCCATGATACTAAAAAAGTAATGTTGAATCAAGTAAGCACCGACGGCGTAGATTCCGGCACCGATGTAGATGAAAACATATTCTTTAGTTTTCTTCTCCATGGATGCGTAGTTACTATAGTAAAAGACTTCAATCATGTTGCTCATAACAATTGCAAAAGTTGGACCGATGAATCCAGAAAGAATCGATCCAACGGCTCCCATTATTGAGTAAGGCCATTCGGGTGCGTTCATCTTGAGTAACCGGAAGAAGTATCCGTCTGGAGCTGGATTCTTCTTATCGGTTTCGGCATTTGAGATCATCTCGATCCGACCATCGGCTCCGGTGCTGTATTGGTAACTCAAGTTCCTCAAGCTTCCTGACCTTAAGCTTAAAGACTTTGTTGAAAGCGAATGGCTTAACCGCGAAGAGCGGTTCCGGCGAGTTGAAGGGTTTGAGAAGTCTCTATTTCCAACCATTTCTTGGAATCGGATTAGTGTAGCGTAGGTTCCTCCCTTGGCAAAAAGTTCTTCGTGTGTTCCTGTCTCGACGACTACTCCTTGTTGAATAACTGCAATGGTGTCGACGTTTCTAATGGTCGATAAACGATGAGCGACAACAACTGTTGTTCTACCAACCATGAGACGGTCTAGCGCTTCTTGAACAATGCTTTCGGATCCCGCGTCAAGAGCACTAGTTGCTTCGTCTAAGAGAAGGATCTTTGGATTTTTCAACATAGCTCTCGCAATTGCAATCCTTTGCTTTTGTCCCCCCGATAATTGAACTCCTCGTTCTCCAACCTGATAAAAAAAAATCAGATAGCGTTATTTACAGTTAAATGATCGATTCGAAGACGAAAAAAGTAAAAACTTGTTATGCTCGGAAATTATTACCAACCTGAGTGTTGTAGCCATTAGGAAGCAATGTAATAAAGCTATGAGCATTTGCAGCAGAAGTTGCAGCTTCGACTTCATCTATCGTTGCATCGGATTTTCCATAGAGTATGTTTTCGAGAATGGTAGTAGCAAATAGTGCAGGTTCTTGATTCACCAAACCGATTTGATCGCGTAACCATTTTAGTTGTAGCGTCTTAATGTCCACATTATCGAGAAGAACCTGACCTGCATAGCGGTTTCGAAAGATCAACATAATTGTTCTTCAAAAATAATAAAAACTTCAAAATCTTCAAAAAGAGTGAAGTTTGTTTTAAGCTGTATATATACCTTCATTAGGATCATAGAACCTTTCAATTAAGGAAACAACGGTACTCTTTCCGGATCCACTACCACCAACAACCGCAACAGTTTTACCAGCAGGGAAAAAGATCGAGAAATTCCGAAAAATCATCACATCCGGTCTTGACGGATAGCTAAAACTAACATCCTTAAATTCAATGTTTCCGTTAACCTCGGCTAAGCACTTTCCATCCAATTGATCTTCGACAATGGTTGGTCTCTGCTTAATGATTTCCATCAATTTGTATCCGGCTGCTTTGCCTTTGCTAAAA
This sequence comes from Lathyrus aphaca, assembly GCA_963966055.1. NCBI lineage: Eukaryota > Viridiplantae > Streptophyta > Magnoliopsida > Fabales > Fabaceae > Lathyrus > Lathyrus aphaca. Next base: position 502,806,612 of record OZ014519.1, on the reverse strand, counting down.
GCGCCCAAGTTCGAAAACGACTGACCCAAACTCCTGTTGAAGCAAATAAACATGTCACGATCAAAGGAACATTCTTATTATATCGAAAACGATAGATATTCATTCATCAGCGTAATGGTATTCAACATGTTCAATTAAAACAAGTGATTATACTCTTATTATATTTGAAATGATAAACACGTAAAAATCAAATTGCACTCACATTCCACCAACAATAGCCGAGAAAATAGCTGTGAATGCCTTGCCTCCATCGGTTTGTCCGTTCCTGATAAAAACACCGGCATACCAAAAAACTAGCGCCCACGACATGCAAGCTATACCGTATGTGCAACCTAAGCCTAAACCTTTAGCCATTCCTGCCTTGTATCCAAGCTTCAAAGTGTTCTGAATTGCATCGGAATAAGAATTCAACGCCTTACTCTCACCAACGTAAGAGTAAACCGTTCGAACTTGAGCAATCGCCTGAACACATAGCAAATAACAACGAAGATTGATTCATTAGCTCCCTACATTAATCGGTAACTTCTTTTTAACTGTGTCAATTTTCAAAACAATAACTTGGCATTAAAGCAACATACACAACTATCATCATCAATAATCACCATTATCATGCTTTTTGATTATTACTTTACTCAAAAAAGAAGAAAAAACAGCTAGAAACTTTATGAGTAATTGCACATTAAAATACATCATTTAAAGTTAAACATTCAAACGACAAAAGTGCTTTTTCCTAAACATGCTTTTTTTTAATGAGCAATTTTTTTTGTTACTTTCCATATAAAGAAACATGTTCATTCATCCACATGATGTTTTCAAGCTTCAACAATGAATTTAGCATTTACCTGTTCAGCAATTATGCCAGCATTTGCATACGATTCACGACTCTTCGATGTAAGTCCGGTGAGTGTATAAGCATATAAACCACCAGCAAAAGCAATTCCCGGAATAACAGCAACACTAAGAAGTGCTAATCTCCATGCCGAGACAAAACCAACCACAAGTCCAGCTAGAAAAGTTGACAGATAATGTATGAAATTCCCAACCTACAACCAAACAAACAAACACAAAAAAAATGTTCAACCAACCAATTCAAATCCATGTAACATTTTAAATTACAGGTATGTTTGGTGTACGACACATGAATCTGGTGTCCGTCAAGCGAAGACATCTGAGTTAGTCAGTGTCGTATGAGATGTTCTGATGTCGTAATACACTTTAAATCTCAAATGTATATCTAGTATCCGTCACGCATAGACATTTGAGTCAATCTCGTATCTAGTGTCAATGTCATATCAGATGTCGTAACACACATTAAATCTCAAATGTGTAAGTCCGTCTCATGTAGACATTTTGTATCTAGTGTCAATGTCATATCAGATGTCCAAATATTGTAACAAACATTAAATCTCAAATGTGTACGCGACGACATAGTGTTAATGTCATATCAGATGTCCATATATCGTAACACACATTAAATTTCAAATGTGTATCTTGTGTCCGTCGCGCGACATCTCTGCCGTATCCGGGGACTATACTACACAATTCTTTATAAAGAAAAAAAGGAAACTAATAATGTCATCAACCCCATGGCGCAAGTTAATAACTATCTTGCTAACATGCGCCCCAATGAGATATGATCATATAGGGGACCACACTAATAGATACCAACTACCACAGAAGGCAAAATTTAAAGAAGTGACTAAACTTCAAAAAATGGTACAATATTAAAACAACCTTAAACCATATTTAACCCAACAAAAAAACATAAAAAAATGCAAAGTTCAAATTAAGCACCTTCTCACTAATAGCATCTTGGACTAATAGTGTATCAGTTGAGACACTGAAAACTATATCTCCAGTTCTTGCATCTGTATCAAAGAAACCAACATCTTGTTTTAGCACTGCCTCTAAATACTTCTTCCTCAAGGTGCTAACTTGTCTCTCTCCAGTATACATCCAGCATGCAATTTCTGCATAAGATGATACACAAACAACAAGGCCAAGGTACACAAAGTAAAGTGCATACTGCAATGATGATCATAAGAACAACAACAACAACAACAAAGTGTTAGTAATTGAAACACACAGATCTGAGAGAATTTTGAATGAACTAAAAAAAAATTGAATTTTGTTAACCTTGGAAACTTCATCAGTCATTTTCTTCAAATCCATTTGGTTTTTACCAAAACCGTTAACCATTTGACCAAACAGAAGAAAAAAAACAGGCATAGAAGAGCCATGAATAATGGCTCCAATACTTCCAGAGATCATGAGAATATAATCATATTTATCAGCAAATGAGAAAAGCTGATAAAAGGGTAAACTTTGTTCCTTCTTCTTCTCTGCTTCAGGCAATGAAGCTTTAACATCAGAAGCTTCAGCCATTAGAACAAATGAACAACACTCTCTTTTTGATGAAAAGGTTCAAAAAACTGGATTTTGATAAAAGGGTGGGTGTTAGTTTTTATAAAAATTGGATTTTTATAAAAGGGTAGTCAAGAAGTTATGATGTAATGTGTGGATTTTTTGACCATTTTAAGGAGATCTGATGCAACCCTTGTCAATGTTGTTTTTTTGGTTTTGACAACATTAGTGAAAGGAAAAAAAACATCTATTTTGCTGGAAAATTTTAGGTGTTGTGTTTTGAGTTGGTGTGAGAGGGGGAGAGAGAGAGTGTGTATTGTTGGACAGTGGTCAAAGGTGGAAGTGGAGAGAAGAGAACATAGATTTGAGAAGAGAGAGTGTGTGGATTTATAGTGTGAAACAACACTTTAACTTTGGTTGTAAAATTACAAAGAGGGTGTGATTCAATCAACTATAGGTTGATTAAAAACATAAAGGAAATTATTAAATAGTGTCTTGGAAACATGTACTTCTAGAGCAATATAGGTTAAAAGTATTATACTTACTACTTAACGGTTTATAAGAAAACAAATCCTCATTTATCTTGCAACAAATATATATGTAATTTATATTTAATTTTATCTTAAAAAGATGTATTTAAAAAAAAAAGTATTTAAATAAGATTATATATATATATATATATATATATATATATATATATATATATATATATATATAATCTTATTTAAATACTTTTTTTTTTAAAATACATCTTTTTAAGATAAAATTAAATATAAATTACATTTTATTTTATTTGATTTCCTTTTTTTAATTTTGAAGTAGTATGGTACTAATAATGTGTTTCAAAATCATGTATTTCTTTTTTTTAATATAAAAGATTATTGTTTTTAATAATAAAAAGTATAAATCTTGATTTTTTAAACTAATTTGTAAGTATGACTCTAGTAGTTATTATAAAATACTCACATTTTGAAATGTACCTAAATATTTAAAATTTTAATATTTAACATTAATTTTTAATATTTATATTCTTTTTTAGTATTTCTTTTGTTTGATTTTGACTCACAATAAATTTTAATATTTATATAATAATTCCTTAAATAATTATTAATAATTATGCATTCAATGTATTGGAAATTGTAATATTATGTTTTTAACAAATAATATTTTTGTTTGAAATATTTTAAATTAAAAACTTTCCTTACAATATTAATATTACTTATATCAAGGAATGACTATGAAAATATTCAATTTTCTTTATTTCTTTTTTGAATTTAATTTTAGGATGAAAAATAAAAATTATAGTTAAAGGTGTTTCTAACGGTAATCAGAATTGATCGGTAAACGATAGATGTGGATCGCAACGATGGCTTGAGTTTCCGGTATGGTGGAAGAGGGACTGACCTACAAGATTAACACTATAATGTTCAAGTTAGTATTAGAGAAAATTGAAGTGAATGAAATTTGAATTCGAATTTCTTGAGAAATAGTGTGATCTCTCTTCTATATAGTAAATCAGTTAAAATAACTTGTCATTTTTATGCAAGGAACATGTTTTTTCTCTTCCACCACTTTAGCGGTAATAGTCGTACATGTAAGTAGAGGTTGACAAAAACATGTCGTCTCTTCCACCTCTTTAGGAGTAGTCGTACCTATAAGTAGAATGCAATTCTAGTATCAGATATGAGATGTCGAAGGAGATGTCACGACACTAATATCTGAACAATGCTTAACATATGAACAAGGTAAATAAATCAGTAAACAGTTGAAGAGAATACAAGCAAATTGTTAACCCAGTTCGGTCAGCTGCATCTCAATGACTATGTGTTCTAGGGAAATAATTTTATCTTTAACAAGTTCTCTTTTGAAATATGGATGAATACCAATGTGTTTGGTTCTGCTATGTTGAATAGCACTCAAGTTGTCACAATATAATGTCATGACATCTTGTGTGACATTGTATTCAGTCAACATTTGTTTCCTCCACACCACTTCATATCATTTTGCATATCATTGGCATAACATATAGATACCATATTCTAGCATGGGGCATAGAAAAAGGAAGCATAAGCATCCATGATCACAAGCATAAGGCATATGATCAATCATCTGGAAATTTGAGATTCTTCAAAGTCAAGCCAAGGGCCAAGTGACATTGCAATAAGCTCACAAGGTTTCCTCATATTTTATATAAGCTCAAAGTCACTTCAAAGTCCCAGAGGATGAAATGTCATCAGAAGTTCAGAGGTGCAACTTTCTCCTACACAGACAAACCCTAATTAGGGTTTTGCTTGATACCAAGAAATTCTCATAGCTTTGACCAATTCTTGTGGTCAAAGGCTCTCATATGATATACAAGGCTTGTGTATGAAGTTTGAGGCAAAAAATCATTGAGGAAGTCAATCATTGAAGTAGTTACTTGAGAATGAAGAAAGAAAGTCAACTGGACTGAATAAAAGTCAACGGAGGAATTTCTAGGGTTTTGATCATGTTTATTAACTTCATGAAGCCATATATGGTCAATGACTAGCTTATATGAGCTCAAATATCAAAAATCAGGAATGTGCAAAAGTTACTAAATTTGGAATGTGCAAGTTTAGAGGTTTCTATTTTTGGAAATATTTGCCCTAAGTCTTCAAGCTATTATTTCATGTGCAAAAAAACTCCAAATGATTTTTTCCTTGAACATGAAAGTTGTAGATCATGATTTTCCCTTTCCAAAAAGTATTAGAACATTTTCATAACCTTCCTAGAACTCAAGATATGAATTTTGGAAGTTTGTGTGTATTTTAGGGTTTTTAGGGACACTTGTCAAACTACTATTAGCCCATTATTCATTTTTATTTTGTGTCATACTTTTGCTACTTTTCCTTATACCTTTTTTCATGTCCATCATCACTTATCCACGTGACCCCACATATATGTATGGCTTCATTATATTTGTTTCATTTAAGTGGAAATAATTGGAAAAAGGTGAAATACAAATAATAGTACAAGCGGTCAGCAAGCAATCACAACATTACACGACCCCCTCTCTCTCTTGCATACCTGGCGCATGCCACTTTCTATTCACCCAATTTTGTTTTTTCCATTACCATCCCTGGCGCACGCCACTTTCTATTGACCCAATTTTGTTTTTTCCATTACCATCCCGGGCGCACGCCACGTTTGCTCACCAAGTCACAATTTCATTTTCATCCTCACATGTATTACACAAAAGAAAATATCCTACGTGTTTTTTTGTATCATGTACTCTCAACCACCATGTAACTACTACCATATGATCATCAACCTTTTTCTATCATCCAACACATTAATAACAACACAACAATGTCCACCATAATACCATACATCATACTACACCAAAACCATTTTGAAAAAAAGAAAAGGAAATGTTGCACGCATTTGAGAAAGTTAGTGAAAACAAAATTGGGCACAACACCTTTTAACTTGATCACACACCCCTGCATCATAAAAAGGAGCATTGCACGAAAGTTGTGAGGAGGCTGATATTTTTTCACACACACACCACTCTCTCATTGCTCTCACCACTCTCTCATTGCTCTCACTCTCAAGAGACTCGGATCTGAAATTTTCATTATAATTCTTATCTACTCAAGCATCTTTACATTTTCCTTAGAACCACATTTCTTATCTCATCACCACCTTCATCCATAGTTGAAGAACAGGATAGAAGGAGTTCAAACACACCTTCAGATTGCTCTCTAATATCGTAGGGAAAATAACATAGGAAAACTAGGGTTAGAATATACCTTGACCTCTTAATTTTTTTTTGGGAATATCTTGATGTTTTAAACCATCAAATTTCTCTCGCCTCTATCAAAGTTGTGGCAATCAAAACCACTTTGAAAACCATAACTGACCATTGTTAGGGTTTAATAATTTGACTCCGTTTTTCCTCACAAACACACCGTTAGGGTTTCTCTCAATTGAATTCGTTGTTGTTGTTGCTTGCTTTGTTCAATGGGTGCTGAAATTCAACAAGATGGATTGAAGGAGAAACTTGACTATCTTTCACTCGTATCTAAGGTATGTATCGAGTTACAATCTCACACTGGAACCGACGACAAGGTTCTCGCCGAGTTTATTACCGATTTAGGTCATTCGTCTGAGTCGGTTGAAGAATTCGATACCAAATTGAAAGAAAACGGTGCGGAGATGCCAGATTATTTTGTTCAAACTCTTCTCACCATTATTCATGTTATTCTTCATCCTAAACCTAAGAAGGAGAAATATATTCAGAATGAGAACTCTACCTCGAAGACCAATTTTAAGGCGTTGGAGATTTCAGATGATAGGGAACGGGCTAAGGAGATAAGGAACAGAATTGAAGTGGAGGCTAGAGAAAAGCAGAAGAAGATGGAACCGAACAGGTATGAAAAAGGTAAGGATGATGATGATAATGGTTACAGAGATATGCACAGGGATAGAGATAGGTATGATAGAGATGATAAAAAGGATTATAGAAGGGGGGTGATAGAGAAAGAGGATGAGACAGAGATGATAGAAAGGGGAATGATAGAGGCATAGATAGGTACGAAAAGGATGATAGAAGGTACGAAAGAGATGATAAAAGAGGGAATGATAGAGATAGAGATAAGTATGAAAGAGATGATAAAAGAGGGAATGATAGGGATAAATATGAAAGGCGGAGGAAAGATGAGTATGAAGAGTATGAACATGGAAGGGAGGAGAATGTTGATGAGAATGGTCATAAAGAAAGAGATTCAAGGCATTGTGTCTCCGGTGAACCTGAGTTGTATATGGTTTATAAAGGAAGAATTTCTAGGGTGATGGATACTGGGTGTTTTGTTCAACTGGATGATTTAAGAGGGAAGGAGGGTTTGGTTCATGTTTCTCAGATGGCTACTAGGAAGATTGTTAATGCTAAGGAGGTTGTTAAAAGGGATCAACAGGTTTATGTGAAGGTGATTTCAGTTTCTGGTTCCAAGTTGAGTCTTTCTATGAGGGATGTTGATCAGCATACCGAGAAGGACCTTCTTCCATTGAAGAAGAGTTCAGAGGAGGAAGCTTTTAGGACAAATCCACAAGATTCGAAATACGGGTTGATAACTAGGACAAGGCTTTATGGGATCAGGATTGTGGAGGGAGGCTGATATTTTTTCACACACACTCTTCTACACACACATCACTCTCTCGTTGCTCTCACCACTCTCTTATTTCTCTCACCACTATCTCATTACTCTCACTCTCAAGAGACTAGGATCTGAAATTTTCATTATAATTCTTATCTGCTCAAGCATCTCTACATTTTCCTTAGAACCACATTGCTTATCTCATCACCACCTTCATCCATAGTTGAAGAACAGCATAGAAGGAGTTCAAACACACCTTCATATTTCTTCATTTTTGAACATCAATCTCAAGCTCTAAGCCTTTAGTTGGCCAAATATAAGCTCAAGGAGGTTTAAAGAGTCTCTGGATTTCTCAAAATCTCCAAGACAATCTTCATTTAGGTTTTTTTCATCCAACTGATTTTTGTTTCGGTTTTGCATTATTCTTGTTTGTTTTATGTTGTTGATGCTTGGCGTGAGGTCTTTGAAATGTGTAGGAGCTTTTAGATGTATTAGATCATGATTATCAGTTTTGAGTGTCAAACTTTGAGCCATTAATTCTCCCTGTATGTTGCTTGTTTGTGAAAATCAAGGGTATATTCGTGTTCCTCTTGTTCAGGGCTTCAATTTTGGTCTTTATATTTTTTATTTTCATTAAGGTTTGAGAAAGTTATGATGATCTGAAATGTGTGTCCATGGCTTGATGTTGCTGCGTTTTCATGTTGTTTTCTTCGTGATTCATGGCTGAAGGTTGATGGTGATGAGACGGCGAAAGGCGATTGGGTCTTGAGTTTTATTATTTTTGTTTTATTTTATTATTTCATTTAAAACCTCAGGTGTCCTATTGATATGGTGTTCCACATGTTGTATCACTTTTGTTTAATTATATAAAAAATATATATAAAAAAAACTGAGTTAGTTGTTTTGGTTCTTTGGGTCGTCGCTTGGATTTCTTTTTGCACCCCCTTTCCGGCCCAAAACATGATTACCGTGTGTTTCTTTTGCTATGCGCCCCTGCTTCATTTTCTTTTTTATTTTCTTTTTCAATTATTTGTTTCATTTTTATTTTAATTAAAATAGCAAATCATTTTGAAAAATTCCAGAAATATTTGTGTGATATCCTTTGAGTTTTTCTTAATTTTCTACACCTTTTTCTTTTATTTTTCATTATTTTCCATTATTGAATTAATTTTGGAATTAATTTCTCTTATTTCGGTTTCTTTTATGCATAATTTGTCTTGTCCAATTTCTAATTTGATTTTGAAAATAATTATGAACTTGATTCTTTTTGGTATGGATTCTTGACTGTTTGAGGTATGTTAGAGAATTTTATCATGAATTTTAGGATTTGATAGATTTTATTTTGACTTGTTACTTGTGGAAGAAACATGTGAAGTCCTAATTGACCTTTGAGCCATTGTTTTAATGAGTTTGCTTATGATTTTTGCCATGGGTTTTTTGGTATGTCATTCTCACATGTTATGGTGACTTGGGGATTAATTGTAGATTTTTTTAGGGTTTGCTTAATATTTGTTTGGATTTTATGATTAGCATGCCTTATTTTGATACTTACGTGATCTTTGCTTACTTGTTAGGATAGGGGGCACTTGTGCCAACTCCTAGGGCTTATTTTTAGGCTTTCTAATATGCTAATGTGCTTTTGGACTTTGTATTGATGCTTGACCTTGTCTTGTTTTAGATTACTTACCCACTAAGCTTTCTTTGCACATGTATGCTTCACAACACCTTAAACTTCTACATGCTTCTCTTAATTGATCTTGTATGAACTTGTATGCCTCTTATGATATTTGAATCACCTTTTTAGGTTTCTCTTGATCATGCTTAGGTTCTGACCTTGGTGTTTGTGGTTCACTTTTAACTTGTTTGATGTTTATAATCTCATGTCTCCACTTCACTTCTCCTTTAATGCTTTGTATATTTGCTTGGTACTTCCTCCCACTTCCTTGTGACTAACATTGCATGACTAACCTTAGAGTTCTTTCTTAGTATTTAGTTTTGACTTTTATGGTGTAATGTGTTTAAAGATTTTGTCTTCCATGTTTCATCTTTGCTTGCTTTTCTTTGATCATTTGTGACTATTTCTAACAGTTTTAGGGGCTTTGGTAAGTGAGAGGTGTGGATGTGATTTCCACATCTCCAATTATTTCCTCTTCTCATTTATGCTTTCAACTTTGTCTTTGAGATGTGCCTTAAGAGAAAAGATCTTCAGGAAGGCCACCATGGAAGAAGCAGATGAAAAGAGAAGGAGAAAGAAGAATAGGTTACTTACTTCATGAAGAAGATAAGTAACCTAAAAGAAAGAAAGTAAGAAGGAAGGAGCATAAGTGAAGCAAGTTCACTTCAAAGACAAGTAAAAATATGCAAATTCAAAGGAAAGAATAAGTTGGAGGTGAAGGCAAATCCACCTTCCAGATGACTTACCAAAGGTTCCTGAAATGTTAGTATGAATGCATAAGACATAAAGCAAAAGGAAATGAGATGAATAAAGATGAAAAGATCAAAACCAGAAGTGATTGTGCAATGAAAATATGTTATGAGATGATGAAAAATCATACAAGATGCATATGAATGATCATACAAGGATGAGATGCAATGGAAGCATGTTTAGAAGCATGAAAACACATGGATGTTCATGAAATGTAATGGATGCAAAGCATAGCAAATGAATGAAGAAATGATCAAGTAATGTTTCAAACATGTCTGAAGATGTCTAATATGACATACAAAAGAATGGGATGGCATGGCAAGTTCATAAGTTCATGATATTCAAAGAAGAATGCAAATGAAGATGCAAAATTAGGGTTTTAAGGCAACATGAGATGCATATGACCAAAACAGAAGCATTCACCATGATAAAAAATTGAAATTGAACTCAAACAAACCCTAAACCTATAAAAGATCACACTCCAAAGGATAAGGTCATAAGCCAATCCTAGTGAAAGTTATGAAATTTCTAAGTTAACTAGGGTTTTTGGGTGCTTCTAAAGGGAAAATGCAAATCAAATTGAAAATGCAAGATAAAAATATGAGATAAATAACCTAGAAACTATATGCAATATGAGAAACAATGCAAAAAGAATCAAGTTTAAACTCACCATGGTTAGGCATAAATGAATTTTTCAAGTTAGGGTTAGAAAATATGGAATTTATGAACCCTAATTCAAAGAAAATTGTGAAAATGTGATCAAACCTAAAAATAAATTTGTATGGTGAGTTTGAAAATGTTTCTAAATGTATTGGAATGCTTCATGAATTTTTTGGTGATTTTTAGAAACATAAATGCATATTTAATTAATTAAAATCAATTAATTAATTAAATAAAACATTTAAATATTTTAAAAATACTTTTTAAATGCAAAACTAAAAATAAAAAATGTTTTTAGGTTAAGAAAAATATTTGAAACAAAAATGCAAAGTTTGAGATTTTTTTAATGGTTTTTCCTATTTTAAATAAATTGGACAAAAGAAATGTAATAAAATGAAAATAAAGGAAAGTAATCTGATCCAAAGGCTGGGATTCAAACTGGGAAGGAAAGGGTTGACTGCACGCGCGTTTCAAGGGTCAGGATTCAATCTGAGGAAATTTAATTAATTAAACCTAATTAAACTAATTAAGTTTTAATGAAGCAATCTGAGTCATCCAAACACGCGCTAAACAAGATCCTACGTCCTACATTCAAACTGGGAAGATTAACCCTAATCCTAACCCTAAACATTTTCAGGTGACCGGAGCAAGCTTCGGTCATCTTCTCCGGTGACATCCTCAACCCAACTTCCACCACAGGCCATGAAACTTCACCAAAATCTCCAGAAATGATCTATGAACATCACTAAACAAGAATCCAACACCAAAAATAATTTATTTTCAGAAACCAGCATGAATCGAAGAAAACTTCTTTTAGGTCAAAAATTTCAGAGATACGGTTCATGCTCATTTCTTCATCATTTTCAAAAACAACAAGTGCAGTGTGATCAGGGGAACATGGGGAAAATTTCTAGAACATAAAATAAAGCTTCTGGAAAAAAAGTTTGAGATGGATACCTGAGCTGAAGCTTTCACTCCCTGAGCTTTCTGGCCCTTTTCTTTGTTCAATCCAACTCCAATGAACTCCCTGATGATGTTGAAATGCTTAGAACAAGTTTATGTGACTTGGTTTGAGAGATACAATTCCTCTGCACCAGAAATTGTGTTTTTGTTTTGTGAGGTTTCAGGCCATGGCAAGGGGTGGGAAATGATCCTTATGATGTGTGGAGATGATTGGTGGTGAAAGTTTTGAGTTTGAGTGGCTGAGGAGTGAGTTTCGAAGGAATGAAGATTTTGGGGATTTTTGTGAAAACTGAGTTGTGGGAGAATTCAGCCTTGTGTGTGTTATGAAATGAGTTGCATAATGTTAGTATAGGCCAATGGGAGTGATCAGAAAGTGGGTGGTGGCATAGTGTGATTGGTATGGGCCAAGTTGCAAAAATGTCAATGGATGTGTACTTGAGGTATGGCACAAGTCAGAGTTGTTTCAAGGGGTGTCTTGGCCTCATCTGAGTTTGTGGATGGCCCTTGGATTGAATTTGTGTATCTAGATCACTTGGATGAAGAGATATCATAGGTTTTGTAAATTTCCCTCTTTGGAATTTCTTGAAGTGCAAGGCATAAAAACTTGTGATTTTTTGTGCAATCTTGATCAAAATGTGTTGCATTATGTTGGTATGATGTTTAGAAGTTGATTAGAGGTCATGAAATGGCTTGGCAAGTGAATTTGCAAAATTCCCTCTTTGGTGCACACCTGAAAATTATAGGATTTTTGCCAACTTTGAAAGGCCATATCTTGAGTTCTAGGATGAATCAAGACATGTTCTTGTACTTTTTGAAAATGGGAAGACATAATCTACAACTTTCATGTCCAAGAATTTTTCATTTGAAGCATTTTTGGTCATGAAAGAATAGGTTGAATATCTTTCCCAAAATGGAAATTTTCCATTACAAGTCATTTCCAAAAATAACAAGTTTGCATTTGGCTCAAAATTCTTCAACTTTGTGAACTTCTAACCACTTCAAGGATCAAATAAAGATCATGGAGACTCAAAATGATGATGATGACCCTTTGGTACTGTTGTACCCCAAAAATTTACCCTCCCACAATCAAGACAATATCTCTCAAGACTTCTAAAATGATCATAAGGTCCTCAAGACTCCCAATTGGTCAAGAAGTGTGGAAGTTTCCCCAGACAATGCCTCCTCCTAAACAAAATGTCCAAAACTAAGGTTCTTTGTTTCCTCAGGTTAAAAGGATTTTCAGGGCCTCAAGTGAGCTTCATAACATCCCACATGTATTCAAGAATCCCCATGTCAAGTTTCAAGGCTTTCCAATGAGTTTGCCCAGTCAGATGATCAGATATTCAAATATCAGTCTGAGCAGTTAAAAAGTCAAACTAAGGTCAACTGTGGTCAAATCAAAGTCAAACTTCAAGATTTTTTTCCAACATCAAGTTTATGAAGTAAAATTCATCATTTGATCAAGGTTTGATCATGATTCATCAAGGAAGTTTCAGATCATCAAGAATCAAGAGTTTCTAAATTAGGGTTTTCTAAGGAAAAGTCAACTGAACTTTGACCAACCATAACTTTCACATGCTTCATCAAACAAATTCCGTCCAAAGCTCATTTTGAAGGAAATTGAATTCTCTACAACTTTGTGTATCACAAGCCAAGCCTAAAAATGCTTCCTTTAGAACGTATGAGTTAAAACATTATAGGTCATTTCAAAAGTCAACAAAAAGTCAACATCTTCCAAAGGGCATAATTTGAAAATGGTAAAAGATATGGATATGAGACCAAAGAGGTTGGTTAGAGGACTCTTTAAGATTTCCAAAATGTCCAAGAACACCTTCATATCCTTAAAATCGAGGGATTTATGCCTTTGCAAAGTTGGGAAATTTTTTAGGGGTATATTGAACAAATGAGGTCTTAAAACCAAATTTTTCCAAATGGGCTTGCAATTTTGTAATCCAATCCTTAAAATGACATCATGCACGACCCAATGATTATTTTTTTCATATTTTTATAGTTTATTTTATATTTATTTGGATTTTATTCATTAAAATTCAATTTAAATATATGTAAAATATGAAAAGTCAAAGGAAGCATGAAATCTTTGATTGAAAATCATTTGAATTATATTTAGAATGATTGGAAATCAACTAAAGTCAGAATGGACCAAAAATAGAAAGGTTAGATGAGATTTTTTGAATATTTGAAAGTGAGAAAACTTCATGATCAAGCAATCTTCACAAGCCCACAAATCCATAAGTTTTTGACCTAATTTCAATCTTTATAAATACATGAAGTCAACCAAAGCATGGGACACGATTTTGCTGCCTCCAAGAACACCAAACCAATTCCAAATTTTTCATCAAATTTCAATTTTCGGTTTTGGTAATTTAGCCATATTCAGAGACTTTTATGCATTGCAATTGCTTTATTGATGTTCATTGAACATAATTCAATCATCATACACATCAAAACTATGCTAAATTGCATAAACCGATTGCATTTTTGTTCTTATTTTCTTGAATTTCGATTTCAATTATATGGTTGTTTTTTTATCTAATTTGAGTATGTAATATTGTTTATTATGATGTTTAGAATGTTTCTGGGCTGGTTGATTGAATTTCTTGCGCAGGTTTATGGATATGCCATTTTTAGGGTTCTTGAAGATGAAATTAGGAACTTCTTTAAGAAGAGATTTAAGAACAAACTAATGACTCATTGATGCTCCTGGGATGTCCTTGAACTGATTTACGTTGTTGGTTTTAATTTATATTGCCTCTATGCTGTTTTGTGAATCGCAGGACTTATAGCTACGGGAAAAATCTGGCACTATACCCTTTAGTGACGAAAAATCGTCACTAAAAGTTAACTGGACGACCAGAGCTTGAAGACGAAGCTTGGCGCGTTTTTAAAATTTGAATTTTTGTTTTTAAATATATTATTTGTTTCAGGGAATATGACAATAAGATGCTGGTGGTTCAGTTGGCAAAAACGCGCGTGTTAGAGCTCTTTGGCCTGGGTTCGATTCCCAGGTTTTGCATTTTGTTGTTTTTATTTCATTATATTTTCCAGGCTTAATATTTGTTGATTATTTCTTACATATTCTTCACTAGCGCGCTAGCCCAGTGGCAAGGCTTTTGTTCTGGTAAGGGGGAGGTCCTGGGATCAAAACCAAGCCTTCCCACTTTTATTTTTGTTACATATTTTATCTCTTTTCTATTATATATATATATATATATATATATATATATATATATATATATATATATATATAACTATTTAATTTGTTTAATTCAAAACCAATATTGCTTTTATAAATAATTAAACTTTATATTTTGTATTAACTTCATATTTTTTCTTAATATTTATTTAAATTAAACTTATTTTTCTAATATTATTTTTGTACATAATTTTTATTATATATATTTTGTAAGTAAAAACTTATTTATTTTAATTAATTATGTTAAAAAATAAGTTTCGTTTAACCCTAAAAACTTAATTTATTTTCCTAAACCCTAATTAAAATATTTTTTATAATAACTTTTTATTTTGTATAAATGCCTTATTCTTTTATTACTATTATTATTTAAACTTATTATTTTTCTTATAAACCCTAAAATTCTAACTTATTCAATTTCTTTAAAAAATTCTAATTTCTCTTTTATTTCATCATTATTAATTTCTTTATTTTCTTTTTTTAATATTCATTACTATTGCTTTATTATTATTGTTCTATTTATTTGTTTTATTATTATTATTATTTATTATTATCCAATTATATTGTAACTATCCCAAAGCCATGTAATAATTCTAGATTTATTTTTCGTCTTTATTTTATTATAAATATTTTATTGTGTGGTTAGTAAATAGGGTGTGGAAATTTACTTGTAATTAATTTAATTTAGATAACTAATTTAAAAAAGATAAATATTTGAAAATAAACACTCACACACGTAAGTCGATCTTTGATCGCCATCTTGCACTTCCTAGGGTATTCCTCTTGGTTGCCTTTAATATGGTCAAGTCCCTCGAATATAGGGATGTCTTAAGCAAAATACCTTCAAGTATAAATCATCATAGTCCCTACAGTTTAAAAGATCAAGTCCCTTCGAGGTTGCCTACGATAATGATCTTGTCCCTTCGAATAAATGATGATAGTCCCTACGAATTGCTAAAGACACCCTTAAGTTGCCTTCTATGACCATACGATGATCCTACGCTTGTCCCTTAACACATCCAAGGTAATGACTACCTATTCCTTAATAATAGGGATAGTCTTACCATTGAAAGAACATACGAGAACATGAAAGACTTAATCTAGGGTAGGTACCTCTTAGTTGCTTGCTCACATTTCAAAATACTTTTTACACCTCACTTAAACATTTTTCAAAACAAGGCTTTGTATACATCCATACGAGGATCATTACAAAGTACTTAGAAAAATTTCTAATCACACACTACACTCTTCAAAAAAATTTTTAAGTGAGCTAAGTAACTAAGAGCTCATGGATAACCATGGATATAAAGGGTGCTAACACCTTCCCTTTATATAACCTACCCCCCGAACTCAAGTCTTTTAAAATAGGTCTTTCCTGTTCTTTTATATCCTTTCCATTTGGATAAAATAAAAGTCGGTGGTGACTCTTGCTATCCGCAACATGACTGAAAGTCAGTTCTCCCACCGTGTTACAGGTACCCTTGATGGAGGCCTCAGATGCCCTGATTTTGACTTTACTTGCTCAAGAAGTTACCCAATGATCAGATGACTTCCACAGTGAATTTATTCATCAAATTTGGTACACATGATCCTTATAACATATTAAGACCATTAGAAGCAAGAATGACCAAAAAATTTGGGATTAAGGCCTCTGAAACCAAAACCCTAATTTCATGTTATATGTGCAGGAAATCTTCAGTCCGCCTTTATGCCTTTGCCATGCTTTGTGATGCCTTGACTTTTATGAACTTTGGGGAGCATATTATGATCATAGAACATTCATGGACCCTCTTGGCATGCTTCAAGACCATTGAGATGGCTCAAATCACTTCTTGGATTACTCAGATCACAAACCCTAGATGCAGATGAAATGAACTATTCAGTGGGATATGATATGCTTATGCTAATGCAAAAAAATGAAAGATCACAAGCCATGGTGTGACAAAAAGTGAGGGAAAATTTGGGGTGTTTACACTTAGGACCACGATACGGACGCGTATTAATAGAAACGAACAATGACACGTGTTTAAGGAGTGATGATACGGACAAGTATCAACTATTTGAACAAGGAACAAAGACGAGTGTTGATCTGCTGGGGAGATGCGTAAGATATGAACGAGTATCAAAGAATTATGTATAAGTTGGATACGGACGAGTATCATAAGGATTGTGTATAAGTATGTACAAGTATTTGTATTGAGAGTGCAAAAGGATATTTTGGCTTTTATCTGCAGGGGATAAGTTTTGTGTATTGCTGGAGGAGTGATTTTGGTATTTGCAGGTGACTGGCTCGAACCTGGCTTATGATCATGCAAATGTTTGATTTTTTCCGTAATGCTCCGTATTAGACGGAATGCTACGCTCTGTTTGGGGAAATGATGTGAATGTTATGATTATGCAAATGAGAGAAACGAGATCCGAGATCTGAAATCTGCTGGGAGAACGGATCACTGGGCGATCTGTGGGGAGAAAGGATCACTGCATGATCTTTCTGGAGAACTCTGGGGGAAGAACTCTGTGGGGATCCAATGCTGGGGATGAGAAGATCTGGAAACTCGCTGGGGAAAAGTGATTTAGGCGTTGCTTTGGAGATCTTGCTTGGGGAGGAGAGAACTTATGGGAAGTAATCTGTTGGAGGATCAACTTTGTGGGGGATACTCTGAGGGGATAAAAAGCTCCGTGGGGGAATACTTTCGTCAAGTAGTCCTTTTGATGACGTGACTGCCGGCTTGGCTGGGGATATAGTGCCTGACATGCCCCATGTTGTGAAAGGTTGTCCGTCTTGAGTACCTGCAACCTGTCAAACAAAGGAAACACACAAGTGCCCTGAGGTATCCTCAATCGGATTCCGTCATAGGAGTTAGGTTCGCTTAAGAGCACATATTTCCTGCAAGCATTTATTGAAAATGGCTTATATGTTTTCATGCAAATGTTGTATTACGAACTTTGGACATTTTGCAAACAAAACAAAAAGTTACAAAACAAAGTGTGAATGAATATTTGACTTTATTGATTTGTGTGCCCTAAATAGGCGAGTACAGTGAGGAAGCTAATCCCTGAAATGAGGAAGTTGCTGCAAAAATTGAGAAAATAAAAGTTCTATTCGGTAATGTTGAAGTTGACGCTCCAATGAGCTTCTTTTGCTATGACCTATATGATCTGAACACTCTTCTTATCTTGCTTTCTAAAGAAAGTTGATTCTGACCGACGCTTTGTCCTTTCGAAGCTTGCCATGTTATGTGAGTGATACAAACGAATTTAGAATGCAGTTGTTCGCTTATTCCCTGATTTTGCATGGATCGCCCTTTTGGGTTTTCAATCCACCGGGATACCCTTTTTTGCCTGAGCTGTCCGATGTGGCTTTTCAACTCAGCGGGTGTACATTTTTTTTCAATTTTTCCCTTATTTTTGCCCGAGTCTTTTATTCTGTTTTTGACTCGCCGGGATGCCCTATTTTTTCCTGGACTTACATTCTGTTTTTATGTCCAGCGGGTCATTTATGTGAAGTATTTTTTAACTGCATCTAAATTCACAAGAGACGGAAAGTATTCACCATCCATGGTTGCGAGCATCAGTGCTACGCCCGAGAAGACTTTAGTTATCACATAGGGACCTTCATAGTTTTGTGTCCACTTACCCCTGTGGTTTGTATGAGGAAGAAGGATCTTTTTCAGTACAAGCTCTCCCACTTGATATTCCCGAGGTCTGACTTTTTGATCGAAGGCTTTCTTCATCCGTTTCTGATATAACTGACCATGAAAGATATCTGCTAATCTCTTTTCTTCAATCAAGCTCAGTTGTTTATAACGAGATCTGACCCATTCTGCTTCGTCCAGTTTTACATCCATCATTACCCGAAAGGAGGGTAATTCAACTTCAACAGGTAGGACTGCTTCCATACCATACACAAGCTGATAAGGTGTTACCCCGGTAGATGTTCTGATGGAAGTTCGGTACCCATGCAAGGCGATTGGTAACATTGCATGCCAGTGTTTGTATGTGACTACCATCTTTTGCACAATCTTCTTAATGTTCTTGTTAGCCGCCTCAACATCGCCATTCATCTTTGGCCTGTAAGGAAAAGAGTTGTGATGTTGGATTTTGAAGTCTCGACACAGTTCTTCCATCATCTTGTTGTTAAGTTTTGAACCATTATCAGTAATGATTCGCTCGGGAATTCCATATCGACAAATGATATCCCTTTTCAGAAATCGGGCTACCACTTGCTTGGTGACATTTGCATACGAAGCTGCTTCAACCCATTTGGTGAAGTAATCAATGGCTACCAGGATGAATCTATGACCATTTGAAGCAGTTGGTTCGATCTTTCCGATCATATCAATGCCCCACATGGTGAAGGGCACGGGTGAAGACAATACGTTCAAAGGATTTGGAGGCACATGCACTTTGTCTGCGTAGATCTGACATTTATGGCATTTTATGGCATAGGCACAACAGTCTGCATCCATTGTGATCCAATAGTAACCTGATCTTAACAATTTCTTTGCCATTTCATGTCCTCCGACATGGGTACCAAAAGAACCATCATGTACTTCGTGCATTAGTAGGCCTGCTTAATTCTTGTCAACACATCTGAGCAAGACCATGTTGAAGTTCCGCTTGTATAAGGAGCCATCAGTATTGAGGAAGAAACTGTCGGCTAGCCTTCTCAATGTCTTCTTATCATTAGACGATTCCCCAAGTGGGTATGTCTGAGTCTCCAAGAAGCATTTGATGTCGTGGAACCAAGGTTTTTTGTCAATGACAGTGTCCACATAGAATACATACGCCGGTCAGTCAAGTCTGGATACTAAAATCCGAGGTACATAGTTAGTAGTCTGTACTTTGATCATAGATGAAATAGTGGCCAAGGCGTCTGCAAACTGATTCTCATCTCGAGGGATATATTCAAGCTTGACCGTTATAAAGAAGGTCAACAATCTCCTCGTATAGTCACGGTAGGGAACCAGATGCTCTTGATGAGTATAACACTTGCCATTAGTTTGGTTGATCACCAAAGCTGAATCTCCGAATACATTCAAGGTTTTGATCCTGAGGTCAATGGCTTCTTCAAGACCCATGACACAAGCTTCGTATTCTGCTTCATTGTTAGTGCATGCAAAGGTGAGCCTTGCTAAAAAAGGCAGATGGACTCCTTTGGGTGTAATAAGCACTGCACCAACTCCACGACCGTTACAATTAACTGCCCCATCGAACATCATAGTCCATGCTTCTTCTGGATCAGGCCCTTCAGTGTGAATAGGCTCTTCACAATATTTTGACTTTAAGAACATGATGTCTTCATCAGGGAAATCAAATCGCATAGGCTGGTAGTCATCAATGGGTTGCTCAACCAGATAGTCAGACAATACATTGCCCTTGATGGCTTTCTAAGAGGTGTATTGAATATCATATTCTGTTAGAATCATTTGCCACCTTGCAACCCTTCCGGTAAGTGATGGCTTCTCGAATATGTACTTGACTGGGTCCATCTTTGAGATCAACAATGTAGTATGAGTCAACATATACTGTCTTAGTCGACGAGCAGCCCATGCTAAAGCACAACAAGTTTTCTCGAGCAATGAATAACGTTGTTCATAGTCGGTAAACTTTTTGCTTAGGTAGTATATTGCATACTCTTTTCGACCAGACTCGTCATGCTGGCCCAACACACACCCCATTGATTCATCTAATACCGTCAGGTACATTATTAGAGGTCTTCCTTCAACTGGAGGCATGAGAATTGGAGGTTCTTGCAAATACTCTTTGATCTTGTCAAAAGCTCATTGACAATTATTGTTCCACCTGACTGTTTGTTCCTTTCTTAGTAGTTTAAATAAGGGCTCGCAGGTTGCAGTGAGATGAGATATGAACCTTGAAATTTAGTTCAATCTACCTAAGAACCCTCAAACTTCTTTCTCAGTCTTATGTCGCTCCCAAAAAGACTTTACATCCCCGGTGCAAACGCGAACTGTTGGCGATTGAAATTCTGTGATCAGGTATGAGATGTCCTATGAGATGTTCCAACACTTGACAGATTTAACCAAAACTTAAAGTGCAAGAAAATTAAACAACACAGAAGTTTGTTAACCCAGTTCAGTGTATAACCACACTTACATCTGGAGGCTACCAAGCTAGGAGGAAATCCACTATAAGTAATATTAATTCTAGACTTAAACAACCCAGTTTAATCTTTCACTTAATATCTACCCAATGCAATTTCTACCTAAGTCACTACTTAGATATGAGTACCAACTCACTCCCCCTCAATCACACAGTGATCTTGTTTACAAGTTTAATAAAATTGAAGTCATACTTCAAACAAAACAGCTTGATCTTACTTCATAGTTTCAATCAAGTCACAAATGCACTTATGCTTAAAAGCTCATCAAGTGGTACAATTAAACAACCTGCTATTAAAACAATAAACACTCTATTTGGTCTTCTGGAATTCGTACTCAATTCTGTGAGTTTCTGTTGATTAAATAGGTGTTTGTAATTTGGGCTTTCTGTAGGTTAATCCAGTCCTAAAACGCATGCAGCTTCCACCTTGAATTAGGGTTTGTTACTTCCTAGATTCTAGGTGATTTAGTTCTTCTGATTATGCTGAAACCTCATAACAAAACTCCCTACAGATGCGCCTTAATTTGTTTTTGTCCATCCATAATTAATTCCAGATAACTCTCCTTAAATATCTCAGGTTAGTTAGTCTTTAATTAATTCTGGTAGCAGGTTTGAGATGTCTCAACATCTGTCGGGACATCCTGAAAAACTGAACTTAAGTCATTTACACAATGTCCCAACAACTGGTGTGACATCCTGAAATAAGTTCTTATACTCTGTTTGATAATGTCCCAACATCTGATAGGACATTCTGAACTGAATTCAATATTTCTTGTTGGTCAAAAATTCTGCCAATTCTAAACATCTACAAACTCCCCCTTTGGCTAATTTTTGGCTAACATCTTTTCTGGTTATCAGAGTGCAGCAGAAGTTCTTTTATCAGAGTATAACATTACTTTTCTGTTGAATCATATTTGAGATTACTCCCCCTCAAACATACATGTATCCAGGTTGCAACAGAAATATTTTATTAACACACAATGATTCAGTTCAGAAACAAACCGTCAGAAACAAACAGAAGTTTTTCATTCATAGCTAAACAGCATCATACATTGTTGTTGTTCTCCCCCTTGTTAGACACAAATTTTGGGGCCAAAGTCACTAATTCTGAATTACAATGCAGCTGTCATTACATTTGTCCTCACATACAATTATTCACTCAGACTCCTCACATTCAGTTTCTTCATCATCCTCAGTTTCTTCATCAGAAGCAGCTTTTTGATCACCTTCACTCTCCAGCCTTTGGATAATTTCCTCAAGCTTCTGCTTCCTTGCTTCAAGTTCTTTGCGAGTGCTCTTCAGTTCAGCAATCAATGCAGCCTTGGAGATTGGAGACTTTGCATTTGAAGGACCTGCAGATGTCCCAGAGGGTGCTTCAACATCTGCTGCATGATGACTCAGGAACAGTTTGTAGTGAAAGTCCAGAGGACTTTCTCTTTTGCACATTGTGTCCTTTTTAGTGAGGATCCCAGGGTACTGACTCAGCACTATTCCACACAGCAAGGAAGGGAAAGCTATTGGAAGCTTTGTTGCAGATGAGCTAGCATGCTTCAAAGTCTGATCAAAGATGTAGGCTCCATAATCCAGCTTAGTTTGAGTGCCCACAGCATAAATAAACCTGCCCAAGCCAGTGGATATTGAAGATGTGTGATTGGTAGGCACCCAGTTTGCTGTACCAATCCTGTTCAGCATGGCATATTTTCTTATCAGCATGCTCACTGAGAGCTTACCTTTAACTGGCCAAGCCTTGACCTGGTTTGCAGTGATAACCTTGCAGACCTGGTTATCAGTCTTCCCTAATTCATTTGGACCATCAGATTCTCTTCCAAGGTATTGGTTGATGATCTGAGGAGAGAACTCTACACACCTGCCTCTAACAAAAACTTTTCTAAATTCAGCAGACTTACCATTGGCACAATCTTCCTGAAGATTGACTATGAATTCTTTGACAAGTAGCTCATAGCAGGGAGAGAGGTTGGAGACTGTTTTGAAGAGACCAACAGCAAATATGAGATCAATTAATTCAGTGCACTCAAGTGCATTACTGCTCAGCTCTCTTTCAAGTGCTACCCTTCTTTGGTATACAAACTTCCATCTGTTTACACTTGAAACATGATGAAATGAGATGTTGTCCAAGGGAGCTTCTGGAACAGTAGTTGATGCCCTAGAGGGTGCTGGTTTCTTCTTTGGAGGAGATGTTGGAACATCTGCTTCAACATCTGAGTCTGAAGGAGTGACAGCTTTCCTCTTTTGTGTTTGGACTTTGCTCCATTGTTTTGTAGGACCAAAAACAGTTTTGGCTTTGTCTTTCTTTGGGGTAGCTTGCTTCTTCTCAGGAATTGCATGTCCTGCTTGCATCTTTTCTTTCCTAGTCCTGAGCCTTTTGGCTATGCTAGGCTTTACAGAGGCAATGATTTCTGTATCAGAATCATGCTCTAGGTTCACCACAGGAGGAGATTGAGCAGTCTCCTCTTCAGCTGGTGGATCAGCAGAGATGTGCTCTTCAGTTGAGGCCTTGGTCTGATCCTCAGATTCTTCTTCATCACTATCATTTGAGGCCTTTTTCTGGTCCTCAGATGTTTCAACAGCAGCATCAGATGAGATCTTTTGATGATCCTCAGATGTTTCAACATCTATTGGGACATCCTGTTGAGCAGGAGTGTCCTTTGCAGCCTGAGTTTGTTGATCTTCTTGAGGGGCAGGCATGGTGTTTAGAGGGATAGATATGCCACTTACCACTCTTTGCTCAGATAGGATCTTGGTTACCAACTCCTTTATGGAAGCATCTACATATTCAGAAGATTTTTGAGGAATGTTTGCTGGTGAAGGAATGCCTTTGGATTTGCTGCAGACTTGATCTTTTGTTCTTTTTGGAGTTCTTGGCTTTTTAGCATGAGGAGCACTTCCTCTGATTTCGTTCATTGGGGTTGACTCCATGGGAACCACAGAAATAGGAGTTGCATGAACCACATCTTCTTTGTTGAGAATTTCTTCAGGAATGTTAGGGTTTTGAGACATTTTCAAAGAAGATGGATGAAGAGTTTTAGGGTTGATGATTTCTGAAGAACAGCTAGATAATGCAATTCGCTTTTGATAGTATGATGAGAATATGGATAGCTGAATGCAAGCTGTTATTATATAAGTAGCCGTTACATTGAAAATTATTAGGAATGGAATACCCAAGGTTCTTGACCAGACTGGTGTTGCCATCTGGTGCTTATGCCACACAATGTCATATGACATGTTGGCACATCTCCATAACTGCTAAATCTCACATAAGAAGATTCCCAATTTGCCCCTTAAGTTCTCAAATTGAGTAGCATCTAATGCTTTGGTAAAGATATCAGCTAACTGCAGATTTGTAGCTACATGTTCTAATGAAATCACTTTCTCTTCTACAAGATCTCTGATGAAATGATGTCTTATATCAATATGCTTGGTCCTGCTATGTTGGATAGGATTCTTTGATATGTTAATTGCACTTAAGTTGTCACAGTACAATGTCATGACATCTTGTGGGACATTGTACTCAGTGAGCATTTGCTTCATTCAAACCAACTGAGAACAACTGCTTCCAGCTGCTATATATTCAGCTTCAGCTGTAGATAAGGATACACAATTTTGTTTCTTACTGAACCAAGAAATCAAATTGTTTCCTAGAAAGAAGCATCCTCCTGAAGTGCTTTTTCTGTCATCAGCACTTCCAGCCCAATCAGCATCACAGAAGCCAGTGAGAATTGGTTTACATCCATGAAAGTACATTATGCCATAGTCACAAGTACCATTAACATATTTCAGAATTCTCTTGACTTGATTAAGATGACTGACTTTTGGATCAGCTTGATATCTTGCACATACACCTACTGCAAATGCTATGTCTGGTCTGCTAGCAGTCAGATATAACAAGCTTCCAATCATACTTCTGTACATGCTTTGATCTACATTCTCACCCTTTTCATCTTTAGTCAGCTTTAAATGTGTGGGGGCAGGAGTTCTCTTATGAGTAGCACTGTCCATTCCAAATTTCTTGACTATGTTCTTAGCATACTTGCTTTGGGAAATGAACATGGAGTCTTTCATTTGTTTTATTTGCAGTCCAAGAAAGTAGGTTAATTCTCCTACTAGGCTCATTTCAAATTCAGATTCCATTTGGTTGACAAAATGTTTGACCATCCTATCAGACATCCCACCAAAGACAATGTCATCTACATATATTTGAGCAATCATGACATTTCCTTCTTCATCTTTAACAAACAAGGTTTTGTCAATTCCACCTTTCCTGTACCCTTGCTTGATAAGAAAAGTAGTCAGTCTTTCATACCATGCCCTTGGAGCTTGCTTCAGACCATAAAGAGCCTTCTTTAGGTTCTATCTTAGAAACAAAACAAGAACCTGAAATCACTTCTCTTGATCTAGTGCTTACACCTCTGTTGGGATCACCAATTATCAAATCTTTGGGATGATCCTTCTGTGTTCTGATGGAGGGAGGTTTGCTGGATTGTTCTGTCCTTGCATCAGTTTGAGTGAAGTCATAATGATCACTCTTTTCTTCAGCTTCAATCTTGATATCAGCAGATGTTCCAACATCTTCTGGGACATCTGTAGGAGCATCATCAATTATCACATTTATGGACTCCATGATAACCTTGGTTCTAGAATTAAATACTCTATATGCTCTGCTGTTTATAGAGTATCCAAGAAAAATCCCTTCATCACTTTTAGGATCCATTTTTCTTCTTTGCTCCCTATCTGCCAGAATATAACAGTTACTTCCAAACACATGGAAGAACTTAACTGTGGGTTTTCTGCCCTTCCAGACTTCATATATTGTGGACAAAGTTCCTTTCCTTAGAGTAACTCTGTTATGGATGTAACAAGCTGTGTTCATAGCTTCTGCCCAGAAGTACAAAGGTAACTTTTTAGCATGGATCATAGCTCTTGCTGATTCTTGAATAGTTCTATTCTTCCTCTCAACAATCCCATTCCGTTGAGGAGTGATTGGTGAAGAATATTCATGATTGATTCCTTCTGAAGAACAGAAATCTAAGAATTTTTGGTTCTCAAATTCTTTTCCATGATCACTTCTTATTCTGATCACACAGCTGGCTTTTTCCCTTTGTATTCTTTGGCATAAGTCTTTGAATACATCAAATACATCAGACTTTTCTTTGATGAAATTTATCCATGTGTACCTTGAAAAGTCATCAACCACTACATAGGCATACCTCTTACCACCAAGACTCTCAACCTGCATAGGTCCCATAAGATCCATATGCAATAGTTCCAAAACTTTGGAAGTTGTCAGATGTTGGAGCTTTGGATGGGACATCTTGGTTTGCTTGCCTATTTGACATTCACCACATATTTTGCCATCATCAATCTTCAGTTTAGGAATACCTCTCACAGCATCCATAGATATGATCTTCTTTATGCCTCTGAAATGAAGATGACCTAGTCTTTGGTGCCATAGTTTCACTTCTTCTTCTTTAGCTAAAGAGCAAGTTGAAGTGAGACTGAAGTCTTGAGGTTCCCACATGTAACAGTTGTCTTTAGATCTGGCTCCTCTCATAACAATCTCTTGTTCTTTGTTAGACACTATACAATCAGTTTTGGTAAAGTTTACACTGTACCCTTGATCACATAATTGACTTATGCTGATCAGGTTAGCAGTTAAACCTTTAACCAGTAGCACATCATTTAGCCTTGGTACATCTTGACAGTCCAAGGTCCCAACTCCCTTGATTTCTCCTTTAGCTCCATCTCCAAAGGTTACATATCTGGATGAATGTGACTTTAAGTCTACTAGCAGATTCTTCAATCCAGTCATGTGTCTTGAACATCCACTGTCAAAGTACCAGTCTTCTTTGGCTGATACTCTTAGTGATGTATGTGCTATATATGCAACACCTTTCTTTGACCATTTGAGTTGAGATTTCTTTTGATACCTCTGCCCTGTGTATTGTTCATCAGTAGAGCTCCAAGGTTGCTTGTTGATCTTGTTCTTGGGTATGTAGCTTTGATCAGCATGAGAACTAGCTTTTGGTCTCCATACCTTCTTGATGACCTCTGTCTTCTGCTTAGGAGGTTGCTGATCTCTTTGATGTCTATGCAGCACTTTCTTGGTATCTTCTATCTTCTGCTTAGGAGGTTGCTGATACATTTGATTTGGATATCCATGCAACTTATAGCAATGAGGTTTGATATGTCCAAATCTTCCACAATGATGACATCTCCATCTTTGATACTTCTTCTTCATTATGTTCTTTTCAGAATGTTGAGACATCTGTTGGAACATTATGTTTGACTTTGTGTTCTTTTCCTGATGTTGAAGCATCTTTTGGGACATCTTGTTTGACTGTATGGACTTTGAAGTAGTTTTACTAGATCTAGCTTCATCCTTATGAACTCTGTTAAATCCCAGTCCACTTTTATCCCCTGAATGCTTATTGTTGTTGAGAATAACATCTAGTGTACTTGAGCTACTGTTCAGCATTCTAACAGATTTGGACATGTGTTCCAATTTGGAGTTGAGAAGACTTACTTCACTTTTCAAGGTGTCAATGATCTCTTGATCACTTGCTTTTTCATCTTTTAGTTCCTCATTCTGCTTCTTTAGCTTTATAACTTCACTGCATATTTCAGTGCTTCTTTTGTATAGATCTTTATATGCTTGCTCAAGTTCTTCAAAAGTAAGCTCCCCATCACTGGATTCACTTTCAGATTCATATAATCCAGCTAGAGCAGTGATATGCTTAGCTGATTCTTCTTCTGAATCACCTCCTGAGTCTTCATCAGACCAGGTTACAGAGAGTCCTTTCTTTTGCCTTTTTAAGTAGGTAGGACATTCATTCCTGATGTGTCCATATCCTTCACATCCATGGCATTTGATTCCTTTTTCTTGACTGGTCTTTTCATCATAATTTGACCTTATGTTAGCATCATAAGGTCTTTTGTTCTCAGAAGAGTTTGTATATCTTCCACTGGGTTTGGATTTGCCTTCCATCCCTCTGAGAATCTTTTTGAATTGTCTTCCAAGCATATCAATGTTGTCTGATAAGCTTTTACCAGTTTTTGATTCATCATCTTCTTCTTCATCAGTATTTGTCACCAAGGCTATGCTTTTGTTCTTCTTAACATTTGTGTCATTCATTCCCATCTCAAATGTTTGAAGGGAACCAATGAGCTCTTCAACTTTCATAGTGCATATGTCTTGAGCTTCTTCTATTGCTGTGACTTTCATGTCAAATCTTTTTGGCAAAGATCTGAGGATCTTTCTTACAAGCTTTTCATCAGTCATCTTTTCTCCCAAGGCTCTAGAAGTATTGGCTACTTCTAAGATGTTCATGTAGAATTCATGAACTGTCTCATCTTCCTTCATTCTCAAGTTTTCAAACTTGGTGGTGAGAAGTTGAAGTCTTGACATCTTTACCTTTGATGTTCCTTCATGAGTTGTTTTGAGAGTATCCCACACATCTTTGGCCAGCTCACAGTGATGCACAAGTCTAAAGATGTTCCTATCAATGCCATTGAATAAAGCATTTAAGGCCTTGGAGTTGCCTAGTGCTGAATCTTCTTCCTCTTTACTCCATTCTTCTTCAGGTTTCAACACTTTTGATCCATCTTTGGTGTCTTGGATAGGATGTTCCCATCCAATGTTGACTGCTCTCCAGGCCCTGTTGTCAAGTGATCTTAAGAATGCAATCATTCTTGGTTTCCAGTAGTCATAATTAGATCCATCCAGTATAGGTGGTCTATTTACTGATCCTATATCTCTGTCCATGTTTCCAGAATTTGTATTCCCTAGATCTCACCCAGTATAAACAGGCAGGGTGCCTGCTCTGATGCCAATTGAAATTCTGTGATCAGGTATGAGATGTTCCAACACTTGACAGATTTAACCAAAACTTAAAGTGCAAGAAAATTAAACAACACAGAAGTTTGTTAACCCAGTTCAGTGTATAACCACACTTACATCTGGAGGCTACCAAGCCAGGAGGAAATCCACTATAAGTAATATTAATTCTAGACTTAAACAACCCAGTTTAATCTTTCACTTAATATCTACCCAATGCAATTTCTACCTAAGTCACTACTTAGATATGAGTACCAACTCACTCCCCCTCAATCACACAGTGATCTTGTTTACAAGTTTAATAAAATTGAAGTCATACTTCAAACAAAACAGCTTGATCTTACTTCATAGTTTCAATCAAGTCACAAATGCACTTATGCTTAAAAGCTCATCAAGTGGTACAATTAAACAACCTGCTATTAAAACAATAAACACTCTATTTGGTCTTCTGGAATTCGTACTCAATTCTGTGAGTTTCTGTTGATTAAATAGGTGTTTGTAATTTGGGCTTTCTGTAGGTTAATCCAGTCCTAAAACGCATGCAGCTTCCACCTTGAATTAGGGTTTGTTACTTCCTAGATTCTAGGTGATTTAGTTCTTCTGATTATGCTGAAACCTCATAACAAAACTCCCTACAGATGCGCCTTAATCTGTTTTTGTCCATCCATAATTAATTCCAGATAACTCTCCTTAAATATCTCAGGTTAGTTAGTCTTTAATTAATTCTGGTAGCAGGTTTGAGATGTCTCAACATCTGTCGGGACATCCTGAAAAACTGAACTTAAGTCATTTACACAATGTCCCAACAACTGGTGTGACATCCTGAAATAAGTTCTTATACTCTGTTTGATAATGTCCCAACATCTGATAGGACATTCTGAACTGAATTCAATATTTCTTGTTGGTCAAAAATTCTGCCAATTCTAAACATCTACAAACTCCCCCTTTGGCTAATTTTTGGCTAACATCTTTTCTGGTTATCAGAGTGCAGCAGAAGTTATTTTATCAGAGTATAACATTACTTTTCTGTTGAATCATATTTGAGATTACTCCCCCTCAAACATACATGTATCCAGGTTGCAACAGAAATATTTTATTAACACACAATGATTCAGTTCAGAAACAAACCGTCAGAAACAAACAGAAGTTTTTCATTCATAGCTAAACAGCATCATACATTGTTGTTGTTCTCCCCCTTGTTAGACACAAATTTTGGGGCCAAAGTCACTAATTCTGAATTACAATGCAGCTGTCATTACATTTGTCCTCACATACAATTATTCACTCAGACTCCTCACATTCAGTTTCTTCATCATCCTCAGTTTCTTCATCAGAAGCAGCTTTTTGATCACCTTCACTCTCCAGCCTTTGGATAATTTCCTCAAGCTTCTGCTTCCTTGCTTCAAGTTCTTTGCGAGTGCTCTTCAGTTCAGCAATCAATGCAGCCTTGGAGATTGGAGACTTTGCATTTGAAGGACCTGCAGATGTCCCAGAGGGTGCTTCAACATCTGCTGCATGATGACTCAGGAACAGTTTGTAGTGAAAGTCCAGAGGACTTTCTCTTTTGCACATTGTGTCCTTTTTAGTGAGGATCCCAGGGTACTGACTCAGCACTATTCCACACAGCAAGGAAGGGAAAGCTATTGGAAGCTTTGTTGCAGATGAGCTAGCATGCTTCAAAGTCTGATCAAAGATGTAGGCTCCATAATCCAGCTTAGTTTGAGTGCCCACAGCATAAATAAACCTGCCCAAGCCAGTGGATATTGAAGATGTGTGATTGGTAGGCACCCAGTTTGCTGTACCAATCCTGTTCAGCATGGCATATTTTCTTGTCAGCATGCTCACTGAGAGCTTACCTTTAACTGGCCAAGCCTTGACCTGGTTTGCAGTGATAACCTTGCAGACCTGGTTATCAGTCTTCCCTAATTCATTTGGACCATCAGATTCTCTTCCAAGGTATTGGTTGATGATCTGAGGAGAGAACTCTACACACCTGCCTCTAACAAAAACTTTTCTAAATTCAGCAGACTTACCATTGGCACAATCTTCCTGAAGATTGACTATGAATTCTTTGACAAGTAGCTCATAGCAGGGAGAGAGGTTGGAGACTGTTTTGAAGAGACCAACAGCAAATATGAGATCAATTAATTCAGTGCACTCAAGTGCATTACTGCTCAGCTCTCTTTCAAGTGCTACCCTTCTTTGGTATACAAACTTCCATCTGTTTACACTTGAAACATGATGAAATGAGATGTTGTCCAAGGGAGCTTCTGGAACAGTAGTTGATGCCCTAGAGGGTGCTGGTTTCTTCTTTGGAGGAGATGTTGGAACATCTGCTTCAACATCTGAGTCTGAAGGAGTGACAGCTTTCCTCTTTTGTGTTTGGACTTTGCTCCATTGTTTTGTAGGACCAAAAACAGTTTTGGCTTTGTCTTTCTTTGGGGTAGCTTGCTTCTTCTCAGGAATTGCATGTCCTGCTTGCATCTTTTCTTTCCTAGTCCTGAGCCTTTTGGCTATGCTAGGCTTTACAGAGGCAATGATTTCTGTATCAGAATCATGCTCTAGGTTCACCACAGGAGGAGATTGAGCAGTCTCCTCTTCAGCTGGTGGATCAGCAGAGATGTGCTCTTCAGTTGAGGCCTTGGTCTGATCCTCAGATTCTTCTTCATCACTATCATTTGAGGCCTTTTTCTGGTCCTCAGATGTTTCAACAGCAGCATCAGATGAGATCTTTTGATGATCCTCAGATGTTTCAACATCTATTGGGACATCCTGTTGAGCAGGAGTGTCCTTTGCAGCCTGAGTTTGTTGATCTTCTTGAGGGGCAGGCATGGTGTTTAGAGGGATAGATATGCCACTTACCACTCTTTGCTCAGATAGGATCTTGGTTACCAACTCCTTTATGGAAGCATCTACATATTCAGAAGATTTTTGAGGAATGTTTGCTGGTGAAGGAATGCCTTTGGATTTGCTGCAGACTTGATCTTTTGTTCTTTTTGGAGTTCTTGGCTTTTTAGCATGAGGAGCACTTCCTCTGATTTCGTTCATTGGGGTTGACTCCATGGGAACCACAGAAATAGGAGTTGCATGAACCACATCTTCTTTGTTGAGAATTTCTTCAGGAATGTTAGGGTTTTGAGACATTTTCAAAGAAGATGGATGAAGAGTTTTAGGGTTGATGATTTCTGAAGAACAGCTAGATAATGCAATTCGCTTTTGATAGTATGATGAGAATATGGATAGCTGAATGCAAGCTGTTATTATATAAGTAGCCGTTACATTGAAAATTATTAGGAATGGAATACCCAAGGTTCTTGACCAGACTGGTGTTGCCATCTGGTGCTTATGCCACACAATGTCATATGACATGTTGGCACATCTCCATAACTGCTAAATCTCACATAAGAAGATTCCCAATTTGCCCCTTAAGTTCTCAAATTGAGTAGCATCTAATGCTTTGGTAAAGATATCAGCTAACTGCAGATTTGTAGCTACATGTTCTAATGAAATCACTTTCTCTTCTACAAGATCTCTGATGAAATGATGTCTTATATCAATATGCTTGGTCCTGCTATGTTGGATAGGATTCTTTGATATGTTAATTGCACTTAAGTTGTCACAGTACAATGTCATGACATCTTGTGGGACATTGTACTCAGTGAGCATTTGCTTCATTCAAACCAACTGAGAACAACTGCTTCCAGCTGCTATATATTCAGCTTCAGCTGTAGATAAGGATACACAATTTTGTTTCTTACTGAACCAAGAAATCAAATTGTTTCCTAGAAAGAAGCATCCTCCTGAAGTGCTTTTTCTGTCATCAGCACTTCCAGCCCAATCAGCATCACAGAAGCCAGTGAGAATTGGTTTACATCCATGAAAGTACATTATGCCATAGTCACAAGTACCATTAACATATTTCAGAATTCTCTTGACTTGATTAAGATGACTGACTTTTGGATCAGCTTGATATCTTGCACATACACCTACTGCAAATGCTATGTCTGGTCTGCTAGCAGTCAGATATAACAAGCTTCCAATCATACTTCTGTACATGCTTTGATCTACATTCTCACCCTTTTCATCTTTAGTCAGCTTTAAATGTGTGGGGGCAGGAGTTCTCTTATGAGTAGCACTGTCCATTCCAAATTTCTTGACTATGTTCTTAGCATACTTGCTTTGGGAAATGAACATGGAGTCTTTCATTTGTTTTATTTGCAGTCCAAGAAAGTAGGTTAATTCTCCTACTAGGCTCATTTCAAATTCAGATTCCATTTGGTTGACAAAATGTTTGACCATCCTATCAGACATCCCACCAAAGACAATGTCATCTACATATATTTGAGCAATCATGACATTTCCTTCTTCATCTTTAACAAACAAGGTTTTGTCAATTCCACCTTTCCTGTACCCTTGCTTGATAAGAAAAGTAGTCAGTCTTTCATACCATGCCCTTGGAGCTTGCTTCAGACCATAAAGAGCCTTCTTTAGGTTCTATCTTAGAAACAAAACAAGAACCTGAAATCACTTCTCTTGATCTAGTGCTTACACCTCTGTTGGGATCACCAATTATCAAATCTTTGGGATGATCCTTCTGTGTTCTGATGGAGGGAGGTTTGCTGGATTGTTCTGTCCTTGCATCAGTTTGAGTGAAGTCATAATGATCACTCTTTTCTTCAGCTTCAATCTTGATATCAGCAGATGTTCCAACATCTTCTGGGACATCTGTAGGAGCATCATCAATTATCACATTTATGGACTCCATGATAACCTTGGTTCTAGAATTAAATACTCTATATGCTCTGCTGTTTATAGAGTATCCAAGAAAAATCCCTTCATCACTTTTAGGATCCATTTTTCTTCTTTGCTCCCTATCTGCCAGAATATAACAGTTACTTCCAAACACATGGAAGAACTTAACTGTGGGTTTTCTGCCCTTCCAGACTTCATATATTGTGGACAAAGTTCCTTTCCTTAGAGTAACTCTGTTATGGATGTAACAAGCTGTGTTCATAGCTTCTGCCCAGAAGTACAAAGGTAACTTTTTAGCATGGATCATAGCTCTTGCTGATTCTTGAATAGTTCTATTCTTCCTCTCAACAATCCCATTCCGTTGAGGAGTGATTGGTGAAGAATATTCATGATTGATTCCTTCTGAAGAACAGAAATCTAAGAATTTTTGGTTCTCAAATTCTTTTCCATGATCACTTCTTATTCTGATCACACAGCTGGCTTTTTCCCTTTGTATTCTTTGGCATAAGTCTTTGAATACATCAAATACATCAGACTTTTCTTTGATGAAATTTATCCATGTGTACCTTGAAAAGTCATCAACCACTACATAGGCATACCTCTTACCACCAAGACTCTCAACCTGCATAGGTCCCATAAGATCCATATGCAATAGTTCCAAAACTTTGGAAGTTGTCAGATGTTGGAGCTTTGGATGGGACATCTTGGTTTGCTTGCCTATTTGACATTCACCACATATTTTGCCATCATCAATCTTCAGTTTAGGAATACCTCTCACAGCATCCATAGATATGATCTTCTTTAT
Organism: Lathyrus aphaca; assembly: GCA_963966055.1. Taxonomy (NCBI): domain Eukaryota; kingdom Viridiplantae; phylum Streptophyta; class Magnoliopsida; order Fabales; family Fabaceae; genus Lathyrus; species Lathyrus aphaca. The sequence goes on along the minus strand of OZ014519.1, from coordinate 502,772,340 downwards.
GCCTCTGAAATGAAGATGACCTAGTCTTTGGTGCCATAGTTTCACTTCTTCTTCTTTAGCTAAAGAGCAAGTTGAAGTGAGACTGAAGTCTTGAGGTTCCCACATGTAACAGTTGTCTTTAGATCTGGCTCCTCTCATAACAATCTCTTGTTCTTTGTTAGACACTATACAATCAGTTTTGGTAAAGTTTACACTGTACCCTTGATCACATAATTGACTTATGCTGATCAGGTTAGCAGTTAAACCTTTAACCAGTAGCACATCATTTAGCCTTGGTACATCTTGACAGTCCAAGGTCCCAACTCCCTTGATTTCTCCTTTAGCTCCATCTCCAAAGGTTACATATCTGGATGAATGTGACTTTAAGTCTACTAGCAGATTCTTCAATCCAGTCATGTGTCTTGAACATCCACTGTCAAAGTACCAGTCTTCTTTGGCTGATACTCATTACACCATCCTAAGAGAAGGATGATAGATGAGAACACTTAAACTGAGGAAGATACCTCAACTTAATCCATGGTTAGGGACTAAATTCATTATATAACAAGCCTTTATTAAATGGATTTTAATTAAAGGGTGAGATTAAGAAATGAGTTTTATGTTTGTAAGACTTATCTTGAGGGGGACTTGTCCATTAAACACTAGGGTTAGTCCCTCTTAACCATAAAGGAAGAGATGGAACCATAATGTAAGGCCCGAGTTACAAGCTTAAGTCTTAATATTTATTAGGTGTTTTGATTAATAGGTGTAAACAAATTAAAGGTTTAACACTAAGGATTAAAGTTATACATTCCATCCTAAGATAAGGATGCAGGCATAACCCTAATTCAAAGTCCTAAAGCTTTAAGTGTTTAGCCTCTGATTATGAGATGAGAAGAGAGACTCAAGGAGACTCAAAGGTAAAAAGCTATGGGGGATTAAATACAACCCTAAAGATTATCATGCTTGGATATCCTATGGTTTGTGAGGCTTAAAGAGAAGATCTTCAGGAAGCCACCATGGAAGAAGAAGTAGATGAAAAGAGAAGGAGAGAAAGAAATAAGTTACTTACTTCCTGGAGAAGATAAGTAACTTACAAGAAAGAAAGTAAGAATGAGAGAGCATAAGTGAATTAGATTCACTTCAAAGACAAGTAAATTATGAAAATGAAGAGATGAGAAGAGATGGGATGTGAAGGCAAATCCACATCCCAAACAACTTACCATAAGCCCCTGAAATGTTAGTATGAATGCATAAGACATAAAGCAAAAGGAAATGAGATGAATAAATATGCAAATACCAAAACCAGAAGTGTATATGCAAGGAAAATGTGTTATGAGATGATGCAAAGTCATTCATAATGCTTATGAATGATCATACAAGGATGAGATGCAAATGAGGCATGTTAGAAGCATGAAAAACACATGGATACACATGGAATGTAATTAATGCAAAGCATACCAAATGAATGAAGAAATGATCAATCAATGTTCAAGCATGTCTTAAGATGTCTAAGATGTCATAAAAATGCTTGAAATGTCATGGAAAGTTCATATGATTGAGATATGCAAAGATGAATGCAAATGAACATGAGAAATTAAGATTTTATGAATGTGTGAGATGCATATGACCAAAACAGAAGCATACATCATGATAAAAATTTGAAATTGAACTTAAACAAACCCTAAACATACATAAGATCACTACCCAAAGGAGAAGGTCAAAAGCTAATCCTAGGCAAATTATGAAATTTCTAAGTTAATTAGGGTTTTTGGATACTTCTAAGGGAAAATGCAAATCAAATTGAATATGCAATGAAATATCAAGGGATAAATAACATAGATACTAGATGCAATATGTGAAACAATGCAAAAATAATCAAGTTCAAACTCATCATGGTTAGGCATAAATGAAATTTTCAAGTTAGGGTTAAAAAATGTGAAATTTAAGAATCCTAATTCATAGATAATTGTGAAAATGTGATCAAACCTAAAAAGAAATTTGTATGGTGAGTTTGAGAATGTTTCTAAATGTCTAAGAATGCTTCATGATTTTTTTGGTGATTTTTAGAAACTTAAATGTATTTTTAATTAATTAAAATCAATTAATTAATTAAATAAAACATTTAAATGTTTTAAAAATACTTTTTTAATGCAAAAATTAAAATAAAAAATATTTTTGGGTTAAGAAAAATATTTTAAGTGAAAATACAAAGTTTGAGATTTTTTGAAAGTCTTTTTCTATTTTAAAATAAATATGGAAAAGAAATGCAAGAAAATGAAATAAAAATTAAATAAATGAGAAGTCAACTGATCTAAAGGTCCAGATTCAAAGGTTGGTTGACTGGCGCGTAAATGGGTGGCTGGGATTCAATCTGAGTAATTTAAATTAATTAACCTAATTAAAACTAATTAATTAAAAGATTAGGGTTAATGATGCATCTGGGTCGTCCAACACGCGCGGGAAGCAAAGATCCAAGGTCTTACATTCAAACCTAGCTAATTAATGAGATTAGCCCTAATTACTTTCAGGCGGCCGGAGAAGAGCTCCGGTCGTCTTCTCCGGCACCCCCTCCCCTGAGTTCACTCAAAACACCATTAAAAACTCACCAAAAGCTCCAGAATGGATCATCAAGCAACATAGAACAAGAATCCAGCATAAAAAAACATTTATCATGCATCAAAAGGGAGAATCGAAGAAGAAAATGTTTAGGTCAAAAAATTTCAGAGCAAGCATACATGGCCATTTCTCCATCATTTTCAAAAATAATCATATCACTATGATCAGGGAGGCATACTTTTTCACATTGTAACTTAAAATAGGAGTTCTGGAAAAAAAGTTCTTGATGACTACCTGAGATGAAGCTTTGCAGTTCTGAGCTTTCTGGACCTCTCCTTGATGCTAATCCATTCCACTTGATCCCCTGAGGCTTATGGAAGGCTTGAAACAAGTTTATATGGCTTGGTTTTGAAGATCCAGTTCTGTTAAGGTAGAAATCGTGTCTTTGATTAAGGAGCTTTTAGGACAAAATAATGGATGCTTTGTGTTCTATGGATGATGGTGAGTTGAATGGTAAAAGAATATTTGAGTTTTAGTGGTTGTGGAGGGAGTTTCGAAGGAATGAAGGTTTTGAGGATTTTTGTGAAACTCAGCTTAGGGTTGCATTCAGGCTTGTGTGTGTTCTGTTTTGTATTGCTTGAGGCTTGTATAAACCAATAGGAGTGATCAGAAGAGTTGGTGTGGCATAATGTGATTGGTATAAGGCAAGTTGCAAAAAAGTCAATAAATGTGTACTTGAATCATGGCACGGGTCAGAGGCTGTTTGAAGGGGTGTCTGGCTTCAGCTTGCATCAAGGATGGCCCTAGGATTGGATTTTGTGAGCTGGATGGCTTGGATTGCAAGATTTCATAGGTTTTGCAAACTTCCCTCTTTGAAATTTCTTGGATCATAAGTCATGAAAACCTTAGGTCCAATGCCCAATTTTGATCAAGGAAATTTGGGTGATGTTGTTATGATGCTTAGAGGTCAATTAGAGGTCATTAGAATGCTTGAAACTTGATTTTGCAAAAATCCCTCTTTGGCATGAACTTGAAAATTATAGGATTTTTCCCAACTTTGAAAGATCATATCTTGAGTTCTAGGATGAATCAAGAGGAGTTCTTGTACTTTTTGAAAATGGGAAGATCCAATCTACAAATTTCATGTTTTAGGATTTTTCATTTGAAGCATTTTTGATCAAGAAAGAGGAGGTTGAAAATCTTTCCCAAAATGGAAAGTTTCCATTACAAGTCATGTCCAAAAAATAGCAAGTTTGCAAATGGCTTGAAATTCTTCAATATTGTGAACTTCTAACCACTTCTAAGATCAAATAAAGATCATAGAACCTCAAAATGATGAAAATGATCCTTTGGTTCCATTGTTGGGGGCCTCAGATGCCCTAATTCTGACTTTTCTTACACAACAAGCTACCAGCTGATCAGATGACTTCCACAATGAATTTCTTCATCAAATTTGGTACACATGCTCCTTATAACATATTAAGATCCTTAGAAACAAGAATGACCAAAAAAATTGAGGTTAAGGGCCTCAAACCCAAAACCTTAATTTTAGGTCATCTGTGTAGGAAACCCTAGCCTGCCTGGACCTCTGTGCAATCCTTTGTGATTTTGTGACTTCAAAGACTTCTTGGAGATGTAAAATGATCATAGAACACTCATGGACCCTCTTGGCATGCTTCAAGACCATTGAGATGGCTCATATCACTTCTTGGATTGTCCAGATCACAAACTCTAGATGCAGATGAAATGAACTATGCAGTGAGATGATATGCTTATGCAATGCTATTTGAAAAGATCACAAGCCATAGTGTGAGAAAAGGGTGAGGGAAAATTTGGGGTGTTTACAGCTGCCCCTATTCAAGCATGAGTTAGCTGTGCAGGGTGTAAGCGCCTGGCTTAACAGACAAACAGGATAACTTGTGGTTGAATATCAAAGACAATCTGAAATTTGTACTCACTGGGGAAAAGAAGAAAAGGGATATAAATTCTAACAGGAAATATAGTATGAGTATCAAATGAAAACGATGGAGGACGACCATCGAGCAGAGAACAATTGCTGGGGATGAAAAACGGTAAGTAATTCATGATGGGGACTGCCATCGGGTAAACTGATGAAGGATGATCATCAAGATAAAGGAAAAGACCACGACGGGAACGACCATCAGGTAAAGAAATAAAATCTCTGGGATTAAGGAAATGAGGAAAGCACCGACGGGGACGGCCATCAGGTTAAAATAAACCGCGACATGGACGGCCATCGGGTAAAAGAATAAATGAAATAATGATGAGGGACAGTCATCAAGAGGTGAAGGACGATCACCTAGCAGGGGACGGCTGCTGAAAATATCATGACATAGGACGAATGTCGGATATGTCGGATAGAAAAGATCAACGATGGGGATGGCCATCGGATAAGCATGATGAAGGACGATCATCAAGAGGTGAAGGAAGATCACCTAGCAGGGGACGACTGCTCTTGGAGATTATCTCGACATAGGACGAATGTCGGATAACAAAGATCAACGATGGGGACGACCATCAGATAAATGATGAGGGACGGTCATCATGAGGTGAAAGACAATCACCTAGCAGGGGACGACTGCTAAAAAGATATCGCGACATAGGAAGAATGCCAGATAGAAAGTTCCAACAATGGGGATTCCACTGGGGAAAGGATGAGGGACGGTCATCCAAAGGTGAAGGGCGATCACCTAGCAGGGTACAACTGCCAAAAGTATCGCAACATAGGATGAGTGTCGGATAAAAAGATCGACGATGGGGACGACCATCGGATAAAATGATGAGGGACGCTCATCAAAAGGTGAAAGACGATCACCGGGCAGGGGACGGCTGCCGAAAATATTGCGACATAGGACGAATGTCGAATAAAAAGAGATTATTTTGTTGGTGACTTACTGGGGAATGGTAAACACGGACGAGTGCTTACGTTTTGAAATATAAGGTATAAGTGTTTGACAGTGTATAGACTAAAGATGCGGACGAGCATCCTTAGGACCACGATACGGGCGAGTATCGATAGAAGCAAATGCTGACACGTGTTTAAGGATAATGATATAGACGAGTATCAATCGGTTAAACAAGGGACACAGACGAGTGTTGACCTGCCGGGGAGGTGATATATACGAGATACGAACGAGTATCAGAGGATTGTGTATAAGTATGTACAAGTGTTTGAACTGCTGAGGAAATATGTGCAAGACACAGACGAGTGTCAAAAAGATTGAGCAAGAGACACAGACGAGTGTTTTGACTTGCTGGGGAAATATGACACAAGCGAGTATCAAGAAGAACATGTATCAGTATGACCAAGTATTGGTATTGAGAATGCAAAAAGTATTCTGGCTTTGTCTGCGGGTGATTTTGTATATTGCTGGTGAGGTGATTCCGTATTTGTAGGTGACTGGCTTGAACCTGGCTTATGATCATGCAAATGTTTGATTTTTGCCGTAATGCTCCGTTTTAGACGGAATGCTACGCTTTGTGTGGGAAAATGATGTGAATGCTATGATTATGCAAAATGAGAGAGCCGGTCCGAGATCTGGATCCTGCGGGGGGAAAGATCTCTGGGCGATCTGTCTGGAGGGAGAACTCCGCTGGGGAACAGATAACCCTGGCAACTCTACTGGGGAGAAATAGGCAATTCCGCGGGAAAGTGATTATACTGAATCTGCTGAGGATGAGAAAATCCTGGCAACTCTGATATGGAATAGAAAGTTCCTGGCTACTTTGCTGGGGAAAGGCCGCCAGGCATTGCTCGGGAGATCCTGCTTGGGGAGGAGGGAACTTCCAGGAGGTAATCTGTTGCAACTCTTTCGTCTAAGCGACACGCTGGGGATTTAATGAGTTTCTCGAAGGGTCCTCCGTGGGGATAACAACTTCCTGGGGGAATACTTCTGTCAAGTAACCCTACTGATGAGGTGATTGCTGACTTGGCTGGGGATATAATGCTTGATATGCCCCATGCTGTGAGATTGTTCTTCCTTGAGTGCCTGCAATCTGTTAAAAAGAAAACACACAAGTGTCCCGAGGTATCCTCAACCGGATTCCGTCATAGGAGTTAGATTTTGTCTGAGAGCAACATATTCCCTGCAAGCATTTATATTGAAAATGGCTTATATGTTTTCATGCAAGTGTTGTATTATGAACTTTGGACATTTTGCAAACAAAACAAAAATGTACAAAACAAAGTGTGACTGAAAAATCTGATTTTATTGATTTGTATGCCCTGAATGGGTAAGTACAACGAAGAAGCGAATCCCTGAAAGGAGGAGATTACTGTAAAATTGAGAAAATAAAGGTGTTGGCAATGTTGAAGTTGACGCTCCAGTGAGCTTCCTTTGCTATGACCCGTATGTCTTTGACGTTCTTCTTATCTTGCTTTCTGAAGAAAATTGATTCTGACCGACACTTTATCCTTTCAAAGCTTGCCATTTTGAGAGTGATACAGACGAATTTAGAATGCAGTTGTTCGCTTATTCCCTGATTTTGCGTGGATCGCCCTTTTAGGTTTTCAATCCACCGGGATACCCATTTTTTCCTGAGCTGTCGGATGTGGCTTTTCAACTCAGCGGGTGTACACACATTTTTTTTTTAAAATTTCCCCCTAACTTTTGCCCGAGTCTTTTATTCTGTTTTTGACTCGCTGGGATACCCTATTTTTGCCTGGAATTACATTCTGTTTTTATGTCCAGCGGGTCTTTTATGCGAAGTATTTTTTAACTGCATCTGAATTCACAGGAGATAAGAAATCCTCGCCATCCATAGTAGTGAGCATCAGTGTTCCCCCGGAGAAAACTTTCTTTACTATGAATGGGCCTTCGTAGTTTGGCGTCCATTTGACCCTGTGGTCCGTATGAGGAGGAAGAAGTCTTTTCAGAACAAGCTCTCCCACTTGATATTCTCGAGGTCTGACTTTCTGATCGAAGGCTTTCTTCATCCGCTTCTGATATAACTGCCCATGACAGATGACTTTTAATCTCTTTTCTTCAATCAAACTCAGTTGATTATATCGAGATCGGACCCATTATGCTTCATCCAGTTTCACATCCATCATTACCCGTAAGGAAGGTAGTTCAACTTCAACAGGTATGACAACTTCCATACCATACACAAGCTGATAAGGTGTTGCCCCGGTAGATGTCCTGATAGAGGTTCGGTACCCATGCAAGGCAACTGGTAGCATTTCTTACTAGTCTTTGTAGGTGACTACCATCTTCTGCACAATCTTCTTGATATTCTTGTTAGCTGCCTCAACAACGCCATTCATCTTTGGCTTGTAAGGAGAAGAGTTGTGATGTTGAATTTTAAAGTCCCGACAAAGTTCTTCCATCATCTTGTTGTTCAAATTGGAACCATTATCAGTAATGATTCGCTCGGGAACTCCATATTGACAAATGATATCCCTTTTCAGAAATCGAGCTACCACTTTCCTGGTGACATTTGCATATGAAGCTGCTTTAACCCATTTGGTGAAGTAATCAATGGCTACTAGGATGAATCTGTGACCATTTGAAGCAGTCGGTTCGATCTTTCCAATCATGTCAATGCCCCACATGGCGAAGGGTCAGGGTGAAGACATTACGTTCAAAGGATTCGGAGGCACATGCACTTTATCTGCGTAGATCTGGCACTTGTGGCATTTTCTGGCATAGGCACAACAGTCTACATCCATTGTGATTCAATAATAACCTGATCTTAATAACTTTTTTTCCATTGCATGTCCTCCGGCATGGGTACCGAAAGAACCTTCGTGTACTTCGTGCATCAATAGGTCTGCTTCCTTCTTGTTAACACATCTGAGCAAGACCATGTCGAAGTTTCGCTTGTACAAAGACCCATCAGTATTGAGGAAGAAACTGTCGGCTAGACTTCTTAATGTCCTGTTATCATTTGACGATGCCCCAGACGGGTATGTCTGAGTTTCCAAGAAGCATTTGATGTCATGGTACCAAGGCTTGTTATCAGTGACAGTGTCCTTAGAGAATACATATGCTGGTCTGTCCAGTCTGGATACCAAAATCCGAGGTACATAATTGGCGACCTGTACTTTGGTCATGGATGAAATGGTAGCCAAAGTGTCCGCAAACTGATTCTCATCTCGAGGGATGTATTCAAGCTTCACTGTTGTGAAGAAGGTCAATAATCTCCTCGTATAGTCACGGTAGGGAATCAGATACTCCTGATGAGTGTACCACTTGCCATTGGTTTAGTTGATTACCAAAGTTGAATCTCTGAATACATTCAAAGTTTTAATCCTGAGTTCAATGGCTTCCTCAAGACCCATGATACAAGCTTCGTATTCCGCTTCGTTGTTAGTGCAGGCAAAGGTGAGTTTTGCTGAGAAAGGCATATGAACTCCTTTAGGTGTAATGAGCACTGCACCAACCCCACGACCGTTGCAATTAACTGCCCCGTCAAACATCATAGTCCAAGCTTCTTCTGAGTCAGGCCCTTCAATGTGAACAGGCTCTTCACAATCTTTTGCTTTTAAGAACATGATGTCTTCATTAGGGAAGTCAAATCTCATAGGTTGGTAATCATCAATGGGTTGCTCAACTAGATAGTCAGACAATACACTGCCCTTGATGGCTTTCTGAGAGGTGTACTAAATGTCATATTATCTTAGAATCATTTCCACCTGGCAAACCTCCCGGTAAGTGCTGGCTTCTAAAATATGTACTTAAATGGATCCATCTTTGAGATCAATAAGGTAGTATGAGTCAACATATACTGTCTTAGTCGGCGAGCAGCCCACGCTAAAGCACATCAAGTTTTCTCGAGCAGTGAATAACGTTGTTCATAGTCGGTAAACTTTTTTCTTAGGTAGTATATTGCATACTCTTTTCGACCAGACTTGTCATGCTGGCCCAACACACACCCCATTGACTCTTCTAATACTGTCAGATACATGATTAGAGGTCTTCCTTCGATTGGAGGCATGAGAATTGGAGGCTCTTGCAGATATTCTATCATCTTGTCAAAAGCTCTCTGACAATCATCGTTCCACTTGACTGTTTGTTCCTTTCTTAAGAGCTTGAACAAAGGTTCGCAGGTTGCAGTGAGATGAGATATGAACCTTGAGATGTAGTTCAATCTACCTAATAACCCTCAAACTTCTTTCTCAGTCTAAGGTACAGGCATTTCCTGAATAGCTTTGACTTTATCGGGATCAACCTCAATTCCTTTTCCACTTACAATAAATCCCAGCAGCTTACCAGAACGTACCCCGAATGTGCATTTGTTGGGGTTCAATCTCAGCTGATATTTCCTCAGACGCTTGAACAATTTCAGCAGATTCACCAAATGCTCTTCCTCTGTAAGGGACTTGGCAAACATATCATCCACATAACACTCGATTTCCTTATGGATCATATCGTGGAATAGCGTTACCATAGCCCGTTGATATGTTGCACCGGCATTCTTCAGACCAAATGACATTACCTTGTAATAAAACGTGCCCCAAGGTGTGATGAAGGTTGTCTTCTCCATGTCTTCAGGTGACATCTTGATCTGATTGTATCCAGAAAATCCATCCATAAAAGAAAATACCGAGAACTGAGCTGTGTTATCCACCAATACATCAATGTGAGGTAATGTGAAGTCATCTTTCGGGCTAGCTCTGTTCAGATCCCGATAATCCACAAACATACGCACCTTGCCATCCTTCTTAGGCCCGGGTACAATGTTAGCAACCCAAGGCGGGTAACTAGTTACAGCAAGAAAACCGGCGTCCCACTGCTTTTGTACTTCTTCCTTGATTTTCATGGCAATGTCTGGGCGAGTACGGCGCAACTTCTATTTAACTGGCGAACAATCTTCTTTCAATGGCAATCTGTGCATGACAATATCCATATCCAGACCTGACATATCTTGATAGGACCAAGAAAATATGTCGACATACTCTCGAAGCATACTAATGAGTTGTTCTTTCACTGGAGCTTGCAAACTAGCCCCGATCTTCACTTCTTTCACATCCTCCCCGGTACCAAGATTGACAGTCTCAACCTCCTCCTGATGAGAAGCAGTCACTTTTTCCTCTTGTCTTAACAACCTGGCCAACTCTTCAGGCAAATCATAGTCTTCATCAACCCCTTCATCTGCTTGATTGATCAGATTGTCGAAGTCATACGAGGTCATAGCAGTTTCGTTGTCGGTGCAATCTGGAGGATTACTTCTGCAAGGGTTGAGATTTGTTCATTTTAGTGATTGATTTTATCTTATTTTAGAAAAGGTGAATGAAGTTTATTAAGAAAAACATTGCCATTTATTGTTTTGTGCGAAAATAACAAAAATGAAAAGACAGTGAGCGAAAAGAAGATCGTTTGCAAAAAGATGTCCATTGTTCATTAATCATTCATTTGCACAGAATACATATATGGCCCTATTACAAAATGAGTCCTGACACCTTGGGCAAGATGTAGGACTTGATGCAAGCTTAAACAGGAAATAATAATTACTCTGCAGCAATAACCCTTATAATTTCCTGGGAAGACCAGTTGAGGACTTTCTGGTTTGGGACTCTTGGACGAATCCAGCTTTCCAGGTTGAAGTCGCTTTCAGCCTTGTCTTCCACATTTTTGATTTCATCTGGGGTCAGCATTCACCCACTGATAAACTTGGGAGCTTCAACAACCTCCTCTTAGACCTGTCGGGATGGTCTGTAACCCAAACTGAATTTATCTTCCTTGATCTGAACTTGCAGCAGCTTGCCCCAGCCTTGGGCATTCCCGTCTTCCACAACCTTCTGAGCTTGCTTGTAAGAAGAGATTGAAGTACCCGACACTTCAACCGTTGCTTCATTAACATTGAGGGCCTCAAAACCCTGACTCATTGTTTCATGGATCTCCCCATCCATTTCAATGTACTTGTAGGTAGCTAGATGACTGAAGAAGATGTCCTCTTCCCCACAGATGGTGATAACTTGACCCTCCCACTCGTATTTTAACTTTTGGTGAAGGGTCGATGTTACGGCGTCAGCAACATGAATCCAAGGTCTACCCAACAAACAGTTGTAGGTAGACTGAATGTCCATCACATAGAAGGTCGTTTTGAAAATCTGTGGGCCAATTACCACAGGCAACTCAATTTCTCCAAGAACCGATCTCTTATAACCGTCGAAGGCTCTTACAACTAGGTTACTCGGGCGGAGTGCAAGACCATCATATTCCATTTTGACTAACGCTTTCTTTGGAAGAACATCGAGTGAGGACCCAGTGTGAACCAAGACATGAGAAAGTATAGCACCTTTACACTCTAAGGTGATATGTAAAGCCTTATTGTGATTACGACCCTCCGTAATTAGATCAGCATCAGTGAAACCTAGCCCATGACTAGTGTTGACATTTGAAACCACCGTTTCTAGATGATTAACTGTAATCTCCTCAGGCACGTTAGCTGCGTGCAGGACTTTGAGAAGTGCATTCCTGTGAGCTTCAGAACACATGAGTAGTGATAGAATGGAGATTTTGGAGGGTGTCTGATGGAGCTGGTCCACAACCTTGTAGTCACTCTGCTTGATTATTCTCATGAACTCGTCTACATCCTGGTCAAAGGATGTCTTCTGAGTTTCCTTGGCAATTGGTTCTTTAGGTGCCACACTCTTGCCTTTTGCTTTGGCAGCAGCTTCTGCTTCATCATTAGCTCTTGGGAACTATGACGCGAAGAGACGTCCGTTTCGAGTGAAGCCTCCGCCTCCCCCGACATTATCAATTTGCGGTGCAGAAGTTGAAGAGTCCAGAGTGACTTTCTTTCCATTGCAATACAAATGTGAACCATAGTGCCAAGGCACAACACTGCTGCTGTCATATGGAATTGGTCCAGGCACCGTGATAGTAACCAGACTGATTGTTGCGGAAGAAGGAGTTGCGACAGTCTGTAGTTCATAGTAAATGGTGACATGAGGTTTAACTGGAGATGGTGCAGGTGATGAAAGTTACTGATGTTGATGGGGGTGTTGATGTGAGTTGTTGAAAGAATCTGGAACATGGATTGTTGTTGGGTCATAATAGATGGTGACTGTGGAGACATCATTGTTGATAGTTGTTGTTGTTGTAGAAGACGCTACTGCACTGATGTCTATCGAAGTTGAAGAAAGGATGGTTGTTGATGTTGTAGAAGAATCTGTTGGAATGATTGTTGTTGATGTTGTAGGAGGAATGGTTGTTGATGTTGTAGGAGCTGGAACTGTTGAAGTGATTTGTAAAGTGCCTTATCTGATAAGACTGTTGATACTGGTTTTCAAATTTGCACAACTGTTGGTAGAAATCTTGCAAGCTTCGCAATGGGCCTCACAACCCGGAAATACTTGACACTTCAAAAGCTGGGCTTTAACCTCGGCCAGAGGTGTTTGAATATATGTAACATTGTCAATTAGGCTTACTGGTTGATCCTCCTCAATGGCATTTATCCTAGGCCCACCATGGCTATGCATAGGATTCTTGGTAACACTGGGAGGGGGTGCAAAGTTGAATGCCTTAGAATAAATCAAATCTTCAACCTTAATGTGTAAGGCCCTACATTTATCCGTTGTATGGCCATGTGCATTGGAGTGGAAGGCACATCTGGCGTTGACATCATAGTTCCTTGGGAGATTCTGGGGGCCTGGTGGAGCCAGAGTCCTCAATTCGATCAGATTGAGCTTGAGTAACTGTGGAAGTAAGGCATCATAGGGCATCGGAATGGGATCGATAACCCTGTTAATTTGTGAAGGCCTTTGTTGGAAAGGACGTTGTTGCTGATTATTGTTGTTGTTGTAAGATCTCTTTTGCGGGGGAAACTGTTGTTGAGGTGGATATTGTTGTTGCTGAGGATACTGTTGTTGAGGTGCTAGAGTGGGAATGGTGACAGCAGCTACTGATCTTGGCATGTACTAGGGCCTACCTCTGCCCATATGTACTGAGTTAGTTTCACCCGTCCTACGAGGTCTTGAGAAAGGTTTTCTTGCATTGCTGGAACTAGCACCATGTTGCACCCTAAAATTTGTCCTCCCCTAGTCAAGGAATTGTGTACCAAGGTGTCCCAATAGGTTCACAAGGTATCCCAAGAGGTTCACAAGGTTCACAATTAGTCAGAAAGTTTGGAAATTCCCTCAGACAAAGCCTCCTCCTAAACAATGCACCCTAAACTAGGGTTTTGGATTTCATCAGGCTAAATGGACTTCCAAGACCTCAAGTGAACTTCATAAAATCCCACGTGTCTTCAAGAATCCCTATGTCAAGTTTCAAGGCTTTCCCAAAAGGTTTGCTCAGTCAGATGATCAGATATGCAAAAATCAGTCAAAGTGGTTAAAAAGTCAAACTGAGGTCAACTGTGGTCAAACCAAAGTCAAACTTCATGATTTTTTGCCAAAATCAAGATTATGAAGTAAAATTCATCATTTGATCAAGGGTTGATCATGATTCATCAAAGAGATTTCAGATCATCAAGAATCAGGAGTTTCTAAATTAGGGTTTTCATAGGAAAAGTCAACTGAACTTTGACCAGCCATAACTTTCACATGCTTCATCAAAAATTTCCCATCCAAAGCTCATTTTGAAGGAAATTCAATTCTCTACAACTTTGTGGCTCACAAGCCAAGCCCAAAAATGCTTCATTTGGAAGGTATGAGCTAAGACATTATAGGTCATTTTAAAAGTCAACAAAAAGTCAACATCTTCCAAAGGGCATAAGTTGAGAATGGTAAAGGATATGGACATGAAACCAAAGAGGTTTGTTAGAGGACTCTTTAAGCTTTCCAAAATGTCCAATAATACCTCCATAGCCTTAAAATTGAGGGATTTGTGTCTTTGCAAAGTTGGGAAATTTTTAAGGGGTTTATTGAGCAAATGGGGTCTTAGAACCAATTCTTTCCACATGGGCTTGTATTTTTATGACCCAATCACTACCATGACATCTTGCACGAACCAAAAATCATTTATTCAGATTTTTATCAATTTTGATTTTATTCATTTAAAATCATTTAAAATCAAAATAAAATATGAAAAGCTCAATATTTGATTTGATCTTCATTCTAGAAACTCATAAACATGTTTTAAAGTTGATTGAAAGATTGAAATTCGGGCTAGACCAAAGAGGAAAGGATTTGTGTGATTTTTGACAAAAAAAAAGCAAGTTGTATCTTCATAATCAAGCAATCAAGACAAAGCCCATAAATCCAAAGATTTTTGACCTAATTCAACTCTCTACATATACACAAACTAATCACAATGCTAAGGGACGGAAAATTCTGCCTCCAAGAACACCATTGAATTCCAAATTTTCTCACAAAAAGTCACATTCGGTTTTTGACTTAGAGAGACTTTCAAGGCAAAACAAAGGTTGCTTTAGCTTCCTTGAGACTCACTGATCATATTTCAATCATCATACACATCAAAAGCATGATCAAAGCCGTAACCGAATTAAAATTGTTCTTGAGTTTTTGATTTTCGATTTTCATTGTTTATGCATCATATACTAATTTTGGTTGTTGATTTGTGTTTAGAATGAAGTTTGCAAGCTTTCTGGATAATTAGATTGAGGATTCATGACCTGAATCGTAAACGGCCATAGTTAGGGTTTATGCTCCTCATTTGGGGTTTTGCGAAATAATGAATATAAATGAATTCTAAAAACATAATTGAACTGGGTTTGTTGTATAGAATACATTGGTGCTTTCAATTTGATGAATTATTACATGTTTGATGATCATTGAAGCAAGCTAGGAAAACCTACGAAGCTGGATTCACAGGTAAATTCGTAGAAGAAAACACAGGTGAATTCGCAGGAAAATTGGAGAAGATGAAGTCAGATGGTGCCAAGATCATATTCAAATATTTGATTTAAAATAAAAGAATTTCTTGTTCAATCTATGTTGAACGCGCCCCATGTGGCTCAGCTGGTTTGTGTGTTTGCTTGTGATCCCAATGGTCCTGGGTTCGATTCCCCCCCAGGCCATTTTGTTTTTTTTTGCTTTTTTTATGTGATTTTTGCAGGTTAGTAACAAAAGGATTGCAACTCCTATGCTAACACCAGCGCGCGCTTGGCCTGGTGGTGATGTTGTTGGTCCAAGATGATTGAAGCCTAGGGCCTGGGTTCGAATCCCAGCCCCAGGTATGCTTTTTTCCATTATTTTCATTATTTTGTTTTATTATTTATATTTACTTAATTAATTTCTTAAATCACCAATTTTAAAACAAATGTTATATTATTTCTTATACCAAAAATTCATATTTTTAAAATTCAAACTTTATTTTAAAAAAAAACCAAATTATTTATATTTAATACATTATATGTTCATATTATTAATATTATATATATTTGGTAAATAAATTAATTATAGTTAAATTAATAATGAAAACCCTAATTTATTTTTAATAAGACATAACCCTAATTTTTCTAACCCTAACCCTAACCCTAATATTTTCTTAACTTTAGAATTTAACCTAATATTTTCATAAATCATAATTAATCATTAATCATTTATTAAATATGTATATAAATTAATATTTATTTATTATTATTAAAATACCATTTTTTTTATTAAAATATTTAAAATACCTCCTAATATTAATTTATTTTGCTAATTTCTTATTTCCTCTTATTTTTATTTTCTAACCATTTATCTTCACTCTTATTATTATTATTATTATTATTATTATTATTATTTATTATTGCTTATTATTATTTATCGTTATCATATTTCTCGATTATATTGTAACTGTCCCAAAGCTTTGTAATAGTTTAGGTTTATATTTTTGCTTTATTTTTATTGTAAATATATTAACTGCGTGGTTAGTAATTATAGGGTGTGTATAACATGCTTGTGATTAAAATTGACTTAGAATAATTAATTTAAAAAGATAAATATTTAAATATGAACACTCACACACGTAAGTCGATCTTGGATCGCCATCTTGCACTTTCTAGGGTTACCTCTCATGTTGCCTATTTCAAAAGGTCAAGTAAGGTGTCTTAAGCAAAGTCCCTTCACAAATATCATAAAGTCCCTTCAGTTTATAAGATCAAGTCCCTTCGAGGTTGCATACGATAAATGATCTTGTCCCTTCGAGTAAAAGATGATAAGTCCCTATGAATTACTAAAGACACCTTGCAGTTGCCTACTTTCAAATGTCCCTTCACATGTCCCTTATCACATCCAAGGTAATGACTACCTATTCCTTAATAATAGGGATAGTCTTACCATTGAAAGAACATAATGTCGCTCCCAAAAGATGGGAAATTGCCCAAATAAAGGTACAGACGCGAACGGTCGGCGAAAGGAGGATGTGAGAACACACAGGAGTGAACTCACAGGAAATGAAAAGAGTCGCCAGCTAGGCATTTTTATCCCGGAGGAAAGGTAATGCTGCATAGACCTAGAAAGATACGGATAAGACGGTTTGCGAACCAGAGAGACTGAGAAAGGGGGTTGGTTACAACCTGGGAAGGTATTAGCACCCAGATTGTCCGTCGTACTCGACGGGATCCACGCTTAAAAAATTTGTGTTTTAAAGGGGTAGTGTCAGTGCAATCTGTGTATAAAAGAGCTGGAAAAGATATACAGGTGTCAGTGTAAAAGGAGTGCAAAGTGTGATATATACAGTGTCAGTGTAAGAATGAGAATGAATTATTCAAGATTATGAGGCTTAAATAATAATGCTGGAAGGAGGGGGAATATACAGAGACTTTTGTTCGATAACTGTTAAGTTATGCCTACGTATCCTCTCGTGCAATGAGGAAGTCAGAACACCGTAGTTCGACCCAAAGAGACTGAAAGATAAATTGACTTGTGAACTGCTTGCTTGTCTATGCTCAAGTGTATGACCTGTCTGGCTCAGGTGCAAACTGTCTTGCATTAGACGGAAGAAGCAAGTTCTCGTTTATGAGTGGAGGTGATGAGAAAAGAATCCCGAAGGAGACGATTATTGTTTGTTTTTGTGTTTTCAGTTTTGTTATTGTTTTTGGTGTTTTGCATAAGTTAATGAGCTTAAGCCTAAACCAATGGATTTAGTAAACTCATCACATCTTCCCTCCGATTAGGGGTAATGAGAATACCTTAAGTGTGAAGTCAGCTTCTCACACTTAATCACCTTTGGTGTAGGATTAAGATCATTAACCTACTTGTGATTATTTAGATGTTTTTGGTGTTTTTGTTTAATGTTAAGTAATGAGGTTAAGCCATAATCAGGGATTAAACAGACTCATTACACCATCCTAATAGAAGGATAATAGATGAGAATGTTTAAGCTGAGGAAAGCTCCTCAACTTAATCCATGATTAGGGATTAAACTCATGACAAAACAAGCCTTTGATTAAGTGGATTTTTATTTAATGATATGATGAAGAAGTGAGTTTTAGGGTTTGTAAGACAACTTGAGGGGGACTTGTCCATTAACACTAGGGTTAGTCCTTCTTAACCAATTAAGGAAGAATTAGAACCCTAATGCAAGGCCCAAGTTACAAGTGTGATGTCTTGATGATTATTAAGTGGATTGATTAAAGGGGTTAAACACATTAAGGGTTTAACACTTAGGATTAAAGTTATACACTCCATCCTAATAGAAGGATGCAGGCATAAGCTTAATCACAAAGCCTTAAAACCTTTAGGGTTTAGTCCTTAATTATGAGATGAGGAGAGAATACTCAAAGAGACACAAAGGTAAAACTAAATGGGGGACTAATCAAACCCTAATTATTGTCATGCTTGGTTGTTCCTAAGGTTTGTGAGGTTTACAAGAGAAATCTTCAATGGAACCACCAGGAAGCAGATGAAAGGATCAGGAGAAGCAAAGTAACTTGCTTCATTCAAGAAGTCAAGTCACTTGAAGAAAGAAAGTAAGAAGAAGAAGAGTGAGCAAGCTCAATCTCAAGCACATGTTAAAATGCAGCATGGATGCAAGAGAGAGATAAAAAGAAATCATGAGAAGTGAAGGCAAATTCACTTCTCAAATCCACTTACCACCTGAAAAGTTAGAAATGCAATGCAATGCAATGCAAAATGGGATGGAATGGCAAGATGAGAAACAAGACCAGAAGCACATTCATGATGTTAATGATGCTATGGGATGCTACAAACATGAAACAACTCATGAGGATGATCATACCAGCTTATGGATGCAAATGAAGCAAGTTAAGACACATGAACATACATGAAAAGTTATGACATGCAAATGGCATACAACATGGCAAATGCAAAATGTAATGATCAAACATGCTTTCAATATGTCTTATGATGTTAAATGAATCACATGGATGCATAAAATGCTATGGCAAGTCATGTTGTGCAAGCAAATGCAAGATGTATGCATATGGAAGCCCAAATTAGGGTTTATGATCAAAGCATCAAACAAGAACCAAAAATCAGAAGTAAACATCAATACAAAAAATTGAAAATGCACTCAAAGGATCCCTAATCCTATACTAACTTGCTGCCCAAAGGAGGAGTTCCAACTCTTAACCTAATTCAAGTTATGATTTTCCTAAGTTTTCTAGGGTTTTAGGGTTCCTAAACAAGAAAATTGCCAAACAAATGGAAAATGAAAGATCAAATCATGGCCATTTAATCTCATAAACTACATGCTAAACACAATGCAATGCAAAAAGAATCAAGGTCCAACTCTTTAGGGTTAGGCAGAAATGATTTTTGGAAGTTAGGATCAAAATAATGCATCAAAATGATTTTAATTCCATGAAAAATTCTCAAAATGCATCAAGATCAAAAAAGAAATTTGGTTTGAGAGTTGGACAATGTTTCTAAATGTTTTTAAAGGTTTCATGAATTTTTTGGTGATTTTTAAATACCTAAAATTATTTTTAATTAATTAATTCTCATTAATTAATTAAAAAGAAACTTTTAAATATTTAAAAATACTTTTTTAATGCTAAAAATGAAAATAAAAATATTTTTGTGTTCTGAAATTAAATAATAACTTGTATAAAAAATTTCATCATTTTTGAATAAGTTTTACTATTTTTAAATAAATGGACAAATTAAATGGAATAAAATGCAAAATAAAATGGATTTATGGAGAAGTCAACGCATCCAATGGCCTGTATTTGAATAAAAAGAGAGGGAATTGACGCGCGCGAGATTGGAAGGCCAGGATTCATTCTGGGGAATTCAAAATTAATCCCAATTAATTAATTCAAATAATCAGGATTAGGGTTTAATGAGAGATCTGGGCCATTGGTTCGCGCGGGAGTCAACTAAAGTCATCCAGATCAAGGGTCCAAATTCAAACTTGCATTAATTATGCTGGTTAACCCTAATCTTTTTCAGGTGGCCGGAGAAGACCTCCGGTCGTCTTCTCCGGTGGGAACCCCACCTGAAAATTCCTAGAATCTTCAAAACGCAACTAAAATGAAATCTAAACAAACAGAAATCCTTCCCATACTCTACTGAATCAAAACCCTAACATAAACATCATTTATATTGCATCAATCACATGAATCGAAACAAAAGAAATTTTATGGCAAAACTTTCAGAACACGATTAAACCCTCATATCCTCACCATTTTCAAAACCAAAGGCATCAGAGTGATCAGTGAACTACAAAGAACAACTTAGGAACTTTAAAAATCATTTCTGGAAAAAAAGTTCTTGAGCTACCTGAGTTTTGAAGCTTTCAGTTCTGCAACTTTCTGACCTCTTCCCTTGATGCAAACCACTCCCTTTGGTCCCTTGATGATGTCTGGATGCTTAGCAAGAGTTTATGTTGGCTGGTTTGAGAGTTTGAACAGGTTCTGCTCAAACTCAGGTGAGAATCGTGTTTTGGATTCAGGCAGTTTCAGGCAAGGGTGAGGGGTTCTTTGTGATCAGGATGATGAGTTGAGAAGGTCTGTGAAGTTTGTTTTGGTGTTTGTGGCTTGTATGAAGAGTTTCGAATGCTTTTGCTCTAAGGATGAAAAATGAGAAAGTTGTGTTCTTGCTGGTTTCAGGCTTGTGTGTTATGTTGTTTGGCTTGCAATTAGTTTGTATAAACAATGCTGATTGGTCAGAAGATGTGACATGCCCTTTTGTGATAGGTGTATCTACTTTTGCCAATTTGTCAACTTTTGTGTAAGAGAAGCATGGGTCATGTCTTGGCTAAGTACAAGGGTGTGGGCTGCGCAGCATGGTGTGAGGGAAAGGCTAGGATAGTTCAGCAATGTAGCTAGCAAGTGGATGAAGTGTTATCATTGGTTTTGCAACTTGGTTCCTTTTAGTTCTCATGGAAAAATCTTGCCTCACAAACCATGAAACATGGGATCTCTTTGGTTCAATCTGAACTTTAAGACTTGTATGATGCTTGTGTAATGGTTTGACACCAATTAGAAGTCACAAATTGCTTTGGTACAAGTTTTTGCAAGTTTCCCATTTTGTGCATAACTTGAAATTTAGTGATTTTTGCCAACTTTGATGCACCATAACTTTTGATCCAAAATGAATTAGGTCATGTTCTTGTACTTTTTGAAAAGGGAAAGATCTATTCTACAACTTTCATGACCAAAGTTTTTCCATTTGAAGCATTTTTGGATCAAAAAGTAAGGATTGGAAAAGTTGCATAAAATGACATTTCATTAAAAGTCAACCTTGCCCAAAAAAGTCAACTTTGCAAAAACTTGTAATTCTTGAATTTTGTGAACTTCAAACTTTTTCCATGATCAAATAAAGATCAAATACACTCAAAATGATGAAGATCACCCCTTGGTTGGGTCATTGGGGGCCTCAGATGCCCTGATTTTGCACTGACTTGTCTGAAAAGTCAACTCTTGATCAGATGACTTCCCCATGGAATTTCTTCATGAAAATTGACATGCATACTCCCTATACCATATAGAGACCAATAGAAACAAGAATGACCAAAAAATTTGAAGTTATGGCCTCTGAAACCAAAACCCTAATTTCAGGTCATCTGTGCAGTCAAGCCTGGCTCTGCTTCCACACCCATCCCAGTTCTTGTGATTCTTTGGCATTCTTGACTTTGAGAGGATATAATATGATGCTTGAACACACATGGACCCCTTTGAAGTGGTTGATGGCCTTTGGAGTGGCTCAAGAAGCTCTTGGATTGCTCAGATCACAAACCCTAGATGCAGATGTCTTAGAAGCTATGCAGTGAATCAAAAATGTTATATGAGATGGTATGATTGTGTTTATGCATATGAAATGAACACAAGCCATGGTGTGAATGGGTGAGGGCAAATTTGGGGTGCTTACAGCTGCCCCTATTCAAACATGAGTTAGCTGTGCAGGATGTAAGCAACGGCTTAACAGGCAAACAAGATAACTTGTGGTTGAATATCAAAGACAGTCCAAAATTTGCACTCACAGAATGAAGAAGAAAAGGGATATAGATTGTAAAAGGAAAATAAAGTATATTGTAAAGTGTGGGCGACGGAGGACGACCGTCGAGCAGAGGACGACTGCTGGGTAAAGAGCAATGACGGGGACGGCCGACATGCTGGGAATAAAAGGTATTATGATGGGGACGGCCATCAAGATAACGTTGTAAGATTCTCTGGGAACTAATGAAACATGACGGGGACGGCCATCAAGTTCATAAAGTAATGTAACCAACGATGGGGACGGCCATCGGGCTAAAAAGAAAAGGGACCACGACGGGGACGGCCATCGGGTTTAAAGAATAAATGAAATAAACAGATGATGAGGTACGGTCATCAAAGGTGAAGGACGATCACCTAGCAGGGGGTGGCTGCTCTGTAAGGGTTAAGATGAGGGACGGTCATCTAAGGTGGAGGACGACCACCTAGCAGGGGACGGCTGCTAAATATCAACGATGGGGACGGCCATCGGATGAGCATGATGGAGGACGACCATCAAGAGGTGGAGGACGACCACCTAGCAGGGGACGGCTGCTAAATATCAACGATGGGGACGGCCATCGGATGAGCATGATGGAGGACGACCATCAAGAGGTGGAGGACGACCACCTAGCAGGGGACGGCTGCTAAATATCAACGATGGGGACGGCCATCGGATGAGCATGATGGAGAACGACCATCAAGAGGTGGAGGACGACCACCTAGCAGGGGACGGCTGCTCTCAGGGTTTATCATGACATAGGACGAATGTCAGATAAAGGAAAATTTGCTTTGTTGTCTATCTACTGGGGAATAGTAAACACGGACGAGTGTTTTTATCCAAGAAAACAAAAGGTATAAGTGTTTAAATGTGTATAGATTAAAGATGCGGACGAGCATCCTCAAGACTATGATACGGATGAGTATCAGGTAGAAACAAGTACTGACACATGTTCAGAGATGATGATACGGACGAGTATCAACGGGTTAACAAAGAACACGGACGAGTGTTGAATCTGAAAGAATTCTTTTGGGGAATA
The DNA here is from genome assembly GCA_963966055.1 of Lathyrus aphaca. Lineage (NCBI taxonomy): Eukaryota > Viridiplantae > Streptophyta > Magnoliopsida > Fabales > Fabaceae > Lathyrus > Lathyrus aphaca. The sequence continues at coordinate 502,749,463 of OZ014519.1, read as the reverse complement.
GTAGACACAGACGAGTGTCTATATTCAAGAAGACGTAAGTGTTTGACACAGTGTATGGATTAAAGATGCGGACGAGCATCCTTAAGATTATGATACGGACGAGTATCATGTAGAAACAAACGCTTGACGCATGTTCTGAGATGATGATACGGACGAGTACCAACTGGTTAACAAAGAACACGGACTAGTGTCGAATCTGCGGGGATATAAATGGTGTATACAAGATACGGACGAGTATCTGTATAAGTATAAGTAGAAGGTATGAGTGATGTATATTTGAGTGTTCCACCTGCTGGGGAGAGTGACACGGACGAGTGTCAAAAGGAGAAGAATATAGTATAAACAAATATCTGGTATACAAAGTGTTTACATTACTGTGCTGGAAAAGTGACATGGACGGATGTCAAGGAAATGTATATATGTAAGTATTTGTGAGTGCAAAGAGAGTGTCTTTGGCTTTCTGCTGGGGATGTGACACGGGCGGGTGTCAAAGGGAGTATATACTGGTGTTTGTGAATATGAGGCAACTGTTTTTGCTGGGGACTCTGGGAGAAAGTTTTCTGTATACTGATGGATTTTTATTATTCACGAGTGTTCGATTCAAAACATGGCTTATGATTATGCTATATGTTTGATTTTTGCCGTAATGCTCCGTTCTTAAGACGGAATGCTACGCTTTGTTTGGTGAATATGATGCGAATGCTATGATCGTGCAAAAGATACCGATCCGGGATTCGGGTCCCGTTGCCATGAAGATCTCTGGTCGATCTGTCTGAAGTGATCATCCCAGCTGGGGATGAGATCATCGGTAGATCTGGTGAGATGATTCTGCTTGGGGAGATAAGTCACTGATTGACATATTCTTGTAAATTGGAGGACCCAGCTGTGAGTTTGTAGAAGCTTTCTTCACTCTGTTGTGACTCCTTCATGCACCGCTTTTCTGGATAGAGGCTGAAACTCTGTGGGGAGATGATTCCTTGGATTTTGTACTTGACTGAGGAAGAATGATTAGTAACTCGGCCGGGAGAAGCACCAAGTGGCAACTCAGCTGGAGAGAAAGCACTTTGAGTGTTAAGACTGAGTAAATGTTGATTTGCCAGCTTGCTGGGATGAAGCCTTTACGCCCCATGTTGCGCTTCGGATACCTGCAATCCTGCAAAGACAGAGAAACGCACAAGTAATCCCGAGGCATCCCTTACCGGATTCCGTCATAGGAGTGAGACACTCTCGAGAGTAAGTATATTTCCTGCAAGCATGTGTTTTATTATTTTTGAAAATAAGCATTTGTATTCGTGCAAACATTTTTCTTAAGACATCAGACATTCTTTGCAAACGAAAATGTACAAGACAAAACATGACTGAAAAATCTGATTTTATTAATTCATGTGCCCTGAATTGGCAAGATACAGTCAAAGAAACAAATCTCCTGAAATGAGGAGATTGTTACAAATTGAGAAACAACATGCTGGCAATGTTGGCGACGCTTTGAAGGAGCTTCCTCCTGCTATGACTCGTATGACTATTGACGCTCTTCTCGTCTTGCTTCCTGAAGAAGGCTGGTTCTGACAGAAACTTGATCCTTTCGACGCTTACCACGTTGTAGGTGACACAGACGAATTCAGCATGCAGTTGTTCGCTTATTCCCTTATTTTGCACGGATCGCCCTTTCGGGTTTTCAATCCATCGGGATACCCATTTTTGCCTGAGTTGTCCAATGTGGCTTTTCAACTCAGCGGGTGTACATTTTTTTATTTATTTTCCCTTATTTTTGCCCGAGTCTTTTATTCTGTTTTTGACTCGCCGGGATGCCCTATTTTTGCCTGGACTTACATTCTGTTTTTATGTCCAGCGGGTCATTTTATGCGAAGTATCTTTTAACTGCATCTGAATTCACAGGGGACGGGAAGTCTTCACCATCCATGGTGCTGAGCATCAGTGCTCCACCAGAGAAAACTTTCTTTACCACGAATGGTCCTTCATAGTTCGGAGTCCACTTGCCCCTGTGGTCTGTATGTGGAGGGAGGATTCTTTTCAACACAAGATCTCCCACTTGGTACTCTCGGTGCCTGACTTTCTGATCGAAGGCTCTCTTCATTCTTTTCTGATACAACTGCCCATGACAGATTGCAGCCAATCTTTTCTCTTCAATCAGACTCAGTTGTTCGTATCGGGATCGGACCCACTCTGCTTCGTTCAGCTTAACATCCATCAGTACTCGTAAAGGGGGTAACTCAACTTCAACAGGTAGGACTGCTTCCATACCATATACAAGCTGATACGGTGTTGCCCCAATGGATGTTCTGATTGACGTGCGGTACCCATGCAAGGCAAACGGTAGCATCTCATGCCAGTCTTTGTAGGTGACTACCATCTTTTGCACAATCTTCTTGATATTCTTATTAGCTGCCTCAACAGCGCCGTTCATCTTTGGCCTGTAAGGAGAAGAATTGTGGTGTTGGATCTTGAAGTCCCGGCACAGTTCAGCCATCATCTTGTTGTTCAAGTTGGAACCATTATCAGTAATGATTCGCTCGGGAACTCCATATCGACAGATGATATCTCTCTTCAGAAATCTGGCTACCACTTGCCTTGTAACATTTGCATATGAGGCTGCTTCAACCCACTTGGTAAAATAGTCAATGGCGACCAGGATGAATCTGTGGCCGTTTGAAGCAGTTGGCTCAATCTTGCCAATCATATCAATGCCCCACATAGCAAAGGGCCATGGTGAAGACATTACGTTCAAAGGATTGGGAGGCACATGCACCTTGTCTGCATAAATCTGGCATTTATGGCACTTCCTGGCATAGGCACAACAGTCTGCATCCATTGTAATCCAGTAATAGCCCGATCTTAGCAGCTTCTTGGCAATGGCATGCCCTCCAGCATGGGTACCAAAGGATCCTTCGTGCACCTCGTGCATCAACAAGTCTGCTTCTGTTCTATCAACGCATCTGAGGAGTACCATATCGAAGTTTCTCTTGTATAGGGAACCATCAGTGTTCAGAAAGAAACTACCAGCAAGCCTTCTCAAAGTCTTCTTATCATTGGAAGATGCCTCAGATGGGTATGTTTGATCCTCCAAGAAGCACTTAATGTCGTGGAACCAAGGCTTATCATCTTTGACAACATCTGCCGCAAATACATATGCCGGTCTATCAAGTCTGGATACTGAGATTTGAGGCACAAAGTTGGAAGCTTGAACTTTGATCATTGATGAAATGGTAGCCAGAGCATCTGCAAACTGATTCTCGTCCCGAGGGATATACTCAAGCTTGACCGTTGTGAAGAAAGTCAATAACCTCCTTGTATAATCCCTGTAAGGTATCAGATGGTCCTGGTGTGTGTACCATTTGCCGTTGGTTTGATTAACTACCAGAGCTGAATCCCCGAATACGGTTAATGTCTTGATCCTGAGGTCAATGGCTTCCTCAAGACCCATAATGCAAGCTTCGTATTCAGCTTCGTTGTTAGTGCAGTTGAAAGTGAGTTTTGCCGAGAAAGGCATGTGAACTCCCTTAGGTGTAATAAGTACTGCACCAACACCACGACCATTCATATTAACAGCCCCATCAAACATCATAGTCCATTCTTCTTCCGGGTCAGGCCCTTCAGTGTGAATAGGCTCTTCATGATATTTTGCTTTTATGAACATGATGTCTTCATCAGGGAAGTCAAATCTCATAGGCTGGTAATCATCAATGGGTTGCTCAGCAAGATATTCAGACAATACACTGCCCTTGATGACTTTCTGAGACGTGTACTGGATGTCATATTCTTTGAGGATCATCTGCCATCTTGCAACCCGTCCGGTAAGAGCTGGCTTCTCGAAAATGTACTTAACTGGGTCCATCTTTGAGATCAATAAAGTGGTGTGGGTCAACATATACTGCCTTAGTCGGCGAGCAGCCCACGCTAAAGCACAACAAGTTTTCTCGAGCAGTGAATAAAGTTGTTCACAGTCGGTAAACTTTTTGCTTAGGTAGTATATTGCATACTCTTTTCGACCAGACTCGTCATGTTGGCCCAGCATACACCCCATTGACTCTTCTAATACTGTCAGGTACATTATTAGAGGTCTTCCTTCAACTGGAGGCATAAGGATTGGTGGTTCTTGCAGGTATTCTTTGATCTTGTCAAAAGCCCTCTGGCAGTCTTCGTTCCACCTGACCGTCTGTTCTTTTCTTAACAGCTTGAACAAGGGTTCACAGGTTGCTGTAAGGTGAGATATGAACCTTGAAATGTAGTTCAATCTACCTAGAAACCCTCGAACTTCTTTTTCAGACTTTGGTGCAGGCATTTCTTGAATGGCTTTGACTTTATCAGGGTCAACCTCAATCCCTTTCTCGCTTACAATAAAGCCCAGCAGCTTACTAGATCGCACCCCGAATGTGCATTTGTTGGGGTTCAACTTCAGTTGGTACTTCCTCAGACGCTTGAATAGCTTCAACAAATTCACCAGGTGGTCTTCTTCCGTGAGGGACTTGGCAATCATGTCATCCATATAACACTCGATTTCTTTATAGATCATATCGTGGAATAATGTTACCATAGCCCGTTGATATGTTGCGCCAGCATTCTTCAGTCCGAATGGCATCACCTTGTAACAGAACGTGCCCCAGGGTGTGATGAAGGTTGTCTTCTCCATGTCTTCAGGTGACATTTTGATCTGATTGTATCCTGAAAATCCGTCCATGAAGGAGAATACCGAGAACTGAGCCGTATTATCCACCAATACATCAATGTGAGGTAATGGGAAGTCATCTTTCGGGCTAGCTCTGTTCAGATCCCGGTAGTCAACACACATCCTCACCTTGCCATCCTTCTTAGGCACAGGTACTATATTAGCAACCCATGGCGGATAGCTAGTTACAGCAAGGAATCCGGCGTCCCACTGCTTTTGCACCTTCTCTTTGATCTTCATTGCCATGTCTGGACGAGTACGACGCAGTTTCTGTTTGACCGGTGGGCAGTCTTCTTTTAATGGCAGCTTGTGCATGACGATATCGGTGTCCAACCCTGGCATATCCTGGTAAGACCAAGCAAACACATCTGCATACTCCCGAAGCAGATCAATCAGTTGTCCTTTCACTGAGTTTTGCAGGCAGGCCCCGATCTTAACCTCTTTCACATCTTCATCCGTACCAAGATTAACTGTTTCAATCTCCTCCTGATGAGGAGTGATAACCTTCTCCTCTTGCCTTAACAACCTGGATAGCTCTTCAGGAAGCTCATAATCTTCTTCAACCCCTTCATCAGCTTGATTGATTGGATTGTCAAAGTCATACGAAGCCATAGCTGTGTTGTTGTCGATGCAGTCTGAAAGGCACTCTCTGCAAGGGTTTAGATTGTTCATTTTAGTGATTGATTTTAATCTTGTTTAAAAGAGAGTGAAGTGAAGTTATCATTTTGAAAACATTGCCATTTATTTTTGTACAAAAAGAAAAAAATGGAAAAACAGTGAGCGGAAAAGAAAAAGACTCATTTGCAAAAGATGTCCGATTATCATTGATTTATCTGTTTGCACAAAATTACAGATGGCCCGATTACAAAATGAGTCTTGTCATCTTGGGCAAGATGCAAGACTTGATGCATGCTTAAAATATACAGGAAATAATAATTACTCTGCAGGAGTAACCCTTATAATTTCCTGGGAAGACCAGTTTGAGATACGGCTCCCCGGGATCCTTGGACGTATCCAGCTCTCCAGGTTGCGTTCTTCTTCCAACTCGTCTTCCAAGTTGTTGACAGCATCAGGGGTGAGCATCCCCCCACTAACAAAGTTGGGCTTCTTAGCAGCCTCTGTTTGATCTTCTTGAGTTGGTTTGTAACCTAACCCAAATCTATCTTCCTTCTTCTCCACAGGCAATAGTTTGCCCCAGCCTTGAGCGTTTCCTTCTTCCACCACCTTCCGGGCTTGTTGGTAGGATGTCATAGAGGTCCCAAGCACAGCAGAGGTTTCATTAATATTCAAGGCCTCAAACCCTTGACTCATCGTCTCGTGGATCTCCCCATCCATCTCAATATACTTATAAGTAGCCAGATGGCTAACAAATATATCCTCCTCTCCACAGATAGTAACGACTTGACCTTCCCACTCAAATTTTAACTTCTGGTGAAGGGTAGACGTTACTGCGCCAGCGGCATGAATCCATGGTCTACCCAACAAACAGCTGTAGGCAGGCTGAATGTCCATCACGTAGAAGGTCGTTTTGAAAGTTTGTGGGCCAATCATTACAGGCAACTCAATTTCCCCCAGGACTGATCTCTTAGAGCCGTCAAAAGCTCTCACTACCAAGTTACTGGGTCGTAATGCCAATCCTTCATATTCCAGCTTCACAAGGGCCTTTTTAGGTAAGACATTGAGGGATGACCCTGTGTCTACCAGCACATGGGAAAGAACTGCACCTTTACATTCCATGGTAATGTGCAAGGCTTTGTTATGATTGCGGCCTTCCGTAGTCAAATCAGTGTTGGTGAATCCTAGTCCATTACTAGCATTAACATTTCCAACCACAGCTTCCAACTGATTGACGGTGATCTCTTCTGGCACATAAGCAGCGTGCAGGACTTTGAGTAGTGCGTTCCGATGGGCCTCGGAGCACATAAGCAATGATAGAATGGAGATCTTGGAAGGCGTCTGGTGAAGCTGGTCCACTATTTTGTAATCACTTTTCTTGATGATTCTCATGAATTCATCAACCTCTTGATCGAAAGGGGTTTTCAAAGCTTCTTTAACAACCTGCTCTTCTTGCACCATGCTCTTCCCTTTTGCCTTGGCAGCAGCTTCTGCTTCGGCAGTGGGTCTTTGAATTTGCGGGGCAAAGAGACGTCCGCTTCGAGTGAAGCCTCCGCCTCCTCCCACATTGTCTATTTGTGGTGCAGAAGTTGATGATTCAAAAGTGATCTTTTGTCCTCCGCAGTATAAATCAGAGCCGTAATGCCAAGGGACGGCATTACTGCTTTCATAAGGCACTGGTCCAGGAACTGTGACAGTGACAGGACTGATGGCAGCTGCGGAAGGAACCGTGATAGTCTGTGGATCATAATATATTGTGACTGGTGCTCTGATAGGAGCAGCACTTTGTGAGTTGTAGGCAGAATCATTTTCAGGATCATAATAAATCGTAACTGTTGAGACATCTTCATGGTTTGCTGCTGATGTTGTAGGAGACATTGTTGGAAGGATGGGTGTTGTTGTTGTAGGAGACTCAAAATGAAGTGGTGCTGAAGTTGTAGAAGGAATGTTCGTTGATATTTGGTCAGTTGAAATGACAGATGAAACATTTGTTGATGAAGCTGAAGAGTTGTCCGGAACAATGGTTGTTGCAGTTGTAGTAGACTCTGGAATTATTGTTAATGAGATTGCTGGATTGGTAGGAATTGATGTTGTAATCTGAAGCAGGCCACTCCGAATGAGACCATCTATGCCATCCCTCAAGTTATCACAACCATTCACTGAAATGTTGCAGTAAGCACACCCTAGCTCACATCCTGGGAACACTTGACATTCGAGGAGCTGAGCTTTGATTTCTACCAACGGTGTCCGAATCTGACCCACACTGGTTATCAAGTAAGACGGCTTGTCTTCTTCAATAGCATTGATTCGGGGACCACCATGGTGTGGCATAGGGTTCTTGTTGACATTTGGTGGTGGTGCAAAGTTTAAAGCCTTGGAATCCACTAGATCCTGCACTTTCATGTGCAAAGCTCTGCACTTTTCCGTACTATGACCAGGTGCATTTGAGTGAAAGGCACATCTGGCGCTGGCGTCGTAGTTTCTGGGCAGACTGTTAGGATCCGGAGGTGCCAACGTCCTTAGCTCAACTAGGTTGAGTTTCAAGATTTGTGGCAGTAATGTGGCATATGGCATAGGGATCGGATCGATCACCCTATTGGCCTGAGAGGGCCTCTGTTGGAATGGTCTCTGCTGATTGTTGTTGTTGGTGTTGCTGTTGTTGTAATTTCTCGGAGGATACTGAGTTTGTTGCTGGTACTGAGGTTGTTGCTGATAATTTTGTTGCGGTGGTTGATAAGCTGGTTGTGGATGAGCTGGAGCGGGAATGGTGACTGCTGCCACAGACCTATGAACATATTGGGGCCTGCCCCTGTTGGTGTGGATAGCATTGGTCTCACCAGTTCTTCTTGGGCCTGCAAAAGGCTTTCTTGTGTTGCTGGATGAGCTTGCACCGTTGTCTGAGATCTTACCCATCTTCAATAGGCTTTCAATTCTCTCTCCGGCTATGACCACATCTGCAAAGCTGGTAGATGAGAAGGCAGCTAGCCTATCAATGTAAGTCCCCTGGAGGGTGTTCATGAACATATCAACCATCTCCCTCTCTGACATAGGTGGCTGGACAGCAGCAGCAAGCTGTCTCCACCTTTGAGCGTATTCACGGAAGCTTTCTCTGGATGACTGAGACATCCCCATCAGGAGGGTCCTGTTGGGGGCCATATCCAGGTTGTACTGATACTGTCTGATAAAGGCCTCTGCCAGGTCCTTCCAGCATCTAATAGTTGCTCTTGTCAGGTGGGAGTACCATTCCCTCGAAGCTCCAGTTAAGCTATCCTCAAAATAGAACATCCATAGCTTTTCGTCCATGGTATAGGCCTTCAGCCTCCCGAGAAAAGATTGTAGATGGGTCCGGGGACAGGAAGTCCCATTATACTTCTCAAAGCATGGTGGCTTAAATTTGTGGGGAATCCTGACCCCGTCTACCAAGCCCATGTCCATAACATCAAAACCCAAAGAATTTTGAGACTCCAAGGATCTTAATTTCTCAGCTATCTCATCCAGCCTTCTGTCATAGGCTTCCTCCCCAGCTCCCATCACTGTGAACTGATCCTCCTGGGGGTCTTCTTGCAGCACTCTACCCGCTGTGGCAGTCCCTTGCACATTGACAGGGATGTTGATCTCCGGGTGCTGGTGGGGTCCAAAGACTGGGGAATTGATATGAGGTTGGACTCTTTCATTGTTGCTCGTCCCAGCAGTCCCTGGCTGATGGTCTTCCTGGTTTCTTCCTTCTACCAGTGCTCTTAACCTCTCCTGGCTTTGAGCCATATTGTTCATCACCTCCATAAATTGCGTCATCTGATTCCTCATTTCCAACCTCTCGTTGGTCATTTGATTTCTGACCTCTGTAAGGTCCTGCTGCATTTGATCCATCTGTATGCCCGGAAGGTTGCTGCGGGTGGGGTATCTGTGTGGACGGTTGAGTGGAAACCCTCGACGTCGAGCAATAATTCCTGAGATCACAACAGAGTTAGTAACAATAAAACAAAACCTACAAAACAAAACAAAAGGTTAGTATGCAATGCAGTGTGTCTATTTGTTTCCAAGGTATCCGGCTTGGTACTTGGTTTTGACCTTTCCAGACCCCTTGAAGAAGATGCTTGTGATGTTGCTTGAAGAATTCGGATGAAACAAACCAACACATATATTACAGAAGGGTAAATGATACATAGTTTGTTTTTCCTTACAACATCTGCCCTCTGAGGGGTCAAAAATACAACACAAAGAAAAGTACATAAAAATGAAAGCAACAACAAGCAAAAAGTCAAACACCAAGGCCAAAATCATCCTCCTGAACTTCCTTGAGAAGTGCTTCAGTCACAGGATCAGCTGGACGCTCTGTAAGATTCCTGATAAGGAGATTCCTTGTAGCAACAGCTGCTGTTAGCTTCTTGTGCTGACTCTGGTCCTTTGACCTCTTCACTCCAGCTCTGATCTTCAGCTCTGAGATCTCCCTCTGGGCTGTTGCCAGGGCTTCCTGTTGCTCTTTTGCACTAGCTTCCATCTGCTCCATCTTATCCTGAGTCCTTTTGTCCTCCTGAGTACGAGCTTCGGTGATCCTGACCCACCTAGCCTGACTCTCCTTTAGATACAAATCAGTTCTGGCCTTCTGGAACTGAGCTTCCTTGCAGGCATTCTTCAAGATCTGCTCTCCAGCCCTAGACTTCTTAATGTAATCCTCAGACTTCTCAATTCTAGCCAAATGCTCCACCTTCAACTTTTCCAGCCTCTCAATATCCAATCTACCATCACTCCTCTCCCAGAGGGTCTTCTGTAGAGCTTGAGTCAACTTCTCATTTCTCTCCTTCAATTTCTCAAACTCCTCTAAGCTGACAGTTGCTGGAGGTGGTGCTGTGGAAGGTCCAGGCATATCTTCAATAGTGAAAGGCATTCCAGAAATTTGAGCCCTGGCATGAGACCACTCATAGTACTGGGCTGGGGCCACATTATTGCATTTCCCAAGAATGATTACCCCCTTAGTCTGCACATTGTCCCAGGCCCAGGCTGCTTGCCTAACAATAGCCAAATTAGGTTTGATTTCACAATAGAGGGTCTCAGTCAGATCCTGTGCTCTAGGAGGATGGACTAATGCATAGCCCAGTTGCCTTTTGAATAACAGAGGGTTGTGGTTGATGCAACCCTTCACTCCAATCAAAGGCACATTGGGAAATTGCCCACAACTTGTAATGATGTCTTTGCCCTTAGTACTCTGAGTACACCACCTGATATCATCTGAGGTTAGAGCAACAAGCCTCCTAGCCCAGTTCTTCTGCTGGTGAGGGTTCAAAAATGCATCAGTCTTTGGCAAATGCTTGAGCAGCCAAGTATGGAACAAAGGTGCACAGCATCTCACTAATCTCCCCCTTTGCTTTTCATTCCTTTGATGAACTGAGTAGTAAAGGTCTCCCAGTAAGGTAGGCACTGGGTTTCTCAGGATGAAAAGATGGACTGCATTCTTGCTAACAAACCTAGGCTCATCTGCAAAAAGTATGATCCCATATATGCTAAGGGCCAACAGAGCACAGACTGCCTTCCACTCCCCTAGGGAGGCCTTCAAACTAGCCTGAGAGGTCAAGAAATCCAGATGAAAACCAGAGATTCCAGCTTTAGATGTCAAATTCTGCCCAATCAAAACTGGTTCCAGATGTAATGCTTTGGCTATCTCCTCATTACTTGGGAAAGCCATCTCAGGGTTGAAAGGGATTCCACCCCTGATGGGTACACCAACCAATGATGAATACTCCTCCAGCAAAGGTCCCAACTGGAAATTCTGAAATGTGAAGCACCTCAGAGGGGGATCATAGAACTGCAGGCAAGTATGTATCAGGCTCCTCTGTGAAGGGTCCAAATCCATAACCACATCAAGGATTCTTCCATAATGTTCTCTGAAAAGTGGTATATGGTCTGGAGTAATCAGGGTATGAATCCTCCTGATGCTAGCTAGCTCAGGCTCAAAGAAGTGATAGGAGATGTTACTTTTCTTAGGTGCCATGTTGCTGAAGACTGGGTGCTGATGATGATGACTGAAGACAACACTGAAGATGGGCCACTGATAGGCTGGGACTGAGGATGCAAGTGACTGAAGCCGGTGGCTGATAGCTGAAGCAAGTGCTGATGAAGATGGGTCTAAGCTGAAGAAGGGGTCAAAACCAAGCCAAAATGATAGGATGGATACCCTGAAAAACAAATAAACACATGTTAGAATGATGCAATGAGGATGTATGCAAATGATATGCAGGGGTTTGTGACTGAGCTGGATCTGATTAACTGTTCTGATACAGGTCCATATATGTTCAAGAAATCCAGATGGAGGTTCATAAATCCAGTAACCAAGGTGGGGGACTCAAATAAAGGGTCACATGTCCTGGGTTAAAAATCACAAGAACTGTTCCAAAGTGGAGTAATCCTAATCAAACAAAGTAACAGGGTATGCTGAGGTCAAGGGTACCTGCAAACCTGTAAACAGCCCAACCCCCTCACAGGTGATGTTCTAAAACAAGGATCCTAAGACTTGGATTAGTTATGAGAAGTGTAAACACTTCTAACCCGGAGGTACAGTGTTTACAATAACCATAACAGTTCCTCCTCTAATTCACCTCAGTTTCTGAAGGTCAATACTAAAGGTCATCCAGACTTAGCAGGCTTCCCAGATAGCCCTAGTATTGCAGGAAATCTGCAACACAGAGTTCTCAAGAAGAAACCCATATCTGAACCGTGTTTCATATTCCCGCACCAGACCGAGATGGAATGGGAAAGAACATGAACCACTCTAGCCTAGGTGTCACTCAGGTCCCAGGTATAGGACCTTATCTCTCAATAGAACCCCACCCACCAAAGCAAAACCAGATCCATCCAGACAGCATGACAGTATGATATATGTGCACAAAGCTATAAAGAAAGTAATAAACAAAACTGTACATAAAGCAGTAAATAAAACAAATATACAAACACAGATAGCACATAACACCCCAGTAAACACAAATCAAACAAGCGCTAGGAGGAACCCACAAAAAGAACCAGAAGCCCTGGTTACAGTATAAGTATCCCCAGCAGAGTCGCCAAGCTGTCGCTCCCAAAAGATGGGAAATGGCCCAAATAAAGGTACAGACGCGAGCGGTCGGCGAAAGGAGGATGTGAGAACACACAGGAGTGAACTCACAGGAAATGAAAAGAGTCGCCAGCTAGGCATTTTTATCCCGGAGGAAAGGTAATGCTGCATAGACCTAGAAAGATACGGATAAGACGGTTTGCGAACCAGAGAGACTGAGAAAGGGGGTTGGTTACAACCTGGGAAGGTATTAGCACCCAGATTGTCCGTCGTACTCGACGGGATCCACGCTTAAAAGATTTGTGTTTTAAAGGGGTAGTGTCAGTGCAATCTGTGTATAAAAGAGCTGGAAAAGATATACAGGTGTCAGTGTAAAAGGAGTGCAAAGTGTGATATATACAGTGTCAGTGTAAGAATGAGAATGAATTGTTCAAGATTATGAGGCTTAAATAATAATGCTGGAAGGAGGGGGAATATACAGAGACTTTTGTTCGATAACTGTTAAGTTATGCCTACGTATCCTCTCGTGCAATGAGGAAGTCAAAACACCGTAGTTCGACCCAAAGAGACTGAAAGATAAATTGACTTGTGAACTGCTTGCTTGTCTATGCTCAAGTGTATGACCTGTCTGGCTCAGGTGCAAACTGTCTTGCATTAGACGGAAGAAGCAAGTTCTCGTTTATGAGTGGAGGTGATGAGAAAAGAATCCCGAAGGAGACGATTATTGTTTGTTTTTGTGTTTTCAGTTTTGTTATTGTTTTTGGTGTTTTGCATAAGTTAATGAGCTTAAGCCTAAACCAATGGATTTAGTAAACTCATCACATCTTCCCTCCGATTAGGGGTAATGAGAATACCTTAAGTGTGAAGTCAGCTTCTCACACTTAATCACCTTTGGTGTAGGATTAAGATCATTAACCTACTTGTGATTATTTAGATGTTTTTGGTGTTTTTGTTTAGTGTTAAGTAATGAGGTTAAGCCATAATCAGGGATTAAACAGACTCATTACACCATCCTAATAGAAGGATAATAGATGAGAATGTTTAAGCTGAGGAAAGCTCCTCAACTTAATCCATGATTAGGGATTAAACTCATGACAAAACAAGCCTTTGATTAAGTGGATTTTTATTTAATGATATGATGAAGAAGTGAGTTTTAGGGTTTGTAAGACAACTTGAGGGGGACTTGTCCATTAACACTAGGGTTAGTCCTTCTTAACCAATTAAGGAAGAATTAGAACCCTAATGCAAGGCCCAAGTTACAAGTGTGATGTCTTGATGATTATTAAGTGGATTGATTAAAAGGGTTAAACACATTAAGGGTTTAACACTTAGGATTAAAGTTATACACTCCATCGTAATAGAAGAATGCAGGCATAAGCTTAATCACAAAGCCTTAAAACCTTTAGGGTTTAGTCCTTGATTATGAGATGAGGAGAGAATACTCAAAGAGACACAAAGGTAAAACTAAATGGGGGACTAATCAAACCCTAATTATTGTCATGCTTGGTTGTTCCTAAGGTTTGTGAGGTTTACAAGAGAAATCTTCAATGGAACCACCAGGAAGCAGATGAAAGGATCAGGAGAAGCAAAGTAACTTGCTTCATTCAAGAAGTCAAGTCACTTGAAGAAAGAAAGTAAGAAGAAGAAGAGTGAGCAAGCTCAATCTCAAGCACATGTTAAAATGCAGCATGGATGCAAGAGAGAGATAAAAAGAAATCATGAGAAGTGAAGGCAAATTCACTTCTCAAATCCACTTACCACCTGAAAAGTTAGAAATGCAATGCAATGCAATGCAAAATGGGATGGAATGGCAAGATGAGAAACAAGACCAGAAGCACATTCATGATGTTAATGATGCTATGGGATGCTACAAACATGAAACAACTCATGAGGATGATCATACCAGCTTATGGATGCAAATGAAGCAAGTTAAGACACATGAACATACATGAAAAGTTATGACATGCAAATGGCATACAACATGGCAAATGCAAAATGTAATGATCAAACATGCTTTCAATATGTCTTATGATGTTAAATGAATCACATGGATGCATAAAATGCTATGGCAAGTCATGTTGTGCAAGCAAATGCAAGATGTATGCATATGGAAGCCCAAATTAGGGTTTATGATCAAAGCATCAAACAAGAACCAAAAATCAGAAGTAAACATCAATACAAAAAATTGAAAATGCACTCAAAGGATCCCTAATCCTATACTAACTTGCTGCCCAAAGGAGGAGTTCCAACTCTTAACCTAATTCAAGTTATGATTTTCCTAAGTTTTCTAGGGTTTTAGGGTTCCTAAACAAGAAAATTGCCAAACAAATGGAAAATGAAAGATCAAATCATGGCCATTTAATCTCATAAACTACATGCTAAACACAATGCAATGCAAAAAGAATCAAGGTCCAACTCTTTAGGGTTAGGCAGAAATGATTTTTGGAAGTTAGAATCAAAATAATGCATCAAAATAATTTTAATTCCATGAAAAATTCTCAAAATGCATCAAGATCAAAAAAGAAATTTGGTTTGAGAGTTGGACAATGTTTCTAAATGTTTTTAAAGGTTTCATGAATTTTTTGGTGATTTTTAAATACCTAAAAGTATTTTTAATTAATTAATTCTCATTAATTAATTAAAAAGAAACTTTTAAATATTTAAAAATACTTTTTTAATGCTAAAAATGAAAATAAAAATATTTTTGTGTTCTGAAATTAAATAATAACTTGTATAAAAAATTTCAGCATTTTTGAATAAGTTTTACTATTTTTAAATAAATGGACAAATTAAATGGAATAAAATGCAAAATAAAATGGATTTATGGAGAAGTCAACGCATCCAATGGCCTGTATTTGAATAAAAAGAGAGGGAATTGACGCGCGCGAGATTGGAAGGCCAGGATTCATTCTGGGGAATTCAAAATTAATCCCAATTAATTAATTCAAATAATCAGGATTAGGGTTTAATGAGAGATCTGGGCCATTGGTTCGCGCGGGAGTCAACTAAAGTCATCCAGATCAAGGGTCCAAATTCAAACTTGCATTAATTACGCTGGTTAACCCTAATCTTTTTCAGGTGGCCGGAGAAGACCTCCGGTCGTCTTCTCCGGTGGGAACCCCACCTGAAAATTCCTAGAATCTTCAAAACGCAACTAAAATGAAATCTAAACAAACAGAAATCCTTCCCATACTCTACTGAATCAAAACCCTAACATAAACATCATTTATATTGCATCAATCACATGAATCGAAACAAAAGAAATTTTATGGCAAAACTTTCAGAACACGATTAAACCCTCATATCCTCACCATTTTCAAAACCAAAGGCATCAGAGTGATCAGTGAACTACAAAGAACAACTTAGGAACTTTAAAAATCATTTCTGGAAAAAAAGTTCTTGAGCTACCTGAGTTTTGAAGCTTTCAGTTCTGCAACTTTCTGACCTCTTCCCTTGATGCAAACCACTCCCTTTGGTCCCTTGATGATGTCTGGATGCTTAGCAAGAGTTTATGTTGGCTGGTTTGAGAGTTTGAACAGGTTCTGCTCAAACTCAGGTGAGAATCGTGTTTTGGATTCAGGCAGTTTCAGGCAAGGGTGAGGGGTTCTTTGTGATCAGGATGATGAGTTGAGAAGGTCTGTGAAGTTTGTTTTGGTGTTTGTGGCTTGTATGAAGAGTTTCGAATGCTTTTGCTCTAAGGATGAAAAATGAGAAAGTTGTGTTCTTGCTGGTTTCAGGCTTGTGCGTTATGTTATTTGGCTTGCAATTAGTTTGTATAAACAATGCTGATTGGTCAGAAGATGTGACATGCCCTTTTGTGATAGGTGTATCTACTTTTGCCAATTTGTCAACTTTTGTGTAAGAGAAGCATGGGTCATGTCTTGGCTAAGTACAAGGGTGTGGGCTGCGCAGCATGGTGTGAGGGAAAGGCTAGGATAGTTCAGCAATGTAGCTAGCAAGTGGATGAAGTGTTATCATTGGTTTTGCAACTTGGTTCCTTTTAGTTCTCATGGAAAAATCTTGCCTCACAAACCATGAAACATGGGATCTCTTTGGTTCAATCTGAACTTTAAGACTTGTATGATGCTTGTGTAATGGTTTGACACCAATTAGAAGTCACAAATTGCTTTGGTACAAGTTTTTGCAAGTTTCCCATTTTGTGCATAACTTGAAATTTAGTGATTTTTGCCAACTTTGATGCACCATAACTTTTGATCCAAAATGAATTAGGTCATGTTCTTGTACTTTTTGAAAAGGGAAAGATCTATTCTACAACTTTCATGACCAAAGTTTTTCCATTTGAAGCATTTTTGGATCAAAAAGTAAGGATTGGAAAAGTTGCATAAAATGACATTTCATTAAAAGTCAACCTTGCCCAAAAAAGTCAACTTTGCAAAAACTTGTAATTCTTCAATTTTGTGAACTTCCAACATCTATGATCAAATTAATATCATACACAATCAAAATGATGAAGATCACCCCTTGGTTGGGTCATTGGGGGCCTCAGATGCCCTGATTTTGCACTGACTTGTCTGAAAAGTCAACTCTTGATCAGATGACTTCCCCATGGAATTTCTTCATGAAAATTGACATGCATACTCCCTATACCATATAGAGACCAATAGAAACAAGAATTACCAAAAAAATTGAAGTTATGGCCTCTGAAACCAAAACCCTAATTTCAGGTCATCTGTGCAGTCAAGCTTGGCTCTGCTTCCACACCCATCCCAGTTCTTGTGATTCTTTGGCATTCTTGACTTTGAGAGGATATAATATGATGCTTGAACACACATGGACCCCTTTGAAGTGGTTGATGGCCTTTGGAGTGGCTCAAGAAGCTCTTGGATTGCTCAGATCACAAACCCTAGATGCAGATGTCTTAGAAGCTATGCAGTGAATCAAAAATGTTATATGAGATGGTATGATTGTGTTTATGCATATGAAATGAACACAAGCCATGGTGTGAATGGGTGAGGGCAAATTTGGGGTGCTTACACATAAGAACAGTAAAGACTTTATATAGGGTAGGTTTCACTTAATTACTTGCTCACCTTTCAAAATACTCTTTACACCACACTTTTCAAACAAATTTTCAAAAAAATAAGTCTTTATATACATCCATACGAGGATCATTATAAAACACTTAGAAAGTTTCTAATCACACACTACACCTTTCTCAAAACAATTTAAAGTGAACTAAGTAACTAAGAGCCCATGGATAACCATGGATATAAAGGGTGCTAACACCTTCCCTTTATATAACCTACCCCACGAACTCAAAATCTTTTTAAGGTTTTGCCTGTTCTTTTATGTTCTTTCCTTTTGGATAAAATAAAAGTCGGTGGCGACTCTTGCTATCCGCAATATTTACTAAAAGTCAGTTCTCCCACCGTATTACAGAACTGGCGACTCTGCTGGGGAGTTACTAAGTAAAAGAGGGGTACCCTTAGGAATTAGATCACTTAAATTGTTTGCTTTGTTTGCTTTATATTACTTGTTGGGCTTTTTGTGTGAAAGATCCTAACCCGGATCTAGTGTACCCTAGGTAAATGGCAATAGACCAAGGAAACTGTACGGCGTATACCGATATGGGTGATCTGGTGGCCATAGTTAGTGTGACTTCTTGGTTGGTGCTTATGTTCCTTAAGTAAATTAAGGATAATATGGGGCTGCCATATGTTGTCAATACACTAACTGACCTTTAGAACCCTAGTTATCCCATCTTGGCCTTTAGAAAGTAGTGAGATAGCCGGCTTTGGTGAAGACTGAAGTTGGTTGATACTCGATACTACGCTCATTGAGATCCTAAACTTGGAGGGTTTTGGTTTGCAAGTAAGTTGCCTACTGAATAACCACCCTTGGGAAGGATCAGTGATATTGAGATCCCTTAGAACCTGGTTACTTTTGTAGGACAGGATGAACCATCTAAACTTCAGGGGAGGGTACTTACCTTTAAACCTCATGCAAGCTCCAAACCTAGGGCTATTGTGTGACTTGTTTGTGTGTGCCACATGTTTGTGATTGAGCATAACATCATAGCATCATCATGCATCATAAGCATATCATTTTCACTAACCATTTCAAGGACCAAAGGATTTATCTTTGTTCTTTGTTGCAGGTCATGGCTTCTGCTCGTAGGAATACTATCAGGATCAACTTTGTAGGAATACCTTCTAAGCTTAAAGAATTGGTCTCTCAAGTTTCTGAAAACTCCCAGTTCATCAAGAAGCATGGTCACCTACTTGACTTGGTTACCTCAGGATTTGATGAAGACATGATGAGTGTCCTGTTTCAGTTCTTTGACCCTAAACATCATTGTTTCACATTCCCCGACTATCAGCTGGTTCCTACAATGGAAGAGTTCTTCAAACTACTGGGTATATCTATCCTGGATCAGAAACCCTTCACAGGCTTGGAAAAAGAGCCTAAACCTGAAGTCATTGTTGCAGCCCTACATTTGAAGAAATCAGACATTGTCCTAGAAACAAGGAGCAGATTTAAGGTTATTCTTGCTAAGGTATTGATGGAGAAAGCTCAAGTGTTCCTGAAGGATATGAGTTATGATGCTTTTGAGGAGATCTTAGCCCTATTGATCTATGGCTTAGTATTGTTCCCCAATCCAGACCAGTTCATAGACGTACACGCCATCAACATATTTCTGACTCACAACCCAGTGCCTACATTACTTGGAGATATCTTACACTCTCTCCATCCCCGTACTACGAAGGCACAAGGAACTCTGATGTGTTGTATACCTCTATTGTCTAGGTGGTTTATTTCTCACCTTCCTCGATCAGTGATGAAGAATGAACAAGGGTTAAGGTGGTCTAAAAGGATCATGTCACTTTCTCATTCAGACATTCATTGGTGCTCTAGATCCATGGAGAATGTTACTATCATTGACCGTTGTGGGGAGTTCCCTAATGTGCCACTCCTTGGCATAAGAGGGGGACTACTTACAACCCTTCTTTAGCTCTACGTCAGTTCGGTTACGCTCGGAGTGATGGTCCTCATGACATGCTTATTCAGAGTATTGTGTTTGATTACGACAACGACCTACAAGGTTACCGTCAAAGGTTTATACGAGCATGAGGTAAAGTGAACAAGGTTGACAGCAAGACTCTGGAACCCAAGTACACCATTCCTATGGAACCTTATCTCAGATGGGTGCGATCTCTTGCTCAGACTCTTATGATGCCATATCCTGTTATCCTGCCAGTTACCATGGAGCCTGTTGCTGAAGGAGATACTTCTTATATCATTCTTCATCCAGATATGCCAACTGACATGGAGGAGTTACAAAGGTCCTGGATCCAGTTGAAGGAGCAAAGGGATACTTTGAGACTCATTTCAAAGCAAGTCAAGAAAGAATCCTGGAGCTAACAAAACAACTTCACGAGGAGCGGAATCTCAACTCATACCTCGACACAAAGAGGAAACTTCCATGGGAGACTTAAACCCCCATCTTTGTATTCATTTCATTTTTATTGTAAGCCCAAGGGGCAAACAAGTTTATTGATTACTAATAAAAGTTTACTTTCTGGTTGTTTAAACAAATTTAAATCTTGCGGTCCTTGAAAACATTGCATATACATTTACATACCATGTCATTGCATCACAGGTTTCTTGTGAACATGTATCTTATCTTATCGCTGTTTATTTCAGCAGAAATGGCTCTTGAACAGACTGTCAAAGATCTCCAGGCTCAAAATGCACAATTCCAAGAGCTGATCCTGAACTTGTCCAAGGGACAGGATGAGCTGAAGACACTGTTGGCTAAGAAGAAGAAAAAGACTAGAAAATCAGGAGGCCTTATCAATCTGGGAAGAAGGTTCAGGGATCCTATCAAGATTAAGGAACAGGTTGAGAATTCTGAGTCGGAGAATTCTGAAAAGGAGGGAGGTAGTCTCCATGATACTGTGGGAGATTCTGATTATGAGGCAAATTATTATCATGATCCTGCTGGTGAGGAGAAGTACAAGATGCTGGTAGACAGAATGAACGCTATAGAGCTACAAAAATCTTCTGGGCTGGATTTTGAAGATCTGAGTTTGGTTTCTGGAGTGGTTATACCTATTGGATTCAAGGTTCCTGTTTTTGTATTGTATGATGGTGTCTCATGTCCTAAGCTGCACCTAAGGTCCTATGTCTGGAGGATTCAACCACATACTGCTGATAAGAAGTTATGGATTCACTTCTTCCAAGAGAGCTTGTCTGGAGCTCAATTGGAATGGTATTACCAACTGGAGAGTGTTAATATTCGTGATTGGAATGATCTTGTTGAGGCCTTCTATAGGCAATACCAATATAATGCTGATTTAGCACCTACTCGCATGCAGCTCCAAAGCATGTCAATGGGTGCTAAGGAGAGTTTCAAGGAGTATGCCCAGAAATGGAGAGACCTGGCTAGCAGAGTTCAACCTCCTCTGACTGATAGGGAGCTGGTGGATATGTTTATGAGTACGCTGAATGGTCCTTTCTATAGTCACCTCATTGGAAGCTCATCATCTGGTTTCACCGAGCTGATAATGACTGGAGAACGTGTGGAGAGTGGTATAAGAAGTGGTAAGATACAAATGGGTGCCTCTTCATCAAGCACTGCTAAGAAGCCTCATAGTGGGAAGAAGGAGTCTAATGTTGTGTATGGTCAACATAGTCGTAACAGGAGTCACCAATCTATGGGAGCAGTTCACATCTCCAATCCTACTCCTGCAGCACCAGAGCCACAACAAAACAATCAACAGAAGCCTAGAAGACAGTTCACCAAGATCAACATGTCACTGGCCCAAGCCTTGCAACAAATGTTGAAAGGGGAACTCATTACTTTGAGGGATCCTCCTCAGAACCCTAATACTTCCTCTCCTCGATACAATCCTAATGCAAGATGTGCTTATCATTCTAATAGTCTGGGACATGACACCAACAACTGTTGGGTGTTGAAAAACAAGATTCAAGACATGATTGAAGCTGGGGAGATTGAATTTGACCCTCCTGGGACCCCAAATGTGATCACTGCTCCCATGCCCAATCATGAGAAGACTGTTAATGTTGTTGATGAAGTTTCATATGTTTCCTCAGTAGCAGATGTGACTACTCCCTTATCCATTATCAAGAAGAAGCTGGTGCAGGCTGGATTCTTTCTAGGTTGCAATGAAGACTGTTTTTACTGTGCCTATAAACCCGATAGTTGCTGGAAGCTGAAGGATGGCATTCAACGCCTCATGGACAATTACACTATATTGTTTGAGAAGACTCCTTCTATTGAAAGTATATGTGAAACTTTAACTCGAAGTACGAAGCTTGAAGATGTAGCCATGGTTGATAAAGTTCCAGTGAAGATTACCTCCAAAGGTCCTGTCAAGATCACTCCTAAAGGACCTGTCAGGATTACTGCTGAAGGCCTTGTGAAGACTGTTGCTGAAGCTAGAGTGGTCCCCATGATCATTACCACTCCTGGCCCTGTTCCTCATACTTCTAATAAAGCTATACCCTGGAATTATGGTTTTGATGTTTATATCCATGGTGTTAAACAAGAACCTCTGGCTGATGCACCTGTTACTGATGATAATCTTGATGTTGATAATATTGCTGGATCTAGTAAGATCACCAGAAGTGGAAGAATTTTCTCTCCTCGGGCTACCTCCAAAAGGGCAGCTACTCCAACTACTACCTCTAATTCTGAGCCAAGTACTGAGGCAAGGGGCAAAGGTCCTGTGGTTGAACCTGTGCAAGCTGAGGCACCGACTGCTGGAAATCTTTCTAAACAGATGGAAGAAGTGCTAAAGATCATTCGCAAGAGTGTTTATGATATTGGTGACCAGTTGGGGCATACTCCCTCCAAAATCTCCATGTTATCTTTGCTACTGTGTTCTGAGGCTCATGCTAAAGCCTTAATTAAGTTCCTGAAGACTGCTCATGTGTCAAATGAGATCTCTGTGGATCAATTTGAGAATTGTGTGGCACATCTGACTTGTGATAATGGGTTGGGTTTTTCTGATGCTGATTTGACTCCTGCCAAGAGGAATCATAACAGAGCTCTGCACATCTCCATTGAATGTAAAGGCACTACCTTGTCTCATGTGTTGGTGGACAATGGTTCTTCATTAAATGTGCTCCCTAAAGAGGTTATAGACAAGCTCAGTCTTGAAGATGTTGTATTAAGACCAAGTGATGTAGTGGTGAGGGCCTTTGATGGCTCAAGAAGAGTGGTACATGGAGAAGTAGACCTCCCGATCAAAGTAGGCTCTCAAGTTTTCAATTCTACTTTCTATGTAATGGATATTCGTCCTGCGTATTCTTGTCTGCTTGGGCGCCCATGGATCCATGGGGCAGGTGCTGTGACTTTAACCTTGCATCAGAAGTTGAAATACCCGGTGAAGAACAAAATTGTCACTGTCTATGGTGAAGAAGAGTACATGGTTAGCCACGTGAATACTTTCAAGTATGTAGAAGTGGAGGGTGAAATGGTTGAAACTCCGTGTCAAACATTTGAAGTTGTTCCCTACTCTGGTCCTGTTCCTCAATTTGTTCCTGCTTCTGAAAGAATTCCTAATATACCTCCTGCAATGGCCTCCCTCAAGGATGCTAAGGCTGTAGTTGCAAAAGGTGGTTCTGCTATTTGGGGTCAGCTTCCCAACATCCCTTACAAATCTGACAAGTTTGGGTTAGGTTTCACTGCAGAATCTCAGAAGGTTGTTCGTCGTGCTCGTGTTGTTCGTATCACCAATCAAGGGGTCATAAGAAATCAAATCAATGCTGTGTGTGACTGTCATGAAGACTACAACCTGGATGATTGGATCTTTCCTACCATGGGTGATGGGCTCAACAATTGGAAGGCTGAAGATGTTATTCCTATCTCCTTTAGTCAGGAGTAAATACTATTACTATGTTTTGTTTTAAGTTTGTAATTTCAAACAATAAAACCTTTTAAGCCTTGTGTCTTGCCCGGGGTACAATGTTATGCTTGTTTCGGGATGTCATTTCATTTGCATACTTCATTCAATAAAAATCAATGGACGTTTCGTTTTCGTAAATATTGTGCTCCTTGTCTTTCTTTTATTATTATTTCTGTTTTATCAGCTATGTGTTCTTACACACACCCACATCACTAAAATGCAGATCCTCATCCACTCTGGATCCTGTTGATAACAGTTCTACTATTGCCAATTATAATTTC
This sequence comes from Lathyrus aphaca, assembly GCA_963966055.1. NCBI lineage: Eukaryota > Viridiplantae > Streptophyta > Magnoliopsida > Fabales > Fabaceae > Lathyrus > Lathyrus aphaca. The sequence continues at coordinate 502,725,946 of OZ014519.1, read as the reverse complement.
GAGAATCCGATCTATCAAGCTGAAGATGGAAAGGAGGAAGATTGTGAAGTACCTGTAGAGCTTGCTAGATTGTTACAACAAGAAGAAAAAGCTATACAACCACATGAAGAGCCAATCGAAGTGGTGAATCTGGGAACAGAAGAAAACAGGAAAGAAGTCAAGATAGGAGCTGAGTTCGAGGATGGTGTTAAGAGCATATTGATCTAGATGTTACGTGATTATGTGGAGATCTTTGCATGGTCTTATGAAGATATGCCAGGGTTGGATACATTGTGGTTCATCGTTTACCGGTAAAAGAAGATTGTCGTCCGAAGAAGCAGAAGGTTCGTCGAATGCGTCCCAAAATGTCAGAAAAGATTAAAGCAGAAGTGATGAAATAGTTTGATGCAGGGTTCTTAGCTGTGACTTCTTATCCTCAATGGGTTGCAAATGTGGTACCAGTACCCAAGAAAGATGGTAAAGTACGCATGTGTGTGGATTACAGAGATTTGAATAAGGCCAGCCCTAAAGATGACTTTCCACTTCCACATATTGATGTTTTGGTAGACAACACTGCTCAGCACAAGGTATTCTCTTTCATGGATGGTTTCTTTGGTTACAATCAAATCAAGATGGCACCTGAAGATATGGAGAAGACTACGTTTGTTACACAATGGGGCACCTTTTGTTATAAAGTGATGGCATTTGGTTTGAAGAATGTCGGGGAAACATATCAGCGTGCTATGGTGGCTTTGTTTCACGATATGATTCATCATGAGATAGAGGTATATGTGGATGATATGATAGCCAGGTCCCAGAATGAAGAGCAACACCTTGATCATTTGCATAAACTGTTTGAAAGGCTGAAGAAATACAAGCTCAGATTGAACCCAAACAAGTGTACTTTTGGAGTTAGATCTGGTAAACTCCTGGGTTTTATAGTCAGTGGAAAAGGTATTGAAGTAGATCCTACAAAAGTGAAAGCCATACAAGAGATGCCAGCTCCCCGTACTGAAAAGGAAGTTAGAGGTTTCTTGGGACGACTGAATTACATTGCAAGGTTTATTTCCCAGCTAACTGCTACCTGTGAGCCAATCTTCAAGCTGTTGAAGAAAGATCAGGTAATGGAATAGAATGATGAGTGCCAGATAGCCTTTGATGAAATCAAGAGATATCTCCTAGAACCACCAATTTTGATGCCACCGGTTGATGGAAGACCCTTGATCATGTACTTAACAGTGTTAGACAACTCAATGGGGTGTGTGTTGGGGCAACATGACGAGTCTGGTCGAAAAGAGCAGGCAATATACTACCTTAGAAAAAGGTTTACCGACTGTGAAACAAGATACTCACTGCTCGAGAAAACTTGATGCGCTTTGGCATGGGCTGCTCGCCGACTAAGACAGTATATGTTGACTCATACTACCTTGTTGATTTCAAAGATGGATCCAATCAAGTACATATTCGAGAAACCTGCTCTCTCCGGACGAATAGCAAGATGGCCAATGATCTTAACAGAATATGATATACAATATACTACTCAGAAGGCCATTAAAGGAAGTGTTGTGGCTGATCATTTGGCTCATCAGGCAGTGGATGATTATCAGTCAATGAGTTTTGAGTTCCCTGATGAAGACATTATGATTATTACCAAAGAACCTGGAGAATATGACGGACCTGAACAAGGATCACGATGGACTATGGGTTTTGATGGAGCTTCTAATGCGCTTGGCAATGGTGTTGGTGTGGTTATTATTTCCCCTGAAGGTTGCCATACCCCAATTACTGCAAGACTTTTTTTCTATTGTACCAATAACATGGCTGAATATGAGGCATGTATCATGGGTATCAAAGCTGCCATTGAGATGAAGATTCAGTTCCTGGACGTATATGGGGATTCAACCCTGGTAGTTAGTCAGATTAAAGGAGATTGGGATACCAAACATGAAAATCTCATTCCTTACAGAGAGCATGTGTTGTCTTTGATCCCATATTTTGAAGAGATTACATTTGGACATATTCCACGAGGAGAGAATCAGTTGGCAGATGCACTAGCCACCATGGCATCTATGTTTGAGATTAGCTGGGATGATGAAGCTCCCAAGATTACTATTGACAAATTTGAGAAGCCTGCATACTGCAATGAGATTGACACTGAAGGAGAAGAGAAAAAGCCTTGGTTCTATGAAGTGAAAAGATACCTTGAAGCTCAGGAGTTTCCTGAAGGGGCATCTGTCAAAGATAAGAAGTTTATGAGGAGGTTTTCTACTAAGTTCTTTTTGAGTAATGGAATTTTGTACAAACGAAATCATGATTCAACTTTGCTTTGTTGTGTGGATAAGAAGGAAGCAACAGAGATTATGGAAGACATGCATGATGGGATTTTTGGCACTCATTCTAGTGGTCATACCATGGCAAAGAAGATATTGAGAGCAGGTTACTATTGGTCTACCATGGAAGCTGACTGCTATCAACATTCCAAAACATGTCACAAGTGTCAGATTTATGCTAATAAGGTATATATACCTTCAGCTCCATTGAATGTGTTGACTGCTCCTTGGCCTTTTGCTATGTGGGGCATAGATATAATTGGTGAGATCAAGCCTACTGCTTCTAATGGGCATCGTTTCATCCTGGTTGCTATTGATTACTTTACAAAGTGGGTGGAGGCAGCTTCATTTGCATCTGTTACCAAGAATGTTGTGGCTCGATTCATTAAGAATAATCTTATATGTAGGTATGGCATCCCTGAAAGGATTATCACAGACAATGGCTCTAATCTGAACAACACCATGATTACTGATCTCTGCACGCAGTTCAAGATTAAGCATCACAACTCTTCTCCGTATCGTCCGAAAATGAATGGGGCAGTAGAAGCTACTAACAAGAACATTAAGAAGATTCTACAGAAGATGATTGTTACTTACAAAGATTGGCATGAGATGTTACCATTTGCTCTTCATGGTTATCGTACTACAATACGTACTTCAACATGGGCAACCCCATTCTCCTTAGTCTATGGTATGGAAGCAGTTCTACGCATTGAAGTTCAGATCCCCTCCTTAAGAATCATGAAGGATGCAGGCTTGGATGAAGATGAGTGGATTCAGACTCAACTTGAACTGATAAATTTGATTGATGAGAAAAGGCTGGCAGCTGTTTGTCACGGTCAGATGTACCAGAAACGAATGATCAAGGCTTTTAATAAGAAGGTTAAGCAAAAGGTATATCAGGCTGGTGACTTGGTAATCAAGTGTATCATACTACCACAGGGTGATCCTAGGGGCAAGTGGACTCCTACATATGAAGGACCATTTGTAGTCAAGAGGGTATTCTCAGGAGGTGCCATGATGCTTACTACTATGGATGGTGAAGACTTCCCATAGCTTGTAAATGCAGACATAGTTAAAAAATACTACGCATAAAAAGAGACCCGCTAGGTTGACTGGCCTAGGCAAAAATAAGGGCATCCCGACGAACCAAAAGGGTTCGGGCAAAAATTAGGGATATATATATAAAAAAATGTACACCCCGCAAGTCGAAAACCTGAAAGGGCGGCTTGGGAAAAAAAGGGTATCCCGGTGGATTGAAAACTTGAAAGGGCAATCCAGGCAAAAGTTAGGGATTAAAGCGTATGACTATGTCTCGTTTGGATCACTCATGTAGCCCCAACCAGTTGTGTTACCTGACTCAAGTTCAAACAGATAAAGGATCAATCCAATCATTTCCATCTTGACGGCAAAGGATGAGATAATCGAAGATAATGGCAATAATGGAATTGAAACTCAATAGGATTATTTCTCACATAGCTGTTTTTGTTTTTGTAAATTTTTTATGACAAATTCCTCTTACTAGGACTTCTGTCTCCTTGTACAAACTTGCTTGTGTATAGGTCACTTTCTAATATAAATAAAATCTCGTCTTTGAATCCAGATTTACTTTTATCCTGTTTACCTAAACGAAAACGTCCATTGGTTGTATTTGAATGTATGTATGCTTTTGAATATGATTGATGTTTACCAGAAATGCGTAAAATGCAACAATAGTATTTACTAAGGACGAACGAAGGTAAGAATTCAACGAAACTTCGCCAGCTCATCCCCACAGAACAACTACAAATCCCCACCAGAGCAAATCTATCTTTATAGATACTTCGAGTTACATCTCCCCTTTGACTTATGTCCATATTTTTTATCCTTAATTGGGATACTCAGGAATTTATTCCTTCAATAAGAAGTACGACGAACAAAGACGGGAGGATAAAAGTACTATACTATCAAACAAGACGGGAATGAAGTCCTCATATTCCTCAGCAATGAACCGGGATTTATTTTCCCTAGCCAGCAGTTGTTATACAAAGATACCCAGACGCTTCAGGCTACATGATTCATACATACATCATTTACATCATACCATAACATATCTGTAATACATAAAACATTTACTTAGGTACATCATGCCATACATGCATACATATTGCATAAACTAACCTTTTCTTTGCAGGATAGTTACAGGCAGATAAACACTATCAACAACTCAAAACAGTTCAGAGACGATCTATACGAAGGTCTAGTGCTGATACTTAATTCAGATATAATCGCTACGAAGATTTATTTCTAATGATCAATACTCAAGTTGTCCTAGGAGGGGTACGTAAATGATCGATACGAAGATCTAGTGCTTAGTCCAGAATATTTCCAAAAGGATATAATCGTCACGAAGATTTAATCCTGATATTCTTTCTATCCTTGGAATGATAAATGGTCTATACGAAGATCTATTACCTAATCCAGGATATTTCCAGAAGGGATAATCGTTACGAAGATTTATTTCTAATGGTCTATTCAGCAGTTTATCTATAAAATGGGACATAAAGTATCTATACGAAGATCTTGTATTTAGCCCAAGATATTACCAAAAGCAATTCAAAAACAATCGCCACGAAGATTTGATTATGATGCTTAAATTAAAGTATGTTCCTAAAGATGGTTCAGAGTCGATCTATACGAAGATCTAAGTACTGACACCTAATGAAGGATATTCTTTTTCCCCAGAGATAATGCAGAGACAATCTATACGAAGCTCTAGTACTGACATTCAATTCAAAACCATGTTACATAAATGATTCAGAGACGGCCTATACGAAGACCTAGTACTGATATCCAGTGACAACATAGAGATATTATCACCTTCTGATATTTTGGATGGCATCTATAAGCCCATCTCCAGTTCTTCCAAGTGGAATCTTCAAGCCCACTCAAGCATATACAACCTAGCAGCAGTGTTACTTTACGCACCGGCGAGTGCAAATTTTTGGGCTTTTGTGTTCAATCCCCTTCAACCTTCCAAGTCACGAATGGCACACAGGCCAATCTAACTCCTCAGGTTTAAGAAAATTGAACAGGGGAAGCTGTTGCACCCTAAAATTTTCCCTCCCCTAGTCAAGGAATTGTGTACCAAGGTGTCCCAAGAGGTTCACAAGGTATCCCAAGAGGTTCACAATTAGTCAGAAAGTTTGGAAATTCCCTCAGACAAAGCCTCCTCCTAAGCAATGCACCCTAAACTAGGGTTTTGGATTTCATCAAGCTAAATGGACTTCCAAGGCCTCAAGTGAACTTCAAAACATCCCACGTGTCTTCAAGAATCCCTATGTCAAGTTTCAAGGCTTTCCCAAAAGGTTTGCTCAGTCAGATGATCAGATATGCAAATATCAGTCAAAGTGGTTAAAAAGTCAAACTGAGGTCAACTGTGGTCAAACCAAAGTCAAACTTCATGATTTTTTGCCAACATCAAGTTTATGAAGTAAAATTCATCATTTTATCAAGGTTTGATCATGATTCATCAAAGAGATTTCAGATCAACAAGAATCAGGAGTTTCTAAATTAGGGTTTTCACACGAAAAGTCAACTGAACTTTGACCATCCATAACTTTCACATTCTTCATCAAAACTTTCCCATTCAAAGCTCATTTTTAAGGAAATTGAAATCTCTACAACTTTGTGTCTCACAAGCCAAGCCCAAAAATGCTTCATTTGGAAGGTATGAGCTAAGACATTATAGGTCATTTTAAAAGTCAACAAAAAGTCAACATCTTCCAAAGGGTATAACTTGAGAATGGTAAAGGATATGGACATGAAACCAAAGGGGTTTGTTATAGGACTCTTTAAGCTTTCCAAAATGTCCAATAACACATCCATAAGCTTAAAATTGAGGTATTTGTGTCTTTGCAAAGTTGGGAAATTTTTAAGGGGTTTATTGAGCAAATGGGGTCTTAGAACCAATTCTTTCCACATGGGCTTGTATTCTTTCCACATGGGCTTTTATTTTATTTATTTTGATTTTATTCATTTAAAATCATTTTAAATCAAAATAAAATATGAAAAGCTCAATATTTGATTTGATCTTCATTCTAGAAACTCATAAACATGTTTTAAAGTTGATTGATAGATTGAAATTCGGGCTAGACCAAAGAGGAAAGGATTTGTGTGATTTTTGATAAAAAAAGCAAGTTGTATCTTCATGATCAAGAAATCAAGACAAAGCCCATAAATCCAAATATTTTTGACCTAATTCAACTCTCTACATATACACAAACTAATCACAATGCTAAGGGACGAAAAATTCTGCCTCCAAGAACACCATTGAATTCCAAATTTTCTCACAAAAAGTCACATTCGGTTTTTGACTTAGAGAGACTTTCAAGGCAAAACAAAGGTTGTTTTAGCTTCCTTGAGACTCACAGATCATATTTCAATCATCATACACATCAAAAGCATGATCATAAGCCGTAACCGAATCAAGATTGTTCTTGAGTTTTTGATTTTCGATTTTCATTGTTTATGCATCATATACTAATTTTGGTTGTTGATTTGTGTTTAGAATGAAGTTTGCAAGCTTTCTGGATAATTAGATTGAGGATTCATGACCTGAATCGTAAACGACCATAGTTAGGGTTTATGCTCCTCATTTGGGGTTTTGCGAAATAATGAATATAAATGAATTCTAAAAACATAATTGAACTTGGTTTCTTGTATATAATACATTGGTGCTTTCAATTTGATGAATTATTACAAGTTTGATGATCATTGAAGCAAGCTAGGAAAACCTACGAAGCTGGATTCGCAGGTAAATTTGTAGAAGAAAACGCAGGTGAATTCGTAGGAAAATTGGAGAAGATGAAGTTGTCGCTCCCCAGATTTCCATCCTTGTACAAACGCGAAAGTGGCGCGGAAAGAAGAATAGAGTCGCCAGCCAGGCATTTTTATCCCGAAGAAAGGGAATGGTAATGCTGCACAAACCAGAAGAAAGAAGAGGAAGGACATAGGTCCTACGAACCAAAGAGACTGAGCTCGGGAGTCGGTTATGACCTGGGAAGGTATTAACACCCAGATCGTCCGCCGTACCCGACGGGATCCACGCTTGCAAAGAAAACTATTTCAAAGGGTGAGGGTATGAAAACTGCAGCAACAAAAGAAAATGAAAAGAAACTGGAACTGGGAAAAGAACCGAACTAGAAAACAAAGAGAAAAATGTAGGGAAAATAAAGATTGTGCTCGAACGGGCCCTACCCCGCTGCCTACGTACCTCATCAGGAGAATGAGGATCAGAGACGCCGTAGATCCCCTAACTAGGGGTACTAAAAGGAAATTGCTTGTGAATTAAGGCTGGAACTGCCTATGCCATTGCTCAGGTGTTGCAGACTCGGACAACGAGTGCGTAACCGTCTTGCAAAGTGACAAGTAGGAGCAAGTTCACGTACGGAGCGAATGAGGTGAGAAAAGAATTCCCGAAGGAAAGACGCTTATTGTTTGTTTGTGTTTTTTATGAAGCTTTTATGAGTGTGTCACAAGGAGATGAACTCAAGCTCTTTTCCATGGAATGTGCACTTGTTACTACATTCCAAGATGGAATAATAGAACAAGCACACTCAAGTAAGGAGAAGATCCCCAAAACTTGAACCCAAAGATTAGGGCCTAGGCTCACTAACTTGTTTACTTATTAAGTGTTTTGGTTATTTACAGATGAAGAAGTGTTTTTTATGCTTTTCTTTTATGAAGAAGATACCTTGATCAGACTTGTGCATCACAAGGTAAACTTGTACTATCCCAAGATGGGAAGACTACAAGCATACCTCATGGGATAAGGCTATGGATCAAGACACCACTTCAAACTTGTTAAAGTGTTTTTTAGAGTTATGAGATGAGAAGAGAAGAAAAACCAAAAGGATCTCAAAGGAAAAATTCTAAAAGGGGGACTAAAATAATCCTAAGTGTTAACATGCATGGATGTCCTAAGGTTAAGTGAGGTTTCTATCCTAATGAAGAAGAGAAAAAGAAGATAGAAGAAGGGATGAGAAAGGCCTAAGCCCAACAACAAAGATTTAGTGCACATAAACATAAGAGGAAGATGAGAATTGGAGATGTGGAACTCGATTCCCACATCTCACACTTACCATAGCCCCTGCAAGGTTAGTATGCACATGTGAAACAAAATGAGCAAGATAACATGCTAGCATCACACAATCAGAAATGAAATGGTATGAACATATGTACAATGCAAATGTAACTCAAAGAAATGAGGAGAAGAAGTTTATAAGACAAACTATGCAACATGAAACACTTATGAGAACTTATGCACACTTATGAAATATGCAAAACAAAATGCACAAAATAAGGACACTATGCTCAATACCAGAACCAAAACAATATGAAGAATGGCTTAGGAAGCCAATAAGATGAAGATAATGTACACACAAGACCAAACAATACCAAAATGGGAGTGAAAGAAACCATAAGATGAAGTTAAAGCACTTAAAGAAAGAAATGACTTAAAGAAGAAGCAAAACACAAAAATTCAGAAGACACAAGACCTATCCTAGGATCAGGAAGGTACCCACACCCCGAAGGAACCCCAAATGAGAAGAATAAATGGGCCAAGTGCCTTTCTAGGCTTAGAAGAGACCAAAAGGTTCAAAGGAAGCAAAATGGGACAAGGTTCAAGATAAAATCCACAATAAATCAACCAGCCATCTAAAAAAATCCACAATTGAAACCAAATGATCCTTAAACATGTTATATCAACTAGCCAAAAGGATTTGCAAAGATTCAGAATCAAACTAGGTTAAATGGAGGCAAGAACACAAGTTAGGACAGAAAACGTATATCACAAGTTACCAGACCAAGACTCAAGAAATAAATTTCTAAAAATCCATAGAAAAATCACATGAAAAGTACAAGATCTCAGGAATTCAAAGCAAAAAGAATGGGATCAAAACTCAAAATATTGAAGACTATGGAAATTAGACAAGGCAGACTGGTCAAGAAAGACTTAAAAAAGAAGCTATGAGCAAAGAGAAATTAATTCTGACACGTGGAAAAAGGAAAAAAAATAAAGTAAAAATATTAAAAAAAACTAGAGACTCAAAATGACCTTCATGATTTTTTTGGGAATTCTTAGGTGAATGGAACTATTTTATATGAATTAAAATGGAACTGAAATAAAAGAAATTAAGTGAGGAAAAGAAATAAAATGAATTAAGGAAGGTGGTGTAGGAAGTAATGACTTGGAAGTGTAATTGAATTGGGCTGTTTATGGTGAGGTGCGGATAGCATGCTGGCTAAGCCCAGGAAAATGCACTGGAGCATGTTTATATGATGGAAATTAGCTTAATTAAATAAAAAGAAAGGCAGGAAATATAGGAGGCGCTAGATTGATCCTACGGATGGAGTCAACAAACTCATTAAATGACGTGGCGGAATGGAGTGCTGGCATTGGTGAGCTCACGGAAATTACAATGGAACGCAACACACGTTGTATTAAAAAAGGGAAATAGAAAATAACATGAATGCTGAAGCATATGGGGGACATGTGGCGCGCCGAGAGCCTTAGGATGGTAGATCCAAGGGTTCTAGTTCATCTTCTTCATGGAAAAACCCTAAATGCAGCAAAACAAATTCCGGTGACCGGAGCTAGGGCTCCGGCACCAGAGACCAAACTAGATCCAAAAATTCACCAAATCAAGCAAATAAATAGTCCAGATCAACTAATTAGACATCACTGAATTCAAATATGGCATCAAAAATAGCTAGATCTCAATGGATTGGACGTATCGAAGCAAAACAACATGGATCATCAAACTTTAAATGCACATAACTCATGATATAATGCACCAAAATCAATTCTACAAAGTGCAACATGATCAGCAAACAACAAGGAACACGAATCACCCATTCAATTTCATTTCCAGAACATGAAGTTTCAAGTCATACCTGAGATGGAGACCTTGAAATATTGAGCTAGAAAACCAAACAATCCGTGAAAATCACTCCTATTACTCCTTAGATGCAAAATAAATGCATCTAAGGTCTTGAAATGGTGTGGATTTGAGGTTTCAACACAAGAGGCTTTGAAATGGCAAGCTTCCAATTCTGTGCTTTAAGCTTGAATGAGTGGATGATTCTTGATCTATATGATCCACTGATCAAGAATATGCAAGAAGTTTGTGGAGAATGTAAAGGAATCAAGAGATATGAAGCAAAATGCAAGAATGCAAGAAAGTTGAGAGTGAGAGAATGAGAGAGATTTCAGATCTGGTTTTGCCTTAATTCTCTTTGTTATGATGTAAGAAATGAGTGCTGAAAGTGTCAAAGAAAGTGCACGAAAATTGAATGAGAAAAGTGTGAATATGCATCATGTGCAGTTGGTGGAATAAGCATGCCATGCTCATGCTCTCTTGGGCCTCTCAGCATGTGTAAGTTTCATTTCCCACCCTTGATCCAAATCCATTCACTCCTGGCCCTTAGATTCAAGTGTCACACTTGTTTCATGATTTTTGCAAATTAACATGTTTTGGAGGGAGTTTTTCAAAGTGCACGAAATTGGACATTTATTTGGAGAAAATTGGTCCTTATGCAATGTATTTTAAGTTTGAAACAAGTTTGGGCCTTTACCAATTCACAAAAATCAAGTTTGAGCCTTCTTGCACTTGGTGCATTTTTGGAAAGTTGAATTTTTGCCCTACCATGCTAGAATTTTCGAAAGCCCTAGGGGATGATCCAGGAATCCGGTGAAAAAGTACTTGTACTTTTTGAAAATGGGAGCCCTTACTCTCCAACTTTCATGTTTGACTTTGGTCCATTTGAAGAATTTTTGATCATGTTAAGGCCACTTGAAAATTAGGGCAAAACTTGCAAAATTTGGAAAACTTCAAAAACCAACTTTGTACCATTTTTGCAAAACCCCTCAAATCTCCATGATTCTTGAACTTTAGGCATTCCAAACCTCTTATAACATTGTAAGGACCCCTCTTGGCCAAAAAATTTGGGTTAGACCCCTTGAAATTGCACAGTTGACTTTTCCTGGGCTCTGTTGACTTTTTCCTTCATCTGCAAGCAACTGAGGCATTGTCTGACTTCCACATGGAATTTTCTCATGAAATTTGACACATAGGATCCTCTTAACATATAGAAGACTTGGCCCACAAGAAATGGCCAAAGTTGTGAGATCTTGGTGCTTGAATCTCAAACCCTAATTTGGGTGTACTGCATAGGAGTTTTGCCTTGTCCTGAGATCTCTGATGATCATGCAATCTTCTGAGCTTTTGCCAAGGGACTTGATCTTGTAAATGGAGTGTAGACTCACCATAGAACTTGTACAAACTCATTGGGACCCTTGTCATGGCTTGAAAGGCTTCAAGGAACTCCACAGATGACCAGATGCTTGATGCTAGGACATGAGGGATGTTATGCTTCATCTTTCCATGATATGATGCTGAGGAAATGATATGAGTATGATGAATATGATATGACATGATGCTTAAAATGAAGAGGGAAAATTTGGGGTGTTACAGCTGCCCCTATTCAATCATCCGTTAATCTGAAAAGGACGATAATACGGGCTATCGACCATTCGAGATAAACTGTGGTTGAATACCAAGAAGACCAGAAATTTGCACTCTGACGAAGAATGCAACACTGGGAAATAAACCTAACCAGATGACGCTCTGGGGACATGAAAGAGGAGGAAAAGCAGACGAGCTTCTTCCAAGTTGAAACTGATATCTGGAATAAGAACACGTTGACAGACGAGTCTTCAAACAATCCTATGACGCCAGGAGCTGGACAGACGAGTCCTCAAACATTGCAAGAACATAATCTGAGACAGATGATAACGAGAAATCGTATCGTTTTATTACTGCGTTTTAAGTCCGATTTATCGCACATTTATCATATTAACTCCCGATTCTTCGAGTTTTCTATGTCATATTGAAGGTATAACATTTCTAGAGCTAAATCATGAGCCGAAGATCAAAGGAACAAAAACAAGCATGAAAAGAAGAAGAAGAAAGAAATTCTGCAAATTCTGCATAATTTGTAACAGCCACGGTCGTTACCACATCGTCACGACCGTGACGCCCAACGTGGGACACTCACGATCGTCACCACATCGTCACGACCGTGACACGCTTTAAATGATAAAAGTGAGCGTGACACCTTTGTCACGAACGTGACAAAGGAAAATAGGTTTTATTTGATTTAATTGGTCATAGACGTGCAACGTGAAGTCAAAAGTGCTCCCTATTATTTCTCAGACTCAGTATGCATGTTCACTGGATTTTCTCTTCAACGGAACGATACCCACGCTATGGATTTCAACTGCCCAAGCCCAATATCATTTTCTATAAATAGCTTGGTTACGAATTAGAAAACACAGAGTTTTATTTTTAGATTTTCGCGGAAGCTCTGCCGTATTTTTGTTGCACCTTTATTTTATTTTTTTCCAGCAATTGTTCTTGTTTTAATTTCCTGTTTCTATATCCCAACCAAACTAAATAACAATTTCCAACATTAGGAAATTGTTATTATTAATTTCTTTTCAGCCTTCAGAAATTCGTTTAATTTTATTTTTTCGATTCCGGTTCCGCACTCCGAGCTTACCAGTTTGTGGAAGAAGGAGTATTAAAGTTTTAATCATTCAGGTTTTTATTTATATTAAGTTATTTATTTTATTTATGTTAAGAAATTATTTTTATTTTATAATGCATGTTTTAATTAATATCTGTCTGTTTCTGCATCTGTCTGGTACAACAAAGATGAGTAGCTAATTTAATTAGGCGGTATGTAATTAAAATAAAGCAAACCGGTAAAATCAAATCTAGGCTAAAATAATTAAGAACTTAAATTCTGGCTGTGACTTTTTATTATTAAAAATTAATCTTTTTGTTACGAGAGTAAGAAAAGTGTAATAGGTTAGGTCGAGACCACGAGAGTATGAGATTTTAACCGGATAGCTAAAGTTAGGCATTTGATTTAAATACAGCGAGAGCGCTTTAAAATGAATTAGACTTATTAAGTTTTCAAAAATTATTTTCTAAACACTTATGGGCTAGCGAGAGCAGGCATAGGGCTTTAGGAGTAAGATCTAAGATAAGACCACGAGAGTGTGAGTCGAGGGTATTTAAACTGATAATCTCTACAAAATAATTTAAGTGAACCACCTTTATAAGCTTAGGTTAGATTAACCCTCATAGGTTAACATAATTACATACCGACTGCTTTCTTATTATTTCATTAAAAACTAAAATTTAATTCCCGTTCTAATCCTTAAAACCAAATTGTGACAAACATCCAACTTAGCTAAACTAGTAGACCCTCTAGCACTAAGTGATCATAAAGTCCCTGTGGGATCGACAATCTTTTATATTACTTCAATAGGCTGTGCGCTTGCAGTTGAGATACCGCTAGACACATATCGCGTCTTCGCGCCCCATCAAGTTTTTGGCGCCGTTGCTGGGGACCTTAATTTAGTTACTAGTGCACTATTAGAGTAGCAATGTCTAGACTAAGGTAACAACTATTTCTTTTCCTAATCTAATTTCCCGAGTGTATGCCAAGTACTCGCTCTCAAGGCGAAGACTTACAACCTCCAGTTCCAGAATTAGAACGCTTCTTACACGTAAGAAGACGAATATTCGATTACGAACGAAAATACAACATTCCAGATCTTCAAATTGATCCACCTAAACCGGTCGGAACATTAAAGGATGCAGAGATGGCTGAAGAACCGGATCATCCACTCAAATATTACACTAGTCCTTCGCAAGCTGAGCCGCATTCCAGCATTGCCGCACCGGCTATCAACCGAAACGATTTCGAATTGAAACCTTCGCTGATATCAGCCGTGCAACAAAATCAATTCGCCGGAAATCCTACCGAGGATCCGAACCTTCATCTTTCGATATTTGTGCAGTACGCAGATACTGTAAAAGCTAATGGAGTTACCCAAGAAGCTATTAGATTACGTTTTTTTCCTTTTTCACTTCGAGACAGAGCTAGAGCCTGGCTTCAATCTCTACCCTCGAATTCAGTAACTACGTGGGAGGAACTAAAGAGAGTCTTCTTGACAAGATATTTTCCACCTAGTAAGACAGCTATGCTAAGAGCTCAAATCAACGGATTTAAGCAAAAGGAAAACAAGTCACTTTTCGAAGCTTGGGAACGCTACAAAGATATGCTGAGACTTTGTCCACATCATGGATTAGTAGAATGGATGGTCATCCATACCTTCTACAATGGACTCTTGTACAATACAAGAATGACAATTGACGCTGCCGCAGGCGGTGCACTAATGGACAAAGAATATAATGATGCTTATGCACTTATCGAGAGTATGGATCAAAACCATTACCAATGGGGATGCGAGAGAGTCGCAACTGAGAAACCAACAAAAGCAGGTATGTACGAAGTGAGTAGTATGGATCAAGTCAATGCAAAGTTTGACCAACTAAACCAAAAGATCGACAACTTGACCATAACACCAACAACCACCGTGGCTGCGGTAACACCTAACTGTGAGTTATGTGGAGTTCCAGGACATGCTGTCCCTGATTGTCAACTATTAGCAGGAATTCCCACAGATCAAGTGAATTATGCTCAAGGAAATCCATACTCAAACACATACAACCCAGGTTGGAAAAATCATCTGAACTTCTCCTATAAGAACAACAATGCTTTATACGCACCAGGTCAAGCACCAGCTACACCACCAGGATATCAAAAGACTGCTCCTAATGTTCCTAGAAAATCAAACCTTGAGTTGATGATGGAGAACTTCATAGCTACCCAATCTCAAACAAACAAGGATTTCTTAAACCAAAACATACACACTAGTGAGCAGATTAAGCAATTAGTGAGCAAGGTAGATGCGTTAGCTACACATAACAAAATGCTTGAAACTCAGATTTCACAAGTAACTCAACAACAAGCACCTACCGCTGCACCAGCTGGAGTATTTCCTGGACAACCTCAACCTAATCCTAAAGGACAGGCCAATGTTGTGATATTAAGAAGTGGCAAGGAACTTGACGGACCTACCGATCCAAGACTTGACAATCCAGCCATGTACCAAAAACCGGATAGCCCGACTGAAAAGGTGAATGAACCAGAAGAAAAGGAAGATAATAATCAAGAGGCAGTGGAGAAAGAAAATCCTTATATACCTCCACCACCTTATAAACCACCAATTCTGTACTCTCAGAGATTATCCAATTCTAAGACGATGGGCCAGTTTAAGAAATTTGTTGAACTTCTGAAACAGCTGAATATTACTATTCCGTTTACAGAAGCTATCACTCAAATGCCCTCGTATGCTAAGTTTCTAAAAGAAATCTTATCCAATAAGAAAAAGATAGAAGATAACGGAACTGTTACACTTACTGCTGAGTGTAGCGCAATAATTCAAAATAATATGCCTCCTAAGCTAAAAGATCCAGGAAGTTTCTCTATACTCTGTGTAATAGGAAAATTCGTCATTGACAAAGCTCTATGCGATTTAGGAGCCAGTATCAGTGTTATGCCCTTAACAATTTGCAAGAGGCTAGACATGGGAGACCTAAGACCAACTAAAATGTCTGTTCAACTAGCCGATCGCTCTATTAAATATCCTGTAGGCATACTAGAAAACGTCCCAGTACGTATAGGACAATTCTATATTCCTACTGATTTTATAATCATGGACATCTCTGAAGACTCCACTACACCTATCATACTAGGAAGACCATTCTTAGCTACCGCCGGAGCTATTATAGACGTAAAGAAAGGAAATCTAACCTTTGAAGTAGGTGAAGAGAAAGTTGAATTTATTTTAACACAATTCTTACAATCACCAGCTATAGAGGATACATGCTATTTATTGGATGTAATTGACGAATGTGTAAGAGAAATGGAAATGAAAGAAACTACCTATTCTGAAATTATGAAAATTCAAATTCCTCCGATTTTCGAAAATGACAATTGGCGTGAACCATATCAGGATGATAGTCTAAGCGAAAGTTTAGCACTTACACCGGATCCCATGCCAAGTAAGAATAAACCTACATTAGAGTTAAAAACTTTACCTAAGAACCTAAGATACGAATTCCTAGACACTGAATGTACAAGACCAGTTATAATCAATTCCAGTTTAGGAACAATTGAAACAAAGAAACTTTTAGATGTCTTAAAGAAATACCCAACTGCATTAGGATATAACATATCTGATCTCAAAGGAATATGCCCTTCAATCTGTATGCATCGTATTCTGCTAGAAGAAGATTGCAAAACCTCCAGAGAATCTCAAAGAAGAATTAACCCAATCCTTAGCACTGTACTAAAGGAAGAAGTTAAGAAACTACTAGACGCTGGAATAATATATCCAATCTCTGATAGTAAATGGGTTAGTCCAGTACATGTATTACCGAAGAAAGGAGGTATCACTGTTGTGAAAAACACTAAAGGCGAATCGATATCACAAAGAGTAGTGACCGGACATAGAGTGTGCATCGATTATCGTAAACTAAACAAAGCCACTCGAAAAGATCATTTCCCACTACCTTTTATAGATCAAATGTTAGAACGATTAGCCCAACACTCATATTTCTGTTATCTTGATGGTTACTCAGGAATTTTCCAAATCCCTATCCACCCAGATGATCAAGAGAAGACTACATTCACATGCCCTTATGGAACATTCGCTTATTGCCCTTTGGATTATGCAACGCTCCTGCAACCTTTCAAAGATGTATGATGTCAATCTTCGCAGATTTCATAGACAACATCATGGAAGTGTTCATGGACGACTTCTCTGTATGCGGGCAAAGTTTTGAAGGATGTCTATCAAATTTAGAAATGGTGTTAGAAAGATGTGTAAAAGTAAACCTCGTGCTTAACTGGGAGAAATGTCATTTCATGGTCAGAGAAGGAATCGTACTAGGACACGTTATATCTGATAAGGGAATTGAAGTTGATAAAGCTAAGATAGAAGTCATAAAAGATCTTCAACCCCCTAAGACCGTTCGAGAAATACGAAGCTTTTTAGGACACGCCGGTTTCTACCGACGATTCATTAAAGATTTCTCGAAAATCACTAAACCTCTTACTGGTTTATTAATGAAAGACGCTGAGTTCATATTCAATAAAGATTGTCTTAAAGCATTCGAAACTTTAAAAACAGCCCTCATCACCGCACTAATCATGCAACCCCCTGACTGGAGATTACCTTTCGAAATCATGTGTGATGCGAGTGACTATGCTGTAGGCGCAGTTCTAGGACAAAGGAAGGACAAGAAACTTCACGCAATTTACTATGCCAGTAGAACCTTAGATTCTGCTCAGATGAACTACGCCACCACTGAAAAAGAGTTGTTAGCAGTTGTCTTTGCACTTGACAAATTCCGTTCCTACCTAGTGGGAGCGAAAATAATCGTTTACACAGACCACGCTGCTATCAGATATCTATTAACCAAGAAAGATGCTAAACCAAGACTCTTGAGATGGATTTTACTCTTACAAGAGTTTGATCTCGAAATAAAAGATAAGAAAGGTACTGAAAACGTCGTAGCGGACCATTTATCTAGAATAGAAGGTATTAAACCCGAACAAGTACCGATTAACGACGATTTTCCGTATGAACAGCTGATAGCACAAATGGTAAGCGACCCAGTTCAGTTAGACATAGATGAACCAGAACCCGTGGAAACAATCCAAACAACCGTAGGACTGCCATGGTACGCTGACATTGTCAACTACTTAGCTGCAGGAGCACTTCCACCTGATTTAACCTATCAGCAGAAAAAGAAATTCTTTCACAATCTCAAACATTACTATTGGGATGAACCATTATTGTTTAAAAGAGGACCAGACGGAATCTTTCGTCGATGTATTCCCGAAGAAGAAATAGAAGATTTCATTGCTCATTGTCATTCATCTCCTTATGGTGGACATACAAGCACTTCCAAGACTTGTGCAAAAATCTTACAAGCCGGCCTATTTTGGCCCAATTTATGGAAAGATGTCCACATTGCTGTTATAAATTGCGATCGGTGTCAACGCACCGATAATATTTCAAGAAGAGATGAAATGCCTCAAAGAGGAATATTAGAAGTAGAAGTCTTTGACGTCTGGGGAATAGATTTCATGGGACCATTCCCATCATCTTTCGGTAATAATTACATACTCGTAGCTGTCGATTATGTTTCAAAATGGATTGAGGCTATAGCTTCTCCTACAAATGACACATGAGTAGTAATTAAGCTTTTCAAGAATATAATCTTTCCAAGATTTGGTGTGCCTAGACTTGTCATTAGTGACGGTGGCTCGCATTTCATTTCGAAAATATTTGACAAATTACTATCTAAGTATGGAGTCAAACATCGTGTAGCAACACCATATCATCCACAAACAAGTGGACAGGTCGAAGTCTCAAACAGAGAGATTAAACAAATCCTAGAAAAGACTGTCGCCATATCTAGGAAAGATTGGTCATCTAAACTTAATGAAGCTTTATGGGCTTATAGGACAGCCTACAAGACACCCATAGGAACTACACCTTTCAAATTAGTGTATGGAAAGTCTTGTCATCTCCCGGTAGAACTAGAACACAAAGCATATTGGGCGATTAAAACACTCAATATAAACTATAATGCCGCAGGAGAAAAGCGAATCCTCGACATTAACGAATTAGAAGAGTTAAGGTTAGATGCTTATGAGAATGCTAAGATATATAAAGAAAGAACTAAGCGATGACACGATAAACGCCTATCTAGGAAAGAATTTAGTGTGGGAGACGTTGTACTCCTCTTTAATTCAAGAATTATGCTCTTTCCTGGAAAACTAAAATCTAGATGGTCAGGACCCTTTGAAATAACTAAAGTGTTCCCGAGCGGAGCAATAGAAATTAAGGGTAGGAATAGTGAACCGTTCACAGTAAATGGACAACGATTAAAACATTACCATAAAATTGAAAATAGAGATTATGCAAATAGTCTAAAGCTTATAGAGTTGTCCACTAATCTCCCTGATTAATCTACCCCTAAGCATTACGTCAGGCTTATAACGATAAAAACAGCGCTTAGTGGGAGGCAACCCATTTTATTGTTTTAATCAATTTATCATTTTTATCATTTTATTGTTTTATGGTTTTATTTCATTACTATCATTATTGATTTCATTTATGCATTTATTTTCTTATTTTCTTTATTTTAATTTTTATTTTCTAAATCACTTTTACAGATTTTCTAAAGTCTTTTCCACTTTCCTTTTCCCCCTGATTTGTTTCTTCCACATTTACACTAACTATGGCTAACCAACCGAGAAACATTATGGAAACCAAATTTAGAGGTAGGAACCAAAGAATGAAATTTGAAGAGTTATCACAGAGACCAATGGATTTGACTCTGTACCCGGATGATCTGACTATGGAAACTTTAGGTATACAAGATAGCATCTTATACCTGTTTAACCAACTTGGATGGGAGAATGCTCTCATAAAACAAAAGTTTGTGACTTACCGCGAGCTCACCCTTGAGTTCTTAAGCTCCTTAGTTTACTTACCCGAGCGCGGTTTTGGATTGAGAAAAGGATTTATCAGTTTCCGACTATTCGGGATCGAATATGAATTTAACCATAAAGAACTAGCTGACTTATTAGGATTACCTAGTGGACCATTTGCTTTTACTACCACACAGGTAGAATTAATGGATATTGAGCTAGACTTCTTTTGGGGAACCTTAACCGGAAATTACCATCCTGAGCCGGATAACATGAACAATGATGAAATACATAACCCTGCTATCCGCTATTTCCATAAGATCCTTGCCCACACCTTCTTTGGAAAGGAAGAAAACCTCACTGGAGTATCTAAAGATGAGATATTCATTAT
Source organism: Lathyrus aphaca (assembly GCA_963966055.1). Classification (NCBI taxonomy): domain Eukaryota; kingdom Viridiplantae; phylum Streptophyta; class Magnoliopsida; order Fabales; family Fabaceae; genus Lathyrus; species Lathyrus aphaca. The sequence continues at coordinate 502,705,774 of OZ014519.1, read as the reverse complement.
GTCCTGTCTGACCCATGGTCAACCAGTTAATGGTGTACCATTCATGATGCAAACTTTTACCCGAATCCAAGAGGAACCTGATCTACCAATATTGGTAGGAGGCTTGGTCACCATGATTGCTGATGCCTTAGGACTTAGATACCAATTGCACAAGTGTAACCGTTTAGGTACCATCCGTCCTATGAATCTGAACTTCTGCTTTAACCGCCAAATTATAAGAAACATAGGACAACCACCTTACGAGTACCTAATCAGAAATGAAGTAGTAACCCTGTTCACATTACCGAACCATGCTAGAGTCAGTGTTCACAATAAAGATAATTGGCTTTATGAGCTTACCCCTCCTGACTATCCATCTACACCCGAAACACCACAATCTTATAGAATTAGGGATGACATAATGACCGATGTAGAAAGTGACCCTGAGACACCTCCTGGTTACCATGACATTGACCACACTGATGAAGTGATTGAAACCCCTGAAGTAAATCAAGTAGGATATGCTGACAACTTAAAGAAAATTATGAATACTCTTGAAGTTTACCAAGCCGATATTAATGCTGTTAAAGATGAGGTTAAAAGTATGCGATTGGACGTTATAGGTTTAACTGACATAACATGTGAACAATTCTACCATTTAAACTCCGCACTTGAAGATTTGAAGAAGCAACTTTGAAAACGCTGTAGTGATTTAATTTATTCTACTTTTCGCTTTTGTTTCTAGTTAGTTTTAATATTTTGCAAACATTTCGTAGCTTATTTTCATCAATGTAATTTTCCTTCTATTATGTCAAAAGCAAAGTACTTCTAGTTTTGCAACTTTCTAATTTAATCAATTTCCATGCTTTTCATCATTTACTGTTACATTTAAATTGCTTGATATTTTATGAATTCTCGTGTGATGAAAATCTACTGTTAATATATGTTGATCTAGTATTATATATATTGTTTATGTTAGAATTAATTGAAAGTGATAAGAAATTGCATTAAACCGAAGTGAGATAATGCATTCTGTGAAAAATTATAAGTTTTAAAGCCATCACGGTCGTCACAAATCCCTAACGATCGTGACAAGCTATTTAGCGCATCACAACCGTAAGACCTCCCTCACGACCGTGACCACCCTGTTATACGAATTATGTAGAAACAGAACCGTTCACCTTCGCAGAACCCCAACTCCATTTTCACAAAAACGAAAACCTCCCATTATCTCCTCATTCTCCCGTAACCATCCATTACTATCAATTAATCCCATTAACCCATTAAACCTCTCCATTTATTCCAAACTTCTCACATTCACTCATTTCATTATAATCCAAACAAATTCTTCACTTTTCTTCATTTTCTCACAAAACCTCAAAAACTCTTATCCCTCATTACCTTACTTGCATGCAATGGAGAATATCCAATTCAGATATGGTGACCAAGGAGAAGCTCAAAGACAAAAGTTTATCAGGTTTCAGAACCGTGGCGTCCAACCCACTCGGTATGTCAACCTTGACTTCTTGAGGGAGTTAGGATTGCTAGACGGCGTGAAGCTACTGCTTGAGCATGTTGGTTTATGGCACTTGTGCAGTCAACCACAACCGACATTCGAAATCCTCACCTTGGAATTTTTGAGTTCGTTTCAGTATTTTACACCTCCCGGTTCAACAAGTCAACTCACCGGCATTGCAAAGTTCAGAATGCTCGGACGAGAGTTCGAAATCACGCAAACAAGGATCGCTGAACTGTTAGGTTTCGATCACGGCGACGATGCTCATCTCCGCGTTCCCGACAACTTCAACGAAGTTGCTTTCACTTTGTGGCACGACATCACCAACACCCGTGCTACTTCCTTCCAGAGTCTGAATGCCACCCATATCCATAATCCGGCGATTCGGTATTTCCATCGCATCATCTGCAATACTATTTTCGCAAGAGAGAGCAACCACAAGCTGAACTCCAAAGAGCTCTTGTTCTTGCACTGTGCCTTAAATGAGGAACGCATCAATGCTGCCCCGGTCCTTTTATCCCATATCCAGTCTGTAGCGCATAGAGGCGCAACCCCCTTCTACATTGGCGGGATCGTCACGACCCTTGCCATTCAGCTGGAGCTTGGTGACCTGATTACCCATTTGCCTCATAGAGCCGTAGAGTTGCTTACAAAGAACTATTGCAAGTCCGCCCATTTGATATCGCAGAGAGAGAATGGTAGGTTCAACCCTGTTATCCAAGGCACCATCTATCATCACATCACCTTGCCTTGCCGTGACCGCATCGATCCGTCCAACCGAGCCAATTGGCTATTTGCTTTACCGGATGCTGCAGGCCACGTTCCGATTATTGATGAGCAGACCGATGCACCTGTGGACGAGATGCAGGATACCATGGATGCTGCTGAGCCAGTACAGGACATCCCTGAGTCCTCCACCAGGCAGCCACCTTTACCCGACATCACACTTGAAGACGTCCTCCGTGCCATTCATCAGCAGAATCAGATGAATGCCGCACTCGAGCGAAGGCAAAAAGAGCAATATGACGCACTACTTTCAGCTGTTGCCAGTAACCAGAGGACGACAGATGAGAAGCTTGGAGAGATTTTTAGCGAGCTTGAAGCTTTGCGTATCGATATCACTGCTCTCACCACCACCGGTTCTGATCCAGAAGCGACTTCGACCAGACGCTCCCGCACCAGAAGCCGAGGCCGTGGTCGTCAGCAACCTTTGTTTATGTTTTAGTTTTTCGCATTTCTGATTTTTGTATTGTATTTTCCCCGCTATTATATCACAACATTGAGGACAATGTCTGATATAGTGTGGGAGAGATACCTTTCCCTTTCCGCATTTTCCATTTCATTGTATTTCCCTTTCCGTATTTCAATTAAACGAAGTAATATTTGTGCTATTTCTTCAGTTTCGAATTTTCCCCGTTTATTTAGCCATACCGAAATTTTTTGTTTTATCTTCGCATTACCCGACTTACCTATGAAATCGTAGTTAGGAAGCTGAGAAAGATCCAACAAGATTAATACAGTCTTGACACCTTAGACTTCCTACTTAAGCATTCCGTTCCGATAATTGTTACGACTACACCTTAAGTTTCAGTTCTAAAGTAACCCCTAGTAGTTTATACTAGCAGTCAGCACCGTCTGAACACAAACCACGTGGGGAGGCGATGAACATAAGTGTTTGATGCCTAATCTATAAATGATCCTTCATATCTCGATGCCAATAAAAAGAAATTGCACCAAAGTACACGGTCGCATATAAGAACCGAGAAATATAAGGAAGAGTCCATTGCGGGTTGGTTCAGAGGTACCTGGTTCTGAACTTGGTAGGGCGTGCTACGGCTCGATCCCCCACAACCTCCAATTCGGATAATATATATAGGGTTGCCACATTCGTGTACCAGACCCCGTGCTTATAAAGGATCAAAGTCACTAACCGGCTACTCCACTACGTGCGTGCTAAGGCAAAGGGCTTAATGTGATTGCGCTAGAATGAAACCGGGTGAAATAAGATCGAAAGACTCTAGGTAGAATCGTAACGCAATTACCGAATGTTTCGTTTAACGGGAAGTCGACGACTTAGCTTGTTGCTTGTGTCATTAGTGTATCGTTAGTGTTCTATTCTAGTACCGGTTTATCTAGCCGAATGATTCCTCGTATGGTTTGTTATGTGTATGCGTCCGATGAAAATTGCCCGATCATTTTTCAACCGACTATTTGCTTGAGGACAAGCAAGGGTTTAAGTTTGGGGAAGTTTGATAACGAGAAATCATATCGTTTTATTACTGCGTTTTAAGTTCGATTTATCGCACATTTATCATATTAACTCCCGATTCTTCGAGTTTTCTATGTCATATTGCAGGTATAACATTTCTAGAGCTAAATCATGAGCCAAAGATCAAAGGAACAAAAACAAGCATGAAAAGAAGAAGAAGAAAGGAATTCTGCAAATTCTGCATAATTTGTAACAGCCACGGTCGTTACCACATCGTCACGACCGTGACGCCCAACGTGGGACACTCACGATCGTCACCACATCGTCACGACCGTGACGCGCTTTAAATGAGAAAAGTGAGCGTGACACCTTTGTCACGAACGTGACAAAGGAAAATAGGTTTTATTTAATTTAATTGGTCATAGACGTGCAACGTGAAGTCAAAAGTGCTCCCTATTATTTCTCAGACTCAGTATGCATGTTCACTGGATTTTCTCTTCAACGGAACGATACCCACGCTATGGATTTCAACTGCCCAAGCCCAATATCATTTTCTATAAATAACTTGGTTACGAATTAGAAAACACAGAGTTTTATTTTTAGATTTTCGCGGAAGCTCTGCCGTATTTTTGTTGCACCCTTATTTTATTTTTTTCAGCAATTGTTCTTGTTTTAATTTCCTGTTTCTATATCCCAACCAAACTAAATAACAATTTCCAACATTAGGAAATTGTTATTATTAATTTCTTTTCAGCCTTCAGAAATTCGTTTAATTTTATTTTTTCGATTCCGGTTCCGCACTCCGAGCTTACCAGTCTGTGGAAGAAGGAGTATTAAAGTTTTAATCATTCAGGTTTTTATTTATATTAAGTTATTTATTTTATTTATGTTAAGAAATTGTTTTTATTTTATAATGCATGTTTTAATTAATATCTGTCTGTTTCTGCATCTGTCTGGTACAACAAAGATGAGTAGCTAATTTAATTAGGCGGTATGTAATTAAAATAAACCAAATCGGTAAAATCAAATCTAGGCTAAAATAATTAAGAACTTAAATTCTGGCTGTGACTTTTTATTATTAAAAATTAATCTTTTTGTTACGAGAGTAAGAAAAGTGTAATAGGTTAGGTCGAGACCACGAGAGTGTGAGATTTTAACCGGATATCTAAAGTTAGGCATTTGATTTAAATACAGCGAGAGCGCTTTAAAATGAATTAGACTTATTAAGTTTTCAAAAATTATTTTCTAAACACTTATGGGCTAGCGAGAGCAGGCATAGGGCTTTAGGAGTAAGATCTGAGATAAGACCACGAGAGTGTGAGTCGAGGGTATTTAAACTGATAATCTCTACAAAATAATTTAAGTGAACCACCTTTATAAGCTTAGGTTAGATTGACCTGCATAGGTTAACATAATTACATACCGACAACTTTCTTATTATTTCATTAAAAACTAAAATTTAATTCCCGTTCTAATCCTTAAAACCAAATCGTGACAAACATCCACCTTAGCTAAACTAGTAGACCCTCTAGTACTAAGTGATCATAAAGTCCCTGTGGGATCGACAATCTTTTATATTACTTCGATAGGCTGTGCGCTTGCAGTTCAGATACCGCTAGACACATATCGCGTCTTCGCGCCCCATCAACAGACGAGTCTTCAAATAATCCTGTGACGCCAGGAGCTGGACATACGAGTCCTCAAACACTGCAAGAACATAATCTGAGACAGACGAGTCTTCAAACAATCCTGTGACGCCAGGAGCTGGACATATGAGTCCTCAAATACTGCATATAGCATGAGACAGACGAGTCTCCTTCGGATTTACCTGTTACGCCAAGACCGGTAATGCACTGAAGTCTGTGGGATAGACATGCAATCAAGGTAGACGAACCTTCTTCATATATTATCTGCGGATATATGGTATAAGACAGACGAGTCTTCTTTGAGCAAACCTGTTACGCCAGGTGCAACAACAATAATTGGTGCCTGAGACAGACGAGCCTCCTTCGGATTTACCTGTTACGCCAGGACCGGTAACCGTTTTGACATTAAATCCCACTGTCAGGATTCGAAACCTCTTCAATACAGACGAGTATTGGACGATCATCAAGATAACACAGACGAGTGCCAAAAGTCAATGATACAGATGAGTATCAGACAATGATCCGAGAAACACAGACGAGCACTTCAGGCAATGATACAGATGAGTATCAGCAACTGGTATAGACGAATACCAGAAATTCAAACACAGACGAGCATTTGAAGCAGCAACAGAGATACCAGGATAAACAACAAATCCTCACAATACAGATATAAGGCATAACACAGACAAGTGCTGGGGTTGATACAGACGAGTATCCAAGCAAAGCAGCCGAGCTTCAAACAGATAAACAACACAGACGAGTGCTAAGGATGATACATACAAGTATCCACAAATATCAGGCACACCAAACACAGACGGGTGCTGGAAAGTTGGAGACGAGCAATAGTTGAAAATACATATCAAGGCACAAATGAGTGCAACAAAGGATTCAACTACCAAACACAGATGAGTGTTGAGAGTTGCAGACGAGCAATAGCAAATATGAGACATCACAACACAGACGAGTGCTGGACAGTTGCAGACGAGCAACACAAATATCATATTAGAACACAGACGAGTGTTGAGGAGTTGCAGACGAGCAGCAAACGAAGGCCTGATTGGCCATAAAAGTTACACCTCTGCAGGGGATAACAAGTCAAGAGGTCTGGATACCCACTCTGACTGAGGTGATGAATACCTGACTGTATCACCAAAATACCCAAAAGTATGGCAACTTTGCTGGGAAATATTTCACTGACGGAGGTGAAGATCCAATATGAACTCTGTGGGGACAGGATCATCTTCAAACTCAGTTGGGGAAGCTTCAATCATACTCTGGCTAGGGAGAGCAATCTGCTGATTCAAGACTCTGAGGGGATATCAGGCTTTCAGTCCCACCTGCTGGGAAGGACTCTTGCTGAGGATAGAATTCTGATAATTCCAACTCTGGTGATGTCAGGCTTTCAGATACCTGCTGGCATACTCCACTGGGGAAGAATGGACTGCTACTTCACTGGGGAAGAAGAAAATGTTTGGGCTGTTGCCAAGGCTTAGCTGGATAAAATCTCTGCTGGAGATGCCAGGCCTTCAGATACCTGCTGGGAGAAGAAATCTCTGCTTGGGGAAATACTTTACTGGGAAAGAGTAAATTGCTTGAGAAGATGTGACGCCATCCTACAACCTGCAACAAAAAAAAACACAAGTGTGCCCCGAGGATTTTCAATGGTATGATCTGTTCATCCATCGTCACCCGACACTCAAAGAGGGTTACAGTTTCCCTGCATGTCAGTTTTCTTTTCAAAATTATCACCATGTTCAGATGCAATGCTATTTTTGCCGAAAATTCAGGACATTTTGCAAACAAAAATAAACACACACATCTTTTTGACTGAATATTCTTTTTATTGAATGGCCTCTGAATAGGCAAAGATTTACATCAGGAAGCAACCACCTGGAAAGAGGTAGCCACTATAAAATTGAGAAAAGAAACTATCCTAATGGCAATGTACACGGCATTCCAAGGAGTTCCATTTCTGCTATGACCCGCATGTCTTCGAGACTCTCCATTCTGCTTTGGCTTTCTGAGAGGATGGGGGGACTGTTTCCTATCCTTCTGATATTGTCAAGTTGTACAAAACGATGATGTGGTTCAGATAACTCGAATCGCAGTTGTTCGCTTATTCCCTTGTTTTGCGTGGATCGCCCTTTCGGGTTTTGAATCCACCGGGATACCCTTTTTTGCCTGAGCTGTCCAATGCGGCTTTTCAACTCAGCGGGTGTACATTTTTTTTTTAATTTCTTTCCCTAACTTTTGCTCGAGCTTTTTATTCTGTTTTTAGCTCGCCGGGATGCCCTTTTTTGCCTGGACTTTAATTCTGTTTTTGTGTCCAGCGGGTCTCTTTATGCGAAGTATTTTTTAATTGCGTCCGAGTTAACAGGGAATTGGAAGTCATCTCCATCCATAGTGGTGAGCATCAGTGCTCCTCCTGAAAAGACTTTCTTCACTATGAATGGTCCTTCGTAGTTTGGGGTCCACTTGCCCCTGTGATCTGAACCTGGAGGAACGATCCTCTTCAACACAAGCTCTCCCACTTGATACTCTCGAGTACGTACTCATTGGTCGAATGCACGCTTCATTCTCCTCTGATAAAGTTGACCATGACAGATAGCCGCTAATCTCTTTTCCTCAATTAGACATAGATGATTATAACGAGCACGTACCCATTCAGCCTCATCCAGCTTAACATCCATCATCACACGCAGTGAAGGAATCTCTACTTCAACAGGCATGACTGCTTCCATGCCATACACCAGAGAGAAGGGAGTTACCCCTGTTGACGTCCTGGCTGACGTTCGGTACCCATGCAACGCAAATGGTAACATCTCATGCCAATCTTTGTAAGTGACAACCATTTTCTGCACAATCTTCTTGATATTCTTGTTAGCCGCCTCTAACGCACCATTCATCTTTGGTCGGTAAGGAGAAGAATTGTGATGCTGTATCTTGAAGTCCCGACACAAGTCTGCCATCATCTTGTTGTTGAGATTAGAACCATTATCACTAATGATCCTTTCGGGAACTCCGTATCTGCATATGATATCCCTTTTCAGAAATCTTGCCACCACTTGACGGGTGACGCTGGCATAAGATGCTGCTTCTACCCATTTGGTGAAGTAATCAATCGCGACCAAGACGAAGCGATGACCATTTGAAGCAGTAGGCTCGATCTTCCCGATCATGTCAATGCCCCACATAGAAAAGGGCCAAGGAGATGACATGACATTGAGCAGGCTTGGAGGAACATGCACTTTGTCTGCATATATTTGGCACTTGTGGCACTTACGAGCGAATGAACAACAATCTGCATCCATTGTCATCTAGTAATACCCTGATCTCAACAATTTCTTCGCCATAGCATGCCCTCCTGCATGGGTACCGAAAGATCCTTCATGGACTTCCTGCATCAACAAGCTTGCTTCGTGTCTATCCACACATCTGAGCAAGACCATGTCGAAGTTTCTCTTGTACAAAACCCCGTCTGTGTTCAAGAAGAAGCTAGCAGCAAGTCGCCTCAAGGTCTTCTTGTCATTGGAAGATGCCCCAGTTGGGTATTCTTGCTTTTCCAGGAATAACTTGATATCAAAATACCAAGGTTTCTCGTCAGACACGGCGTCTACAGAGAAGGCATGAGCTGGAGCGTCAAGCCTGGATATATCAATTCTGGGAACATAATTCCAACACAAGACTTTAATTGACGAAGAGAGAGTGACCAATGCGTCGGCAAACTGATTTTCATCACGTGGTATGTATTGAAGTTTAACTGTTGTGAAGAACGTCAACAGGTTTCTAGCATAATCCCTGTATGGAATTAGATGCTCTTGATGCGTATACCACTTGCCGGTAACTTGGTTAATGACGAGGGCTGAATCTCCGAATATATCGAGGTTCTTGATCCGAAGATTAATTTTCTCCTCTATTCCCATTATACATGCCTCGTATTCCGCTTCATTGTTGGTGCAGCCAAAAGTAATTCTGGCAGCGAAGGGTAAGTGAGCACCTTCAGGAGTAATGAGTACGATACCAACTCCACAACCATTAATATTGACTGCCCCATCAAACATCAACTTCCATTTGGATTCAGGGTCTGGCCCCTCCTCCGGAAGTGGTTCCTCATAATCGTTTGCTTTGAGGTACATGATGTCCTCATCAGGGAAGTCAAACTTCATTGGCTGATAATCATCCTCAAGAGGTTGATGTGCAAGGTAATCCGACAATACACTTCCCTTGATGGCTTTCTGAGAAGTATAATGGATGTCGTATTCAGTTAAAATCATCTGCCACCTAGCAACCCTTCCGGTCAACGCTGGTTTCTCAAAGATGTACTTGACAGGATCCATTTTGGAAATGAGCAATGTGGTATGAGTCAACATGTACTGCCTCAGTCGGCGAGCTTCCCATACCAAAGCGCAGCAAGTTTTCTCGAGCAGTGAATATCGGGATTCACAGTCGGTAAACTTTTTGCTGAGGTAATAAATAGCGTACTCTTTTCGACCAGACTCGTCATGTTGGCCTAGCACACACCCCATTGACCCTTCTAGCACGGTCAAGTACATGATTAATGGTCTTCCTTCCACTGGAGGCATTAGAATTGGAGGCTCCTGCAAATATTCTTTGATTTTATCGAAAGCTCTTTGGCAGTCGTCGTTCCACCTGACCGTTTGCTCTTTTCTTAGCAATTTGAATATTGGCTCGCACGTGGCCGTTAGATGAGATATGAACCGAGAAATGTAGTTCAACCTCCCTAAAAACCCACGCACTTCTTTTTCTGTCTTCGGTGCAGGCATATCTTGAATAGCTTTTACTTTAGCAGGATCTACCTCAATTCCTCTTTGACTTACAATGAAACCCAACAGTTTCCCGGAACGCACTCCGAAAGTGCACTTGTTTGGATTCAACCTCAGCTTGTACTTGATCAGTCTATCAAAAAGCTTCTTCAGGTTGACCAGATGCTCTTCTTCGTCTCGGGACTTAGCAATCATATCATCCACATAACATTCAATCTCCTTGTGGATCATGTCATGGAACAATGTGACCATCGCCCGTTGATAAGTTGCCCCGACATTCTTCAAACCAAAGGGCATGACCTTATAGCAGAATGTACCCCACGGGGTAATGAACGTAGTCTTCTCCATGTCTTCCGGCGCCATCTTGATCTGGTTATATCCGGAGAAGCCATCCATGAAGGAGAACACCGAGAATTGAGCAGTATTGTCTACCAACACATCAATGTGTGGCAACGGAAAATCGTCTTTTGGGCTTGCTCTATTCAAATCCTGGTAGTCAATGCACATCCGGACCATGCCGTCCTTCTTAGGTACAGGTACAATATTAGCTACCCAAGGTGGGTAACTAGTGACAGCAAGGAAATCGGCATCCCATTGCTTCTGAACCTCCTCTTTAATCTTCATCGCCATGTCAGGACGAGTTCTTCTCAATTTCTGCTTCACAGGAGGACAATCCTCTCTCAGAGGTAGCTTATGCATCACGATGTCGGTATCCAACCCTGGCATATCTTGATATGACCAAGCAAAGATATCCACATACTCTCTCAGCATACTGATCAGCTCTTTCTTGACGTCGGCCTGTAGACTGGCCCCGATCTTGATTTCCTTCTTCGCATCTTCACTACCAACGTTGATGATCTCAATCTCTTCTTGATGAGGCTGAATAACTCGTTCCTCTTGTTTCAACAATCTGACCAATTCTTCAGGGAGGTCACAGTCTTCCTCAACCCCTTCATCAGCTTGGTAGACTGGATTGTCAAAGTCATGCATAGTCATAGAAGGAACTTTATCCGTGGAATCCGGATGATCAACACTGCACAGATGATGTGCTTATTCAGAATCTGCTTATTTTGAAAAAGAGACGCTAACACAAAAGCAAAAAGGAAAACACATTGCCATTTTATATTTTTTTGTGAAATTTTTTAAAAAACAAAGAAAGAGAACACAGTTTGTCTGAAAATGTCCTTTTATTTCATAGCAAAATAAGATGCAATACAAAACATGGTGGCCCAATACAATGGATCCAAGCATCTTGGGCAGAATGCTGGATTTGACAATGCAGTATGCTAATAAAAGGAAACAAAATAATTACTCTTAGAGCCAGGTGACTTGAACAATATCTTCAGCAAACCAATTTGTTAGCTCCTCGCCGGGCGCACACGGGTGGATCCAAATGTCCCAGTCACCGTCATTATCCCCATCTTGGCTTGCTGTACAGATCTGATTGCGGTCGAGCAACCCAACACTTGTAAACGTGATAGCCTTACCACTCTGAGTATATCCACCAGGCTGATACCCTAAGCCAAACTTATCATCTTTCTTTTCTATCTCTAATAGCTTGCCCCAGCCCTGGGCACTGCCTGATTGAACAACCTCTTTTGCTTCTCTGTAGGAGTGGATGGATGTACCCTCTTTCTCAATGCTTTTCTCCACGGGAGTCAATATGCTGGCGTTGACTGCTTCGAAAGCTTGGCATAAAGTCTCATGGATTTCTCCATCCATCTCTACGTACTGGAACGTCGACAAGTGACTTACGAATATGTCCTCCTCTCCACAAACTGTGATGACCTGGCCGTCAACCATGTACTTAAGCTTCTGCTGTAGGGTTGAAGTAACGGCTCCAGCAGCATGTATCCACGGCCGACCCAACAAACAGCTATATGCAGGCTGGATGTCCATAACATAGAAAACACTTTTGAAGACTTGAGAGCCTATCTTGACGGGCAGCTCAACCTCTCCAAAAACTGATCTTCTCGATCCATCAAAAGCCTTAACAATCAGATCACTTGGTCTCAGGACAATCCCATCAACATTAAGCTTCATCAGTGCTTTCTTCGGAAGCACATTCAAGGAAGAGCCTGTGTCTACAAGAACATACGACAGCACATCGCCCTTGCACTCCATAGTTATATGTAGTGCTTTGTTGTGGTTTCTGCCCTCCGACGTGAGGTCTCTGTCAGTGAATCCTAAGCCATGGCTTGCATTGACACTTCCTACAACAGCCTCAAGTTGGTTGACAGTGATTTCCTGAGGCACATAAACCATTTGCAATACTTTCAGTAAGGCCTCTCAGTGTGCGGGAGAACACATCAGCAGTGATAAGATGGAAATCTTCGAAGGTGTCTGGTTCAGTTGATCAACCACCTTACAGTCACTCTTCTTGATAATCCTCATGAATTCCTCGACCTCTTGTTCAAATGTACCCTGCCCAGCAACAAGAGTAGTTGATTCATCAGACACAGCATGCTTTCCTTTGGCCTTGGACGAAGCTTCAGCCTCAGGATCCCCTCTCAGCATAGGAGGAGCAAATAAACGACCACTTCTGGTGAAACCCCCAACTCCTCCGACATTCTCTATAGTCGGGTCCACAGCAGCAGATTTACTCTCAATCTTCTGTCCAGCTACATATACATCTGAGCCATAATGCCAAGGAATGGCTTTATCGTCTGTGTACGGAACAGGCCCAGGTACGGTGATAGTCACGGGACTAATCTGAGGAGCATAGATTGTAACAGGCTCTCTCCTGACAGGCATGTCATCTTCATCATAGAAAATAGTAATGGTTGACACATCATCAGCTTCTGCATTACCCACTTTACTGAACTGCAAGGATCCAACATCAATCAAACCCTGCAAACCCATCTTCAACTTCTCACAGCCATTCTCAGCATTCATACAGCCTTCACAATCAAAACAGCAACCAGGAAACACTTGACCATTCAGCATTCTCTCTTTCACTACCCTCAAAGGAGTCTTCACTTCATCAATACTCAACACGAGACTCAACTTGTCACCACCCTCAACAGCATTAACTCTTGCCCCTCCATGATTCGGCATAGGGTTCGAGTTAACATTCGGCGGTGGCGCAAAGTTGATTGCTTTAGAGTCTACAAGATCCTGAACCTTGTGATGCAAAGCCCTGAACTTCTCAGTCGAGTTCCCGGGTGCTCCAGAGTGGAAAGCGCATCGCGCATTGACATCATAACCCATTGGAAGCTCTCCAGGAGGTGGTGGTGCCAAAGTTCTCAGTTGAATCAGGTTCAAATCTAGCAGTCTTGGAAGCAAAGCAGCATAGGTCATAGGGATAGCCTCAATCACCCTATTAACTGGGCGAGTTTGCCTTGGCTGATACGGTCTCTGCTGATAGTTGGTACGAGGTTGTTGTTGTTGATGTTGTTGTTGTGGAGGAGGTTGCATCTGTTGTACTAGAGCTGTAGGAATTGTGACTGCTGCCACATGCTCATAGGGTCTTCTATAACCACGGCCCCGACCTCGGCCAAAAAAAACATCCGTCTCACCCTTTCTTCTCCTAGGAGGTCCACTAAAAGCTTTCCTCGCTCCATTCGAGCTGCTAGCACTAGGATCTTGTATCTTCCCCATTTTCAGCAAGGTCTCAACCCTTTCTCCGGAAATAACAATGTCGTTTAATTTAGTGGCAGCACTGGACGCCAGTCTTTCAAGAAACACACCCTGCAAAGTGCCCATAAACATGTCGGCCATTTCGTTCTCTAGCAGCGGTGGTTGAACTCTGGCAGCGAGCTGGCGCCACCTCTGTGCATACTCCTTGAAACCTTCTTTAGCCATCTGAGCCATGTGCTGCAACTGCGTGCGGTTCGGAGCCATGTCCATGTTGTATTGATATTGCCCCACAAAGGCTTCAGCTAGATCTTTCCAACTCTTGATATTGACTCTGCTAAGCTTCATGTACCATTCCAGCGAAGCTCCAACCAAGCTGTCTTGAAAATAATACATCCAGAGTTTCTCATCATCCGTGTGAGCAGCAATTCTCCCAACAAATGATTGAAGATGGGTCTTTGGGCATGAAGTGCCATTATACTTCTCAAAGGTTGGAACTTTGAACTTGTATGGGATCCTGACCCCAGGAACCAAGCCCAAATCTGTTATGTCAAATTCCAAAGAGCTCTGGGATTGGATAGCTCTGATTTGCTCAGCCATCTCCTCGAACCTCTTGTTCATCTCATCACCTTGACCTTCAGCTTCGTCCAGGAGAGTGAACTGGTCGTCATGATTATCCATCTAAATATTATTCAACCCATCATTGATTATTGTCACCCCTGGCTGAGCAATGGGGATTTCAACCTGACGTGTGCCCGCACCGGTACGATTATCAGCAGCAGCAACAACAACATTATTGTTCCTGGGTTGACTGTTCTCAATCATCTCCCGCAGACGCTCTTGGTTCTGACCCATGCCGGACATCACTGTCATAAAGTTATCCATTCTCAGTCTCAGATCTGCCAAGTCTGCTTGCATCTGGTCCATGACTCGCTCTCTGTTGATCTTGGTTGGATATCTATGTGCTGCTGGTTGTTCCCGAACTTTACGGGGAGCTATAGTGCCTAAAATACAAAATACGTTAGTAACTGAGACAATACCTGCAAAACAAACAAACAGGTTATATGCAATGCAATGTAACTGTTCATGTTCCCAAGTTTTAAAGCATTCGCAATGCCCCAGTTCTGGCATCTAATCTCAGACAGTCACTTTCAGTATTTAACTTTCAAACTTTCCTCTTTGATGAGTGTTCAGACATTAGCAGTATCCAGACAAACGAGTCTTGCACATTCAAAATGATAACTTGCACATTAATACTGTATATGAACCAACCACTGTAGGCTAAAAGTCAGAATACAACCAGAAATATTCCCCGCGG
This sequence comes from Lathyrus aphaca, assembly GCA_963966055.1. Lineage (NCBI taxonomy): Eukaryota > Viridiplantae > Streptophyta > Magnoliopsida > Fabales > Fabaceae > Lathyrus > Lathyrus aphaca. The sequence goes on along the minus strand of OZ014519.1, from coordinate 502,690,746 downwards.
GGTTACAAGCCAGTACATAAGATAAAGACAAAAGAAATAAAAGCAAGACTCCTACAACAAGCCTATAGGTAGTCTGCAAAAATAAACAACTAAGCTAAGGACCCAGGATCTGCCACCTTAGCTCGGCTCTTCTTGACACCCGCTATCAGCTTGAGCCCCTCAATCTCTCTCCTTGCTTCCTCCAGAGCTAACTGACTTTGTGCTAGCTGTTGGGTCTTTTCCCTCCGGATGGTGTGGACTTGCTCCACCACCTCCTTCTTGAAGGCCATCTGAACTTCAAAGAACTCTTATTTCTCTCTGAATTTCTTCTGCTCTTCCTCCCTTTGGCCCTGCAGCCAAGCAATGGATTGACGAGCATCCTTGAGAGTCTTTAGAGTCTTCTTGCGCTCAACTTCTCTTTGAGCTTCCAACATACCCAACCTGTGGAAATGGGCTTCTCTACCAGCAAAGTCCTTCTCTTTGGCTTCTAGAGAGGCTTGGAGCTTCTGCAGCTTGTCTTCAGCTTCATTCTTGGCCCTGTTGGCTTGGTGGTACAGGCTTACCATCTCAGTATTCTCCACTCTAACCTCATGCAGCTGAGCTTCTAACTTCTTGTACTCTTCGAGAGAAACAGTACTGTTTTGACTAGGCACCTCTCTGGGATAAAGTGGAGCCTCAACTGAAAAAGGCATGAGAACTAACTCTACATGTCTTTGCAACCATGCGGCATATGGTGGATATGTCTTGGGATCAACTCGGCCGAAGTCTTTCTTACCCTTTCTTATCCTGTGAGCCCAAGCTTGGATTGCTTGTTGAACTAACTCTTTGTTCCCTTCAGCAGGAAAGAACAAAGATTCAGCCAACTCTTCCATCTGAGGAGGATCTTTCAAAGGGTAGCCAAACTGCTTTCTGGCTAATGTTGGATAGTAACTAATGACACCTTTCCTTCCCAGCAAAGGTACTCCAGTAAATCTTCCGCAACTGACCATCAACTCTTTACCTACCAAATCCCTGTCATAACCCCAAGCATTGTCTTTTGCAGTCAACACCATCAATGCAAGCAAAGCACCAAAGTCATTCCATTTAGCTTCTGTAGCATATCTCTCTGCCTCTGGGATGATCACACTCCATGGGAGTCCTCTACCTTCACTCTCTTGTAGAGCCTTCCTGACTGAAGCAGCTGGCAGACGACAAACTTTGGCTATGTCTTCATCTTTAAGCACAACCTCAGACCCATAGAATGACAAAGTCTCTCTAATCGGAACATTCAGCATGCTGGAGATCTCTTCCAATGTCGGAGCTAAGATGTAACCTGGAAAAACAAAGCAACGCAGCAGGGGATCATAAAATTGCAACAAGGTATGCAACCTGTCCTTCTGGTCTGCTGTGGGCTTGTCCACAAACTTCAGTATCTGGCCATATCTTTTCTTGAAATTGCCCAAGACTTGATCGTTCATCAGACCTGCTAACCTCTGAACACTTCTAACTTCAGGCTGAAGAAAAGTATAGTGAACATTCTTTTTCCTCGGAACTCTTCTGATTTCTGCCATGGAGATAAGATTACCAGGACTGGGAGCAGATTAAGAACAATGACCTGAAAAATGGGAAACATAAACAGTTAATGCAAAGAATGATGCAAATGCAATGCAATGCAAGCATATGATCAACTGGGACCATCTGAACTGGATCACTGACAAGGGCCCCTCTGAATAACTGGAAAACCAAAAGTCCACTGAATCACACTCTCTGATAATCACAACCCTCTGAAGAAGATCTCAGGACCACAGTATCAAGAAATCCAGAACAAGAACTCCAGAAAACCAGAACTACAGAACCATAGAACCATAGAACCAAAGATCACAATCATAGGACCACAGATCATAACAAGGACCACTGAATGAATGAGTGTATGTTGAGGCCATGGGTTCCTGCACACCTGTAAACACCCCCCAATCTCACTGGCAAAAGGCTCCGGGTCAGACATCACGGACTCTCAAAGCTGAATAGCAATAATACTGTCACCATCTCCGAGAAATGGCTCATGACCAAATCAGGGAATCGGTTTGGAATTATATACTACGCAGGGAGGCCTCAGCTGAGTCCAGGACACAAGGTCATCCTATGTGATCCCCAAGTGGGCCCTCAGATGCGAATGGGTTTGCCACAAAATGTGGGCTGCCACTGTCATCACTAAAGAGGGATGTTTCCACAAGGTTCTCAATGATCGGTCCCCAACTGCACATAATTGTCAAGGTTATGTAATGAGAGAGGAAGATCCCCAAATCAAGACATTTCCAAGACAATCGCAACCTGGGTGTGGAACTCACTACTACCCCCATGACAAGATCTCATGAGGCCAAAGTGGAACCACTCTAAGTCCTATGGTGCACTCGAGCCGGGTACTTGGCTCATATCTCTCAAGAACAAGTAACACCCATCCCACCAAAGAAAACCAGTCCAGACAGTCCAGTATATATACATGATGCAGTAAATAAAGACTGAAAACTATAAATAAAGCAGTAAACAACAATAAAATACAACAAGCCACAGCAAACAAACATCACCCAAAGAAACAGGAACACACAAACGCTAGGAGAGACTCACAGGGGAACCCGAGATCTCTGGTGTGCAGTCCCCAACAGAGTCGCCAGCTGTCGCTCCCCAGATTTCCATCCTGGTACAAACGCGAAAGTGGCGCGGAAAGAAGAATAGAGTCGCCAGCCAGGCATTTTTATCCCGAAGAAAGGGAATGGTAATGCTGCACAAACCAGAAGAAAGAAGAGGAAGGACACAGGTCCTACGAACCAAAGAGACTGAGCTCGGGAGTCGGTTACGACCTGGGAAGGTATTAGCACCCAGATCGTCCTCCGTACCCGACAGGATCCACACTTGCAAAGAAAACTATTTCAAAGGGTGAGGGTATGAAAACTGCAACAACAAAAGAAAATGAAAAGAAACTGGAACTGGGAAAAGAACCGAACTAGAAAACAAAGAGAAAAATGTAGGGAAAATAAAGATTATACTCGAACGGGCCCTACCCCGCTGCCTACGTACCTCATCAGGATAATGAGGATCAGAGACGCCGTAGTTCCCCTAACTAGGGGTACTAAAAGGAAATTGCTTGTGAATTAAGGCTTGAACTGCCTATGCCATTGCTCAAGTGTTGCAGACTCGGACGACGAGTGCGTAACCGTCTTGCAAAGTGACAAGTAGGAGCAAGTTCGCGTACGGAGCGAATGAGGTGAGAAAAGAATTCCCGAAGGAAAGACGCTTATTGTTTGTTTGTGTTTTTTATGAAGCTTTTATGAGTGTGTCACAAGGAGGTGAACTCAAGCTCTTTTCCATGGAATGTGCACTTGTCACTACATTCCAAGATGGAATAATAGAACAAGCACACTCAAGTAAGGAGAAGATCCCCAAAACTTGAACCCAAAGATTAGGGCCTAGGCTCACTAACTTGTTTACTTATTAAGTGTTTTGGTTATTTACAGATGAAGAAGTGTTTTTTATGCTTTTCTTTTATGAAGAAGATACCTTGATCAAACTTGTGCATCACAAGGTAAACTTGTACTATCCCAAGATGGGAAGACTACAAGCATACCTCATGGGATAAGGCTATGGATCAAGACACCACTTCAAACTTGTTAAAGTGTTTTTTAGGGTTATGAGATGAGAAGAGAAGAAAAACCAAAAGGATCTCAAAGGAAAAATTCTAAAAGGGGGACTAAAATAATCCTAAGTGTTAACATGCATGGATGTCCTAAGGTTAAGTGAGGTTTCTATCCTAATGAAGAAGAGAAGAAGAAGATAGAAGAAGGGATGAGAAAGGCCTAAGCCCAACAACAAAGAGTTAGTGCACATAAACATAAGAGGAAGATGAGAATTGGAGATGTGGAACTCGATTCCCACATCTCACACTTACCATAGCCCCTGCAAGGTTAGTATGCACAAGTGAAACAAAATGAGCAAGATAACATGCTAGCATCACACAATCAGAAGTGAAATGGTATGAACATATGCACAATGCAAATGCAACTCAAAGAAATGAGGAGAAGAAGTTTATAAGACAAACTATGCAACATGAAACACTTATGAGAACTTATGCACACTTATGAAATATGCAAAACAAAATGCACAAAATAAGGACACAATGCTCAAGACCAGAACCAAAACAATATGAAGAATGGCTTAGGAAGCCAACAAGATGAAGATAATGGACACACAAGACCAAACAATACCAAAATGGGAGTGAAAGAAACCATAAGATGAAGTTAAAGCACTTAAAGAAAGAAATGACTTAAAGAAGAAGCAAAACACAAATATTCAGAAGACACAAGACCTATCCTAGGATCAGGAAGGTACCCACACCCTGAAGGAACCCCAAATGAGAAGAATAAATGGGCCAAGTGCCTTTCTAGGCTTAGAAGAGACTAAAAGGTTCAAAGGAAGCAAAATGGGACAAGGTTCAAGATAAAATCCACAATAAATCAACCAGCCATCTAAAAAAATCCACAATTGAAACCAAATGATTCTTAAACATGTTATATCAACTAGACAAAAGGATTTGCAAAGATTCAGAATCAAACTAGGTTAAATGGAGGCAAGAACACAAGTTAGGACAGAAAACTTACATCACAAGTTACCAGACCAAGACTCAAGAAATAAATTTCTAAAAATCCATAGAAAAATCACATGAAAAGTACAAGATCTCAGGAATTCAAAGCAAAATGAATGGGATCAAAACTCAAAATATTGAAGACTATGGAAATTAGACAAGGCAAACTGGTCAAGAAAGACTTAAAAAAGAAGCTATGAGCAAAGAGAAATTAATTCTGACACGTGGAAAAAGGAAACAAAGTAAAGTAAAAATATTACAAAAAACTAGAGACTCAAAATGAACTTCATGATTTTTTTGGGAATTTTTAGGTGAATGGAACTATTTTATATGAATTAAAATGGAACTGAAATAAAAGAAATTAAGTGAGGAAAAGAAATAAAATGAATTAAGGAAGGTGGTGTAGGAAGTAATGACTTGGAAGTGTAATTGAATTGGGCTGTTTATGGTGAGGTGCGGATAGCACGCTGGCTAAGCCCAGGAAAATGCGTTGGAGCATGTTTATATGATGGAAATTAGCTGAATTAAATAAAAAGAAAGGCAGGAAATATAGGAGGCGCTAGATTGATCCTGCGGATGGAGTCAACAAACTCATTAAATGACGTGGCGGAATGGAGTGCTGGCATTGGCGAGCTCACGAAAATTACAATGGAACGCAACATACGTTGTATTAAAAAAGGGAAATAGAAAATAACATGAATGCTGAAGCATATGGGGGACATGTGGCGCGCCGAGAGCCTTAGGATGGTAGATCCAAGGGTTCTAGTTCATCTTCTTCATGGAAAAACCCTAAATGGAGCAAAACAAATTCCAGTGACCGGAGCTAGGGCTCCGGCACCGGAGACCAAACCAGATCCAAAAATTCACCAAGTCAAGCAAATAAATAGTCCAGATCAACTAATTAGACATCACTGAATTCAAATATGGCATCAAAATAGCTAGATCTCAATGGATTGGACGGATCGAAGCAAAACAACATGGATCATCAAACTTTAAATGCACATAACTCATGATATAATGCACCAAAATCAATTCTACAAAGTGCAGCATGATCAGCAAACAACAAGGAACACGAATCACCCATTCAATTTCATTTTCAGAACATGAAGTTTCAAGTCATACCTGAGATGGAGACCTTGAAATATTGAGCTAGAAAACCAAACAATCCGTGAAAATCACTCCTCTTACTCCTTAGATGCAAAATAAATGCATCTAAGGTCTTGAAATGGTGAGGATCTGAGGTTTCAACACAAGAGGCTTTGAAATGGCAAGCTTCCAATTCTGTGCTTTAAGCTTGAATGAGTGGATGATTCCTGATCTATATGATCCACTGATCAAGAATATGAAAGAAGTTTGTGGAGAATGTAAAGGAATCAAGAGATATGAAGCAAAATGCAAGAATGCAAGAAAGTTGAGAGTGAGAGAATGAGAGAGATTTCAGATCTGGTTTTGCCCTAATTCTCTTTGTTATGATGTAAGAAATGAGTGCTGAAAGTGTCAAAGAAAGTGCACGAAAATTGAATGAGAAAAGTGTGAATATGCATCATGTGCAGTTGGTGGAATAAGCATGCCATGCTCATGCTCTCTTGGGCCTCTCAGCATGTGTAAGTTTCATTTCCCACCCTTGATCCAAATCCATTCACTCCTGGCCCTTAGATTCAAGTGTCACACTTGTTTCATGATTTTTGCAAATTGGCATGTTTTGGAGGGAGTTTTTCAAAGTGCACGAAATTGGCCATTTCTTTGGAGAAAATTGGTCCTTATGAAATGTATTTTAAGTTTGAAACAAGTTTGGGCCTGTACCAATTCACAAAAATCAAGTTTGAGCCTTCTTGCACTTGGTGCATTTTTGGAAAGTTGAATTTTTGCCCTACCATACTAGAATTTTCGAAATCCCTAGGGGATGATCCAGGAATCCGGTGAAAAAGTACTTGTACTTTTTGAAAATGGGAGCCCTTACTCTCCAACTTTTATGTTTGACTTTGGTCCATTTGAAGAATTTTTGATCATGTTAAGGCCACTTGAAAATTAGGGTAAAACTTGCAAAATTTGGAAAACTTCAAAAACCAACTTTGTACCATTTTTGCAAAACCCCTCAAATCTTTATGATTCTTGAACTTTAGGCATTACAAACCTCTTATAACATTGTAAGGACCCCTCTTGGCCAAAAAATTTGGGTTAGACCCCCTGAAATTGCACAGTTGACTTTTCCTGGGCTCTGTTGACTTTTTCCTTCATCTGCAAGCAACTGAGGCATTGTCTGACTTCCACATGGAATTTTCTCATGAAATTTGACACATAGGATCCTCTTAAAATATAGAAGAATTGGACCACAAGAAATGGCCAAAGTTGTGAGATCTTGGTGCTTGAATCTCAAACCCTAATTTGGGTGCACTGCATAGGAGCTTTGCCTTGTCCTGAGATCTCTGATGATCATGCAATCTTCTATGCTTTTGCCAAGGGACTTGATCTTGTAAATGGAGTGTAGACTCACCATAGAACTTGTACAAACTCATTGGGACCCTTGTCATGGCTTGAAAGGCTTCAAGGAACTCCACAAATGACCAGATGCTTGATGCTAGGACATGAGGGATGTTATGCTTCATCTTTCCATGATATGATGCTGAGGAAATGATATGAGTATGATGAATATGATATGACATGATGCTTAAAATGAAGAGGGCAAATTTGGGGTGTTACAGGAGTCAGATGGCGCCAAGATCATATTCAAATATTTGATTTAAAATAAAAGAATTTCTTGTTCAATCTATGTTGAACGCGCCCCATGTGGCTCGCTGGTTTGTGTGTTAGCTTGTGATCCCAATGGTCCTAGGTTCGATTCCCCCCAGGCCACTTTGTTTTTTTTGCTTTTTTTATGTGATTTTTGCAGGTTAGTAACAAAAGGATTGCAACTCCTATGCTAACACTAGCGCGCACTTGGCCTGGTGGTGATGTTGTTGGTCCAAGATGATTGAAGCCTAGGGCCTGGGTTCGAATCCCAGCCCCAGGTATGTTTTTTTTTTTCCATTATTTTCATTATTTTGTTTTATTATTTATATTTACTTAATTAATTTCTTAAATCACCAATTTTAAAACAAATATTTATATTATTTCTTATACCAAAAATTTATATTTTTAAAATTTAAACTTTATTTTCAAAAAAACCAAATTATTTATATTTAATACATTATATGTTCATATTATTAATATTATATATATTTGGTAAATAAATTAATTATAGTTAAATTAATAATGAAAACCCTAATTTCTTTTTAATAAGACATAACCCTAATTTTTCTAACCCTAACCCTAATATTTTCTTAACTTTAGAATTTAACCTAATATTTTCATAAATCATAATTAATCATTAATCATTTATTAAATATGTATATAAATTAATATTTATTTATTATTATTAAAATACCATTTTTTTATTAAAATATTTAAAATACCTCCTAATATTAATTTATTTTGCTAATTTCTTATTTCCTCTTATTTTTATTTTCTAACCATTTATCTTCACTCTTATTATTATTATTATTTATTATTGCTTATTATTATTTATCGTTATCATATTTCTCGATTATATTGTAACTGTCCCAAAGCTTTGTAATAGTTTAGGTTTATATTTTTGCTTTATTTTTATTGTAAATATATTAACTGCGTGGTTAATAATTATAGGGTGTGTATAACATGCTTGTGATTAAAATTGACTTAGAATAATTAATTTAAAAAGATAAATATTTGAATATGAACACTCACACACGTAAGTCGATCTTGGATCGCCATCTTGCACTTTCTAGGGTTACCTCTCATGTTGCCTATTTCAAAAGGTCAAGTAAGGTGTCTTAAGCAAATTCCCTTCACAAATATCATAAAGTCCCTTCAGTTTATAAGATCAAGTCCCTTCGAGGTTGCCTACGATAAATGATCTTGTCCCTTCGAGTAAAAGATGATAAGTCCCTACGAATTGCTAAAGACACCTTGCAGTTGCCTACTTTCAAATGTCCCTTCACATGTCCCTTATCACATCCAAGGTAATGACTACCTATTCCTTAATAATAGGGATAGTCTTACCATTGAAAGAACATAAGAACAGTAAAGACTTTATATAGGGTAGGTTTCTCTTAATTAGTTGCTCACCTTTCAAAATACTCTTTACACCACACTTTTTAAACAAATTTTCAAAAAAATAAGTCTTTATATACATCCATACGAGGATCATTATAAAGCACTTAGAAAGTTTCTAATCACACACTACACCTTTCTCAAAACAATTTAAAGTGAGCTAAGTAACTAAGAGCCCATGGATAACCATAGATATAAAGGGTGCTAACACCTTCCCTTTATATAACCTACCCCCCGAACTCAAAATCTTTTTAAGGTCTTTCCTGTTCTTTTATGTCCTTTCCTTTTGGATAAAATAAAAGTCGGTGGCGACTCTTGCTATCCGCAAAATTTACTAAAAGTCAGTTCTCCCACCGTGTTACACACCATTGTCTGAAATTTTCCCCATCTTCAACAGACTCTCAATTCTCTCACCAGCTATAACTACATCAGCGAAACGGGTGGAAGAGAAAGCAGCAAGTCTGTCAATTTAAGTTCCTTGCAATGTGTTTATAAACATGTCAGCCATCTCCCTTTCAGACATAGGTGGTTGGACAACAGCGGCAAACTGTCTCCATCTTTGGGCATATTCCCTGAAGCTTTCTCTTGAAGATTAAGACATTCCTATTAGGAGGATCCTGTTGGGAGCCATATCCAAGTTGTACTGATACTGGCGTATGAAAGCTTCATCTAAGTCATTCCAGTTCCTAACAGTAGCTCTGGATAGGTGAGAATACCACTCACAGGATGCCCCGGTCAAGCTATCTTCAAAATAAAACATCCACAACTTCTCATCCATGGTATAAGCTTTTAATCTTCCCAGAAAAGATTGAAGGTGGGTACGAGGACAGGAGGTACCATTGTACTTCTCAAAGCATGGAGGCTTGAACTTGTGAGGAATCCTGACTCCTTCTACTAATCCCATATCCATCACATCAAATCCCAATGAGTTTTGGGATTCCAAGGATCTTAGCTTCTCTGCTATTTCGTCCAGACGACGGTCATAGGCTTCATCCCCAATACCAATTACTATGAACTGTTCATCCTAAGGATCTTCTTGTAGAACACGACCTCCTGTATTTCCTTGGGTATTTCCGATAACATTGACTTCAGGATTGAGGTGGGGCCCAAACTCTGGAGAATTTGTTCGCGGCTACCCGTGATCGTTGTTACTAGTACCTCTAGTGCCTGGATGATTCTCTTCTAGAGTTTTCCGCTCGACTAACTCTCTCAATCTTTCTTGGTTCTGAGCCAACCCAGTCATCACTGCCATGAACTGGTTCATCTGAGCCCTCATCTCAGTTCTCTCATTAGCCATTTGAGTTCTAACGTCAGTCAAATCTTGTTGAACTTGGTCCATCTGAACTCTCGGAAGGTTGTGTCTTGTAGGATACCTGTGGACTCTGTTGATGGGGAAAACCCTCCTACGAGCAATGTTTCCTGAAACACACAGCAATGTGAGAAAACAACAACAAAAACACCTACAAAAACACAGAGGATGAGGTTAGCATGCAATGCAGTATGTCTATTTGTCTTCAGAGGGTATCCTGGTTTTGGTTCTTTGGTTTTGACCTTCCAGAACTCTAAGAATGATGAAGATGTTGAAGAGAATTGAAGCTCAAAATAAGATCCAGGTAATACATAAACCATACATTACAAAATACCAAAATACATAGTTTATGATTACAACAAGTTCCCATGGTGGGTCAAAATATAATTAAGCCAAGAAGTACAACAAAATCACCATGGAGAAATAAAGTACAACCAAAATAAAATACAAGTACAAATAAATCAAACATCCAGCCCAAAGTCATCCTCCTTGACTTCCTTCAGGAGAGCATCCATCACTGGTCCAACTGGATGCTCTGTGATGGTCCTGATAAGAAGGTTTCTGGTTGCAATGGCACTTTCTATCTTCTGGTACTTGTCTTGGTCTTTTGATCTCTTTAACCCCACCCGGAGTTTCAACTCAGAGATTTCCTTCTGTGCTGCTAACAAGGCTTCCTGACTTTTCTTCTCATTAGCTTCCAGCTACTCTATCTTAGCCTGTGTCTTCTGATCTTCTTGCAAACGAGCTTCAGTAATCCTGATCCACCTAGCCTGACTTTCTTCCAAATAGTGCTCATCTCTAGCTTTCTGAATCTTAGCTTCTTTGCAAGCATTCTTCAATACCAATTCCCCTGCCCGGGATTTTCTGATGAAGTCCTCTTTCTTCTCTATCTTAGTCACATGCTCGATTCAGAGCTTCTCTAATCTCTCAATGTCCAGACGACCGTCATTCCTTTCCCAAAGGGTCTTCTTTAGAGCTTCAGAAAGCTAGGTATTCCTCTCTTTTAGCTTCTCAAACTCTTCCAAACTGACTGTAGCTACAGGCTCAACTGCTGATGGCCCTGGCACATCTTCCAGGGTGAATGGCATGCGGGTGATCCGTCCTATGATGCAATACCATTCAATATACTGAGCTGAAGCTATGTTGTTGCACTTCCCCAAAATGGAAGTCCCTTTAGTCTGTATGTTATCCCAAGCCCAGGCCGCTTGTCGGATGATGGCATGATTATTCTGAACAACACAATAAAGGGTCTCTGCTAAGTCCTGCTCCCGAGGTGGATGTACTAAGGCATATCCTAATTGTCTCTTGAAAAGCAAAGGATTGTAGTTGATGCAACCCTTCACTCGAATAAGAGGTACATTAGGATACTGTCCACAACTTGTAATTATGTCCCTGCCCTTGGTGTTTTGAGTACACCACCCGATGTCTTCTGAAGTAAGGGCAATAATCCTCTTAGCCCAATTCCTTGACTGATGTGGGTTTAGGAAAGCTTCCGTCTTCGGCATATGCTTCATCAACCAACTGTAGAAGAGAGGGGCACAACACCTTACTATCTTCCTCTCCATTTCTCATTCCTCTGATGAACTGAGTAGTAGAAGTCTCCCAATAAGGTGGGAACCGGGTTTTTTAGCATAAAGATGTGGATGGCATTTTTGCTTACAAACTTAGGCTCGTCTGCAAACAAAATGATACCATAAATGCTGAGAGCCAGGAGAGCACACACATTTTCCCAATTTCCTACTGCAGCTTGCTTTGTAGCCCGAGTAATCAAGAAATCCAGATGGAGGCCTGAGATTCCAGCCTTGGTGGTCATATGCTCATTAATGATAGTTGCTTCTAGATGTAGAGTCTTAGCTATGTCTTCATTCCTAGGAGCAGTCATCTCAGGATTGAAAGGAATTCCTCTTCTGATAGGGACACCCAACAACATAGAATACTCTTCCAACAGAGGGCCTATCTGAAAATTTGGGAAAGTGAAGCAACGGAGAGGAGGGTCATAAAACTGAAGGCAAGTGTGAATCATGCTCCTCTGTAATGTGTCCAAGTCCATGATCATGTCCAGGATTCCACCATAATGCTCTCTGAATAAGGGAACATGATCAGGGGTGATAAGTGCCTGTATCTGCCTGATGCATGCTAAAGGGTACTCAAAGAAGTGGTATGTGATGTTGCTCTTCCTGGTTGAATCCATACTGACAATGGGTGCTGATGAAGATAACTGAAGAAGAACGTCGAAGAAGATAGCTGAAGAAGGGTTGGAGAAGATATCTGAGCAGAAGAACGGTCAAAACCAAACCAAGAAAAAAAGGTGGATACCCTATAAAACAAATAGACAAAATGTTAAAATGATGCAATATGATGTATGCTAAATGGTATGCAAGGGTTTGTGATAAGGTGTTGGATTATCAGTTGCCTTTGGTGGGATTCTTGAGTTTTCAAAGTTTCAAATGAAGGTTTGAGAACCAGTAAACGGGTGGGGGACTCAAATAAAGAGTCAATAGTCCAGGGTTTCAAAGAACTAGTCCAAAATAGTACAACCTTAAGAACAAATTCCAGTAGTAAGGTATGATGAGGTCAAGGGTTCCTGCAAACATGTAAACAACCCAACCCACTCACTGGTATTGTTATAGGATAAGGATCCTTAGGTTCGGATCTATTATGATAAGTGTAAACACTTCTAACCCAGAGGTACAATGTTTACCTTAATCATAAAGGATCCTCCTCTAATTCACCTCAGATGTTGAAGGTCATCTAAAAAGGTCATCCAGACTTAGCAGGCTTCCCAGATAGCCCTAGCATACATGAAATCCGTAGCATAGAGTTCTCAAAAGGGAACCCATGTCTGAACCGTGTTTTCATATTCCCGTACCATACCGAAATGGAATGGGAAAGAATACAAAACCACTCTAATCATATGTGTCACTCAGGCCTTTGTGTTGGGCCTTTCTCACTGGAATACCCCTCCCACCAAAGCAAACCAGAAATCCAGCACAATGATATGATAATAATGAATAAAATGCAGAAAGCAATAAATGAAAGCGATAAAGTAAATGCTATAAATAAAGCTTCACAGGAAGCAATAAATAAAGAAAAAACATAAACACAAATAGCACATAACATCCCCAATAAACACAAACAAACAAACGCTAGGAGAAACCCACAAGAGGACAAGAAACCCTGGTTGCAAAGTCATCCCCAGAAGAGTCGCCAAGCTGTCGCTCCCAAAAAGACTTTACGTCCCCGGTGCAAACACGAACTGTCGGCGATGTTGGAGGTTGAGGTTGAATAGAGTCTCCAGCTAGGCATTTTTATCCCGAGGGAAAGGTAATGCTGCATAAACCATGAAAGAGATGGATAAGACGGTTGCGAACCAAAGAGACTGAGTAAGGGGGTTAGTTACGACATGGGAAGGTATTAGCACCCAGATCATCCGTCGTACTCGACGGGATCCACGCTTACTTGATCGTGTTTAAAAGGGGTAGTGTATGTGCTGACTGTGCATAAAAGCTAGGGTGAAAGAATGTGTGTTAGTGCAAAAGAGAGGGTAAATGCTCAGAAATGAGGCTTAGAAAGGAAAGCAGAAAGAGGGGGGAGACATAGAGACTTTTGTTCGATAACTGTTAAGTTATGCCTACGTATCCTCTCGTGTAATGAGGAAGTCAGAACATCATAGTTTGACTCAAAGAGACTGGGATGATTTTGACTGTGAACTGCTTGCTTGTCTATGCTCAAGTGTGTGACTCGTTTAGCTCGAGTGCTAACTGTCTTGCATTAGACGGAAGAAGCGAGTTCTCGTTTGTGAATGAGTATGATGAGAGAAGAATCCCGGAGGAGACGATTATTGTTTGTTTTTGTGTTTTCAGTTTTTTTATTGTTTTTGGTGTTTTGCATAGAATAATGAGCTTAAGCCTAAATCAAGGGTTGTAAACTCATTATATCCTCCCTGATTAGGGATAATGAGCCTACTTAAGTGTGAGATAAACATATTAACTCAATTACCATGATGATATATGATTAAGATCATTAACCCACTTGTGATTATTAAGATGTTTTTGGGTCTTTGTTTAGTGTTAAGTAATGAGTTTAATCTCTAATCAGGGATTAGTGAACTCATTACACCATCCTAAGAGAAGGATGATAGATGAGAACACTTAAGCTGAGGAAGATACCTCAACTTAATCCATGGTTAGGGACTAAATTCATTATATAACAAGCCTTTATTAAATGGATTTTAATTAAAGGGTGAGATTAAGAAATGAATTTTATGTTTGTAAGACCTATCTTGAGGGGGACTTGTCCATTAAACACTAGGGTTAGTCCCTCTTAACCACAAAGGAAGAGATGGAACCCTAATGTAAGGACCAAGTTACAAGATTAAGTCTTAATATTTATTAGGCGTTTTGATTAAGAGGTGTAAAAAAATTAAAGGTTTAACACTAAGGATTAAAGTTATACACTCCATCCTAAGATAAGGATGCATGCATAACCCTAATTCAAAGTCCTAAAGCTTTAAGTGTTTAGCCTCTGATTATGAGATGAGAAGCGAGACTCAAGGAGACTCAAAGGTAAATAGCTATGGGGGACTATATACAACCCTAAAGATTATCATTCTTGGATATCCTATGGTTTGTGAGGCTTAACGAGAAGATCTTCAGGAAGCCACCATGGAAGAAGAAGCAGATGAAAAGAGAAGGAGAGAAAGAAATAAGTTACTTACTTCCTGGAGAAGATAAGTAACTTAAAAGAAAGAAAGTAAGAATGAGAGAGAATAAGTGAATTAGATTCACTTCAAAGACAAGTAAATTATGCAAATGAAGAGATGAGAAGAGATGTTATGTGAAGGCAAATCCACATCCCAAACAACTTGCCATAAGCCCCTGAAATGTTAGTATGAATGCATAAGACATAAAGCAAAAGGAAATGAGATGAATAAAGATGCAAAGACCAAAAACAGAAGTGTATATGCAAGGCAAATGTGTTATGAGATGATGCAAAGTCATACATAATGCTTATGAATGATCATACAAGGATGAGATGCAAAGGAGGCATGTTAGAAGCATGAAAAACACATGGATACACATGGAATGTAATGAATGAAAAGAATACCAAATGAATGAAGAAATGATCAATCAATGTTCAAGCATGTCTTAATATGTCTAAGATGTCATACAAATGCTTGAAATTTCATGGCACGTTCATATGATTTAGATATGCAAAGATGAATGCAAATGAACATGAGAAATTAGGGTTTTATGAATGTATGAGATGCATATGACCAAAACAGAAGCATACATCATGATAAAAATTTGAAATTAAACTCAAACAAACCCTAAATATACACAAGATCACTACCCAAAGGAGAAGGTCAGAAGCTAATCCTAGGCAAAGTTATGAAATTTCTAAGTTAACTAGGGTTTTTGGATACTTCTAAGGGAAAAATGCAAATCAAATTGAAGATGCAATTCAAAATAAAGTGATAAATAACCTAGATACTAGATGCAATATGTGAAACAATTCAAAAAGAATCAAGTTCAAACTCATCATGGTTAGGCAGAAATGAATTTTTCAAGTTAGGGTTAAAAAATGTGAAATTTAAGAACCCTAATTCAAAGATAATTGTGAAAATATGATCAAACCTAAAACGAATTTGTATGGTGAGTTTGAAAATGTTTCTAAATGTCTAAGAATGCTTCATGAATTTTTTGGTGATATTTAGAAACCTAAATGTATTTTTAATTAATTAAAATCAATTAATTAATTAAATAAAACATTTAAATGTTTTAAAAATACTTTTTTAATGCAAAAATTAAAATAAAAAATGTTTTTGGGTCAAGAAAAATATTTGAAGTGAAAATGCAAAGTTTGAGATTTTTTGAAAGTCTTTTGATATTTTAAAATAAATATGGAAAAGAAATGCAAGAAAATGAAATAAAAATTAAATAAATGAGAAGTTAATTGATCTAAAGGTCCAGATTCAAAGTCTGGTTGACTGGAACGTAAATGGGTGGCTGGGATTCAATCTGTGTAATTTAAATTAATTAACCTAATTAAAACTAATTAATTAAAAGATTAGGGTTAACGATGCATCTGGGCCGTCCAACACGCGTGGGAAGCAAAGATCCAAGGGCCTACATTCAAACCTAGCTAATTAATGAGATTAGCCTTAATTACTTTCAGGCGGCCGGAGAAGAGCTTCGGTCGTCTACTCCGGCACCCCCTCCCATGAGTTCACTCAAAACGCCATAAAAACTCACCAAAAGCTCCAGAATGGATCATCAAGCAACATAGAACAAGAATCCAGCATCAAAAAACATTTATCATGCATCAAAAGGTAGAATCAAAGAAGAAAATGTTTAGGTCAAAAAATTTCAGAGCAAGCATACATGGCCATTTCTCCATCATTTTCAAAAATAATCACATCACCATGATCAGGGAGGCATACTCTTTCACATTGGAACTTAAAATAGGAGTTCTGGAAAAAACGTTCTTGGTGACTACCTGAGATGAAGCTTTGCAGTTCTGAGCTTTCTGGACCTCTCCTTGATACTAATCCACTCCACTTGATCCCCTGAGGCTTATGGAAGGCTTGAAACAAGTTTGTATGGCTTGGTTTTGAAGATTCAGTTATGCTAAGGCAGAAATCGTGTCTTTGATTAAGGAGCTTTTAGGAAAAAATAATGGATGCTTTGTGTTTTATGGATGATGGTGAGTTGAATGGTGAAGGAATATTTGTGTGTGTTCTGTTTTGTGTTGCTTGAGGCTTGTATAAACCAATAGGAGTGATCAGAAGAGTTAGTGTGGCATAATGTGATTGATATGAGCCAAGTTGCAAAAAAGTTAATAAATGTGTACTTGAAGCATGGCACGGGTCAGAGGCTGTTTAAAGGGGTGTCTGGCTTCAGCTTGCATCAAGGATGGCCCTAGGATTGGATTTTGTGAGCTGGATAGCTTGGATTGCAAGATTGCATAGGTTTTGCAAACTTCCCTCTTTGAAATTTCTTGGATCACAAGTCATGAAAACCTTAGGTCCAATGCCCAATTATAATCAAGGCAAGTTGGGTGATGTTGTTATGATGCTTAGAGGTCAATTAGAGGTCATTAGAATTCTTGAAACTTGATTTTGCAAAAATCCCTCTTTGGCATGAACTTGAAAATTATAGGATTTTTCCCAACTTTGAAAGATCATATCTTGAGTTCTAGGATGAATCAAGAGGAGTTCTTGTACTTTTTGAAAATGGGAAGATCCAATCTACAACTTTCATGTTTAAGGATTTTTCATTTGAAGCATTTTTGATCAAGAAAGAGGAGGTTGAAAATCTTTCCTAAAATGGAAAGTTTCCATTACAAGTCATGTCCAAAAAATAACAAGTTTGCAAATGGCTTGAAATTATTCAATATTGTGAACTTCTAACCACGTCTAAGATCAAATAAAGATCATAGAACCTCAAAATGATGAAAATGATCTTTTTGTTCCATTGTTGGGGGCCTCAGATGCCCTGATTCTGACTTTTCTTGCACAACAAGCTACCAGCTGAGCAGATGACTTCCACAATGAATTTCTTCATCAAATTTGGTACACATGCTCCTTATAACATATTAAGATCCTTAGAAACAATAATGACAAAAAACATTGAGGTTAAGGGCCTCAAACCAAAAACCCTAATTTTAGGTCATATGTGTAGGAAACCCTATCCATCCTGGACCTCTGTGCAATCCTTTGTGATTTTGTGACTTAAAAGACTTCTTGGAGATGTAAAATGATCATAGAACACTCATGGACCCTCTTGGCATGCTTCAAGACCATTGAGATGGCTCAGATCACTTCTTGGATTATCCAGATCACAAACCCTAGATGCATATGAAATGAACTATACAGTGAGATGATATGCTTATGCAATGCTATATGAAAAGATCACAAGCCATAGTGTGAGAAAAGGGTGAGGGAAAATTTGGGGTGTTTACATCTTAGGTGCAGGCATTTCCTGAATTGCTTTGACTTTGTCGGGATCAACCTCAATTCCTTTTCCTCTTACAATAAAACCCAACAGCTTACCAGAACGTACCCCGAATGTGCATTTGTTAGGGTTCAACCTTAACTGATACTTCCTCAAATGCTTGAACAATTTCGACAGGTTTACCAAATGGTCTTCTTCTGTGAGGGACTTGGCAATCATGCCATCTACGTAGCACTCGATTTCTTTATGGATCATATCGTGGAATAATGTTACCATAGCCCGTTGATATGTTGCACCAGCGTTCTTCAAACCAAACGACATTACTTTGTAGCAGAACGTGCCCCATGGTGTGATGAAGGTTGTCTTCTCCATGTCTTCAGGTGACATCTTGATCTGATTGTATCCAGAAAATCCGTCAATGAAGGAAAATACCGAGAACTGAGTTGTTTTGTCTACCAATACATCAATGTGAGGTAATGGGAAGTCATCTTTTGGGCTTGCTCTGTTCAGATCCCGGTAATCGACACACATCCGCACCTTTCCATCCTTCTTAGGTACGGGTACAATGTTAGCAACCCACGACGGGTAACTAGTTATAGCAAGAAAGCCAGCATCCCACTGCTTTTGTACTTCTTCTTTTATTTTCATGGCCATGTCTGGGAGAGTACGACGCAACTTCTGTTTAACTGGCAAACAATCCTCTTTCAATGGAAGCTTGTTCATGACAATATCTGTATCCAAACCCGACATATCTTGATAGGACCAAGCGAACACATCGATATATTCTCGTAGTATACTGATAAGTTGTTCTTTTACTGGAGCTTGCAGACTGGCTCCAATCTTCACCTCTTTCACATCTTCCTCGGTACCAAGATTGATAGTCTCAACCTCCTCCTGATGAGGAGCAATCACCTTTTCCTCTTGTCTCAATAACCTGGCTAGCTCTTTAGGTAAATCGTAGTCTTCTTCAACCCCTTCATCTGCTTGATTAATCGGATTGTCGAAGTCACACAAGGTCATAACAGTGTCGTTATCGGTGCAATCTGGAGGACTATTTCTGCAAGGGTTGAGATTTTGTTTATTTTAGTGATTTATTTTATCTTATTTAGAAAAAGTGAATGAAGTTATTATTGAGAAAAACATTGCCATTTATTGTTTTGTGCGAAAATAACAAAAATGAAAAGACAGTGAGTGAAAAATATTGTTTGCAAAAATATGTCCATTGTTCATTAATATTCAATTTGCACAAATACATATGGCCCTATTACAAAATGAGTCCAGACATCTTGGGCAAGATGCAGGACTTTGATGCATGCTTAAAATAGGAAATAATAATTACTCTGCAGTAGTAACCCTTATAATTTCCTGGGAAGACCAATTGAGGACTTGTCGGCCCGGGAATCTTGGACGAATCCAGCTTTCCAGGTTGTAGTCGCTCTCAGCCTCGTCTTCCAAAGTGTTGACAGCATCCGGGGTCAGCATTCCCCCACTTATGAACTTGGGAGCTTCAGCAGCCTCATCTAGAACTTGTCGGGATGATCTGTAACCCAAACCGAATTTGTCTTCTTTCATCTGAACCTTCAGCAGCTTGCCCTAGCCTTGGGCATTCCCTTCTTCCACAACCTTCCGAGCTTGTTTGTAGGAAGCAATTGAGGTGCCCATCCTTTCCTCTTGGGATGTAGCAAACACCTCAGTTGTAGCTTCGTTGACGTTCAAAGCTTCAAAACCCTGACTCATGGTTTCATGGATCTCCCCATCCATTTCTATGTACTTGTATGTAGCCAGGTGACTGACAAAGATGTCTTCTTCTCCACAGATGGTGATACTTTGGCCTTCCCACTTATTTTTTAACTTCTGGTGAAAGGTCAAAGTTACCGCGCCAGCAGCATGAATCCATGGTCGACCCAACAAACAGCTGTAGGCAGGCTGTATGTCCATCACGTAGAAGGTAGTTTTGAAAACTTGTGGGCCAATTACCACAGGAAGCTCAATCTCTCCGAGAACCGATCTCTTAGAACCATCAAAAGCTCTGACAACTAGGTTGCTCAGACGGAGTTCAAGACTATCATACTCCAGCTTGACTAAAGCTTTCTTTGGCAACACATTGAGTGATGATCCGGTATCAACAAGGACATGAGAAAGTACAACACCTTTACATTCCAAAGTGATATGCAAAGCCTTATTGAGGTTACGCCCCTCCGTAGTCAAGTTAGCATTGGTGAAACCTATTCCATGACTAGTATTGACATTTGCGACCACCGTTTCTAACTGATTGACTGTGATTTCTTCCGGCACATAAGATGCATGCAAGACCTTGAGTAGTGCATTCCGGTGAGCCTCAGAACACATGAGCAGAGATAGTATGGACATCTTGGAGGGTGTTTGGTGGAGCTAATCCACAACTTTGTAATCACTTTTCTTGATAATCCTCATGAACTCGTCCACATCCTGATCAAAGGACGTCTTCTGAGTTTCTTTTGCAGCTGGTTCTTCTGGCACCACACTTTTTCCTTTTGCTTTGGCAGCACTTTCTGCTTCGACATTAATTCTTGGAAACTGTGAAGCGAAGAGACGCCCGCTCCGAGTGAAGCCTCCGCCTCCCCCGACATTGTCAATTTGTGTTGTAGAAGTTGAAGAGTCAAGGGTAACTTTCCTTCCGTTGCGGTAAAGATCTGAGCCGTAGTGCCAAGGCATGACACTGTTGCTGTCATAGGGAATTGGCCCAGGCACCATGATGGTCACCAGAATAATTGCAGAAGAAGAAGGAATCATGATTGTTTGCGAATCGTAGTATATTGTAACAGGGGATCTGACTGATGGTGGCACAAATGCAGGAAGCTGACACACTGATGAGAGAGTGTTGTTGGGATGTTGCTGGTGAGAATGTTGCTGGAAGTTGTTGTTGTGAGATTCTGGAAAAAGGACCGTTGCTGGGTCGTAATAGATGGTAACCGTTGAGATGTCATCACTGGTGTTGGTTGTTGTTGTAGTCGATTCTGTTGGAATGACTTCTGCTGGCGTTGTAGAAGATTCTGTTGAGATAATGTTTACTGGTGCTGTAGTAGAGATTTTTGTCGTCTTTGTGGAAGACAGAATTATTGATGTGATTTGCAGGATGCCTTCTTTGATAAGACTGCTAATACCATTCTTCAGATTTGCACAACCATTGATAGAAACTTTGCAAGCTTCACAACGGGCCTCACAACCCAGAAACACTTGGAACTTCAATAGCTGAGCTTTTACTTCGGCCAGTGGTGTTTGAATAATTGCAATGTCATCAATCAGAATTGCTGGTTGGTCCTCCTCAATGGAATTGATCTTTGGCTCACCATGATTTGGTATTGGATTCCTTGTGACATTTGGTGGAGGTGCAAAATTCAAAGCTTTGGAGTCAATCAAATCTTGGACTTTCATGTGCAGGGCCCTACACTTCTCTATTGAATGACCAGGCGCATTGGAGTGAAAAGCACATATGGAGTTGACATCATAATTCCTTGGAAGATTCAGAGGATCTGGTGGAGCCAAAGTCCTCAGTTCAGTCAGGTTAAGCTTCAATAGTTGCGGGAGTAAGACTGCATAGGGCATCGGGATGGGATCGATCATCCTATTAATCTGAGAAGGCCTTTGTTGGAAAGGACGTTGTTGTTGGTTGTTGTTATTATAAGATCTTTGTTGTTGTTGAGGATACTATTGTTGCTGAGGTGCTAGAGTAGGTATGGTGACTGCAGCCACTGATCTTTGCAAGTACTGGGGTCTACCTCTACTAACATGCACTGCATTAGTCTCCCCTGTCCTTCTAGGTCTTGAGAAGGGTTTCTTTGCATTGGTGGAGCTAGCACCATTTTCAAAAATCTTACCCATCTTCAATAGGCTTTCGATTCTCTCGCCTGCTATAACCATATCAACAAAACTGGTAGAAGAGAAGGCAGCAAGTCTATCAATGTTGGTCCCTTGCAAGGTATTCATAAACATATCAACCATTTCCCTTTCAGACATAGGTGGCTGGACAGCAGCAGCGAGTGTTCTCCACCTTTGAGCATATTTGCGGAAGCTTTCTCTCGAGGACTGAGACATACCCATCAAGAGGGTCCTATTAGGTGCCATATCTAGGTTGTACTGATATTGGCGTACAAAGGCCTCAACTAAGTCTTTCCATTTCCTGACAGTAGCCCTTGATAGGTGTGAATACCACTCTCTGGATGCCCCGGTTAAACTGTCTTCAAAGTAAAACATCCACAGTTTCGCATCCATGGTATATGCTTTCAATCTTCCCAGAAAAGACTGTAAATGAATGCGAGGGCAGGAAGTTCCATTGTACCTCTCAAAACACGGGGGCTTGAATTTGTGGGGAATTCTTACCCCCTCAACTAGGCCCATGTCCATTACATCAAATCCCAAGCAGTTCTGGGATTCCAAGGATCTTAACTTTTCTGATATCTCGTCCAACCAACGGTCATAAGCTTCATCTGCCCCAACACCTAACACTGTAAACTGCTCATCTTGAGGATCTTCCTGTAGAATACGATCTCTAATATTTCTTTGGCCATGCCCAAGGATATTAGCTTCAAGATTGTTGTCAGGTCCAAAAACTACTGGAGTCGTTCGCGGCTGCTTGCGCTCGTTGTTACTAGTACCTCTAGTGCCTGCGTGGTTATCTTCTGGGGTTTTCTGCTCGACCAACTCTCTCAATATTTCCTGGGTCTGGGCCAGTCCAGTCATCACAGCCATGAATTGATTCATTTGGGTCCTCACTTCTGTCCTTACATCTGTCATTTGAGTCCTCACATCGGCCAGTTCCTGCTGTAGTTGATCCATTTGTAGACTCGGAAGGTTGTGTCGAGTTGGATATTTGTGGACTCGGTTGACGAAAAAGACCCTTCCGCGAGTAATATTTCCTGAAACAATCAACAAAGTGAGAAGACAACAACAAAACACCTGCAAAACAAAGGATATGAGGTTAGCATGCAATGCAATATGTCTATTTATCTTTAGAGGGTATCCGATTTGGTTCTTGGTTTTGACCTTCCAGACCTCTGGGAGATGAAGATGTTGAAGCAAACAAAGTCCATAAGAAAATACAAGTGGCAATGCCAAAATATAAATAGTTCATGAATTATAACCAAACAAACTCCCATGGTGAATCAAAATACAATAAAATTCAAGAATGCAACAAACAAAATCACCATGGTGAGCTAAAGTACAATCAAATAGATATAAGTAAAGAAAATCAAGCATCCAGTCCAAAAGCATCCTCCCTGACTTCCTTGAGGAGAGCATCAGTTACTGGTCCAACTTGGTGCTCTGTAATGGTTTTGATGAGAAGGTTTCTGGTTGCAATGGCATTTGTCATCTTCTGATAATTGTATTGTTCTTTGAATCTCTTTAACCCCGCCCGGAGTTTCAACTCTGAGATCTCCTTCTGAGCTGCTAGCAGTGCTTCTTGGCTTCTTTTCTCATTATACTTTAACTGCTCTATCTTGGCTTGCATCTTCTGATCTTCTTGCAAACGAGCCTCAGTTATTCTGACCCATATTTGCTGACTCTCTTCCAGATAGTGCTCAACTCTTGCCCTTTGAATCTTTGCTTCCTTACATGCATTCTTCAACACAAGTTCCCATGCTCGGGCTTTCCAAATGAAGTCTTCATTTTTCTCAATTTTGGTTACATGCTCGATGCGCAGCTTCTCTAACCTCTCAATGTCTAGGCGACCATCGTTCCTTTCCCAAAGGGTCTTCTTTAAAGCTTTGGCGGGCTGGGTATTTCTTTCCTTCAGCTTCTCAAATTCTTCCAGACTGACTGTGGCTATGGGCTCAACTGCTGATGGCCCTGGCACATCCTCCAGGGTGAATGGCATGCGAGTGATCTGTCCTCTGATGCGTGACCATTCAGTGTACTGAGCAAAGGCTATGTTGTTGCACTTCCCCAGAATAATAGTCCTTTTAGTCTGTATGTGGTCCCAATTCCAGGCTGCTTGTCGGACGGTGGCATGGTTGTCCTGAACAACATAATAAAAAGATTTTGCTAGGTCTTTCTCCCTAGGTGGATGTATCAAGGCATACCCAACTGTCTTTTGAAAAGTAAAGGATTGTAATTGATGCAACCCTTTACTCCAATAAGAGGCACATTTGGGTATTGACCACAACTGGTTACTATATCTCGACCATTGGTGTTCTGAGTACACCACCTGATATCTTCTAAAGTAAGGTCAATCATTCTCTTAGCCCAATTCCTTGTCTAATGTGGGTTTAGGAAAGCTTCCGTCTTCGGCATATGTTTTACCAACCAACTGTAGAAAAGAGGTGCACAACATCTTACTAGTCTTCCTCTCTGTTTCTCATTCCTCTGATGAACTAAGTAATAAAAATCTCCTAGCAAGGTGGGAACCAGGTTCTTTAGCATGAAGATGTGGATGGCACTCTTGCTTACAAACTTAGGCTCATCTGCAAACAAAATGATACCATTAATGCTGAGATCTAGGAGAGCACAAACAGTTTCCTAATTCCCTTTTGCAGCATGCTTTGTAGCCTGAGTATCAAGAAATCCAAATGAAGGCCTGGGATTCCAGCCTTGTAAGTCATGTGTTCATCAATGGTGGTTACTTCCAGATGTAGTGCTTTGGCTATGTCTTCATTCTTCGGAGGAGTCATTTCAGGATTGAAAGGAATTCCTCTTCGGATGGGGATATCCAACAACATGGAGTACTCCTCCAGCAACAGGCCTATCTGGAAGTCTGGGAAAGTGAAACAATGGAGGGGAGGGTCATAAAACTGCATACATGTGTGAATCATGCTCCTCTGCAATGTGTCCAAGTCCAGGATCATGTTCAGGATTCCACCATAATGCTATCTGAATAAGGGAAGATGATCAGGGGTGATAAGGGCTTGTATCTGCCTGATGCCTGCTAGAGGATACTCAAAGAAGTGGTAGGTGATGTTGCTTTTCCTGGTTAAATCCATGTTGAAGATGTGTGCTGAAGGATATAACTGAAGAGGATAACTGAAGAAGATAACTGAAGAAGATAGCTGAAGAAGATAGTTGAAGAAGTGTTGAAGCAGATAAGCTGAGCAGAAGAACAGTCAAAACCAAACCAAAGGAAGATGGATACCCTGTAAAACAAATAGACAAATGTTAAATGATGCAATATGATGTATGCTTATGATATGAAAAGGTTTGTGATCATGTGCTGGATTATTAGTTTCTCTTGGTAGGATCCTTGAGTGTTCAGAGTTTCAGATGAAGGCTTGAGAACCAGTAACCAGGTGGGGGACTCAAATAAAGGGTCAATAATCCAGGGCTTCAAAGAACTAGTCCAAAATAGAACAAATTCCAGTAGCAAGGTATGTTGAGGTTAAGGGTTCCTGCAAACCTGTAAACAACCCAACCCACTCACATGTATTGTTCTAGAACAAGGATCCTTAGGTTCAGATCTATTATGAGAAGTGTAAACACTTCTAACCCGGAGGTATAATGTTTACCTTAATCATAAAGGATCCTCCTCTAATTCACCTCAGATGCTGTAGGTCATCTAAAAAGGTCATACCGACTTAGCAGGCTTCCCAGATAGCCCTAGCACTACAGGAAATGCGTAGCACAAAGTTCTCAAAAGGAAAACCATGTCTGAACCGTGTTTTCATATTCCCGCACCAGACCGAAATGGAATGGGAAAGAATACAAAACCACTCTAATCCTATGTGTCACTCAGGCCTTTGTGTTGGACCTTTCTCACTGGAATACCCCTCCCACCAAAGCAAACCAGAAATCCAGCACAATGATATGATAATAAAAAATGAAATGCAAAAAGCAATAAATGAAAGCGAAAAAGTAAATGCAATAAATAAAGTTGTACAAGAAGCAAAAAATAAAGCAAAAACATAAACACAAATAGCACATAACACCCCCAATAAACACAAACAAACAAGCGCTAGGAGAAACCCATAAGAGAACCAGAAGCCCTGGTTGCAAAGTCCCCAGCAGAGTCGCCAAGCTGTCGCTCCCCGGATTTTAACCCGGTGCAAACGCGAATTGGTGTCGGCGATGTTGAAGGTTGAGGTTGAATAGAGTCGCCATCTAGGAATTTTTATCCCGAAGGAAAGGTAATGCAACATAAACCTAGAAAGATATGGATAAGACGGTTGCGAACCAAAGAGACTGAGTAAGGGGGTAGGTTACGACCTGGGAAGGTATTAGCACCCAGATCGTCCGTCTTACTCGACGGGATCCACACATACCTGATTGTGTTTAAAAGGGGATAGTGTATGTGTTAAACTGTGTTTAAAAGGCTAGGGAGGAATGGATGTACAGAGTGTCAGTGCAAGAAGAAAGTGAGTGCTCAAAACTGAGGCTGAGGAAAGAGAATTGGGAGGAGGAGAGGGGGGGAGACCTGGGGACTTTTGTTTGATAACTGTTAAGTTATGCCTATGTATCCTCTCGTGCATTGAGGAAGTCAGAACACCGTAGTTCGACCCAAAGAGACTTAGTGTTTTTTGTGAATTGCTTGCTTGTCTATGCTCAAGTGTGTGACTCGTCTGGCTCGAGTGCTAATTGTCTTGCATTAGACGGGAGATGTGAGTTCTCGTTTTCAGAGTGAATGTGATGAGAAAAGAATCCCGAAGGAGACGTTTATTGTTCGTTTTTGTGTTTTCAGTTTTTTATTATTTTTGGTGTTTTGCATAAGATAATGAGCTTAAGCCTTAATAAAGGGTCATAAACTCGTTATATCATCCCTGATTAGGGATAATGAGTCTACTTAAGTATGAGATGAAAAATCTCAACTTAATTACCCTAATGATGCAGGATTAATATCATTAACCTACTTGTGATTATTAAGTGTTTTGGGATTTTGTTTTGTGTTAAGTAATGAGTTTAATCTCTAATCAGGGATTAGTGAACTCATTACATCATCCTAAGAGAAGGATAATAAATGAGAACACTTAAGATGAGGAAGACTCCTCAACTTAATCCATGGTTAGGGATTAAAATCATTATATAACAAGACTTTATTAAAGTGGATTTTAATTAAAGGTGGGATTAAGAAATGGATTTTATGTTTGTAAGACTAAACCTGAGGGGGACTTGTCCATTGAACACTAGGGTTAGTCCCTCTGAACCAACAGGCAGAGATGTAACCCTAATATAAGGCCCAGGTTACAAGCTTAAGTCCTAATGATTATTAGGTGTTTTGATTAGGAGGTGTAAACAACTTAAAGGTTTAACACTAAGTATTAAAGTTATACACTCCATCCTAAGATAAGGATACATGCATAACCCTAATTCAGAGTCTTAAAACTTTAACTGTTTAGCCTTGATTATGAGATGAGAAGCAGAGACTCAAGGAGACTCAAAGGTAAAAACTAGGGGATACTATGTACAACCCTAAAGTTATCATGCTTGGATATTCCTATGTTTTGTAAGGTTTAGAGAAAGATCTTCAGATGGCCAACAAGGAAGAAGAAGCAGATGAAAAGAGAAGAGAAAGGAGAATAAGTTACTTACTTCCTGAAGAAGTTAAGTAACCTAAGAGGAAGAAAGGGAGCAAGAGAGAGCATAAGTGAGTCAAACTAACTTCAAAGACAACTAAAGATGCAAATGAAGAGATAAGAAGAGGTTATATGTGGAGGCAAATCCACATCCTAAACAACTTACCTGAAGCCCCTGAAAAGTTAGTATGAATGCATAAGATATGAAACAAAAGGAAATAAGGCAAATGAAGATGCAATGATCAAGACCAGAAGTGCAAACACAATGCAAATGTGTTATGAAATGATGCAAAGACATGTACAATGTTTATGCATGATAATACAAGAGATGGGATGCAAAGGAAGGCATGTTAGAAGCTTGAAATCACATGAATACACATAATAAGTAATGAATGCAAAACATACCAAATGGATGCAACAATGATCACCCAATGTTCATACATGTCATAAGGTATCTAAGATGACATGAAAATGCATGAGATGTCATGACAAGTTCATACGATGAAGGTATGCAAAGATGAATGCAAATGAACATGGCAAATTAGGGTTTTAAGAAAGTATGAGATGCACATGTCCACAACAGAAGGATAACACATGATAAAAATTTGAAAATGCAATCAAATGAACCCTAAACACATATAAGATCAATCCCCAAAGATGGAGGTCAGAAGCTATACCAAAGTCAAGTTATGGTTTTTCTAAGTTAGGCTAGGGTTTTGGGTACTTCTTCATGAAAAATGCCAAACAAATTGAAAATGCAATGCAAAAATGTGAGTTAAATGCCCTAGATACTACATGCAAAGTATGAAAGAATGCAAAAAGAACCATGTGCAAACTCATCTTGGTTGACCATAAATGGATTTTTGAAGTTAGGGTTATAAAAATAGGAAATTTGGAAACCCTAATTCATGGTTAATTATCAAAACATGATCAAACCCTAAAAGAAATTTGTAAGATGAGTTTGTAAATTGTTCTAAACATGTAATAATGCTTCATGATTTTTTTGGTGATTTTTAAATACCTAAAATTATTTTTAATTAATTAAAATGAATGAATTAATTAAATAATACAATTAAATGATTTAAAAATATATTTTTAATGCAAAAATAAAAAATAAAAATGTTTTTGGGTTTTTAATATTAATTAGAATGAAAGTGTAAAAAAAATCAGAATTTTTGAAAATGTTTTGCTATTTTAAATAAATAAAGGAAACAAAAATGAAATAAATAAAATAAAAATGAAAAGTAATTGAAAAGGATCGCTCAGATTGCGTGGAAACTGGATCAAAGGCTGAGATTGCAATTCAGCTTGATTGAGGGTATGAGAATCCAAAGGTCCAGGTTCAAACTTATGATATGCGTGTTATCCAATGGTCCACAATTAATCTGATTTAACTAATTAGGTTTAATTTTAATTAAACATAATTAGGGTTAATGACATATTTGGGCCGTCCATTCACTAACCTAATCAGGATCTAAGGGCTCACGTTCAATCTGGGCACCCTAACCCTAATCACTTTCAGATGACCGGAACAATGCTCCGGTCATCTTCTCCGGCTAGCCAAAACCCTATCTTCTTCCCCAAGCCACCCCAAGCCCTCTAACCTGCCCAGAAACACTCCTCATACTTCATGGAACACAAATCAATCATCAAACATCATTTATAATACATGAATCAAGCAAATCGAAATAAAAATCAAAACACGGACAAACTTTCAGAACATCACAACATACTCATTTTTCACTCATTTTCAATTCTAAACATATCATGATGATCAGGATAAATGTAAATTCAATTTATAACAAGAAAATGAAGTTCTGGAAAAAATGTTCTTGGAGGCTACTTGAACTGAAGCTCTTCAAACTTGAACTTTCAAAGCCTCCCTTGGTGCAAAATGGCTCCTCTGGTCCCCCTGAAGCTATTGAAATGCTTTGATGGAGTTTAAATGGACTATTTTATGATGTGTGGTTCTGGTTTGGCAGAAAATGGAGTTCTCGTGTGTTAAGTTGTAGGCCATGGCAATGGGTGGTATTTGTTCCTTAGATGATGTGGAGTTGATTGGTGAAAGAAAATGTGAAGTTTGATGGCTTGGTGAAGAGATTCGAAGAGATGACGTTTTGGAGGCAATTTTTGCAATCTGATGCTATGGTCCCTTTCAAGGCATGATGTTATGTGTTTTATGCTTCTTAGGGTTTCTATAAACAATGTTATTGGTCAGAAGAGTTGTTGTGGGATTGACATGACTTGAAATGCAAAAAGTCAAGATTTTGTGAACTAGAGGCATGGGCTGGGACAAAGATGTTTTGAAGGGTGGTTCTGCATCAGCTAACTTCATGGAGCACCCTTGGATCATTTGTGATGAGCTGTAATATTTGGATCATGAGATTGTATGTGTTTTGCATTTTCACAACTTTGAGAACTCTTGAGATGCAAGTCATGAAAATCCTTGGTTCTTGGCACAATTCTGGTCTAAACAAGTTGCATTATGTTTCTATGATGTGTAGAAGTGCATTAGAGGTCATGAGAAGGCTTGGAAAGCAAAATTGCACATTTCCCTCTTTCGCATGAACTTGAAAATTATGTGATTTTTGCCAACTTTGATCCATCATAACTTGAGTTCTAGGATGAATCAAGAGGAGTTCTTGTACTTTTTGAAAATGGGAAGATCCAATCTACAACTTTCTTGTTTGAAAAATTTCATTTGAAGCCTTTTTGATCAAGAAAGAGGAGGTTGAAAATCTTTCCCAAAATGGAAAGTTTACATTACATGTCATGTCTAAAAATGGAAACTTTGCAAATGGCTCAAAATTATCCAATCTTGTGAACTTATAACCATTCCCAAGATCAAATAAAGATCATAGGACCTAAAATTGATGAAGATGACCCTTTGGTACCCTTGATGGAGGCCTCAGATGCCCTGATTGTGACTTTTCTTGCACAACAAGTTACCATTTGATCAGATGACTTCCACAATGAATTTTTGCTTCAAATTTGATACACATGCTCCTTATAACATATATAGACCAATAGAATCAAGAATGGCCAAAAACTTTAAGTGTAAGGGCCTCAAACCCAAAACCCTAATTTTTGGTCATCTGTGCAGGAAACCCTAAGCCTGCCTGGGTAGCTGTGCAATCCTCTGAGATTTTGTGACTTTAAAGCAAACTTGGAGGTATAATATGATCATAGAACACTCATGGACCCTCTTGGTATGCTTCATGGCCTCTGAGATAGCTCAAACCACTTCTAAGATTCATTTGATCACAAACCCTAATTATGCAACTTATGCAGTGAAATAACTATGTAGTGTGAGATGGTATGCTTATGCAATGCAATATGAAGGATCATAAGCCAAGGTGTGAGAAAAAAGATAGGGCAAATTTGGGGTGTTTACACTAAGCTCTGGATAAGAGCCACCTGACCATTCATCTGGATTCTCATCTCTGCCATCTCAGCTTGCAGTTGTTCCAACTGATCATCCTTGTTGTCTTCAGGATTCTTATTTTTCATGTCCTTAGAGAGGAGTGCTTTCAACTCTTCTTGACCCTTGTACAAATTCATGATCACTTCTCGAAACTGAGCATTCTGAGCTTGGAGATCTTTGACAGATTGTTCGAGAGTCATTTCTGCTGAAATAAACGGCGAGAAGATGTGAAACCTGTAGTGATAACCTGTTATGCAATGATATGGTATGTAGATGCATATGCAATGTTTTCAAGGACCATATAGGATTTAAATTTGTTTAAAGAAAAACAAAAAAATAAAACTTTTATTAGTAAATGTTTAATATAAATTTCCCCTTGGTCTTACAATGAAAGGAAATAAAAATAAAGTATAAAGAAATAAATATATGGGACTTAGGTCTCCCATGGACTCTTCCTCTTTGTGTTGAGGTATGTGTTGAGATTCCACTCCTCGTGAAGTTTCTTTGTCAGCTCCAACACTTTTTCTTGGCTAGCCTTGAACTGAGTCTCAAAGGTATCTCTTTGCTCCTTCAGTTGGATCCAAGACTTCTACAGCTCCTCTAAATCAATAGGCATATCAGGATGGAGAATGGTGTAAGGAACATCCCCTTCAACCATAGGCTCCACAGTATCTGATAGGACAACAGGATATGGCATTATAAGAGTCTGAGCACGAGATCGCACCCATCCGAGGTAAGGTTCCATAGGAATGGAGTACTTTGGTTCTAGAGTCTTGCTATCAACCTTGTTCACTTTACTCCAAGCTCGTATAAACCTTTGATAATAACCTTGAAGATCGTTGTCATAGTCAAACACAATACCCTGAATAAGCATGTCGTTAGGACCATTACTCCGAGCATAACCTAACTGGCGTAGAGCTAAAGAAGGGTTATAAGTAATGCCCCCTCTTATGCCAAGGAGTGGAACATTAGGGAACTCCCCACAATGGTCAATGATAGTGACATTTTCCATAGATCGGGAACACCAGTGAATATCTGAATGAGAGAGTGACATCATCTTCTTAGACCACCTCAACCCTTGTTCATTCTTCATTACAGATCGAGAAAGGTGAGAAATAAACCACCTAGACAGTAGAGGTATGCAACACATCAGAGTTCCTCTCGCTTTCGTAGTACGAGTGTGAAGAGAGTGTAAGATATCTCCAAGTAATGTAGGCACTGGATTGTGAGTCAGAAATATGTTGATGGTGTGAACGTCTATAAAATGGTCTGGATTAGGGAACAACACTAAGCCATAGATTAATAAGGCTAAGATCTCCTCAAGAACACATGAGCTTTCTCCGTCAATACCTTAACAAGAATACCTTTAACTCCACTTCTCGTTTCTAGGACAATGTCTGATTTCTTCAAGTGTAGGGCTGCAAGAATGACTTCAGGTTTAGGCTCCTTCTCTAAGCCTATGAAGGGTCTCTGATCAAGGATAGGTATACCCAGTAGCTTGGAGAATTCCTCCATTGTAGGTACCAGCTGATAGTCAGGGAACGTGAAGCAATGATTTTTAGGATCAAAGAACAGGAATAGGACACTCATCATGTCTTCATTGAATCCTGAAGTAACCATTGTCGCTCCCGGGATTTTCAACCTAGTACAAACGCAAAAGTGGCGCGGAAAAGGTAGAATCGCCAGCTAGGCATTTTTATCCCGAAAGAATGGGAAAGTTAATGCTGCACAAACCTGAGGAAGAAGGAAAGGACAAGGTCCTGCGAACCAAAGATCTGGGTTCGGGAGTCAGTTACGACCTGGGAAGGTATTAGCACCCCAGATCGTCCGCCGTAACCGACGGGATCCACGCATGTTTGTTTTGTTTAAAAGGGTAAAAGAATAAGATGCTGCTGAATAAAACTGCTACTAGAACGGAAACTAAAATGAACAAAAATAGAACAAAAAGAAAGAATGGGGAAAATAAATAATGTTCTAGAACGGGCCCTACCCCGCTGCCTACGTACCTCATCGGGAAAATGAGGATCAGAGTCGACGTAGTTCTCCTAACTAGGCAGGAACTATTTGTTTGTGTTTTTTATGTGCTAGAACTACGTATGTCTATGCTCAGGTGTTGCAGGCTCATCTGATACGAGTGCGTTTACCATCTTGCAAATGAGACAAGTCGTCGCAAGTTCACGTTGTGAGTGAATGAGATGAGAAAGAGAAGTTCCCGCAGGATAGTCGCTTATTGTCTGTTTTTGCTTTTTATGAGAGTTTTTATGAATTTGGCACAAGGAAGTGAATTCAAACTCTTTTTCATGGAATGTGTACTTGCTACTACATTCCAAGATGGAATAATAGAACAAGCACACCAAGTAAGGAGAATTTATCCAAGACTTGTTTCCAAGGATTAGGGTCAAAGTTCACTAGCTTGTTGAACTTATTACATGTTTTTGTAGCTTTTTGAAGAAGTATCTTTTATATTTTCTTTGTGAAAATAATCTCTTGATCAGACTTGTACATCATGCTAGACAAGCCCACACTATTCCAAGATGGAATGAGTGTAAGTGCCCCATGGAATAAGGCTATACACAAGAGATTCTTTCATGCATTCATTAAGTGTTTTTGATTTTTGTTTGAAGATGAGAGAAGAGACTCAAGAGGAAAAGGTCAAAGCTAATGGGGGACTAAGACACAACCCTAAGTTATCTTATTATGTACACAAGGTGATCCTATGGTTTATGAGGTATTCTAAACCTAAGGGAAAGAAAAGCAAGTTAGAGTTCAACTTACTTCCTAAAGAAGTTAAGTTGAATCTAAAGAGAGAGGAAGGGACCTATGAACAAAGCACAAAGGTGCTAAGGCAAAAGCAAATAAATGCATAAAGGAATAAGAATGAAGTGATTACCTCATCTTCCCCCTAAAAAACAAATATTAGTATGATGGATAAAAATGAACAATCATAGCATGGCAAAACTTCCAAACTACTCACACTATCTAATGAGGATGTTAGTGAGCTCCTAAGACAAAAACCTAAGCCTAAGGCAACTTATAAGATGGTAAACTTAAAAAGTCAGTAGCTAAACTCAACTTAAGTATTCTAAAGCTATAAGAGTGAACAATTTCAAACTATGCCCTAAAAGGAAGCTAAACCCTAATAAGAGTTAAAGTAAAGTTACATGAAGAAACCTAAATGGTTTAGTATGCTAAAATTGTATAAACCCTAATGGAAAATGCAGGGGCTAACACTTAATGAAAGTATCCTACGATGGAAAATCCAGGGGCTAACACTCAACTATGCTACACATGATGCAATGTTGTTAGTTATTTCATGAACTTATGTATGATAAATGCTATGCAAAATGTTGAGGAAACGAGAGGGCAAATTTTGAGGTATTACAGCTGCCCCTATTCAATCATCTGCTAGCCTGAACGAATAATTGCAAAAGCTTTTAGATGTTCAAGGTATGGAGTGATTGAATACTCGAATAAAACCTGGAAATTTGAACTCGGTGGATAAGAGAAATGTCATCTTCCTTTTATTTATCTTTTTTGTTTTGACCTCTGAATAGGTAATGGGAATAGAACCAGGTGGAATAGGATCATTGCAATAACCTGCAATGTGACTGCTGAGCGAATCAAGCCACAAAGAGGGTGCTTGTTGGCAAAACAGGGCTTGAAAACGAGGCCATTAGCGGAATGAAACTCGACAATGTGACTACTGAGCGAATCAAGCCACAAAGAAGGTGCCTGTTGGCGAAACAGGGCTTGAAAACGAGACCATTAGCAGAATGGAACTCGACAACGTGACTATTGAGAGAATCAAGCCACAAAGAAGGCGTCTGTTGGCGAAACAGGGCTTGAAAACGAGACCATTAGCGGAATGGAACTTGACAACATGACTGCTGAGTGAATCAAGCCACAAAGAATGTGTCTGTTGGTGTAACAGGGCTTGAAAACTAGGCCATTAGCGGAATGGAACTCGACAACGTGACTGCTGAGCGAATCAAGCCACAAAAAGGGTGCATGTTGGCGAAACAGGGCTTGAAAACGAGACCATTAGCGGAATGGAACTCGGCAATATGACTACTGAGCGAATCAAGCCACAAAGAAGGTGCCTGTTGGCGAAACAGGGCTTAACACGTGACTGCTGAGCGAATCAAGCTACGAAAGGATGACAACATTGACTTGGAAAGACAAAGATGCCTGGGAAATGGTATAAGTATCTTCTGCGGGGAATACTTCAGGTTGAGAAGATGTTATGGGTCATATGTAATATACCTCAAAACTGGCCCATGCTGGCATGCATATGTTTGAATTTATGGCGCAATGCTCCATGATGATGGAAATGCTACGCTTTGGAGGATGCACATGTAATGATGATTATGCATATGCAAATGCAAAGGATCTCCTGACAAGGAGACTACAGGTATCCCAGATGGCTTGACTGGGGAAATGATTATCACCGCATTGATCTGGTTAATCCTGGTGAGGAGGAAACAACTCTGCGGGGAATTGTTTTAATGATACGCCAACTCTGGACTTTCGCCACTGCCAAAAATAAATTGGATTTTGAGATTGGAGTGCCAAGAACCTGCTGGAGATGGACCCTTCTTGCACTCTGATGGGGAAGTGAAGCCCTCCTGACTTGGCTGGGAACCAGAAGTATGGCATTGCGGAGGAAGCAACCTGCTGGGGAGGAAAGACACTATTTGCACTGCTAGGGGATTTCCCATGTATTGAAAGAAAAGTTCTGCTTGGGGAGGAAAAACATCTTTTGTCATTACTGCTGGGGAAGAACTTCAACTTCACTTCTACTGGGGCTAACAGGAGACACACAGTAAGGCACCTGTTCTTGTTCAAGTATTGTCGTTGAAATATTCTTCTTGGAAGTCTGCTTTAGCTCTGCTAGCAACGTATGTACCTGCACCTACGTAAACACAACTGATAGTGCCTGCAACATGGAGAGTTAGTTCTGGACCTGTATGCCCAAGCATATGACATGAATCACTATCCCGACGACTTAACCTTTTTAGAGTTGTATTAAATGTTTCGGTCCTCATGCATGATTTAGAAAGCATTCAAATGTTCACAACACAATATAAATCACAATTTTCTGGACGTTTTTTTGCAATCAAACAATGCTAGATGAAAAACAAAAACAAGAAGAAAATGGTCACAAGTTGACTGAAATTGAATTTTTATTGATTTAGAACGCGTCCATGAATAGGCATTACAATAGGAAGCAATTCCCTGGAAAGAGGAAATAGCCAAAAAGGAAAACAAACTATCCTATTGGCAATGTGAAAAATGGATCTCATCAAGTTTCGACCCGACTATGACTCGTATGTCTTTAAGACTGTCTGCTTGCTCTGCCCCTTGAGAAAGGTAATTGAACTGGTCTTTAACCCTTAGAATAACCTCAATTGCAGATGGATTACGAATTTTGCAGATCGCAGTAGTTCGTGTTAGTCCCTCTTTTGCGTGGATCGCCCTTTCGGGTTTTCAATCCACCGGGATACCCTTTTTTGCCTGAGCTGTCCGATGTGGCTTTTCAACTCAACGGGTGTACATTTTTCTTTCCAATATTTCCCTAATTTTTGCCCAAGTCTTTTATTCTATTTTTGACTCGCCGGGATGCCCAATTTTGCCTGGATCTTTATTCTGTTTTTATCCAGCGGGTCTTTTTACACGAAGTATTTTCTTACTGTATCTGCATTGACAGGGGAATGGAAGTCTTCTCCATCCATGGTGGTTAGCATCAAGGCTCCACCCAATAAAACCTTTTTAACCACGAATGGTCCTTCATAATTGGGTGTCTATTTTCCCATGTGATCGTTAAAAGGAGGAAGAATCCTTTTCAGCACTAGGTCACCTGGTATGTACCTTTGAGGTTGTAACTTCTTGTCGAAAGCCTGCTTCATCCGCCGCTGATACAACTGTCTGTGGCACACAACTGTTAGGCGATTCTCTTCAATGAGGCTAAGTTGATTATACCTGGACCGGATCCACTCAGCTTCATCTAGCTTAATGTCCATCATTAGCCTCAACGAGGGGATC
Organism: Lathyrus aphaca; assembly: GCA_963966055.1. Lineage (NCBI taxonomy): Eukaryota > Viridiplantae > Streptophyta > Magnoliopsida > Fabales > Fabaceae > Lathyrus > Lathyrus aphaca. The sequence continues at coordinate 502,653,818 of OZ014519.1, read as the reverse complement.
TCCACTTCGATTGGTATGACTGCCTCCATACCATATACCAATGAGAACGGGGTTGCCCTTGTAGAGGTACGCACATACGTTCGGTACCCATGTATTGCAAACGGTAGCATCTCATGGAAGTCTTTGTATGTCACAACCATCTTCTGCATGATCTTCTTGATGTTCTTGTTAGCCGCCTCGACGGTGCCATTTATCTTCGGTCGATATGGCGAAGAGTTGTGATGCTCTATTTTGAAATCTCGACACAAGTCAGGCATCATCTTGTTGTTGAGGTTAGAACCATTATCAGTAATGATTCTTTCGGGAATTCCATATCGGCAAATGATGTCTCTTTTAATAAACTGGGCTACCACTTGTTTAGTAACGTTGGCATAAGATGTCGCTTCAACCCACTTCGTGAAATAATCTATAGCAACCAGGATGAAGTAGTGACCGTTGGAAGCTGTTGGCTCGATCTTACCAATCATATCAATGCCCCACATGGCGAACGACCAAGGTGAAGACATGACACTCAAGGGATTCAGAGGTATGTGGACCTTATCAGTATAAGTCTGGCATTTATGACATTTGCGGGAATATTTACAGAAATCGGATTCCATGGTGATCCAATAATATACCGATCTAAACAATTTCTTGCCCATAGCATGTCCTCCAGTATGGGTACCGAAGGAGCCTTCATGAACCTCTTGCATCAACAGGTCTGCTTCGTGTCTATCCACGCATCTGAGCAGAACCATGTCGAAGTTTCGCTTGTATAGCACACCATCTTGATTCAAGAAGAAACCACATGCTAGTCTTCTGAGGGTCTTCTTGTCTTTACTGGATGCCCCAGTCGGGTACTCTTGAGTCTTCAAGAAGTTCTTGATATCATGGTACCAAGGTTTATTATCTTCACTATCAATTGCGAAGACATAGGAAAGTCTTTCGAGACGAGAGACCATGATTCGAGTCACGGAATTCTCTTGACAAACTTTAATCATAGATGATAAAGTTGCTAGAGCATCAACCAACTGGTTCTCATCTCGAGGAACATAATTTAGCTTGACTTTGGTGAAGAAAGTTAGCAGCCTCCTGGTATAATCCCTATAAGCAACCAAGTGAGGTTGATGAACTAACCATTTGCCATTGACTTGGTTTACCACAAGAGCAGAATCTCAGAAGATCTCGAGGTTCTTGACTCGCAAGTTGATTGCCTCTTCAACCCCCATGATGCAAGCTTCATACTCTGCCTTATTGTTAGTGCATTCGGAAGTCAAACGAGCAGCTAAAGGTGTGTGGACCCCTTCTGGTGAGATGATAACAACACCTACTCCGCTTCCGTTCATGTTCACAGCTCCGTCAAACATCAACTTCCATTTGGATTCAGGTTTTGGCCCCTCCTCCGGAAGTGGTTCTTCACAGTCTTTCAACTTGAGGAACATGATGTCCTTATCCGGGAACTCGAATTTCATGGGTTGATAATCATCAATTGACTGCTGAGCCAGGTTATCTGACAATACACTCCCTTTGATTGCTCTTTGCGAAGTGTACTGCATATCATATTTTGTTAAGATCATCTACCATCGGGCTACCCTTCCTGTTAGAGCTGGCTTCTCAAAGATATATTTCACAGGATCCATTTTAGAAATAAGGAAAGTAGTATAAGTTAGCATATATTGTCTTAGTCGGCGAGCAGCCCATGCCAAAGCGCATCAAGTTTTCTCGAGTAGTAAGTCGCATGTCTCACAATCGGTAAACTTTTTGCTAAGGTAATAAATGGCATGCTCTTTTCGACCAGACTCGTCTTGCTGACCTAACACACATCCCATTGATCCTTCAAGCAGAGTAAGATACATGATTAATGGTCTCCCTGGCACTGAAGGCATGAGAATTGGAGGTTCTAGCAAGTACTCCTTGATTCAGTCGAAGGCTTGATGACAGTCATCATTCCACTTGATAGCCTGATTCTTCCTCAGAAGCTTAAAGATGGGTTCACACGTGGCTGTTAGGTGAGGGATAAACCGTGCAATGTAGTTTAGTCTTCCTAAGAAAACACGCACTTTCTTTTCAGTCTTTGGCTCAAGCATCTCTTGGATGGCTTTTACTTTGGCTGGATCAACCTCAATTCCCCGCTCACTAACAATGAAGCCCAGCAGCTTGCTGGAGCGGACCCCAAAGGTGCATTTGTTCGGATTCAACCTCAACCTGAACTTCCGGAGTCTATCAAACAACTTTGCTAGATTGACCAAGTGCTCTTCTTCTGTTTGGTATTTTTCTATCATATCATCAACATAAACCTCAACTTCATGATGAATCATGTCGTGAAATAGCGTCACCATGCCCGTTAGTAAGTGGCTCCAGCATTTTTAAGACCAAATGGCATGACCTTATAACAGAAGGTGCCCCAAGGCGTGATGAAGGTAGTCTTTTCCATATCATCGGGAGACATCTTAATCTGGTTATAACCTGAAAACCCGTCCATGAAAGAGAACACAGAAAACTGAGCAGTATTATCAACAAGCACATCTATATGAGGAAGAGGGAAATCATCTTTAGGGCTGGCCCTGTTCAAATCACTGTAGTCTACACACATCCTAACTTTACCGTCTTTTTAGGGACCGGTACAATATTAGCAACCCATGGAGGGTAACTAGTCACAGCCAAGAAACCAACATTAAATTGCTTTTGTACTTCCTCTTTGATCTTGATTGCCATATCAGGGCGTGTGCATCTCAAGTTTTGCTTCACTGGCGGGCGGTCTTCTCTCAAAGGCAGCTTATGTACCACAATATCGGTATCTAAACCAGGCATGTCTTGGTAAGACCAGGCAAAGATATCAACATATTCTTGAAGCATGGCGATTAGACGAGTCTTGATAGATTCCTCTAACGTGACCCTGATCTTGACTTCTTTCTTGTCCTCTTCGGTACCGAGGTTTATCACTTCGATGGCCTCTTCATGCGGCTGAATCATCTTTTCCTTCTGTTTAAGCAGTCTGGCTAACTCTTCAGGTAGTTCGCAATCTTCTTCACCTTCCTCATCGACTTGGTAAATCGGATTGTCAAAGTCATACTTAGCCATATCATGGTCGTCATTGATAAGGTCCGGTGACGAGTACCTGCATGAATGATGATTCATGCAAGGCTTTAGAAGGAGTTTGAAAAAACATTGCCATCTTTTAAAACTTTTCTTTCTTTTTGAAAACAAAAGAAAAAATGAAAGACAAGGAACAACATGGATGAATGCAAAACTTCAGCTTTATTAATGATCATGTATTGTGTTAGGAACAAAAGAACCCTTATAATAAGCTACTATGCCCCGGAAAAGACATAGCGCTTGAGTACAGGAAAGACAAAAGAAAAAATCATTACTCTTCAAAGGAGGTGACTAAAATGAGCCTTTCAGATGACCAATTGCTAAGCTGAGTCTCTGGAGCACAAGGTCTGATCCACTCGTCTAAGTTACAAACACTATCAACTATGTCGTCTTGCACTGTGTTGATACTCCCATAATCCACCATTCCTGTACTCGTGAAGGTAATCGGGCCTTGACGACCTCTAGCGCTCTGTTCAGATGATGACTTCCCAGGATGATAGCCAACACCAAACATGTCCTTCTTTTCTAATACCTCCAATGGACTGCCCCAGCCTTCTCGTATTCCGGATTCCACCACCTTCAAAGCTTGCTTATAAGAGGTAATGGAAACACATTCTTTGATTATTCAGAAGAAGCTGCTGATGAGGATGCCAATTCAGTCTTCAGGGGCTCGAAAGCTTGACACGGAGTCTCAACTATCTCTCCATCCATCTCTACATAATAAAACGAAGCTAGATGACTGATAAATACATCCTCTTCTCCACAGATCGTTACAATTTTCCCTTCCCAGACGAATTTCAATTTCTGATGAAGCGTGGACGATACTGCCCCTGCTGAATGTATCCAGGGCCTCCCCAGCAAACAACTATATGCAGGTTGTATGTCCATTACATATAATGTGGCATTGAAGATCTGTGGACCTACTTTGATTGGCAAGTCCACCTCCCCAAACATTGATCTTCTCGATCCATCAAATGCTCGAACCACCAGATCATTGGGCTTCAGGATAACTCTGTCATAATCCAACTTCATTAATGCCTTCTTGGGAAGAACATTCAGGGATGATCCGGTATCCACCAATACATGAGACAACATTGCACCTTTACACTCCAAAGAAATATGCAGTGCCTGATTGTGAGCATGACCCTCAGATGTTAGATCCATGTTAGTAAAACCCAATCCATGACTGGCGTTGACACTGGAGACCACAGTTTCCAATTGGTTCACCGAGATATCCTGAGGTACATAGGCTTTGTTCAGGATGTTCAAGAGAGCTTTTTTGTGGGAGTGAGAACACATTAACAGAGACAAAATGGAGATCTTTGATGGGGTCTGTTGCAAATGGTCCATGATCTTATAATCGCTCTTTTTGATGATTCTAAAAAATTCTCCAGCTTCTTTATCAAATGTAATGTCTAGATCAGCCACTGGCATGGGCTCTGTCGCTCCCCAAATTTCCATCTTGGTACAAACGCGAAAGTGGCGCGGAAAAAGAATAGAGTCGCCAGCCAGGCATTTTTATCCCGAAGGAACGGGAATGGTAATGCTGCACAAACCAGAAGAAAGAAAAGGAAGGACACAGGTCCTGCGAACCAAAGAGACTGAGTTCGGGAGTCGGTTACGACCTGGGAAGGTATTAGCACCCAAATCGTCCGCCGTACCCGACGGGATCCACGCTTGCAAAGAAGACTGTTTCAAAGGGTGAGGGTATGAAAGTTGCTGCAAAGAAAATAAAATGAACTGGAAAAGAAATGAATAAGAAATGAAAAGGAAAAATGTAGGGAAAATAAAGATTGTGCTCGAACAGACCCTACCCCGCTGCCTACGTACCTCATCAGGATTATGAGGATCAGAGACGCCGTAATTCCCCTAACTAGGGGTAACAAGGAAATTGCTTGTGAATTAAGGCTTGAACTGCCTATGCCATTGCTCAGGTGTTGCAGACTCGGACGACGAGTGCGTAAACGTCTTGCAAAATGACAAGTAGGAGCAAGTTCGCGTATGGAGCGAATGAGATGAGAAAAGAATTCCCGAAGGAAAGACGCGTATTGTTTGTTTAAGTTTTTTATGAAGCTTTTAGGAGTGTGTCACAAGGAAGTGAACTCAAGCTCGTTTCCATGGAATGTGCACTTGTCACTACATTCCAAGATGGAATAATAGAACAAGCACACTCAAGTAAGGAGAAGATCCCCAAAACTTGAAACCAAAGATTAGGTCCTAAGCTCACTAACTTGTTGAATTATTATGTGTTTTTTGGTATTTACAGATGAGGAAGTGTTTTTTATGCTTTTCTTTTATGAAGAAGATACCTTGATCAGACTTGTGCATCACAAGGTAAACTTGTACTATCCCAAGATGGGAAGACTACAAGCATACTTCATGGGATAAGGCTATGGGTCAAGACATAACTTCAAACATTATTAATATGCTTTTTAAGAGTTATGATATGAGAAGAGAAGAAGAACCAAAAGGATCTCAAAGGCAAAATTCTAAAAGGGGGACTAAATAATCCTAAGTGTTAACATGCATGGATGTCCTAAGGGTTAGTGAGGTTTCTATCCTAATGAAGAAGGAAGAAGAAGAGAAGAAGAAGATATAAGAAGGGATGTGCAAGGCCTAAGCCCAACAACAAGAGAGTTAGCACAATAAGGAAATAAGAGAAAAGATTTGGAGATGTGGAACTCAATTCCCACACCTGACACTTACCATAGCCCCTGCAAGGTTAGTATCATGCATACAAATGAAACAAAATAAACAAGATAACATGCCAACATCACACAAACAGAAATGAAATGATATGAAAAAATGCACAATGCAAAAGCAACTCAAAAGAATGAGAGATGAAGCTTACAAGTCAAAATGATGCAACATGAACACATATGCAAACTTATGTACACTTAAGGAGGATGCAAAGCAAATATGCATAAACATGGACACAATGCACACAACCAGAACCAAAACAAGATGAAGAAGGGCTTAATAAGCCAACAAGATGAAGAGAATGGAGGTATAAGTCCAAACAAACACAAAATGGGAGTAAAAGAAGTAAGGAAGTGATGAAAGCACACTTAAGGAAAGAAAGGACTTAAAAGGAAGCAAGACACAAAAATTCCAAAGACACAAACCCTATCCTAGGACCAGGAAGGTACCCATACCCCAAAAGAACCCTAAATGAGAAGGAGAAGTTGGCACAACCCCCTTCTTGGCTTACATGAGACCTAATGAACCAAAAGAAGCAAAATGGGACAAGGTTCAAAGTAAAATTCAAATCAAATCAACCAAGCATCTAAAAATTCCACAACTCAAGTCAAGTGATATTCAAACATGGTAAATCAATGAGCCAAAAGGGTTTGAAAGAATTCAGAAGCAAACTAGGTCAAATGGAGGCTTAAACACAAGCTAGGGTCAAGAACTTCCAACACAAGTCAAAGGATCAAGACCCAAGAAATAAAATTCTAAAAATCAGGAGAAAAATCACACAAGAAGTACATTGTCTTAAGAATCCAGAGCAAAAAGAATGGGATCAAAATTCAAAATAATGAGGTCTAGGGAAATTGACAAGGCAGTGTACTCAACATGAACTTAAAAAAGAAGCTACTTGAAACAATGATTTAAATATGACACGTGGAAATGGAAAAAAAAGAAAATAAAAATATGGAAAAATAAAAGACACTTTAAATATGACTCATGATTTTTTGAGAATTTTTTAATAATGGGAACTATTTTAATAAAATAGAAACTAAAATGAAATAAAAGAAAAAATAAAATGAAAAAGAAATAAAATGGAAAGGGTTGGGAGGTGTAGGAAGTAAGGAGATACGTTGAAAATGAATTGGGCCCAATATGAGGGGGGTGCGCATAGCAATTGAAAAAGCCCAAAGGCTGCGCAGGATCATGAGACTTGTGGTGGAAATTATGGAAAATAATGGGAAAATAATGCAGCCAAAGGATGAATCAGGCACATAAGGATGAGAGCCTCGTTAAATGAGGTGGCATAATGCTGTCTTGTGAGTGGTTAGTACACGCTAACTATGGTGTACCGAGCAACACAATGAATTTAATGAAACAAAAAAGAAAACACGTGAAATGAGAGTGCCCTAGGGCTAGGTGGCGCAATCTGGACGCATGGATGAGCAGATCTAACGGTGGCTGAGTCATCTTCCCCAACGCATGAACCCTAACTCAATTCCCAGTTTCCCGTGACCGGAGCTAGGGATCCGGCACTGGAATTCATCACATAATGAACAAACAACCATGATAATACACCAAATGCTCCAGATTAACTAAATCAAACTCACTGAATCCAAATATGACATCAAAACTCCTAAAACCTAATGAATCAAAGGGATCGAAGAGAAATAACTTTGACCATCAAACTTGAAATTCACATAACTCACTCAAAAATGCACTAAAATGGAAACCAATGCTTGCAGAATACTTAGTGAAGATCAAGGATTACAAAATGTACAACTAATTTCATTTCCAGATCCAAAGAATTTGAGCCATACCTGAGGTGAAGATCTTGATTCAGTGAGATATAAGACCAAATAATGGATGCAATGCACTCCTCTTTCACCCTAGATGAAACATAAATGCATCTAAGGTCTTGAATGAAGCTGGATCTTGAGATTTGATCACACCTGCCCTGAAATGGCAAGCTTGCTAAACTTGAGAGAAAACTTGAATGAATGGTTGCTTAATGATCCTTAGCTCTCCCTGATTACAGATCCACAATTTTTTTTTGAGATTGGGTGCTTGAATGAAGAGAAATGGGAGAAAATGAAAATGTTGCATAAACTTGAGAATGAGAGAATGAGAGAGAGACGGTGCTTGCTGAAACCCTAGCTGCTTTTGTATGCTTTCACAAACCCTTGCTGAAAGAATTGGCTCACTTGCACGTGTGGATCATGAGGTTTGTGTGAATTTGCATAATTTGAAATTTGTGAGATAAGCATGCTTCACTCATGCCTTGCTTGCATTCTCAGCCCATGTGCAATGCTTTTTCAACCCTTGATCACAATCCAATCAATCCTGGCCTTTAGATCAAGCCCTCACACACTTCTCATGATTTTTGCAAATAATCCTCTTTGTATGTAACTTTCTTATTGTGCACGAAAAATGGAATTTCTTTGGAGCAAATTGATCACAATGTGATGTATTTTAACATTGAAACAAGTTTGAACAAAAACCAAGTCATGAAAACATGTTTTGAAGCTTCTTGCATTTGGTGCATTCATGGAAATGTGAATTTGCCCTAAAATACCTCAAACTTTCGAAGAGGCTAGCGGAAAAACTACAAATCCTATGAAAATGTACTTGTACTTTTTGAAAATGGGAGCCCTTAGCCTCCAACTTTCATGTTTTACTTTGGTCCATTTGAAGAATTTTTGATCATGTTAAGGCCATTTGAAAATTAGGGCAAAAGTTGCCAAATTTGGAAATTCCTTAAAACCAACTTTGTACCATTTTTGCAAAACCCTTCAAATCTCCATGATTCTTGAACTTTGATCATTCCAAACCTCTTATAACATTGTAAGGACCCCTCTTGGCCAAAAAATTTGGGTTAGACCCCTTGAAATCAGACAGTTGACTTTTTAAGGGCATAGTTGACTTTTTACCTCATCTGTAAGCAACTGAGGCATTCTCTGACTTCCACATGGAATTTTCTCATGAAAATTGAAACCTAGGATCCTCTTGACATATAAAAGACTTTGCCCAAATGAAATTGCCAAAGTTGTGAAGTTATGATGCTTGAATCTCAAACCCTAGTTTAGGTGCTTTGCCTTGTCCTGAGATCTCTGATGATCATGCAATCTTCTGAGCTTTTGCCAATGGACTTGATCTTGTAAATGGAGTGTAGACTCACCATAGGACTTGTATATAACCATTGGGACCCTTGTCATGGCTTGAAATGCTTCAAGGATCTCCACAGATGACCATATGCTTGATGTTAGGATATGAAGGATGTTATGCCTCATCTTTCCATGCTAGGATGCTGAAAATATGATATGTTCATGATGAATATGATGTGATATGATGCTTAAAAAGAAGAGCGCAAATTTGGGGTGTTACAGCTGCCCCTATTCAAACATCAGTTAATCTGAAAAGGACGGTAGCACGAGCTATCGATCATTCAAGATAAACTGTGATTGAATACCAAGAAGACCAGAAATTTGCACTCTGACGAAGAATGCAAAACAGGGAAATAAACCCAACCAAATGACGCTTTGGTGACTAAAGGGGAGAAAAAGCAGACGAGCTTCTTCCAAGTTGACACTGATATCTGAAATAAGAATGCTAAGACAGACGAGTCTTCTTCATACAATCATGTGACGCCAGGAGCTGGACATACGAGTCCTCAAACACTACAAGAACATATGACTTGAGACAGACGAGTCTCCTTCGGATATACCTGTTACGCCAGGACCGGGATGCATTTAAGTCTGTGGGATAGACATGCATAATCAAGGTAGACGAACCTTCTTCATATATTATCCATGGATATATGGTACAAGACAGGCGAGTCTTCTTTGAGCAAACCTGTTACGCCAGGTGCAGCAACAACAATATTGGTGCCTGAGACAGACGAGCCCCCTTCGGATTTACCTGTTACGCCAGGACCGGTAACCATTTTGACATTAATTCCCACTGTCAGGATTTTAAACCTCTTCAATACAGACGAGTATTGGATGGTCATCAAGATAACACAGACGAGTGTCATAAGTCAATGATACAGACGAGTATCAGACGATGATCTGAGAAACACAGACGAGCGCTTCAGGCAATGATACAGACGAGTATCAGCAACTGGTATAGACGAATACCAGAAATCCAAACACAGACGAGCATTTGAAGTAGCAACATAGAAATAATAACAGGATAATCAACAAATCCTCACATACAGATGTAAGTCTAACACAGACGAGTGCTGGGAATGATATAGACGAGTATCCAAGCAAAGCAAGCGAGCTTCAGAACACAGACGACCTCTGGGGATAAAAAGCAGGCGAGCTTCAAACAAACACAGACGAGTGCCGGAGAATGCAGACGAGCAAACATCAAAGATTATCACCCATCCAACACAGACAAGTGTTGGGAAGTTGCAGATGAGCAAATATCAAACATCAAATATCAAACACAGACGAGTGTTGGCGACTTCACTGGGGAAAAGCAGCAAATATGGATACCCATCACAGACGAGTATTGGAATTTGCAGACGGGCAACAACAGAAATCATATACCAAACACAGACGAGTGCTGGAAATTGCAGACGAGCAATATCAAAATGATAACACAAACGAGTGCTGGAGATGATACAGACGAGTATCCAACAGGTATTGGTTTCCAAACACAGACGAGTGTTGAGAATTGCAGACGAGCATCAATAATATGTCACTGCTGGGGAATACTCTGCTCAGGGATAACACAGACGAGTGCTAAGAAATGCAGACAAGCATCAATAAAGTAAGAACGCAGACGAGTGTTGGAAATTGCAGACGAGCAATAAACAAGGCTGGAGCACAGACGAGTGCTGGAGATTGCAGACGAGCAATAAACAAATGCCTGATTGGCCACAAGAGTTATAACTCTGCAGGGGAAGACAAGTCAGGAGGTCTGGACACCTAACTCTGACTGAAGTGATGAATACCTGACTGTATCATCAATTGGCCAACAAAATGACAACTTGGCTGGGTAATATTTCACTGATGGAACTGAAAATTCAAATATGAACTTTGTGGGGAAAAATCATCTTCAGACTTGGCTGGGAAAGATGTCTCAACACTGCTCTGGCTAGGGAGAACATGCTGATTCTGAACTCTGGCCATGACCCTTGCTGGGGATAGAATTCTGCTTGGGGATGTTAGGCTTTCAGATACCTGCTGGGCACTTCACTGGGGAAGAATAAATTGCTTGGGAGAATGTGACGCCATTCTGCAACCTGCAACAACAGAAAACACAAGTGTGCCCCGGGGACCTGCATGGTATGATCTGTTCATCCATCGTCACCCTGACACTCAAAGAGGGTTTACAGTGTTTCCCTGCAATGTCATTTTTCTTTTAAAATCATCACCATGTTTAAATGCAATGCTATTTTTGCCAAAAATTCAGGACATTTTGCAAACAAAAATAAACACACACAGTTTTTGACTGAATAATCTTTTTATTGAATGGCCTCTGAATAGGTAAAAATTTACATCAGGAAGCAACCACCTGGAAAGAGGTAGCCACTATAAAATTGAGAAAAGAAACTATCCTAATGGCAATGGGCACGGCATCCCAATGAGTTCCATTTCTGCTATGACCAGCATGTCTTCGAGACTCTCCATTCTGCTTTGGCTTTCTGAGGGGATGAGGGGATTGTTTCCTATCCTTCTGATATTGTCAAGTTCTACGAAATGATGATGTGGTTCAGATTACTCAGATTGCAATTGTTTGCTTATTTCCTTGTTTTGCGTGGATCGCCCTTTCGGGTTTTCAATCCACCGGGGTACCCTTTTTTGCCTGAGCTGTCCAATGTGGCTTTTCAACTCAGCGGGTGTACATTTTTTTTATTTCCCTAACTTTTTCCCGAGCTTTTTATTCTGTTTTTAGCTCGCTGGGATGCCCTTTTTTTTGCCTGGACTATAATTCTGTTTTTGTGTCCAGCGGGTCTCTTTATGCGAAGTATTGTTTAACTGCGTCCGAGTTGACAGGGGACTGGAAGTCATCTCCATCCATAGTGGTGAGCATCAGTGCTCCTCCTGAGAAGACTTTCTTCACTATGAATGGTCCTTCGTAGTTTGGGGTCCACTTGCCCCTGTGATCTGAACCTGGAGGAACGATCCTCTTCAGCACAAGCTCTCCTACTTGATACTCTCGGGTCCGTACTTGTTGGTCAAATGCACGCTTCATTCTCCTTTGATAAAGCTGACCATGATAGACAGCCGCTAATCTCTTTTCCTCAATTAGACATAGTTGATTATAACGAGCACGCACCCATTCAGCCTCATCAAGCTTTACATCCATCATCGCACGTAATGAAGGAATCTTTACTTCAACAGGCAGGACTGCTTCCATGCCATATACCAGAGAGAAGGGAGTTGCCCATGTTGACGTCCTGACTGACGTTCGGTACCCATGCAACGCAAATGGTAACATCTCATTCCAATCTTTGTAAGTGACAACCATTTTCTGCACAATCTTCTTGATATTCTTGTTTGCTGCCTCTACCGCACCATTCATCTTGGGTCGGTAAGGAGAAGAATTGTGATGCTGAATCTTGAAGTCCCGACACAACTTTGCCATCATCTTGTTGTTTAAGTTAGAACCATTGTCAGTAATGATTCTTTCGGGCACTCCGTATCTGCATATGATATCTCTTTTCAGAAATCTTGCCACCACTTGACGAGTGACGTTGGCATAAGATGTTGCTTCTACCCATTTGGTAAAGTAATCAATCGCGACCAAGATGAAACGATGACCATTTGAAGCAGTAGGCTCTATCTTCCCTATCATGTCAATGCCCCACATAGATAAGGGCCAAGGAGATGCCATGACGTTGAGCGGGCTAGGAGGAACATGCACTTTGTCTGCATATATTTGGCACTTGTGGCATTTACGAGCGAATGAACAACAGTCTGCATCCATTGTCATCCAGTAATACCCTGATCTCAGCAATTTCTTAGCCATAGCATGCCCTCCTGCATGGGTACCAAAAGATCCCTCGTGGACTTCCTGCACTAACAGGCTTGCTTCGGGTCTATCCACGCATCTGAGCAAGACCATGTCGAAGTTTATCTTGTACAGAACCCCATCAGTGTTCAAGAAGAAACTAGCAGCAAGTCACCTCAAGGTCTTCTTGTCATTGGAAGATGCCCCAGCTGGGTATTCTTGCTTTTCCAAGAATAACTTGATATCAAAATACCAAGGTTTCTCATCAGACATGGCGTCTACAGAGAAGGCATGAGCTGGAGCATCAAGCCTGGAGATATCAATTCTGGGCACATAGTTCCAACACAAGACTTTAATTGACGACGAAAGAGTGGCCAATGCGTCGGCAAACTGATTTTCATCACGTGGTATGTACTGAAGTTTAATTGTCGTGAAGAATGTCAACAGTTTTCTAGCATAATCCATGTATGGAATTAGATGCTCTTGATGCGTATACCACTTGCCGGTAACTTGGTTATTGACGAGGGCTGAATCTCCGAATATATCGAGGTTCTTAATCCGAAGATTAATTGCCTCCTCTATTCCCATTATACATGCCTCGTATTCCGCTTCATTGTTGGTGCAACCAAATGTAATTCTGGCAGCGAAGGGTAAGTGAACACCTTCGGGAGTGATAAGAAAGGCACCAACTCCACGACCATTGATATTGACTGCCCCATCAAACATCAACTTCCATTTGGATTCAGGGTCTGGCCCCTCCTCCGGAAGTGGTTCCTCGCAATCGTTTGCCTTGAGGTACATGATGTCCTCATCAGGGAAGTCAAACTTCATTGGCTGATAATCATCTTCAAGAGGTTGCTGTGCAAGGTAATCCGATAATACACTTCCCTTGATGGCTTTCTGAGAAGTATACTGGATGTCGTATTCAGTTAAAATCATCTGCTACCTAGAAACCCTTCCGGTTAACGCTGGTTTCTCAAAGATGTACTTGACAGGATCCATTTTGGAAATGAGCAGTGTGGTATGAGTCAACATGTATTGCCTCAGTCGGCGAGCAGCCCATACCAAAACGCAACACGTTTTCTCGAGCAATGAGTAACGGGATTCACAGTCGGTAAACTTTTTGCTAAGGTAATAAATAGCGTACTCTTTTCGACCAGACTCGTCATGTTGGCCTAAAACACACCCCATTGACCCTTCTAGCACGGTCAAGTACATGATTAATGGTCTTCCTTCCACTGGAGGCATTAGAATTGGAGGCTCCTACAAATATTCTTTTATTTTGTCGAAATCTCTTTGGCAGTCTTCGTTCCACCTGACCGTTTGCTCTTTTCTTAGCAACTTGAATATTGGTTCGCACGTGGCAGTTAGATGAGATATGAACCGAGAAATGTAGTTCAACCTCCCTAAAAACCCGCGCACTTCTTTTTCTGTTCTCGGTGCAGGCATATCTTGAATAGCTTTTACTTTAGCAGGATCTACCTCAATTCCTCTCTGACTAACAATGAAACCCAACAGTTTCCCGGAACGCACTCCGAAAGTGCACTTGTTTGGATTCAACCTCAGCTTGTACTTGATCAACCTATCAAACAGCTTCTTCAGGTTGACCAGATGCTCTTCTTCGTCTCGGAACTTAGCAATCATATCGTCCACATAACACTCAATCTCCTTGTGTATCATGTCGTGGAACAATGTGACCATCGCCCGTTGATAAGTTGCCCCGGCGTTCTTCAAACCAAAGGGCATGACCTTATAGCAGAATGTACCCCACGGGGTAATGAACGTTGTTTTCTCCATGTCTTCCGGCGCCATCTTAATCTGATTATATCCGGAGAAGCCATCCATGAAGGAAAATACCAAGAATTGAGCAGTATTGTCTACTAACACATCAATGTGGCAACGAAAATTCATCTTTTGGGCTCGCTCTATTCAAATCCCGCTAGTCAACGCACATCCGGACCTTGTCGTCCTTCTTTGGTACAGGTACAATGTTAGCTACCCAAGGTGGGTAACTAGTTACAACAAGGAAACCGGCATCCCATTGCTTCTGAACCTCCTCTTTGATCTTCATCGCCATGTCAGGACGGGTTCTTCTCAATTTCTGTTTCACAGGAGGACAGTCCTCTCTCAGAGGCAGCTTATGCACAACGATGTCGGTATCCAACCCTGGCATATCTTGATATGACCAAGCAAAGATATCTACATACTCTCTCAGCATACTGATCAGCTCTTTCTTGACATCGGCCTGCAGACTAGCCCCGATTTTGATCTCTTTCTTTGCATCTTCACTGCCAATGTTGATGATCTCAATTTCTTCTTGATGAGGCTGAATAACCCGTTCCTCTTGTTTCAACAATCTGACCAATTCTTCAGGGAGGTCACAATCTTCCTCAACCCCTTCATCAGCTTGGTAGACTGGGTTGTCAAAGTCATGCGTAGTCATAGCAGGAACGTTATCAATGGAATTCGGATGATCAACACTGCACAGATGATGTGCTCATTCAGAATCTGCTTATTTTGAAAAAGAGACGCTAACATAAAAACAAAAAAGGAAAAACATTGCCATTTTTATATTTTTTTGTGAAAAATCTTTAAAAACAAAGAAAGGGAACACAATTTTTCTGAAAATGTCCTTTTATTTCATAGCAAAATAAGATGCAATACAAAACATGGTGGCCCAATACAATGGATCCAAGCATCTTGGGCAGAATGCTGGATTTGACAATGCAGTATGCTAATAAAAGGAAAAAAATGAATTACTCTGAGTGCCAGGTGTTGCACCCAAAAATTTGCCCTCACCAAGAGAAGACATTGTGTACTAAGGTGTCCCAAGAGGTTCACAAGGTTCACAATTAGTCAGAAAGTTTGACAATTCCCTCAGACAATGCATCCTCCTAAGCAATGCATCCTAAACTAGGGTTTTGGACTTCATCAGGCTAAATGGACTTCTAAGACTTCAAGTGAGCTTCATAACATCCTATATGTCTTCAAGAATCCCTCAGTCAAATGATCAGATAGGCTAAAATCAGTCAAAGTAGTTAAAAAGTCAAACTGAGGTCAACTGTGGTCAAACCAAAGTCAAACTTCATGATTTTTTGCCAACATCAAGTATATGAAGTAAAATTAATCATTTTATCAAGGGTTGATCATGATTCATCAAGGATATTTCAGATCATCAAGAATTAGGAGTTTCTAAATTAGGGTTTTCATAGGAAAAGTCAACTAAACTTTGACCAGCCATAACTTTCACATGCTTCATCAAAAATTTCCCATCCAAAGCTCATTTTGAAGGAAATTGAATTCTATACAACTTTGTGTCTCACAAGCCAAGCCCAAAAATGCTTCATTTGGAAGGTATAAGCTGACATTATAGGTCATTTTAAAAGTCAACAAAAAGCCAACAACTTCCAAAGAGCATAACTTGAGAATGGTAAAAGATATGGACATGAGACCAAAGAGGTTGGTTAGAGGACTCTCTAAGCTTTCCAAAATGTCCAATAACACCTTCATAGCCTTAAAATTGAGGGATTTGTGCCTTTGCAAAGTTGGGAAATTTTTGGGAGGTATATGAAGCAAATGAAGCCTTAAAACCAAATTTTGCCAAATGGGCCTACCAAATTGCCACCCAATCTTCATGATATCCTCAAGCACGACTCAATCCAAGTATTTTCTGATTTTTATACATTATTTATAATTTATTTGGATTTTATTCATTAAAATTCATTTTAAATCAAAATAAAATATGAAAATATGAATATTTGATTGGATTCTTCTTCTAGAAGCTTTTAAATAACATTTAAGTTGATTCAAAACCATCCAAATTCGTGCTAAGGCATTATGGCATGAAAATATTTGATTTTTTTGACTAATTTGGCAAGAAGATTTCTTCACATTCAAGACATCCAAAAGCCCACAAAGTCACATGTTTTTTTTGACCTAATTTGGTTCACTATATGAAGAGGAACATAACACAAACACAGGGGACGAAAAAATCTGGAAAAAAGAGGCACTTGAAGAACACAAAAAATCTTCCAAAAAGTTGAATTTGGTTTCATAGTTGCAACTTATTTCAAACAATTTGGAAGGTTGGGATAACTTCCTTAATGAATTTCGAACATGCTCAGATCATTACATTCATCAAATGCTTCATGAATTGACTAACCCGAATGCATCTTCATGCTTGAATATTTTGTTCGTTTTCACTATTTCGTGCACTTTCAATTAATTATGACCATCTAATGATGTTTGTTTTGTGGTATAGAGTATTTATGGATGCATCAATTGAACTTTAGGTGCTTATATGAGGAGAAGCCATTGTTAGGGTTCTTGGCTTCAATTTAGGGCTTCGCGTTTTAATCAATATAAATGACTTCTAATTGCGTAAATGAATTGGTCTGGTTGTGTTGAGTACAACGGTAATTTTAATTTGAAGAAATTTTACAGGTATGGTGATCATTGAAGAAAACGTAGGAAATCCTACAAAACTAATTTCGCAGGTAATGTTGAAGCTAAAACCGCAGGAAACTTCGCAGGTCACAAGGAAGAAGATAACCTGAATGGCGCCAAATCCATGATTTGAAAAAGTCTTTATTTTTATATATTTTGATGTTTGTTATATATATCAGATGGCCCATGTGGCGTAGTGGCAATGAGCGTATGTTGGGATGTTTGAGATCAGGGTTCGATCCCAGGTTTTGACAAATATTTTTTGGTTTTTCTTGATTTTAGCATGTTTAACATATATGTACGCGTGATCATCCTACATCATACCACAAGCGTATAGCCAAGTGGTCTTTGCTGCAACTTGGTAATGGGGAGGTCCTGGGTTCAAATCCAGGCCTCCCCCATTTTTTAGAACCTGTTTTATTTTCTTTTTCTTTATATTTTCATAATTTAATTATTATATTATTATATTATATTATTTAATTATCTTATTAACTAATTAACCAATTAAATAACTCTAATTTTAACTTAAGTATATTATATCATAAAATATTTTTGTAAATAAATATTAATTATTCTTTCTAATAATTTTTATTATAGTATTAATTTTTGTTATATAATTTATAAATAAATATTTAAAACCTTAATTACTTAAAAACTCCAACTATCTTCTAAAAAATTTATAATTGTTGTCAAACCTAAAATAACTTCTCTTTTAAATTTTAATCTTGATTTATTTATTTATTATTATTATCATTATTATTATTGCTATTATTTTAGTATTATTGTTAATTTATTATTTTATTATATCTATTATTATTATAATTCATTTTATTTGATTATTATGTATCTGCTAAAGCCATGTAATATTTGTAGATTTATTTTCCGTCTTATTTTATTTTCGTAAATATTTATTGTATGGTTAGTAATTTAGGGTGTGTATAACCTATATGTGATTAAAATCAATTTAGAAAAATTAATTTAATAAGATAAATATTTGAATATGAACACGCACACACGTAAGTCGATCTTTGATCGCCATCTTGCACTTCCTAGGGTTGCCTCTCAAGTTGCTTATACAAAAGATCAAGTGGGATGTTTTAAGAAAAGTCCCTTCATAAATATCATCAAGTCCCCATAGTTTTAAAGATCAAGTCCCTTCGAGGTTGCCTACGATAAATGATCTTGTCCCTTCGAATAAAAGATGATAAGTCCCTACGAATTGCTAAAGACACCCTACAGTTGCCTATATCCAGATGACCCTACGAATGTACCTTAATCACATCCAAGGTAATGACTACCTATTCCTTAATAATAGGGATAGTCTTACCATTGAAAGAATATATAAGAACAGTAAAGATTTAACATAGGGTAGGTTCCTCTTAAGTACTTGCTCACCTTTTCAAAATACTCTCTTACACTTCACATTTCAAACAAATTTTCAAAACAAATTCTTTATATACATCCATACGAGGATCATTATAAAGTGCTTAGAAAATTTTTAATCACACACTACACTTTCTCAAAACAATTTAAAGTGAGCTAAGTAACTAAGAGCCCATGGATATAAAGGGTGCTAATACCTTCCCTTTATATATCCTACCCCCCGAACTCAAAATGTTTTTAAGGTCTTTCCTGTTCTTTTATGTCCTTTCCTTTTGGATAAAATAAAAGTCAGTGGCGACTCTTGCTATCCGCAACATTTAACTAAAGTCAGTTCTCCCACCGTGTTACAGAACTGGTGACTCTGCTGGGGAATTAATAAAAGAGGGGCACCCTTAGGAATTAGATCACTTTAAACTTGTTTGCTTTACTTTACTTGTTGGGTGCTCTTATGTGTGAAAGATCCTAACCCGGATCTAGTGTACCTTAGGTAAATGGCAATAGACCAAGGAAACTGTACGGCGTATACCGATATGGTTGATCTGGTGGCCATAGTTAGTGTGACTTCTTGGTTGGTGCTTATGTTCCTTAAGAAAGTTGAGGATAATATGAGGCTTCCATATGTTGTCAATACACTAACTAACGTTTAGAACCCTAGTCATCCCATCTTGGCCTTTAGAAAAGTAGTGAGATAACCGACTTTGGTGAAGACTGAAGTTGGTTGATACTCGATACTACGCTCATTGAGATCCTAAACTTGGAGGGTTTTGGTTGGCAAGTAAGTTGCCTAATGAACAACCACCCTTGGGAAGGATCAATGATATTGAGATCCCTTAGAACCTGGTTACTTTTGTAGGACATGATGAACCAACTAACTTCAGGGGAGGGTACTTACCTTTAAACCTCATGCAAGCCTCTAAACCTAGGGCTATTGTGTGACTTGTTTGTGTGTGCCACATGTTTGTGATTGAACATAACATCATAGCATCATCATGCATCATAAGCATAGCATTTTCACTAACCATTTCAAGGACTAAAGGATTTACCTTTGTTCTTTGTTGCAGGTCATGGCTTCTGCTCGTAGGAATACTATCCGGATTAACTTTGTAAGAATACCTTCTTTGCTTAAAGAATTGGTCTCTCAAGTTTCTGAAAACTCCCAATTCATAAAGAGGCATGGTCACCTATTGGATCTAGTCACTTCAGGGTTCAATGAAGACATGATGAGTGTCCTATTTCAGTTCTTTGATCCTAAACATCATTGTTTCACGTTCCCCGACTATCAGTTGGTTCCCACAATGGAAGAGTTATCCAAACTTCTGGGTATACCTACCCTTGATCAGAAACCCTTCACAGGCTTGAAAAAAGAGCCTAAACCTGAAGTCATTGCTGCAACCCTACATTTAAAGAAATCAGACATTGTCCTAGAAACAAGAAGTGGAGTTAAGGGTATTCTTGCCAAAGTATTGATGGAGAAAGCTCAAGTGTTCCTGAAGGCTATGAGTTATGATGCTTTTGAGGAGATCTTAGCCCTATTGATCTATGGCTTAGTGTTGTTCCCCAATCCAGACCAGTTCATAGACGTACACGCCATCAACATATTTCTGACTCATAATCCAGTTCCTACATTACTTGGAGACATCTTACACTCTCTTCATACCCGTACTACGAAGGCACGAGGAACTTTGATTTGTTGTATACCTCTATTGTCTAGGTGGTTTATTTCTCACCTTCCTCGATCAGTGATGAAAAATGAACAAGGGTTAAGGTGGTCTAAAAGGATCATGTCACTTTCTCATTCAGACATTCATTGGTGTTCTAGATCTATGGAGAATGTTACTATCATTGACCGTTGTGGGGAATTCCCCAATGTGCCACTCCTTGGCATAAAAGGGGGCATTACCTACAATCCTTCTTTAGCTCTACGTCAGTTTGGTTATGCTCGGAGCAATGGTCCTCATGACATGCTTTTTCAAGGAATTGTGTTCGACTACGACAACGATCTGCAAGGTTACCGTCAAAGGTTCATACGAGCTTGGGGTAAAGTGAACAAGGTTGACAACAAGACTCTGGAACCAAAGTACTCCATTCCTATGGAACCTTACCTCAGATGGGTGCGATCTCGTGCTCAGACTCTTATGATGCCATATCCTATTATTCTACCGGTTACTATGGAACCTGTTGCAGAAGGAGATACTCCTTATACCATCCTTCATCCAGACATGCCCACTAACCTGGAAGAATTGCAGAAATCCTGGATCCAACTGAAGGAACAAAGAAATACCTTCGAAGCTCAATTCAGGATTAGCCAAGAAAAAGTGTTGGAGCTGACCAAGCAACTTCACGAGGAGCGGAACCTAAACACATACCTCCATACAAAGAGGAAACGTCCATGGGAGACTTAAAACCCCATATTCGTACTTATTTCCCTTCATTGTAAGACCAAGGGGCAAAATAATTTTAACATTTACTAATAAAAGTTTACTTTCTGGTTGTTTAAACAAATTTAAATCCTGCGGTCCTTGAAAACATTGCATATGCATTTACATACCATGTCATTGCATCACAGGTTTCTTATGAACATGTATCTTATCTTCTCGCTGTTTATTTCAGCAGAAATGGCTCTCGAACAATCTGTCAAAGATCTTCAAGCTCAGAATGCTCAGTTTCAAGAAGTGATTCTGAATTTGTCTAAGGGGCAAGAAGAGTTGAAAGCATTCCTCTTTAAGGACATGAAGAAGAAGAATCCTGAGGACAACAAAGATGATCAGGTGAAACAACTACAAGTTGAGATAGGAGAGATGAGGATTCAGATGAATGGCCAAATGGTTCTTATCCAGAGTTTGGCCCAGGGGCAAGAAGAGCTGAGAAGCTTTGTCAATAAGCTTCGGCATAACAGAGTTGGGAATCTAATCATCAGTCAACCTCCGTTGAAACAAGCTGACTTGGCTGAAAGGAAAGTAAGGATAAGAGAAGGAAAGAGACAGGCTACTATTGACCATCCTTCAATGGAAGGAAGAAGGCCTTGTAAGGTTAATCCACTTATATACAAGGAATGTAGAAGACAGTTCATCCGGTTCAGCACACCAATGTCACAAGTTTTGCAATGCCTGTTGGAGATGAAGTTGATTTCCTTGGAAAATTCTCCTAAAAATCCTAACACCTCTTCTCCTCGCTATAATCCCAAGGCGAGGTGTATGTATCACTCCAACTGTCCTGGACATGACACTAATAACTGTTGGGCATTGAAGAATAAGATTCAAGACCTAATTGACGAAGGAATACTCGAGGTTACTCTAGAAGGCCAGGTTGAGTTCTTCTATCGTCCATTAAGCATCAATGTTTCCAGATAACTGGAGTGACGGGTTTAGAGGAAGAGGCTTTGAGAACATTTGAATTTTCATTTGTAATTTCTTTTGTTTGTTTAAACACTTACTATTATGTTAAACTTTTGTTTTCATTAATGCATTGCATATGTTTGTCTTGAATTAATCCATTCGTTTCACTATATTTTGAACTATGCTACATATTTATATTTTGTGATATTTAACTCCTGATAAAGCTATAAGCCTATAGAGGGAGGATGACGAAAACAATACCATAATATTAGGCAGTATGCTTTTGAACAGACTATGCTGACGATGTACAGGCATTATTTCAATTCCTAAACAGTGGAGATATAAGGAAGTTAATCCCTAGTCAACCATTTTGAGCCTATGAAGTAGGAGTTTTTATTCTCGCACAAATTAAAACCCGTATTCATAACCCGGGGAAGGGTAGTTACTCGGTTAACTCAAATATGCCAATTATCTGTGTTGTACACAACTAATGATGGTTCTCTGTAATCATTAAACCTGACAGTCAATATCCAGCAAAAGAAAAACCCACTAAGTCAAAACCTCTGAAGGAGAATTAGTAAAAAAATTGAGAAATTCCGCTGACTGTAATTTTGAAACAAACAGTTCAGGCAAAAAGAAGATATAACAAAGTCAAAAGAAAAAAGAGGTCACTATGAATCCTCAACAAAGAAAGATGACTGAATGTTCAAATAAAGTTTTGGTTTCTGAACCATCACAAATGTCAGTGTTACAATTCCAAACTCCTTTGAGCCTCAATGCATAAGTTAACTGTGCATAGGACTGAAGAACATCATGGAGATTGGGTTGGGTACAAATAAAATTTGAGCCTTTATCCTTTGTTTCTTAAACCGTGAACTAGGCCACGTTACAACCCTTTAAAAGTCCTAACTGAAGCATGGTTAGTTCAAAAGCGTACTGCTACAAAAAGGTATCCTGACTCCTTTAGGGCTTATTATAAAACTTGAGTTAATATCACAGTTTTCACAAAAACTGTTTTTCTAAAATAACTCTTTTTCAAAACTTCAAGACAGACATAAGCATTGCATTTTTGAATATATTTGTTTGCATATACCTGAGTGTTTGATAAACAGAGAAACTTACAGGATGAATGTTCAATAAACTAAAGTTCTTCCGATAAACAAAGTTGCTTCCTGGATCAAAGTCCATGTATACAAAGGGGCATAGTCATTATCTCCCAATCAAGGGGGCAGGCCATGATACTACCTAACTCATTTGTGGTAAGCAGGACAGGATTCAACTATGTTTAAGTAGCCAGGGGCAGATCTCCTCATCTATCTAAATTACCAAGGGTAATATTACAGAGTTCATAATTCCAGGGGTATAGTCACTGTTTCCCAATCAAGGGGGCATACCAAGTTATTGTTCAATTCATTCGGGGCAATCAGGTCCAGATTCAACAATGCTTAATAGCCAGGGGCAACTCTCCTCGTATATTTGAATTACCAAGGGTAACATTATAAAGTTCATGATGTCAGGGGCATATTATTGTGGGGCATTCTGCTTATTTCTCTTGAGGTAACTACATTCATATACTTCTATTATAGGACAATTCATCTTTAACCAAGGGGCAATGCTTTCTTTTCAAATCTAATACCCGGAGCGTATATGGTCCATCACAATTTGAAGACACGTTCCTCTCATTGTATTACCTTGATATTGGATTCTCAGCAGAAGCCATTGTGGAAATTAATTGTCTATGCCAGTAGTATCAGATGGTGTCAGTATCATGTCTTCAAATCCAACTATGAGGATTTCTGGGAAGGTATTCAGGAAAGTTAAGAATCTCAGGAGCTCTAAATCTAATTGGTTATACACTCTCAAAGTTGAGACGATTCTATTTTCGAGTTCAGCTTTACTTTTCCCTCTGTATTCATGATTACTTTTCCTCTTTTACTAAAGCGAAAAATGTTTGTTCGTTATTGTAAACACCCCAAATTTGCCCTCACCCATTCACACCATGGCTTGTGATCATTTCATATGCATAAATCCAATCATAGCATCTCATACCACATTTTTAATTCACTGCATTGGTTCAAAGTCATCTGCATCTAGGGTTTGTGATCTGAGCAATCCAAGAGCTTCTTGAGCCACTCCAAAGGTCATCAATCACTTCAAAGAGGTCCATGTATGTCCAAACATCATATTATATCCTCTCAAAGTCAAGAATGTCAAAGAATCACAAGAACTAAGAATGGCATGGAAGCAGAGCCAGGCTTGACTGCACAGATGACCTAAAATTAGGGTTTTGGTTTCAGAGGCCATAACTCCAAATTTTTTGGTCATTCTTGTTTCTATTGGTCTCCATATGGTATAGGGAGTATGCATATCAATTTTCATGAAGAAATTCCATGGGGAAGTCATCTGATCAAGAGTTGACTTTTCAAGCAAGTCAGTGCAAAATCAGGGCATCTGAGGCCCCAATGACCCAACCAAAGGGTGTTCTTCATCATTTTGATTGTGTATGATCTCTATTTGATCATAGAAGTTGTTAGAAGTTCACAAAATTGAAGAATTACAAGTCCTTTGCAAAGTTGACTTTTTGGGCAAGTTTGACTTTTAATGAAATTGTCATTTTAGGCAACTTTTTCAACCCTCAATTTTTGATTTAAAAAAGCTTCAAATGGAAAAACTTTGGCCATGAAAGTTGTAGAATGGATCATTCCCTTTTCAAAAAGTACAAGAACATGACCTAATTCATTTTGGATCAAAAGTTATGGCTTGTCAAAGTTGGCAAAAATCACAAAATTTCAAAGTTTCTACCAAAGAGCCATTTTGCAAAATGACTTGATCAAGTGTTCTAAAGCTACCAAATGGACTTCTAAACTTCACAACATGATTACATAACCTCTAAAAGTCAGATTACACCAAAGAATTATCTCATTTCATGCTTTGAAACTCAAGAATTCACAAAGGGGCCAAAACTTGTGAAATTTGCAAAACATATCATAAACTTTATGCAAGTTGCTGAATCACTTCATAAATCATTCCATGGCTCTCCCTAAACTCAGCTGAACTCAACCATGCTCCTATCCTAGCCTGCCACTTGCCCATACTTCCAAGTACAACTTACTTGACTTTTTGCAATTTGAAGCCATACCAATCCCACAGTGACACAACCACTCTCTGCCCAATCCAGACCTTACAAACACATCCCAAGGCTTCATTTTCATAACACACACAAGCCTGAAACCTCCCACATCACAGCACTCTCATTTTCCACCTCTTGTGCAAAAGCATTCGAAACTCATCACACAAGTTACAAACCTTCAAAAAAACTTCATAGAACAACTCACCATCATCCCCTGATCATTTCCCACCCTTCATCTTGCCCTAAAAACAGCCATATCAAAAACACGATTTCCTCACTCCACTGAACAGAACTTGTTCAATCTCTCAAACCAGCCTTTGCAAACTTCAAACAAGCATTGCAAGCTTCTCAGGGGGTTCATTAGAGGCGTTTTGGATCAAAGGGCCAGCCAGAAAGCTCCAAAGATCAAAGCTTCAGTTCAGGTGAGCTCAAGAACATTTTTTCCAGAAACATGTTTTTAAGTTCCTAGATGATTCTCTATGCTTCATTGATCATGCTGATATGTTTAGTTTCGAAAATGATTGAGTATTGAGTATGTATGTTGCTTCTGAAATTTTTCTGACCTAAATGCATTTTGCTTCAATTCAGCTTTGTTGTGAAAAATAAATGTGTTTTGGTTGTTGATTCTTGCTCCATGATGTTTGGGGATGGATTCTGGGCAGAGAGATTAGGCTTTAGTGAGCTAGGGAGGAAGATTGCAATTTTCAGGGAGGATTCTGGCCGGAGAAGATGACCGGAAGTCTTCTCCGGCCACCTGAAAGTGATTAGGTGTTAATTAGGGTTAGGGCACCAGGTTTGAATATTGGCCATCAGATGTTGTTTCCCGCGCGTGTATAGAGGGCCTGGATCATCTCATTAACTTTTAATTATGGATTAATAATTAATTAATCAAAATTAGGCTGGTTTGAACTTGGGCCGTCCAGATGCGCGCCCAGTCAAACATTTTAAACCCAGTTTCAATCTGAGCCTTCCATCCTGCATACTTCTCATTTAATTAGTTTTATTTTCATTTTTATTCATTTAATTTGTCCATTTAATTTAAAATAGTAAAAATCATTGAAAAATTCTGAAAATTTTTATCAAACCTTTTATTAATTTCCAGAAACCAAAAACATTTTTATTTTTATTTTTTGCATTAAAAAAATATTTTTAAATCATTTAAAAGTTTATTTTTAATTAATTAATGAGAATTAATTAATTAAAAATACTTAGGTATTTAAAAATCACCAAAAAATTCATGAAACCTTCATATTCATTTAGAAACATTGTCCAACCCTCAAACCAAATTTCTTTTTTGATCTTGATGTCTTTTGAGGATTTTTCATGGAATTAAAATCATTTCAAGGCATTATTTTGATCCAAACTTCAAAATATCATTTCTGCCTAACCATTGAGAGTTGGACTTTGATTCTTTTTGCATTGCATTTTGTTTAGCATGTAGTTTGTGAGATTAAATTGGAATGATTTGATCTTTCATTTTCAATTTGTTTGACATTTTTCTTGTTAAGGTACCCAAAAACCCTAGAAATTTTAGGAAATTCATAACTCTAATTAGGTTAAGAGTTGGAACCTCTCCTTTGGGCAGTAAGTTTGTGTAGGGTTAGGGTTCTTTGGAATGCATTTTCAATTTTTTATCTTGATGTTTGCTTCTGATTTTGGTTTTTGTTTGATGCATTGATCATAAACCCTAATTTGGGCTTCCTTTTGCATCCATCTTGCATTTGCATTCATACCTTGACTTGCCATAGCATTTTGTGAATCCATTTGATTCATGTGACATCTTAAGACATATTAGAAGCATGCTTGATCATTGCATCTTGTGTTTGCCATGTTGTATGCCATTTGCACTTCATAACTTTTCATGTATGATCATGGTTCTTAACTTGCTTCATTTGCATCCATAAGTTTGTATGATCATCCCCATGCTTTGTTTCATGTTTGCATCATCCCATAGCATCATTAACATCATGTATGTGCTTCTGGTTTTGATTTACATCATGCCATTTCATCTCATGTTGCATTGCATTGCATTTCTTTCACTAACTTTTCAGGTGGTAAGCAACTTTGAGAAGTGAATTTGCCTTCACTTCTCACAACTTCTTTTCATCTCTCTTATGCATCATTGCTGCATTTTACTTTGTGTATGAGATTGAGCTTGCTCTTTCTTTTGCTTCTTACTTTCTTTCCTCAAGTGACTTGACTTCTTGAATGAAGCAAGTTACTTTGCTTTCTCTTTGCTCCTTTCATCTGCTTCCTGGTGGTTCCATTGAAGATTTCTTTATCAAACCTCACAAACCTTAGGGACAACCAAGCATGACAATGATTAGGGTTTTGATTAGTCCCCCCACTTAGTTTTACCTTTGTGTCTCTTTGAGTCTTCTCTTCTCATCTCATAATCAGGGACTAAACCCTAAAGGCTTTAAGGCTTTGAGATTAAGCTTATGCCTGCATCCTTCTATTAGGATGGAGTGTATAACTTTAATCCTAAGTGTTAAACCCTTAATGTGTTTAAATCTCTTACTCAATTCACTTAATAATCATCAAGACATTAAGCTTGTAACTTGGGCCTTGCATTAGGGTTCTAATTCTTCCTTAATTGGTTAAGAAGGACTAACCCTAGTGTTAATGGACAAGTCCTCCTCAAGTTGTCTTACAAACCCTAAAAATCACTTCATCATCATACCATTAATTAAAATCCACTTAATCAAAGGCTTGTTATGTCATGAGTTTAATCCCTAATCATGGATTAAGTTGAGGAGCTTTCCTCAGCTTAAACACTCTCATCTATTATCCTTCTATTAGGATGGTGTAATGAGTCTGTTTAATCCTTGATTGTGGCTTAACCTCATTACTCAATGTCGCTCCCACTAAATGAAGCCGGGTCAAATAGGGTACAGACGCGAACGGTCGGCGAGAGGAACAATGAGAACACACAGCCGTGAACTCACTGGAGATGAATAGAGTCGCCAGCTAGGCATTTTTATCCCGGAGGAAAGGCAATGCTGCATAGACCTAGAAAGAGATGGATAAGACGGTTGCGAACCAGAGAGACTGAGAAAGGGGGTTGGTTACAACCTGGGAAGGTATTAGCACCCAGATTGTCCGTCGTACTCGACGGGATCCACGCTTAAAAGATTTGTGTTTAAAAGGGGTAGTGTCGGTGCAATTTGTGTATAAAATAGCTGGAAAAGAATGTACAGGTGTCAGTGTAAAAGAAGTGTAAAGTGAAGTATATAAATGAAGTGTCAGTGTAAGAACAAGAATGAAATGCTCAAGATCATGAGGCTTAAAGAATAATGCTGAAAGGAGGGGGAATATACAGAGACTTTTGTTCGATAACTGTTAAGTTATGCCTACGTATCCTCTCGTGCAATGAGGAAGTCAGAACACCGTAGTTCGACTCAAAGAGACTGAAAGGATGAATTGACTGATGAACTGCTTGCTTGTCTATGCTCAAGTGTATGACCTGTCTGGCTCAGGTGCTAACTGTCTTGCATTAGACGGAAGAGGCAAGTTCTCGTTTGTGAGTGAATGAGATGAGAAAAGAATCCCGGAGGAGACGATTATTGTTTGTTTTTGAGTTTTCAATCTTTTATTGCTTTTGAGAGTTTGTCATAAGTTAATGAGTTTAAGCCTAAACCAATGGGTTAGTAAACTCATCACATCTTCCCTCTGATTAGGGGTAATGAGAGTACCTTAAGTGTGAAGTCAGATTCTCACACTTAATCACCTTTTGATGTAGAGTTAAGATCATTAACCTACTTGTGATTATTTAGATGTTTTTGGTGTTTTTGTTTAGTGTTAAGTAATGAGGTTAAGCCATAATCAAGGATTAAACAGACTCATTACACCATCCTAATAGAAGGATAATAGATGAGCATGTTTAAGCTGAGGAAAGCTCCTCAACTTAATCCATGATTAGGGATTAAACTCATGACAAAACAAGCCTTTGATTAAGCGGATTTTATTTAATGGTATGATTATGAAGTGGATTTTATGATTTGTAAGACAACTTGAGGGGGACTTGTCCATTAACACTAGGGTTAGTCCTTCTTAACCAATTAAGGAAGAATTAGAACCCTAATGCAAGGCCCAAGTTACAAGTGTGATGTCTTGATGGTTATTAAGTGAATTGATTAAGAGAGTTAAACACATTAAGGGTTTAACACTTAGGATTAAAGTTATACACTCCATCCTAATAGAAGGATGTAGGCATAAGCTTAATCACAAAGCCTTAAAGCCTTTAGGGTTTAGTCCCTGATTATGAGATGAGAAGAGAAGACTCAAAGAAGATACTAAGGTAAAACTAAGAGGGGAGACTAATCAAAACCCTAATCATTGTCATGCTTGGTTGTTCCTAAGGTTTGTGAGGTTTGCAAGAGAAGTCTTCAATGGAACCACCAGGAAGCAGATGAAAGGATCAAGAGAAACAAAGCAACTTGCTTCATTCAAGAAGTCAAGTCACTTGAAGAAAGAAAGTAGGAAGAAGAAGAATGAGCAAGCTCAAACTCAAACACAAACAAAAATGCAGCATGGATGCAAGAGAGATGAAAAGAAAAGTTGTGAGAAGTGAAGGCAAATTCACTTCTCAAAATCACTTACCACCTGAAAGGTTAGAAAAGAAATGCAATGCAATGCAAAATGGGATGAGATGACATGATGAGAAACAAAACCAGAAGCACATACATGATGCTAATGATGCTATGAGATGCTACAAACATGAGGCAGCTGTAACACGGTGGGAGAACTGACTTTAGTTATGTTGCGGATAGCAAGAGTCGCCACCGACTTTTATTTTATCCAAAAGGAAAGGGTATAAAAGAACAGGAAAGACCTTAAGAGAATATTTTTGGGTCCGGGGGGTAGGTTATGCAAAGGGAAGGTGTTAGCACCCTTTACATCCATGGTTATCCATGGGCTCTTAGTTACTTAGCTCACTTTAAATTGTTTTTTGAAAGTGTAGTGTGTGAATAGAAAAATTTTCAGAATAGTTGATAATGATCCATGTACGGATGCGTAAAAACTTGTTTTTGAAAATTTGTTTGAAATTTGTTAAGTGTGAAAAGTTTTTGAAGTGAGCAAGTACATAAGAGGAACCTACCCTAAAGTTTTAAGTCTTTTTCGTTCTTTATCCTTTAATTGGTAAGACTACCCCTACTATTAAGGAGTAGGTAGTCATTACCTTGGATGTAAGGGACATGAGAGGGACATCTGTTTATGAAGGCAACTGTGGGGTGTATTAAGCATATAGGAGGGACTATCATCATTATTCGAAGGGACTTGATTCGTAAAGGCAACCATGAGGGACTTGATGATTTTTCTTTTTAAAGGGACTTGCTTTATACACCCCACTTGACCTTATGATTTAGGCAACTTGAGGGATAACCTTAGAAAGTGAGACGGCGATTAAAAATCGACTTACGTGTGTGAGTGTTCAATATTATTTATCTTGTAATTAAAAGTGATCTAAATTAATTTTAAGAGAATACATGTTTACATTCCCTAAATTACTAACCATAGCAAAAATAATTAAATAATTACATAATTTACATCCAGGAGCATTTACATAATAATAATAAACAAATTAAAATAAATAGCAAAAATAAATAATAAGCAAATTAAAAAAATATATAAGCAAAATACTAAGCAATAAATAAATAAATATGGGTTAGTAATAAATAATAATAAAATAGGGTTAGTAAAAAAATATTAAAAATAAATAAAATTGATGAAATAATAACAAAGTTAGAGAAATAATAATAAGAAATATAAGATAATAATAATATAGTTAGCAACACTAATTAAAATAAATACAATTAAATAAGAAATATTATAATAACATAATTAGAATAATAAACAAAAAAATGGATTTTAATATATAACATTTAATAAGAATTAATTAAAAAATTTTCAAACATAATGTAATTGTAAATTTTAATTATTACAAATTTAATCACTTTTTTAAACATATATTAACATTTATTAAAAAAAATATTTATACATTATAAGGAGAAAATAAGTTTTAAATATTATATTCACAAAATTAATTCATATTTATAAAATTTAATTGTATTAGTGATTATATTTACAAATTATTTTATACATATACACAATATAATTATTATAATTTAAATTGTTTCTAAACATATATTAAAAGAAAAATAATTTGGATTATTTACAAAAAATTATGCTAAATATATATATATATATTACAATTATGTAAAGAATTAGAAAATAAGATTAGGGTTTTTTAATAAGTACTTAAAAAAAAAAATAATAAATTAGGTTTTTATTTTAGAAAATATTTTTAGGGTTTGTTTATATACAAAATTATTTTTAACTAATATATACATATATATTATAATTACATAAAATAATAAAATAAATTTTTGAACTAAAAAAAAATAGAAAGTTTAGAATTTTAGAGAATAAAAATGTTATTTTAAATTTTTAATATATGTATGATTTATTTTTTATTAAGAATATAAAACAAATAAATTAATTAATTAAAGAAAATAGAAGAATTGCAAAAAAAGAGAGAAACTTACCTGGCTGGGATTTGATCCCATGACATCACACTTGCCGGCAACAACAATAACCACCAGGCTAGCCCATACGCAGGCAACAATGAAGGGAGAAGAGTTTGTTTTGTGCTTTGCCTGAAAAATCCAGAAAAATAGAGAAACAAAAAGGCCTGGGGTGGGATTTGAACCCAGGACCTCTTGATCATTCACGCGCATGCTTTACCACCTGGCTGGGAGAGCCTACCTGATGATTAAACAACTATGAATAATAATATATTAAAAACGCATCTTAAATGAAAAATATCAAAAAAAACTTGCTGGAGGCAAGATTCGAACTCATGCCCTCAGGTACCATATGCGTTCTCCCTACCACTGGGCCAAGCAGCCTATTGTGAAACAAAACCAAAACTGATTCATAAAATATTATATTTGATTTTCAAATTCTGGAAAACGCGCCAAGCTTCTCCTTCTTCTACCTCCTGCCCTGCGAAAATACTTGTGAAAATACCTACAAATTTTCCTGCGAAAAAACCATTCCCAGCAAAACCTACAAACATCAATGGCCAACAAAATCATACAGTTTCACAAAATCAAGCACAGCAACATGATCCTGGCATTCACACGATTCATTCCATGTTTTTAGAATCAATTTATATTCACTAAATCGAAAATCCCTAAACCTAGGTTCAAACCCTAATAATGGCATCTCATGAATTAGGTACGGGTTCTTTGATTTTCCTGTCCAGAAACGATCTACACAACATTATAAACAACATTAGGCAAGCAAAATCCATTTAAATGCAGTGAATTGATGTAATCGAAAATTTTTTTGTCAAGCATAAACAAGCTTCGGGTTCCTCATTATGGCATGCTTTGGATGCTTATGAATGTTGGTTTAGCTTCAGGGATGATCAAGGAACATCTCTATGTCTTTAGTTTACCTTGAACCCTCCTGTATGAGTGAATCCGAATTGGTGTTTTAGCTTGAATTTTGAGGTTTTGAAACTTACCTTTTGATGCTGGAAAATCGTCAATGAGGCTAGGGTTGTGTTTAGTATATATATGTGAATCATTCTAGGTCAAAAAATTGATTAACTATGTGGAAGATTTGATACTTGAAGATTGAAAAAGATGGTGTCATGAAATTCAAATATTGGCTCATGAATGCTTGCTATTTTTGGATAAATCACATGATTCCTTTCTCTTTCAACTTCAATCAACATTGATGAGATTCTAGAAGCTCAATCTTCACCCAAAAATAGATTTTCATATTTTATACTTATTTAAAATGATTTTTATGAATTAAATCAATAATAAATAAAAATAAAATAATAAAAATTCTGAATTTTGGTCAATTGGGTCGTGCATGATGATATGGCATGGATTGGATCACAACTTGGGCAGCCCATTTGGAAAGAAGTGGTTTTAAGCCTCCATTTTCAACATAAACCATCACAAACTTTCCCAACTTTGCAAGGGCATATCTCCCTCAATTTTAAAGGTATGAGGGTGTTCTTGGACATTTTGGAAAGCTTGAAGAGTCCTCTAAACAACCCCATTGGTTTCAGGTCCATATCATTTACCAATCTCAAGTTATGCCCTTTTGAAGTTGTTGACTTTTTGTTGACTTTTGAAATGACCTATAATGTCTTAGCTCATATCTTCCAAATGAAGCATTTTTGGGCTTAACTTGCAACATCAAAGTTGTAGAGAATTCAATTTCCTTCAAAATGAGCTTTGGATGGAGACTTGGTGATGAAGTATGTGAAAGTTATGGCTGGTCAAAGTTCAGTTGACTTTTACTGAGGAAACCCTAATTTAGAAACTCCTGATTATTGATGATCTGGAATCTCCTTGATGAATCATGATCAACCCTTGATAAAATGATGAATTTTACTTCATATACTTGATGTTGGCAAAAAATCATGAAGTTTGACTTTGGTTTGACCACAGTTGACCTCAGTTTGACTTTCTAACTGCTTTGACTGATTTTGACTTATCTGATCATCTGACTGAGCAAACTTCTGAGAAAAGTCTTGAAACTTTTCATGGGGGTTCTTATACACATATAAGATGTTATGAAGCTCTTTTGAGGTATTGGAAGTCCATTTAGCCTGATTAAAGTCAAAACCCTAGTTTTGGATGCACTGCTTAGGAGGTGCATTGTCTGAGGGAATTATCAACTCTTCTGACCAATTGTGAACTTTGTGAACCATCATAAAATGTCTTGTGGACCTCATGGGAGGTATTGTGAAGCTTTTGAACCTTGTGAACCTCATGAAGTGGCTTTGTAGACCTCATGAACCTCAGGAAAGCTTTGTAATCATTGTGAATCTTGTGAACCTTGTGAACCTTCAAGAAGTGACTTGTAGACTTCATGAACTTCATGAAAGGTCTTGAAGATGTTGAGAAGCTTGTGAACCTTGTGAACCTTCATAAAGTAACTTGTAGACTTTATGAACCTCATGAAAGGTGTTGAAAGCATTATGGAACTTGTGAACCTTGTGAACCTTCAAGAAGTAACTTATGGACTTCATGAACCTCATGAAAGGTCTTGTAAATGTTGAGAAGCTTGTGAACCTTGTGAACCTTCAAGAAGTGACTTGTAGACTTCATGAACCTCATGAAAGGTTATATAAGCATTGAGAAACTTGTGAACCTTGTGAACCTTCTTAGCACACAAAGTCTTGTATTGTGAGGGCAAATTTTGGGGTGCAACAGCTGCCCCTGTTCAATTTTCTGAAACCTGAGGGGTTAGATTGGTATATTTGCCAGTCGTGACCTGGAAGGTTGAAGGGGATTGAACACAAAAGCCCAAAAATTTGCACTCACCAGTGCATTAGAGTGATATGATTGAGTGGGCTTAAAGATGCCACTAGGGGAAAGTTCTTCAGATATATTTCTTGGAAGATAAAGCAGTCCAAAATATGGAGGTATAGTGAAAGCTGTTAGGAGTCTGGAGCAGTCCTGAGGTATTGATGATATGCTTTCAGGAGACTGGAGTAATCCTGATGTAACAGCATGTCTTCAGGGGGGGGGTGAAAAGCTATCAGGAGGCTGGAGCTGTCCTGAGGTAACAATATACTTTCAAGAGGGTAGAGCAATCTTGAGAGATTGATGATATGCTTTCAGGAGACTGGAGTAATCCTGATGTAACAGCATGTCTTCAGGAGGATAGAGCAATCAATAATGATAACCCTAAAGCAGTCTTGAAGTAATAATATGATTTCAGGAGGATAGAGCAATCAATAGCTCTAAAGCAGTCTTGAAGTAATAATATGATTTCAGGAGGATAGAGCAATCAATAGCTCTAAAGCAGTCTTGAAGTAATAATATGATTTCAGGAGGATAGAGCAATCAATAGCTCTAAAGCAGTCTTGAAGTAATAATATGATTTCAGGAGGATAGAGCAATCAATAGCTCTAAAGCAGTCTTGAAACAATGAGAAGTTGCCAGGAGGATGAAGCAACCCTGAAATAATAGTATGATATGCTTTCAGTAGACTGGAGTAATCCTGATGTAACAGCATGTCTTCAGGAGGATAGAGCAATCCTGATGATCATTTGTTGGATAATTAACCTGAAAACAAGGTAGCATTCTGTATGATAGTGTTAGTTTATGCATTATGTATGCATGTATAATATGATGCACTTAGGTAATGTACTATGTATCTATGGATATGTATGTTATGGTATGATGTAAATGATGTATGTATGATATGATACTGCCGGAAACGTCTGGATATCTTCGTATAACAACTGTTGGCCAGGGAAAATAAATCCCGATTTATTGTTGAAGAATATATTATACATAACCTTCCGTCTGCTGGGGATAACAGGGTATAGATAACCTCCCGTCTGCTGGGGATAGTAAGGTATATATCACCTCCCGGATGCTGGGGATGACAGGGTATAGATAACCTCCCGTCTGCTGGGGATAGTAAGGTATATATCACCTCCCGGATGCTGGGGATAATAAGGTATATATAACCTTCGTCTTCGTTTGATGGTAGGGTAAATATAACTTCCCGTCTTCGTTCGTCGTACCCTTATTGGAAAGTAAATTCCCGAATATCCGTATGAGGATAAAAGAGATGGATATAAATTCCAGGGGAGATAAGACTTTATGAAGATGGATTTGTACTACTGAGGGTTTGTAACTGTCTTGTAAAGGCGAACCGGTGAAGCTTCGTCGAAATCCTTCCCTCATTCGTCCTTAGTAAATACTATTACTGCATTTTCATGCATTTCTGGTAAACATCAATCATATTAAGCATTCATGCATTTTTGGTAAACATTAATCATACTCAAAAGCATACATACATTCAAACACAACCAATGGACGTTTCGCTTATGTAAATAGGGTAAAAGTAAATCTGGATTCAAAAGATGGAATTTATTTATATCAAAAAGTGACCCATACACGGGTAAGTTTGTACAAGGAGACATAAACCCTAGTAAGAGGATTTTGTCGTAAAGTTTTTTTTTTTTACAAAACAAGGAAAATCAGCTATGTGGGAAACAATCCTATTGAGTTTCAATTCTACTATTGTCATTCAAGTATCTCATCTTCTTGTTGTTGAGACGGAAACGATTGGATTGAGCTTTATCTGTTCGAGCTTGAGTAAGTAGTACAGCTGGTTGCAGTTTCATGGGTGATCCAAACGAGACATAGTCATACGCTTTAATCCCTAATTTTTGCCTGAATTGCCCTTTCAGGTTTTCAATCCACCGGGATACCCTTTTTTGCCCAAGCCGCCTTTTCAGGTTTTCGACTTGCCGGGTGTACATCTTTTCATATATATCCCTAATTTTTGCCCAAACCCTTTTGGTTTGCCGGGATGCCCTTATTTTTGCCTAGGCCTGTCAACCTAGCGGGTCTCTTTTTATGCGTAGTATTTTTTAACTATGTCTGCGTTTACAGGCTGTGGGAAGTCTTCACCATCCATTGTAGTCAGTATCATGGCACCTCCTGAGAACATTGTTTTGACTACAAATGGTCCTTCATATGTTGGAGTCCATTTGCCCCTAGGATCACCCTGTGGTAATATGATGCGCTTGATTACCAAGTCACCAGCCTGATATACCTTTGGCTTAACCTTCTTGTTAAAAGCTTTGATCATTCGTTTTTGGTACATCTGGCCATGACAAACTGCTGCTAACCTTTTCTCATCAATCAAATTTATCTGGTCAAGTCGAGTCTGAATCCACTCATCTTCATCCAAACCTGCATCCTTCATAATTCTCAAGGAGGGAATCTGAACTTCAATGGGCAGAACTGCTTCCATACCATAGACTAAGGAGAATGGGGTTGCCCCTGTTGAAGTACGTATTGTAGTACGATAACCATGAAGAGCAAATGGTAACATCTCATGCCAATCCTTGTAAGTAACAGTCATCTTCTGTACAATCTTCTTAATGTTCTTATTAGCAGCTTCAACTGCCTCATTCATCTTTGGACGATACGGAGAAGAGTTGTGATGCTTAATCTTGAACTGCGTGCAGAGATCAGTAATCATAGTGTTGTTCAGATTAGAGCCATTGTCAGTGATAATCCTTTCAGGGATGCCATACCTACATATGAGATTATTCTTAATGAACCGAGCCACAACATTCTTAGTAACAGATGCAAATGAAGCTGCCTCCACCCACTTTGTGAAGTAATCAATAGCAACCAAGATGAAACGATGCCCATTAGAAGCAGTAGGCTTGATCTCACCAATCATATCAATGCCCCACATGGCAAAGGGCCAAGGAGCAGTCAACACATTCAATGGTGATGGAGGTATGTGTACTTTATCAGCATAAATTTGGCACTTGTGACATGTTCTGGAGTGTTGATAGCAGTCAGCTTCCATGGTAGACCAATAGTAACCCGCTCTCAATATCTTCTTTGCCATAGTATGACCACTAGAATGAGTGCCAAAGATCCCATCATGCATATCCTCCATGATCTCAATTGCTTCCTTCTTATCCACACAACGAAGCAAAGTTGAATCATGATTGCGCTTGTACAGAATCCCATTACTCAAGAAGAACTTAGCAGAAAACCTTCTCAGAAACTTCTTATCTTTGACAGATGCCCCTTCAGGGAACTCTTGAGCTTCAAGATATCTTTTTACTTCATAGAACCAAGGCTTCTCCTCTGCTCCTTCTGTGTCAATCTCATTGCAGTATGCAGGCTTATCAAATCTATCAATAGTAATCTTGGGAGCTTCATCATCCCAGCTGATCTCAAACATGGATGCCATGGTGGCTAATGCATCTGCCAACTGATTCTCTCTTCGTGGAATGTGCCTAAAGGTAATCTCTTTAAAATGTGGGATCAAAGACAACACATGCTCTCTGTAAGGAATGAGATTATCATGCTTGGTATCCCAATCTCCTTTAATTTGACTTACTACCAGGGCTGAATCTCCATACACATCAAGGAACTGAATCTTCATATCAATAGCAACTTTAATACCCAAGATGCATGCCTCATACTCAGCCATGTTATTGGTACAATAGAAACAAAGTCTGGCAGTAATTGGGGTATGACAACCTTCAGGGGAACTAATCACAACACCAACACCATTACCAAGTGCATTAGAGGCACCATCAAAAACCATAGTCCATCGGGATCCTTGTTCAGGTCCGTCATATTGTCCAGGTTCTTTGGTAATAATCATAATGTCTTCATCAGGAAACTCAAAATTCATTGACTGATAATCATCCACTGCTTGATGAGCCAAATGATCAGCAACAACACATCCTTTAATGGCCTTCTGAGTAGTATACTGTATGTCATATTCTGTCAAGATCATTTGCCATCTTGCAATTCTTCCGGAGAGAGCAGGTTTCTCAAAGATATACTTGATTGGATCCATCTTTGAAATCAATAAGGTAGTATGGGTCAACATATACTGTCTTAGTCGGCGAGTAGCCCATGCCAAAGCGCAACAAGTTTTCTCGAGCAGTGAGTATCTTGTTTCACAGTCGGTAAACTTTTTGCTAAGGTAGTATATTGCCTGCTCTTTTCGACCAGACTCGTCATGTTGCCCCAACACACACCCCATTGAGTTGTCTAACACTGTTAAGTACATAATCAAGGGTCTTCCATCAACTGGTGGCATCAAAATTGGTGGTTCTAGCAGGTATCTCTTGATTTCATCAAAGGCAGTCTGGCACTCATCATTCCATTCCATCACCTGATCTTTCTTCAACAACTTGAAGATTGGCTCACAGATGGTAGTTAACTGGGAAATAAATCTTGCAATGTAATTCAAACGTCCCAAGAAACCTCTAACCTCCTTCTCAGTACGGGGAGCTGGCATCTCTCGTATAGCTTTCACTTTTGCAGGATCCACTTCAATACCTTTTCCACTGACAATGAAACCCAGGAGTTTACCAGATCTAACTCCAAAAGTACACTTGTTTGGGTTCAATCTCAACTTGTATTTCTTCAACCTCTCAAACAACTTGTGCAGATGATCAAGATGTTGCTCTTCATTCTGAGACCTGGCTATCATATCATCTACATATACCTCTATCTCATGATGAATCATATCATGAAACAAAGCCACCATAGCACGCTGATATGTTGCCCCTGCATTCTTCAAACCAAATGGCATTACCTTATAGCAAAAAGTGCCCCACTGTGTCACAAATGTTGTCTTCTCCATATCTTCGGGTGCCATCTTGATTTGATTGTAACCAGAGAAACCATCCATAAAAGAGAATACCTTATGCTGAGCAGTGTTGTCTACCAGAATATCAATATGAGGAAGTGGAAAGTCATCTTTAGGGCTAGCCTTGTTCAAATCTCTGTAGTCCACACACATACGTACCTTACCATCCTTCTTAGGAACTGGTACCACATTTGCAACCCACTGAGGATAAGAAGTCACTGCTAAGAACCCTGCATTGAACTGTTTCATTACCTCTGCCTTGATCTTTTCTGACATTTCAGGACGCATACGACGAACCTTCTGCTTCTTTGGACGACAATCTTCTTTCACTGGTAAACGGTGAACCACAATGTCTGTATCCAACCCTGGCATATCTTCATAAGACCAAGCAAATATCTCCACATAGTCACGTAACATCTGAATCAACCTGCTCTTGACACCGTCCTCTAAATCAGCCCCTATCTTGACCTCTTTTCTGTTTTTTTCAGTTCCCAAATTCACAACTTCGACTGGCTCTTCATGTGGCTGTATAGCTTTCTCTTCTTGCTGTAACAACCTAGCAAGCTCTACAGGTATTTCACAATCGTCCTCATTTCCGTCTTCAGTTTGATAGATCGGATTCTCGAAATTATAATTGGCAATAGTAGAACTGTTATCAACAGGATCCAGAGTGGATGAGGATCTGCATTTTAGTGATGTGGGTGTGTGTAAGAACACATAGCTGATAAAGCAAAAATAAAAGAAAAGAAAGACAAGGAACACAATATTTACGAAAACGAAACGTCCACTGATTTTATTGAATGAAGTATGCAAAATGAAATGACAGCCCGTAACAAACACACCATTGTGCCCCGGGTAAGGCACATGGCTTGAAAGTTTTATTGTTCAGAAATTACAAATTTAAAAACATAACACAGTAATAATATTTACTCCTGACTAAAGGAGATAGGGATAACATCTTCAGCTTTCCAATTATTGAGTCCAGCACCCACAGTAGGAAAAATCCATGCATCCAAGTTGTAGTCTTCATCTTGATCTCCCACAGCATTAATATGGTCCTTCACAACCCCTTGATTAGTGACACGGGCAGCACGAGCACGACGAACAGCCTTCTGGGACTCTGCAGTGAAACCCAAACCAAACTTGTCAGACTTGTATGGAATATCAGGAAGCTGACCCCAAATAGTACAACCACCTTCATCCACCACAGCTCTAGCATCATTGAGGGAGGCCATTGCCATTGTTGGAGGTTTTCTGGTGACCACAGGAACTTTCTTTGCAACAGGAGGAGCTACATAATCATTAACAACCCAGGGAACCACTTCAAACGTCTGACACGGAGTTTCAATGTATTCACCTTCCATTTCCAGATACTTGAAAGTATTCACATGGCTGACAAAGTATTCTTCTTCTCCATAGACAGTAACAACCTTT
This sequence comes from Lathyrus aphaca, assembly GCA_963966055.1. Taxonomy (NCBI): domain Eukaryota; kingdom Viridiplantae; phylum Streptophyta; class Magnoliopsida; order Fabales; family Fabaceae; genus Lathyrus; species Lathyrus aphaca. The sequence continues at coordinate 502,613,171 of OZ014519.1, read as the reverse complement.
CCATTCACCGGATATCTCAACTTTTGGTGCAATGTAGAGGTCACAGCACCTGCCCCATGGATCCAGGGACGACCAAGCAGACAAGAGTACGAAGGACGAATATCCATCACATAAAATGTAGCAGTAAACACCTGAGAACCAACTTGGATTGGAAGATCAATTTCCCCATGCACTACTCTTCTAGAACCATCAAAAGCCTTTACCACAATATTACTGGGCTTCAGCACAGCATCTTCAGGACTCAGCTTGTTCAGGACTTCCTTAGGCAACACATTCAAAGAGGAACCATTGTCTATCAGCACATGAGACAGGGTAGTGCCCCTGCATTCAATTGAAATATGCAAGGCCCTGTTATGATCCCTCTTGGCAGGGGTCAAGTCAGCATCAGAAAATCCCAATCCATTGTCATAGGTTAGGTGGGCAACACAGTTCTCAAATTGGTCAACAGAAATTGCACTGGGTACATGAGCCATCTTCAGAAACTTGATCAATGATTTGGCATGAGCCTCAGAACATAACAACAAGGACAGCATAGAAATCTTTGAGGGAGTATGCCCCAACTGATCAACAATGTCATAATCACTCTTGCGAATGATTTTCAATACTTCTTCCATCTGCTTAGAGAGGTCATCAGCAGCTGGCACATCAGTAGATACAGGCTCAATAACAGGACCTTTGCCTCGAGCATCAGTGGTGGAAGTAGCAGCAGGAGTAACTGCATTCTTGGAAGCAACTGGAGGAGAGAAAACTCTTCCACTACGAGTGATCTTGCTAGATCCAGCAATATTGTCAATGTCAACAGGCACATCAGCTACAGGCTCTTGCTTAACACCATGGATGTAAACATCAGACCCATAGTGCCAAGGCATAGCTTTGTCAGACGTATATGGGATAGGACCAGGAGTAGTAATGATCACAGGAGCTACTCTGGCTTCAGCAACAACTTTTACAGGACCTTCAGCAGTAATCTTGATTGGACCCTGATGAGTGATTTTAATGGGGCCCTTTGAAGTGATTCTTAGTGGTACTTTGTCAACCATGTCAACCTCTTCAATCTTCCTACCCTGAGTCAGATGATCCACCATACTTTCTACAGACGACGGAGTTCTCTCAAACACTATAGTATACTTATCCATGAGACGCTGAATTCCATCTCTCAATATGAAGCAACTATCTGGCTTATAGGTACAATACAAACAATCTTCACGACAACCTGGAAAGATCCCAGCTTGTACTAACCTCTTTTTGATAACAGACAGTGGTGTGGTCAACTCCATAACTGAATAGACATGTAGATCTTCCTCAATGGCATTGACAGTCTTCTCGTGGTTTGGCATTGGAGCAGTAATCACATTGGGAGTACCCGGAGGATCAAATTCAATTTCTCCAGCATCAATCATATCCTGAATTTTATTCTTCAAGACCCAGCAATTGTTAGTATCATGACCCTGACAGTTTGAATGGTATGCACATCGTGCATTGGGATTGTACCTGGGAGAGGTAACATTGGGATTCTGAGGAGCCTCTTTCAAAGTAATGAGTTCAGCCTTCAACAAGTGTTGCAATGCCTGAGCCATTGACATGTTGATCTTCGTGAACTGTCTTCTAGCCCTCTGTTGGTTGCCCTGTGGTTGCTCTGTTGGTGCAGGAGTTGGATTTGAAATATGCACTGCACTAACAGACTGATGCCTTCTGTTACGATCAGGCTGACCATAAACAGCATTAGATTCTTTCTTCCCAGTGGGAGGCTTCTTTGCAGCACCTGATGAAGAAGTGCCCACATGGATCTTACCATTCTTTATACCATTCTCTACTCGCTCTCCTGTCATGATCAACTCAGTGAAGCCAGATGATGAGCTTCCAATGAGATGACTGTAAAACGGACCATTCAGCGTGCACATGAACATATCAACCAATTCCTTGTCAGTCAAAGGGGGTTGAACTCTTCCAGCTAAATCTCTCCATTTCTGAGCATACTCTTTAAAACTTTCTTTGGCACCCATAGACATGCTCTGAAGCTGCATGCGAGTGGGGGCTAAGTCAGCATTGTATTGATACTGCTTATAGAAAGCTTCAGCAAGATCATTCCAATCTCTGATGTTGACACTCTCCAACTGATAATACCACTCCAACTGAGCTCCGGATAAGCTCTCTTGAAAAAAATGGATCCACAATTTCTTATCAGCAGTGTGGGGTTGAATTCTTCTGACATAGGACCTCAAGTGCAGCTTGGGACAAGAGACCCCATCATAGACAACAAATGTTGGAACCTTGAAACCAATGGGTATGACTACCCCAGATATCAGACTCAAATCCTCAAAATCCAGCCCAGATGACTTCTGCAACTCCATGGCATCCATCCTATCCACCAGCATCTTGAATTTGTCTTCATTAGGCTCATGGTAGTAGTTAGCCTCAGAATCAGAGTCCCCCATTGTGTTGTGGAGACTGCCTCCCTCTTTTTCAGATTCCTCAGATTCATAGTCTTCAGCTGGTTCTTTGGTCTTGGCAAGACCTTTGAACCTTCTTCCCATGTTGATCAAACCAGCAGACCTTCTAGTCTTCTTAGTCTTCTTGGCCAGCAGTGCCTTCAATTCATCTTGTCCCTTGGACAGGTTCAAGATCAGCTCTTGGAACTGTGCATTTTGTGCCTGGAGATCCTTAACTGATTGTTCAAGAGCCATTGCTGAAATAAACAGCGAGAAGATGAGAAACCTGTGCACAATTATAAACCTGTGATGCAATGAAATGATATGGGAATGCATATGCAATGTTTTCAAGGACCGTAGGATTTAAATTTGCTTAGACAAACACGAAAGTAAACTTTTATTAGTAATAACTTTGTTTTGCCTTTTTAGGCTTACAAAAATGAAAATGAAATAAGTACAAAAGATGGGGTTTTAAGTCTCCCATGGACGCTTCCTCTTTGTATTGAGGTATGAGTTGAGGTTTCGTTCCTCATGAAGTAGCTTTGTTAGTTCCAGAATCTTTTCTTGGCTTGCTTTGTAATGAGCCTCGAAAGTGTCCCTTTGCTCCTTCAGTTGGATCCACGATCTCTGCAAGTCTTCCTTATCAGTAGGCATGTCTGGGTGAAGGATGGTATAAGCTGTATCTCCTTCAGCAACAGGTTCCATGGTAACTGGTAGGACGGCAGGATATGGCATCATGAGTGTCTGAGCACGAGATCGTACCCATCTGAGATAAGCCTCCATAGGAATAGTGTACTTAGGCTCCAGTGTCTTGCTGTCAATCCTGTTTACCTTTCCCCAAGCTCGGATGAATCTCTGACGGTAACCCTGAAGATCGTTGTCGTAATCAAACACAATGCCCTGAATCAACATGTCATGTGGGCCGTCACTTCTGGCGTAACCAAACTGTCGTAAAGCTAGAGAAGGGTTGTAGGTGATGCCTCCTCTTATGCCTAGAAGTGGCACATTAGGAAACTCCCCACAACGGTCAATGATGGTGACATTTTCCATAGATCTGGAGCACCAATGGATATCTGAGTGAGAAAGTGACATGATTCTCTTGGACCATCTGAACCCTTGCTCATTCTTCATTACTGAGCGAGGAAGGTGAGAAATAAACCACCTGGATAGTAAAGGTATGCAGCACATCAAAGTTCCTCTTGCCCTTGTAGTACGGGTATGAAGAGAATGTAAGATGTCTCCAAGCAATGTAGGCACTGGATTGTGACTCAGGAAAATGTTGATGGCATGAACATCTATGAACTGATCTGGATTGGGGAACAATACTAAGCCATATATCAGCAAGGCTAAGACCTCCTCAAAAGCATCATGGCTCATGGCCTTCAAGAACACCTGAGCTTTCTCTATCAACACCTTGGCAAGAATACCCTTGACTCCGCTTCTCGTTTCTAGAACAATGTCAGACTTCTTCAGATGTAGGGCTGTAGCAATAACCTCTGGTTTAAGCTCCTTCTCCAGGCCTGTGAAGGGTCTTTGATCAAGAACAGGTATACCCAGAAGTTTAGAGAACTCCTCCATGGTTGGAACCAGCTGGTAGTCAGGAAATGTAAAGCAATGGTGCTTAGGGTCAAAGAACTGAAACAGGACACTCATCATGTCTTCATTGAACCCTGAAGTGACTAGATCCAATAGGTGACCATGTCTCTTGTTGAACTGGGAGTGATCAGACACTTGAGAAACCAACTCTTTAAGCTTGGGAGGTATCCCCACAAAGTTGATCCTGATGGTGTTCCTACGAGCAGAAGCCATGACCTGCAACAAAGAACAAAGATAAATCCTTTGGTCCTTGAAATGGTTAGTGAAAATGCTATGCTTATGATGCATGATGATGTCATGATGCTATGCTCAATCACAAACATGTGGCACACACAAACAAGTCACACCATAGCCCTAGGTTTAAAGGCTTGCATGAGGTTCAAAGGTAAGTACCCTCCCCTGAAGTTAGATGGTTCATCCTGTCCTACAAAAGTAACCGGGTTCTAAGGGATCTCAATATCATTGATCCTTCACAAGGGTGGTTGATCAGAAGGCAACTTACTTGCCAACCAAAACCCTCCAAGTTTAGAATCTCAATGAGCGTAGTATCGAGTGTCAACCAACTTCAGTCTGCACCAAAGCCGGTTACCTCACTACCTTCTAAAGGCCAAGATGAGTTAACTAGGGTTCTAAAAGTTAGTTAGTGCATTAACAACATATGGCAGCCTCATATTATCCTCAACTTGACTTAAGGAACATAAGCACCAACCAAGAAGTCGCACTAACTATGGCCACCAGATCAACCGTATCGATATACGTCGTACAGTTTCCTTGGTCTATTGCCATTTACCTAAGGTACACTAAATCCGGGTTAGGACCTTTCACACATAAGAGCACCCCAACAAGATAATATAAAGCAAACAAATCAAACAATATTAAAGTGATCTTAATTCCTAAGGGTACCCCTCTTAAAACAAATCCCCAGCAGAGTCGCCAGTTCTGTAACACGGTGGGAGAACTGACTTTAGTTATGTTGCGGATAGCAAGAGTCGCCACCGACTTTTATTTTATCCAAAAGGAAAGGGTATAAAAGAACAGGAAAGACCTTAAGAGAATATTTTTGGGTCCGGGGGGTAGGTTATGCAAAGGGAAGGTGTTAGCACCCTTTACATCCATGGTTATCCATGGGCTCTTAGTTACTTAGCTCACTTTAAATTGTTTTTTGAAAGTGTAGTGTGTGAATAGAAAAATTTTCAGAATAGTTGATAATGATCCATGTACGGATGCGTAAAAACTTGTTTTTGAAAATTTGTTTGAAATTTGTTAAGTGTGAAAAGTTTTTGAAGTGAGCAAGTACATAAGAGGAACCTACCCTAAAGTTTTAAGTCTTTTTCGTTCTTTATCCTTTAATTGGTAAGACTACCCCTACTATTAAGGAGTAGGTAGTCATTACCTTGGATGTAAGGGACATGAGAGGGACATCTGTTTATGAAGGCAACTGTGGGGTGTATTAAGCATATAGGAGGGACTATCATCATTATTCGAAGGGACTTGATTCGTAAAGGCAACCATGAGGGACTTGATGATTTTTCTTTTTAAAGGGACTTGCTTTATACACCCCACTTGACCTTATGATTTAGGCAACTTGAGGGATAACCTTAGAAAGTGAGACGGCGATTAAAAATCGACTTACGTGTGTGAGTGTTCAATATTATTTATCTTGTAATTAAAAGTGATCTAAATTAATTTTAAGAGAATACATGTTTACATTCCCTAAATTACTAACCATAGCAAAAATAATTAAATAATTACATAATTTACATCCAGGAGCATTTACATAATAATAATAAACAAATTAAAATAAATAGCAAAAATAAATAATAAGCAAATTAAAAAAATATATAAGCAAAATACTAAGCAATAAATAAATAAATATGGGTTAGTAATAAATAATAATAAAATAGGGTTAGTAAAAAAATATTAAAAATAAATAAAATTGATGAAATAATAACAAAGTTAGAGAAATAATAATAAGAAATATAAGATAATAATAATATAGTTAGCAACACTAATTAAAATAAATACAATTAAATAAGAAATATTATAATAACATAATTAGAATAATAAACAAAAAAATGGATTTTAATATATAACATTTAATAAGAATTAATTAAAAAATTTTCAAACATAATGTAATTGTAAATTTTAATTATTACAAATTTAATCACTTTTTTAAACATATATTAACATTTATTAAAAAAAATATTTATACATTATAAGGAGAAAATAAGTTTTAAATATTATATTCACAAAATTAATTCATATTTATAAAATTTAATTGTATTAGTGATTATATTTACAAATTATTTTATACATATACACAATATAATTATTATAAATTAAATTGTTTCTAAACATATATTAAAAGAAAAATAATTTGGATTATTTACAAAAAATTATGCTAAATATATATATATATATTACAATTATGTAAAGAATTAGAAAATAAGATTAGGGTTTTTTAATAAGTACTTAAAAAAAAAAATAATAAATTAGGTTTTTATTTTAGAAAATATTTTTAGGGTTTGTTTATATACAAAATTATTTTTAACTAATATATACATATATATTATAATTACATAAAATAATAAAATAAATTTTTGAACTAAAAAAAAATAGAAAGTTTAGAATTTTAGAGAATAAAAATGTTATTTTAAATTTTTAATATATGTATGATTTATTTTTTATTAAGAATATAAAACAAATAAATTAATTAATTAAAGAAAATAGAAGAATTGCAAAAAAAGAGAGAAACTTACCTGGCTGGGATTTGATCCCATGACATCACACTTGCCGGCAACAACAATAACCACCAGGCTAGCCCATACGCAGGCAACAATGAAGGGAGAAGAGTTTGTTTTGTGCTTTGCCTGAAAAATCCAGAAAAATAGAGAAACAAAAAGGCCTGGGGTGGGATTTGAACCCAGGACCTCTTGATCATTCACGCGCATGCTTTACCACCTGGCTGGGAGAGCCTACCTGATGATTAAACAACTACGAATAATAATATATTAAAAACGCATCTTAAATGAAAAATATCAAAAAAAACTTGCTGGAGGCAAGATTCGAACTCATGCCCTCAGGTACCATATGCGTTCTCCCTACCACTGGGCCAAGCAGCCTATTGTGAAACAAAACCAAAGCTGATTCATAAAATATTATATTTGATTTTCAAATTCTGGAAAACGCGCCAAGCTTCTCCTTCTTCTACCTCCTGCCCTGCGAAAATACTTGTGAAAATACCTACAAATTTTCCTGCGAAAAAACCATTCCCAGCAAAACCTACAAACATCAATGGCCAACAAAATCATACAGTTTCACAAAATCAAGCACAGCAACATGATCCTGGCATTCACACGATTCATTCCATGTTTTTAGAATCAATTTATATTCACTAAATCGAAAATCCCTAAACCTAGGTTCAAACCCTAATAATGGCATCTCATGAATTAGGTACGGGTTCTTTGATTTTCCTGTCCAGAAACGATCTACACAACATTATAAACAACATTAGGCAAGCAAAATCCATTTAAATGCAGTGAATTGATGTAATCGAAATTTTTTTTGTCAAGCATAAACAAGCTTCGGGTTCCTCATTATGGCATGCTTTGGATGCTTATGAATGTTGGTTTAGCTTCAGGGATGATCAAGGAACATCTCTATGTCTTTAGTTTACCTTGAACCCTCCTGTATGAGTGAATCCGAATTGGTGTTTTAGCTTGAATTTTGAGGTTTTGAAACTTACCTTTTGATGCTGGAAAATCGTCAATGAGGCTAGGGTTGTGTTTAGTATATATATGTGAATCATTCTAGGTCAAAAAATTGATTAACTATGTGGAAGATTTGATACTTGAAGATTGAAAAAGATGGTGTCATGAAATTCAAATATTGGCTCATGAATGCTTGCTATTTTTGGATAAATCACATGATTCCTTTCTCTTTCAACTTCAATCAACATTGATGAGATTCTAGAAGCTCAATCTTCACCCAAAAATAGATTTTCATATTTTATACTTATTTAAAATGATTTTTATGAATTAAATCAATAATAAATAAAAATAAAATAATAAAAATTCTGAATTTTGGTCAATTGGGTCGTGCATGATGATATGGCATGGATTGGATCACAACTTGGGCAGCCCATTTGGAAAGAAGTGGTTTTAAGCCTCCATTTTCAACATAAACCATCACAAAATTTCCCAACTTTGCAAGGGCATATCTCCCTCAATTTTAAAGGTATGAGGGTGTTCTTGGACATTTTGGAAAGCTTGAAGAGTCCTATAAACAACCCCATTGGTTTCAGGTCCATATCATTTACCAATCTCAAGTTATGCCCTTTTGAAGTTGTTGACTTTTTGTTGACTTTTGAAATGACCTATAATGTCTTAGCTCATATCTTCCAAATGAAGCATTTTTGGGCTTAACTTGCAACATCAAAGTTGTAGAGAATTCAATTTCCTTCAAAATGAGCTTTGGATGGAGACTTGGTGATGAAGTATGTGAAAGTTATGGCTGGTCAAAGTTCAGTTGACTTTTACTGAGGAAACCCTAATTTAGAAACTCCTGATTATTGATGATCTGGAATCTCCTTGATGAATCATGATCAACCCTTGATCAAATGATGAATTTTACTTCATATAATTGATGTTGGCAAAAAATCATGAAGTTTGACTTTGGTTTGACCACAGTTGACCTCAGTTTGACTTTCTAACTGCTTTGACTGATTTTGACTTATCTGATCATCTGACTGAGCAAACTTCTGAGAAAAGTCTTGAAACTTTTCATGGGGGTTCTTATACACATATAAGATGTTATGAAGCTCTTTTGAGGTATTGGAAGTCCATTTAGCCTGATTAAAGTCAAAACCCTAGTTTTGGATGCACTGCTTAGGAGGTGCATTGTCTGAGGGAATTATCAACTCTTCTGACCAATTGTGAACTTTGTGAACCATCATAAAATGTCTTGTGGACCTCATGGGAGGTATTGTGAAGCTTGTGAACCTTGTGAACCTCATGAAGTGGCTTTGTAGACCTCATGAACCTCAGGAAAGCTTTGTAATCATTGTGAATCTTGTGAACCTTGTGAACCTTCAAGAAGTGACTTGTAGACTTCATGAACTTCATGAAAGGTCTTGAAGATGTTGAGAAGCTTGTGAACCTTGTGAACCTTCATAAAGTAACTTGTAGACTTTATGAACCTCATGAAAGGTGTTGAAAGCATTATGGAACTTGTGAACCTTGTGAACCTTCAAGAAGTAACTTATGGACTTCATGAACCTCATGAAAGGTCTTGTAAATGTTGAGAAGCTTGTGAACCTTGTGAACCTTCAAGAAGTGACTTGTAGACTTCATGAACCTCATGAAAGGTTATATAAGCATTGAGAAACTTGTGAACCTTGTGAACCTTCTTAGCACACAAAGTCTTGTATTGTGAGGGCAAATTTTGGGGTGCAACAGCAACACATAGGGATGATCATACAAGTTCATGAATGCAAATGAAGCAAGCTAGGAACCATGAACATACATGAAATGTTATGAGGTGCACATGACATACAACATGGCAAATACATGATGCAATGATCAAACATGCTTCTAACATGTCTTAATATGTCTAATGGATCAAATGGATGCTTGAAATGTCATGGCAAGTCATGTTATGCAAGAGAATGCAAGATGGATGCATATGGAAGCCCAAATTAGGGTTTATGATCAATGCAACAAACAAAAATCAAAATCAGAAGCAAACAACATTATGAAAAATTGAAAATGCCACACAAAGGACCCCTAATCCTATACTAAACCAAAGCCCAAAGGAGAGGTCTCAACTCTTAACCAAATTCAAGTTATGGTTTTTTACAAGATTCTAGGGTTTTAGGGTTTCCAAACAAAAGAAATGTCAAACAATTTGAAAATGCAAGATCAAATCATGGCCATTTAATCTCACAAATTACATGTTAAACACAATGCAATGCAAAAAGAATCAATGTCCAACTCCTCATGAATAGGCAGAAATGATTTTTTTGAACTTTGGATCAAAATAATGCACAAAAATGATTTTAATTCAATGAGAAATTCTTAAAATGCATCAAGATCAAAAAATAAATTTGGTTTGAAGGTTGGACAATGTTTCTAAATGTCTTAGAACATTTCATGAATTTTTTGGTGATTTTTAAATACCTAAAAGTATTTTTAATAAATTAATTTCCATTAATCAATTAAAAATAAACCTTTAAATATTTTAAAATACTTTTTTAATGCTAAAAATGAAAATAAAAATATTTTTGTGTCTTAAAAATTAATAAAACTCTTGAGAAAAAGTTTCATAATTTTTAAACAATTTTAACTATTTTAAATAAATTGTGCAAATAAAATGAAAAGAAATGAAATAAAAAATGAAATAAAAGAAAGTAAGCAGATCCAATGGTGGAGATTTGAACTGGGTTTGGGATAGTTGACTGGCGCGCGAATCCAAGGGCCATGGTTGGTTCTGATTTAATTAACCTAATTATGATTTATTTAATTAATTAAAGTGGATTAGGGCAAAGCAAAAGGATCTGAGCCCTTCATGCGCGCGGGAAGTCAACTGGTCAAGGCAATCCTACGCTCAATATTCAAATGGCACTAATGACCTGAGATTAGGGCAAAGCACTTTCAGGTGACCGGAGGGAAGCTCCGGTCATCTTCTCCGGCGGTATCAAAACCCTAAAACATGATTCAGGCATCTAAACATCAAATTAAGCACAGCCAAATGATCCTCTAACAACCTAGGTCATGAATCCACCCTCAAACATCATTTAAACCCCAAGAATCATGTAAATCGAAAGAAACAAAATCCACGGGTGAAATTTCAGAGTGATCATACAAACTCATCTCTCACTCATTTTCAATTTTAAAACCAACCCCAAGATCAGCAAGACATGAGCAACCAGTTTATGACTTAAAATGCAAGCTTTGGAAGAAAATGTTCATGATCATACCTGAGCTGGAAAGCTTCAAAACTGAGCTTCCAGAGCCTCCTTTGCGTGCAAATGGACTTCTTAGGCTCCCCTGATGCTAATGGAAGGCTTGGAATGAGCTTAGACAAGCTGCTTTGAGAAATCCAGTTCTGGTGTAGCAGAAAATGGAGTTTGTGTGTGAGTGGTTTCAAGCTCTGTTAATGGTTGGTTCTGGTTTCTTTTGATGTGTTTGACTTGTTGATGAAAAGAGTTTGGATGTTTGATGGCTGTGGAGGGTGATTCGAAGGAAAATGCAGACTGGTGTGGAAAATGGTGAAGCTATGTTCTTGCTCAGTTCAAGCCTGAATCTTGTTGGTTTTTGCTCAATGAGGCAAGGTGAGTTGATATGTGGAATTGGTTTTAGTGTTTGAGGCCTGTGGAGACAGATTCGAAGGAAAATGCAAAATGGAGTGAGTTTGTGAATGTGATGCTAGGGCCTGTTTCAGCTTGGCTTCTTGATGTGTTTAGCTTGCAAATGGATAGTATAAAATAATCTCATAGGTCAGATGATGTGACCTGGCCTTTATTGATTGGTAAGTTTTCTTTTGCAAAATGTCAACTTTGTTGTAAGAGAGACATGGGCTTGGTTCTAGGCTAGTACAAGCATGGGGCTGGCGCAGCAAAGGTGAGGGGAAGGGCTAGCAAGGTTCAGCATCCAATGTAGCAAGTGGTAGGAAGTGTGATCATGAATTTTGCAAGTTGGTTCCTCTTTGGTTCACATGTGACTATCTTGCTACACAAGCCATGAACCATGAGAAACTTTGGTTCAAATCTGATTTTTAGGTCACATAGAATGTTTGTGAATTGATTTGATATGAATTTGAAGTTACAATTGCCTTGGTACAAAGTTCTTGCAAGTTTTCCATTTGGTGCATACCTTGAAAATTAGTGATTTTGGCCAACTTTGTCAAACCATAACTTTTGATCCAAAATGAATTAGGTCATGTTCTTGTACTTTTTGAAAAGGGAAAAATGTATTCTACAACTTTCATGACCAAAGTTTTTCCATTTGAAGCATTTTTGGATCAAAAAGTAAAGTTTGAAAAGTGACCTAAAATGACATATTCTTTAAAAGTCAACTATGCCCTAAAAAGTCAACTTTGCAAAAACTTCAAATTCTTGATTTTTGTGAACTTCAACCTTCTTCCATGATCAAATAAAGATCATACACACTCAAAATAATGAAGATCACCCCTTGGTTGGGTCATTGGGGGCCTCAGATGCCCTGATTTTGCACTGACTTGTCCAGAAAGTCAACTCTTGATCAGATGACTTCCCCATGGAATTTCTTCATGAAACTTGATATGCATACTCCCTATACCATATAGAGACCAATGGAAACAAGAATGACAAAAAAATTTGGAGTTATGGCCTCTGAAACCAAAACCCTAATTTTAGGTCAACTGTGCAGTCAAACTTGGCTCTGCTTCCATACCATTTCCAGTTCTTGTGATTCTTTTGCATTTTTGACTTTGAGAGGATGTAATATGATACTTGAACACATGTAGACCCCTTTGAAGTGATTGGTGGTCTTTGGAGTGGCTCAATAAGCTCTTGGATTGCTCAGATCACAAACCCTAGATGCAGATGACTATGTAGTGAATCAAAAATGTGATATGAGATGGTATGATTGAGTTTATGCATATGAAATGATCACAAACCATGGTGTGAATGGGGGAGGGCAAATTTGGGGTGTTTACAGCTGCCCCTATTCAAACATGAGTTAGGTGTGCAGGAGGTAAGCGACGGCTTAACAGGCAAACAAGATAACTTGTGGTTGAATATCAAAGACAGTCCAAAATTTGCACTCACAGAATGAAGAAGAAAAGGGATATAGATTGTAAAAGAAAATAAAGTATATTGTAAAGCGTGGGCGACGGAGGACGACCGTCGAGCAGAGGACGACTGCTGGGTAAATAGCAATGACGGGGACGGCCGACATGCTGGGGATAAAAGGCAAAGCCAAGACGGGGACGGCCGACTAGCTGGGAAAAATAAGATTATGATGGGGACGGCCATCAAGTTCGTAAAGCAAAGTAACTAATGATGGGGACGGCCATCGGGCTTAGAAGAGAAAAGGGACCACGACGGGGACGGCCATCGGGTTAAAGAATAAATGAAATAAACAGATGATGAGGTACGGTTATCAAAGGTGAAGGACGATCACCTAGCAGGGGACGGCTGCTCTGTTGGGGTTAAGATGGGGGACGGCCATCTAAGGTGGAGGACGACCACCGGGCAGGGTACGGCTGCCGAAAGTATCGCAACATAGGACGAATGCCGGATAAAAGGTCAACGATGGGGACGGCCATCGGACGAGCATGATGGAGGACGACCATCAAGAGGTGGAGGACGACCACCTAGCAGGGGACGGCTGCTCTCGAGGTTTCTCATGACACAGGACGAGTGCCAGATAACCAAAAATCAACAATGGGGACGGCCATTGGATAAAATGATGAAGGACGATCATCAAGAGGTGGAGGACGACCACCTAGCAGGGGACGGCTGCTAAAAATCAACGATGGGGACGGCCATCGGATGAGCATGATGGAGGACGACCATCAAGAGGTGGAGGATGACCACCTAGCAGGGTACGGCTGCTCTCAGGGTTTACCATAACACAGGACGAGTTTCAGATAAAAAGGAAGATTTGCTTTGTTGGTGATCTACTGGGGAATAGTAAACACGGACAAGTGTTTACAACCAAGAGAAGAAAGCATAAGTGTTTAGGTGTTGTGTATAGATTAAAAATGCGGACGAGCATCCTTAAGACTACGATACGGACGAGTATCGGGTAGAAACAAATACTGGCACATGTTCAGAGATGATGATACGGACGAGTATCAACTGGTTAACAGAGAACACGGACGAGTGTTGAATCTGAGGGGACTCCTGGGGAATAATAGACACAGACGAGTATCTATATCCAAGAAGACAAAAGTGTTTGACACGGTGTATGGATTAAAGATACGGACGAGCATCCTTAAGACTATGATACGGACGAGTATCATGTAGAAACAAACATTTGATGCATATTCTGAGATGATGGTACGGACGAGTACCAACTGGTTAACAAAGAACAAGGACTAATGTTGAATCTGTAGGGATATAAATGGCATATACGAGATACGGACGAGTATCTGTATAAGTGTAACATGAGTAGTGAGTATGAGTTTTGTATGGATGAGTGTTTATCTGCTGGGGAGGGTGACACGGACGAGTGTCAAAAGGAGAAAAGTATGATATCAACAAGTATATGGGCTGTAAAAGTGTAAGCGACTGCGCTGGGGATATGACACGGACGGGTGCCAAGGAATTGTATATACAAGTATAGGTGAGTGCAAAGGGGATGTCTTTGGCTTTCTGCTGGGGTATGACACGGACGGGTGTCAGGACGTATCTGTAATACGGGTGATCTTGTTTGTAAAGGATATTCAGGCGACTTTACTGGGGAGTGATGACACGGACGGGTGTCAACTGGTGTTTGTGAATTGTGAGGCAACTGCTTTTGCTGGGACTCTGGCGGGGACAGTTTCTGTGTATTGATGAATGGTTATTATTCACAAGAGTCCGATTCACAAAATGGCTTATGATTATGCTATGTGTTTGATTTTTGCCGTAATGTTCCGTATTAGACGGAATGCTACGCTTTGTGGGTGAATATGATGCAAATGCCATGATTATGCAAAAGATACCAAACCGGGATTCGGATCCCAATGCCGCGAAGATCACTGGTCGATCTATTTGAAGTGGACATCCCAGCTGGGGATGAGATCATTGGTAGATCTGATGATATGATATTTGCTCGGGGATATAGGTCACCGATTGACATATCCTTGTAATACAGGACCCAGCTGGGGTTTGTAGAAACCTTCTGTACTCTGTTGTGACTCCTTCATGCGTTGTTCTTCTGAAAAGAGGCCGAGGATTCTGTGGGGAGATGGTTCCCTGACTTCTGCATTCTGCTGAGGAAGAATGATTGACACTACAGCTGGGGAAATTGACAAGTGGCAACTGGCTGGGGAAAGTTGTTGGCAACTCAGCTGGGGAGAAAACACCTCTGATGCCAAGCGTGAGTGTTGATTTGCCAGCTTGCTGAGATGTAACTTGCATGCCCCAAGTTGCGTTCTGGATACCTGCAATCCTGCAAATATAAGGAAACGCACAAATGGTCCCGGGGTATCCTTTACTGGATTCCGTCATAGGAGTTAAGCACTTTTGAGAGTAAGTATATTCCCTGCAAGCATGTGTTATTATTATTTTTTTTAGAGAAAAGCATCTGTACTCATGCAATTAGTTTTTTAGAGACATCAGACATTCTTTGCAAATAAAATGTACAAGACGAAACATGACTGAAAAATCTGATTTTATTAATTCATGTGCCCTGAATTGGCAAGATACAGTCAAGGAAACATATCTCCTGAAATGAGGGGATTGTTACAAGTTGAGAAACAAAGTGCTGGCGATGTTGAAGACGCTTTAAGGAGCTTCCTCTTCTGCTATGACTCGTATGACTTTTGACGTTCTTCTCGTCTTGCTTTCTGAAGAAGGCTGATTCTGATTGAAGCTTGATCCTTTCGAAGCTTAACAGGTTGTAGGCGATACAGACGAATTCAGAATGCAGTTGTTCGCTTATTCCCTTATTTTGCATGGATCGCCCTTTCGGGTTTTCAATCCATTGGGATACCCATTTTTGCCTGAGTTGTCCAATGCGGCTTTTCAACTCAGCGGGTGTACACATTTTTTTTTTTATTTTCCCTTACTTTTGCCCGAGTCTTTTATTCTGTTTTTGACTCGCCGGGATGCCCTATTTTTGCCTGGACTTACATTCTGTTTTTATGTCCAGCGGGTCGTTTTATGCGAAGTATTTTTTAACTGCATCTGAATTCACAGGGGACGGGAAGTCTTCACCATCCATGGTGCTGAGCATCAGTGCTCCACCGGAAAAAACTTTCTTTACCACAAATGGTCCTTCATAATTTGGAGTCCATTTGCCCCTGTGGTCTGTATGAGGAGGGAGGATTCTTTTTAGCACAAGATCTCCTACTTGGTACTCTCGGTGCCTGACTTTCTGATCGAAGGCTTTCTTCATTCTTTTCTGATACAGCTGCCCATGACAGATTGCAGCCAATCTTTTCTCTTCAATCAGACTCAGTTGCTCGTATCGGGACCTAACCCACTCTGCTTCGTTCAGTTTAACATCCATCAGTACCCGTAGAGAGGGTAATTCAACTTCAACTGGTAGGACTGCCTCCATACCATACACAAGTTGATACGGTGTTGCCCCAGTGGATGTTCTGATTGACGTGCGGTACCCATGCAAGGCAAAAGGTAGCATTTCATGCCAGTCTTTGTAGGTGACTACCATCTTCTGCACAATCTTCTTGATATTCTTATTAGCTGCCTCAACAGCGCCGTTCATCTTTGGCCTGTAAGGAGAAGAATTGTGGTGTTGGATCTTGAAGTCCCGGCACAGCTCTGCCATCATTTTGTTGTTTAAGTTGGAACCATTATCAGTAATGATTCGCTCGGGAACTCCATATCGACAGATGATATCTCTCTTCAGAAATCTGGCTACCACTTGTCTTGTAACATTGGCATAGGAAGCTGCTTCGACCCACTTGGTGAAATAATCAATGGCAACCAGGATGAATCTGTGGCCATTTGAAGCAGTTGGCTCAATCTTGCCAATCATATCAATGCCCCACATAGCGAAGGGCCATGGTGAAGACATTATGTTCAAAGGATTGGGAGGCACATGCACCTTATCTGCATAAATCTGGCATTTATGGCATTTTCTGGCGTAGGCACAACAGTCTGCATCCATTGTGATCCAGTAATATCCTGATCTTAGCAGTTTCTTAGCCATGGCATGCCCTCCTGCATGGGTACCAAAGGATCCCTCGTGCACCTCGTGCATCAACAAGTCTGCTTCAGATGTGTACCATATCAAAGTTCCTTTTGTATAAAGACCCATCAGCGTTCAGAAAGAAACTAACAGCAAGCCTTCTCAAAGTCTTCTTATCATTGGAAGATGCCCCAGGTGGGTATGTTTGATCCTCCAAGAAGCATTTAATGTCATGGAACCAAGGCTTATCATCTTTAACAACATCTGCTGCAAATACATATGCTGGTCTATCAAGTCTGGATACTGAAATCTGAGGCACAAAGTTGGCAGCTTGAACTTTGATCATGGATGAAATGGTAGCAAGAGCATCTGCGAACTGATTCTCGTCCCGAGGGATATACTCAAGCTTGACCTTTGTGAAGAAGGTCAATAACCTCCTTGTATAATCCCTGTAAGGTATCAGATGATCCTGGTGGGTGTACCATTTTCCGTTGGTTTGATTAACTACCAGAGCTGAATCTCCGAATACAGTCAATGTTTTGATCCTGAGGTCAATGGCTTCCTCAAGACCCATAATGCAAGCTTCGTATTCAGCTTCGTTGTTAGTGTAGTTGAAAGTGAGTTTTGCCGAGAAAGGCATGTGAACTCCTTTAGGTGTAATGAGTACTGCACCAACACCACGACCATTCATATTAACAGCCCCGTCAAACATCATAGTCCATTCTTCTTCCGGGTCAGGCCCTTCAGTGTGAACAGGCTCTTCATGATCTTTTGCTTTTATGAACATGATGTCTTCATCAGGGAAGTCAAATCTCATAGGCTGGTAGTCATCAATGGGTTGCTCAGCAAGATATTCAGATAGTACACTGCCCTTGATGGCTTTCTGAGAGGTGTACTGGATGTCGTATTCTGTGAGAATCATTTGCCATCTTACAACCCGTCCGGTGAGAGCTGGCTTCTCAAATATGTACTTAACTGGGTCCATCTTTGAAATTAATAGAGTAGTGTGGGTCAACATATACTGTCTCAGTCGGCGAGCAGCCCACGCTAAAGCACAGCAAGTTTTCTCGAGCAGTGAATAACGTTGTTCACAGTCGGTAAACTTTTTGCTTAGGTAGTATATTGCATACTCTTTTCGACCAGACTCGTCATGCTAGCCCAGCACACACCCCATTGACTCTTCTAATACTGTCAAGTACATTATCAGAGGTCTTCCTTCAACTGGAGGCATAAGGATTGGAGGCTCTTGTAAGTACTCCTTGATCTTGTCAAAAGCCCTTTGGCAGTCTTCATTCCACCTGACCGTCTGTTCCTTTCTTAACAGCTTGAACAAAGGCTCACAGGTCGCTGTGAGGTGAGATATGAACCTTGAGATGTAGTTCAATCTACCTAGGAACCCTCGAACTTCTTTCTCAGTTTTCGGTGCAGGCATCTCTTGAATAGCTTTGACTTTATCAGGGTCAACTTCAATCCCTTTCTCGCTTACAATAAAGCCCAGCAACTTACCGGATCGTACCCCGAATGTGCATTTGTTGGGGTTTAACTTCAATTGGTACTTCCTCAGACGCTTAAACAGCTTCAGCAGATTCACCAGGTGGTCTTCTTCAGTAAGGGACTTGGCAATCATGTCATCCACATAACATTCTATTTCTTTATGGATCGTATCGTGGAATAATGTCACCATAGCCCGTTGATATGTTGCACCAGCATTCTTCAGTCCGAATGGCATCACTTTGTAACAGAACGTGCCCCAAGGTGTGATGAAGGTTGTCTTCTCCATGTCTTCAGGTGACATTTTGATCTGATTGTATCCTGAAAATCCGTCCATGAAGGAGAATACCGAGAACTGAGCCGTGTTGTCCACCAATACATCAATGTGAGGTAATGGGAAGTCATCCTTCGGGCTGGCTCTGTTCAGATCCCGATAGTCAACACACATTCTTACTTTGCCGTCTTTCTTAGGCACAGGCACTATATTAGCAACCCACGGTGGGTAGCTAGTCACAGCAAGGAACCCGGCATCCCACTGCTTTTGTACCTCTTCTTTGATCTTCATTGCCATGTCTGGGCGAGTACGGCGCAACTTCTGTTTGACCGGTGGGCACTCTTCTCTCAAAGGCAGCTTGTGCACGACAATGTCGGTGTCCAACCCTGGCATATCTTGATACGACCAAACAAACACATCCACATATTCTTGAAGCAGATCAATCAGTTGTCTCTTCACTGAGTCTTGCAGGCAGGCCCCGATTTTAACCTCTTTCACGTCTTCATCTGTACCAAGATTAATCACTTCAACCTCCTCCTGGTGAGGAGTAATAACCTTTTCCTCTTGTCTTAACAACCTGGCTAGCTCTTCAGGAAGCTCATATTCTTCTTCAACCCTTTCATCAGCTTGATTGATCGGATTGTCAAAGTCATACGAAGTCATAGCCGTGCTGTTGTCGGTGCTGTCAGGAAGGCACTCTCTGCAAGGGTTCAGTTTGTTCATTTTAGTGATTGATTTTAATCTTGTTTAAAAAAGGTAAAATGAAGTTATCATTTTGAAAACATCGCCATTTATTTTTTGTACAAAAAGAAAAATGGAAAAACAGTGATCGAAAAGGAAAAAAGACTCATTTGCAAAAAGATGTCTGATATTTCATTGATTAATCTTGTTTGCACAAAAAGTACAGATGGCCCGATTACAAAATGAGTCTTGTCATCTTGGGCAAGATGCAAGACTTTGATGCATGCTTATAAAATACAGGAAATAATAATTACTCTGCATGAGTAACTCTTATAATTTCCTGGGAAGACCAGTTCGAGATACTGCTCCCCGGGATCTTTGGACGAATCCAGCTTTCCAGGTTGCATTCTTCTTCCAGCTCGTCTTCCAAGTTGTTGACAGCATCAGGGGTGAGCATCCCCCCACTCACAAAGTTGGGCTCTTTTGCAGCCTCTGCTTGATCTTGTTGAGTTGGTTTGTAACCCAACCCAAATTTATCCTCTTTCTTCTCCACCGATAACAGTTTGCCCCAGCCTTGGGCGTTTCCTCCCTCAACAACCTTCCGGGCTTGTTGGTATGATGTCATTGAAGTTCCAGGTACAGCAGATGTTTCATTTATGTTCAAGGCTTCGAAACCTTGGCTCATTGTTTCATGGATCTCCCCATCCATCTCAATGTATTTATAAGTAGCCAGGTGGCTGACAAAAATATCCTCCTCTCCACAGATTGTAACGATTTGACCCTCCCACTCGTATTTTAACTTCTGGTGAAGGGTTGAGGTCACGGCGCCAGCGGCGTGAATCCATGGCCTACCCAATAGACAGCTGTAGGCAGGCTGTATATCCATCACGTAGAAGGTCGTTTTGAAAGTTTGCGGGCCAATCGTTATGGGCAACTCGATCTCTCCCAGAACCGATCTCTTAGAACCATCAAAGGCTCTTACCACCAGGTTGCTGGGTCTTAGCGCCAATCCGTCATACTCTAGCTTCACAAGGGCCTTTTTAGGTAAGACATTGAGGGATGACCCCGTGTCTACCAGCACATGGGAAAGAACTGCACCTTTACATTCCATGGTTATGTGCAATGCCTTGTTATGGTTGCGGCCTTCCGTCGTCAAATCAGTGTTGGTGAACCCTAGTCCGTGACTAGCATTAACATTTCCCACCACAGCTTCCAGCTGATTGACAGTGATCTCTTCAGGCACGTAAGCTGCGTGCAAGACTTTGAGTAGTGCATTCCGATGAGCTTCGGAGCACATAAGCAATGATAGAATTGAGATCTTGGAAGGCGTCTGATGAAGCTGATCCACTATTTTGTAATCACTCTTCTTGATGATTCTCATGAACTCATCAACCTCTTGATCAAAGGGTGTTTTCAAAGCTTCCTTAACAACTTGCTCTTCCTGCACCAAGCTTTTCCCTTTTGCCTTGGCAGCAGCTTCTGCTTCGGCAGTGGGTCTCTGAATTTGTGGAGCAAAAAGACGTCCGCTTCGAGTGAAGCCTCCGCCTCCTCCCACATTGTCTATTTGTGGTGTAGGGGTTGATGATTCAAAAGTGATTTTTTGTCCCTCGCAGTACAGGTCAGAGCCGTAATGCCAGGGGATAGCATTACTGCTTTCATAAGGTACTGGTCCAGGCACCGCGATAGTGACTGGACTGATTGCGGCTGCGGAAGGAATTGTGATAGTCTGTGGATCGTAAAATATCGTGACTGGTGCTCTGATGGGACTGGCACTTTGTGAGTTGTAAGCAGAGTTATTTTCCGGATCGTAATAGATTGTAACTGTTGAGACGTCTTCAGAGTTTGTTGCTGATGTTGTAGGAGACTTTGTTGGAAGAATGGATGTTGTTGTTGTAGGAGTTTCGAAATGAAGTGGTGCTGGAGTTGTAGAAGGAACATTTGTTGATATCTGGTCAGTTGAAATGACAGATGAAGTACTTGTTGATGAAGCCGAAGAATTGTCGGGAACAATGGTTGTTGCAGTTGTAGTAGATACTGGAATTATTGCTGATGAGATTGCTGGATTTGTTGGAAATGATGTGGTGATTTGAAGCTGGCCACTCTGAATGAGACCATCTATGCCATTCCTCAGGTTATCGCACCCATTTACTGAAATATTGCAGTAAGTACACCCTAACTCACACCCCGGGAACATTTGACATTCGAGGAGCTGAGCCTTAATCTCTACCAACGGCGTCCGAATCTGACCCACACTGGTTATTAAATAAGACGGCTTGTCTTCTTCAATAGCGTTGATTCTGGGACCACCGTGGTTTGGCATAGGATTTTTGTTGACATTGGGTGGTGGTGCGAAATTCAGAGCTTTTGAGTCTATCAGGTCTTGTACCTTCATGTGCAAGGCTCTGCACTTTTCTGTACTATGGCCAGGTGCATTCGAATGAAAAGCACATCTGGCGTTGGAGTCGTAGTTCCTGGGTAGGCTGTTGGGATCTGGAGGTGCCAACGTCCTTAGCTCAACTAGGTTGAGTTTCAGGAGTTGTGGCAGCAATGTAGCATATGGCATAGGGATCGGATCGATTACTCTGTTAGCTTGAGAAGGTCTCTGTTGGAATGGCCTTTGCTGGTTATTGTTGTTGTTGCTGTTGTTGTAATTTCTCGGAGGATACTGAGCTTGTTGAGGGTACTGAGGTTGTTGCTGATAGTTTTGTTGCGGAGGTTGATAAACTGGCTGAGGATGAGCTGGTGCAGGAATGGTGACTGCTGCCACTGATCTGTTAACATATTGGGGCCTGCCCCTGTTGGCGTGGATGGCATTGGTCTCGCCAGTTCTTCTTGGGCCTGCAAAAGGCTTCCTTGTACTACTGGACGAGCTTGCACCGTTGTCTGAGATCTTACCCATTTTTAACAGGCTCTCAATTCTCTCCCCAGCTATGACTACATCTGCAAAGCTAGTGGAAGAGAAAGCAGCCAGCCTGTCAATATATGTTCCCTGGAGGGTGTTCATAAACATGTCTGCCATTTCCCTCTCAGACATAGGTGGTTGAACAGCAGCAGCCAATTGCCTCCATCTCTGGGCATATTCTCGGAAACTTTCCCTTGACGATTGTGACATTCCCATTAGGAGGGTCCTGTTGGGTGCCATATCTAAGTTGTACTGATACTGTCTGATGAAGGCCTCTGCCAGGTCCTTCCAGCATCTAATAGTTGCTCTTGTCAGATGGGAATACCATTCCCTTGAAGCTCCTGTCAAGCTGTCTTCGAAATAGAACATCCAGAGCTTCTCATCCATAGTATAGGCCTTCAGCCTCCCCAGAAATGATTGTAAATGAGTCCGGGGGCATGAAGTCCCGTTGTATTTTTCAAAACAAGGAGGCTTAAACTTATGGGGAATCCTGACCCCGTCTACCAAGCCCATGTCCATAACGTCGAAACCCAGAGAGTTTTGAGATTCTAAGGACCTCAATTTCTCAGCTATCTCATCCAGCCTTCTATCATAAGCTTCCTCCCCAGCACCCATTACTGTGAACTGGTCCTCTTGGGGGTCTTCTTGGAGTACCCTGGCTGCAGTGGCAGTCCCTTGAACATTTGCAGGGATGTTGACCTCAGGATGGAGGTGGGGGCCAAAGACAGGGGGTTAACATGAGGTTGGACCCTTTCATTGTTGCTGGTGCCGGCAGTCCCTATATGTGGATCTTCTTGATTCTGCCTTTCCACCATGGCCCTCAATCTTTCCTGGCTCTGAGCCATGTTGTTCATCACTTCCATAAACTGAGTCATCTGCGCTCTCATTTCCAATCTTTCGTTTGCCATTTGATTTCTGACCTCAGTGAGGTCCTGCTGCATCTGATCCATTTGAATGCCCGGAAGATTGTTACGGGTCGGATAACGGTGCGGACGATTGAGGGGAAATACCCGGCGCCGAGCAATAGTTCCTGAATATCACAACAGAGTTAGTAGCAATAAAACAAAAACCTACAAAACAAACAAAAGGGTTAGCATGCAATGCAGTTATGCTTATTTGTTCTCAAGGTATCCGTTTTGGCATTCAGTTTTGACCCTTCCAGACCCTTGAAGATGCTGTTGATGTTGCTTTTGAAGTGAAACTCGGATGGAACAAACTAAAACATATATTACAAAAGCAAAATGGTACATAGTTTGTTTTACAACTACAAGCCCTCGGGGGGGTCAAAATACATTACAAGAAAAAATGAAAAATCCACGGAATGAAAACAACAACAAGCAAATGGTCAAACACCAAGACCAAACTCATCCTCACGAACTTCCTTGAGAAGTGCTTCGGTCACAGGATCAGCCGGACGCTCCGTGAGGTTCCTGATGAGGAGGTTCCGGGTCGTAACAGCTGTTGTTAGCTTCTTGTGTTGACCTTGGTCCTTTGACCTCTTCACTCCTGCTTTGATCTTCAGCTCTGATATCTCCCTCTGGGCTGCTGCCAGGGCTTCCTGTTGCTCTTTTGCACTAGCTTCCATCTGCTCTATCTTGTCTTGGACCCTTTTGTCCTCTAGAGTACGAGCCTCGGTGATCCTGACCCACCTAGCCTGACTCTCCTTTAGATACAAGTCTGTCCTGGCCTTCTGGAACTGAGCTTCTTTGCAAGCATTCTTCAAGATCTGCTCTCCAGCCCTAGACTTCTTAATGTAATCTTCAGACTTCTCAATCCTAGCCAGATGCTCTTTCTTTAACTTTTCCAACCTTTCAATATCCAATCTTCCATCACTCCTCTCATAGAGGGTCTTCTGCAAAGCTTGAGTCAACTTCTCATTTCTCTCTTTCAACTTCTCAAATTTCTCTAGGCTGACAGTTGCTGGAGGCGGTGTTGTGGAAGGCCCAGGCATATCTTCAATAGTAAAGGGCATCCCAGAGAATTGGGCTCTGGCATGGGACCAATCATAGTATTGTGCTGATGCCACATTGTTGCACTTCCCCAGGATGGTTACCCCCTTAGTCTGCACATTGTCCCAGGCCCAGGCTGCCTGCCTAACAATAGCCAGATTAATCTTGTTCTCACAATAAAGAGTCTCCACCAAGTCCTGTGCCTTAGGAGTGTGGACTAGTGCATAACCCAGTTGTCTTTTGAACAGCAGAGGGTTGTAATTAATACTACCCTTAACTCCTATTAGGGGTACATTGGGGAAATGCCCACAGCTGGTGATGATATCCCTGCCTTTTGTGCTTTGAGTGCACCACCTGATATCAGCTGAAGTAAGAGTAGTAAGTCTTCCAGCCCAGTTTTTCTGTTGATGAGGGTTCAAAAATGCATCTGTCTTGGGCAAATGCCTGAGAAGCCAAGTAAGGAACAAAGGAGCACAGCATCTTACCAATCTTCCCCTTTGCTTTTCATTCCTCTGATGCACTGAATAGTAGAGATCACCCAATAAAGTTGGCACTGGGTTCCTTAGAATGAACAGATGGATTGCATTCTTACTAATGAATCGAGGCTCATCTGCAAATAATACAATCCCATATATACTCAGGGCCAACAAAGCACAGACTGCTTTCCACTCTCCTAAAGAAGCTTTCAGGGTAGCTTGAGAGATCAAGAAATCCAGATGCAGGCCTGGGATTCCAGCTTTAGAAGTCATATGCTGCCCAATCAGGACTGGTTCCAGATGCATTGCCTTTGCTACCTCTTCATTACCAGGAAAGACCATCTCAGGGTTGAAAGGGACTCCACCTCTGATAGGTATACCAACTAATGATGAGTACTCTTCCAATAAAGGGCCCAACTGAAAGTCTTGAAAAGTGAAACATCTCAGTGGGGGATCATAAAACTGAAGGCAAGTGTGGATCAGGCTTCTCTGTGAGGGGTCCAGATCCATAACCATATCAAGTATATCTCCATGGTGTTCCCTGAACAGTGGTATATGGTCTGGAGTGATCAGGGTCTGAATCTTCCTGATGTCTGCTAGCTCTGGCTGGAAGAAGTGGTAGGTGATGTTACTCTTTTTAGGTGCCATGATGTTGAGACTGAGTAGAGACAAGTGCTGATGCTGGTACTGAAGAATGGGCCACTGTTTGGCTGAAGTAGATAGCTGATAGCTGAAGCAAGTGCTGATGAAGATAGGTCAATACTGAAGATGGGGTCAAAACCAAAACCAAATGAAGATGGATACCCTGAAACACAAATAAGCAAATGTCAATATGATGCAATGATTATGTATGCAAATGATATGCAAGGGTTTGTGACTGAGCTGGATCTGATCAAATGCTCTAATATAAGTCCATGTGTGTAAGAAATCCAGATGGAGGTCCATAAGTCCAGTAACCAAGGTGGGGGACTCAAATAAAGAGTCACATGTCCAGGGTTTAGAATCACAAGAACTGTTCCAACATGGAGTATTCTTAATCAAATCAAAGTAACAGGGTATTCTGAGGTCAAGGTACCTGCAAACCTGTAAACAGCCCAACCCCCTCACAGGTGGTGTTCTAGAACAAGGATCCTCAGACTTGGATCAATTATGAGAAGTGTAAACACTTCTAACCCGGAGGTACAGTGTTTACAATAACCATAAAAGTTCCTTCTCTAATTCACCTCAGTTTCTGAAGGTCAATACTAAAAGGTTATCCAGACTTAGCAGGCTTCCCAGATAGCCCTAGCATTGTAGGAAATCTGCAACATAGAGTTCTCAAGAAGAAACTCATATCTGAACCGTGTTTCATATTCCCGCACCAGACCGAGATGGAATGGGAAAGAATATGATTCACTCTAGCCTAGGTGTCACTCAGGTCCCAGGTATAGGACCTTAAACTCTCAATAGAACACCCACCCACCAAAGCAAACAAACAGATCCAGCCAGCAGCACAGTATGACAATATGATATAATGCAAAGCTATAAAGAAAGCAGTAAACAACTGTACATAAAGCAAAAATAAATACAAATATACCAACACAAATAAGCACATAACACCCTGGTAAGCACAAATCAATCAAGCGCTAGGAGGAATCCACAAAAAGAACCAGAAGCCCTGGTTACAGTATAAGGTTCCCCAGCAGAGTCGCCAAGCTGTCGCTCCCACTAAATGAAGCCGGGTCAAATAGGGTACAGACGCGAACGGTCGGCGAGAGGAACAATGAGAACACACAGCCGTGAACTCACTGGAGATGAATAGAGTCGCCAGCTAGGCATTTTTATCCCGGAGGAAAGGCAATGCTGCATAGACCTAGAAAGAGATGGATAAGACGGTTGCGAACCAGAGAGACTGAGAAAGGGGGTTGGTTACAACCTGGGAAGGTATTAGCACCCAGATTGTCCGTCGTACTCGACGGGATCCACGCTTAAAAGATTTGTGTTTAAAAGGGGTAGTGTCGGTGCAATTTGTGTATAAAATAGCTGGAAAAGAATGTACAGGTGTCAGTGTAAAAGAAGTGTAAAGTGAAGTATATAAATGAAGTGTCAGTGTAAGAACAAGAATGAAATGCTCAAGATCATGAGGCTTAAAGAATAATGCTGAAAGGAGGGGGAATATACAGAGACTTTTGTTCGATAACTGTTAAGTTATGCCTACGTATCCTCTCGTGCAATGAGGAAGTCAGAACACCGTAGTTCGACTCAAAGAGACTGAAAGGATGAATTGACTGATGAACTGCTTGCTTGTCTATGCTCAAGTGTATGACCTGTCTGGCTCAGGTGCTAACTGTCTTGCATTAGACGGAAGAGGCAAGTTCTCGTTTGTGAGTGAATGAGATGAGAAAAGAATCCCGGAGGAGACGATTATTGTTTGTTTTTGAGTTTTCAATCTTTTATTGCTTTTGAGAGTTTGTCATAAGTTAATGAGTTTAAGCCTAAACCAATGGGTTAGTAAACTCATCACATCTTCCCTCTGATTAGGGGTAATGAGAGTACCTTAAGTGTGAAGTCAGATTCTCACACTTAATCACCTTTTGATGTAGAGTTAAGATCATTAACCTACTTGTGATTATTTAGATGTTTTTGGTGTTTTTGTTTAGTGTTAAGTAATGAGGTTAAGCCATAATCAAGGATTAAACAGACTCATTACACCATCCTAATAGAAGGATAATAGATGAGCATGTTTAAGCTGAGGAAAGCTCCTCAACTTAATCCATGATTAGGGATTAAACTCATGACAAAACAAGCCTTTGATTAAGCGGATTTTATTTAATGGTATGATTATGAAGTGGATTTTATGATTTGTAAGACAACTTGAGGGGGACTTGTCCATTAACACTAGGGTTAGTCCTTCTTAACCAATTAAGGAAGAATTAGAACCCTAATGCAAGGCCCAAGTTACAAGTGTGATGTCTTGATGGTTATTAAGTGAATTGATTAAGAGAGTTAAACACATTAAGGGTTTAACACTTAGGATTAAAGTTATACACTCCATCCTAATAGAAGGATGTAGGCATAAGCTTAATCACAAAGCCTTAAAGCCTTTAGGGTTTAGTCCCTGATTATGAGATGAGAAGAGAAGACTCAAAGAAGATACTAAGGTAAAACTAAGAGGGGAGACTAATCAAAACCCTAATCATTGTCATGCTTGGTTGTTCCTAAGGTTTGTGAGGTTTGCAAGAGAAGTCTTCAATGGAACCACCAGGAAGCAGATGAAAGGATCAAGAGAAACAAAGCAACTTGCTTCATTCAAGAAGTCAAGTCACTTGAAGAAAGAAAGTAGGAAGAAGAAGAATGAGCAAGCTCAAACTCAAACACAAACAAAAATGCAGCATGGATGCAAGAGAGATGAAAAGAAAAGTTGTGAGAAGTGAAGGCAAATTCACTTCTCAAAATCACTTACCACCTGAAAGGTTAGAAAAGAAATGCAATGCAATGCAAAATGGGATGAGATGACATGATGAGAAACAAAACCAGAAGCACATACATGATGCTAATGATGCTATGAGATGCTACAAACATGAGGCAGCACATAGGGATGATCATACAAGTTCATGAATGCAAATGAAGCAAGCTAGGAACCATGAACATACATGAAAAGTTATGAGGTGCACATGACATACAACATGGCAAATACATGATGCAATGATCAAACATGCTTCTAACATGTCTTAATATGTCTAATGGATCAAATGGATGCTTGAAATGTCATGGCAAGTCATGTTATGCAAGAGAATGCAAGATGGATGCATATGGAAGCCCAAATTAGGGTTTATGATCAATGCAACAAACAAAAATCAAAATCAGAAGCAAACAACATTATGAAAAATTGAAAATGCCACACAAAGGACCCCTAATCCTATACTAAACCAAAGCCCAAAGGAGAGGTCTCAACTCTTAACCAAATTCAAGTTATGGTTTTTTACAAGATTCTAGGGTTTTAGGGTTTCCAAACAAAAGAAATGTCAAACAATTTGAAAATGCAAGATCAAATCATGGCCATTTAATCTCACAAATTACATGTTAAACAAAATGCAATGCAAAAAGAATCAATGTCCAACTCCTCATGAATAGGCAGAAATGATTTTTTTGAACTTTGGATCAAAATAATGCACAAAAATGATTTTAATTCAATGAGAAATTCTTAAAATGCATCAAGATCAAAAAATAAATTTGGTTTGAAGGTTGGACAATGTTTCTAAATGTCTTAGAACATTTCATGAATTTTTTGGTGATTTTTAAATACCTAAAAGTATTTTTAATAAATTAATTTCCATTAATCAATTAAAAATAAACCTTTAAATATTTTAAAATACTTTTTTAATGCTAAAAATGAAAATAAAAATATTTTTGTGTCTTAAAAATTAATAAAACTCTTGAGAAAAAGTTTCATAATTTTTAAACAATTTTAACTATTTTAAATAAATTGTGCAAATAAAATGAAAAGAAATGAAATAAAAAATGAAATAAAAGAAAGTAAGCAGATCCAATGGTGGAGATTTGAACTGGGTTTGGGATAGTTGACTGGCGCGCGAATCCAAGGGCCATGGTTGGTTCTGATTTAATTAACCTAATTATGATTTATTTAATTAATTAAAGTGGATTAGGGCAAAGCAAAAGGATCTGAGCCCTTCATGCGCGCGGGAAGTCAACTGGTCAAGGCAATCCTACGCTCAATATTCAAATGGCACTAATGACCTGAGATTAGGGCAAAGCACTTTCAGGTGACCGGAGGGAAGCTCCGGTCATCTTCTCCGGCGGTATCAAAACCCTAAAACATGATTCAGGCATCTAAACATCAAATTAAGCACAGCCAAATGATCCTCTAACAACCTAGGTCATGAATCCACCCTCAAACATCATTTAAACCCCAAGAATCATGTAAATCGAAAGAAACAAAATCCACGGGTGAAATTTCAGAGTGATCATACAAACTCATCTCTCACTCATTTTCAATTTTAAAACCAACCCCAAGATCAGCAAGACATGAGCAACCAGTTTATGACTTAAAATGCAAGCTTTGGAAGAAAATGTTCATGATCATACCTGAGCTGGAAAGCTTCAAAACTGAGCTTCCAGAGCCTCCTTTGCGTGCAAATGGACTTCTTAGGCTCCCCTGATGCTAATGGAAGGCTTGGAATGAGCTTAGACAAGCTGCTTTGAGAAATCCAGTTCTGGTGTAGCAGAAAATGGAGTTTGTGTGTGAGTGGTTTCAAGCTCTGTTAATGGTTGGTTCTGGTTTCTTTTGATGTGTTTGACTTGTTGATGAAAAGAGTTTGGATGTTTGATGGCTGTGGAGGGTGATTCGAAGGAAAATGCAGACTGGTGTGGAAAATGGTGAAGCTATGTTCTTGCTCAGTTCAAGCCTGAATCTTGTTGGTTTTTGCTCAATGAGGCAAGGTGAGTTGATATGTGGAATTGGTTTTAGTGTTTGAGGCCTGTGGAGACAGATTCGAAGGAAAATGCAAAATGGAGTGAGTTTGTGAATGTGATGCTAGGGCCTGTTTCAGCTTGGCTTCTTGATGTGTTTAGCTTGCAAATGGATAGTATAAAATAATCTCATAGGTCAGATGATGTGACCTGGCCTTTATTGATTGGTAAGTTTTCTTTTGCAAAATGTCAACTTTGTTGTAAGAGAGGCATGGGCTTGGTTCTAGGCTAGTACAAGCATGGGGATGGCGCAGCAAAGGTGAGGGGAAGGGCTAGCAAGGTTCAGCATCCAATGTAGCAAGTGGTAGGAAGTGTGATCATGAATTTTGCAAGTTGGTTCCTCTTTGGTTCACATGTGACTATCTTGCTACACAAGCCATGAACCATGAGAAACTTTGGTTCAAATCTGATTTTTAGGTCACATAGAATGTTTGTGAATTGATTTGATATGAATTTGAAGTTACAATTGCCTTGGTACAAAGTTCTTGCAAGTTTTCCATTTGGTGCATACCTTGAAAATTAGTGATTTTGGCCAACTTTGTCAAACCATAACTTTTGATCCAAAATGAATTAGGTCATGTTCTTGTACTTTTTGAAAAGGGAAAAATGTATTCTACAACTTTCATGACCAAAGTTTTTCCATTTGAAGCATTTTTGGATCAAAAAGTAAAGTTTGAAAAGTGACCTAAAATGACATATTCTTTAAAAGTCAACTATGCCCTAAAAAGTCAACTTTGCAAAAACTTCAAATTCTTGATTTTTGTGAACTTCAACCTTCTTCCATGATCAAATAAAGATCATACACACTCAAAATAATGAATATCACCCCTTGGTTGGGTCATTGGGGGCCTCGGATGCCCTGATTTTGCACTGACTTGTCCAGAAAGTCAACTCTTGATCAGATGACTTCCCCATGGAATTTCTTCATGAAACTTGATATGCATACTCCCTATACCATATAGAGACCAATGGAAACAAGAATGACCAAAAAATTTGGAGTTATGGCCTCTGAAACCAAAACCCTAATTTTAGGTCAACTGTGTAGTCAAACTTGGCTCTGCTTCCATACCATTTCCAGTTCTTGTGATTCTTTTGCATTTTTGACTTTGAGAGGATGTAATATGATACTTGTACACATGTAGACCCCTTTTAAGTGATTGGTGGTCTTTGGAGTGGCTCAATAAGCTCTTGGATTGCTCAGATCACAAACCCTAGATGCAGATGACTATGCAGTGAATCAAAAATGTGATATGAGATGGTATGATTGAGTTTATGCATATGAAATGATCACAAACCATGGTGTGAATGGGGGAGGGAAAATTTGGGGTGTTTACACTCAACACTAAACAAAAACCACAAAAACACCTAAATAATCACAAGTGGGTTAATGATCTTAAACCTACACCAAAGGTGCTTAAGTGTGAGAAGCTGACTTCACACTCAAGGTATTCTCATTACCCCTAATCAGAGGGAAGATGTGATGAGTTTACTAACCCATTGGTTTAGGCTTAAGCTCATTAACTTATGACAAACATCCAAAAGCAATAAAAGACTGAAAATACCAAAAACAAACAATAATCGTCTCCTTCGGGATTCTTTTCTCATCACCTTCACTCATAAACGAGAACTTGCTTCTTCCGTCTAATGCAAGACAGTTTGCACCTGAGCCAGACAGGTCATACACTTGAGCATAGACAAGTAAGCAGTTCACAAGTCAATTCATCTTTCAGTCTCTTTGGGTCGAACTACGGTGTTCTGACTTCCTCATTGCACGAGAGGATACGTAGGCATAACTTAACAGTTATCGAACAAAAGTCTCTGTACATTCCCCCTCTTCCAGCTTTATTCTTTTATCCTCATGATCTCGAGCTTTATACTCCTGTTCTTACACTGACACTGTATATATCACACTTCACATTCTTTTACACTGACACCTGTACATCCTTTTCCAGCTCTTTATACAAAAATTGCACTGACACTACCCTTTAAAACACAAATCTTTTAAGCGTGGATCCCGTCGAGTACGGCGGACAATCTGGGTGCTAATACCTTCCCAGGTTGTAACCAACCCCCTTTCTCAGTCTCTCTGGTTCGCAACCGTCTTATCCATATCTTTCTAGGTCTATGCAGCATTGCCTTTCCTCCGGGATAAAAATGCCTAGCTGGCGACTCTTTCTTTCCCTGTGAGTTCACTCCTGTGTGTTCTCACATCCTCCTTTCGCTGACCGTTCGCGTCTGTACCTTTATCTGGGCCAGTCCCATTTATCGGGAGCGACAGCTTGGCGACTCTGCTGGGGATCCTTATACTATAACCAGGACTTCTGGTTCTTTTTGTGGGTTCCTCCTAGCGCTTGTTTGATTTGTGTTTACTGGGGTGTTATGTGCTATTTGTGCTTGTATTTGTATTTATTTTTGATTTATGTACAGTTGTTTTATTGCTTTCTTTATAGCTTTACATATACCATACTGTCATACTGTGCTGGCTGGATCTGTTTTGTTGTTTTGGTGGGTGGGTGTTCTACTGAGAGTTAAGGTCCTATACCTGGGACCTGAGTGACACCTAGGCTAGAGTGGTTCATGTTCTTTCCCATTCCATTTCGGTCTGGTGCGGGAATATGAAACACGGTTCAGATATGGGTTTCTTCTTGAGAACTCTGTGCTGCAGATTTCCTGTAGTGCTAGGGCTATCTGGGAAGCCTGCTAAGTCTGGATGACCTTTAGTATTGACCTTCAGAAACTGAGGTGAATTAGAGGAGGATCTTTTATGGTTATTGTAAACACTGTACCTCCGGGTTAGAAGTGTTTACACTTCTCATAACTGATCCAAGTCTGAGGATCCTTGTTTTAGAACATCACCTGTGAGGGGGTTGGACTGTTTACAGGTTTGCAGGTACCCTTGGCCTCAACATACCCTGTTACATTGATAAGAGTACTCCACTTTGGAACAGTTCTTGTGATTTTTAACCCAGGACATGTGACTCTTTATTTGAGTCCCCCACCTCGGTTACTGGACTTATGAACCTCCATCTGGATTTCTTGAACACATATGGACCTACATCAAGGCAGTTAATCAGATCCAGCTCAGTCACAAACCCTTGCATATCATTTGCATACACCATCATTGCATCATTTTGACATTTGCTTATTTGTTTTTCAGGGTATCCATACTATATTTTGGCTTGGTTTTGACCCCTTCATCTGCATAGACCTACCTGCTTCAGCTACTGCTATCACCAGTCTCAGCCTGTCAGTGGCCCATCTGCAGTGTTATTCTCAGCATCTGTCTCAGCTCTTCTTCAGCAACATGGCACCTAAGAAGAGCAATATCTCCTATCATTTCTTTGAACCTGAGTTGGCTAGCATCAGGAAGATTCAGACCTTGATTACTCCAGACCATATACCACTTTTCAGAGAACATTATGGAGGAATCCTTGATGTGGTTATGGATTTGGACCCTTCACAGAGGAGCTTGATTCATATTTGCCTGCAGTTCTATGATCCCCCTCTGAGGTGCTTCACCTTCCAGAATTTTCAGTTGGGACCCTTGTTGGAAGAGTATTCATCACTGATTGGTGTACCTATCAGGGGTGGAGTCCCCTTAAACCCTGAGATGGCTTTCCCTAGTAATGAAGAGGTGGCAAAGGCATTGTATCTGGAACCAGTTCTGATTGGGCAGAACATGACAGCAAAAGCTGGAGTCTCAGGTCTTCACTTGGATTTCTTGACCTCTCAGGCTATTCTGAAGGCCTCCATGGGGGAGTGGAGGGCAGTCTGTGCATTATTGGCCCTTAGCATATATGGGGTCATATTATTTGCAGATGAGCCTAAGTTTATTAGCAAGAATGCAATCCATCTTTTCATTCTGAGGAACCCAGTACCCACCTTACTGGGAGATTTCTACTACTCTGTTCACCAAAGGAATGAAAAGCAAAGGGGAAGATTGGTGAGATGCTGTGCTCCCCTGTTCCATACCTGGCTGCTCAAATATTTGCCAAAGACTGATGCATTCTTAAACCCTCACCAGCAGAAGAACTGGGCTAGGAGGCTTGTTGCTTTAACCTCAGATGATATCAGGTGGTGCACTCAGAGCACCAAGGGCAGAGACATCATTACTAGTTGTGGGCATTTTCCCAATGTACCTTTGATAGGGGTGAAGGGTTGCATCAACTACAACCCTCTGCTATTCAAAAGACAACTGGGCTATGCATTAGTCCACCCTCCTAGAGTACAAGATCTAGCTGAGACCCTTTATTGTGAGATCAAGCCTAATCTGGCTATTGTCAGGCAAGCATCCTGGGCTTGGGACAATGTCCAGACTAAAGGGGTAACCATCCTGGGGAAATGCAACAATGTGGCCTCAGCTCAGTACTATGAGTGGTCTCATGCCAGGGCTCAAATTTCTGGGATGCCCTTCACCCTTGAAGATGTGCCTGGACCCTCCACAGCACCACCTCCAGCAACTGTCAGCTTAGAGGAGTTTGAGAAATTGAAGGAGAGAAATGAGAATCTGACTCAGGCTCTACAGAAGACCCTCTGGGAGAGGAGTGATGGCCGCTTGGACATTGAAAGGTTAGAAAAGCTAAAGGTGGAGCATCTAGCCAGGATTGAAAAGTCAGAGGACTATATCAAGAAGTCAAGGGCTGGAGAGCAGATTTTGAAGAATGCCTGCAAAGAGGCCCAATTCCAGAGAGCTAGGACTGATTTGTATCTGAAGGAGAGTCAGGCTAGGTGGGTCAGGATCACCGAAGCCCGTACTCAGGAGGATAAGAGAACTCAGGACAAGATTGAGCAGCTGGAGGCTAGTGCAAAAGAGCAACAGGAAGCCCTGGCAGCAGCCCAAAGAGAGATCTCAGAGTTGAAGATTAAAGCTGGTGTGAAGAGGTCAAAGGACCAGAGTCGACACAAGAAGCTAACTGCTGCTGTCACTACAAGGAATATCCTTATCAGGAATCTCACAGAGCATCCAGCTGATCCTGTGACTGAAGCACTTCTAAAGGAAGTTCAGGAGGATGAGTTTGGTCTTGGTGTCTGACTTTTTCTTGTTGTTGCTTTCATTTCATGTACTTTCCTTTATGTTGTATTTTTGACCCCTCAGAGGGCATGTATTGTAAAAAGAAACAAACTATGTATCATTTACTTTTTGTAATATATGTGTTGGTTTGTTTTATCTGAGTTCTTTCAAAGCAACATCACAAGCATCTTCCTCAAGGGTCTGGAAAGGTCAAAACCAAGTGCCAAGCCGGATACCTTGGAAACAAATAAGCATACTGCATTGCATACTAACCTTTTGTTTTGTAGGGTTTTTGCTTTATTGTTACTAACTCTATTGTGACTTCAGGAACTATTGCTCGACGTCGGGTGTTTCCACTCAACCGTCCACACAGATATCCAACCCGCAACAACCTTCCGGGTATACAAATGGACCAAGTACAGCAGGACCTTACAGAGGTCAGGACCCAAATGGCCAATGAGAGATTGGAAATGAGGAATCAGATGACACAATTTATGGAGGTGATGAATAATATGGCTCAAAGCCAAGAGAGATTAAGAGCACTGGTAGAGAGGCAGAATCAGGAAGACCCCCATCTAGGGACTGCTGGGACAAGCAACAATGAGAGAGTTCAACCCCATGTTAATCCTCCAGTCTATGGACCCCACCTTCATCCAGAGATCAACATCCCTGTTAATGTGCAAGGGACTGCCACTGCAGGTAGAGTGCTGCAAGAAGACCCCCAGGAAGATCAATTTACAGTGATGGGAGCCGGGGAGGAAGCCTATGACAGGAGGCTAGATGAGATTGCTGAGAAACTGAGATCCCTAGAGTCCCAGAATTCTTTGGGCTTTGATGTTATGGACATGGGCTTAGTGGACGGGGTCAGGATTCCCCACAAATTTAAACCTTCGTGCTTTGAGAAGTACAACGGAACTTCCTGTCCCCGGACCCATTTACAATCCTTTCTGGGGAGGCTGAAGGCATATACCATGGACGAAAAGCTATGGATGTTTTATTTTGAAGATAGCTTAACAGGAGCTTCAAGGGAATGGTACTCTCACCTGACCAGAGCAACCATCAGGTGCTGGAAGGATTTGGCTGAGGCCTTTATCAGACAATACCAGTACAACTTGGATATGGCTCCCAACAGGACCCTCCTGATGGGGATGTCTCAATCATCCAGGGAAAGCTTCCGGGAGTACGCCCAAAGGTGGAGACAGCTTGCTGCTGCTGTCCAGCCACCCATGTCAGAGAGGGAGATGGCTGATATGTTTATGAACACCCTCCAAGGGACATACATTGATAGGCTAGCTGCCTTTTCTTCCACTAGCTTTGCAGATGTCGTCATAGCTGGAGAAAGAATTGAGAGCCTGTTAAAGATGGGCAAAATTTCTGACAACGGTGCCAGCTCATCCAGCAACCCAAGAAAGCCTTTTGTGGGCCCAAGAAGAACTGGCGAGACCAATGATATCCATACCAGCAGGGGCAGACCCCAATATGTTCATAGGTCTGTGGCAGCAGTCACCATTCCCGCTCCAATTCATCCTCAACCAGCTTATCAACCACAGCAACAAAATTACCAGCAACAAACTCAGTATCCTCCTCAGAGAAATTATAACAATAATAACACCGGCAACATCAATCAGCAAAGACCATTTCAACAGAGACCTTCTCAGGCCAATAGGGTGATCGATCCGATCCCTATGCCCTATGCCACATTATTGCCACAACTCCTAAAACTCAACTTGGTTGAGCTAAGGACGTTGGCACCTCCGGATCCTACCAGTCTGCCCAGAAATTATGACGCCAGCGCCAGATGTGCTTTTCACTCAAATGCACCTGGCCATAGTACAGAGAAGTGCAGGGCCTAGCACATGAAGGTACAAGACCTGATAGACTCCAAAGCTCTAAATTTTGCACCACCACCAAATGTTAACAAGAACCCTATGCCACACCATGGTGGCCCCAGAATCAACGCTATTGAGGAAGATAAGTCGTCTTACTTGATAACCAGTGTGGGCCAGATTCGGACACCCTTGGTAGAGATTAAAGCTCAACTCCTTGAATGTCAAATGTTCCCTGGATGTGAGCTAGGATGTGCTTATTGCAACATTTCGGTGAATGGGTGTGATAACTTGAGGGATGGCATAGATGGTATCATCCAGAGTGGCCTGCTTCAAATCACAACATCAGTACCTACCAATCCAGCAATCTCCTTAACAGCAGTTCCCGAGTCTTCTACAACTGCAACAGCCATTGTTCCAAACAACTCTTCAATCTCATCAACAAATGCTTCATCTGTTACTTCAACGGACCAGATATCAACAAACATCCCTTCTACAACTTCAGCACCCCTTCATTCAGAGTCTCCTACAACAACAACACCCATCCATTCAACAGTGTCTCCTACAACATCAGCAGCAAACAATGAAAGTGTCTCAACAGTTACAATTTATTATGATCCTGCCAATGATTCTGCCTACAACTCACAAAATGCCACTCCTATCAGAGCACCGGTCACAATATACTATGATCCACAGACTATCATGGTCCCTTCTGCAGCTGCCATCAGTCCAGTCACTATCACAGTGCCTGGGCCAGTACCTTATGAAAGCAGTAATGCCATCCCTTGGCATTACGGCTCCGATCTATACTGCGAAGGACAGAAAATCACTTTTGAATCATCAACTTCTTCACCACAAATAGACAATGTGGGGGGAGGCGGAGGCTTCACTCGAAGCAGACGTCTCTTTGCCCCGCAAATTCAAAGACCCACTGCTGAAGCAGAGGCTGCTGCCAAGGCAAAAGGGAAGAGCATGGTGCAAGAAGAGCAAATTGTTAAAGAAGCTTTGAAAACCCCTTTTGATCAGGAGGTTGATGAATTCATGAGAATCATCAAGAAAAGTGATTACAAGATAGTGGACCAGCTTCACCAGACGCCTTCCAAGATCTCCATTCTATCATTGCTTATGTGCTCCGAGGCTCATCGGAACGCACTACTAAAAGTCTTGCACGCAGCTTATGTGCCAGAAGAGATCACCGTCAATCAGTTGGAAGCTGTGGTTGGAAATGTTAATGCTAGTAATGGACTAGGATTTACCAACACTGATTTGACTACGGAAGGCCGCAATCACATCAAGGCTTTGCACATTACCATGGAGTGTAAGGGTGCAGTTCTTTCTCATGTGCTGGTAGACACGGGATCATCCCTCAACGTCTTACCTAAGAAGGCCCTTGTGAAGCTGGAGTATGAAGGATTGGCATTACGCCCCAGTAACTTGATAGTGAGAGCCTTTGACGGTTCTAAGAGATCAGTTCTGGGAGAAATTGAGTTGCCTATAACGATTGGCCCACAAACTTTCAAAACGACCTTCTACGTGATGGACATTCAGCCTGCCTACAGCTGTTTGTTGGGTAGACCATGGATTCATGCCGCTGGCGCAGTCACGTCTACCCTTCACCAGAAGTTAAAATTCGAGTGGGAGGGCCAAGTCGTTACTATTTGTGGAGAGGAAGATATTTTCGTTAGCCATCTGGCTACATACAAATACATTGAGATGGATGGGGAGATCCACGAAACGATGAGTCAAGGGTTTGAGGCCCTGAATATTAATGAAACATCTGCTGTACTTGGGACTTCCATGACATCCTACCAGCAAGCCAGGAAGGTTGTTGAGGAGGGGAATGCTCAAGGCTGGGGCAAACTGTTGCCTGTGGAGAAGAAAAAGGATAGATTTGGGTTGGGTTACAAACCAACTCAACAAGATCAAGCAGAGGCTGCTGAGAAGCCCAACTTTGTTAGTGGGGGGATGCTCACCCCTGATGCTGTCAACAACTTGGAAGATGAGTCGGAAGATGAGCACAACCTGGAGAGCTGGATACGTCCAAGGATCCCGGGGAGCCGTATCTCAAACTGGTCTTCCCAGGAAATTATAAGGGTTACTCCTGCAGAGTAATTATTATTTCCTGTATATTTTAAGCATGCATCAAGTCTTGCATCTTGCCCAAGTTGACAAGACTCATTTTGTAATCGGGCCATCTGTAATTTTTGTGCAACAAGATTAATCAATGAAATATCAGACATCTTTTGCAAATGAGTCTTTTTCTTTTCTGCTCACTGTTTTTCCATTTTTCTTTTTGTACAAAAAATAAATGGCAATGTTTTCAAAATGACAACTTTATTTCACTCTTCTAAAACAAGATTAAAATCAATCACTAAAATGAACAAACTGAACCCTTGCAGAGAGTGCCTTCCAGACCGCACCGACAACAGCACAGCTATGGCTTCGTATGACTTTGACAATCCAATCAATCAAGCTGATGAAGGGGTTGAAGAAGATTATGAGCTTCCCGAAGAGCTAGCCAGGTTGTTAAGACAAGAGGAGAAGGTTATCACTCCTCATCAGGAGGTGGTTGAGACGATTAATCTTGGTACAGATGAAGACGTGAAAGAAGTCAAAATCGGGGCTTGCCTACAAGACTCAGTGAAAGAGCAACTGATTGATCTGCTTCGGGAATATGCAGATGTGTTTGCTTGGTCTTACCAGGACATGCCAGGGTTGGACACCGACATTGTTATGCACAAGCTGCCTTTGAGAGAAGATTGCCCGCCAGTTAAACAGAAATTGCGCCGCACTCGCCCAGACATGGCAATGAAGATCAAGGAAGAGGTGCAAAAGCAGTGGGACGCCGGGTTCCTTGCTGTAACTAGCTATCCGCCGTGGGTTTCTAATATAGTACCTGTGCCTAAGAAAGATGGCAAGGTAAGGATGTGTGTTGATTACCGGGATCTGAACAGAGCCAGCCCGAAAGATGATTTCCCATTACCTCACATTGATGTATTGGTCGATAATACGGCTCAGTTCTCGGTATTCTCCTTCATGGACGGATTTTCAGGATATAATCAGATCAAAATGGCACCTGAAGACATGGAGAAGACAACCTTCATCACACCCTGGGGCACGTTCTGTTACAAGGTGATGCC
This sequence comes from Lathyrus aphaca, assembly GCA_963966055.1. Lineage (NCBI taxonomy): Eukaryota > Viridiplantae > Streptophyta > Magnoliopsida > Fabales > Fabaceae > Lathyrus > Lathyrus aphaca. Next base: position 502,573,085 of record OZ014519.1, on the reverse strand, counting down.
ATTCGGATTGAAGAATGCTGGTTCAACATATCAACGGGCTATGGTAACATTATTCCACGATATGATCCATAAAGAAATCGAGTGTTATGTGGATGACATGATTGCCAAGTCCCTCACAGAAGAAGACCACCTGGTAAATCTGTTGAAGTTATTCAAGCGTCTGAGGAAGTACCAACTGAAGCTGAATCCCAACAAGTGCACATTCGGGGTGCGATCTGGTAAGCTGCTGGGTTTTATTGTAAGCGAGAAAGGGATTGAGGTTGACCCTGATAAAGTCAAAGCCATTCAAGAAATGCCTGCACCGAAGTCTGAAAAAGAAGTTCGAGGGTTTCTAGGTAGATTGAACTACATCTCAAGGTTCATATCTCACCTTACGGCAACCTGTGAACCCTTGTTTAAGCTGTTAAGAAAAGAACAAACGGTCAGGTGGAATGAAGACTGCCAAAGGGCTTTTGACAAGATTATAGAATACTTGCAAGAACCTCCAATCCTTATGCCTCCAGTTGAAGGAAGACCTCTGATAATGTACTTGACAGTATTAGAAGAGTCAATGGGGTGTGTGCTGGGCCAGCATGACGAGTCTGGTCGAAAAGAGTATGCAATATACTACCTGAGCAAAAAGTTTACCGACTGTGAACAACGTTATTCACTGCTCGAGAAAACTTGCTGTGCTTTAGCGTGGGCTGCTCGCCGACTGAGACAGTATATGTTGACCCACACTACCTTATTAATCTCAAAGATGGACCCAGTCAAGTACATTTTCGAGAAGCCAGCTCTTACCGGACGGGTTGCAAGATGGCAAATGATTCTCACAGAATATGACATTCAGTACACATCTCAGAAAGCCATCAAGGGCAGTGTATTGTCTGAATATCTTGCTGAGCAACCTATTGATGACTACCAGCCTATGAGGTTTGACTTCCCCGATGAAGACATCATGTTCATAAAAGCAAAAGATCATGAAGAGCCTGTTCACACTGAAGGGCCTGACCCAGAAGAAGAATGGACTATGATGTTTGATGGGGCTGTTAACATGAATGGTCGTGGTGTTGGTGCGGTACTCATTACACCTGAAGGAGTTCACATGCCTTTCTCGGCAAAACTCACCTTTAACTGCACCAACAACGAAGCTGAATACGAAGCTTGCATTATGGGTCTTGAGGAGGCCATCGACCTCAGGATCAAGACATTGACTGTATTCGGAGATTCAGCTCTGGTAGTTAATCAAACCAACGGCAAATGGTACACACACCAGGATCATCTGATACCTTACAGGGATTATACAAGGAGGTTATTGACTTTCTTCACAACAGTCAAGCTCGAGTATATCCCTAGGGACGAGAATCAGTTTGCAGATGCTCTGGCTACCATTTCGTCAATGATCAAAGTTCAATCTGCCAACTTTGTGCCTCAGATTTCAGTGTCCAGACTCGACAGACCAGCATATGTGCTCGCAGCAGATGTTGTCAAAGATGATAAGCCTTGGTTCCATGACATTAAGTGCTTCTTGGAGGATCAAACATACCCACCTGGGGCATCTTCCAATGATAAGAAGACATTAAGAAGGCTAGCTGGTAGTTTCTTTCTGAACACTGATGGTTCTTTGTACAAGAGAAACTTTGATATGGTACTCCTCAGATGCGTTGATAGAACAGAAGCAGACTTGTTGATGCACGAGGTGCACGAAGGATCCTTTGGTACCCATGCAGGAGGGCATGCCATGGCTAAGAAATTGCTAAGATCAGGTTATTACTGGATCACAATGGATGCCGATTGTTGTGCCTATGCCAGGAAATGCCATAAATGCCAGATCTATGCGGATAAGGTGCATGTGCCTCCCAATCCTCTGAATGTGATGTCTTCACCCTGGCCATTTGCCATGTGGGGCATTGATATGATTGGCAAGATTGAACCGACTGCTTCAAATGGCCACAGATTCATCCTAGTTGCCATTGACTATTTTACCAAGTGGGTTGAAGCAGCTTCATATGCAAATGTTACGAGGCAAGTGGTAGCCCGATTTCTGAAGAGAGATATCATCTGTAGATACGGAGTTCCCGAGCGAATCATTACTGATAATGGTTCCAACTTAAACAACAAGATGATGGAAGAGCTATGTCGGGACTTCAAGATCCAACACCACAATTCTTCTCCTTACAGGCCAAAGATGAATGGCGCTGTTGAGGCAGCTAACAAGAATATCAAGAAGATTGTGCAGAAGATGGTAGTCACCTACAAAGACTGGCATGAGATGCTACCGTTCGCCTTGCACGGGTACCGCACGTCAATCAGAACATCCACTGGGGCAACACCGTATCAGCTTGTGTATGGTATGGAGGCAGTCCTACCTGTTGAAGTTGAATTACCCTCTCTACGGGTATTGATGGATGTTAAGCTGAACGAAGCAGAATGGGTTCGGTCCCGATACGAACAGCTGAGTATGATTGAAGAGAAAAGATTGGCTGCAATCTGTCATGGGCAGTTGTATCAGAAAAGAATGAAGAGAGCCTTCGATCAGAAAGTCAGGCACCGAGAGTATCAAGTAGGAGATCTTGTGCTGAAAAGAATCCTCCCTCCTCATACAGACCACAGGGGCAAGTGGACTCCAAACTATGAAGGACCATTCGTAGTAAAGAAAGTTTTCTCCGGTGGAGCACTGATGCTCAGCACCATGGATGGTGAAGACTTCCCGTCCCCTGTGAATTCAGATGCAGTTAAAAAATACTTCGCATAAAAATGACCCGCTGGACATAAAAACAGAATGTAAGTCCAGGAAAAAATAGGGCATCCCGGCGAGTCAAAAACAGAATAAAAGACTTGGGCAAAAATAAGGGAAATAAACAAAAAAATGTGTACACCCGCTGAGTTGAAAAGCCGCATTGGACAACTCAGGCAAAAATGGGTATCCCGATGGATTGAAAACCCGAAAGGGCGATCCATGCAAAATAAGGGAATAAGCGAACAACTGCATCCTGAATTCATCTGTATCACCTACAACTTGGTAAACCTCGAAAGGATCAAGCTTCTGTCAGAATCAGCCTTCTTCAGAAAGCAAGACGAGAAGAACGTCAAAAGTCATACGAGTCATAGCAAGAGGGGAAGCTCCTTGAAGCGTCGTCAACATTGCCAGCATTTTGTTTCTCAATTTGTAACAATCTCCTCATTTCAGGAGATATGTTTCTTTGACTGTATCTTGCCAATTCAGGGCACGCGAATTAATAAAACAGATTTTCAGTCAAGTTTCACCTCGTACACTTCATTTTATTTGCAAAGAATGTCTGATATCTTTAAAATACTGATTGCATGAATACAGATGCTTATCCTAAAAAAATATACTACGTGCTTGCAGGAAATATACTTACTCTCAGAAGTATCTCACTTCTATGACGGAATCCGGTAAGGGATGCCTCGGGATTACTTGTGCGTTTCCCTATCTTTGCAGGGTTGCAGGTATTCAGAAGCGCAACATGGGGCATGAAAGCTTCATCCCAGCAAGCTGGCGAATCAACACTCACTCAGTCTTAGCACCCAAGTGCTTTCTCCCCAGCTGAGTTTCCACTTTTTGTTTCTCCCCAGCTGAGTTGCCATTCGTTACTCCTCCTCATCCAAATACAAAAAGCCTGGGAACCGCTTCCCCACAGAGTCTCAGCCTCTCTCCAGAAGAGCAACACACGAAGGAATCACAACAGAGTGACGAAAGCTTCTACAAACCCCAGCTGGGTCCTTCATTTACAGGAATAGGTTTATCATCGACCCATTTCCCCAAGCAGAATCATTTCATCAGAACTACCAACGATCTCATCCCCAGCTGGGATGGTCACTTCAACAAGATCGACCAGAGATCTTCACAGCAACGGGATCCAAATCCCGGATTTGTTTTCCTTTGCATAGTCATAGCATCCGCATCATATTCACCAAACAAAGCGTAGCATTCCGTTTTAATACAGAGCATTACGGCAAAAATCAAACATGTAGCATAATCATAAGTCATGGTCCGAATCAAACACTTGTGAATATTGACAATTCATCAGCAGTATACAGAATAACCCTCCAGATTCCCCAGCAAAAGCAGTTGCCTCACATTCACAAACATCAGTATATACTCCTTGTGGCACCCATCCGTGTCATATCCCCAGCATAAAGCCAGAGGCATCCCCTTTGCACTCACAAATACTTATATATATACATTTCCTTGACATCTGTCCATGTCATTTTCCCAACACAGTAATGTAAACACTTTGTATACCAGATATTTGTTTGTACTATACTCTTCTCCTTTTGACACTCGTCCGTGTCACACTCTCTCCAGCAGGTTGAACACTCAAATATATATTACTCATACTTATTTTACTTATACAGATACTCGTCCGTGTCTTGTATACACCATTTATATCCCCGCAGATTCGACACTCGTCCGTGTTCTTTGTTAACCCGTTGGTACTCGTCCGTACCATCATCTCAGAACATGCGTCAAGCGTTTGTTTCTACTTGATACTTGTCCGTATCATAGTCTTAAGGATGCTCGTCCGCATCTTTAATCCATACACTCATGTCTTCTTGAATATAGATACTCGTCTGTGTCTACAATTCCCCAGAGGAGTCCCCTCAGATTCAACACTCGTATGTGTTCTTTGTTAACCAGTTGATACTCGTCCGTATCATCATCTCTGAACACGTGTCGGTATTTGTTTCTACCCGATACTCGTCCGTATCATAGTCTTAAGGATGCTCATCCGCATCTTTAATCTATACACATCTAAACAATTATACCTTTTATTTCTTGGATATAAACACTCGTCCGTGTTTACTATTCCCCAGTAGATCGCCCGCAAAGTGAATTTTCTTCTTATCTGACATTCGTCCTATGTCATGATAAACCCTGAGAGCAGCCGTACCCTGCTAGGTGGTCGTCCTCCACCTCTTGATGGTCGTCCTCCATCATGCTCGTCCGATGGCCGTCCCCATCGTTGACCTTTTTTCCGACAGTCCTATGTCGTGATGTTTAGCAGCCGTCCCCTGCTAGGTGATCGTCCTTCACCTTTCTTTGATGATCGTCCTTCATCATTTTATCCAATGGCCGTCCCCATTGTTGATTTTGGTTATCTGACATTCGTCCTATGTCATGACAAACCTTGAGAGCAGCCGTCCCCTGCTAGGTGGTTGTCCTCCACCTCTTGATGGTCGTCCTCCATCATGCTCATCCGATGGCCGTCCCCATCGTTGACCTTTTATCCGGCATTCGTCCTATGTCGCGATATTTTCGGCAGCCGTACCCTGCCAGGTGGTCGTCCTCCACCTTAGATGACCGTCCCTCATCTTAACCCTTACAGAGCAACCGTCCCCTGCTAGGTGATCGTCCTTCACCTTTGATGACCGTACCTCATCATCTGTTTATTTCATTTATTCTTTAACCCGATGGCCGTCCCCGTCGTGGTCCCTTTTCTTTTTAGCCCGATGGCCGTCCCCATCGTTGGTTACTTTACTTTATGAACTTGATGGCCGTCCCCATCATTTTTCATTAATCCCCAGAGAATCTTACAACTTTACTTGATGGTCGTCCCCATCATAACCCTTTTTATCCCCAGCATGTCGGCCGTCCCCGTCATTGCTTTATTTCCCGCACTTTTCCCAGCATGTCGGCCGTCCGCGTCATTGCTCTTTCCCAGCAGTCGTCCTCTGCTCGACGGTCGTCCTCCGTCGCCCATGCTTTATAATATACTTTATTTCCTTTTACAATCTATATCCCTTTTCTTCTTCATTCTGTGAGTGCAAATTTTTGACTGTCTTTGGTATTCAACCACAAGTTATCTTGTTTGCCTGTTAAGCCGTTGCTTACATCCTGCACAGCTAACTCATGTTTGAATAGGGGCAGCTGTAAACACCCCAAATTTGCCCTCACCCATTCACACCATGGCTTGTGATCATTTCATATGCATAAATCCAATCATAGCATCTCATACCACATTTTTAATTCACTGCATTGGTTCAAAGTCATCTGCATCTAGGGTTTGTGATCTGAGCAATCCAAGAGCTTCTTGAGCCACTCCAAAGGTCATCAATCACTTCAAAGAGGTCCATGTATGTCCAAACATCATATTATATCCTCTCAAAGTCAAGAATGTCAAAGAATCACAAGAACTAAGAATGGCATGGAAGCAGAGCCAGGCTTGACTGCACAGATGACCTAAAATTAGGGTTTTGGTTTCAGAGGCCATAACTCCAAATTTTTTGGTCATTCTTGTTTCTATTGGTCTCCATATGGTATAGGGAGTATGCATATCAATTTTCATGAAGAAATTCCATGGGGAAGTCATCTGATCAAGAGTTGACTTTTCAAGCAAGTCAGTGCAAAATCAGGGCATCTGAGGCCCCAATGACCCAACCAAAGGGTGTTCTTCATCATTTTGATTGTGTATGATCTCTATTTGATCATAGAAGTTGTTAGAAGTTCACAAAATTGAAGAATTACAAGTCCTTTGCAAAGTTGACTTTTTGGGCAAGTTTGACTTTTAATGAAATTGTCATTTTAGGCAACTTTTTCAACCCTCACTTTTTGATTTAAAAAAGCTTCAAATGGAAAAACTTTGGCCATGAAAGTTGTAGAATGGATCATTCCCTTTTCAAAAAGTACAAGAACATGACCTAATTCATTTTGGATCAAAAGTTATGGCTTGTCAAAGTTGGCAAAAATCACAAAATTTCAAAGTTTCTACCAAAGAGGCATTTTGCAAAATGACTTGATCAAGTGTTCTAAAGCTACCAAATGGACTTCTAAACTTCACAACATGATTACATAACCTCTAAAAGTCAGATTACACCAAAGAATTATCTCATTTCATGCTTTGAAACTCAAGAATTCACAAAGGGGCCAAAACTTGTGAAATTTGCAAAACATATCATAAACTTTATGCAAGTTGCTGAATCACTTCATAAATCATTCCATGGCTCTCCCTAAACTCAGCTGAACTCAACCATGCTCCTATCCTAGCCTGCCACTTGCCCATACTTACAAGTACAACTTACTTGACTTTTTGCAATTTGAAGCCATACCAATCCCACAGTGACACAACCACTCTCTGCCCAATCCAGACCTTACAAACACATCCCAAGGCTTCATTTTCATAACACACACAAGCCTGAAACCTCCCACATCACAACACTCTCATTTTCCACCTCTTGTGCAAAAGCATTCGAAACTCATCACACAAGTTACAAACCTTCATAGAACAACTCACCATCATCCCCTGATCATTTCCCACCCTTCATCTTGCCCTAAAAACAGCCATATCAAAAACACGATTTCCTCACTCCACTGAACAGAACTTGTTCAATCTCTCAAACCAGCCTTTGCAAACTTCAAACAAGCATTGCAAGCTTCTCAGGGGGTTCATTAGAGGCGTTTTGGATCAAAGGGCCAGCCAGAAAGCTCCAAAGATCAAAGCTTCAGTTCAGGTGAGCTCAAGAACATTTTTTCCAGAAACATGTTTTTAAGTTCCTAGATGATTCTCTATGCTTCACTGATCATGCTGATATGTTTATTTTCGAAAATGATTGAGTATTGAGTATGTATGTTGCTTCTGAAATTTTTCTGACCTAAATGCATTTTGCTTCGATTCAGCTTTGTTGTGAAAAATAAATGTGTTTTGGTTGTTGATTCTTGCTCCATGATGTTTGGGGATGGATTCTGGGCAGAGAGATTAGGCTTTAGTGAGCTAGGGAGGAAGATAACAATTTTCAGGGAGGATTCTGGCCGGAGAAGATGACCGGAAGTCTTCTCCGGCCACCTGAAAGTGATTAGGTGTTAATTAGGGTTAGGGCACCAGGTTTGAATATTGGCCATCAGATGTTGTTTCCCGCGCGTGTATAGAGGGCCTGGATCATCTCATTAACTTTTAATTATGGATTAATAATTAATTAATCAAAATTAGGCTCGTTTGAACTTGGGCCGTCCAGATGCGCGCCCAGTCAAACATTTTAAACCCAGTTTCAATCTGAGCCTTCCATCCTGCATACTTCTCATTTAATTAGTTTTATTTTCATTTTTATTCATTTAATTTGTCCATTTAATTTAAAATAGTAAAAATCATTGAAAAATTATGAAATTTTTTATCAAACCTTTTATTAATTTCCAGAAACCAAAAACATTTTTATTTTTATTTTTTGCATTAAAAAATATTTTTAAATCATTTAAAAGTTTATTTTTAATTAATTAATGAGAATTAATTAATTAAAAATACTTTTAGGTATTTAAAAATCACCAAAAAATTCATGAAACCTTCATAGTCATTTAGAAACATTGTCCAACCCTCAAACCAAATTTCTTTTTTGATCTTGATGTCTTTTGAGGATTTTTCATGGAATTAAAATCATTTCAAGGCATTATTTTGATCCAAACTTCAAAAAATCATTTCTGCCTAACCATTGAGAGTTGGACTTTGATTCGTTTTGCATTGCATTTTGTTTAGCATGTAGTTTGTGAGATTAAATTGGCATGATTTGATCTTTCATTTTCAATTTGTTTGACATTTTTCTTGTTAAGGTACCCAAAAACCCTAGAAATTTTAGGAAATTCATAACTCTAATTAGGTTAAGAGTTGGAACCTCTCCTTTGGGCAGTAAGTTTGTGTAGGGTTAGGGTTCTTTGGAATGCATTTTCAATTTTTTATCTTGATGTTTGCTTCTGATTTTGGTTTTTGTTTGATGCATTGATCATAAACCCTAATTTGGGCTTCCTTTTGCATCCATCTTGCATTTGCATTCATACCTTGACTTGCCATAGCATTTTGTGCATACATTTGATTCATGTGACATCTTAAGACATATTAGAAGCATGCTTGATCATTGCATCTTGTGTTTGCCATGTTGTATGCCATTTGCACTTCATAACTTTTCATGTATGATCATGGTTCTTAACTTGCTTCATTTGCATCCATAAGTTTGTATGATCATCCCCATGCTTTGTTTCATGTTTGCATCATCCCATAGCATCATTAACATCATGTATGTGCTTCTGGTTTTGATTTACATCATGCCATTTCATCTCATGTTGCATTGCATTGCATTTCTTTCACTAACTTTTCAGGTGGTAAGCAACTTTGAGAAGTGAATTTGCCTTCACTTCTCACAACTTCTTTTCATCTCTCTTATGCATCATTTCTGCATTTTACTTTGTGTATGAGATTGAGCTTGCTCTTTCTTTTGCTTCTTACTTTCTTTCCTCAAGTGACTTGACTTCTTGAATGAAGCAAGTTACTTTGCTTTCTCTTTGCTCCTTTCATCTGCTTTCTGGTGGTTCCATTGAAGATTTCTTTCTCAAACCTCACAAACCTTAGGGACAACCAAGCATGACAATGATTAGGGTTTTGATTAGTCCCCCCACTTAGTTTTACCTTTGTGTCTCTTTGAGTCTTCTCTTCTCATCTCATAATCAGGGACTAAACCCTAAAGGCTTTAAGGCTTTGAGATTAAGCTTATGCCTGCATCCTTCTATTAGGATGGAGTGTATAACTTTAATCCTAAGTGTTAAACCCTTAATGTGTTTAAATCTCTTAATCAATTCACTTAATAATCATCAAGACATTAAACTTGTAACTTGGGCCTTGCATTAGGGTTCTAATTCTTCCTTAATTGGTTAAGAAGGACTAACCCTAGTGTTAATGGACAAGTCCTCCTCAAGTTGTCTTACAAACCCTAAAAATCACTTCATCATCATACCATTAATTAAAATCCACTTAATCAAAGGCTTGTTATGTCATGAGTTTAATCCCTAATCATGGATTAAGTTGAGGAGCTTTCCTCAGCTTAAACACTCTCATCTATTATCCTTCTATTAGGATGGTGTAATGAGTCTGTTTAATCCTTGATTGTGGCTTAACCTCATTACTCAACACTAAACAAAAACCACAAAAACACCTAAATAATCACAAGTGGGTTAATGATCTTAAACCTACACCAAAGGTGCTTAAGTGTGAGAAGCTGACTTCACACTCAAGGTATTCTCATTACCCCTAATCAGAGGGAAAATGTGATGAGTTTACTAACCCATTGGTTTAGGCTTAAGCTCATTAACTTATGACAAACATCCAAAAGCAATAAAAGACTGAAAATACCAAAAACAAACAATAATCGTCTCCTTCGGGATTCTTTTCTCATCACCTTCACTTATAAACGAGAACTTGCTTCTTCCGTCTAATGCAAGACAGTTTGCACCTGAGCCAGACAGGTCATACACTTGAGCATAGACAAGTAAGCAGTTCACAAGTCAATTCATCTTTCAATCTCTTTGGGTCGAACTACGGTGTTCTGACTTCCTCATTGCATGAGAGGATACGTAGGCATAACTTAACAGTTATCGAACAAAAGTCTTTGTACATTCCCCCTCTTCCAGCTTTATTCTTTTAGCCTCATGATCTTGAGCTTTATACTCCTGTTCTTACACTGACACTATATATATCACACTTCACATTCTTTTACACTGACACCTGTACATCCTTTTCCAGCTCTTTATACACAAATTTCACTGACACTACCCTTTAAAACACAAATCTTTTAAGCGTGGATCCCGTCGAGTACGGCGGACAATCTGGGTGCTAATACCTTCCCAGGTTGTAACCAACCCCCTTTCTCAATCTCTCTAGTTCGCAACCGTCTTATCCATATATTTCTAGGTCTATGCAGCATTGCCTTTCCTCCGGGATAAAAATGCCTAGCTGGCGACTCTTTCTTTCCCTGTGAGTTCACTCCTGTGTGTTCTCACATCCTCCTTTCGCCGACCGTTCGCGTCTGTACCTTTATCTGGGCCAGTCCCATTTATCGGGAGCGACAGTTATGTTTGAATGTATATATGCTTTGAATATGATTGATGCTTACCAGAAATGCATGAAATGCAGTAATAGTATTTACTAAGGACGAACGAGGGTAGTAGTTGAACGACGCTTCACCGGTTCATCCCCACAAGACAACTACAAATCCCCAGTAGAGCAAATCTATCTTTATAGATACTTCGAGTTGCATCTCCCCTTGAATTTATGTCCATCTCTTTTATCCTCAGTCGGGATACTCAGGAACTTATTCCTTCAATAAAAGTACGACGAACGAAGACGGGAGGTTATAAATACTATACTATCAAACAATATGGGAACGAGGTTCTCATATTCTTCAGCAACGAATCAGGATTTATTTTCCCTAGCCAGCAGTTGTTATACAAAGATATCCAGACGCTTCAGGCTGCATAATTCATACATACATCATTTACATCATACCATAGCATATTCATAAATGCATAATACATTTACTTAGATGCACCATGCCATGCATGCATACATATTGCATAAACTAACCTTTTCCTTGCAGGATGGTTATATACAGATAAAAATACTTTCAACAATTCAAAACAGGTCAGAGACGATCTATACGAAGGTCTAGTGCTGATACTTTATTCAGGGATGATCGCCACGAAGATTCATTGCTGATAATCATTACTCAAGTTGTCCTTGGATAGTAGGCAAATGGTCTATACGAAGATCTATTCCCTAATCCAGGATATTTTCAAGGGATATAATCGGCACGAAGATTTAATCCTGATATTCTTTTATCCTTGGATAGTAGGCAAACGGTCTATACGAAGATCTATTCCCTAATCCAGGATATTTTCAAGGGATATAATCGGCACGAAGATTTAATCCTGATATTCTTTTATCCTTGGATAGTAGGCAAACGGTCTATACGAAGATCTATTCCCTAATCCAGGATATTTTCAAGGGATATAATCGTCACGAAGATTTAATCCTGATATCCTTTTATCCTTGGATAGTAGGCAAACGGTCTATACGAAGATCTATTCCCTAATCTAGGATATTTTCAAGGGATATAATCGTCACGAAGATTTAATCCTGATATTCGTTTAACCTTGGATAGTAGGCAAACGGTCTATACGAAGATCTATTCCCTAATCCAGGGTATTTCCAGAAGAGATAATCGTCACGAAGATTTATTTCTATTGGTTTATTCAATAACTCAAAACAGTTCAGAGACGATCTATACGAAGGTCTAGTGCTGATACTTAATTCAGAAAAAAATCGCCACGAAGATTTGGTTCTGAAACTTAAATTAAAGTATGTTCTCAGATATGGTTCAGAGACGATCTATATGAAGATCTAAACCCTGACACTTAATGAAGGATATTCTTTTTCCCCAAAGATAATTTAGAGATGATATATACGAAGATCTAGTGCTAGCATTCAACTCAAACAATGTTGCATAAACGATTCAGAGACGGCCTATACGAAGACCTAGTACTGATATTCAGTATCAACATCAAGATATTATCACCTCCTGATATTGTGGATGGCATCTATAAGCCCATCTCCAGTTCTTCCAAGTGGCATCTTCAAGCCCACTTAAGCATATACAACTAATCATTAGTGTTACTTTACGCACCGGCGAGTGCAAATTTTTGGGCTTTTGTGTTCAATCCCCTTCAACCTTCCAGGTCACGAATGGCACATATACCAATCTAACCCCTCAGGTTTCAGAAAATTGAACAGGGGCAGCTGTTGCACCCTAAAATTTGCCCTCACCAAGACAAGACATTGTGTACTAAGGTGTCCCAAGAGGTTCACAAGGTTCACAAGGTATCTCAAAAGGTTCACAAGGTTCATAATTAGTCAGAAAGTTTGACAATTCCCTCAGACAATGCATCCTCCTAAGCAATGCATCCTAAACTAGGGTTTTGGACTTCATCAGGATAAATGGACTTCTGAGACTTCCATTGAGCTTCATAACATCCTATATGTCTTCAAGAATCCCTATGTCAAGTTTCAAGGCCTTCCCAAAAGGTTTTCTCAGTCAAATGATCAGATAGGCTAAAATCAGTCAAAGTAGTTAAAAAGTCAAACTGAGGTCAACTGTGGTCAAACCAAAGTCAAACTTCATGATTTTTTGCCAACATCAAGTATATTAAGTAAAATTCATCATTTTATCAAGTTTTGATCATGATTCATCAAGGAGATTTCAGATCATCAAGAATTAGGAGTTTCTAAATTAGGGTTTTCACAGGAAAAGTCAACTGAAATTTGACCAGCCATAACTTTCACATGCTTCATCAAAAATTTCCCATCCAAAGCTCATTTTGAAGGAAATTGAATTATCTACAACTTTGTGTATCACAAGCCAATCCCAAAAATGCTTAATTTGGAAGGTATAAGCTAAGACATTATAGGTCATTTTAAAAGTCAACAAAAAGTCAACAACTTCCAAAGAGCATAACTTGAGAATGGTAAAAGATATGGACATGAGACCAAAGAGGTTGATTAGAGGACTCTCTAAGCTTTCCAAAATGTCCAAGAACACCTTCATAGCCTTAAAATTGAGGGATTTGTGCCTTTGCAAAGTTGGGAAAGTTTTGGGAGGTATATGAAGCAAATGAAGCCTTAAAACCAAATTTTGCCAAATGGGCCTACCAAATTGCCACCCAATCTTCATGATATCCTCAAGCACGACCCAATCCAAGTATTTTCTGATTTTTATAATTTATTTATAATTTATTTGGATTTTATTCATTAAAATTCATTTTAAATCAAAATAAAATATGAAAATATGAATATTTGATTGGATTCTTCTTCTAGAAGCTTTTAAATAACATTTAAGTTGATTCAAAACCATCCAAATTCGTGCTAAGGCATTATGGCATGAAAATATTTGATTTTTTGACTAATTTGGCAAGAAGATTTCTTCACATTCAAGACATCCAAAAGCCCACAAAGTCACATGTTTTTTGACCTAATTTGGTTCACTATATGAAGAGGAACATAACACAAACACAGGGGACGAAAAAATCTGGAAAAAAGAGGCACTTGAAGAACACAAAAAATCATCCAAAAAGTTGAATTCGGTTTCATAGTTGCAACTTATTTCAAACAATTTGGAAGGTTGGGATAACTTCCTTAATGAATTTCGAACATGCTCAGATCATTACATTCATCAAATGCTTCATGAATTGACTAACCCGAATGCATCTTCATGCTTGAATATTTTTTTCGTTTTCACTATTTCGTGCACTTTCAATTAATTATGACCATCTAATGATGTTTGTTTTGTGGTATAGAGTATTTATGGATGCATCAATTGAACTTTAGGTGCTTATATGAGGAGAAGCCATTGTTCGGGTTCTTGGCTTCAATTTAGGGCTTCGCGTTTTAATCAATATAAATGACTTCTAATTGCGTAAATGAATTGGTCTGGTTGTGTTGAGTACAACGGTACTTTTAATTTGAAGAAATTTTACAGGTATGGTGATCATTGAAGAAAACGTAGGAAATCCTACAAAACTAATTTCGCAGGTAATGTTGAAGCTAAAACCGCAGGAAACTTCGCAGGTCACAAGGAAGAAGATAACCTGAATGGCGCTAAATCCATGATTTGAAAAAGTCTTTATTTTTATATATTTTGATGTTGGTTATATATATCAGATGGCCCATGTGGCGTAGTGGCAATGAGCGTATGTTGGGATGTTTGAGACCAGGGTTCGATCCCAGGTTTTGACAAATATTTTTTGGTTTTTCTTGATTTTAGCATGTTTAACATATATGTACGCGTGATCATCCTACATCATACCACAAGCGTATAACCCAGTGGTCTTTGCTGCAACTTGGTAATGGGGAGGTCTTGGGTTCAAATCCAGGCCTCCCCCATTTTTTTAGAACCTGTTTTATTTTCTTTTTCTTTATATTTTCATAATTTAATTATTATATTATTATATTATATTATTTAATTATCTTATTAACTAATTAACTAATTAAATAACTCTAATTTTAACTTAAGTATATTATATCATAAAATATTTTTGTAAATAAATATTAATTATTCTTTCTAATAATTTTTATTATAGTATTAATTTTTGTTATATAATTTATAAATAAATATTTAAAACCTTAATTTCTTAAAAACTCCAACTATCTTCTAAAAAAATTATAATTGTTGTCTAACCTAAAATAACTTCTCTTTTAAATTTTAATCTTGATTTATTTATTTATTATTATTATCATTATTATTATTGCTATTATTTTAGTATTATTGTTTATTTATTATTTTATTATATCTATTATTATTATAATTCATTTTATTTGATTATTATGTATCTGCTAAAGCCATGTAATATTTGTAGATTTATTTTCCGTCTTATTTTATTTTCGTAAATATTTATTGTATGGTTAGTAATTTAGGGTGTGTATAACCTATATGTGATTAAAATCAATTTAGAAAAATCAATTTAATAAGATAAATATTTGAATATGAACACGCACACACGTAAGTCGATCTTTGATCGCTATCTTGCACTTCCTAGGGTTGCCTCTCAAGTTGCTTATACAAAAGGTCAAGTGAGGTGTTTTAAGCAAAGTCCCTTCATAAATATCATCAAGTCCCCATAGTTTTAAAGATCAAGTCCCTTCGAGGTTGCCTACGATAAATGATCTTGTCCCTTCGAATAAAAGATGATAAGTCCCTACAAATTGCTAAAGACACCCTACAGTTTCCTATATCCAGATGACCCTACAAATGTCCCTTAATCACATCCAAGGTAATGACTACCTATTCCTTAATAATAGGGATAGTCTTACCATTGAAAGAATATATAAGAACAGTAAAGATTTAACATAGGGTAGGTTCCTCTTAAGTACTTGCTCACCTTTTCAAAATACTCTCTTACACTTCACATTTCAAACAAATTTTCAAAACAAAGTCTTTATATACATCCATACGAGGATCATTATAAAGTGCTTAGAAATTTTTAATCACACACTACACTTTCTCAAAACAATTTAAAGTGAGCTAAGTAACTAAGAGCCCATGGATAACCATGGATATAAAGGGTGCTAATACCTTCCCTTTATATAACCTACCCCCCGAACTCAAAATCTTTTTAAGGTCTTTCCTGTTCTTTTATGTCCTTTCCTTTTGGATAAAATAAAAGTCGGTGGCGACTCTTGCTATCCGCAACATTTAACTAAAGTCAGTTCTCCCACTGTGTTACAGAACTGGCGACTCTGCTGGGAATTAATAAAAGAGGGGTATCCTTAGGAATTAGATCACTTTAAACTTGTTTGCTTTACTTTACTTGTTGGGTGCTCTTATGTGTGAAAGATCCTAACCCGGATCTAGTGTACCTTAGGTAAATGGCAATAGACCAAGGAAACTGTACGGCGTATACCGATATGGTTGATCTGGTGGCCATAGTTAGTGTGACTTCTTGGTTGGTGCTTATGTTCCTTAAGAAAGTTGAGGATAATATGAGGCTGCCATATGTTGACAATACACTAACTAACTTTTAGAACCCTAGTCATCCCATCTTGGCCTTTAGAAAAGTAGTGAGATAACCGGCTTTGGTGAAGACTGAAGTTGGTTGATACTCGATACTACGCTCATTGAGATCCTAAACTTGGAGGGTTTTGGTTGGCAAGTAAGTTGCCTACTGAACAACCACCCTTGGGAATGATCAATGATATTGAGATCCCTTAGAACCCGGTTACTTTTGTAGGACAGGATGAACCAACTAACTTCAGGGGAGGGTACTTACCTTTAAACCTCATGCAAGCCTCTAAACCTAGGGCTATTGTGTGACTTGTTTGTGTGTGCCACATGTTTGTGATTGAACATAACATCATAGCATCATCATGCATCATAAGCATAGCATTTTCACTAACCATTTCAAGGACAAAAGGATTTACCTTTGTTCTTTGTTGCAGGTCATGGCTTCTGCTCGTAGGAATACTATCCGGATTAACTTTGTAAGAATACCTTCTTTGCTTAAAGAATTGGTCTCTCAAGTTTCTGAAAACTCCCAATTCATCAAGAGGCATGGTCACCTATTGGATCTAGTCACTTCAGGGTTCAATGAAGACATGATGAGTGTCCTATTTCAGTTCTTTGATCCTAAACATCATTGTTTCACGTTCCCCAACTATCAGTTGGTTCCCACAATGGAAGAGTTCTCCAAACTTCTGGGTATACCTACCCTTGATCAGAAACCCTTCACAGGCTTGGAAAAAGAGCCTAAACCTGAAGTCATTGTTGCAACCCTACATTTAAAGAAATCAGACATTGTCCTAGAAACAAGAAGTGGAGTTAAGGGTATTCTTGCCAAGGTATTGATGGAGAAAGCTCAAGTGTTCCTGAAGGCTATGAGTTATGATGCTTTTGAGGAGATCTTAGCCCTATTGATCTATGGCTTAGTGTTGTTCCCCAATCCAGACCAGTTCATAGACGTACACGCCATCAACATATTTCTGACTCATAATCCAGTTCCTACATTACTTGGAGACATCTTACACTCTCTTCATACCCGTACTACGAAGGCACGAGGAACTCTGATTTGTTGTATACCTCTATTGTCTAGGTGGTTTATTTCTCACCTTCCTCGATCAGTGATGAAAAATGAACAAGGGTTAAGGTGGTCTAAAAGGATCATGTCACTTTCTCATTCAGACATTCATTGGTGTTCTAGATCTATGGAGAATGTTACTATCATTGACCGTTGTGGGGAATTCCCCAATGTGCCACTCCTTGGCATAAAAGGGGGAATTACCTACAATCCTTCTTTAGCTCTACGTCAGTTTGGTTATGCTCGGAGCAATGGTCCTCATGACATGCTTTTTCAAGGAATTGTGTTCGACTACGACAACGATCTGCAAGGTTACCGTCAAAGGTTCATACTAGCTTGGGGTAAAGTGAACAAGGTTGACAGCAAGACTCTGGAACCAAAGTACTCCATTCCTATGGAACTTTACCTCAGATGGGTGCGATCTCGTGCTCAGATTATTATGATGCCATATCCTATTATTCTACCGGTTACTATGGAACCTATTGCAGAAGGAGATACTCCTTATACCATCCTTCATCCAGACATGCCCACTAACCTGGAAGAATTGCAGAAATCCTGGATCCAACTGAAGGAACAAAGAAATACCTTCGAAGCTCAATTCAGGATTAGCCAAGAAAAAGTGTTGGAGCTGACCAAGCAACTTCACGAGGAGCGGAACCTCAACACATACCTCCATTCAAAGAGGAAACGTCCATGGGAGACTTAAAACCCCATTTTCGTACTTATTTCCCTTCATTGTAAGCCCAAGGGGCAAAATAATTTTAACATTTACTAATAAAAGTTTACTTTCTGGTTGTTTAAACAAATTTAAATCCTGCGGTCCTTGAAAACATTGCACATGCATTTACATACCATGTCATTGCATCACAGGTTTCTTATGAACATGTATCTTATCTTCTCGCTGTTTATTTCAGCAGAAATGGCTCTCGAACAATCTGTCAAAGATCTTCAAGCTCAGAATGCTCAGTTTCAAGAAGTGATTCTGAATTTGTCCAAGGGGCAAGAAGAGTTGAAAGCACTCCTCTCTAAGGACATGAAGCAGAAGAATCCTGAGGACAACAAAGATGATCAGCTGAAACAACTACAAGCTGAGATAGTAGAGATGAGGATTCAGATGAATGGCCAAATGGCTCTTATCCAGAGTTTGGCCCAGGGGCAAGAAGAGCTGAGAAGCTTTGTCAATAAGCTTCGGCATAACAGAGTTGCGAATCTAATCATCAGTCAACCTCCGTTGAAACAAGCTGACTTGGCTGAAAGGAAAGTAAGGATAAGAGAAGGAAAGAGACAGGCTACTACTGACCATCCTTCAATGGAAGGAAGAAGGCCTTGTAAGGTTAATCCACTTCTATACAAGGAATGTAGAAGACAGTTCATCCAGTTCAGCACACCAATGTCATAAGTTTTGCAATGCCTGTTGGAGATGAAGTTGATTTCCTTGGAAAATTCTCCTAAAAATCCTAACACCTCTTCTCTTTGCTATAATCCCAAGGCGAGGTGTATGTATCACTCCGACTGTCCTGGACATGACACTAATAACTGTTGGGCATTGAAGAATAAGATTCAAGACCTAATTGACGAAGGAATACTCGAGGTTACTCCAGAAGGCCAGGTTGATTTCTTCTATCGTCCAACAAGCATCAAAGTTTCCAGATAACTGGAGTGACGGGTTTAGAAGAAGAGGCATTGAGAACATTTGAATTTTCATTTGTAATTTCTTTTGTTTGTTTAAACACTTACTATTATGTTAAACTTTTGTTTTCATTAATGCATTGCATATGTTTGTCTTGAATTAATCCATTCGTTTCACTATATTTTGAACTATGCTTCATGTTTCTATTATGTGATATTTAACTCCTGATAAAGCTATAAGCCTATAGAGGGAGGATGACGAAAACAATACCATAATATTAGGCAGTATGTTTTTGAACAGACTATGCTGACGATGTACATGCATTATTTTAATTCCTAAACAGTGGAGATATAAGGAAGTTAATCCCTAGTCAACCCTTTTGAGCCTATGAAGTAGGAGTTTTTATTCTCGCACAAATTAAAACCCTTATTCATAACCCGGGGCAGGGTAGTTACTCGGTTAACTCAAATATGCCAATTATCTGTGTTGTACACAACTAATGATGGTTCTCTGTAATCATTAAACCTGACAGTCAATATCCAGCAAAAGAAAAACCCACTAAGTCAAAACCTATGAAGGAGACTTAGTAAAAAAATTGAGAAATTCCGCTGACTGTAATTTTGAAACAAACAGTTCAGGCAAAAAGAAGATATAACAAAGTCAAAAAAAAGAGGTCACTATGAATCCTCAACAAAGAAAGATGACTGAATGTTCAAATAAATTTTTGGTTTCTGAACCATCACAAATGTCAGTGTTACAATTCCAAACTCCTTTGAGCCTCAATGCATAAGTTAACTGAGCATAGGACTGAAGAACATCATGGAGATTGGGTTGGGTACAAATAAAATTTGAGCCTTTATCCTTTGTTTCTTAAACCGTGAACCAGGCCACGTTACAACCCTTTAAAAGTCCTAACTGAAGCATGGTTAGTTCGAAAGCGTACTTCTACAAAAAGGTATCCTGACTCCTTTAGGGCTTATTATAAAACTTGAGTTAATATCACAATTTTCACAAAAACTGTTTTTCTAAAATAACTCTTTTTCAAAACTTCAAGACAGGCATAAGCATTGCATTTTTGAATATATTTGTTTGCATATACCTTAGTGTTTGATAAACAGAGAAACTTACAAGATGAATGTTCAATAAACCAAAGTCCTTCCGATAAACAAAGTTGCTTCCTGGATCAAAGTCCATGTATACAAAGGGGCATAGTCATTATCTCCCAATCAAGGGGGCAGGCCATGATACTACCTAACTCATTTGAGGTAATCAGGACAGGATTCAACTATGTTTAAGTAGCCAGGTGAAGATCTCCTCATCTATCTAAATTACCAAGGGTAATATTACAGAGTTCATAATTCCAGGGGCATAGTCACTTTTTCCCAATCAAGGGG
Organism: Lathyrus aphaca; assembly: GCA_963966055.1. Classification (NCBI taxonomy): domain Eukaryota; kingdom Viridiplantae; phylum Streptophyta; class Magnoliopsida; order Fabales; family Fabaceae; genus Lathyrus; species Lathyrus aphaca. The sequence goes on along the minus strand of OZ014519.1, from coordinate 502,552,684 downwards.
GCATACCAAGTTATTGTTCAATTCATTCAGGGCAATCAGGTCCAGATTCAACAATGCTTAATAGCCAGGGGCAACTCTCCTCGTATATTTGAATTACCAAGGGTAACATTATAAAGTTCATGATGTCAGAGGCATATTATTGTGGGGCATTCTGCTTATTTCTCTTGAGGTAACTACATTCAGATACTTCCATTATAGGACAATTCATCTTTAACCAAGGGGCAATGCTTTCTTTTCAAATCTAATACCCGGAGTGTATATGGTCCATCACAATTTGAAGACACGTTCCTCTCATTGTATTACCTTGATATTGGATTCTCAGCAGAAGCCATTGTGGAAATTAATTGTCTATGCCAGTAGTATCAGATGGTGTCAGTATCATGTCTTCAGATCCAGCTATGAGGATTTCTGGGAAGGTATTCAGGAAAGTTAAGAATCTCCGGAGCTCTAAATCCAATTGGTTATACACTCTCAAAGTTGAAACGATTCTATTTTCGAGTTCAGCTTTACTTTTCCCTCTGTATTCAGGATTACTTTTCCTCTTTTACTAAAGCGAAAAAATGTTTGTTGGTTATATTTGAATGTATATATGCTTTGAATATGATTGATGCTTACCAGAAATGCATGAAATGCAGTAATAGTATTTACTAAGGACGAACGAGGGTAGTAGTTCAACGAAGCTTCACCGGTTCATCCCCACAAGACAACTACAAATCCCCAGTAGAGCAAATCTATCTTTATAGATACTTCGAGTTGCATCTCCCCTTGAATTTATGTCCATCTCTTTTATCCTCAGTCGGGATACTCAGGAACTTATTCCTTCAATAAAAGTACGACGAACGAAGACGGGAGGTTATAAATACTATACTATCAAACAAGATGGGAACGAGGTTCTCATATTCTTCAGCAATGAATCGGGATTTATTTTCCCTAGCCAGCAGTTGTTATACAAAGATATCCAGACGCTTCAGGCTGCATAATTCATACATACATCATTTACATCATACCATAGCATATTCATAAATGCATAATACATTTACTTAGATGCACTATGCCATGCATGCATACATATTGCATAAACTAACCTTTTCCTTGCAGGATGGTTATATACAGATAAAAATACTATCAACAATTCAAAACAGGTCAGAGACGATCTATACGAAGGTCTAGTGCTGATACTTTATTCAGGGATGATCGCCATGAAGATTCATTGCTGATAATCATTACTCAAGTTGTCCTTGGATAGTAGGCAAACGGTCTATACGAAGATCTATTCCCTAATCCAGGATATTTTCAAGGGATATAATCGGCACGAAGATTTAATCCTAATATTCTTTTATCCTTGGATAGTAGGCAAACGGTCTATACGAAGATCTATTCCCTAATCCAGGATATTTTCAAGGGATATAATCGGCACGAAGATTTAATCCTGATATTCTTATATCCTTGGATAGTAGGCAAACAGTCTATACGAAGATCTATTCCCTAATCCAGGATATTTTCAAGGGATATAATTGTCACGAAGATTTAATCCTGATATTCTTTTATCCTTGGATAGTAGGCAAACGGTCTATACGAAGATCTATTCCCTAATCCAGGATATTTTCAAGGGATATAATCGGCACGAAGATTTAATCCTGATATTCTTTTATCCTTGGATAGTAGGCAAACGGTCTATATGAAGATCTATTCCCTAATCCAGGATATTTTCAAGGGATATAATCGTCACGAAGATTTAATCCTGATATTCTTTTATCCTTGGATAGTAGGAAAACGGTCTATACGAAGATCTATTCCCTAATCTAGGATATTTTCAAGGGATATAATCGTCACGAAGATTTAATCCTGATATTCTTTTAACCATGGATAGTAGGCAAACGGTCTATACGAAGATCTATTCCCTAATCCAGGGTATTTCCAGAAGAGATAATCGTCACGAAGATTTATTTCTATTGGTTTATTCAATAATTCAAAACAGTTCAGAGACGATCTATACGAAGGTCTAGTGCTGATACTTAATTCAGAAAAAAAATCGCCACGAAGATTTGGTTCTGAAACTTAAATTAAAGTATGTTCTCAGATATGGTTCAGAGACGATCTATATGAAGATCTAAACCATGACACTTAATGAAGGATATTCTTTTTCCCCAAAGATAATGCAGAGATGATCTATACGAAGATCTAGTGCTAGCATTCAACTCAAACCATGTTGCATAAATGATTCATAGACGGCCTATACGAAGACTTAGTACTGATATTCAGTATCAACATCAAGATATTATCACCTCCTGATATTGTGGATGGCATCTATAAGCCCATCTCCAGTTCTTCCAAGTGGCATCTTCAAGCCCACTTAAGCATATACAACTAATCATCAGTGTTACTTTACGCACCGGCGAGTGCAAATATTTGGGCTTTTGTGTTCAATCCCCTTCAACCTTCCAGGTCACGAATGGCACATATACCAATCTAACCCCTCAGGTTTCAGAAAATTGAACAGGGGCAGCTGTTGCACCCCAAATTTTGCCCTCACCAAGACAAGACATTGTGTACTAAGGTGTCCCAAGAGGTTCACAAGGTTCACAAGGTATCTCAAAAGGTTCACAAGGTTCACAATTAGTCAGAAAGTTTGACAATTCCCTTAGACAATGCATCCTCCTAAGCAATGCATCCTAAACTAGGGTTTTGGACTTCATCAGGATAAATGGACTTCTAAGACTTCAAGTTAGCTTCATAACATCCTATATGTCTTCAAGAATCCCTATGTCAAGTTTCAAGGCCTTCCCAAAAGGTTTGCTCAGTCAAATGATCAGATAGGCTAAAATCAGTCAAAGTAGTTAAAAAGTCAAATTGAGGTCAACTGTAGTCAAACCAAAGTCAAACTTCATGATTTTTTTTCCAACATCAAGTATATGAAGTAAAAGTCATCATTTTATCAAGGGTTGATCATGATTCATCAAGGAGATTTCAGATCATCAAGAATTAGGAGTTTCTAAATTAGGGTTTTCATTGGAAAAGTCAACTGAACTTTGACCAGCCATAACTTTCACATGCTTCATCAAAAATTTCCCATCCAAAGCTCATTTTGAAGGAAATTGAATTCAATACAACTTTGTGTCTCACAAGCCAAGCCCAAAAATGCTTCATTTGGAAGGTATAAGCTAAGACATTATATGTCATTTTAAAAGTCAACAAAAAGTCAACAACTTCCAAAGAGCATAACTTGAGAATGGTAAAAGATATGGACATGAGACCAAAGAGGTTGGTTAGAGGACTCTCTAAGCTTTCCAAAATGTCTAAGAACACCTTCATAGACTTAAAATTGAGGGATTTGTGCCTTTGCAAAGTTGGGAAATATTTGGGAGGTATATGAAGCAAATGAAGCCTTAAAACCAAATTTTGCCAAATGGGCCTACCAAATTTCCATCCAATCTTCATGATATCCTCAAGCACGACCCAATCCAAGTATTTTCTGATTTTTATAATTTATTTATAATTTATTTGGATTTTATTCATTAAAATTCATTTTAAATCAAAATAAAATATGAAAATATGAATATTTGATTGGATTCTTCTTCTAGAAGCTTTTAAATAACATTTAGGTTGATTCAAAACCATCCAAATTCGTGCTAAGGCATTATGGCATGAAAATATTTGATTTTTTGACTAATTTTGCAAGAAGATTTCTTTACATTCAAGACATCCAAAAGCCCACAAAGTCACATGTTTTTTTGACCTAATTTGGTTCACTATATGAAGAGGAACATAACACAAACACAGGGGACGAAAAAATCTGGAAAAAAGAGGCACTTGAAGAACACAAAAAATCTTCCAAAAAGTTGAATTCGGTTTCATAGTTGCAGCTTATTTCAAACAATTTGGAAGGTTGGGATAGCTTCCTTAATGAATTTCGAACATGCTCAGATCATTACATTCATCAAATGCTTCATGAATTGACTAACCCGAATGCATCTTCATGCTTGAATATTTTTTTCGTTTTCACTATTTCGTGCACTTTCAATTAATTATGACCATCTAATGATGTTTGTTTTATGGTATAGAGTATTTATGGATGCATCAATTGAACTTTAGGTGCTTATATGAGGAGAAGCCATTGTTAGGGTTCTTGGCTTCAATTTAGGGCTTCGCGTTTTAATCAATATAAATGACTTCTAATTGCGTAAATGAATTGGTCTGGTTGTGTTGAGTACAACAGTACTTTTAATTTGAAGAAATTTTACAGGTATGCTGATCATTGAAGAAAACGTAGGAAATCCTACAAAACTAATTTCGCAGGTAATGTTGAAGCTAAAACAGCAGGAAACTTCGCAGGTCACAAGGAAGAAGATAACCTGAACGGCGCCAAATCCATGATTTTAAAAAGTCTTTATTTTTATATATTTTGATGTTGGTTATATATATATCAGATGGCCCATGTGGCGTAGTGGCAATGAGCGTATGTTGGGATGTTTGAGACCAGGGTTCGATCCCAGGTTTTGACAAATATTTTTTGGTTTTTCTTGATTTTAGCAGGTTTAACATATATGTACGCGTGATCATTCTACATCATACCACAAGCGTATAGCCCAGTGGTCTTTGCTGCAGCTTGGTAATGGGGAGGTCCTGGGTTCAAATCCAGGCCTCCCCCATTTTTTTAGAACCTGTTTTATTTTCTTTTTCTTTATATTTTCATAATTTAATTATTATATTATTATATTATATTATTTAATTATCTTATTAACTAATTAACCAATTAAATAACTCTAATTTTAACTTAAGTATATTATATCATAAAATATTTTTGTAAATAAATATTAATTATTCTTTCTAATAATTTTTATTATAGTATTAATTTTTGTTATATAATTTATAAATAAATATTTAAAACTTTAATTACTTAAAAACTCCAACTATCTTCTAAAAAATTTATAATTGTTGTCTAACCTAAAATAACTTCTCTTTTAAATTTTAATTTTGATTTATTTATTTATTATTATTATCATTATTATTATTGCTATTATTTTAGTATTATTGTTTATTTATTATTTTATTATATCTATTATTATTATAATTCATTTTATTTGATTATTATATATCTGCTAAAGCCATGTAATATTTGTAGATTTATTTTCCGTCTTATTTTATTTTCGTTAATATTTATTGTATGGTTAGTAATTTAGGGTGTGTATAACCTATATGTGATTAAAATCAATTTAGAAAAATTAATTTAATAAGATAAATATTTGAATATGAACACGCACACACGTAAGTCGATCTTTGATCGCCATCTTGCACTTCCTAGGGTTGCCTCTCAAGTTGCTTATACAAAAGGTCAAGTGGGGTGTTTTAAGCAAAGTCCCTTCATAAATATCATCAAGTCCCCATAGTTTTAAAGATCAAGTCCCTTCGAGGTTGCCTACGATAAATGATCTTGTCCCTTCGAATAAAAGATGATAAGTCCCTACAAATTGCTAAAGACACCCTACAGTTTCCTATATCCAGATGACCCTACAAATGTCCCTTAATCACATCCAAGGTAATGACTACCTATTCCTTAATAATAGGGATAGTCTTACCATTGAAAGAATATATAAGAATAGTAAAGATTTAACATAGGGTAGGTTCCTCTTAAGTACTTGCTCACCTTTTCAAAATACTCTCTTACACTTCACATTTCAAACAAATTTTCAAAACAAAGTCTTTATATACATCCATACGAGGATCATTATAAAGTGCTTAGAAATTTTTAATCACACACTACACTTTCTCAAAACAATTTAAAGTGAGCTAAGTAACTAAGAGCCCATGGATAACCATGGATATAAAGGGTGCTAATACCTTCCCTTTATATAACCTACCCCCCGAACTCAAAATCTTTTTAAGGTCTTTCCTGTTCTTTTATGTCCTTTCCTTTTGGATAAAATAAAAGTCGGTGGCGACTCTTGCTATCCGCAACATTTAACTAAAGTCAGTTCTCCCACCGTGTTATACCAGGTAACTTGTATGATGTCTTCAGCAGACCAGTTTGTTAGCTCCTCGCCGGGTGCACACGGGTGAATCCAGTTGTCCCAGTCACCGTCACTGTCCCCATCTTGGCTTGCTGTACAGATCTAGTTGCAGTCGAGCAACCCAGCACTTGTAAATGTGATAGCCTTACCACTTGGAGTAGATCCACTAGGCTGATAACCCAAGCCAAACTTATCATCTTTCTTTTCTAGCTCCAGCAATTTGCCCCAGCCTTGGGCACTTCCTGATTGAACAACCTCCTTTTCTTGTTTATAGGAATGGATGGATGTACCTTCCTTCTCACTGCTCTTCTCCACAGGAGTCAAGATGCTGACATTGACTGCTTCGAAAGCTTGGCATAAAGTCTCATGGATCTCTCCATCCATCTCTACATACTTGAACATTGACAAGTGGCTTACGAAGATGTCCTCCTCTCCGCATACTGTGATAACCTGGCCGTCAACCACATATTTGAGTTTCTGATGCAGGGTTGAAGTAACAGCTCCAGCAGCATGTATCCATGGGCGTCCCAACAAGCAGCTGTACGCAGGCTGGATGTCCATGACGTAGAAGATACTTTTGAAGACTTGGGAACCTATCTTGACGGGCAACTCAACTTCTCCAAAAACTGATCTTCTCGAACCATCAAAAGCTTTGACAATCAGATCACTTGGTCTTAGGACTATACCATCAATGTTGAGCTTCATTAATGCCTTCTTCGGAAGCACATTCAGGGAAGAGCATGTGTCTACAAGAACATGAGACAACACAGCACCCTTGCACTCCATAGTGATATGTAGTGCTTTGTTGTGGTTTCTGCCCTCTGACGTGAGGTCTCTGTCTGTAAAGCCCAGGCCATGGCTTGCATTGACACTGCCTACAACAACTTCAAGTTGGTTGACAGTGATTTCCTGAGGAACATAGGCCATCTGCAGTACTTTCAGTAAGGCCTCTTTGTGTGCGGGAGAACACATCAGCAGTGATAAAATGGATATCTTGGAAGCTGTCTAGTTCAGCTGATCGACCACCTTATAGTCACTCTTTTTGATAATCCGCATGAATTCCTCGACCTCTTTTTCAAATGTACCCTGCCCAGCCACAGGAGTAGTTGATTCATCAGATACAACTTGCTTTCCTTTGGCTTTAGCAGAAGCCTCAGCCTCAAGATCCCCTATCAGCACAGGGTGAGCAAATAAACGACCACTTTTGGTAAAGCCTCCAACTCCTCCGACATTCTCTACAGTCGGGTCCACAGCAACAGACTTGCTCTCAATCTTCTGTCCAGCTACATATACCTCTGAGCCATAATGCCAGGGAATAGCTTTGTCGTCTGTGTAAGGAACAGGCCCATGTACAGTGATAGTTACAGGACTAATCTCAGGAGTATAGATTGTAACAGGCTCTCTTCTGACAAGCATGTCAGCTTCATCATAGAATATGGTAATGGTTGACACATCATCAGCTACTTCATTACCAACTTTGTTGAACTGTAAGGATCCATCATCAATCAAACTCTGCAATCCCATCTTCAACTCCCCACAACCATTCTTTGAGTTCAGACATTCTTCACAATCAGCACTGCAACCAGGAAACACTTGACCATTCAGCAGCCTCTCTTTCACTACCCTCAAAGGAGTCTTCACTTCTTCAATACTCAGAATAAGGCTTAACTTTTCTCCACCCTCAACAGCATTGATTCTTGCCCCTCCATGATTCGAAATAGGGTTCGAATTAACATTCGGCGGTGGTGCAAAGTTGATTGCTTTAGAGTCTATTAGGTCTTGAACCTTGTGGTGGAGTGCCCTGCACTTCTCAGTCGAGTGCCCGGGTGCTCCAGAGTGGAAAGCGCATCTTGCATTGACATCATAACCCACTGGAAGCTCTCCAGGAGGTGGTGGTGCCAAAGTTCTCAGTTGAATCAGGTTCAAGTCCAGTAGTCTATGTAGCAAAGCAGCATAAGTTATAGGGATGGCCTCAATCACCCTATTAGCCGGGCGAGTTTGCCTTGGCTGATACGGTCTCTGCTGATAGTTGGTACGTGGTTGTTGTTGTTGTTGTTGTTGAGGTTGCATCTGTTGCACAGGAGTAGAAGGAATTGTGACTGCTTCCACATGCTCATACGGTCTTCTATAACCACGGCCCCGGCCTCGGCCAAATACAGCATTTGTCTCACCCTCTCTTCTCCTAGGAGGTCCACTGAAAGCTTTCCTCGCTCCATTTGAGCTGCTAGCACTTGTATCTTGGATCTTCCCCATCTTCAGCAAGGTCTCAACTCTCTCTCCAGCAATAACAATATCATTGAATTTTGGTGGTAGAACTGGACGCCAATCTTTCAAGAAACACACCCTGCAAAGTCCCCATAAACATGTCAGCCATTTCGTTCTCTAGCAGCGGTGGTTGCACTCTGGCAGCGAGATGACGCCACCTCTGAGCATATTCTTTGAAACATTCCTTAGCAGTCTGAGCCATGTGCTGCAATTGCGTGCGGTTTGGAGCCATGTCCAAATTATATTGATTTTGTCTCACAAAGGCTTCTGCTAGGTCTTTCCAGCTCTTGATATTGACTCTTCTAAGCTTCATATACCATTCCAGAGAAGCTCCAACCAAGCTGTCTTGGAAATAGTACATCCAGAGTTTTTCATCATCCGTGTGAGCAGCAATTCTCCCAACGAAAGATTGAAGATGGGTCTTCGGGCATGTAGTGCCATTATATTTCTCAAAAGTTGGAACTTTGAACTTGTATGGGATCCTGACCCCTGGAACTAAGCCCAAGTGTGTTATGTCAAATCCCAAGGAGCTCTGGGATTGAATAGCTTTGATTTGTTCTGCCATTTCCTCAAACCTCTTGTTCATCTCAGCTCCCTGACCTTCAGCTTCGTCAAGCAGAGTGAACTGTTCGTCCCGATTATCCATTTGAATGTTATTCAACCCATCATTGATTATAGTCACCCTGGCCGTGTTACAGGAGCTTCAACCTGACGTGCGCCCGCACCGTTACGATTATCAGCAGCAGCAGTATTGTTCCTGGGTTGACCATTTTCTATCATCTCACGTAGACGCTCTTGGTTCTGACCCATGCCTTCCATCAAGGTCATGAAGTTGTCCATCCTTAGCCTCGGGTCAGCTAAGTAAGCTTACATCTGGTCCATGACTCACTCTCTGTTAATCTTTGTTGGATATCTGTGTGCGACTGGTTGTTCCCGAACTTTCCGGGGAGCTATAGTGCCTGAAACACAAAACACGTTAGCAACTGAGACACTACATGCAAAACAAACGAACAGGTTATATGCAATGCAATGTAACTGCTCATGTTCCCAGGTTTTAAGCATTTGCAATGCCCCAATTCTGGCATCTAATCTTAGACAGTCACTTTCAGTGTTTAACTTTCAAGCTTTCTCTTTGATGAGTGTTCAGACATTAGCAGTATCAGACAAACGAGTCTCGCACATTCAGAAATGATAACTTGCACATTAATATTATATATGGAAAAACCACTGCCGGCTAAAAGTCAGAATACAACCAGAAATATTCCCCGAAGGGTTACAAGCCAATACATGAATAAAAGACAAAAGAAATAAAAGCAAAACTCCTACAACAAGTCTGTAGGTAGTCTGGAAAATAAACTAAGCTAAGGAACCAGGCTCTGCCACCTTTGCTCTGCTCTTCTTGACACCCGCTCTCAGCTTGAGCTCTTCAATCTCTTTCCTTGCTTCCTCTAAGGCTAACTGACTTTGTGCTAGCTGTTGGGTCTTTTCCCTCCGGATGGTGTGGACTTGCTCCACCTCTTCCTTCTTGAAGGCCATCTGGACTTCAAAGAACTCCTCTTTCTCCCTGAAATTCTTCTGCTCTTCCTCCCTTTGGCCTTGCAACCAAACAATGGATTGACGAGCATCCTTGAGAGTCTTTAAAGTCTTTTTGCGTTCAGCTTCTCTTTTAGTCTCCATCAGACCCAACCTGTGGAAGTGTGCTTCTCTGCCAGCAAAGTCCTTCTCTTTGGCTTCCAGAGAGGCTTGGAGCTTCTGCAGCTCGTCTTCAGCTTCATTCTTGGCCCTGTTGGCTTGGTGGTACAGACTTACCATTTCAGCATTTCCACTCTAACTTCATGCAGCTGAGCTTCTAACTTCTTGTACTCTTCAAAGAAGACAGTGCTACTCTGACTTGGCACTTCTCTGGGATAAAGTGGAGCCTCAACTGAGAAAGGCATGAGAACTACTTCTACATGTCTTTGCAACCATGCAGCAAATGGTGGATACGTCTTGGGATCAACTCTACCGAAGTCTTTCTTACCCTTCCTTATCCTGTGAGCCCAGGCTTGGACTGCTTGTTGAACTAACTCCTTGTTTCCTTCAACAGGAAAGAACAAAGACTCAGCAAACTCTTCCATCTGAGGAGGATCTTTCAAAGGATAACCAAACTGTTTCCTGGCTAATGATGGATAGTAACTGATGACACCTTTCCTTCCCAGCAAAGGTACTCCAACAAATCTTCCGCAACTGACCAGCAATTCTTTACCTAGCAGATCTCTGTCATATCCCCAGGCAATATCTTCAATAGTTAACCCCATCAACCTTCTGGACCATCTCCACTCATCCCTCATCTCTTTGAAGGCACCTGATTTAGGCAACTGTCTGGCAAACCACTCGGCAAACAAAGGAGCACATCAGACTACTGGACCACCCCTACCCTTCTCATTTCTGTAATGAACACTGTAGTAGAAGTCACCCAAGAGAGTAGGCACTGGATTGCCTTTTGCAAATATTGAGATCACCTCCAGCTTACCAATTCCTACTCTCCAGGGAACAAACTGGACCCATATACCATCAATGCAAGAAAAGCACCAAGGTCATTCCACTTAGCCTCTGTAGCATATCTCTCTGCCTATGGGATGATCAAACTCCAAGGGAGTCCATTGCCTTCACTCTCTTTCAGAGCCCTCTTGACTGTAGCAGCTGGCAACCTACAAACCTTGGCTAAGTCTTCATCTTTAAGCACAACCTCAGACCCATAGAATGGCAATATCTCTCTGACTAGAACATTTAGCATGCTGGAGATCGCCTCCAATGTGGGAGCTAAGATGTAACCTGGAAACACAAAGCAACGCAACAGAGGATCATAAAACTGCAACAAAGTATGGAAACTGTCTTTCTGGTCTGCAGTGGGCTTGTCCACAAACTTAAGTATCTGGCCATATCTTTTCTTGAAATTGCCAAAGACTTGGTCATTCATCAGACCTGCTAACTTCTGAACACTTCTAACTTCAGGCTGAAGAAAGGTATAATGAACATTCTTTTTCCTTGGAACTCTTCTGATTTCTGCCATGGAGATAAGATTACCAAAACTGGGAGCTGATTAAGAACAATGACCTGAAAAATGGGAAACATAAACAGTCAATACAAAGAATGATGCAAATGCAATGCAATGCAGGCATATGATCAACTGGGACCATCTGAACTGGACACTGACAAGGGCCCCTATGAATACTAGCAAACTGAAAGTCCTCTGAGTCACAACTATCTGATAATCACAACTCTCTGATAGAAGATCTCAGAACCACAGTACCAAGAAATCCAGAACAAGAAAACCAAAACTCCAGAACCATAGGACCATAGAACCAGAAATCATAATCATAGGACCACAGATCATAACAAGAACCACTGAACAATGAGTGTATGTTGAGGCCATGGGTTCCTGCAAACCCCTCCCAATCTCACTGGTAATAGGCTCCGGGTCAGACATCACGGACTCTACAAGCCGAATAGCAATAATACTGTCACCATCTCCGAGAAATGGCTCATGAACAAATCAGGGAATCAGTTTGGCATTATATACTACGCAGGGAGGCCTCAGCTGAGTCCAGGACACAAGGTCATCCTATGTGATCACCAGGTGGGCCCTCGGATGCGAATGGGTTTGCCACAAAATGTGGGCTGCCACTGTCATCACTAAAGAGGGATGTTTCCACAAGGTTCTCAATGATCGGTCCCCAGCTGCACATAACTGTCAAGGTTATGTAATGAGAGAGGAAGATCCCCAAATCAAGACATTTCCAAGACAATCGCAACCTGGGTGTGGAACTCACTACTACCCCCATGACAAGATCTCATGAGACCAAAGTGGAACCACTCTAAGTCCTAAAGTGCACTTGAGCCGTGGTAATGAGCTCATCTCTCAAGAACAAGTAACACCCATCCCACCAAACAGAAAACCAGTCCAGACAGTCCAATATATATACATGATGCGGAAAATAAATACTAAAAACTGTAAATAAAGCTGTAAATAAAAAACAATAAAATACAACAAGCCACAACAAACAAACATCACCCAAAGAAACAGAAACAAACAAGCGCTAGGAGAGACTCACAGGGGAACCAGAGATTCTGGGTTCGGTCCCCAGCAGAGTCTCCAGCTGTCGCTCCCCGGATTTCCATCCTGGTACAAATGCGAAAGTGGCGCGAAAAAAAAATAGAGTCGCCAGCCAGACATTTTTATCCCGAAGGAACGGGAATGGTAATGCTGCACAAACCAGAAGAAAGAAAAGGAAGGACACGGGTCCTGCGAACCAAAGAGACTGAGTTCGGGAGTCGGTTACGACCTGGGAAGGTATTAGCACCCAGATCGTCCGCCATACCCGACGAGATCCACGCTTGCAAAGAAGACTGTTTCAAAGGGTGAGGGTATGAAAGCTGCTGCAAAGAAAAGAAAATGAACTGGAAAAGAAATGAATAAGAAATGAAAAGGAAAAATGTAGGGAAAATAAAGATTGTGCTCGAACAGGCCCTACCCCGCTGCCTACGTACCTCATAGGGATAATGAGGATCAGAGATGCCGTAGTTCCCCTAACTAGGGGTAACAAGGAAATTTCTTGTGAATTAAGGCTTGAACTGCCTATGCCATTGCTCAGGTGTTGCAGACTCGGACGACGAGTGCGTAACCGTCTTGCAAAATGACAAGTAGGAGCAAGTTCGCGTATGGAGCGAATGAGACGAGAAAAGAATTCCCGAAGGAAATACGCTTATTGTTTGTTTGTGTTTTTTATGAAGCTTTTAGGAGTGTGTCACAAGGAAGTGAACTCAAGCTCGTTTCCATGGAATGTGCACTTGTCACTACATTCCAAGATGGAATAATAGAACAAGCACACTCAAGTAAGGAGAAGATCCCCAAAACTTGAAACCAAAGATTAGGGCCTAAGCTCACTAACTTGTTGAATTATTATGTGTTTTTTGGTATTTACAGATGAGGAAGTGTTTTTTATGCTTTTCTTTTATGAAGAAGATACCTTGATCAGACTTGTGCATCACAAGGTAAACTTGTACTATCCCAACATGGGAAGACTACAAGCATACTTCATGGGATAAGGCTATGGATCAAGACATCACTTCAAACATTATTAAGATGCTTTTTAAGATTTATGAGATGAGAAGATAAGAAGAACTAAAAGGATCTCAAAGGCAAAATTCTAAAAGGGGGACTAAATAATCCTAAGTGTTAGCATGCATGGATGTCCTAAGGGTTAGTGAGGTTTCTATCCTAATGAAGAAGGAAGAAGAAGAGAATAAGAAGATAGAAGAAGAGATGAGCAAGGCCTAAGCAAAACAACAAGAGAGTTAGCATAATAAGGAAATAAGAGAAAAGATTTGGAGATGTGGAACTCAATTCCCACACCTCACACTTACCATAGCCCCTGCAAGGTTAGTATCATGCATACAAATGAAACAAAATAAACAAGATAACATGCCAACATCACACAAACATAAATGAAATGATATGAACAAATGCACAATGCAAATGCAACTCAAAAGAATGAGAGATGAAGCTTACAAGTCAAAATGATGCAACATGAACACATATGCAAACTTATGTACACTTAAGGAGGATGCAAAGCAAATATGCATAAACATGGACACAATGCACACAACCAGAACCAAAACAAGATGAAGAAGGGCTTAAGAAGCCAACAAGATGAAGAGAATGGAGGTATAAGTCCAAACAAACACAAAATGGGAGTGAAAGAAGTAAGGAAGTGATGAAAGCACACTTAAGGAAAGAAATGACTTAAAAGGAAGCAAGACACAAACATTCCAAAGACACAAACCCTATCCTAGGACCAGGAAGGTACCCATACCCCAAAAGAACCCTAAATGAGAAGGAGAAGTTGGCACAAGTGCCCTTCTTGGCTTACATGAGACCTAATGAACCAAAAGAAGCAAAATGGGACAAGGTTCAAAGTAAAATTCAAATCAAATCAACCAAGCATCTAAAAATTCCACAACTCAAGTAAAGTGATCTTCAAACATGGTAAATCAATGAGCCAAAAGGGTTTGAAAGAATTCAGAAGCAAACTAGGTCAAATGGAGGCTTAAACACAAGCTAGGGTTAAAAACTTCCAATACAAGTCAAAGGATCAAGACCCAAGAAATAAAATTCTAAAAATCAGGAGAAAATTCACACAAGAAGTACATTGTCTTAAGAATCCAGAGCAAAAAGAATGGGATCAAAATTTAAAATAATGAGGTCTAGGGAAATTGACAAGGCAGTGTACTCAACATGAACTTAAAAAAGAAGCTACTTGAAACAATGATTTAAATATGACACGTGGAAATGGAAAAAAAAGAAAATAAAAATATGGAAAAATAAAAGACACTTTAAATATGACTCATGATTTTTCGAGAATTTTTTAATAATGGGAACTATTTTAATAAAATAGAAACTAAAATGAAATAAAAGAAAAAATAAAATGAAAAAGAAATAAAATGGAAAGGGTTGGGAGGTGTAGGAAGTAAGGAGATACGTTGAAAATGAATTGGGCCCAATATGAGGGGGTGCGCATAGCACTTGAAAAAGCCCAAAGGCTACGCAGGATCATGAGACTTGTGGTGGAAATTATGGAAAATAATGGGAAAATAATGCAGCCAAAGGATGAATCAGGCGCATAAGGATGAAAGCCTCATTAAATGAGGTGGCATAATGCTGTCTTGTGAGTGGTTAGTACATGCTAACTATGGTGTACCGAGCAACACAATGAATTTAATGAAACAAAAAAGAAAACACGTGAAATGAGAGTGCCCTAGGGCTAGGTGGCGCAATCTGGACGCATGGATGAGAAGATCTAACGGTGGCTGAGTCATCTTCCCCAACGCATGAACCCTAACTCAATTCCCAGTTTCCGGTGACCGGAGCTAGGGCTCCGACACCGGAATTCATCACATAACGAACAAACAACCATGATAATACACCAAATGCTCCAGATTAACTAAATCAAACTCACTGAATCCAAATATGACATCAAAAACTCCTAAAACCTAATGAATCAAAGGGATCGAAGAGAAACAACTTTGACCATCAAACTTGAAATTCACATAAATCACTCAAAAATGCACTAAAATGGAAACCAATGCTTGCAGAATACTCAGTGAAGATCAAGGATTACAAAATGTACAACTAATTTCATTTCCAGATCCAAAGAATTTGAGCCATACCTGAGGTGAAGATCTTGATTCAGTGAGATATAAGACCAAATAATGGATGCAATGCACTCCTCTTTCACCCTAGATGCAAAATAAATGCATCTAAGGTCTTGAATGAAGCTGGATCTTGAGATTTGATCACACCTGCCCTGAAATGGCAAGCTTGCTAAACTTGAGAGAAAACTTGAATGAATGGTTGCTTAATGATCCTTAGCTCTCCCTGATTACAGATCCACAATTTGTTTTGAGATTGTGTGCTTGAATGAAGAGAAATGGGAGAAAATGCAAATGTTGCATAAACTTGAGAATGAGAGAATGAGAGAGAGAGACGGTGCTTTCTGAAACCCTAGCTGTTTTTTGTATGCTTTCACAAACCCTTGCTGAAAGAATTGGCTCACTTGCACGTGTGGATCACGAGGTTTGTGTAAATTTGCATAATTTGCAATTTGTGAGATAAGCATGCTTCACTCATACCTTGCTTGCATTCTCAGCCCATGTGCAATGCTTTTTCAACCCTTGATCACAATCCAATCAATCCTGGCCTTTAGATCAAGCCCTCACACACTTCTCATGATTTTTGCAAAATATCCTCTTTGTATGTAACTTTCTTATTGTGCATGAAAAATGGAGTTTCTTTGGAGCAAATTGATCATAATGTGATGTATTTTAACATTGAAACAAGTTTGAACCAAAACCAAGTCATGAAAACAAGTTTTGAAGCTTCTTGCATTTGGTGTATTCATGGAAATGTGAATTTGCCCTAAAATACCTCAAACTTTCGAAGAGGCTAGAGGAAAAACTACAAATCCTATGAAAATGTACTTGTACTTTTTGAAAATGGTAGCCCTTACCCTCCAACTTTCATGTTTTACTTTGGTCCATTTGAAGAATTTTTGATCATGTTAAGGCCATTTGAAAATTAGGGCAAAAGTTGCCAAATTTGGAAATTCCTTAAAACCAACTTTGTACCATTTTTGCAAAACCCTTCAAATCTACATGATTTTTGAACTTTGATCATTCCAAACCTCTTATAACATTGTAAGGACCCCTCTTGGCCAAAAAATTTGGGTTAGACCCCTTGAAATCAGACAGTTGACTTTTTAAGGGTACAATTGACTTTTCACCTCATCTGCAAGCAACTGAGGCATTCTCTGACTTCCACATGGAATTTTCTCATGAAAATTGACACCTAGGATACTATTGACATATAAAAGACTTTTCCCAAATGAAATGGCCAAATTTGTGAAGTTATGATGCTTGAATATCAAACCCTAGTTTAGGTGCTTTGTGTAGGAGCTTTGCCTTGTCCTGAGATCTCTGATGATCATGCAATCTTCTGAGCTCTTGCCAATGGACTTGATCTTGTAAATGGAGTGTAGAATCACCATAGGACTTGTATATAACCATTGGGACCCTTGTCATGGCTTGAAATTCTTCAAGGATCTCCACATATGACCATATGCTTGATGCTAGGATATGAAGGATGTTATGCCTCATCTTTCCATGCTAGGATGCTGAAAATATGATATGTTCATGATGAATATGATGTGATATGATGCTTAAAAAGAAGAGCGCAAATTTGGGGTGTTACAGGCTCATTAGCAGTCACTGGCTGTTTCCCTCTAGCTTTAGCCTGGGCTTCTGCAGTGTCCCTGGGTGGTATCACACTATTTCTTAGTGTTTCCGGCACAAACAACCTTCCACTTCTAGTAAATCCCCCTACTCCAACATTCTCTACTTGAGCTGGGGATATACTAGTTGTGGCCAAATCTTGCTTCTGGCCGTTACAATAAACTTCACCTCCATAATGCCATGGGATGGCCTTATCACTTTGGTACATTACTGGCCCTTCAGTAGTGATAGTTATTGGTGCTACTCTGGCCTGAGGAGGAACTTGAGACAGATCATAGAAAATAGTTATTGTAGAAACTTCTTTTTCCTTTACAATTTTGTCAAACTACAAGACTCCTTCATCAATCATGCTCTGTATCCCCCTTTTCAACTGCTCACAACCATCGGGAGCTTCAGTACACTCTGGACAATCATCTTCACAACCTGGAAAAACACCCTTATGGGCCAAGCAAGCTTTGACAACACTCAACGGAGTTTGCAGGTCATTGATATCACACACCAAATTTAGATTCTCTCCATCATCAATTGCCCCAACTGTACCTCCGTGAGGAGGCATGGGGTTTTGTATCACATTCGGAGTAGGAGTGAAGTTAATCGCTTTGGAATCTACCAGGTCTTGGACTACATAATTCAAGGCTTTGCAGTTTTCTGTGGTATGTCCGGGGGCTCCGGAATAGAATTCGCATTAGGCGCTGATATCATAACCTTCGGGGAGTTGCCCCGACTTCGGAGGTTGAAATGTTCTGAGCTGAACCATTTAGAGCTGGAGAAGGTTCTTCAAAAGATGTGAGTAGGACATAGGTGGAGTCTCAAACTGCCTTTCTCTGGTCTTCTGGGAATAATAGGGACAGGGAGCCCTCTGTTGATAACCCTGTGTGCGTTGCTGTTGCGGTTGTTGAACTTGTTGTTTAATAGGCTGAGCTGAGATAGTGACGGGAGCCACTTGCTGATAAACACCTCTATTACCTCCGCCTCTCTGTGCATACACTTCCCCAGTCTCTCATTCTCTCCTCTTCTAGAAGGGTTTCTTGACACCAGAAGTTGAAGCGCCACCATTCTGGATTTTCCCCTACTTAATCCAACTCTCTATCCTCTCGCCAGTCAAGATAATATCTGAAAATCCGCTTGAAGAATATCCTACCAACCTTTCCATAAAATTCCCAGGAAGGGTTTCCATGAAAAGGTCCACCATTTCTCTTTCTAGCAGCGGTGGTTGCACCCTGGCGGCCACCTCACGCCATCTCTGTGCGTAATCTTTGAAACTCTCTGAGTTTTTTGTGTCAAACTTTGGAGCTGAGTGTGACTAGGCGCCATGTCAATGTTATACTAATATTGTTTAAGGAATGCTTCTCCCAATTCCTTCCAGCTTCTCACTGAGCTTCTTTCCAACTTCATATACCATTCCAAGGATCCTCCGGAGACACTATCCTGGAAATAGTACATCCAGAGCTTCTCGTCCCTAGTATGGGCAACAATCATTCGGTAAAAGGCCTGCAGGTGAGTTTTAGGGCAGGAATTAACGTTATACTTTTCAAAAGTAGGTGGCCTGAACTTTTGAGGAATGACCACCCCAGGGACTAGGCCCATGTCAGATACGTCTATCCCAAGAGTGTCTTTACACTCCAGGGCCTTGACCTTCTTAGCTAGCAGCAAAACGTCTTGGAATTTTTCTTCCGCACCAAATCCTATATCATTATTAAAGGAAGGAAACTAATCCTCTTGTCTGTCTTGCACATGGATGAAGGTTGTTCCAGGCTCTGGAACTGGAGGTCCACCTGTTCCATTGTTTGTGTTGGGAGGATTCACCTGAACTTCTGGAGTGACTACAAGAGGGTCAGTCTGAGGAGGGTTGAGTCCCTGGATTGCAGTCCTCAAATCTTGTTGTCCCAGGGCCATCCCTTGCATCATGAACATGAATTCCCCCATCCTAGTGTGGAGTTCATTGAGCTCAATTTGCATAGTATCCATGATTGTTCTTTGGTTGTTGTGTGTTGCGTAACAATGAGGAATGTTTTGTCTGAAGTGTCGGGTCTTGGCAGCTCGAGCAATCTTTGCCTGAAATGCAGATAAGTTAAGTAACCTGGAAAAACCTGCAAAAACATAGAAAAAAATGCAAATGATATGTATGCAATGAAATGTGTTCCTTTTATCCTCAAGGTTTTATTTACTTTCCCATTCCGGTGTTGAGAAAAGAAGACTTTGTATGATACTCAAATGTGAAAAGGCAACATTCAATATCTTGTGTCCGTGCAACAGATAATCAACCAGAGACTTCAAGTGAATCAAAAGAAAACTGTAATAGCAAAGCCCTCACGGGGTACAAGTTCATACATCAGAGAGAAAAAGGACATCAAGAGAGAGGATTCCCACAACAAGTTTGTGGGTAATCTAGATCACATGAATACAAGACTAAGGCCTAGGAAGATCTACATCCTGCAACCTCCAACTAAGGCGTTTGACACCTTGTAGTAGCTGAGCTATATCTGGATGTGTAGGTTCCTATATGAGCTTTTGAATAAGGACATTCCTAAGGTCAAAGGAGGCATGCAATTCCTCAATTTGTTGTAGAAACACCTTTTCACTTTCCTGGCTTGTGAGGGAATCAATCTTGGTCCTCTTGACATCAGCTCTCAGCTTCAACTCTTCTATCTCTTTCTGAGCTTCCTCTACTGCTTGCTGATTCTTTGCTATATCTTGGAGGTGACTCTTCTCCTAGTTATAGGCCTTTTGAATGAGCTTTCCCTGTTCAGCTAAAGAGTCTTGAAGCCCTTTGATCTCTAACTGGTGCTCGACTTCCAGCTCTTTCTGCTTCTTCAAGTTGTCTTCCCACTTCTCTTGCCATAAGGCGATATCTTCATTAGCTTCATTCAACTCTTTCTTATCTTTCCGGCGCTGGACCGCCTTGTGAGTTTCAGCTAATCCCCTTTTCTTGAAATAGAGACCCCTCTCTTGAAAGTCTTGCTGCTTGAGCCCGACCATTTCTTCAGCTTTGTGAGCTCTTTCTTCCAATTTCTTGATTTGCATCTTCAATTTCTGGCATGAATTGTTGGCTTCTTGATTCTCCAACCTGAGTTGTTTAACCGAGGCTTCCAATTTTTGATACTACTGAAGAAGAACAAAAATTGTGGGTGCTACCTCATTAGGGTAGAGAGGTGGTTCCTTAGAGAATGGGAGCAACAAAGTCTCTACACGATCTTCCAACCAGGTGGCAAAAGGATCATAAGTCTTGGGATCTACTCTCCCAAAGTCTTTCTTCCCCTTCATCACTCTAACCTCCCAAGCTTGGGATACCAGCAAGCTCATCTTCAAGTTACCTTCAGCTGGAAAGTACAATGACTCATTCATCTCTTCAATCAAAGGTACATCTCTTAGAGGATAGCCAAACTATTTCCTGGATAAGATAGGATTCTATCTGATCCCACCTTTTCTTCCTATTAAGGGCACATTTGGGAAACTCCCACAACTGACCAAAATCTCTTTGCCTACAATATCTCTATTGCATCCCCAAGCAATGTCAAATGAGGTTAAGCCCATCAATCTTTTGGACCATTTCTAAGATTGTTTCAAATCCTGGAAGGGTCCTGATTTAGGGAGTTTCCTTACAAACCAGTCAGCAAACAAAGGAGCACAACAATTCACATGTCCCTTCCTCTTTTCATTCCTGTGGTGAACCCCATAGTAGAAGTCAGCCAGTAATGTAGGTACATGGTTTCTTTTGACAAAGATGGTAATAGCCTCCATGCTAATTAGCCCTTTATCTCCTGGAAATAAACTGATTCCATTCACTATCATGGCTAATAATTCTTTGAAGTCTGCCCATTTCTTTCCCAATGCCATAACATGAGCCTCTGTGATAAGAAACTCCAAAGAAATTCCTTTTCCCTGGCTAGCTTCTAATCCCATCTTGAATCTAAGCATACTCAAATGACAGGCAGCAGTGATATCTTCATAAGGAGGGGTTCTCTCTGAAGCATAGTAAGGCATACCTTCTCTAATAGGAATGTTCAGGATGCTAGAGATCTCTTCCAATGTAGGTGCTAAGATGTAATCAGGGAAAACAAAAACCCTCAGCTGAGGATCATAGAACTGCAACAAAGAATGCAAACTATCCCTCTGGTCAATTGTGGGCTTGCTCACTGTCGCTCCCAAATATTTGCATCCCGGTACATGCGCGAACGGTCAGCGAAAGGAGAAAATGAAGTGAAGATGAATAGAGTCGCCAGCTAGGCATTTTTATCCCAAAGGAAAGGTAATGCTGCATAAACCTAGAAAAAGATGGATAAGACGGTTACGAACCAGAGAAACTGAGAAAGGGGGTTGGTTACAACCTAGGAAGGTATTAGCACCCGATTGTTCGTCGTACTCGACGGGATCCACGCTTAAAAGATTATGTTTAAAGGGGTAGTGTATGTGCTATCTGTGTGCAAAAGCTGGAAAAGGAAAGTACAGGTGTCAGTGCAAAAGGTGAAGTGAAATGCTTAGGAATGAGGCTTAAAAGAGAATGCTGAAAGAGGGGGAGACACAAAGACTTTTGTTCGATAACAGTTAAGTTATGCCTATGTATCCTCTCGTGCAATGAGGAAGTCAGAACACCGTAGTTCGACTCAAAGATATTGAAAGATAAATTGACTGTGAACTGCTCACTTGTCTATGCTCAAGTGTATGACTCGTCTGGCTCGAGTGCTAACTGTCTTGCATTAGACGGAAGAAGCAAGTTCTCGTTTGTGAATGAGTGTGATGAGAAAAAGAATCCCGAAGGAGACGATTATTGTTTGTTTTTGTGTTTTCAATCTTTTATTGTTTTTTTGGAGTTTGTCATAAGTTAATGAGCTTAAGCCTAAATCAAGGGCTTGTAAACTCATTATATCCTCCATGATTAGGGATAATGAGAATACTTAAGTATGAGATAAGCATCTCAACTCAATTGCCATGATGATGTAGGATTACGATCATTAACCTACTTGTGATTAATTAGATATTTTTGGGTTTTTTGCTTAGTGTTAAGTAATGAGTTTAATCTCTAATCACAGATTAGTGGGCTCATTACACAATCCTAATAGAAGGATAATAGATGAGAACACTTAAGCTGAGGAAGATACCTCAACTTAATCCATGGTTAGGGATTAAATTCATTATATAACAAACCTTTATTAAATGGATTTTAATTAAGGGATAAGATTAAGAAGTGGACTTTTTGCAAGACAACTTGAGGAGGACTTGTCCATTAAACACTAGGGTTAGTCCTTCTTAACCATAAAGGAAGAATTAGAACCCTAATGTAAGGCCAAAGTTACAAGTTAATGTCTTAGTGATTATTAGATGGATTAATTAAGAGGTTTGAACAGATTAAGGGTTTAACACTTAGGATTAAAGTTATACACTCCATCCTAAGAGAAGGATGCAGGCATAACCCTAATTCCAAAGTCCTAAAACCTTAAAGGTTTAGTCTCTAATGATGAGATGAGAAGAGAGACACAAAGAAGACTCAAAGGAAAAAGTCTAAGGGAAACTATCAATCCTAGAAGTTATCATGCTTAGGAATCTTATGGTTTTGTGAGGCTTAAAAGGAGAAGTCTTCAAAGAAGCCACCAAGGAGAAGCAGGATGAAAAGAGGAGGAAGCAGAAGAATAAGTTACTTACTTCAATGAAGAAGATAAGTAACTTGAAGAAAGAAAGTGAGAGATGAACACAAGCGAACAAGTTCATTTCAAAACCAGCAAGATGCAAATGAAAGAGATAAAGAAGAATGATAAGTGAAGGCAAATCCACTTCTCAAAGTAACTTACCACCTGAAAATGTTAGCAAAGATGCATAAGGTATGAAACATAAAGAAATGAAATGAGATGAGATGAAATGGCCAAAGTCAGAAGTGTTCATGCAAGATTAATGTCATGTGAGATGATGCAAAGACATGCCAAATGCATATGTATGATCATACAAGAGTGAGATGTCATGTAAGCATGCTTTAAAGTTTGAAAGTTCATGAAAGTTAATGAAATGACATGAATGCAAAATCATGGCAAATGAATGAAGAAATGATCAAGCATGGTTCTAACATGTCCTAAGATGTCTAAGATGACATATGAATGCATGAAATGTCATGGAAAGTTCATGTATGGATACATATGCAAGATGAATGCAAATGAACATGTAAAATTAGGGTTACATGGAAGGATGAGATGCAAATGACCAAAACAGAAGCAATGCACAAGATAAAAAATTGAAAATGCGCTCAAAGGAAACCTAAACCTATACTAGGTCACCATCCAAAGGGGGAGGTCAGAAGCTAAACCTAGAAGGAGTTATGAATTTTCTAAGTTTCTAGGGTTTTTTGGGTGATCTTCAATGTAAAATTCCAAACAAATTGAAAATGCAAGGTAAAATCATGCCAAAAATATCCTAGATACTACATGATATGTGTAAAACAATGCAAAAAGAATCATCTTCAAATCCTTCATGGTTAGGCAGAAAAGATTTTTCAAAGGTTAGGGTTTAAAAATGTGATTTTATGAACCCTAAATTCAAAGAAAATTGTCAAGTTATGATCAAAACCAAAATGAAATTTGTATGAAGGGTTTGAAAATGTTTCTAAATGTGTTAAGATGCAACATGATTTTTTTGTGATTTTTAGAAACCTAAATGCTATTTTAATTAATTAATTTTCATTAATTAATTAAAATAAAAATGTAAATGTTTAAAAAATATTTTTTATATGCAAAAAATAAAAATAAAAATCATTTTCTGATTAAGAAAAATATTTGAAACAAAAATACAAAAGGAAATATTTTTGGGATTTTTCTAAGTATTTTAAATTAAATGTGCAAGAAAATGCAAATAAAATGAAATAAAATGAAAGTATGCTGATCCAATGGTCCAAATTCAAACTGGAGAGAGAGGGAATTGACTGCGCGCCAGATCCAAAGGCCCACATTCAAACTGGCCTTAATTATGTTTTAAAATTAATTAATCAGAATTAACCTTAAGTGAAATGATCCTAGCCACCCGTTTCTAATCTAATCCAGATCCAAAGGCCCAGAACGCATCTGGAAAATAAAACCCTAATTAAGCCCTAACCATTTTTAGGTGACCGGAGAAGACTTCCGGTCATCTTCTCCGGCAGCCCCTTCATTCTATCTCCCTTAAAACGCAACCCCCAACTCTCAAACTCACCAGAATCAAACATCTAACAACCCTAAACATGAATCCAACCCCAAAACTCATTTATTTTTCATCAAGAACACGAATCAAAGCAAAACAGAAAATACATCAAAATTTTCAGAAGCACGATACATCCTTATTTCTCAACCATTTTCAAAAGTAAACATATCATGATGATCAGGGGAGTTCATAGATTCATTTAGAAACTTAAAAACACATTTTTGGAAAAAATGTTCTTGAAGTTACCTGAGTTGAAGCTTTCTGTAACACCCCAAATTTTCCCTCTTCATTTTAAGCATCATATCATATCATATTCATCATGAACATATCATTTTCTCAGCATCCTAGCATGGAAAGATGAGGCATAACATTCTTCATGTCCTATCATCAAGCATATGGTCATCTGTGAAGGTTCTTGGGTCATCACAAGCCATGACAAGGGTCCCAATGGTTTTGTAAAAGTCCTATGAGGGGTCTACACTCCATTTACAAGTTCAATTCCATTTGCAAAAGCTCAGAAGGTTGCATGATCACCAGAGGTCTCAGGACAAGGCAAAGCTCCTACACAAGGCACCTAAACTAGGGTTTGAGATTCAAGCATCAAAACCTCACAACTTTGGCCATTTCATTTGGGCAAAGTCTTATATATATCAAGAGGATCCTAGGTACCAATTTTCATGAGAAAATTCCATGTGGAAGTCAGAGAATTCTTCAGTTGCTTGCAGATGAAGTAATTGGTCAATTGTGCCCTTAAAAAGTCAACTGTGTGATTTCAAGGGGTCTAACCCAATATATTTGGCCAAGGGGTGTCCTTAAAATGTTATAAGAGGTTTGGAATGCTTAGAGATCAAGAATCATGGAGATTTGAGGCTTTTTGCAAAAATGGTACAAAGTTGGTTTTTGGAAATTTCCAAATTTGGCAACGTTTGCCCTAATTTTCAAGTGACCTTAACATGATCAAAAGTTCTTCAAATGGAACAAAGTCAAACATGAAAGTTGGAGATTAAGGGCTCCCATTTTCAAAAAGTACAAGTAAATTTTCATGGGATTTATGGTTTGCTCTAGAGGTCCTTCGAAAAAGTGCTTGAAATTAGGGGAAATTCAAAAGTTTCATGCATGACCAAAAGCAAAAGTGTTCAAAACTTGTTTTTAAGACTTGGTATGGTTCAAGTTTGTTTCTAATGATAAAATACATTGCATTTGGCATGTTTTTCTCCAAAGAAACTCTCAAATTCGTGCACCACAAGAAAGTTACTCAAAAATGCAAAATTGGCAAAATCATGAGAAAAGTGTGATGACTTGATCTAAGGGCCAGGACTTGTTGTATTATGATCAAGGGTTGGAAAAGGATTGCCCATGTGCTGAGAGGCCAAGCAAAGCATGAGGAGTGCATGCTTCCCTCACATTTTGCAAAATTTGCAAAATCACAAATTCCTCATGATCCACACGTGCAAACCTCTCAATTCTTTCAGCAAGGGTTTGTGACTTCACATAAAAGCAGCTAGGGTTTCAGAATTGAAAACCTCTCTCTCATTCTCTCATTTCCAACTTTTTGCACAATCTGCATTTTCACTCGAATCTCTTCATTCTCTCACACTCTTCACAAATCTCTTCCATATTCTTGATCAGTGAGTTATAGAGATCATTATTCCACCATTCATTTGAGCAAAAGGTGCAAGAATAGAAAGGTGCCATTCAGAGGCAGTTTGCTTTGAAGCTTCAGATCCAGGTTCCATCAAGCTTCCTCTTGCATTTATTTTGCAAGAGGAGATCATAAGAGCTAGATTTGGAACCTTTGGAGCATTTTCTTGGTGGTTTTGAAGTGTCTTCACCTCAGGTATGCTCTGATATCTTTTGATCTGGAAATGAAATTGATCATGTGCTTTGTAATCCTTGATGTACACTGATCATGCTGCAAGTTTTGGTTTCGAAAATGGTGCATAAATGAGTGAGATATTTGAGTTTCTTTTTTCTTGGTGCAACCTGTTTTTGTTCGATCCCATTGATTCATTGATTTATAAAAGTTTTCATGTCCATATTCATGTTCAGCGTGCCCTAATTATTGAATCTGGAGCTTTATGTTCATTTTTATGAGGTTTTGTGCATCTGGTTTGAATTCCGGTGCCGGAGCCCTAGCTCCGGTCATCGGAAACTGGAAAATGGCTTAGGGTTTGTCTCATGAAGAGGATGATCTTCAGGCCATTAGATATGGCCCTTGTGCGTCCAGGATGCTTCCACGTAGCCCTCACACCACCTCTCATTCACGTGTTTTTTTAAGTTCATTTTAATGTCATATGTTTCTCAGTCCATGATAGTTACCATGCGTCTCCAATCACCATGCATCATAAGTCCACGTCAATTAATTAGTTGGTTCACAGCATGCGTTGGATCCATCCAGCGTCTCACATATTTCCCAGCTTATTTCCTGAATATTCACCATAAGTCTCACATGCCTGCGCACCAATGGGCCTCAGCCCTTGCTTTTCACACCCCTCTAACATTGAGCCTAAACATTTCCAACGCAAATTCTTACTACCAACACCCCCCAGCCCAATTATTCATATTTTATTTTCTTTTCTTTATTTCCTTTTATTCATTTTAGTTTCTAATTTTATAAAATACTTCTGACTATCCAAAAATTCCCAAAATATTCTTAAGTCTTCTTTCAAGTTTCTTTTATTTTTATATATTTTTATTTTCCATTTTTTTAATTTCCACGTGTCATAATTAATTCCTTATTTCAATTAACTTCTTTTTAATCCTTTCTTGAGTACACTGCCTTGTCTATTTTCTATAGAGTTCATTATTTTGAATTTTGTTTTCATTATTTTTTCTATGGATTCCTAAGATGATGTACTTCTTGTGTGATTTTTCCCCTGATTTTTAGAAATTTATTCCTTGGGTCTTGATCCTTTGACTTGTGTTGGAAGTTATTAACCCTAGTTTGTGTTCTTGCCTCCATTTGACCTAGTTTGCTTCTGAATTTTTCCAAATCCTTTTGGCTCATTAATATAGCATGTTTGAAGATCATTTGAATTGAGTTGTGGAATTTTTAGTTGCTTGGTTGATTTAATTTGAATTTTGTCTTGAACCTTGTCCCATTTTGCTTCTTTTGGTTCATTAGCTCTCTTATAACCTTAGAAGGGCACTTGTGCCAACTTCTTATTCTCATTTGGGGTCCTCTTGGGGTATGGGAACCTTCCTGGTCCTAGCTTATGGTTTTAGTCTTAGAATCTTTTGTGTTTGCTTATCTTTTGAAGTCTTTCTTTCTTAAGTGTATTCACTTCATTTCCTTACTTCCTTCACTCCCATTTTGTGATTGTTTGGTATTGTGTGTCCATTCTCTTCATCTTGATAGCTTCTTAAGCTCTTCCTTGATTTGTGTTGGTTCTGATCTTGTGCATTGAGTCCATGTTTGTGCATTTTTCCTTTGCATCTCATTAGGTTTGCATTTGTTTTCATATGTGATTCATCTTGCCTCATAGTTTGCTTGTATGCTTCATCCCTCATTCGTTGGTCTTGCATTTGCATTGAGTACTTGTACGTACCATTTCACTTCTATTTGTATGATGATGTCATGTTACTTTGTTCATTTCATTTCACTTATTTGCATGTTACTAACCTTGCAGGGGCTATGGTAAGTGTGAGATGTGGAAGTGAGTTCCACATCTCCAACTCTCATCTCTTCTTCTCATTTATTATTTGTACTAACCTTTGCTTGTTGGGCCTAGGCCTTACTCATCTAATCTCTTCTTCTTCTTCTTCTTCTTCTTTTCTTCTTCTTTCCTTCTTCATTAGGATAGAGAACCACACTAACCCTTAGGACATCCATGCATGATAACACTTAGGATTCTTTAGTCCCCCTTTAGAATTTTGCCTTTGTGACCTTTTGGATCTTCTTCTCTTCTCATCTCAAAACCTTAAAATACACTTAATAAAGTTTGAAGTAATACCTTGAGAAATAGCCGTATCCTATGAGGTATGCTTGTAGTCTTCCCATCTTGGGATATTACAAGTTTACCTTGTGATGCACAAGTCTGATCAAGGTATCTTCTTCGCCAAGAAAAGCATAAAAAACACTTCTTCACTGTAAATACCCAAAGACACTTAATAATTTAACAAGTTAGTGAGCTTAGGCCCTAATCTTTGGGTTCAAGTTTTGGGGATCTTCTCCTTACTTGAGTGTGCTTGTTCTATTATTCCATCTTGGAATGTAGTGACAAGTGCACATTCCATTGAAGAGAGCTTGAGTTCACTTCCTTGTGACACACTCCTAAAAGCTTCATAAAAAACACAAACAAACAATAAGCGTCTTTCCTTCGGGAATTCTTTTCTCATCTCATTCGCTCCGTAGGCGAACTTGCTCCTACTTGTCATTTTGCAAGACGGTTACGCACTCGTCGTCCGAGTCTGCAACACCAGAGCAATGGCATAGACATTTCAAGCCTTAATTCACAAGTAATTTCCTTGTTACCCCTAGTTAGGGGAACTACGGCGTCTCTGATCCTCATTATCCCTATGAGGTACGTAGGCAGCGGGGTAAGGCCCGTTCGAGCACAATCTTTATTTTCCCTACATTTTTTCTCTTTGTTTTCTTATTCAGTTCTTTTCCAGTTCCAGTTTCTTTTCATTTTCATTCTCTGCAGCAGCTTTCATACCCTCACCCTTTGAAACAGTTTCTTTTGCAAGCGTGGATCCCGTCGGGTACGGCGGACAATCTGGGTGCTAATACCTTCCCAGGTCGTAACCGACTCCCGAACTCAGACTCTTTGGTTCGCAGGACCTGTGTCCTTCCTCTTCTTTCTTCTGGTTTGTGCAGCATTACCATTCCCGTTCCTTCGGGATAAAAATGCCTGGCTGGCGACTCTACCTTTTCCGCGCCACTTTCGCGTTTGTACCAGGATGGAAATCCGGGGAGCGACACTTTCGAAACTGGAGCTTTCTAGCCACTTCTTTGATGCTTTTCCACTCCAATGAACCCCTTGATGCTTCTGGCAAGCTTGAAACAAGTTTATATGGAATGTTTTTGAGGTTTCAGTTCAGAGCATGTCAAAATCGTGTTTTTGTTTGAGGTAGTTTTAAGCCAATGTGAGGGGTGAGAAATGATCCTGGGGTTGTGTGGAGATGATTGGTGAAAGAAATTTTGGTTTTTGATGGCTGAGTTGGGAGATTCGAAGAGATGAAGTTCTTGAGGGATTTTTGTGTTCTTGAGTTGTGGGATGATTTAGGCCAATGTGTTGTATGAAATGTGTTCCATAATGCTTGCATATGATGCTGTGATTGGTTAGAGGAGTTGGTGTGGCATAGTGTGATTGGTATGGGTGATTTTGCAAAAAAGTCAAGAATGTGTACTTGAGGTATGTGCATGGTACAAACTTGATATTTTGGGGTTCTGGCCTCAACATGGATCAAGGAAGGCCATAGGATTGAAACATTGCAGCTGGATCACTTGATGCTAGGGTTTCTATGTGCTTTGCAAATTTTCCCTCTTTGGTGTATCTTGTAATTCAAGGCATGAAATGATCCAATTCTTGAGCCAATTCGGAGTTTTTGAAGTTGCTTGATCATGTTATGAAGTATTTGGGCACATTAGAAGTCATTAGAAGCCTTGGCAAGTTGTTATTTTGCAAAAAATCTTCTTTGGTGCATTCTTGAAAATTATAGGATCTTTGCCAACTTTGAAGGATCATAACTTGAGTTCCATAATGAATTAGAACATGTTCTTGTACTTTTTGAAAAGGGAAAGACCTAATCTACAAATTTCATGACCAAGAATTTTTCATTTGAAGCATTTTTGGATGATAAAGAGGAGGTTGAAGAACTTTCCCAAAAGAGCTGGCTTCTCAAAAATGTATTTGACTGGATCCATCTTGGAGATCAATAAGGTAGTGTGGATCAACATATACTGCCTTAGTCGGCGAGCAGCCCACGCTAAAGCACAACAAGTTTTCTCGAGCAGTGAATAACGTTGTTCACAGTCGGTAAACTTTTTGCTTAGGTAGTAAATTGCATACTCTTTTCGACCAGACTCGTCATGCTGGCCCAACACACACCCCATTGACTCTTCTAATACTGTCAAGTACATTATTAGAGGTCTTCCTTCAATTGGAGGCATAAGGATTGGAGGCTCTTGTAAGTATTCCTTGATTTTGTCAAAAGCCCTCTGGCAGTCTTCATTCCACCTGACCGTTTGCTCTTTCCTTAACAATTTGAACAAAGGCTCACAGGTTGCTGTAAGGTGAGATATGAACCGCGAAATGTAGTTCAATCTACCTACCCAAACTTCTTTTTCAGTTTTTGGTGCAGGCATTTCTTGAATGGCTTTGACTTTGTCAGGGTCAACTTCAATCCCTTTCTCACTTACAATAAATCCCAGCAGCTTACCGGACCGCACCCCGAATGTGCATTTGTTGGGGTTTAGCTTCAGTTGGTACTTCCTCAGACGCTTGAATAGCTTCAACAGATTCACCAGGTGGTCTTCTTCTGTGAGGGACTTGGCAATCATGTCATCCACATAACATTCGATTTCTTTATGGATCATGTCATGGAATAATGTTACCATAGCCCGTTGATAAGTGGCACCAGCATTCTTCAGTCCGAATGGCATTACCTTATAACAGAATGTGCCCCAGGGTGTGATGAAAGTTGTCTTCTCCATGTCTTCAGGTGACATCTTGATCTGATTATATCCTGAAAATCCATCCATGAAGGAGAACACCGAGAATTGAGCCGTATTGTCGACCAATACATCAATGTGAGGTAAAGGGAAGTCATCTTTCGGGCTGGCTCTGTTCAGATCCCGGTAATCCACACACATCCGTACTTTACCATCTTTCTTAGGCACATGTACGATGTTAGTAACCCACGGCGGATAGCTAGTTACAGCAAGGAAACTGGCGTCCCACTGTTTTTGTACCTCTTCTTTTATCTTCATTGCCATATCTGGGCGAGTACGGCGCAACTTCTGTTTTACTGGTGGACAATCTTCCTTTAGAGGCAGCTTGTGCATAACAATGTCGGTATCCAGACCTGGCATATCCTGATAAGACCAGGCAAAAACATCTACATACTCCCGAAGTATATCAATAAGTTGTTCTTTTACCGAATCTTGCAGACGGGCCCCGATCTTCACTTCTTTCAAGTCTTCTTCTGTACCAAGATTAATCGTCTCAACCTCCTCCTGATGAGGAGTGATGACCTTCTCTTCTTGTCTCAACAATCTGGCTAGTTCTTCAGGTAGCTCATAATCTTCTTCAACCCCTTCATCGGCTTGATTAATCGGATTGTCAAAGTCATACGAAGTCATAGCAGTGTTGTTGTCGGTGCAGTCTGGAGGGCACTCCTTGCAAGGGTTTAGATTTGTTCATTTTAGTGATCAGTTTTATCTTGTTTAGAAAAAGTGGAAATGAAGTTATTATTTTGAAAAACATTTCCATTTTATTGTTTTGTACAAAAAATGAAAAATGAAAAACAGTGAGCGGGAAAAAAGAAGAGACTCATTTGCAAAAGATGTCATGATATTCATTAATTGATCGTTTGCACAAAATACAAGATGACCCGATTACAAAATGAGTCCTGACACCTTGGGCAAGATGCAGGACTTGATGCATGCTTAAAGACAGGAAATAATAATTACTCTGCAGGAGTAACTCTTATAATTTCCTGGGAAGACCAGTTTGAGACTTGGTTCCCCGGGATCCTTGGACGTATCCAGTTTTCTAGGTTGCGCTCGTCTTCTGACTCATCTTCCAAACTATTCACAGCATCCGGGGTGAGCATCCCCCCGCTGACAATCTTGGGCTTCGTTGCAGCCTCTGGTTGATCTTGTCGAGTTGGTTTGTAACCCAATCCGAATCGGTCTTCTTTCTTTTCAACTGGCAGCAGCTTGCCCCAGCCTTGAGCGGTACCTTCCTCAACAACCTTCTGGGCCTGTTGATATGATGTGATAGAAGTCCCAGACACAGCAAATGCTTAATTAACATTAAGGGCCTCAAACCCCTGACTCATGGTCTCATGGATCTCCCCATCCATTTCTATGTACTTATACGTAGCCAGCTGGCTAACAAAGATGTCCTCCTCCCCACAGATGGTGATGATTTGGCCTTCCCACTCGAATTTTAACTTCTGGTGAAGGGTAGACGTAACAGCGCCAGCGGCGTGGATCCAGGGTCTACCCAACAGACAGTTGTAGGCCGGCTGTATGTCCATCACAAAGAAGGTAGTTTTGAAGATCTGCGGGCCAATCAACACAGGCAGATCAATCTCCCCAAGCACTGATCTTTTAGAGCCATCAAATGCTCTCACCACCAAATTACTCGGACGCAATGCCAAGCCATCATACTCCAGCTTCACTAAGGCCTTCTTTTGTAGAACATTGAGTGACGACCCAGTGTCCACCAGTACATGAGACAGAACAACACCCTTGCATTCCAAGGTGATATGCAAAGCCTTGTTATGGTTGCGTCCCTCCATTGTCAAGTCAGCATTGGTAAATCCCAGTCCATGACTGGTGTTGACATTTGCAACCACAGTTTCTAGCTGATTAACAGTAATCTCTTCCGGCACGTATGCTGCATGCAGGACCTTCAATAGTGCATTCCGGTGAGCTTCGGAACACATTAACAGTGATAATATGGAGATTTTGGAGGGTGTTTGGTTAAGCTGGTCCACTACCTTGTAATCACTTCTCTTTATTATTCTCATGAACTCGTCTACATCTTGTTCAAAAGATGTCTTCTGAGTGTCTTTGGCAGTTGGTTCTTCAGATACTACACTCTTTCCTTTTTCCTTGGCAGCAACTTCTGCTTCAACATTAGGTCTTTGTGTTTGTGAGGAAAAAAGGCGTCCGCTTCTGGTGAAGCCTCCGCCTCCCCCAACATTATCAATTTGTGGTGAAGAGGTTGATGAATCCAAGGTGATCTTCTCCCCATTGCAGTAGAGATCAGAGCCGTAGTGCCAAGGTATGGCATTACTGCTTTCTTAAGGAACAAGCCCGGGTACCGTGATGGTAACTAGGCTGATTGCTGCAGAGGAAGGTACTGTAATGGTGTGCGGATCATAGTAGATAGTGACCGGAGATCTGGCAGGAGGTGCCACAGTTTGTTGTTGGAAATTGCTGCTGGGAGTAACATTTGATGGGTCATAGTAGATTGTAACTGTTGAGACATCTTCGTTAACTTTTGCTGGCGTTGTAGAAGATTCCTTTGGTAAAATGGATGATGATGTTGTAGAAGAAACAGTTGTTGAATTTTGACTTGTTGAAATGGTGGACAGAGTAATTGCTGGTGATGTTGATGAATCATTAGGAATGATTGTTGTTGCTGTTGTAGGAGAATATGTTGTTGCTGAAAGAATGTTTGTTGATGTTGTAGGAGATTCCATTGTTGTGGAGACAAGAGTTGCCGCAGGAGCTGTTGAAGTAATTTGCAAGATTACATCTTGGATAAGGCCATCTATTCCAATCCTTAGCTTCTCACAACTATTACTATCTGTCTTACACAATTCACAGCAGGCCCCACAGCCCGGGAACACTTGGCATTTTAAAAGTTGAACTTTGACTTCAGCCAGTGGTGTTTGAATTTGTGTAACATTATCAATCAATATAGATGGTTGGTCCTCCTCAATGGCATTAATCCTAGGCCCACCATGATTAGGCATAGGATTTCTGTTGACTTTTGGAGGAGGTGCGAAGTTGAGGGCTTTAGAATAAACAGAATCCTGAACCTTCATCTGTAATGCTCTGCACTTCTCAGTATTGTGACCAGGTGCGTTGGAGTGGAAGGCACACCTGGAGTTGACATCATAATTCTTAGGGAGATTGAGAGGATCTGGTGGTGCCAACGTCCTTAACTCAACCAGGTTGAGCTTCAGGAGTTGTGGCAATAAAGCAACATAAGGCATGGGGATAGGGTCAATCACCCTATTTGGCTGAGATGGTCTCTATTGGAAGGGACGCTGCTGTTGGTTGCTATTGTTGTTGTTGTAGGTTCTCTGTTGTGGGAAATGAGATGGTTGTTGATAGTGAGGTTGTTGTTGTTGTTGAGGATACAATGGTTGTTGTGGAACTGGAGCTGGGATGGTAACAACTGCTACTGACCGGTGAGAATATTGGGGTCTGCCCCTGCTTGCATGAATAGAATTGGTTTCACCTGCCCTTCGGGGTCCGGTAGAGGGTTTTTCTGGGGTTGCTGGAGGAACTTGCACCATTGTCGGAGATTTTGCCCATCTTTAAGAGACTCTCAATTCTCTCACCAGCTATAACCACATCAGCAAAGCTGGTAGAGGAGAAAGCAGCAAGTCTATCAATGTAAGTCCCTTGCAATGTGTTCATGAACATGTCAGCCATTTCCCTTTCTGACATGGGTGGTTGGACAGCAGCAACAAGCTGTCTCCATCTCTGAGCATAATCCCGGAAGCTCACTCTAGAAGACTGAGACATGCCCATTAGAAGAGTTCTATTGGGAGCCATGTCCAGGTTGTACAGATATTGCCGGATGAAAGCTTCGGCCAAATCCTTCCAACATCTTATGGTGGCTCTAGTCAAATGCGAATACCATTCTCTTGAAGCTCCAGTCAGACTATCCTCAAAGTAGAACATCCATAACTTCTCATCCATGGTATAAGCCTTGAGCCTTCCCAAGAAAGACTGCAGATGAGTGCGAGGACAGGAGGTACCATTATACTTTTCAAAGCATGGGGGTTTGAATTTGTGGGGAATCCTCACCCCATCTACCAGTCCCATATCCATCACGTCGAAGCCCAAGGAATTCTGAGATTCCAAAGATCTTAACTTTTCAGCAATCTCATCCAACCTTCTGCATATACCTCATCTCCAGCCCTAATAACAGTAAACTGTTCTTCTTGGGGATCCTCTTGCAGGATTCTTCCCCCAGCAGTATTACCTTGAACATTCCTCGGGATGTTAATTCTGGATTCAGATGGGGTCCATATTCTGGTGGGTCAATACGAGGTTGCCCCCGTTCATTGTTGCTAGTTCCCCCTGTTCCAAGATGAGGTTCCTCAGTTGTTTGTCTTTCTTCCAACTCTCTCAGTCTTTCTTGGCTCTGGGCTAAGCCAGTCATGACAGCCATGAATTGGGACATCTGGTTTCTCATCTCGACTCTCTCGTTTGCCATCTAATTTCTGACCTCATTAAGGTCCTGTTGTACTTGCTCCATTTGAATGCCAGGAAGGTTGTTACGAGTCGGGTACCGGTGCGTGCGGTTGACAGGGAACACTCGGCGACGAGCAATGTTTCCTGAGATCACAACAAAGTTAGAAACAATAATAATAAAAAAACCTACAAAACAAAAACAAAGTTAGTATGTAATGCAGTATGCTTATTTGTTTTCCAAGGTATCCGGTTTGGTTTTTTGGTTTTGACCTTTCCAGACCACGAGGAAGACGCTTGATGTTGTTGAGAGAAAGCCCAAATGAAAACAAACTAAAATATATCACAAATGATGAACAATACATAGTTTGTTTTACAATACAAGCCCATGGAGGGTCAAAATACAACAAAAGGAAAAGTACATCAAAAGGAAAGAACAACAAGCAAAGAAGAATCAGACATTAATTCCAAACTCATCTTCTCTGACCTCCTTCAGGAGTGCCTCAGTCACGGGACCAGCTGGGTGCTCTGTAATGGTCCTAATGAGGAGGTTCCTAGTAGCAATGGCAGTAGTCAGCTTCTTATGCTTGTCCTGGTCTTTTGATCTCTTCAATCCTGCTCTAAGCTTCAATTCTGATATCTCTTTCTGAGCTGCCAACAAAGCTTCCTGCTGCTTCTTCTCATTGGCCTCCAACTGATCAATCTTGGCTTGAGTCTTCTGGTCTTCTTGTGTACGGGCTTCGGTGATCCTGACCCACCTAGCCTGGCTCTCTTGTAGATAGTGCTCAGCCCTAGCTTTCTGAATCTTGGCCTCTTTACAGGCATTCTTCAATATATGTTCCCTAGCCCTTTCTTTCCTTATGTAGTCTTCTGTCTTCTCAATTTTGGCAAGGTGCTCAACCCTGAGCTTCTCCAATCTCTCAATGTCTAGACGACCATCACTCCTTTCCCAAAGAGTCTTCTTCAAGGCCTGAGATAGCTGCTCATTCCTTTCCTTCAACTTTTCAAATTCCTCCAGGCTAACTGTGGTTGCAGGTTGTACTGTGGATGGTCCAGGTATGTCTTCCAAGTTGAAAGGCATTCTGGTAATCTGAGCTCTAGTACGGGACCAGTCTGCATACTGAGCTGAAGCAACATTGTTACATCTTCCAAGAATAGCTACTCCTTTTGTCTGGATGTTGTCCCAGGCCCAGGATGCTTGTCTGACAACAGCTGAATTAGGTTGTACTTCACAATATAAGGTCTCAGCTAAATCCTGTCCTCTAGGAGGGTGAACTAAGGCATATCCCAATTGTCTCTTAAACAGTAAAGGGTTGTAGTTGATGCAACCCTTCACTCCTATCAGAGGCACATTTGGGTATTGTCCACAGCTGGTGATAATGTCCTTGCCCTTGGTGCTCTGGGTGCACCATCTGATATCATCTGAAGTTAAGGCAATGAACCTCTTAGCCCAATTTTTCTGCTGGTGTGGGTTCAAGAAGGCATCTGATTTAGGCAAGTGTCTGAGCAGCCAGGAGTAAACAAAGGAGCACAACATCTTACCAACTCCCCCCTTTGTTTCTCATTCCTCTGATGAATGGAGTAGTAAAAGTCTCCTAGCAGTGTAGGTAATGGGTTCTCCAGAAGAAACAAATGGATGGCATTCTTGCTGACAAATTTAGGCTCATATGCAAATAGTATAGCCCCATATATGCTGAGGGCTAATAATGCACAGGCTGCCTTCCACTCTCCCAATGAAGCCTTCAGGATGGCCTGAGAAATCAAGAAGTCCAAATGCAAACCAGGAATCCCAACTTTTGTTGTCATACTCTGCTCAATAAGGGTAGGCTCCAAGCACAATGCCCTTTCTATCTCTTCATTCCTAGGAGCAATCATCTCTGGGTTGAAAGGGATTCCTCCTCTGATGGGTACTCCAATCAATAAAGAAAACTCTTCCAGCAGAGGCCCTAACTGAAAGTCTGGAAAGGTGAAACATCACAATGGAGGGTCATAAAACTGCAAGCATGTGTGGATCATGCTCCTATGAGAAGGATCAAAGTCCATAACCATATCCAAGATACCCCCATAGTGCTCTCTAAACAGTGGGATGTGGTCAGGTGTGATAAGAGACTGGACCTGCCTGATACCAGTCAACACAGGCTCAAAAAAGTGGTAGGATATGTTGCTCTTCCTGGGAGTAGCCATGAGTGCTGCTGAAGAAACTGAAGACAAATGCTGATGAAGATCACAAACTGACGCTGGAAGTAAATCTCTGACAGGCTGATGCTAGTGAGGATGGAGATGACTGAAGCAGATAACTGATGAAGACAGCTGAAGCAGAGGTCTATGCAGAAGAAGGGGTCAAAACCAAAACTAAGATACAATGAAATGGATACCCTGAAAAGAAAATAAACAAATGTTAAATGATGCAATGATGAGGTATGCAAATGATATGCAAGGGTTTGTGATCAAGCTGGATCTGATTATCTGTCTTGATATAAGGCCCATGTATGTTCAAAAGTCCAGATGGAGGTTCAGAAATCCAGTCACCAGGGTGGAGGACTCAAATAAAGAGTCACATGTCCAGGGTTAATCACAAGAACTGTCCAAAATGAGGTACTCTTAGACAAGATAGTAACAGGGTATGATGTGGCCAAGGGTTCCTGCAAACCTGTAAACAACTCAACCCCCTCACATGTAATGTTCTAGAACAAGGATCCTCAGACTTGGATCAGTTATGAGAAGTGTAAACACTTCTAACCCGGAGGTACAGTGTTTACAATAACCATAAAAGATCCTCCTCTAATTCACCTCAGCTTCTGAAGGTCATAATAAAGGTCATCCAGACTTAGCAGGCTTCCCAGATAGCCCTAGCACTACAGGAAATCTGTAGCACAGAGTTCTCAAGAAGAAACCCATATCTGAACCGTGTTTCATATTCCCGAACCAGACCGAAATGGAATGGGAAAGAACATGAACCACTCTAGCCTAGGTGTCACTCAGGTCCCAGGTATAGGACCTTAAACTCTCAATGGAACCCCACCCACCAAAACAGCAAACCAGATCCAGCAAATGACAGTATGAAATATGCAAAAATGTAAGAAAGCAATAAATAAAGTTGTACATAAAGAAATAAATAAAGCAGAATAAATAAACACACATAGCACATAACACCCCGGTAAACACAAATCAAACAAACGCTAGGAGGAACCCACAAAAAGAACCAGAAGCCCTGGTTGCAATATAAGGCTCCCCAGCAGAGTCGCCAAGTTGTCGCTCCCACTAAATGAGGCTAGGTCAAATAGGGTACAGACGCGAACGGTCGGCGAGAGAGGAACACACAAGGGTGAACTGAAAAGAGTCTCCAGCTAGGCATTTTTATCCCGAAGGAAAGGTAATGCTGCATAAACCTGGAAAGATATGGATAAGACGGTTGTGAACCCGAGAAACTGAGAAAGGGGGTTGGTTACAACCTGGGAAGGTATTAGCACCCAGATTGTCCGTCGTACTCGACGGGATCCACGCTTAAAAGATTTGTGTGTAAAGGGGTAGTGTCAGTGCTATCTGTGTGCAAAAGCTGGAAAAGAATGCAAGTGTCAGTGCTGGAAAGAAGTGTGAAGTGAGTAAAAGGAGTGTCAGTGTAAGGAAATAATGCAAAGTTCAAGACAATGAGGCTTAAAGAATAAAGCTGGAAGAAGGGGAATGTACAGAGACTTTTGTTCGATAACTATTAAGTTATGCCTACGTATCCTCTCATGCAATGAGGAAGTCAGAACACCGTAGTTCGACTCAAAGAGACTGAAAGATAAATTGACTGATGAACTGCTTACTTGTCTATGCTCAAGTGTATGACCTGTCTGGCTCAGGTGCTAACTGTCTTGCATTAGACGGGAGAAGCAAGTTCTCATTTGTGAATGAAGATGATGAGAAAAGAATCCCGGAAGAGACGATTATTGTTTGTTTTTTATGGTTTCAATCTTTTAGTGCTTTTGGAGTTTATCATAAGAAAATGAGATTAAGCCTAAACCAATGGGTTAGTAAACTCATCACATCCTCCCTTTGATTAGGGGTAATGAGTATACCTTAAGTATGAAGTAAACACCTCACACTTAATCACCATGATGTAGGATTAAGATCATTAACCTACTTGTACTTATTTAGATGTTTTTTGGAGTTTTTGTTAGGTGTTAAGTAATGAGTTTAAGCCATAATCAGGGATTTAATGGACCCATTACACCATCCTAATAGAAGGATAATAGATGAGAACATTTAAGCTGAGGAAGGCTCCTCAACTTAATCCATAATTAGGGAGTAACCTCATGACAAAACAAAGTCTTTATTAAAGTGGATTTTAGTTAATGGTAAGATTAAGAAGTGAGTTTTATGGTTTGTAAGACAACTTGAGGGGGACTTGTCCATTAACACTAGGGTTAGTCCTTCTTAACCACTTAAGGAAGAATTAGAACCCTAATGCAAGGCCCAAGTTACAAGCTTGATGTCTTAGTGATTATTAGATGGATTGATTAAAGGATTTAAACACATTAAGAGTTTAACACTTAGGATTAAAGTTATACACTCCATCCTAATAGAAGGATGCAGGCATAAGCTTAATCACAAAGCCTTAAAACCTTTAAGGTTTAGTCCTTGATTATGAGGTGAGAAGAGAAGACACAAAGATGACACAAAGGTAAAACTAATGGGGGACTAATCAAACCCTAATTGTGATCATGCTTAGGTGTTCCTAGGGTTTATGAGGCTTGCAAGAAGTCTTCAAGGAAAAGCCACCATGGAAGAAGCAGGATGAAGGAAGGAGAAGCAAGAAGCAGCAAGATAACTTACTTCACTTAAGAAGATAAGTTGCTTGAAGAAAGAAGGTGAGTAAGGAACATGAATGAGCAAGCTCACTTTAATGCACATACAAAATGCAGCAATGAATCCATAAGAGGGATGAGAAAAGTTTGTGAGAAATGAAGGCAAATTCACTTCTCAAACACTTACCACCTGAAAAGTTAGCAAAGAGAAATGAAATGACATGAAAATGAAATGAAATGCAAAGATGAAAGTTAAAGTCAGAAACATATTCATGATGCAAATGATGTTATGAGATGGTATGAAAGTATGTCAAGGGATGAGGATGATCATACAAAGGATGGGAATGCAAATGAGACATGTAAGAGGCATGAAAGTTCATGAATGCATATGACATCAAATGAAAGCAAAAGCATGGAAAATGGATGATACAATGATCAAACATGATTTCAACATGTCCTAAGATGTCTTATATGTCATGTGGATGCACAAAATGTCATGGCAAGTTCATGTATGCAAGCTTATGCTAGATGAATGCAAATGAAGATGCAAATTAGGGTTTATGTACAACATGAGATGCAAAATTCAAAATCAGAAGAAAATGATAAGATAAAAAATTGAAAATGGAATCAAACGAACCCTAAACCTATACAAGTTCACTGCCCAAAGGGGAAGGTCAGAAGCTAAACCCTAAAGGACTTATGATTTTCCTAAATTTCTAGGGTTTTAAGGGTGATCCTAAAGGGAAAATACCAAAAAAATTGAAAATGAAAGGTAAAAATGAAATAAAAATGTTTTTGGATGCTTAAAAGTATGCATAACACAATGCAAAAAGAACCATTCACAAACTCAACTTGGATCAAAGGTTATGAATTTTTGAAGTTAGGGTTAAAAATATTCAAATTAAAGAACCTTAATTCAAATGAAAATTGCCAACATATGATCAAAACCAAAAAGAAATTTGTTTTGTGAGTTTGTAAATGTTTGTAAATGTTCTCTGAATTTTTTTGGGATTTTTAAATACTTAAAAGTATTTTTAATTAATTAATTTCCATTAACTAATTAAAAATAAACATTTAAATGATTTAAAAATAATTTTTAATGCAAAAAATAAAAATAAAAATATTTTTGGGTTCTGAAAATTAATAAAAGATTTAATAAAAATTTTCAGAATTTTTGAAGCCTTTTTACTATTTTTTATAAAATGCACAAATTAAATAGCAAGAAAATGAAATAAAATTAATTAAATGGAAAAGTATGAAGATCCTGAGGTCCAGATTTGAAGTTGGGGTTTTGTGGTTGACTGGCGCGTATTTTAAGGGCTGAGATTCACTTTGATTTAATTAAACTAATTAAACTTAATTAATTTAATAAAACTGAATTAGGGTTAAATGACTTAATCTGAGCCATTCATCTCACGCGGGAAGGACAAATCCAAGGGCCATCATTCAAAGTTCACTAATTACGCAAATTAGGGCTAATGAGTTTCAGGTGACCGGAACAGTGTTCCGGTCATCTTCTCCGGCGAACCGAAAACCTAAAATCTTCTACAGGTTTCTAAACTCCCAATTTCTTGCCCAGAAATGATCCCCACGCATCACTGATCCTAAATCCCCAAACAAAATCCATTTTTCATTCATCAAAAAGCCAAATCGAAACAAAACGTTTCTAGGGTTAAAACTTTTAGAGACTTCATACATGCTCAATATCCCACCATTTTGAAAAATAAATACATCAGGATCATCAGCACAACATAAGGCTTCGATTAAGAACTTAAAAATAAGGTTCTGGGAAAAACGTTCTTGAGCTATACCTGAGATTGAACCTTCTGATTCTGGGCTTTCTGGCTCTTCCTTTGATGCAAGTCCACTCCTCTGAACCTCCTGATGATGAAATGAAGCTTAGAAAACCTTGAGAGTGGCTAGTTTTGAGATTCCAGCTCTGGTGTAGCAGATTTTGAGGTTTGTGTATGTGATGTTTCAGGCTGTTTTGGTGGTTGATTATTGTTCCTTGGATGATATGTGACTTATTGGTGAAGAAAAAATGGAAGTTTGATGGCTGTGGAAGAAGTTTCGAAGAGGTGAAGATTTTGACAGTTTTTGTGAATCCTGGCTTATGGGAGGATGCTGGCTTGTGTGTGTATATGTTTCAAGCCCTTGAGGTCCACATAACATGTTCTGATTGGGCAGAGGGTTGGTAATGTCACAGTTTGATTGGTATGGGCAAAGATGCAAAAAGTCAAGATTTTGTGTACCATAGGTATGACTCGGGTCAGAGGAGATCTTAGGGCTTGTCCTGCTTCATCTTGAGTCAAGGAAGGCCTTTGGATCTGATTTCGTGAGCTGGATGGTCTTGATCAAGAGTTTTCAATGTTCTTGCATATTTCCCTCTTTGAAATTTCTTGTGAACCAAGGCAAGAAATCTTGTGAATTCTTGGATAAATTGCAGCAAAATGAACCATATGAAGTTGTTATGATGCTTTGAGATCAATTAACAACCAAATCAGTCATTAGAAGTTCTTTTTGCAAAAGGTTCCTTTCTTGAAAATTTATGAAAAATGCCTTAGGGTAGCTTGTAATTCAAGGCATGATTGTTTTGCAAAGTTGCAATGGTGCATAGAGGTCATTTAGAAGTCACAAAATGGTTTGGTATGAGGTTTTGCAAAAAATCTCTTTTGGCATGAAACATGGAATTTAGTGATTTTTGCCAACTTTGGAAAGCCATAACTTGAGTTCCAAAATGAATTAGATCTTGTTCTTGTACTTTTTGAAAAGGGAATGATCCAATCTACAACTTTCATGACCAATAATTTTTCATTTGAAGCATTTTTGATTGAGAAAGAGGAGGTTGAAAAACTTTCCCAAAATGGCAATTTTGAATTACAAGTCACTTTCCCAAAATGGCAACTTTGCAAATGGCTTGAAATTCTTCAATTTTGTGAACTTCTA
Organism: Lathyrus aphaca; assembly: GCA_963966055.1. Taxonomy (NCBI): domain Eukaryota; kingdom Viridiplantae; phylum Streptophyta; class Magnoliopsida; order Fabales; family Fabaceae; genus Lathyrus; species Lathyrus aphaca. The sequence goes on along the minus strand of OZ014519.1, from coordinate 502,509,578 downwards.
AACTCTTCTAAGATCAAATAAAGATCATATACACCCAAAATGATGGAGAAGACCCTTTGGTTGTATGATTGGGGGCCTCAGATGCCCTGATTTTGCACTAACTTGCTCAAGAAGTCAACTATTGATCAGATGCTTTCCCCATTGAATTTCTTCATGAAAATTGGTGTGTAGGATCCTTATAACATATAGAGACCAATAGAAACAAGAATTACCAAAATATTTGGAGTTATGGCCTCTGAAACCAAAACCCTAATTTTAGGTCATCTGTGCAGTTAAGCTTGGCTCTGCTTCCATGCCTTTCTCAGTTCTTGTGATTTTCTGATTTTCCTTGATCTTGGGAGGATATAATAAGATATTTGAACATACATGGACCCTCTTGAGATGATTGAAAACATTTGGAGTGGCTCAGATGGCTCAGGGATTGCTCAGGTCATAAACCCTAGATGCAGATGACTTTGAACCAATGCAGAGAACCAAAAATGTAACATGATGTGATATGATTGAACTTATGCAAATGAAAAGATCACAAGCCATGGTGTGAACTTAGTGAGGGAAAATTTGGGGTGTTTACAGAACCAAAGGGTTATTTTCATCAAATTGAAGTTATATGATTTTTATTTGATCTTAGAAGAGGTTGGAAGTTCACAAGATTGAAGAATTTTGAGCCAATTGCAAACTTGCCATTTTTGGAAATGACTTGAAATGCAAACTTTCCATTTTGGGAAAGTTTTTCAACCTCCTCTTTCATGACCAAAAATGCTTCAAATGAAAAATTATTGGTCATGAAAATTGTAGATTATGTCTTTCCCTTTTCAAAAAGTACAAGAACATGTCTTGATTCATCATAGAACTCAAGATATGGCCTTTCAAAGTTGGCAAAAATCACATAATTTTCAAGTTCATGACAAAGAGGGAATTTTGCAACTTCACTTGCCAAGCATTCTAATGACCTCTAATGTGCACAAACACTTCACAACATATCAAGGCAACCTCTAAACATCAGAATTGTGCATTGAACCAAGTGTTTCCATGACTTGAACTTCAAGAAATCACAAAAGGGCCAAAACTCTCCAAAATTGCAAAATGCATTGGATCCTCTCATCCACTTGTGCCAACTCAAACTAATTCTATGGCTCTCCATGAATCTTGTTGAGGCCAGACACCCCAAAAAACCAGACTTGTCATGGCCCATACCTCAAGTACACAAAAATTGACTTTTTTGCAAAACACCCCATACCAATCAGCCTGTGCCACAACAACTATCTGAGAAATCCCATTGGCTTAAACAAACATTATGCAAGCCATTTCATAACACACAAGAGCCTGAATCATCCAACAAGCCAGAATTCATAAAATCCCTCAAAAACTTCCTCTCTTCGAAAATCATCACACAACCATTGAAACTTCAATCTTTTTTCACCAATCATCTCCACATGACCTAAGGATCACAAAGCACCCATCACCGTAGCCTAAAACACAGCAAAACCAAAACACGATTTCTGGTGCAGTATAGTTGAATCATCAAAACCAGCCATTGCAAGCTTGTTACAAGCATCAAAGCATCCTCAAGAAGCCCATTGGAGTTGATTTGCACCAAAGAGAGGTCCAGAAAGCCCAGAATCAGAAAGCTCAATCTCAGGTATACCTCAAGTACAATTTTTCCAGAACTTGTTTTTCTAGTTACAATATGAATCTGTATGCTCCACTGATCATTGGGATGTGATTTGTTTTGAAAATGCTTGAGAAATGACCATGTATGAAGCTTCTGAAACTTTTTGACCTAAGATGTTTTTTCTTCGATTCAACTTTATTACGAATGATAAATGTGTTTTGTTTGTGGATTCATGATGTATGATGTTTGGGGATCATTTATGGGCAAGAAATTTGGTGTTTAGTGACCTAGGGAAGAAGTTGGCATTTTGACTCTCCGGAGAAGATGACTGGAGCTAGCTCCGGTCACCTGAAAGTGATTAGGTTAATTAATTAGGGTTAGCGTGTCAGTTTGAATATTAGCCTTTGGATCATGTTTACCCACGTGTTTGGATGGCCCTGATCCTTTCACTTAACCCTAATCCAGAATAATTAATTTAATTAATTTAAAATTGCCAGAATCAATCTCAGCCTTTCATTCACGCGCCAGTCAACACCCAATTCCCCAGTTCAAATCTCAGCCATAGGATTTGCATACTTTCATTTTATTTCATTTTTATTGCATTTTCTTTCTCAATTTATTTAAAATACCAAAAAGCATCCAAAAAATATTTTCTTTTGCATTCTGACTTTAAATTTTTTCTTCATCCAAAAATGATTTTTATTTTATTTTTTGCATTAAAAAAGTATTTTTAAAATATTTAAATGTTATTTTTAATTAATTAAAGTATTTTAATTAATTAAAATACATTTAGGTTTCTAAAAATCACCAAAAAAATAATCAATCATCCAAATGCATTTAGAAACATTTTAAAACTCTTCACATAAATTTCTTTTTAGGTTTGATCATAGTTTGCCAATTTTCTTTGAATTAAGGGTTATAAAAATCACATTTTTGAACCCTAACTTAAAAAAATCATTTATGCCTAACCAAGAAGAGTTTGAACTTGATTCTTTTTGCATTGTGTTACATATTGCATGTAGTTTATAGGTCATTTTCCTCATGAATTTATCTTGCATTTTCAAATTGATTTGCATTTTTCCCTTTGAACCACCCAAAAACCCTAGAAAACTTAGGAAAATCATAACTTTTGATTGGTTAGGCTTCTGACCTTCTCCTTTGGGGTGTGACCTAATATGGGATTAGGATTTGTTTGAGCTTGATTTCAAATTTTTATCATGTGATTTGCTTCTGTCTTTGCCATTTGCATCTCACATGTCCATAAAACCCTAATTTCTCATGTTCATTTGCATTCACCTTGCATATGCATCATTACATGAACTTGCCATGACATTTCATGCATTAATATGTCATCTTAGACATATTAGGACATTTTAGAACCTTGATTGATCATTTCTTTATTCATTTTCCATGTTAAGCATTCATTACATTTCATAAACTTTCATGTGTTTTCAAACTTCAAAGCATGCCTCCTTTGCATCTCATCCTTGTATGATCACACATATGCATTTTGTATGCCTTTGAATCATCTTACATGACATTTACATTGCATAAACACTTCTGACTTTGGTCATTTCATCTCATTTCATCTCATTTCACTTCATTTCTTTATGCTTTACACCTTATGCATCCATGCTAACTTTTCAGGTTTTGGTATGTCATTTTGGGAGGTAGATTTGCCTTCACCTCTCACTTCTTCTTCTCTCATTCATATGCATTTTAATTTGTCTTTGAAGTGAATTTGATTCACTTATGTTCCATCTCTCACTTTCTTTCTTTAAGTTACTTATCTTCTTCAATGAAGTAAGTAACTTATTCTCTTGCTTCCTCATCCTTTCATCTGCTTCTTCCGTTGATGGCTTCCTTGAAGATCTTTCTTAAGCCTCACAAACCATAGGAACATCCAAGCATGATAATAATTAGGGTTGTGATTAGTCCCCCTTAGCTTCTTACCTTTGAGTCTCCTTGAGTCTCTCTTCTCATCTCAATAATCAGAGACTAAACTCTTAAAGTTTTAGGACTTTGGAATTAGGGTTATGCCTGCATCCTTCTCTTAGGATGGAGTGTATAACTTTAATCCTAAGTGTTAAACCTTTAATTTGTTTAAACCTCTTAATCAAATCATCTAATAATCACTAAGACTTTATCTTGTAACTTGGTCCTTACATTAGGGTTCTAATTCTTCCTTATGGTTAAGAATGACTAACCCTAGTGTTTAATGGACAAGTCCCCCTCAAGATGTCTTACAAACATAAAATCCATTTCTTAATCTTATCCCTTAATTAAAATCCACTTAATAAAGGCTTGTTATCTAATGAATTTAATCCCTAACCATGGATTAAGTTGAGGTCTTCCTCAGCTTAAGTGTTATCATCTATTATCCTTCTATTAGGATGGTGTAATGAGTTCACTAATCTGTGATTAGAGATTAAACTCATTACTTAACACTAAACAAAAAAACCAAAAACATCTAATTAATCCCAAGTAGGTTAATGATCTTAATCCTACATCATCATGGATATTAAGATGAGATGTTTATCTTATACTTAAGTAGGCTCATAATCCCTAATCAAGGGATGATATAATGAGTTTACAAGCCCTTGATTTAGGCTTAAGCTCATTAAGTTATGCAAAACACCAAAAACAATAAAAAACTGAAAACACAAAAACAAACTATAATCGTCTCCTTCGGGATTCTTTTCTCATCACATTCATTCACTCTATAAACAAGAACTCGCTTCTTCCATCTAATGCAAGACAGTTAGCACTCGAGCCAGACGAGTCATACACTTGAGCATAGACAAGCAGGCAGTTCACAGTCAATTTTTTTTCAGTCTCTTTGAGTCAAACTATGGTGTTCTGACTTCCTCATTGCACGAGAGGATACATAGGCATAACTTAATTTTTATCGAACAAAAGTCTCTTTGTCTTCCCCCTCTTTCAGCATTCTCTTTTAAGCCTCAATTCCTGAGCAATTCACACCTTTTGCACTGACACCTGTACATTCATTCTCAGCTTTTGCACACAGATATCACATACACTACCCCTTTAAACACAATCATGTAAGCGTGGATCCCATTGAGTACGACGGACAATCTGGGTGCTAATACCTTCCCAGGTTGTAACCAACCCCCTTTCTCAGTTTCTCTGGTTTGCAACCGTCTTATCCATCTTTTTCTAGGTTTATGCAGCATTACCTTTCCTTCGGGATAAAAATGCCTAGCTGGAGACTCTATTCAATTCACCTTAATTCTCTCTCTTCGCCGACCGTTCGCGTCTGTACCCTATCTGACCCGATGTCTTTTCGGGGGAGCGACAGCTTGGCGACTCTGCTGGGGAACCTTATCTTGCAACCAGGGCTTCTGGTTCCTTTTTGTGGGTTTCTCCTAGCGCTTGTTTGATTTGTGTTTACGGGGGTGTTATGTGCTACTTGTGTTTGTGGATTATTGCTTTATTTATTGCTTTCTACAGCTTTATTTCTTGCTTTCATTTACTGTTTATATGCATTTCATACTATTATCATCATACCATTTGTGCTGGATCTCTTATCTGTTTTGGTAGGAGGGATTATTGAGTGATTAAGGTTCCATACCGGGGACTTGAGTGACACATAGGATAGAGTGGCTTCATATTCTTTCCCATTCCATTTCGGTCTGGTGCGGGAATATGAAACACAGTTCAGACATGGGTTTCTTCTTGAGAACTCTGTGCTACGGATTTCCTGTAGTACTAGGGCTATCTGGGAAGCCTGCTAAGTCTGGATGACCTTTTTATGACCTTCAGCATCTGAGGTGAATTAGAGGAGGATCCTTTATGATTATTGTAAACACTGTACCTCCGGGTTATAAGTGTTTACACTTCTCATAACTGATCTAAGTCTGAGGATCCTTGTTCTAGAACAATACATGTGAGGGGGTTGGGGTGTTTACAGGTTTGCAGGAACCCTCGGCCTCATCATACTTTGTTACTAGTTTTGTTTTAATGTTATATTCATTTTGGACTGTTCTTGTGAAACCTTGGACTTGTGGCTCTTTATTTGAGTCTTCAACCTGGTTACTGGTTTTCTAAGCCTTCATCCGGACTTATAAACACACATGGACCCTATCAAGGCAGATAACAGATTCATCACTTGATCACAAACCCTTGCATCATTTAACATTTGTCTATTTGTTTTACAGGGTATCCACATCTTATCTTTAGTTAGGTTTTGACCTGTTCTACTGCTCAGATTCCTTCAGCTATCAGCACCAGCCTCTTCATCAGTTATCTACATCAGAGATTCTTTTCAGCTCTCTTCACCAGTTGTCTTCATCAGAGACTCTTCTTCAGCATCTTCTTCAGTTGCCTTTATCAGCAGTTACCCTCAGTCTTCTTCACCAACATCCATTGTCAGCATGGACACATCTAGGAAGAGCAACATCACCTATCATTTCTTTGAGCCCACTCTGACAGGCATCAGACAGATTCAGACTCTTATCACTCCTGATCATGTCCCTTTATTCAGGGAACATTATGGTGACATTATGGACATGATCATGGATTTGGATGCATCCCAGAGGAGCATGATCCACACATGTCTTCAGTTCTATGACCCTCCTCTCAGATGTTTCACTTTCCCAGATTTTCAGTTGGGACCATTGATGGAGGAGTTCTCCATATTGTTGGGTGTCCCCATCAGAAGGGGGATTCCCTTCCACCCTGAGATGGTTGCTCTGAAGAACGAAGATGTAGCTAAGGCTTTGCACTTGGAGCCCATCCTCATTGACCAGAATATGACCACCAAGGCTGGAATTCCAAGCCTTCATTTGGATTTCTTGGTTAGTCATGCCACCCTCCATGCTGCAACAGGGAAGTGGGACACTGTTTGTGCACTCTTGGCCCTCAGCATATATGGGATCATCTTGTTTGCAGACGAGCCTAATTTTGTAAGCAAGAGTGCTATCCACCTCTTCTTGTTGAGGAATCCAGTCCCTACCTTGCTTGGAGACTTTTAATACTCAGTGCATCAAAGGAATGAGAAGCAGAGGGGAAGATTAGTCAGATGTTGTGCACCACTCTTCTACTGTTGGTTGTTAAGGCACTTGCCAAAGTCAGACACTTTCTTGAACCCTCATCAGCCTAGGAACTGGGCTAAGAGAATGATTGCCCTTATATCAGAAGACATCAGATGGTGCACTCAAAGCACCAATGGCAAAGATATCATCACCAGTTGTGGGCAATATCCCATTGTACCCCTGATTGTAGTGAAGGGTTGCATCAACTCAATCCTTTTCTTTTCAAAGGGCAATTAGGGTATGCCTTGGTACATCCCCCAAGAGAGCAAGACTTGACAGAAACCCTTTATTGTTACATTCAGCACAACCTTGCCATTGCCAGACAAGCTGTCTGGGCTTGGGACAATATTCATACTAAGGGGACAACTATTCTTGGCAAGTGCAACAACATAGCTTCGGCTCAATATCTTGATTGGTCTCGTACCAGGGGATGGATCACCTGCATGCCATTCACCTTAGAGGATGTGTCTGGACCATCAGCAGTGGAGCCTGCAGCTACTATCAGTTTAGAGGAGTTTGAGAAATTAAAGGAGAGGAATACTCAGCTCTTTGAAGCTTTGAAGAAGACCCTCTGGGAGAGGAATGATAGTCGTCTGGATAATGAAAGGTTAGAGAAGCTCCAGATTGAGCACTTGACCAAGATTGAGAAGACAGATGATTACATCAGAAGGGCTAGAGCAGGGGAGTTAATATTGAAGAATGCTTGCAAGGAAGCCAAGACTCAGAAGGCCAGAGCTGAGCATTACCTAGAGGAGAGTCAGGCTAGGTGGATCAGGATCACTGAGGCTCGATCACAGGAAGATCAAAGGACCCAAGCTAGGATAGAGCAGCTGGAAGCCAATGAAAAGAAGAGTCAGGAGGCCTTGTTAGCTGCACATAAGGAGATCTCTGAGTTGAAGCTCCGGGCGGGGTTGAAGAGATCAAAGGACCAGGACAAGCATAAGAAGTTAACCAGTGCCATTGCCACCAGGAACCTTCTTATTGGGACTATCACCGAGCATCCAGTTGGCCCAGTGACTGGGGCTCTCCTGAAAGAAGTCAAAGAGGATGATTATGGATTGGATGTTTGATTTCTTTGCTTATACTTCCTTTTGTTTGTACTTTTTGATTTTGATGTTGTATTTTGACCCACCATGGGGACTTTATTGTAATCAAACTATGTATCTTCACTCTTTGTAATATATGGTTTGATTTATTTCATGGGCTTTATCTCTCTTCAACATCATCATTCCCCGAGGTCTGGAAGGTCAAAACCAAAGAACCAAACTGGATACCCTTGGAAGACAAATAGACATCCTGCATTGCATACTAACCTCATTTCTTTGTTTTGTATATTTTTGTTTGTTGTTTCTCACTTTGTTGTGGTTTTAGGAAACATTGCTTGTAGAAGAGTGTTCCCCGTCAATAGAGTGCACCGGTATCCGACAAGAAACAACCTTCTGGGCTTACAAATGGATCAGGTTCAACAGGATTTGACTGATGTGAGAACCCAAATGGCCAATGAAAGAACTGAGATGAGGGCCCAAATGAACCATTTTATGGCAGTAATGACTGGATTGGCTCAGAGCCAGGAGAGACTGAGAGAGTTAGTCGAGCGGCAAACACCCGAAGAAAACCACCCAGGTACAGGGGGTACCAGCAACAACGGTCATGTATAGCCTCGTACTGATCCCCCAGAGTTTGGACCTCATCTGAACCCAGAAATCAACGCTATAAGAAACACCCAAGGCAACACTGGAGGGAGGGCTTTACAGGAGGACCCTCAGGAAGAACAATTTACTGTGGTTGGGGCAGGAGACGAAGTCTACGATCATCGGCTGGACGAAATAGCAGAAAAGCTGAGGTCTCTGGAGTCTCAAAACTCTCTGGGTTTTGATGTCATGGATATGGGACTAGTGGAGGGGGTTATAATTCCTCAAAAATTCAAACCTCCTTGTTTTGAAAGATACAATGGTACATCCTTCCCTCGTACCCACCTCCAATCTTTCCTGGGGAGATTGAAAGCCTACACTATGGATGAAAAATTGTGGATGTTTTATTTTGAGGATAGCTTGACAGGGGCATCCCGGGAGTGGTACTCTCATTTGACCAGGGCCATAGTTAGGAATTGGAAAGGCTTGGCCGAGGCTTTCATTCGTCAATATCAATATAATCTGGACATGGCTCCAAATAGAACCCTTTTGATGGGAATGTCACAGTCTTCCCAGGAAAGTTTTAGAGCGTACGCCCAAAGATGGAGGCAATTAGCTGCTGCCGTTCAACCCCCGATGTCAGAAAGGAAAATGGCAGATATGTTCATGAACACTCTCCAGGGGACTTATATTGATAGATTGGCTGCATTCTCTCCCACTAGCTTCGCAGACGTGGTTATAGCTGGGGAAATAATTGAGAGCTTACTGAAAATGGGAAAGATTTCTGACAACGGCGCCAGTTCAAGCAGTGCAAGGAAACCATTTGCAGGGGCCCGCAAATCCAGTGAAACAAATTCTGTACATATGGGCAGAGGAAGACCCCAGTATCTGCCGAGATCAGTTGCCGCCGTCACTATTCCTACTCCACCTCCTCAATACACTCAACAACCATAACATTTTCCTCAACAACAACAGTTTCCTCAATAGAGATCCTACAACAACAACAACAACTAACAACAACGCCCTTTCCAACAGCGGCCATCTCAGGTTAATAGGGTAATTTACCCTATACCAATGCCATATGCCACCTTGTTGCCACAACTCCTAAAGTTTAATCTTGTCGAGCTATGGACATTGGCTCCACCGGATCCTCAGAACCTTCCGAGAAATTATGACGTCAACGCCAGGTGTGCTTTTCATTCTAATGCACCTGGTCACTCCATAGAAAAGTGCAGGGCTTTACACATGAAGGTCCAGGATCTGGTAGATTCAAAAGCCCTAAATTTTGCACCACCTCCTAATGTCACGAAGAATCCTATGCCCATCCATGGTGGGCCAAGGATAAATGCAATAGAGGAGGGCTCACCCATGAATTTAATTGAAGATACTGCAAGTATTCAAACACCTCTGGCATAGGTTAAAGCTCAGCTTTTAAAATGGCAGGTGTTTCCAGGTTGTGAGGCCTGCTGTGAATCTTGCAAGGTTTCCGTCAACGGGTGCGGAAGCTTGAGGGATGGCATCAATGGCCTAATCAGAGAAGGTGTCCTGCAAATAACAACAACTACTTCTACAACACCAGCAACTCCTTTGTCAACAACAAGTATTTCTCCTACAACTGCAAAGACAATTGTTCCTACAGACTCGTCTGCAAAATCAGCAACCACCTCTTCCATCACTTCCACAGACACCAGTTTAATGGCATCCACTTCTACAACTACAGCAACCACTAACAACGACGTCTCCACAGTCACCATCTATTATGACCCTACAACGGTCCCAGTTTCCAACAATTATCAAAAATCTCAACAACAATTTCAGCAGCAACTAAGCTTCAATAAATTGCCACCAACATCAACCAGAAGTCCTGTTACTATCTTTTATGATCCACAAACAATAACGGTGCCCACCTCTGCTGCAGTCAGCCCAGTCACCATCACGGTGCCGGGGCCCATTCCATATGATAAAGACAATGTTGTACCATGGCACTATGGTTCAGACCTTTACTGCAACGGAGAAAGAGTCCTTCTTGATTCTTCGGTTCATACACCACAAGTGGATAATGTCGGGGGAGGCGGAGGCTTCACCCGAAGCGGACGCCTCTTCGCGTCACAAGCTCCAAGGACTAATATTGAGGCAGAGGCTGCTGCCAAAGCCAAAGGTAAAAGTGTGGCACCTGAAGAACCTGTACCAAAAGAGACCCATAAATCATCCTTTGATCAATATGTGGATGAATTTATGAGGATAATAAAAAGAAGCGACTACAAGGTTGTGGATCAGCTCCACCAGAATCCTTCCAAGATCTCCATCTTATCCTTGCTATTGTGTTCCGAAGCTCATCGGAATGCACTACTTAAAGTCTTGCACGCTGCCTTCGTGCCAGAGGAGATCACAGTGAATCAGCTTGAGACAGTGGTGTCTAATGTTAATACTAGCCATGGGCTAGGTTTCACCAATGCTGACTTAACAACGGAAGGACGTCACCACAACAAAGCTTTACACACCACCCTGGAGTGTAAAGGGGTTGTTCTCTCGCACTTTCTTGTTGACACTGGGTCTCCACTCAATGTCTTTCCGAAGAAAGCTCTTGTCAAGCTCGAATATGATGGAATAGCTCTCCGACCAAGCAATCTGGTGGTTAGGGCTTTTGATGGCTCCAAGAGGTCTGTTCTTGGAGAGGTGGAGCTGCCTGTGATAATCGGTCCGCAGGTCTTTCAGACTAATTTCTATGTGATGGACATTCAGCCGGCCTACAGCTGTTTGTTGGGTCGACCATGGATTCATGCCGCTGGCGCAGTTACGTAGACCATTCACCAGAAATTGAAATATGAGTGGGAAGGACAGATTATCACCATATGTGGTGAAGAGGATATCTTTGTTAGACATCTGGCTACATACAAATACATTGAGATGGATGGTGAAATCCATGAAACCATGAGCCAGGGGTTCGAAGCATTGAACGTCAATGAGGCGACGACTGAAGTATTTACTGCATCCCAGGAGGATAGGATGGGTACTTCAATTGTCTCCTATCAACAAGCTCGGAAAGTTGTTGAAGATGGAAATGCCCAAGGCTGGGGCAAGCTGCTACTAGTGGAGAAGAAGGAGGACAAATTCGGTTTGGGTTACAAACCATTCCGACAAGATCAAGCAGAGGCTGCTAAAGAGCCCAAGTTCATCAGTGGGGGGATACTCACCCCAGATGCTGTCAACAACGTGGAAGACGAGGCAGAAAGCGACCTCAACCTGGAGAGCTGGATACGTCCAAGGATCCCGGGTCACCAAGTCCTTAACTGGTCTTCCCAGGAAATTATAAGGGTTACTCCTGCAGAGTAATTATTATTTCCTGCTTTTTTCAGCATGCATCAAGTCATGCATCTTGCCCAAGGTGTCAGGACCCATTTTGTAATAGGGCCATATTTGTAATTTTGTGCAAATGGAATATCAATGAATATCAGACATCTTTTGCAAACAATTTTCTCTTTCACTCACTGTCTTTTCATTTTTCACTTTTGTACAAAACAATAAAATGGCAATGTTTTCAAAATAATAACTTCATTTTACACCTTTTTAAACAAGATTAAAATTGATCACTAAAACGAACCAATCTCAACCCTTGCAGAGATTATCCTCCAGATTGCACCAACAACAACACTACTATGACCTTGTATGACTTCGACAATCCAATTAATCAAGCTGATGAAGGGGTTGAAGAAGACTATGAGTTATCTGAAGAGTTAGCCAGGTTGTTGAGGCAAGAAGAGAAAGTGATTACTCCTCATCAGGAGGAGGTTGAAACAGTTAATCTTTGTACCGAAGAGGATTTGAAAGAAGTGAAGATTAGGGCCAGTCTGCAAGCTTCAGTAAAAGAACAACTTATCAACATGCTCTGAGAATACGTCGACGTCTTTGCTTGGTCCTATCAAGACATGTCAGGTCTAGATACGAATATTGTCATGCATAGGCTACCCTTGAAAGAAGATTGCCCTCTAGTGAAGCAAAAGCTACGCCGTACTCACCCAGATATGGCCATGAAGATTAAGGAAGAAGTGCAGAAACAGTGGGACGCCGGTTTCCTTGCTGTAACTAGTTACCCGCCGTGGGTTGCTAATATTGTACCAGTGCCTAAGAAGGATGGAAAAGTACATATGTGTGTGGATTACCGGGACCTGAACAGAGCTAGCCCGAAGGATGACTTCCCATTACCTCACATTGATGTATTGGTCGACAACACAACTCAGTTTTCGGTATTTTCTTTCATGGATGGATTTTTCGGGTATAATCAGATCAAGATGTCACCCGAAGACATGGAGAAAACAACCTTCATCACACCTTGGGGCACATTTTGTTACAAGGTAATGCCTTTTGGACTGAAGAATGCCGGTGTGACTTATCAACGGGCTATGGTAACATTATTCCCCGATATGATCCACAAAGAAATTGAATGCTACGTGGATGACATGATTGCCAAGTCCCTTACTGAAGAAGACCATCTGGTAAATCTGCTAAAGTTGTTCAAGCGTCTGAGGAAATATCAGTTGAAGCTGAACCCCAACAAGTGCACATTCGGGGTACGTTCTGGTAAGTTGCTGGGATTTATCGTGAGTGAAAAGGGAATTGAAGTTGATCATGACAAAGTCAAAGCCATTCATGAGATGCCTGCACCTAGGACTGAAAAAGAAGTTCGAGGGTTCTTGGGTAGATTGAACTACATCTCATGGTTCATATCTCACCTCACTGCAACCTGTGAACCCTTGTTCAAGCTTATTGAGAAAGAAACAAACAGTCAGGTGGAACGACGATTTCCAGAAAGCTTTTAACAAGATCAAGGAGTACCTACAAGAGCCTCCAATTCTCATGCCTCCAATTGAAGGAAGACCTCTAATAATATACCTGACAGTTTTAGAAGGGTCAATGAGGTGTGTGTTGGGCCAGCATGACGAGTCTGGTCGAAAAGAGTATGCAATATACTACCTAAGCAAAAAGTTTACCGACTATGAACAACGTTATTCACTGCTCGAGAAAACTTGATGTGCTTTAAAGTGGGCTGCTCGCCGACTAAGACGGTATATGTTGACCCACATTACTTTGTTGATCTCAAAGATGGACCCCGTCAAGTACATATTTGAGAAGCCATCACTTACCGGAATGTTTGCAAGATGGCAAATGATTCTAACAGAGTATGACATTCAGTACACATCTCAAAAGGCCATCAAAGGTAGTGTACTGTCTGATTATCTGGCTGAGCAACCCATTGATGATTACCAGCCCATGAGATTTGACTTCCCTGATGAAGACATCATTTACGTAAAAGCAAAAGATTATGAAGAGCCTGTTCACACTGAAGGGCCTGACCCAAAAGAAGAAAGGACTATGATGTTTGATGGGGCTATCAATATGAATGGTCGTGGGGTTGGTGTAGTGCTCATTACACCTAAGGGAGTTCATATGCCTTTCTCGGAAAAACTCACCTTTGCCTGCACTAACAACGAAGCAGAATATGAAGCATGTATCATGGGTCTTGAGGAAGCCATTGACCTCAGAATCAAAAATTTGAATGTATTCGGAGATTCGGCTTTGGTAATCAATCAAACCAACGACAAATGGTACACTCACCAAGAGCATCTGATCCCATACCGTGACTACACGAGGAGATTATTGACTTTATTCACAACAGTCAAACTTGAGTACATCCCTCGAGACAAAAATCATTTTGCAGATGCTTTAGCTACCATTTCCTCCATGATCAAAGTTCAAACTATAAATTATGTGCCTCAGATTTTGTTATCCAGATTGGACCGACCGACATACGTATTCTCTGTGGACACTGCTAATGATGACAAGCCTTGGTTCCATGACATCAAACGCTTCTTAGAGGATCAAACATACCCACCTGGGGCATCATCCAATGATAAGAAGACATTAAGAAGGCTGGCCGGTAGTTTCTTCCTTAATGTTGATGGTTCATTATACAAGCGAAACTTTGACATGGTTCTGCTCAAATGTGTTGATAAGAAAGAAGCAGACTTGTTGATGCACGAGGTACATGAAGGCTCTTTCGGTACCCATGTTGGAGGACATGCAATGGAAAAGAAATTATTAAGATCAGGTTACTACTGGATCACAATGGATGCAGACTGTTATGCCTATGCCAGGAAATGCCATAAATGCCAGATCTACGCAGATAAAGTGCATGTGCCTCTGAATCCTTTGAACGTGATGTCCTCACCTTGGCCCTTTGCCATGTGGGGCATTGACACGATTGGAAAAATTGAACTGACTGCTTCAAATGGCCATAGATTCATCCTGGTAGCCATTGATTACTTCACCAAATGGGTTGAAGCCGCTTCGTATGCAAACGTCACTAGACAAGTGGTAGCCAGACTCCTGAAAAGAGACATCATCTGTCGATATGGGGTTCCCGAGCGAATCATTACTGATAATGGTTCCAATTTGAACAACAAAATGATGGCAGAACTGTGTCAACACTTCAAAATTCAACATCACAACTCTTCTCCTTACAGGCCAAAGATGAATGGCGCTGTTGAGGCAGCCAACATAAACATCAAGAAGATTGTGTAGAAGATGGTGGTTACTTATAAAGACTGGCATGAAATGCTACCATTTGCCTTGCATGGGTATCAAAACTCAATCAGAACATCTACTGGGGAAACACCTTATCAGCTTGTGTATGATATGGAAGTTGTCCTACCTGTTGAAGTTGAGCTACCCTCCTTACGGGTAATGATGGATGTAAAGCTGGACAAAGCAGAGTGGGTCCGTTCTCGGTACAATCAACTGAATTTGATCGAAGAGAAGAGATTAGCTGCAATCTGTCATGGGCAGTTATATCAGAAAAGGATGAAGAAAGCCTTCGATCAGAAAGTCAGGCTTCGGAAATACCAAGTAGGAGATCTTGTGCTGAAAAGACTTCTTCCTCCTCATACAGACCACATGGGCAAATGGACTCCAAACTACGATGGTCCATTCATAGTAAAGAAAGTTTTCTCTGGTGGAGCACTCATGCTCACTACTATGGATGGTGAAGATTTCTTATCCCCTGTGAATTCAGATGCAGTTAAAAAATA
This sequence comes from Lathyrus aphaca, assembly GCA_963966055.1. NCBI lineage: Eukaryota > Viridiplantae > Streptophyta > Magnoliopsida > Fabales > Fabaceae > Lathyrus > Lathyrus aphaca. The sequence goes on along the minus strand of OZ014519.1, from coordinate 502,494,196 downwards.
CTTCGCATAAAATGACCCGCTGGACATAAAAACAGAGTGTACATCCATGCAAAAATAGGGCATCCCGGCGAGTCAAAAACAGAATAAAAGACTCGGGCAAAAATAAGGGAAAATTGAAGAAAAAAAATGTACACCTGGTGAGTTGAAGAGCCGCATTAGACAACTCAGGCAAAAATGGGTATCCCGGTGGATTGAAAACCCGATAGGGCGATCCACGCAAAATCAGGGAATAAGCGAACAACTGCATTCTGTGTTCGTCTATATCACTCGCAATATGGAAAGCTTCGAAAGGACAAAGCATCAGTCAAAATCAGCCTTACTCAAAAAGCAAGATGAGAAGAACGTCAAGGTCATACAGGTCATGGCAAAGGAAGTTCACTAGAACGTCGTCAACATTGCCAACACTTTTATTTTGTCAATTTATAGCAATCTCCTCATTTCAGGGGATTTGTTTCCTTAACTTTATTCGCGAATTCAGGGCACCCGGATTAATAAAATCAGAGTTTCCATCGACATCTCGTTTTGTACATTTTTTGTTTCGTTTGCAAAATGTCCAATATTCATGACACAGTACTCGCATAAAGCAAATGAGTCATTTTTAATAAATGCTTGAAGGAAATATATTACTTTCAGGAAAGCCTAACTCCTATGACGGAATCCGGTAGGGGATACCTCGGGATACTTGTGCGTTTCTTTTGTCTTAACAGGTTGCAGGTATTCAATGCACGACATGGGGCACGCCAATAATCGGATCCCCAACATGTTACTTCACGGAAGTTACCTCCTCCCCAAGCAGGATCTCCCGAGCAAGGCCTGGACTGCTCTTCCCCAGCGAAGTTGCCAAAGCCTCCTCATCTCCAGCATAAGTCTACTCAACAGAAGCTTCCCCAGCCGGGATCCCCATAGAGTTCTCTAAGAAGATCTTTCAATGATCTTTTCTCCCCCCACCAGAGTACCAGATCTCACATCCTCAACAAAGTTAATGGAATGGCCTCCCCGCAGAGTTTCCATTCTCTCCCCGGAAGAGCAATGCCTGAAACCCCTCCCCAACAAGTGACAGAAGTTTCCTTCTCCCCAGCTGAGTTCACCTTCGGATAGATCTATCGATGTTCTATTCCCCAAGTAGAGTTCTCCCTCCGGGAAAATCTACCAATGATCTCCTCCCTAGCCGGGATATCCCTCAAAGCAGATCAGCCAGAGATCTTCATCCCAGCAGGATCCGAGTCTCGGATTAGTTTCTCTTTTGCATAATCATAGCATTTGCATCATTTTCCCACAAAAAGCGTAGCATTCCGTCTAATACAGAGCATTACGGCAAAAATCAAACATTTGCATGAACCCAAGCCAGGTTCGAGCCAGCCACCTGCAGTTACCATCATTATTTCATCAGTAATATACAAAATACATCCCCTGCACATAAAATCCAAAGTGTCCCCTTTGCACTCTCAAATATGGATACCTACACGTGTTCTTTTTTGACACTCGTCCGTGTCATCCTCCCCAGCATGGTCGCTAGTACACCTTCTGCAAACGAACACTTGTCCATAACACACCTTGTCATCCCATCCCCACAGAAATCCAAAGCATCACCTTTGCACTCTCAAAACAGATGCATGTTTATATCTAGTGCCTACTTGACACTCGTCCGTGTCATTCGTTCCCAAGCAAGTCAAACACTCGTCCGTGTCATACGTTCCCCAGCAAGTCAAACACTCGTCCGTGTCTTGCTCATACTTCACCAACAATACTTGTACATACTTATACAGAAGTCTTGGGTACTCGTCTGTATCCTGTTTATATCACTCCTCAACAGATCTGACACTCGTCCGTGTTCTTTGTTAACCAGTTGGTACTCGTCTGTATCATCATCTCTGAACACGCGTCAGCGTTTGTTTCTACCGATACTCGTTCGTATCATGGTCCTAAGGATGCTCGTTCGCATCTTTAATCTATACACATCGTCAAATACTTATAACCTTTGTTTCTTGAAAGCGTAAGCACTCGTCCGTGTTTACCATTTCCCAATAAGTCACCAACAAAACAATTTTCTTCTATCCGACATTCGTCCTATGTCGTGATATTTTCGGCAGCCGTCCCCTGCCAGGTGATCGTCCTTCACCTGTGGATGACCGTCCCTCATCCCCTTTCCCCAGCGGAGTCCCCATTAGTGGAAGCTTTTTCAATCCGGCATTCGTCCTATGTCGTGATAAAGAGTAGCCGTCCCCTATTAGGTGGTCGTCCTTCACCTTTTGATGATCGTCCCTCGTTATTTCTTCCGTTGGCCGTCCCCATCGTTGATCTTGTTATCCGACATTTGTCCTATGTCGTGATAAACCCCGATAGCAGCCATCCCCTGCTAGGTGATCGTCCTTCACCTCTTGATGATCGTCCTTCATCATGCTTATCTGATGGCCGTCCCCATCGTCGACCTTTTTTCTATCCAACATTCATCCTATGTTGTGATAAAGAGCAGCCGTCCCCTGCTAAGTTATCGTCCTTCACCTCTTGATGACCGTCCCTCATCATTTATTTCATTCATTCTTTAAATCGATGGCCGTCCCCATCGCTGTTTGCTTTACTCTTTGAGCTTGATGGCCATCCCTGTCATCGCTTTTACTTCAATCCCCAGAGAATCTTGTTTCCTTACCCTATGGCCGTCCCTGTCATGGTCTCTTTATTTCCCCAGCTTATCGGCTGTCCCCGTCATTGCTTGGCTTACCGTTTATCCCCAACAGTCGTCCTCCATCGCTTTCATTTGATACTCATACTATACTACCTTTTACAATTTATATCCCTTTTCTTCTTTTATCCAGCGAGTGCAAATTTTGGATTATCTTTGGTATTCAACCATAAGTTATCTTGTTTGTCTATTAAGCCAGACGCATACACCCTACACAGCTAACTCATGTTTGAATAGGGGCAGTTGTAAACACCCCAAATTTGCCCTCACTCTTTATCACACCATGGTTTGTGATCTTTCATTTTTTGCATTAACATAAGCATACCACCTCATATTGCATATTTGTTTCACTGCATAAGTTCAAGTTCATCTGCATCTAGGGTTTGTGATATGAGCAATCCAAGATTCCATCTGAGCCATCCCAAAGGCCTCAAAGCTTTCCAAGAGGTTCCATGTGTGTTCTATCATCCTATTATACTCCTCAAAGTTCATGAAAGTCAAGGGATCACAAGAACTGGAAAAGGCATGGAAGCAGAGCTAGGGTTTTCACTACACAGATGACCAAAATTAGGGTTTTGGTTTCAGAGACCTTAAGTCCAAATTTTTGGGCAATTCTTGTTTCTAATGTTCTTAATAAGTCATAAGGATCATGTGTTCCAAATTTTATGAAGAAACTCATTGTGGAAGTCATATATTCACTGGGTAACTTCCTGAGCAAGTTAAGTCAAAATCAGGGCATTTGAGGCCCCCAACAATGGAACCAAAGGGTTATTTTCATCAAATTGAAGTTATATGATTTTTATTTGATCTTAGAAGAGGTTGGAAGTTCACAAGATTGAAGAATTTTGAGCCAATTGCAAACTTGCCGTTTTTGGAAATGACTTGAAATGCAAACTTTCCATTTTGGGAAAGTTTTTCAACCTCCTCTTTCATGACCAAAAATGCTTCAAATGAAAAATTCTTGGTCATGAAAGTTGTATATTAGGTCTTTCCCTTTTCAAAACATACAAAAACATGTCTTGATTCATCATATAACTCAAGATATGGCCTTTCAAAGTTGGCAAAAATCACATAATTTTCAAGTTCATGCCAAAGAGGGAATTTTGCAACTTCACTTGCCAAGCATTCTAATGACCTCTAATGTGCACAAACACTTCACAACATGTCAAGGAAACCTCTAAACATCAGAATTGTGCATTGAACCAAGTGTTTCCATGACTTGAACTTCAAGAAATCACAAAAGGGCCAAAACTCTCCGAAATTGCAAAATGCATTGGAGCATTGGATCCTCTCATCCACTTGTGCCAGATGCATCAAACTGATTCTATGGCTCTCCATGAATCTTGCTGAGGCCAGACACCCCAAAAAACCAGACCTGCCATGGCCCATACCTCAAGTACACAAAAATTGACTTTTTTGCAAAACACCTCAAACCAATCAGCCTGTGCCACATCAACTATCTGAGCAATCCCATTGGCTTAAACAAACATTATGCAAGCCATTTTATAACACACAAGAGCCTGAATCATCCAACAAGCCAGAATTCACAAAATCCCTCAAAAACTTCCTCTCTTTGAAAATCATCACACAACCACTGAAACTTCAATCTTTTTTCACCAATCATCTCCACATGACCTAAGGATCACAAAGCACCCATCACCATAGCCTAAAACACAGCCAAACCAAAACACGATTTCTAGTGCAGCAGAGTTGAATCATCAAAACCAGCCATTGCAAGCTTGTTCCAAGCATCAAAGCATCCTCAGGAAGCCCATTGGAGTTGATTTGCACCAAAGAGAGGTCCAGAAAGCCCAGAATCAAAAAGCTCAATCTCAGGTATACCTCAAGAACAATTTTTCCAGAACTTGTTTTTCTAGTTATAATATGAATCTGTATGCTCCACTGATCATTGGGATGTGATTTGTTTTGAAAATGCTTGAGAAATGACCATGTATGAAGCTTCTAAAACTTTTTGACCTAAGATGTTTTTTCTTCGATTCAGCTTTATTACGAATGATAAATGTGTTTTGTTTGTGGATCTAGCTTCGGTCACCTGAAAGTGATTAGGTTAATTAATTAGGGTTAGCGCGTCAGTTTGAATATTAGCCTTTGGATCTTGTTTACCCACGTGTTTGGATGGCCCTGATCCTTTCACTTAACCCTAATCCAGATTAATTAATTTAATTAATTTAAAATTGCCAGAATCAATCTCAGCCTTTCATTCACACGCCAGTCAACACCCAATTCCCCTGTTCAAATCTCAGCCATAGGATTTGCATACTTTCATTTTATTTCATTTTTATTTCATTTTTATTGCATTTTCTTTCTCAATTTATTTAAAATACCAAAAAGCATCCAAAAAATATTTTCTTTTGCATTCTGACTTTAAATATTTCTCTTCATCCAAAAATGATTTTTATTTTATTTTTTGCATTAAAAAAGAATTTTTAAAATATTTAAATGTTATTTTTAATTAATTAAAGTATTTTAATTAATTAAAAATACATTTAGGTTTCTAAAAATCTCCAAAAAAATCATGAATCATCCCAATGCATTTAGAAACAGTTTCAAACTGTTCACACAAATTCCTTTTTAGGTTTGATCATAGTTTGCCAATTTTCTTTGAATTAAGGGTTATAAAAATCACATTTTTGAACCCTAACTTTAAAAAATCATTTATGCCTAACCAAGAAGAGTTTGAACTTGATTCTTTTTGCATTGTGTTACATATTGCATGTAGTTTATAGGTCATTTTCCTCATGAATTTATCTTGCATTTTCAAATTGATTTGCATTTTTCCCTTTGAACCACCCAAAAACCCTAGAAAACTTAGGAAAATCATAACTTTTGATTGGTTAGGCTTCTGACCTTCTCCTTTGGGGTGTGACCTAATATGGGATTAGGGTTTGTTTGAGCTTGATTTCAAATTTTTATCATGTTATTTGCTTCTGTATTTTCCAATTGCATCTCACATGTCCATAAAACCCTAATTTCTCATGTTCATTTGCATTCACCTTGCATATGCATCATTACATGAACTTGCCATGACATTTCATGCATTCATATGTCATCTTAGACATCTTAGTACATTCTATAACCTTGCTTGATCATTTCTTCATTCATTTGCCATGTTAAGCATTCATTACATTTCATAAACTTTCATGTGTTTTCAAACTTCAAAGCATGCCTCCTTTGCATCTCATCCTTGTATGATCACACATATGCATTTTGTATACCTTTGCATAATCTTACATGACATTTACATTGCATAAACACTTCTGAATTTGGTCATTTCATCTCATTTCACTTCATTTCTTTATGCTTTACACCGTATGCATCCCTGCTAACTTTTCATGTTTTGGTAAGTCATTTTGGGAGGTGGATTTGCCTTCACCTCTCACTTCTTCTTTTCTCATTCATATGCATTTTAATTTGTCTTGGAAGTGAATTTGATTCACTTATGTTCCATCTCTCACTTTCTTTCTTTAAGTTACTTATCTTCTTCAATGAAGTAAGTAACTTATTCTCTTGCTTCCTCCTCCTTTCATCTGCTTCTTCCGTTGGTGGCTTCCTTGAAGATCTTTCTTAAGCCTCACAAACCATAGGAACATCCAAGCATGATAATAATTAGGGTTGTGATTAGTCCCCCTTAGCTTTTTACCTTTGAGTCTCCTTGAGTCTCTCTTCTCATCTCAATAATCAGAGACTAAACTCTTAAGGTTTTAGGACTTTGGAATTAGGGTTATGCCTGCATCCTTCTCTTAGGATGGATTGTATAACTTTAATCCTAAGTGTTAAACCTTTAATTTGTTTAAACCTCTTAATAAAATCATATAATAATCACTAAGACTTTATCTTGTAACTTGGGCCTTACATTAGGGTTCTAATTCTTCCTTATGGTTAAGAAGGACTAACCCTAGTGTTTAATGGACAAGTCCCCCTCAAGATGTCTTACAAACATAAAATCCATTTCTTAATCTCATCCCTTAATTAAAATCCACTTAATAAAGGCTTGTTATCTAATTAATTTAATCCCTAACCATGGATTAAGTTGAGGTCTTCCTCAGCTTAAGTGTTCTCATCTATTATCCTTCTATTAGGATGGTGTAATGAGTTCACTAATCTGTGATTAGAGATTAAACTCATTACTTAACACTAAACAAAAAAACCAAAAACATCTAATTAATCACAAGTAGGTTAATGATCTTAATCCTACATCATCATGGAGATTAAAATGAGATGTTTATCTCATACTTAAGTAGGCTCATTGTCGCTCCCACCAAATGACACCTGGCCAAGAGAGGTACAGACGCGAACGGTCGGCGAAAGAGAAAGAAATGAATAGAGTCGCCAGCTAGGTATTTTTATCCCGGAGGAAAGGTAATGCTGCATAAACCTGAGGAAAGATATGGATAAGACGGTTGCGAACCAGAGAGACTGAGAAAGGGGGTTGGTTACAACCTGGGAAGGTATTAGCACCCAGATTGTCCGCCGTACTCGACGGGATCCACGCTTAAAAGATTTGTGTTTTAAAGGGGTAGTGTCAGTGCAATTTGTGTATCAAAGCTGGAAAAGAATGCAAGTGTCAGTGTTAAAGAAATGTGAAGTGTATGAGAGAGGTGTCAGTGTAAGAACAAGAATGAAATGCTCAAGAATATGAGACTTAAAGAATAATGCTGGAGGAGGGAGAATATACAGAGACTTTTGTTCGATAACTGTTAAGTTATGCCTACGTATTCTCTCGTGCAATGAGGAAGTCAGAACACCGTAGTTCGACTCAAAGAGACTGAAAGATAAATTGACTTGTGAACTGCTTACTTGTCTATGCTCAAGTGTATGACCTGTCTGGCTCAGGTGCAAACTGTCTTGCATTAGACGGAAGAAGCAAGTTCTCGTTTATGAGTGGAGATGATGAGAAAAGAATCCCGGAGGAGACGATTATTGTTTGTTTTTGGTGTTTTCAGTCTTTTATTGCTTTTGGAATTTGTCATAGGAAAATGTGTTTAAGCCTAAACCAAGGGTTAGTAAACTCATCACATCCTCCCTCTGATTAGGGGTAATGAGAATACCTTAAGCATGAAGTAAACACCCCACACTTAGTCACCATGATGTAGGATTAAAATCATTAACCTACTTGCATTTATTTAGATGTTTTTGGAGTTTTTGTTTAGTGTTAAGTAATGAGTTTAAGCCATAATCAAGGATTTAATGGACTCATTACACCATCCTAATAGAAGGATAATAGATGAGAACATTTAAGCTGAGGAAGGCTCCTCAACTTAATCCATGATTAGGGATTAACCTCATGACAAAACAAGGCCTTTATTAAAGTGGATTTTAGTTAATGGTAAGATTAAGAAGTGATTTTTATGGTTGGTAAGACAACTTGAGGGGGACTTGTCCATTAACACTAGGGTTAGTCCTTCTTAACCAATTAAGGAAGAATTAGAACCCTAATGCAAGGCCCAAGTTACAAGCTTGATGTCTTAGTGATTATTAAGTGAATTGATTAGAGGATTTAAACACATTAAGGGTTTAACACTTAGGATTAAAGTTATACACTCCATCCTAATAGAAGGATGCAGGCATAAGCTTAATCGCAAAGCCTTAAAACCTTTAGGGTTTAGTCCTTGATTATGAGATGAGAAGAGAATACTCAAAGAAAACTCAAAGGAAAGAGTCTAAGGGGGACTAATCAAACCCTAATTATGATCATGCTTGGTTGTTCCTAGGGTTTGTGAGGCTTAAGAGGAGAAATCTTCAAGGAAGCCACCAAGGAGAAGCAAGATAGAAAAGGAATGAGATGAGAAGAGAAAAAGAGGGAAGAGAGACCCAAGTGAGAAAGCTCACTTAAAGACAAGTAAAAAATGCAACAAGAATGTAAAATGATGAGGTGAGAAAAAGTGGGAGGTGAAGGCAAATCCACCTCCCAAGCAAACTTACCATTAACCGGAAAAGTTAGTACAAGATGCATAAGAGAAGAAATAAGATGAAACAATGCATATGGATGAACAATTGTCAAAGTCAGAAACATACATATGATGCAAATGATGTCAAGAGATGGTGCAAAGTCATACAAGGTGCATATATGTGAGCTGTCGCTCCCACTAAATGAAGCCGGGTCAAATAGGGTACAGACGCGAACGGTCGGCGAAAAGAGGATGTGAGAACACACAGGAGTGAACTCACAGGGAATGAATAGAGTCGCCAGCTAGGCATTTTTATCCCGAAGGAAAGGTAATGCTGCATAAACCTAGAAAGGTATGGATAAGACGGTTGCGAACCAGAGAGACTGAGAAAGGGGGTTGGTTACAACCTGGGAAGGTATTAGCACCCAGATTGTCCGTCGTACTCGACGGGATCCACGCTTAAAAGATTTGTGTTTTAAAGGGGTAGTGTCAGTGCAATTTGTGTATAAAAGAGCTGGAAAAGGATGTACAGGTGTCAGTGTAAGAGAAGTGAAGTGTATAAGTGAAGTGTCAGTGTGAGATCAGGAATGAAATGCTCATGACCATGAGGCTTAAAGAATAAGGCTGGGAGGAGGGGGAATATACAGAGACTTTTGTTCGATAACTGTTAAGTTATGCCTACGTATCCTCTCGTGCAATGAGGAAGTCAGAACACCGTAGTTCGACCCAAAGAGACTGAAAGATGAATTGACTTGTGAACTGCTTGCTAGCCTATGCTCAAGTGTATGATCTGTCTGGCACAAATGAAAACTGTCTTACATTAGACGGAAGAAGCAAGTTCTCGTTTATGAGTGAAGATGATGAGAAAAGAATCCCAGAGGAGACGATTATTGTTTGTTTTTTGTGTTTTCAGTCTTTTACTGCTTTTTGGAGTTTGTCATAAATTAATGAGCTTAAGCCTAAACCAATGGGTTAGTAAACTCATAACATCTTCCCTCTGATTAGGGGTAATGAGAATACCTTAAGTGTGAAGTCAGCTTCTCACACTTAATCACCTTTGATGCAGGATTAAGGTTATTAACCTACTTGTGATTACTTAGATGTTTTTGGGGTTTTTGTTTAGTGTTAGGTAATGAGATTAAGCCATAATCAGAGATTAAACAGACTCATTACACCATCCTAATAGAAGGATAATAGATGAGAATGTTTAAGCTGAGGAAAGCTCCTCAACTTAATCCATGATTAGGGATTAAACCCATGACAAAACAAAGCTTTTATTAAGTGGATTTTAGTTAATGATATGATGATGAAGTGATTTTTATTATTTGTAAGACAACTTGAGGGGGACTTGTCCATTAACACTAGGGTTAGTCCTTCTTAACCAATTAAGGAAGAATTAGAACCCTAATGCAAGGCCCAAGTTACAAGTTTGATGTATTGATGATTATTAGATGGATTGATTAAAGGATTTAAACACATTAAGGGTTTAACACTTAGGATTAAAGTTATACACTCCATCCTAATAGAAGGATGCAGACATAAGCTTAATCACAAAGACTTAAAGCCTTTAGGGTTTAGTCCCTGATTATGAGGTGAGAAGAGAAGACTCAATGAGACACAAAGGTAAAACTAAGTGGGGGACTAATCAAAACCATAATCATTATCATGCTTGGTTGTTCCTAAGGTTTGTGAGGTTTAAGAAAGAAATCTTCAGAGGAACCACCAGGAAGCAGATGAATGGAGCAAAGAGAAGCAAAACAACTTGCTTCATTCAAGAAGTCAAGTCACTTGAAGAAAGAAAGTAAGAAGAAGAAGAAAGAGCAAGCTCAATCTCAAACACATAACAAAATGCAGCAAGGATGCATAAGAGAGATGAAAAGAAGTTGTGAGAAGTGAAGGCAAATTCACTTCTCAAAGTTACTTACCACCTGAAAAGTTAGTGAAAGAAATGCAATGCAATACAAAATGAGATGAAATGGGATGATGTAAATCAAAACCAGAAGCACATACATGATGTTAATGATGCCATGAGATGATGCAAACATGAAGCAAAGCATGGGGATGATCATGCAAACTTATGGATGCAAATGAAACAAGTTTAGAACCATGATCATACATGAAAAGTTATGAAATGCAAATGACATACAACATGGCAAATGAAAGATGCAATGATCAAACATGCTTCTAATATGTCTTAAGATGTCAAATGAATCAAATGGATGCACAAAATGCTATGGCAAGTCATGGTATGCAAGCAAATGCAAGATGGAAGCATATGGAAGCCCAAATTAGGGTTTATGATCAATGCATCAAACAAAAACCAAAATCAGAAGCAAACATCAAGATAAAAAATTGAAAATGCACTCAAAGGATCCCTAAACCTATACTAACTCACTGCCCAAAGGAGAGGTTCTAACTCTTAACCTAATTAGGGTTATGAATTTCCTAAGATTTCTAGGGTTTTAGGGTACCTTAACAAGAAAAATGTCAAACAAATGGAAAATGCAAGATCAATTCATGCCAATTTAATCCTACAAACTACATGATATGCAAAACACAATGCAAAAAGAATCAAAGTCTAACTCTCAATGGTTAGGCAGAAATGATTTTTTGAAGTTTGGATCAAAATAATGCTTTGAAAATGAATTAATTCCATGGAAAATTATCAAAATGCATCAAGATCAAAAAAGAAATTTGGTTTGAGGGTTGGACAATGTTTCTAAATGATTTTAAAGGTTTCATGAATTTTTTGGTGATTTTTAAATACCTAAAAGTATTTTTTAATTAATTAATTCTCATTAATTAATTAAAAATAAACTTTTAAATGATTTAAAAATAATTTTTAATGCAAAAAATAAAAATAAAAATGTTTTTGGTTTCTGAAATTAAATAAAAGTTTGTACAAAAAATTTCAGAATTTTTAAAATTGTTTTACTATTTTTTATAAAATGGAGAAAACAAATGAATTAAAAAGAAAAATAAAATGAAATTAATCTGAAAATGGAAAAGTCAACATAATCAATGGCCAGGGTTTGAACTCACACGCGCGGGAAGAGACTTGGCGCCACATCCAAGGGCTGAGATTCAAATCCACATAATTATGATTAGCCCTAATTAATTGTGCCCTAATGACTTTCAGGCGACCGGAACACTGTTCCGGTCGTCTTCTCCGGCTATCTCATCTCTCAATCTCTCTCAATATGCCATGAAATCATGCCAAACTCTCCAGAATCAATCATTAATCATCACTAAACCTAAACCCCACCCCAAAATCCATTCATTTCCACTGAAACATGAGGAACGAATCAAAACGGAAAACAACACAGAAATTTCAGAGATCAAATACATCCTACACACGCAACCATTTTCAATGATTCAAAGCTTAAAATGATCAGCACATCACATAGAATCAGTTTGTAACTCAAAACACAAGTTCTGGAAAAATGTTCTTGGATGATACCTGAGATGGAGCTTTCGATTCCAGAGCTTTCAGGCTGTCTCTTTGGCTCAAATCTACTCCACTGATCCTCCTAAGAAGCTTGCAAGGTTTGTTTGAAGCTTGCAATGGCTGGTTTGAGAGTTTGCTTGAGTTCTGCTCAAAGGGGGACAAAAATCGTATCTGGCTTATGTGAGGTTTCAGGGGTGAATGAAGGCAGGGAAATGATCAGGAGGATGTGGTGATATGTTCTGTGAAGTTTGTTTGTGAGTTTGTAACTTGTGCAAGCAGTTTCGAAAGCTTTTGCAAGTTGGGGTGAAAATGAGAATGCTGTGCTATGGATGGTTTCAGGCCTGTGTTCTTGTTGCTTTGGCTTGCTTTTGGCTTCTATAAACAATTGTGATTGGTCAGATGAAGTGATGTGTGCTTTATTGATTGGTATGGCTCAAGTTGCCAAAATGTCAAAGTTGTGTAAGAGAGGTATGGGCTACTTTCTAGCCAAGGACAAAGGGTGTGTCCTGCGCAGCATGATGTGGGGAGAACCCTAGGATGGTTCAGCAAGCTAGCAAGCAAGTGGATGATAAACTATGATGAGTTTTGCAACTTGCCTTGCTTTTGATCTTTATGAAATATCTTGCTCCATAAGCCACAAAAATGAATGATCCCTTGGCCCATTCTGATTTTTAAATGTTGTGTGATCATGTTGTGAAGTTTAGAAGTCCATTTGATGACTTAATTTGCCTTGAGAAATGAATTTGCAACTTTGCCTCTTTGGTGGAAACTTTGAAATTTTGTGATTTTTGCCAACTTTGACAAGCCATAACTTTTGATCCAAAATGAATTAGGTCATGTTCTTGTACTTTTTGAAAAGGGAATGATCCATTCTACAACTTTCATGACCAAAGTTTTTTTCATTTGAAGCTTTTTTGAATCAAAAAGCAAAGGTTGAAAAAGTTGCCTAAAATGGCTTTTTCATTAAAAGTCAAACTTTCCCAAAAAGTCAACTTTGCAAAAGACTTGAAATTCTTCAATTTTGTGAACTTCCAACTTCTTCTATGATCAAATAAAGATCATACACAATAAAAATGATGAAGAACACCCTTTGGTTGGGTCATTGGGGGCCTCAGATGCCCTGATTTTACACTGACTTGCTTGAAAAGTCAACTCTTGATCAGATGACTTCCCCAAAGAATTTCTTCATGAAAATTGATATGCATACTCCCTATACCATATAGAGACCAATAGAAACAAGAATGACCAAAAAATTTGGAGTTATGGCCTCTGAAACCAAAACCCTAATTTTAGGTCATTTGTGCAGTCAAGCCTGGCTCTGCTTCCATACCATCCTCAGTTCTTGTGATTTTTAACATTCTTGACTTTGAGAGGATATAATATGATATTTGAACACACATGGACCCATTTGAAGTGATTGATGACCTTTGGAGTGGCTCAAGAAGCTCTTGGATTGCCCAGATCACAAACCCTAGATGCAGATGACTTAGAATCTATGCAGTGAATCAAAAATGTGATATGAGATGCTATGATTGAGTTTATGCATATGAAGAGATCACAAGCCATGGTGTGAATGGGTGAGGGAAAATTTGGGGTGTTTACATGAGCATACAAGAGGATGAATGCATATGGAGCATGCCTCGAACCATGAAAGCTCATGAAAACTTATGTAATGCAATGAAGGTATGACATGTCAAATGAATGATGCAATGATCAAACATGATTCTAATATGTCCTAAGATGTCTTATGAATCATATGGATGCACAAAATGTCATGGCAAGTTCTTGAATGCAAGCAAATGAAAGATGGATGCAAAGGGAAACAAGAATTAGGGTTTATGAACAACATACAACACAAAATTTCAAAACCAGAAGCAAATGATATGATAAAAAATTGAAAATTGGATCAAAGGAACCCTAACCCTACACAAGTTCACTGCCCAAAGGAGGAGACCTAAACCTAAACCTAATGGAAGTTATGATTTTTCTAAGTCAACTAGGGTTTCAAAGCACCTCACAATGAAAAATGAAAAACAAATTGAAAATGAAAGATAAATTCAAACCAATTTTACCCTAGAAACTACATGCTATGAAGGATGCAATGCAAGAAGAACCATCATCAATCTCTTCATGGTTAGGCAGAATGAATTTTTCCAAGTTTGAACAAAAATATTGCCTTTAAACAACTTGTATTCCAATGAAAATTGTCAAAATAGGTCAAGGACCAAAAAGAAATTTGTTTTGAGAGTTTGATAATGTTTCTAAATGTTTTAAAATGCAATGTGAATTTTTTGGTGATTTTTAAATACCTAAATGCATTTTTAATTAATTAATTTTCATTAACTAATTAAAAATAAACATTTAAATTATTTAAAAATAATTTTTAATGCAAAAAATAAAAATAAAAATATTTTTGGGTTCTGAAAATTAATGAAATGTTTGAAAAAAAAATCAGAATTTTTTAATATGTTTTGCTATTTTTTAAAATTCGTGGAAGTTAAATGTAAAACAAATAAAATAAAATGAATTTAAAAAGAAAAATGAGAAAGTCAAATGATCTGAAGGCCAGGAATCAAATTCAAGGAGGCGGGAGTTGACTACGCGCGCTAATGGACGGCTGGAATTCAAACTCACGTAATTATGTCATTAACCCTAATCCTGAGCCTTAATGACTTTCAGATGACCGGAACAATGTTCCGGTCATCTTCTCCGGCTAGCTCCTCACCCCATCTCCCTCAATACGCAACCCCAAGACCCTTAAAGCTCCAGAAATGATCCTCTCCTTAACCCCAACAATAATCAAACATCAAAACTCATTTATCCAGCCCCAAAATCATGAATCGAAGCAAAACGGAAAGTATGGCAGAAATTTCAGAAGATCAATACATGCTTAATACTTGACTATTTTCAAAACCAAACACATCAGCATTATCAGTGAATCATGGAGAATCAATTAGTAACTTAAAAACACGTTTCTGGAAAAATTGTTCTTGAGCTCACCCGAACTGGAGCTTTGAACTTTGGAGCTTTCTGGCTGCTTCTTTGGTCCAAGATGCCTTTAATGAACCTCCTGAGAAGTTTGCAATGCTTGTTTGGAATTTCTTAAGGCTGGTTTAAGAGATTGATGAAGTTCTGACCAAGGGGAGTGAAAAATCGTATTTCTGTTTGGGATGGTTTCAGGATCAAATGATGGTTGGGAAATGATCAGAGGATCATGGTGAGTGATTCTATGAAGTTTGTTTTGAGGTTTGTGGTTTTTGTATTGAGTTTCGAAAGAAAATGCATAAAGAGGGATTTTGGAGAATGCTGGCTTGTGGGAGGTTTCAGCTTGTGTTGTGTGGTGTGTTGAGTTGCTTTTGGTCCATGTATCATGTTTGGATAGGTCAGAGAGTTGTTGGTGGCCTATGGTGATTGGTATGGGCAAGTTGCCAAAATGTCAACTTGACTTGTACTTGAGGTATGGGCGAGTGGGAGGCTGAGATAGGGGCATGGTCCTGCGCAGCAAAGATCAAGGAATGTCATGAAATCAGATTTTGTGAGCTGGCCCAAGTGGATGAAGGGTTATGGAGCATTTTGCAATTTTGGGGAAGTTTGGCCCCTTTGGAAATTCTTGAAGTTCAAGGCACCAAAATGCATAATCCTTGGGCCAATTCTGATCTTTAGAGGTCACATGAGCATGTTGTGAAGTGTTTGTGCACATTTGAAGCCTTTAGAATGCCTTATCACACCATTTTGCAAAATGCCTCTTTGGTGTAAAACATGAAATTATGTGATTTTTGCCAACTTTGACAAGCCATAACTTTTGATCCAAAATGAATTAGAATGAGTTCTTGTACTTTTTGAAAATGGGAGGATCCATTCTACAACTTTCATGACCAAAGTTTTCTCATTTGAAGCATTTTTGAATCAAAAAGAGGAGGTTGAAAAACTTTCCCAAAATGGCAAGTTTTCATTATAAGTCACTTTCCCAAAAAGGCAACTTTGCAAATGGCTTGATATTCTTCAATTTTGTGAACTTCTAACATCTTCTATGATCAAATAAAGATCATACACATTCAAAATGATGGAGAACACCCTTTGGTTGGGTCATTGGGGGCCTCAGATGCCCTGATTTTGCACTGACTTGCTCAAGAAGTCATCTCTTGATCAGATGCCTTCCCCATGGAATTTCTTCATGAAAATTGGTATGCATGATCCTTATAACATATAGAGACCCATAGAAACAAGAATGACCAAAAAAATTGGAGTTATGGCCTCTGAAACCAAAACCCTAATCTTAGGTCATCTGTGCAGTTAAACCTGGCTCTGCTTCCATGCCTTTCTCAGTTCTTGTGATTCTTTGACTTCCTTGACCTTGTGAGGATATAATATGATGATTGAACATACATGGAACCCTTTGAAGTGATTGATGACCTTTGTAGTGGCTCAAATAGCTCTGGGGTGGCTCAGATCACAAACCCTAGATGCATATGACTTTGAATCAATGCAGTGGAACAAAAATGCAATATGTGATGCTATGATTGAATTTACGCTATATGAAAAGATAAAAAGCCATGGTGAAATGAGTGAGGGAAAATTTGGGGTGTTTACAGCTGCCCCTATTCAAGCATGAGTTAGCTGTGCAGGATGTAAGCGACGGGGACGACCATCATGCTAGGGATGTAGAAGATTATGATGGGGACGACCATCAAGTACAGTTGTAAGATTCTTTGGGGAGTAATGAAAAATGATGGGGACGGCCATCAAGTTCATAAAGTAAAGTAACCAACGATGGGAATGGCCATCGGGCTAAAAAGAAAAGGGACCACGACGGGGACGACCATCGAGTTAAAGAATAAATGAAATAAACAGATGATGAGGTACAGTCATCAAAGGTGAAGGACGATCACCTAGCAGGGGACGGCTGCTCTGTTGGGGATAAGATGAGGGACTGTCATCTAAGGTGGAGGACGACCACCTGGCAGGGTACGGCTGCCGAAAATATCGCGACATAGGACGAATGCCGGATAAAAGGTCAACGATGGGGACGGCCATCGGACGAGCATGATGAAGGACGATCATCAAGAGGTGGAGGACGACCACCTAGCAGGGGACGGCTGCTCTCAATGTTTATCAGGACGTAGGAAGAACGCCAGATAACAAGATCAACGATGGGGACGGCCATCGGATAAACCGATGAAGGACGATCATCAAAAGGTGAAGGACGATCACCTAGCAGGGGACGGCTGCTAAATATATCACGACATAGGACGAATGTCGGATAAAAAGGTCGACGATGGGGACGGCCATCGGATGAGCATGATGAAGGACGATCATCAAGAGGTGGAGGACGACCACCTAGCAGGGTACGACTGCTCTCAGGGTTTATCATGACATAGGACGAATGTCAGATAAAAAAGAAATTTGCTTTGCGGGCGATCTACCGGGGAATAGTAAACACGGACGAGTGTTTATATCCAAGAAATAAAAGGTATAAGTGTTTGGATGTGTATAGATTAAAGATGCGGACGAGCATCCTTAAGACTATGATACGGACGAGTATTAGGTAGAAACAAATACTGACACGTGTTCAGAGATGATGATACAGACGAGTATCAACTGGTTAACAAGGAACACGGACGAGTGTTGAATCTGAGGGGACCCTTCTGGGGAACGGTAGACACAGGCGAGTGTCTAAATACAAGAAGACATGAGTGTTTGACACGGTGTATAGATTAAAGATGCGGACGAGCATCCTTAAGACTATGATACGGACGAGTATCAGGTAGAAACAAACGCTTGACGCATGTTCTGAGATGATGATACGGACGAGTACCATCTGGTTAACAAAGAACACGGACGAGTGTTGAATCTGCGGGGATACAAATGGTGTATACAAGATACGGACGAGTATCTGTATAAGTATGATTGGTGTATATTTAAGTGTTCGACCTGCTGGGGAGAGCGACACGGACGAGTGTCGAAAGGAGAAGAGTGTAGTATAAACAAGTATCTGATATACAAAGTGTTTACATTACCGTGTTGGGAAAATGACATGGACGGATGTCAAGGAAATGTATATATCTGTATCTGTGAGTGCAAAGGGGATACTTTGGCTTTCTGCTGGGGATATGACACGGATGGGTGCCACAAGGAGTATATACTGATGTTTGTGAATGTGAGGCAACTGCTTTTGCTGGGGAATCTGGGGGTATTCTGTATATTGCTGATGGGTTGTTAATATTCACAGGTGTTTGATTCAGACCATGACTTATGATTATGCTACATGTTTGATTTTTGCCGTAATGCTCCGTATTAAACGGAATGCTACGCTTTGTGGGGTGAATATGATGCGAATGCTATGATTATGCAAAAGATACCGATCCGGGATTCGGATCCCATTGCTGCGAAGACCTCTGGCCGATCTGTTTGAAGTGGACATCCCAGCTGGAGATGAGATCATTGGTAGATCTGATAAGATGTATCTGCTTGGGGAAATGGGTCGATGATAGACCTATTCCCGTGGATGAAGGACCCAGCTGGGGTTTGTGGAAGCTTTCGTCACTCTGTTGTGATTCCTTCGTGTGTTTCTCTTCTGGATAGAGGCTGAGACTCTATGGGGAAGCGGTTCCCTGGCCTTTGTGCTTAGCTGAGGAAGAATTGTTGGCACCCCGGCTGGTGGGAGAAAAATAACAAGTGGCAACTCAGCTGGGGAGCAAGCACTTTGGTGCTAAGACTGAGTGAGTGTTGATTTTCCAGCTTGCTGGGATGAAGCTTTCATGCCCCATGTTGCGCTTTTGAATACCTGCAATCCTGCAAAGACAGAGAAACGTACAAGTAATCCCGAGGCATCCTTTACCGAATTCCGTCATAGGAGTGAGACACTCCCGAGAGTAAGTATATTTCCCGCAAGCACGTAGTTTTTATTTTTTGAGGATAAGCATCTGTATTCATGCAATCAGTATTTTAAAGATATCAGACATTCTTTGCAAATAAAATGAAGTGTACGAGGTGAAACTTGACTGAAAATCTGTTTTTATTAATTCATACGCCCTGAATTGGCAAGATACAGTCAAAGAAACATATCTCCTGAAATGAGGAGATTGTTACAAATTGAGAAACAAAACGCTGGCAATGTTGACGACGCTTCAAGGAGCTTTCCATCTTGCTATGACTCGTATGACTTTTGACGTTCTTCTCGTCTTGCTTTCTGAAGAAGGCTGATTCTGAAAGAGGCTTGATCCTTTCGAGGTTTACCAAGTTGCAGGTGATACAGACGAATTCAGAATGCAGTTGTTCGCTTATTCCCTTATTTTGCATGGATCGCCCTTTCGGGTTTTCAATCCATCGGGATACCCATTTTTGCCTGAGCTGTCCAATGCAGCTTTTCAACTCAGCGGGTGTACAATTTTTATTTATTTCCCTTATTTTTGCCCGAGTCTTTTATTCTGTTTTTGACTCGCCGGGATGCCCTATTTTTGCCTGGACTTACATTTTGTTTTTATGTCCAGCGGGTCATTTTTATGCGAAGTATTTTTTAACTACATCTGAATTCACAGGGGACGGGAAGTCTTCACCATCCATGGTGCTGAGCATCAGTGCTCCACCAGAGAAAACTTTCTTTACTACTGTAGATGTCTTGAATTGGCAGAATTTTTGACCAACAAGAAATATTGAATTCAGTTCAGAATGTCCTATCAAATGTTGGGACATTATCAAACAGAGTATATGGACTTATTTCAGGATGTCTCATCAGATGTTGGGACATTGTGTTAATGACTTAAGTTCAGTTTTTCAGGATGTCCCAACAGATGTTGAGACATCTCAAACCTGCTACCAGAATTAATTATTGACTAACTGATCAGAGATATTTAAGGAGAGTTATCTGGAATTAATTAATGATGGATAAAAACAGAACAAGGCGCATCTGTAGGGAGTTTTATATTGAGGATTCAGATTAAAACAGAAGGCCTAAATCACCTAGAATCTAGGAAGTAACAAACCCTAAATTCAAGGTGGAAGCTGCATGCGCATTAGGGCTGGATCATTCTACAGAAAGCCCAAATTACAGATACCTATTTAATCAACAGAAACTCATAGAATTGAGTACGAATTTCAGAAGACAAAAATAGGGTGTCTAGTGTTTTAATAGCAGGTTGTTTTTAATTGTACCACTTGATGAGCTTTTAAGCATAAGTGCATTTGTAACTTGATTGAAACTGTGAAGTAAGATCAAGCTGTATTGTTTGAAGAATGTCTTCAATTTTATTAAACTTGTAAACTTGATCACTGTGTGATTGAGGGGGAGTGAGTAGGGTACTCTTATCTAAGTTGTGTCTTAGGTAGAAATTGCATTGGGTAGTTATTAAGTGATAGATTAAACAGGGTGGTTTAAGTCTAGAATTAATATTACTTATAGTGGATTTCCTCCTGGCTTGGTAGCCTCCAGATGTAAGTGTGGTTATACACTGAACTGGGTTAACAAACTTCTGTGTTGTTTACTTTTCTTGCTATTTAAGTTTTGGTTAAATCTGTCAAGTGTTGGGACATCTCTTAGGACATCTCATACCTGATCACAGAATTTCAATTGGCATCAGAGCAGGCACCCTGCCTGTTTATACTGGGTGAGATCTAGGGAATACAAATTCTGGAAACATGGACAGAGATATAGGATCAGTAAATAGACCACCTATTCTGGATGGATCTAATTATGACTACTGGAAACCAAGAATGATTGCATTCTTAAGATCACTTGACAACAGGGCCTGGAGAGCAGTCAACATTGGATGGGAACATCCTATCCAAGAAACCAAAGATGGATCAAGAGTGTTGAAACCTGAAGAAGAATGGAGTAAGGAAGAAGAAGATCCAGCACTAGGCAACTCCAAGGCCTTAAATGCTCTATTCAATGGCATTGATAGAAACATCTTTAGACTTGTGCATCACTGTGAGCTAGCCAAAGATGTGTGGGATACTCTCAAAACAACTCATGAAGGAACATCAAAGGTAAAGATGTCCAGACTTCAACTTTTCACCACTAAATTTGAAAACTTGAGAATGAAGGAAGATGAGACAGTTCATGAATTCTACATGAATATCTTAGAAGTAGCTAATACTTCTGGAGCTTTGGGAGAAAAGATGACTGATGAAAAACTTGTAAGAAAAATCCTCAGATCTTTGCCAAAAAGATTTGACATGAAAGTCATAGCAATAGAAGAAGCTCAAGACATATGTACTATGAAAGTTGAAGAACTCATTGGTTCCCTTCAAACATTTGAGATGGGAATGAATGACACAAATGTTAAGAAGAACAAAAGCATAGCCTTGGTAACAAATACTGATGAAGAAGAAGATGATGAATCAGAAACTGGTAAAAGCTTATCAGACAACATTGCTATGCTTGGAAGACAATTCAAAAAGATTCTCAGAGGAATGGAAGGCAAATCCAATCCCAGTGGAAGATACACAAACTCTTCTGAGAACAAGAGACCTTATGATGCTAACAGAAGGTCAAATTATGCTGAAAAGACCAGTCAAGAAAGAGGAATCAAATGCCATGGATGTGAAGGATATGGACACATCAAGAATGAATGTCCTACCTACTTAAAAAGGAAAAAGAAAGGACTATCTGTAACCTGGTCTGATGAAGACTCAGGAGGAGATTCAGAAGAAGAATCAGCTAAGCATATCACTGCTTTAGCTGGATTATGTGATTCTGAAAGTGAATCCAGTGATGGAGAGTGTACTTATGAAGAACTTGAGCAAGCATTCAAAGATCTATACAAAAGAAGCACTGAAATATGCAGTGAGGTTATAAAGCTAAAGAAGCAGAATGAGACATTAGAAGATGAAAAAGCAAGTGATCAAGAGATCATTGACACCTTGAAAAGTGAAGTAAGTCTTCTCAACTCCAAGTTGGAACATATGTCCAAATCTGTTAGAATGTTGAACAGAAGCTCAAATACACTGGATATTATTCTCAACAACAATAAGCACTCAGGGGATAAAAGTGGACTAGGATTTAACAGAGTACATAAAGATGAAGCTAGCTCTAGCAAAACAACTTCAAAATCCATACAGTCAAACAAGATGTCCCAACAGATGCTTCAACATCAGGAAAAGAACACAAAATCAAACATAATGTTCCAACAGATGTCTCAACATTCTGGAAAGAACAAAATGAAGAAGAAGTATCAAAGATGGAGATGCCATCACTGTGGAAGATTTGGACATATCAAACCTCACTGTTATAAGCTACATGGATATCCAAATCAGATGTGTCAGCAACCTTCTAAGCAGAAAATTGAAGCTAACAAGAAAGTGCTGCATAGACATCAAAGAAATCAGCAACCTCCTAAGCAGAATACAGAAGTCATCAAGAAGGTATGGAGACCAAAAACTAGCATTCAGGCTGATCAAGGCTACATACCCAAGAACAAGATCAACAATCAATCTTGGAGATCTGCTGTTGAACAACACACTGAGCAGAGACATCAAAAGAAATCTCAACTCAAATGGTCAAAGAAAAGTGTTGCATATATAGCACATACATCACTAAGAGTATCAGCTAAGGAAGACTGGTATTTTGATAGTGGATCTTCAAGACACATGACTGGATTGAAGAACCTGCTAGTAAACTTAAAGTCACATTCATCCAAGTATGTAACCTTTGGAGATGGAGCTAAAGGAGAAATCAAGGGAGTTGGGACCTTGGACTGTCAAGATGTTCCAAGACTAGATAATGTGCTGCTAGTTAAAGGTTTAACTGCTAACCTGATCAGCATAAGTCAATTATGTGATCAAGGGTACAGTGTAAACTTTACCAAAACTGAATGCATAGTGACTAACAAAGAACAAGAGGTTGTCATGAGAGGAGCCAAATCTAAAGACAACTGTTACATGTGGGAATCTCAGAACCTCAGTCTCACTTCAACTTGTTCTTTAGCTAAGGAAGAAGAAGTGAAACTATGGCACCAAAGACTAGGTCATCTTCATTTCAGAGGCATAAAGAAGATAATATCTATGGATGCTGTAAGAGGCATTCCTAAACTGAAGATTGATGATGGCAAAATATGTGGTGAATGTCAAATAGGCAAGCAAACCAAGATGTCCCATCCAAAGCTCCAACATCTGACAACTTCCAAAGTTTTGGAACTTTTGCATATGGATCTTATGGGACCTATGCAGGTTGAAAGCCTTGGTGGTAAGAGGTATGCCTATGTGGTGGTTGATGACTTTTCAAGATATACATGGATAAATTTCATCAAAGAAAAGTCTGATGTATTTGATGTATTCAAAGGATTATGCCAAAGATTACAAAGGGAAAAATCCAGTTGTGTGATCAGAATAAGAAGTGATCATGGAAAAGAATTTGAGAATCAAAAGTTCTTAGATTTCTGCTCTTCAGAAGGAATCAATCATGAATATTCTTCACCTATCACTCCTCAACAGAATGGGATTGTTGAGAGGAAGAACAGAACTATTCAAGAATCAGCAAGAGCTATGATCCATGCTAAAAAGTTACCTTTGTACTTCTGGGCTGAAGCTATGAACACTGCTTGTTACATCCATAACAGAGTTACCTTAAGGAAAGGAACTTTGTCCACAATATATGAAGTCTGGAAGGGCAGAAAACCCACAGTTAAGTACTTTCATGTGTTTGGAAGCAACTGTTACATTCTGGCAGATAGGGAGCAAAGAAGAAAAATGGATCCTAAAAGTGATGAAGGGATTTTCCTTGGATACTCTATCAACAGCAGAGCATATAGAGTATTTAATTCTAGAACCAAGGTCATCATGGAATCCATAAATGTGATAATTGATGATGCTCCTACAGATGTCCCAGAAGATGTTGGAACATCTGCTGATATCAAGATTGAAGCTGAAGAAAAGAATGATCATTATAACTTCACTCAAACTGATACAAGGACAGAAGAATCCAGCAAACCTCCCTCCATCAGAATACAGAAAGATCATCCCAAAGATTTGATAATTGGTGATCCCAACAGAGGTGTGAGCACTAGATCAAGAGAAGTGATTTCAGGTTCTTGTTTTGTTTCTAAAATAGAACCTAAGAACATCAAGGAAGCTCTTACTGATGAATACTGGATTAGTGCTATGCAAGAGGAATTAGGTCAATTCACAAGGAATGAAGTATGGAATCTTGTTCCTAGACCTGATGACATAAATGTGATTGGAACAAAATGGGTGTATAAGAACAAGTCAAATGAACAAGGAGTTGTTACAAAGAACAAAGCTAGACTTGTAGCTCAAGGATACACTCAAATTGAAGAAGTAGACTTTGATGAAACCTTTGCACCAGTAGCAAGGCTTGAATCAATTAGACTACTTTTGGGAATTGCTTGTATTTTAACGTTCAAGCTATTTCAAATGGATGTGAAAAGTGCCTTTTTAAATGGTTATCTTAATGAAGAGGTATATGTAGAACATCCTAAAGGATTTGTTGATCCAAGCTGTCCAAATCATGTATACAAACTAAAGAAGGCACTTTATGGTCTGAAGCAAGCTCCAAGGGCATGGTATGAAAGACTGACTACATTTCTTATCAAGCAAGGGTACAGAAAAGGTGGAATTGACAAAAACTTGTTTGTTAAAGATGAAGAAGGAAATATCATAATTGCTCAAATATATGTTGATGATATTGTCTTTGGTGGGATGTCTGACAGGATGGTCAAACATTTTGTCAAGCAGATGGAATATGAATTTGAAATGAGCCTAGTAGGAGAGTTAACCTACTTTCTTGGTCTGCAAATAAAGCAAATGGAAGACTCAATGTTCATTTCCCAAAGCAAGTATACCAAGAACATAGTCAAGAAGTTTGGAATGGAAAATGATACTCATAAGAGAACTCCTGCCCCCACACATTTAAAGCTGACTAAAGATGAAAAGGGTGAGAATGTAGATCAAAGCTTATACAGAAGCATGATTGGAAGCTTGTTATACTTGACTGCTAGCAGACCTGACATAGCATTTGCAGTAGGTGTATGTGCAAGATATCAAGCTGATCCAAAAGTCAGTCATCTCAATCAAGTCAAGAGAATTCTTAAATATGTTAATGGTACTTGTGACTATGGCATAATGTACTTTCATGGATGTAAACCAATTCTCACTGGCTTTTGTGATGCTGATTGGGCTGGAAGTGCTGATGACAGAAAAAGCACTTCAGGAGGATGCTTCTTTCTTGGAAACAATTTGATTTCTTGGTTCAGTAAGAAACAAAATTGTGTATCCTTATCTACAGCTGAAGCTGAATATATAGCAGCTGGAAGCAGTTGTTCTCAGTTGGTTTGGATGAAGCAAATGCTCACTGAGTACAATGTCCCACAGGATGTCATGACATTGTACTGTGACAACTTAAGTGCAATCAACATATCAAAGAATCCTATCCAACATAGCAGGACCAAGCATATTGATATCAGACATCATTTCATCAGAGATCTTGTAGAAGAAAAGGTGATTTCATTGGAACATGTAGCTACAAATCTGCAGTTAGCTGATATCTTTACCAAAGCATTGGATGCTACACAATTTGAGAACTTAAGGGGCAAACTGGGAATCTGTTTATGTGATATTTAGCAGTTAATGAGATGTGCCAACATGTCATATGACATTGTATGGCATAAGTTCCAGATGGCAAAACCAGTCTGGACAAGATCCTTGGGAATTCCATTCCTAATAATTTGCAATGTAACGGCTACTTATTTAGTAACTACTTATAATCAGCTATCAAGATTCTCATCATTCTATCACAAGCGAATCTCATTAACTAGCTATTCTTCAGAAATCATCAACCCTAAAGCTCTTCATCCATATTCCTTAACAATGTCTCAAAACCCTAACACTCCTGAAGAAGTTCTCAACAAAGAAGACGTAGTTCATGCAACTCCCATCTCTGTAGTACCAATGAAATCAACCCCATTGGACGAACTCAGAGGAAGTGCTTCTCATACTAAAAAGCCAAGAACTCCAAAGAGAGCTAAAGATCAAGTCTGCAGCAAATCCAAAGGAGGCATTCCTTCTCCAGCCAACATGCCTCCAAAATCTTCTGACTATGTGGATGCTTCCATCAAGGAGATAGTCAACAAGATTCTTTTTGAACAGAGAGTGGTTAGTGGGATTTCTATTCCTCTAAACACCATGCCTGCCCCTCAAGAAGAACAAGCTCAAGTTGCAGAGGACACTCCTGCTCAACAGGATGTCCCAATAGATGTTGGAACATCTGAGGATGAGAAAAAGAATTCATCTGATGCTGATATTGAACAAACTGAGGACCAGAAACAGGCCTCAAATGAAAGTGATAAAGAAGACTCTGAGGATCAGACCAAAGCCTCAAATGAAGATCAAATCTCTGCTGATCAACCAGCTGAAGAGGAGACTGCTCAATCTCCTCCTGTGGTGAATCTGGAGCAGGACTCTGATACAGAGATCATAGCCTCTGTAAGACCTAGCATAGCCAAAAGGCTCAGGTCTAGAAAAGGCAAGATGCAACCTGAACCTGAAATTCGTGAGAAGAAGAAAGCTTCCCCAAAGAAAGGCAAAGCTAAAGCTGCCTTTGGTCCAACAAAACAATGGAGTAAAGTCCAAACTCAGAAAAGAAAAGTTGTCACCCCATCAGACTCAGATGTTGAATCAGATGTCCCAACATCTCCTCCCAAGAAGAAACCAGCACCATCTAGGGCTTCATCTGCTGTTCCAGAAGCCCCCTTGGACAACATATCATTCCATCATGTCTCTAGTGTCAACAGATGGAAGTTTGTGTACCAAAGAAGGGTTGCCCTTGAAAGAGAACTGAGCAGCAATGCACTTGAGTGCACTGAACTGATTGACCTCATCTCTGCTGCAGGCCTCTTCAAAACAGTCTCAGATCTCTCTCCCTGCTATGAACTTCTTGTCAAAGAATTCATTGTTAATCTTCAGGAAGATTGTGCCAATGGTAAGTCCTCTGAATTTAGAAAAGTCTTTGTTAGAGGTAGGTGTGTAGAGTTCTCTCCTCAGATCATCAACCAATACCTAGGAAGAGAAACAGATGGACCAAATGAGCTAGGTAAAACAGATAACCAAGTCTGCAAGGTTATCACTGCAAACCAGGTCAAGGCATGGCCTGTTAAAGGAAAGCTCTCAGTGAGCATGCTAACAAGAAAATATGCCATGCTGAACAGGATTGGTACAGCAAACTGGGTGCCTACCAACCACACTTCTTCAATCTCCACTGGTCTGGCCAGGTTTATCTTTGCTGTGGGAACTCAGACTAAGCTGGATTATGGTGCTTACATTTTTTATCAGACCTTGAAGCATGCCAGCTCTTCTGCAACAAAGCTACCAATAGCTTTTCCTTCATTGTTGTGTGGTATAGTGTTAAGCCAATATCCTGGGATTCTAACTGAGAAGGACACAGTCTGCAAGAGAGAAAGCCCCCTGGAATTTCACTACAAATTGTTCCTCAGTCATCATGCAGCAGATGTTGAAGCACCTTCTGGGACATCTGCAGGTCCTTCAACTGCTAAGACTCCAATCTCCAAGAAGGCATTAATTGCTGAACTCAAGAGCACTTGCAAAGAGCTTGAAGCTAGAAAGCAGAAGCTTGAGGAAATCATTCAAAGGCTGGAGAGTGAAGGAGATCAGAAAGCTGCATCTGATGAAGAAACTGCCTCTGAAGAAGAAACTGAAGCTGATGAAGAAACTGAGAGTGAAGAGTCTGAGTGATCATTGTATGTGAGGCAATTGTAATGACAGCACTGCTTTGTATTTCTGGTTTAGTGTCTTTGGCCCCAAAATTTGTGTCTAACAAGGGGGAGAACAACAACATCAAATTGTATTGTCATTTAATTATGAATGAAAAATCTGTTTGTTTGTATCTGAACTGAATCAGTGTGTTTTGATAAATATTTCTGTTGCAACAAGACTGGATACATATATGTTTGAGGGGGAGTAATCTCAAATATGAATCAACAGAAAAGTAATGATATACTCTGATAAAAAGAACTTCTGCTGCACTCTGATAACCATAAAAGATGTTAGCCAAAAATTAGCCAAAGGGGGAGTTTGTAGATGTCTTGAATTGGCAGAATTTTTGACCAACAAGAAATATTGAATTCAGTTCAGAATGTCCTATCAAATGTTGGGACATTATCAAACAGAGTATATGGACTTATTTCAGGATGTCTCATCAGATGTTGGGACATTGTGTTAATGACTTAAGTTCAGTTTTTCAGGATGTCCCAACAGATGTTGAGACATCTCAAACCTGCTACCAGAATTAATTATTGACTAACTGATCAGAGATATTTAAGGAGAGTTATCTGGAATTAATTAATGATGGATAAAAACAGAACAAGGCGCATCTGTAGGGAGTTTTATATTGAGGATTCAGATTAAACCAGAAGGCCTAAATCACCTAGAATCTAGGAAGTAACAAACCCTAAATTCAAGGTGGAAGCTGCATGCGCATTAGGGCTGGATCATTCTACAGAAAGCCCAAATTACAGATACCTATTTAATCAACAGAAACTCATAGAATTGAGTACGAATTTCAGAAGACAAAAATAGGGTGTCTAGTGTTTTAATAGCAGGTTGTTTTTAATTGTACCACTTGATGAGCTTTTAAGCATAAGTGCATTTGTAACTTGATTGAAACTGTGAAGTAAGATCAAGCTGTATTGTTTGAAGAATGTCTTCAATTTTATTAAACTTGTAAACTTGATCACTGTGTGATTGAGGGGGAGTGAGTAGGGTACTCTTATCTAAGTTGTGTCTTAGGTAGAAATTGCATTGGGTAGTTATTAAGTGATAGATTAAACAGGGTGGTTTAAGTCTAGAATTAATATTACTTATAGTGGATTTCCTCCTGGCTTGGTAGCCTCCAGATGTAAGTGTGGTTATACACTGAACTGGGTTAACAAACTTCTGTGTTGTTTACTTTTCTTGCTATTTAAGTTTTGGTTAAATCTGTCAAGTGTTGGGAAATCTCTTAGGACATCTCATACCTGATCACAGAATTTCAACTACAAATGGTCCTTCATAGTTTGGAGTCCATTTTCCCCTGTGGTCTGTATGCGGAGGGAGGATTCTTTTCAGCACAAGATCTCCTACTTGGTACTCTCGGTGCCTGACTTTCTGATCGAAGGCTCTCTTCATTCTTTTCTGATACAACTGCCCATGACAGATTGCAACCAATCTCTTCTCTTCAATCAGACTCAGTTGCTCGTATCGGGATCGAACCCATTCTGCTTCGCTCAGCTTAACATCCATCAGTACTCGCAAGGAGGGTAATTCAACTTCAACAGGTAGGACTACCTCCATGCCATATACAAGCTAATACGGTGTTGCCCCAGTGGATGTTCTGATCGACGTGCGGTACCCATGCAAGGCAAATGGTAGCATCTCATGCCAGTCTTTATAGGTGACTACCATCTTCTGCACAATCTTCTTGATATTCTTATTAGCCGCCTCAACAGCGCCATTCATCTTTGGCCTGTAAGGAGAAGAATTATGGTGTTGGATCTTGAAGTCCCTGCACAGCTCTGCCATCATTTTGTTGTTCAAGTTGGAACCATTATCCGTAATGATTCGCTCGGGAACTCCGTATCGACAGATGATATCTCTCTTCAGAAATCTGGCTACCACTTGCCTTGTAACATTTGCATAAGAAGCTGCTTCGACCCACTTGGTAAAATAGTCAATGGCTACCAAGATGAATCTGTGACCATTTGAAGCAGTCGGCTCGATCTTGCCAATCATGTCAATGCCCCACATAGCAAAGGGCCAAGGTGAAGACATCACATTCAGAGGATTGGGAGGCACATGCACCTTATCCGCATAGATCTGGCATTTATGGCATTTTCTGGCATAGGCACAACAGTCGACATCCATTGTGATCCAATAATAACCTGATCTTAGCAACTTATTGGCCATGGCATGCCCTCCAGCATGGGTACCAAAGGATCCTTCGTGCACCTCGTGCATCAACAAGTCTGCTTCTGTCCTATCAACGCATCTGAGGAGTACCATATCAAAGTTTCTCTTGTACAGGGAACCATCAGTGTTCAGGAAGAAACTACCAGCAAGCCTTCTCAAAGTCTTCTTATCATTGGAAGATGCCCCAGATGGGTATGTTTGATCCTCCAAGAAGAACTTAATGTCATGGAACCAAGGCTTATCATCTTTGACAATATCTGCTGCAAATACATATGCTGGTCTGTCAAGTCTGGACACTGAAATCTGCGGTACAAAGCTGGCAGCTTGAATTTTGATCATAGATGAAATGGTAGCCAGAGCATCTGCAAACTGATTCTCGTCCCGAGGGATATACTCAAGCTTGACCGTTGTGAAGAAAGTCAATAACCTTCTTGTATAGTCCCTGTAAGGTATCAGATGATCCTGGTGGGTGTACCATTTGCCGTTGGTTTGATTAACTACCAGAGCTGAATCTCCGAATACAGTCAATGTCTTGATCCTGAGGTCAATAGCTTCCTCAAGACCCATAATGCAAGCTTCGTATTCAGCTTCGTTGTTGGTGCAGTTAAAGGTGAGTTTTGCCGAGAAAGGCATGTGAACTCCTTTAGGTGTAATGAGTACCGCACCAACACCACGACCATTCATATTAACAGCCCCATCAAACATCATAGTCCATTCTTCTTCTGGGTCAGGCCCTTCAGTGTGAACAGGCTCTTCATGATCTTTTGCTTTTATGAACATGATGTCTTCATCAGGGAAGTCAAATCTCATAGGCTGGTAATCATCAATAGGTTGCTCAGCAAGATATTCAGACAATACACTGCCCTTGATGGCTTTCTGAGAGGTGTACTGGATGTCATATTCTGTGAGGATCATCTGCCATCTTGCAACCCGTCCGGTGAGTGCTGGTTTCTCAAATATGTACTTGACTGGGTCCATCTTTGAGATCAACAAAGTAGTGTGGGTCAACATATACTGTCTCAGTCGGCGAGCAGCCCACGCTAAAGCACAGCAAGTTTTCTTGAGCAGTGAATAACGTTGTTCACAGTCGGTATACTTTTTGCTCAGGTAGTATATTGCATACTCTTTTCGACCAGACTCGTCATGCTGGCCCATCACACACCCCATTGATTCTTCTAATACTGTCAAGTACATTATTAGAGGTCTTCCTTCAACTGGAGGCATAAGGATTGGTGGTTCTTGCAAGTATTCTTTGATCTTGTCAAAAGCCCTCTGGCAGTCTTCGTTCCACCTGACCGTCTGTTCCTTTCTTAACAGCTTGAACAAAGGTTCACAGGTTGCTGTAAGGTGAGATATGAACCTTGAGATGTAGTTCAATCTACCTAGGAACCCTCGAACTTCTTTTTCAGACTTCGGTGCAGGCATTTCTTGAATGGCTTTGACTTTATCAGGGTCAACTTCAATCCCTTTCTCGCTTACAATAAAGCCCAGCAGCTTACCGGATCGCACCCCGAATGTGCACTTGTTGGGGTTCAACTTCAGTTGGTACTTCCTCAGACGCTTGAATAGCTTCAGAAGATTTACCAGGTGGTCTTCTTCCGTGAGGGACTTGGCAATCATGTCATCCACATAACATTCGATTTCTTTATGGATCATATCGTGGAATAATGTCACCATAGCCCGTTGATATGTTGCACCGACATTCTTCAGTCCGAATGGCATTACCTTGTAAAAGAACGTGCCCCAGGGTGTAATGAAGGTTGTCTTCTCCATGTCTTCAGGTGACATCTTGATCTGATTGTACCCTAAAAATCCGTCCATGAAGGAGAATACCGAGAATTGAGCCGTATTATCAACCAATACATCAATGTGAGGTAATGGGAAGTCATCCTTCGGGCTAGCTCTGTTCAGATCCCGGTAGTCAACACACATTCTTACCTTGCCGTCTTTCTTAGGCACAGGTACTATATTAGCAACCCACGGCGGATAGCTAGTCACAGCAAGGAACCCGGCGTCCCACTGCTTTTGTACCTCTTCTTTGATTTTCATTGCCATGTCTGGGCGAGTACGGCGCAGTTTCTGTTTAACTGGTGGGCAATCTTCTCTTAAAGGCAGCTTGTGCATAACAATATCGGTATCCAACCCTGGCATATCTTGATAAGACCAAGCAAACACATCCACATATTCCTGAAGCAGGTCAATCAGTTGTTTCTTCACCGAGTCTTGTAAGCAGGCCCCGATTTTAACTTCTTTCATATCTTCATCTGTACCAAGATTAATCGTTTCTACCTCCTCCTGATGAGGAGTGATAACCTTCTCCTCTTGTCTCAACAATCTGGCTAACTCTTCAGGAAGCTCGTAATCTTCTTCAACCCCTTCATCAACTTGATTGATTGGATTGTCAAAGTCATACGAAGTCATAGCCGTGTTGTTGTCAGTGCAGTCTGAAAGGCACTCTCTGCAAGGGTTCAGTTTGTTCATTTTAGTGATTGATTTTAATCTTGTTTAAAAAAGTGAAATAAAGTTGTCATCTTGAAAACATTGCCATTTATTTTTTGTACAAAAAGAAAAATGGAAAAAATAGTGAGCGGAAAAGAAAAAAAGACTCATTTGCAAAAGATGTCTGATATTTCATTGATTAATCTTGTTGCACAAAAATTACAGATGGCCCGATTACAAAATGAGTCTTGTCATCTTGGGCAAGATGCAAGACTTGATGCATGCTTAAAATATACAGGAAATAATAATTACTCTGCAGGAGTAACCCTTATAATTTCCTGGGAAGACCAGTTTGAGATACGGCTCCCCGGGATCCTTGGACGTATCCAGCTCTCCAGGTTGCGCTCATCTTCCGACTCATCTTCCAAGTTGTTGACAGCATCAGGGGTGAGCATCCCCCCACTAACAAAGTTGGGCTTCTTAGCAGCCTCTGCTTGATCTTGTTGAGTTGGTTTGTAACCCAACCCAAATCTATCTTCCTTCTTCTCCACAGGCAACAGTTTGCCCCAGCCTTGAGCATTCCCCTCCTCAACAACCTTCCTGGCTTGCTGGTAGGATGTCATGGAAGTCCCAAGTACAGCAGAGGTTTCATTAATATTCAGGGCCTCAAACCCTTAACTCATCGTTTCGTGGATCTCCCCATCCATCTCAATGTATTTGTATGTAGCCAGATGGCTAACAAAAATATCTTCCTCCCCACAGATAGTAACGACTTGGCCCTCCCACTCGAATTTTAGCTTCTGGTGAAGGGTAGACGTAACTGCGCCAGCGGCATGAATCCATGGTCTACCCAACAAACAGCTGTAGGCCGGCTGAATGTCCATCACGTAGAAGGTCGTTTTGAAAGTTTGTGGGCCAATCGTTACAGGCAACTCAATTTCTCCCAGAACTGATCTCTTAGAACCGTCAAAGGCTCTCACTACTAAGTTGCTGGGACGTAATGCCA
Organism: Lathyrus aphaca; assembly: GCA_963966055.1. NCBI lineage: Eukaryota > Viridiplantae > Streptophyta > Magnoliopsida > Fabales > Fabaceae > Lathyrus > Lathyrus aphaca. The sequence continues at coordinate 502,460,801 of OZ014519.1, read as the reverse complement.
ATCCTTCATACTCCAGCTTCACAAGGGCTTTTTTAGGTAAGACATTGAGGGATGATCCTGTGTCTACCAACACATGAGAAAGAACTGCACCCTTACACTCCATGGTAATGTGCAAAGCCTTGTTATGATTGCGACCTTCCGTAGTCAAATCAGTGTTGGTAAATCCTAGTCCATTACTAGTATTAACATTTCCAACCACAACTTCCAACTGATTGACGGTAATCTCCTCTGGCACATAAGCTGCGTGCAAGACTTTTAGTAGTGCGTTCCGATGAGCCTCGGAGCACATTAACAATGATAGAATGGAGATCTTGGAAGGTGTCTGGTGAAGCTGGTCCACTATCTTGTAATCACTTTTCTTGATGATTCTCATGAATTCATCAACTTCTTGATCAAAAGGTGTTTTCAAAGCTTCTTTAGCAACTTGTTCTTCTTGCACCATGCTCTTCCCTTTTGCTTTGGCAGCAGCTTCTGCTTCAGCAATGGGTCTTGGAATTTGTGGGGCGAAAAGACGTCCGCTTCGAGTGAAGCCTCCGCCTCCCCCCACATTGTCTATTTGTGGTGAAGAAGTTGATGATTCGAGAGTGATTTTCTGTCCTTCGCAGTATAGATCGGAGCCGTAATGCCAAGGGATGGCATTACTGCTTTCATAAGGTACTGGCCCAGGCACTGTGATAGTGACTGGACTGATGGCAGCTGCAGAAGGGACCATGATAGTATGTGGATCATAGTATATTGTGACTGGTGCTCTGATAGGAGTGGCATTTTGTGAGTTGTAGGCAGAATCATTTGCAGGGTCATAATAAATTGTAACTGTTGAGACATTCTCATTGCTTGCTGCTGATGTTGTAGGAGACATTGTTGACTGGATGGGTGTTGTTGTTGTAGGAGACTCTGAATGAAGGGGTGCTGAAGTTGTAGAAGGGATGTTTGTTGGTATTTGGTCCGTTGAAGTAACAGATGAAACATTTGTTGACGAGATCGAAGAGTTGTTTGGAACAATGGTTGTTGCAGTTGTAGAAGATTCTGGAACTGTTGAGAAAGAGATTGATGGATTGGTAGGTATTGATGTTGTGATTTGAAGCAGGCCACTCTGGATGAGACCATCTATGCCATCCCTCAAGTTATCACACCCATTCACTGAAATGTTGCAATAAGCACATCCTAGCTCACATCCCGGGAACATTTGACATTCAAGGAGTTGAGCTTTAATCTCTACCAAGGGTGTCTTAATCTGACCCACACTGGTTATCAAGTAAGACGGCTTATCTTCTTCAATAGCATTGATTCTGGGTCCTCCGTGGTGTGGCATAGGGTTCTTGTTAACATTTGGTGGTGGTGCAAAGTTCAGAGCTTTAGAAGCTACCAAGTCCTGTACTTTCATGTGCAAAGCTCTGCACTTCTCTGTACTGTGGCCAGGTGCATTTGAGTGAAAAGCACATCTGGCGCTGGCGTCATAATTTCTGGGCAGACTGGCAGGATCTGGAGGTGCCAATGTCCTTAGCTCAACTAGGTTGAGTTTTAGGAGTTGTGGAAATAATGTGGCATAGGGCATAGGGATCGGATCGATCACCCTATTGGCCTGAGAAGGTCTCTGTTGATATGGTCTTTGCTGATTGTTGTTGTTGGTGTTGTTGTTGTTATAATTTCTCTGAGGAGGATACTGAGTTTGTTGTTGGTAATTTTGTTGCTGTGGTTGATAAACTGGTTGAGGATGAATTGGAGCGGGAATGGTGACTGCTGCCACAGACCTGTGAACATACTGGGGTCTGCCCCTGCTGGTATGGATAGCATTGGTCTCACCAGCTCTTCTTGGGCCCACGAAAGGCTTTCTTGTGTTGCTGGATGAGCTTGCACCGTTGTCAGAAATCTTACCCATCTTTAATAGGCTCTCAATTCTTTCCCCGGCTATGACCACGTCAGCAAAGCTAGTGGAAGAAAAGGCAGCTAGCCTGTCAATGTACGTCCCTTGGAGGGTGTTCATAAACATATCAGCCATCTCTCTCTCTGACATGGGTGGCTGGACAGCAGCAGCAAGCTGTCTCCACCTCTGAGCGTACTCCCGGAAGCTTTCCCTGGATGATTGAGACATCCCCATCAGGAGGGTCCTGTTGGGAGCCATATCCAAGTTGTACTGATATTGTCTGATAAAGGCCTCATCCAAGTCCTTCCAGCACCTGATGGTTGCTCTAGTCAAATGAGAGTACCATTCCCTTGAAGCTCCTGTTAAGCTATCTTCAAAATAAAACATCCATAGCTTTTCGTCCATGGTATATGCCTTCAGCCTCCCCAGAAAGGATTGTAAATGGGTCCGGGGACAGGAAGTTCCGTTGTACTTCTCAAAGCACAGTGGTTTAAATTTGTGGGGAATCCTGACCCCGTACACTAGACCCATGTCCATAACATCAAAGCCCAAAGAATTCTGGGACTCCAGGGATCTTAGTTTCTCAGCAATCTCATCTAGCCTTCTGTCATAGGCTTCCTCCCCAGCTCCCATCACTGTAAATTGATCTTCCTGGGGGTCTTCTTGTAATACTCTGCCTGCAGTGGCAGTCCCTTGTACATTAACAGGGATGTTGATCTCTGGATGAAGGTGGGGTCCATAGACTGGAGGATTAACATGAGGTTGAACTCTCTCATTATTGCTTGTCCCAGCAGTCCCTAGATGGGGGTCTTCCTGATTCTGCCTCTCTACCAGTGCTCTTAATCTCTCTTGGCTTTGAGCCATATTATTCATCACCTCCATAAATTGTGTCATCTGATTCCTCATTTCCAATCTCTCATTGGCCATTTGAGTCCTGACCTCTGTAAGGTCCTGCTGTACTTGGTCCATTTGTATACCCGGAAGGTTGTTACGGGTTGGATATCTGTGTGGACGGTTGAGTGGGAACACCCGACGTCGAGCAATAGTTCCTGAGATCACAACAGAGTTAGTAACAATAAAACAAAAACCTACAAAACAAAACAAAAGGTTAGTATGTGTCGCTCCCGATAAATGGGAAATGGCCCCAAATAAAGGTACAGACGCGAACGGTCGGCGAAAGAGGGGTGTGAGAACACACAGGAGTGAACTCACAGGAAATGAATAGAGTCGCCAGCTAGGCATTTTTATCCCGGAGGAAAGGTAATGCTGCATAGACCTGGAAAGATATGGATAAGACGGTCGCGAACCAGAGAGACTGAGAAAGGGGTTGGTTACAACCTGGGAAGGTATTAGCACCCAGATTGTCCGTCGTACTCGACGGGATCCACGCTTAAAAGATTTGTGTTTTAAAGGGGTAGTGTCAGTGCAATTTGTGTATAAAAGAGCTGGAGAAAGATGTACAGGTGTCAGTGTAAAAGAATGTGGAGTGTGATATATACAGTGTCAGTGTAAGAACAGGAGTATAAAGCTCAAGATCATGAGGCTAAAAGAATAAGGCTAGAAGGAGGGGGAATATACAGAGACTTTCGTTCGATAACTGTTAAGTTATGCCTACGTATCCTCTCGTGCAATGAGGAAGTCAGAACACCGTAGTTCGACCCAAAGAGACTTAAAGGTGAATTGACTTGTGAACTGCTTACTTGTCTATGCTCAAGTGTATGACCTGTCTGGCTCAGGTGCAAACTGTCTTGCATTAAACGGAAGAAGCAAGTTCCCGTTTGTGAATGAATGAGATGAGAAAAGAATCCCGAAGGAGACGATTATTGTTTGTTTTTGAGTTTTCAGTCTTTTATTGCTTTTGAAAGTTTGTCATAAGTTAATGAGCTTAAGCCTAAATCAATGATTAAACAGACTCATTACACCATCCTAATAGAAGGATAATAGATGAGAATGTTTAGGCTGAGGAATGCTCCTCAACTTAATCCATGGTTAGGGATTAAACCCATGACAAAACAAAGTCTTTATTAAGTGGATTTTATTTAATGATATGATGATGAAGTGGATTTTATGATTTGTAAGACAACTTGAGGAGGACTTGTCCATTAACACTAGGGTTAGTCCTTCTTAACCAATTAAGGAAGAATTAGAACCCTAATGCAAGGCCCAAGTTACAAGTTTGATGTCTTGATGATTATTAAGTGAATTGATTAAAGGATTTAAACACATTAAGGGTTTAATACTTAGGATTAAAGTTATACACTCCATCCTAATAGAAGGATGCAGGCATAAGCTTAATCACAAAGCCTTAAAGCCTTTAGGGTTTAGTCCCTGATTATGAGATGAGAAGAGAAGACTCAATGAGACACAAAGGTAAAAGCTAAGTGGGGGACTGATCAATATTCACATGCTCGGATGGTCCTAGGTTAGTGAGGCTCACTATCCTAATGAAGGAGAAGAAGAAGAGAAAGGAGAAGCTCCATGGTGGCCTAAGCACACCTCAAGTAGAAAAATGAATAACAGAAGATGAGGGATAAGATGAGATGAAAAAGAAGAATTGGATGAAATAGAAATAAGATAAGGAGAAGAGAATGCAATATGGAGATGAATAAGAATGAAGAGATGAGAATGGGATATAAAGAAGAAATAAGATAAAGAGATGAGAATACGATATGGAATAAGATGACAATGCACAAACAGAGCCTACACCAGTAGGACTTCCAGATACAGTAGCATGCAACAAGTAAAGTCGATCCTCAGTGTTACCTAACGGAGAAGGTCCGTTGCCTCTTCAATATGCGCAAGAAGAAATATCGAGTCCAGAATGAATTCAACAGTTAAGCGCAATTGTCAAATATCAGGGCATCAGACCAAAGTCAAGTGCAAGCATCCGTCATCCAGAATTAAAGTCAAGAATTGGTCCGTGCAAAATCAGAGTCTAAGTCCAATTGGTGTCCAAAGGTCTCGTTAGTCCAACTAAGATTATGGAACAATTAGTCGCGAAATCATCCCCATGCTTTATCCTTCATCCTTGAAATTGAACAAAGGACCTACAAAATCTCAAGCGCAAACTAGAACCAAAGTTAGACACAATTCTATTTAATTAAACCAAAATTAGGTACTAAACTCTAAGATTAAACATCGCGCCAAAAACCAAAATCAAGCCGAAATAATTAAAAATTAAAGCTACATAAAAACATCTAACCAAATTCTAAAATAAGAAAAACATTAACAAATTTTAATAAAAGTAAATAACAATTTAATTAAACAAACAAAATATTAAAATTATAAGCCAATAAAAGATATAAACAAAGGTAGCAAAAACAAAATTTTAATTTAAGCCTAAATTTAACTCTTATCAAATGTTATTAAAACTAACAAAAAAAACTATGAAAGAAATTGAAATGGATACAAAAGAAATAAAATAAACAAAGAAAGAAAAGGGGAGGGTCTTGGCTGGAAACGGATGGTGATCAGCAATTCAAGTTGGGCTTGAAAAGCCCACAACAACAATCAACAAACAGCAAGGAGGGGGTATGTCCGCGGTAATGAGAGTGCAGTTAGGAACAGACACGTGGGTTGAGCCCACCAACGACAGCAGCGGCATATCCTTAAGAAAAAGAAAAATGTGATCCTGTTAAATAAAAAATTAAAATTAAATTAGGGAAATTAAATAATAAAATAAATAAGGGTTTGTGAAATGGAACACAGAGAAAAAACAAAATAAACAAAATTGAAATTCTTCTTCTTCAGACGACAAAGCGGCAACCCTGCTTCTCACGACAACTACCGAAGCCAACAAAGTCGTGCCATCGACTCAGTCCATGAATCCCTCTGATTCGGTTGGACGATCTTCTTCTTCTCGGTCTCACGATCCCGTTCTATCTCTCCGTCCTTCCGCAACAAAAATCAACGGCCAAACAACATCAACATCAAATCCCTCCGTCATCGGTAAACAACTCGCGACGGCTCCGTCCCTCTTCTGCCAAATCGTCGGCGAGATGGACAGCTCACCGACGGATTCTCTCCGGTTCTGTGCTTGGCTTGAGTTTGACGCGGTCAATCGTTTTTATGGCGTGAGTCTCTCGGTATTCTCGCTTCCGATTTTTATTTCATCTGCTTCTGAATCTGTCTCTTCTTCTCCTATTTTCTTTATCTTTGTTTCGTGAGTTTTCTGGGTCTGGATGTTGATTGTTGTTGATGTTCAGAATTTGATGGTGATTATTGATGTTGATGCAGTTTAAGTGATTTCTGAAAGTGTTGAAGGTTGGTGAGGAAGGTTTGCGGTTGTCGGTTTTGATGAAGATATGAGGGTGGCAGTGGTGTAGTGATGTTGAAGGAAGTTTGGTTGAGGGTGGTTTAGGTTGCGAGTTGTTGAGTTGCGCGAGGTGCTGAAGATGTGGTGGTTGTTGAAGAGGAAATGGTGAGGTAGGTTTGAAGGTTGGTGAGGAGTTGGCGAAGAGGGTTGTTTTAGTTTGTGATGAAGAGTCGAAACAGGGGTGAATAACGGGAAGAAAAGGTAATGTTGTGGTGGATTGTATTGGTTGATGATGTGATGATTTGAGGTTTGTGTTTTTGTGTTGCTGAAGAATGCTTCGGTTGGTGAAATGTTGTTTTATTCGGAGGAAAATTCGTGTGTGTGCAGGGTCATTGCGTGAGTTTTGCTGATTGCGTGTTGCTTTTGGCTGGCGTACATATGTGGTTGAAGGCTGATGAAAATTGAAGTGAAAGTAGTTGGTGTGACTTGTAGTTTGTGAAGAGTTGATGAAATGTTGGGCTTAACTTAGCAAAACAATGGGCCATTTCTTGTATAGAAAAACTAAATTTTTTTTTGGAAATGTTCAATAAAATAAAGGGAGGAATTTATGGTTTTATGTATTTTTAAAATGATGATAATATTGGATAAAAATAATAGACACCTGGATAGAAACTTGAAATAAAATGGACATTGTGGTTTAGCAAAGTGGAAAGGAGATTAAAAATGGAAAAATTGGGTAAATGAATTCAGAAAAATAATTTGAAGATTGACTTAAAATGGTTAATAGAAATTTGGATGTGAATTTATGGATAAAAAATGGAAAATAAATTGGTGATGAATATTTGGACAAAAATGGTTTGGGTTTTTAATATGGACAAGTAGATGGATTTTACAAATGAAATTGGGTATGAACTAAACTTATATGGAATGGACCGACTACCATGCACACAACCATAAAACTTCAATGTTCAACTTGCAACCAATCTTGCACCACTTCCACACCAAAAACCACTAGTTTAAGAATGACACAGCTACCAACAAATAATTTGTGACTGCAACAATGACCATCTGAATTAAACATCTTCTGAATTAAATTAAATTGAATCCGTTCGAAGTCTTCGGGAAAAATAAATCCGACGAAGCATGCTCTGAACTGATGAGTTATGACGAGCCTGATTTTACGAACTAATCCCCACACAAACCACTGCTTGATAAACTGATGAATTTCGTATAACACAAATTGAATGCTCATTGCCCGAGAAATAGCCCTGAGATGCAGATGCGCCAGTGAATGGTCTTCACACGTGAAGTCCTTGAGAACCAAATAATCAGGGAAATAAACCCTAATTCTGTAACATGAGTAATGAGAGGATGATGCCACTGATGGCTGTATAGCTGAAACTTTGAATTCTCTGATAATCCGCAGATAAAAACGTGAAACCCAATTTCTTCAGAAAATGTGATCCCATGTCTCAGGAGACTATGCAAATGGTATGCATTCTAAATGTTAATGACCAAATGAAAATGCAAATGAGATGCAAATGAAAGACAGGCGAAGAAAGAAAATCAGAGGGCAAATTTAGGGTGTCTACAGTATGCAATGCAGTATGCTTATTTGTATCCAAGGTATCCGGCTTGGCGCTTGGTTTTGACCTTTCCAGATCCCTGAGGAAGATGCTTTTGATGCTGCTTGAAAGAACTCAGATAAAACAAACCAACACATATATTACAAAAAGTAAATGATACATAGTTTGTTTCTTTTTACAATACATGCCCTCTGAGGGGTCAAAATACAACATAAAAAAAGGGAAAAGTACAATGAAATGAAAGCAACAACAAGCAAAAGTCAGACACCAAGACCAAACTCATCCTCCTGAACTTCCTTGAGAAGTGCTTCAGTCATAGGATCAGCTGGACGCTCCGTGAGGTTCCTGATGAGAAGATTCCTTGTGGTGACAGCAGCAGTTAGCTTCTTGTGTCGACTCTGGTCCTTTGACCTCTTCACACCAGCTCTAATCTTCAATTCGGAGATTTCCCTCTGGGCTGCTAGCAGGGCTTCCTGTTGCTCCTTTGCACTAGCTTCCAGCTGCTCAATCTTGTCCTAAGTCCTCTTATCCTCCTGAGTACGGGCTTCGGTGATCCTGACCCACCTAGCCTGACTCTCCTTCAGATACAAATCAGTCCTGGCCTTTTGGAACTGAGCCTCTTTGCAGGCATTCTTCAAAATCTGTTCTCCAGCCCTAGACTTCTTAATGTAATCCTCTGACTTCTCAATTCTGGTTAGATGCTCCACCTTTAGCTTTTCTAACCTTTCAATGTCCGAGCGACCATCACTCCTCTCCTAGAGGGTCTTCTGTAGAGCCTGAGTCAGATTCTCATTTCTCTCTTTCAATTTCTCAAACTCTTCCAGGCTGACAGTTGCTGGAGGTGGTGCTGTGGATGGCCCAGACACATCTTCAATAGTAAAGGGCATCCCAGAAATTTGAGCCCTGGCATGAGACCACTCATAGTACTGAGCTGAGGCCACATTGTTGCATCTCCCAAGAATGGTTACCCCTTTAGTCTGGACATTGTCCCAAGCCCAGGATGCTTGCCTGACAATAGCCAGATTTGGCTTTATTTCACAATAAAGGGTCTCAGCTAGATCTTGTACTCTAGGAGGGTGGACTAATGCATAACCCAGTTGTCTTTTGAATAGCAGAGGGTTGTAGTTGATGCAACCCTTCACTCCTATCAAAGGTACATTGGGAAATTGCCCACAACTAGTAATGATGTCTCTGCCCTTAGTGCTCTGAGTGCACCACCTGATATCATCTGAGGTTAAAGCAACAAGCCTCCTAGCCCAGTTTTTCTGTTGGTGAGGGTTCAAGAATGTATCAGTCTTTGGCAAATGTTTGAGCAGCCATGTATGGAACAAAGGAGCACAGAATCTCACCAGTCTTCCCCTTTGTTTTTCATTCCTTTGGTGGACAGAGTAGTAGAGATCTCCCAGTAAGGTGGGCACTGGGTTCCTCAGGATGAAAAGATGGATTGCATTCTTGCTAATAAACTTAGGCTCGTCTGCAAATAATATAACCCCATATATGCTAAGGGCTAATAGTGCACAGACTGCCTTCCACTCTCCTAAGGAGGCTTTCAGAATAGCCTGAGAGGTCAAGAAATCCAAGTGGAGACCAGAGATTCCAGCCTTTGCTGCCATATTCTGTCCAATCAGAGCTGGTTCTAGATACAATGCCTTTGCCACCTCTTCATTACTAGGGAAAGCCATCTCAGGGTTGAAGGGGACTCCACCCCTGATAGGTACACCAATCAGTGATGAATACTCTTCCAACAAGGGTCCCAACTGAAAATTCTGGAAGGTGAAGCACCTCAGAGGGGGATCATAGAACTGCAGGCAAGTATGAACAGGCTCCTCTGTGAAGGGTCCAAATCCATAACCACATCAAGGATTCCTCCATAATGTTCTCTAAATAGTGGTATATGGTCTGGAGTAATCAGGGTCTGAATCTTCCTGATGCTAGCCAACTCAGGCTCAAAGAAATGATAGGAGATGTTACTCTTCTTGGGTGCCATGTTGCTGAAGAAGAGCTGAGACAAATGCTGAGAATAACACTGAAGATGGGCCACTGACAGGCTGAGACTGGTGATGCAGGTGACTGAAGCAGGTAGCTGATAGCTGAAGCAAGTACTAATGAAGATAGGTTTATGCTGATGAAGGGGTCAAAACCAAGCCAAAATATAGGATGGATACCCTGAAAAACAAATAAACACATGTTAAAATGATGCAATGATGATGTATGCAAATGATATGCAAGGGTTTGTGATCAGGCTGGATCTGATCAAGTGCTCTGATATAAGTCCAGGTATGCTCAAGAAATCCAGATGAAGGTTCATAAGTCCAGTAACCAAGGTGGGGGACTCAAATAAAGAGTCACATGTCCTGGGTTAAAAATCACAAGAACTGTTCCAAAATGGAGTACTCTTAATCAAAACAAAGTGACAGGGTATGTTGAGGTCAAGGGTACCTGCAAACCTGTAAACAGCCCAACCCCCTCATAGGTGATGTTCTAAAACAAGGATCCTCAGACTTGGATCAGTTATGAGAAGTGTAAACACTTCTAACCCGGAGGTACAGTCTTTACAATAACCATAAAAGATCCTCCTCTAATTCACCTCAGTTTCTGAAGATCAATACTAAAGGTCATCCAGACTTAGCAGGCTTCCCAGATAGCCCTAGCACTACAGGAAATCTGTAGCACAGAGTTCTCAAGAAGAAACCCATATCTGAACCGTGTTTCATATTCCCGCACCAGACCGAAATGGAATGGGAAAGAACATGAACCACTCTAGCCTAGGTGTCACTCAGGTCCCAGGTATAGGACCTCAACTCTCAGTAGAACACCCACCCACCAAAGCAACAAACCAGATCCAGCCAGCACAGTATGACAGTATGATATATGTAAAGCTATAAAGAAAGCAAATAAACAACTGTACATAAGGCAATAAACAAAATAAATACGCAACACAAATAGCACATAACACCCCAGTAAACACAAATCAAACAAGCGCTAGGAGGAACCCACGAAAAGAACCAGAAGCCCTGGTTACAGTATAAGGCTCCCCAGCAGAGTCGCCAAGTTGTCGCTCCCACTAAATGAAGCCGGGTCAAATAGGGTACAGACGCGAACGGTCGGCGAAAAGAGGATGTGAGAACACACAGGAGTGAACTCACAGGGAATGAATAGAGTCGCCAGCTAGGCATTTTTATCCCGAAGGAAAGGTAATGCTGCATAAACCTAAAAAGGTATGGATAAGACGGTTGCGAACCAGAGAGACTGAGAAAGGGGGTTGGTTACAACCTGGGAAGGTATTAGCACCCAGATTGTCCGTCGTACTCGACGGGATCCACGGTTAAAAGATTTGTGTTTTAAAGGGGTAGTGTCAGTGCAATTTGTGTATAAAAGAGCTGGAAAAGGATGTACAGGTGTCAGTGTAAGAGAAGTGAAGTGTATAAGTGAAGTGTCAGTGTGAGATCAGGAATGAAATGCTCATGACCATGAGGCTTAAAGAATAAGGCTGGGAGGAGGGGGAATATACAGAGACTTTTGTTCGATAACTGTTAAGTTATGCCTACGTATCCTCTCGTGTAATGAGGAAGTCAGAACACCGTAGTTCGACCCAAAGAGACTGAAAGATGAATTGACTTGTGAACTGCTTGCTAGCCTATGCTCAAGTGTATGATCTGTCTGGCACAGATGCAAACTGTCTTGCATTAGACGGAAGAAGCAAGTTCTCGTTTATGAGTGAAGATGATGAGAAAAGAATCCCGAAGGAGACGATTATTGTTTGTTTTTTGTGTTTTCAGTCTTTTACTGCTTTTTGGAGTTTGTCATAAATTAATGAGCTTAAGCCTAAACCAATGGGTTAGTAAACTCATCACATCTTCCCTCTGATTAGGGGTAATGAGAATACCTTAAGTGTGAAGTCAGCTTCTCACACTTAATCACCTTTGATGCAGGATTAAGGTCATTAACCTACTTGTGATTACTTAGATGTTTTTGGGGTTTTTGTTTAGTGTTAGGTAATGAGATTAAGCCATAATCAGGGATTAAACAGACTCATTACACCATCCTAATAGAAGGATAATAGATGAGAATGTTTAAGCTGAGGAAAGCTCCTCAACTTAATCCATGATTAGGAATTAAACCCATGACAAAACAAAGCTTTTATTAAGTGGATTTTAGTTAATGATATGATGATGAAGTGATTTTTATGATTTGTAAGACAACTTGAGGGGGACTTGTCCATTAACACTAGGGTTAGTCCTTCTTAACCAATTAAGGAAGAATTAGAACCCTAATGCAAGGCCCAAGTTACAAGTTTGATGTCTTGATGATTATTAGATGGATTGATTAAAGGATTTAAACACATTAAGGGTTTAACACTTAGGATTAAAGTTATACACTCCATCCTAATAGAAGGATGCAGGCATAAGCTTAATCACAAAGCCTTAAAGCCTTTAGGGTTTAGTCCCTGATTATGAGGTGAGAAGAGAAGACTCAATGAGACACAAAGGTAAAACTAAGTGGGGGACTAATCAAAACCCTAATCATTATCATGCTTGGTTGTTCCTAAGGTTTGTGAGGTTTAAGAAAGAAATCTTCAGAGGAACCACCAGGAAGCAGATGAATGGAGCAAAGAGAAGCAAAACAACTTGCTTCATTCAAGAAGTCAAGTCACTTGAAGAAAGAAAGTAAGAAGAAGAAGAAATAGCAAGCTCAATCTCAAACACATAACAAAATGCAGCAAGGATGCATAAGAGAGATGAAAAGAAGTTGTGAGAAGTGAAGGCAAATTCACTTCTCAAAGTTACTTACCACCTGAAAAGTTAGTGAAAGAAATGCAATGCAATACAAAATGAGATGAAATGGGATGATGTAAATCAAAACCAGAAGCACATACATGATGTTAATGATGCCATGAGATGATGCAAACATGAAGCAAAGCATGGGGATGATCATGCAAACTTATGGATGCAAATGAAACAAGTTTAGAACCATGATCATACATGAAAAGTTATGAAATGCAAATGACATACAACATGGCAAATGAAAGATGCAATGATCAAACATGCTTCTAATATGTCTTAAGATGTCAAATGAATCAAATGGATGCACAAAATGCTATGGCAAGTCATGGTATACAAGCAAATGCAAGATGGAAGCATATGGAAGCCCAAATTAGGGTTTATGATCAATGCATCAAACAAAAACCAAAATCAGAAGCAAACATCAAGATAAAAAATTGAAAATGCACTCAAAGGATCCCTAAACCTATACTAACTCACTTCCCAAAGGAGAGGTTCTAACTCTTAACCTAATTAGGGTTATGAATTTCCTAAGATTTCTAGGGTTTTAGGGTACCTTAACAAGAAAAATGTCAAACAAATGGAAAATGCAAGATCAATTCATGCCAATTTAATCCTACAAACTACATGATATGCAAAACACAATGCAAAAAGAATCAAAGTCCAACTCTCAATGGTTAGGCAGAAATGATTTTTTGAAGTTTGGATCAAAATAATGCTTTGAAAATGAATTAATTCCATGGAAAATTATCAAAATGCATCAAGATCAAAAAAGAAATTTGGTTTGAGGGTTGAACAATGTTTCTAAATGATTTTAAAGGTTTCATGAATTTTTTGGTGATTTTTAAATACCTAAAAGTATTTTTTAATTAATTAATTCTCATTAATTAATTAAAAATAAACTTTTAAATGATTTAAAAATAATTTTTAATGCAAAAAATAAAAATAAAAATGTTTTTGGTTTCTGAAATTAAATAAAAGTTTGTACAAAAAATTTCAGAATTTTTAAAATTGTTTTACTATTTTTTATAAAATGGAGAAAACAAATGAATTAAAAAGAAAAATAAAATGAAATTAATCTGAAAATGGAAAAGTCAACATAATCAATGGCCAGGGTTTGAACTCACACGCGCGGGAAGAGACTTGGCGCCACATCCAAGGGCTGAGATTCAAATCCACATAATTATGATTAGCCCTAATTAATTGTGCCCTAATGACTTTCAGGCGACCGGAACACTGTTCCGGTCGTCTTCTCCGGCTATCTCATCTCTCAATCTCTCTCAATATGCCATGAAATCATGCCAAACTCTCCAGAATCAATCATTAATCATCACTAAACCTAAACCCCACCCCAAAATCCATTCATTTCCACTGAAACATGAGGAACGAATCAAAACGGAAAACAACACAGAAATTTCAGAGATCAAATACATCCTACACACGCAACCATTTTCAATGATTCAAAGCTTAAAATGATCAGCACATCACATAGAATCAGTTTGTAACTCAAAACACAAGTTCTGGAAAAATGTTCTTGGATGATACCTGAGATGGAGCTTTCGATTCCAGAGCTTTCAGGCTGTTTCTTTGGCTCAAATCTACTCCACTGATCCTCCTAAGAAGCTTGCAAGGTTTGTTTGAAGCTTGCAATGGCTGGTTTGAGAGTTTGCTTGAGTTCTGCTCAAAGGGGGACAGAAATCGTATCTGGCTTATGTGAGGTTTCAAGGGTGAATGAAGGCAGGGAAATGATCAGGAGGATGTGGTGATATGTTCTGTGAAGTTTGTTTGTGAGTTTGTAACTTATGCAAGCAGTTTCGAAAGCTTTTGCAAGTTGGGGTGAAAATGAGAATGCTGTGCTATGGATGGTTTCAAGCCTGTGTTCTTGTTGCTTTGGCTTGCTTTTGGCTTCTATAAACAATTGTGATTGGTCAGATGAAGTGATGTGTGCTTTATTGATTGGTATGGCTCAAGTTGCCAAAATGTCAAAGTTGTGTAAGAGAGGTATGGGCTACTTTCTAGCCAAGGACAAAGGGTGTGTCCTGCGCAGCATGATGTGGGGAGAACCCTAGGATGGTTCAGCAAGCTAGCAAGCAAGTGGATGATAAACTATGATGAGTTTTGCAACTTGCCTTGCTTTTGATCTTTATGAAATATCTTGCTCCATAAGCCACAAAAATGAATGATCCCTTGGCCCATTCTGATTTTTAAATGTTGTGTGATCATGTTGTGAAGTTTAGAAGTCCATTTGATGACTTAATTTGCCTTGAGAAGTGAATTTGCAACTTTGTCTCTTTGGTGGAAACTTTGAAATTTTGTGATTTTTGCCAACTTTGACAAGCCATAACTTTTGATCCAAAATGAATTAGGTCATGTTCTTGTACTTTTTGAAAAGGGAATGATCCATTCTACAACTTTCATGACCAAAGTTTTTTTCATTTGAAGCTTTTTTGAATCAAAAAGCAAAGGTTGAAAAAGTTGCCTAAAATGGCATTTTCATTAAAAGTCAAACTTTCCCAAAAAGTCAACTTTGCAAAAGACTTGAAATTCTTCAATTTTGTGAACTTCCAACTTCTTCTATGATCAAATAAAGATCATACACAATCAAAATGATGAAGAACACCCTTTGGTTGGGTCATTGGGGGCCTCAGATGCCCTGATTTTACACTGACTTGCTTGAAAAGTCAACTCTTGATCAGATGACTTCCCCAAAGAATTTCTTCATGAAAATTGATATGCATACTCCCTATACCATATAGAGACCAATAGAAACAATAATGACCAAAAAATTTGGATTTATGGCCTCTGAAACCAAAACCCTAATTTTAGGTCATCTGTGCAGTCAAGCCTGGCTCTGCTTCCATACCATCCTCAGTTCTTGTGATTTTTGACATTCTTGACTTTGAGAGGATATAATATGATATTTGAACACACATGGACCCCTTTGAAGTGATTGATGACCTTTGGAGTAGCTCAAGAAGCTCTTGGATTGCCCAGATCACAAACCCTAGATGCAGATGACTTAGAATCTATGCAGTGAATCAAAAATGTGATATGAGATGCTATGATTGAGTTTATGCATATGAAGAGATCACAAGCCATGGTGTGAATGGGTGAGGGCAAATTTGGGGTGTTTACATGAGCATACAAGAGGATGAATGCATATGGAGCATGCCTCGAACCATGAAAGCTCATGAAAACTTATGTAATGCAATGAAGGTATGACATGTCAAATGAATGATGCAATGATCAAACATGATTCTAATATGTCCTAAGATGTCTTATGAATCATATGGATGCACAAAATGTCATGGCAAGTTCTTGAATGCAAGCAAATGAAAGATGGATGCAAAGGGAAACAAGAATTAGGGTTTATGAACAACATACAACACAAAATTTCAAAACCAGAAGCAAATGATATGATAAAAAATTGAAAATTGGATCAAAGGAACCCTAACCCTACACAAGTTCACTGCCCAAAGGAGGAGACCTAAACCTAAACCTAATGGAAGTTATGATTTTTCTAAGTCAACTAGGGTTTCAAAGCACCTCACAATGAAAAATGAAAAACAAATTGAAAATGAAAGATAAATTCAAACCAATTTTACCCTAGAAACTACATGCTATGAAGGATGCAATGCAAGAAGAACCATCATCAATCTCTTCATGGTTAGGCAGAATGAATTTTTCCAAGTTTGAACAAAAATATTGCCTTTAAACAACTTTTATTCCAATGAAAATTGTCAAAATAGGTCAAGGACCAAAAAGAAATTTGTTTTGAGAGTTTGATAATGTTTCTAAATGTTTTAAAATGCAATGTGAATTTTTTGGTGATTTTTAAATACCTAAATGCATTTTTAATTAATTAATTTTCATTAACTAATTAAAAATAAACATTTAAATTATTTAAAAATAATTTTTAATGCAAAAAATAAAAATAAAAATATTTTTGGGTTCTGAAAATTAATGAAATGTTTGAAAAAAAAATCAGAATTTTTTAATATGTTTTGCTATTTTTTATAATTCGTGGAAGTTAAATGTAAAACAAATAAAATAAAATGAATTTAAAAAGAAAAATGAGAAAGTCAAATGATCTGAAGGCCAGGAATCAAATTCAAGGAGGCGGGAGTTGACTACGCGCGCTAATGGACGGCTGGAATTCAAACTCACGTAATTATGTCATTAACCCTAATCCTGAGCCTTAATGACTTTCAGATGACCGGAACAATGTTCCGGTCATCTTATCCGGCTAGCTCCTCACCCCATCTCCCTCAATACGCAACCCCAAGACCCCTAAAGCTCCATAAATGATCCTCTCCTCAACCCCAACAATAATCAAACATCAAAACTCATTTATCCAGCCCCAAAATCATGAATCGAAGCAAAACGGAAAGTATGGCAGAAATTTCAGAAGATCAATACATGCTTAATACTTGACTATTTTCAAAACCAAACACATCAGCATTATCAGTGAATCATGGAGAATCAATTAGTAACTTAAAAACACGTTTCTGGAAAAATTGTTCTTGAGCTCACCCGAACTGGAGCTTTGAACTTTGGAGCTTTCTGGCTGCTTCTTTGGTCCAAGATGCCTTTAATGAACCTCCTGAGAAGTTTGCAATGCTTGTTTGGAATTTCTTAAGGCTGGTTTAAGAGATTGATGAAGTTCTGACCAAGGGGAGTGAAAAATCGTATTTCTGTTTGGGATGGTTTCAGGATCAAATGATGGTTGGGAAATGATCAGAGGATCATGGTGAGTGATTCTATGAAGTTTGTTTTGAGGTTTGTGGTTTTTGTATTGAGTTTCGAAAGAAAATGCATAAAGAGGGATTTTGGAGAATGCTGGCTTGTGGGAGGTTTCAGCTTGTGTTGTGTGGTGTGTTGAGTTGCTTTTGGTCCATGTATCATGTTTGGATAGGTCAGAGAGTTGTTGGTGGCCTATGGTGATTGGTATGGGCAAGTTGCCAAAATGTCAACTTGACTTGTACTTGAGGTATGGGCGAGTGGGAGGCTGAGATAGGGGCATGGTCCTGCGCAGCAAAGATCAAGGAATGTCATGAAATCAGATTTTGTGAGCTGGCCCAAGTGGATGAAGGGTTATGGAGCATTTTGCAATTTTGGGGAAGTTTGGCCCCTTTGGAAATTCTTGAAGTTCAAGGCACCAAAATGCATAATCCTTGGGCCAATTCTGATCTTTAGAGGTCACATGAGCATGTTGTGAAGTGTTTGTGCACATTTGAAGCCTTTAGAATGCCTTATCACACCATTTTGCAAAATGCCTCTTTGGTGTAAAACATGAAATTATGTGATTTTTGCCAACTTTGACAAGCCATAACTTTTGATCCAAAATGAATTAGAATGAGTTCTTGTACTTTTTGAAAATGGGAGGATCCATTCTACAACTTTCATGACCAAAGTTTTCTCATTTGAAGCATTTTTGAATCAAAAAGAGGAGGTTGAAAAACTTTCCCAAAATGGCAAGTTTTCATTATAAGTCACTTTCCCAAAAAGGCAACTTTGCAAATGGCTTGATATTCTTCAATTTTGTGAACTTCTAACATCTTCTATGATCAAATAAAGATCATACACATTCAAAATGATGGAGAACACCCTTTGGTTGGGTCATTGGGGGCCTCAGATGCCCTGATTTTGCACTGACTTGCTCAAGAAGTCATCTCTTGATCAGATGCCTTCCCCATGGAATTTCTTCATGAAAATTGGTATGCATGATCCTTATAACATATAGAGACCCATAGAAACAAGAATGACCAAAAAAATTGGAGTTATGGCCTCTGAAACCAAAACCCTAATTTTAGGTCATATGTGTAGTTAAACCTGGCTCTGCTTCCATGCCTTTCTCAGTTCTTGTGATTCTTTGACTTCCTTGACCTTGTGAGGATATAATATGATGATTGAACATACATGGAACCCTTTGAAGTGATTGATGACCTTTGAAGTGGCTCAAATAGCTCTGGGGTGGCTCAGATCACAAACCCTAGATGCATATGACTTTGAATCAATGCAGTGGAACAAAAATGCAATATGTGATGCTATGATTGAATTTATGCTATATGAAAAGATAAAAAGCCATGGTGAAATGAGTGAGGGCAAATTTGGGGTGTTTACAGCTGCCCCTATTCAAGCATGAGTTAGCTGTGCAGGATGTAAGCGACGGGCTTAACAGACAAACAAGATAACTTGTGGTTGAATACCAAAGACAGTCCAAAATTTGCACTCACGGAATGAAGAAGAAAAGGGATATAGATTGTAAAGGAAGATAAAGTATGTTTATAAAGTGCGGGCGACGGAGGACGACTGTCGAGCAGAGGACGACTGCTGGGGATAAAGCAATGACGGGGACGGCCGACATGCTGGGGATATAAGAGATTATGATGGGGACGGCTATCAAGTAAAGAAATAAGACTTTCTGGGGATTATAGGTAAATGATGGGGACGACCATCGGGCTGAAGAAATAAATGATGAGGAACGGTCATCAAAGGTGAAGGACGATCACCTAGCAGGGGACGGCTGCTCTGTTGGGGATAAGATGAGGGACGGTCATCTAAGGTGAAGGACGATCACCTGGCAGGGTACGGCTGTCGAAAATATCACGACATCGGATAAGCATGATGAAGGACGATCATCAAGAGGTGAAGGACGATCACCTAGCAGGGTACGACTGCTCTGAGGGTTTATCATGACATAGGACGAATGTCTGATAACAAGGTCAATAATGGGGACGACCATCGGATAAAATGATGAAGGACGATCATCAAAAGGGTGAAGGACAATCACCTAGCAGGGGACGGCTGCTAAAAATATCACGACATAGGACGAATGTCGGATAGGAAGGGGTTCTAATGAAATAGAGACTCCACTGGGGATGATGAAGGACGATCATCAAAAAGGTGAAGGACGATCACCTGGCAGGGTACGGCTGCCGGAAGGTATCATGACATAGGACGAATGTCAGATAGAAAGGAAATAGTTCTCTGGGATTTGCCGGGGACTCTTCTGGAGAATGGTAGACACAGATGAGTGTCTAAATTCAAGAAAGAGAAGGTATAAGTGTTTGACATGGTGTATAGATTAAAGATGCAGATGAGCATCCTTAAGACTATGATGCGGACGAGTATCAAATAGAAACAAACGCTTGACGCATGTTCAGAGATGATGATACGGACGAGTATCAACTGGTTAACAAAGAACATGGACGAGTGTTGATTCTGAGGGGATTTAAGTGGTATATACAAGATACGGACGAGTATCTGTATGAGTGATGGGTGAGACATAGACAAGTGTTCATCTTGCTAGGGAGAGTATGACACAGGCGGGTGTCGAAAAAAAGTGTATTATAAACAAGTATTTGGTTTACAAAGTATTTAGGTACTATGCTGTGGGGGTGACACGGACGAGTGTCAAGGAAGTTGTATATATATATATATATATATATGTATATATATATATATATGTATATATATATATATATGTATCTGTGCTGTGAGTGCAAAGGGGACGCTTTGGCTTTCTGCTGGGGAATTGGGAAATACTTTGTATATTGTTGATGGATCGTTGGTATTTACAAGTGTTCAGTTCGACACATGGCTCATGATTATGCAATATGTTTGATTTTTGCCGTAATGCTCCGTATTAGAAGGAATGCTACGCTTTGTGGGGAAAATATGATGCGAATGCTATGATTATGCAAAGACACCGATCCGGGATTCGGATCCCATTGCTGTGGAGATCTCTGGCTGATCTGCTTGAAGCGGATATCCCAGCTGGGGATGAGATCATTGGTAGATCTGACATATACGACTCTTCATGGGGAAATAGATCACTGATAGACCTATCTCAGTAATGAGGAATCCAGCTGGGGTTTGTAGAAGCTTTCTTTACTCTGTCGTGAGATCTTCAGGCGTTGCTCTTCTGGATAAATGTTGGAGCTCTGCGGGGATATGGTTCCCTGTCTGTCACTTGGCTGGGGAAGAGGAAAGATCACTGAAAGATCTTCCTAGAGATTTCTGTGGGGATCCTGTTGAGGATAATACTTGACAACTCAGCTGAGGATATGAGCACCTTCTGGTACTGCTCTGAAGGAAATGTTGGAGAAGTGATGCCTGGCAATGTTGATGGGGAGAAAGCATCTCTAGTGCTGTTTGGAAGGTGTGCTGAGGAAATAATGATTTGGCAGCATGCTGGGGAGAAACTTTCATGCCCCATGTTGTGCCCTGAACACCTGCAATCCTGTAAAGGCAAATAAACGTACAAGCATCCCGAGATATCCCTTACTGGATTCCGTCATAGGAGTTTAGACACTCCGAGGAGCAAATACATTTCCTGTAAGCACGTATTTTTAGAAGGGAAACATCTGTATTTATGAAATCAATATCTCAAGGACATCGGACATTTTGCAAATGAAAAATAAAACGTACGAGACAAGATATGACTGAAAATCTGATTTTATTAATTTATGCGCCCTGAATTGGCAAGATACAGTCAAAGAAACGGATCCCCTGAAATGAGGAGATTGTTACAAATTGAGAAACAACAAGATGCTGGCAATGTTGATGACGCTTCAGTGAGCTTCCCTTTTACTATGACTCGTATGACTTTGACGTTCTTCTCATCTTGCTTTCTGAAGAAAACTGATTCTGATCGATGCTCGAACCTTTCGAAGCTTACCATGTTGCAAGTGATACAGATGAATTCAGAATGCAGTTGTTCGCTTATTCCCTTATTTTGCGTGGATCGCCCTTTCGGGTTTTCAATCCACCGGGATACCCTTTTTTGCCTGAGTTGTCCAATGTGTCTTTCCAACTCAGCGGGTGTACATTTTTTTATTTATTTTCCCTTATTTTTGCCCGAGTCTTTTATTCTGTTTTTGACTCGCCGGGATGCCCTATTTTTGCCTGGACTGACATTCTGTTTTTATGTCCAGCGGGTCTTTTTATGCGAAGTATTTTCTAACTGCATCCGAATTCACAGGGGATAGGAAGTCTTCACCATCCATAGTAGTGAGCATCAGTGCTCCACCAGAGAAAACTTTCTTTACTATGAACGGACCATCGTAATTCGGAGTCCACTTGCCCCTGTGGTCCGTATGAGGAGGAAGGAGTCTTTTCAGCACAAGATCTCCTACTTGGTACTCTCGAAGCCTGACTTTCTGATCGAAGGCTTTCTTCATTCTTTTCTGATACAGCTGCCCATGACAAATTGCAGCCAATCTCTTCTCTTCAATCAGATTCAGTTGTTCGTATCGGGATCGGACCCATTCTGTTTCGTTCAACTTAACATCCATCAATACTCGTAAGGAGGGTAATTCAACTTCAACAGGTAGGACTGCTTCCATACCATACACAAGCTGATAAGGTGTTGCCCCAGTGGATGTCTTGATTGACGTACGGTACCCATGCAAGGCAAATGGTAGCATTTCATGCCAGTCTTTGTAGGTAACCACCATTTTTTGCACAATCTTCTTGATATTCTTGTTATCTGCCTCTACAGCGCCATTCATCTTTGGCCTGTAAGGAGAAGAATTGTGGTGTTGGATCTTGAAGTCCCTACATAGTTCTGCCATCATTTTATTGTTCAAGTTGGAACCATTATCAGTAATGATTCTCTCGGGAACTCCATACCGACAAATGATATCTCTTTTCAGAAATCGGGCTACCACTTGCCTTGTAACATTTGCATATGAAGCTGCTTCAACCCACTTGGTAAAATAGTCAATAGCTACCAGGATGAATCTGTGGCCGTTTGAAGCAGTCGGTTCAATCTTGCCAATCATATCAATGCCCCACATGGCAAAGGGCCAAGGTGAAGACATCACATTTAGAGGACTCTGAGGCACATGCACTTTATCCGCATAAATCTGGCATTTATGGCATTTTCTGGCATAGGCACAACAGTCTGCATCCATTGTGATCCAGTAATAGCCTGATCTTAACAACTTTTTAGCCATAGCATGCCCTTCCGCATGGGTACCAAAGGATCCTTCATGCACCTCGTGCATCAACAAGTCTGCTTCTGTCCTATCAACGCATCTGAGAAGTACCATGTCAAAGTTTCTCTTGTACAGGGAACCGTCAGTATTCAGGAAGAAACTACCAGCTAGCCTTCTTAATGTCTTCTTATCATTGGAAGATGCCCCAGGTGGGTATGTTTGATCCTCCAAGAAGCATTTGATATCATGGAACCAAGGCTTATCATTTTTAACAACATCTGCTGAGAACACATATGCTGGTCTGTCAAGTCTGGACACTGAAATTCGAGGCACAAAGTTGGCAGCTTGAACTTTGATCATGGATGAAATGGTAGCCAGAGCATCTACAAACTGATTTTCATCTCGAGGGATATACTCAAGCTTGACTGTTGTGAAGAAAGTCAATAACCTCCTTGTATAATCCCGGTAAGGTATCAAATGATCCTGGTGCGTATACCATTTGTCGTTGGTTTGATTGATTACCAGAGCTGAATTTCCGAATACAGTCAAAGTCTTGATCCTGAGGTCAATGGCTTCCTCAAGACCCATAATACAAGCTTCGTATTCAGCTTCGTTGTTAGTGCAGTTAAAGGTGAGTTTTGCCGAGAAAGGCATATGAACCCCCTTAGGTGTAATGAGTACTGCACCAACACCACGACCATTCATATTAACAGCCCCGTCGAACATCATAGTCCATTCTTCCTCTGGGTCAGGCCCTTCAGTGTGAATAGGCTCTTCATGATCTTTTGCTTTTATGAACATGATGTCTTCATCAGGGAAGTCAAATCTCATAGGCTGGTAATCATCAATGGGTTGCTCGGCAAGATAATTAGACAATACACTGCCTTTGATGGCCTTTTGGGATGTGTACTGAATGTCATATTCCGTGAGGATCATTTGCCATCTTGCAACCCGTCCGGTAAGTGCTGGCTTCTCAAAAATGTACTTAACTGGGTCCATCTTTGATATCAATAAAGTAGTGTGGGTCAACATATACTGTCTTAGTCGGCGAGCAGCCCACGCTAAAGCACGGCAAGTTTTCTCGAGCAGTAAATAACGTTGTTCACAGTCGGTAAACTTTTTGCTTAGGTAGTATATTGCATACTCTTTTCGACCAGACTCATCATGCTGGCCCAACACACACCCCATTGACTCTTCTAATACTGTCAAGTACATGATTAGAGGTCTTCCTTCAACTGGAGGCATAAGGATTGGAGGCTCTTGTAAGTATTCCTTGATTTTGTCAAAAGCCCTCTGGCAGTCTTCATTCCACCTGACTGTTTGTTCTTTCCTTAACAATTTAAACAAAGGCTCTCATGTTGCTGTAAGGTGAGATATGAACCTTGAAATGTAGTTCAATCTACCTAGAAACCCCCGAACTTCTTTTTCTGACTTTGGTGCAGGCATTTCTTGAATGGCTTTGACTTTGTCAGGGTTAACTTTAATCCCTTTCTCACTTACAATAAATCCCAGCAGCTTACCGGATCGCACCCCGAATGTGCATTTGTTGGGGTTTAACTTCAGTTGGTACTTCCTCAGACGCTTGAATAACTTCAGCAGATTCACCAAGTGATCTTCTTCTGTAAGGGACTTGGCAATCATGTCATCCACATAACATTCAATTTCTTTGTGGATCATGTCATGGAATAATGTTACCATAGCCCGTTGATAAATGGCACTAGCATTCTTCAGTCCGAATGGCATCACCTTATAACAGAATGTGCCCCAGGGTGTGATGAAAGTTGTCTTCTCCATGTCTTCAGGTGACATCTTAATTTGATTATATCCTGAAAATCCGTCCATGAAGGAGAACACTGAGAACTGAGCCGTATTATCAACCAATACATCAATGTGAGGTAAAGGGAAGTCATCTTTCGAGCTGGCTCTGTTCAGGTCCCGGTAATCCACACACATCCTCACCTTGCCATCTTTCTTAGGCACAGGTACAATATTAGCGACCCACGGCGGATAGCTAGTCACATCAAGGAAACCGGCGTCCCACTGCTTTTGCACCTCTTCCTTTATCTTCATTGCCATATCTGGGTGAGTACGGCGCAACTTCTGTTTTACTGGCGGGAAGTCTTCTTTCAAAGGTAGCTTGTGCATGACAATATCGGTGTCCAACCCTAGCATATCCTGATAAGACCAAGCGAAAACATCTACGTATTCCCGAAGCATATCAATCAGTTGCTCTTTTACTGAATCTTGCAGGCATGCCCCGATCTTAACCTCTTTCACGTCTTCTTCCGTACCAAGATTAACCGTTTCAATCTCCTCCTGATGAGGAGTGATAACCTTCTCCTCTTGTCTTAACAACCTAGCTAGCTCTTCAGGTAGCTCATAATCTTCTTCAACCCCTTCATCAGCTTGATTGATTGGATTGTCGAAGTCATACGAAGTCATAGCAGTGTTGTTGTCGGTGCAGTCTGTAAGGCACTCTCTGCAAGGGTTTAGATTGGTTTATTTTAGTGATCAGTTTTTATCTTATTTAGAAAAAGTGAAAATGAAGTTATTTATTTTGAAAACATTGCCATTTTATTTTTGTACAAAAAGAAAAATGAAAAGACAGTGAGCGAAAAAGAGACTCGTTTGCAAAAGATGTTCGATATTCATTGATTAATCCATTTGCACAAAATTACAAGATGGCCCGATTACAAAATGAGTCTTGTCATCTTGGGCAAGATGCAAGACTTGATGCATGCTTTAAAATACAGGAAATAATAATTACTCTGCAGGAGTAACCCTTATAATTTCCTGGGAAGACCAGTTAAGGACTTGGCTCCCCGGGATCCTTTGACGTATCCAACTCTCCAGGTTGCGGTCACTTTCCTCCTCGTCTTCCAAATTGTTCACAGCATCTGGGGTGAGCATTCCCCCGCTGACAAAATTGGGCTCTTTTGCAGCCTCTGATTGATCTTGTTGAGTTGGTCTGTAACCCAACCCAAATCTGTCTTCTTTCTTCTCCATGGGCAGCAACTTGCCCCAGCCTTGGGCAGTACCCTCTTCAACAACCTTCAGGGCTTGCTGATACGACGTTATGGAGGTTCCCAGTACAGCAGATGCTTCATTAATGTTCAGGGCCTCAAACCCTTGGCTCATAGTTTCATGGATCTCTCCATCCATTTCTATGTACTTGTACGTAGCCAGATGGCTAACAAAGATGTCTTCCTCCCCACAGATGGTGATGATCTGGCCTTCCCACTCGAATTTCAGCTTCTGGTGAAGGGTAGACGTAACAGCGCCAGCGGCGTGGATCCATGGTCTACCCAACAAACAGCTGTAGGCCGGCTGAATGTCCATCACATAGAAGGTAGTTTTGAAGGTCTGCGGGCCAATCATCACAGGCAGATCAATCTCCCCAAGCATTGATCTCTTAGAGCCATCAAATGCTCTTACCACCAAATTACTTGGACGCAGTGCCAAGCCATTATACTCCAGCTTCACTAAGGCTTTCTTTGGTAGGACATTGAGTGACGACCCAGTGTCCACCAGTACATGAGATAGAACAGCACCCTTGCATTCCAAGGTGATATGCAAAGCCTTATTGTGGTTGCGTCCCTCCGTTGTTAAGTCAGCATTGGTAAAGCCCAGTCCATGACTGGTGTTGACATTTGCTACCACGGTTTCTAGCTGATTAACAGTGATCTCCTCTGGTACGTATGCTGCGTGCAGGACTTTCAATAATGCATTCCTGTGAGCTTCAGAATACATCAACAGTGATAATATGGAGATTTTTGAGGGAGTTTGGTGAAGCTGATCCACCACCTTATAATCACTTCTTTTTATGATTCTCATGAACCCGTCTACATCTTGCTCAAAAGATGTCTTCTGAGTTTCTTTGACAGATGGCTCCTCAGGTACCATACTCTTCCCTTTTGCTTTGGCAGCAGCTTCTGCTTCAACATTAGGTCTTTGTGTTTGTGAGGCAAAAAGGCGTCCGCTTCTGGTGAAGCCTCCGCCTCCCCCAACATTATCAACTTGTGGAGAAGAGGTTGATGAATCCAGAGTGATTTTCTCCCCGTTGCAGTAGAGATCAGAGCCATAATGCCACGGTATGGCATTACTGCTTTCATAAGGAATTGGTCCAGGCACCGTGATGGTGACTGGACTGACTGCTGCAGAGGAGGGTACTGTAATGGTATGCGGATCATAGTAGATTGTGATCGGTGATCTGGCAGGAGGTGCCACTGTTTGTTGCTGGAAATTGTTGCTGGGAGGAACCTCTGATGGGTCATAGTAGATTGTAACTGCTGAGACATCTTCGTTAATTTTTGTTGGCGTTGTAGAAGATTCTACTGATAAAATGGATGCTGATGTTGTAGAAGAAATGGTTGTTGAAATTTGACTTGTTGAAGTGATGGACGGAGCCATTGTTGATGATATTGATGAATCGGTAGGAATGATTGTCGCTGCTGTTGTAGAAGAATCAGGAATTGTTGTTAAAGGAATTACTGGATTTGTAGGCGCCATTGTTGAGATCTGAAGGATACCATCCTTAATAAGACCATCTATGCCATTTCTCAAATTTTCACACCCGTTGACCGCAATGTTGCAATACCCACAACCGAGCTCACACCCGGGGAACACTTGGCACTCTAGAAGCTGAGCTTTAATTTCGACCAAAGGTGTTCGAATTTGTGCAACACTGGTAATCAAAGTAGATGGTTTGTCTTCCTCAATGGAATTAATCCTCGGCCCGTCCTGATTAGGCATAGGATTTTTGTTGACATTTGGAGGAGGTGCAAAGTTGAGGGCTTTAGAATCCACCAGATCTTGGACTTTCATTTGCAAGGCCCTGCATTTTTCAGTATTGTGACCAGGTGCATTGGAGTGGAAAGCACACCTGGCGTTGACATCATAATTCCTTGGGAGATTGGAGGGATCTGGTGGTGCCAATGTCCTTAGCTCAACCAAGTTAAGCTTCAGGAGTTGTGGCAATAAGGCAGCATAAGGCATGGGAATAGGGTCAATCACCCTGTTTGCCTGTGATGGTCTTTGTTGAAAGGGTCGTTGTTGTTGATTGCTATTGTTGTTGTTGTAGGTTCTCTGTTGCGGATACTGAACTTGCTGTTGATAATGTGGTTGTTGTTGTTGTTGATATGCTGGTTGCTGAGGAATCAGAGCTGGAATGGTGACAGCTGCTACTGATCTATGAACATACTGAGGTCTGCCCCTGTTGGCATGAATGGCATTTGTCTCACTGGTCCTTCGAGGTCCCACAAAAGGCTTCCTGGGATTACTGGATGAACTTGCACCATTATCAGAAGTTTTGCCCATTTTTAGCAGACTTTCAATCCTTTCTCCAGCTATAACTACATCAGCAAAACTGGTGGAAGAAAAGGCAGCTAGTCTATCAATATATGTTCCCTGCAAAGTATTCATGAACATGTCGGCCATTTCTCTTTCCGACATGGGTGGTTGGACAGCAGCAGCAAGCTGTCTCCACCTCTGGGCGTATTCCCTGAAGCTTTCTCTGGAAGATTGGGACATTCCCATCAGCAGGGTCCTGTTAGGAGCCATGTCCAGATTGTATTGATACTGTCTGATGAAGGCTTCAGCCAAGTCCTTCCAACATCTGATGGTAGCTCTGGTCAGGTGTGAATACCACTCCCTTGAAGCCCCAGTCAAACTGTCTTCAAAGTAGAACATCCACAGCTTTTCATCCATTGTATATGCTTTAAGTCTTCCCAGGAAAGACTGCAGGTGAGTTCGTGGACAGGAGGTTCCATTGTATTTCTCAAAGTACGGGGGTTTGAATTTGTGGGGAATTCTCACCCCATCCACTAGCCCCATATCCATTACATCGAAGCCCAAGGAATTCTGAGACTCCAGAGATCTCAATTTCTCAGCAATTTCATCTAACCTCCGGTCATAGACTTCATCTCCAGCTCCCATGACAGTAAACTGCTCCTCTTGGGGATCCTCTTGTAGGATTCTCCCTCCAGCAGTATTTCCTTGCACATTTCCCAGGATGTTGACTTCCGGATCTAGATGAGGTCCAAATACTGGTGGATTAACATGAGGCTGACCCCTCTCATTATTACTAGTTCCTCCAGTTCTAGGATGAGGTTCTTCGGGGGTTTGTCTTTCTACCAATGCCCTTAACCTTTCTTGGCTCTGGGCCAAGCCAGTCATTACATTCATGAATTGGGTCATTTGGTTTCTCATCTCCACTCTTTCATTAGCCATCTAAGTCCTGACCTCAGTCAGGTCCTGCTGTACTTGCTCCATTTGGATACCAGGAAGGTTGTTGCGAGTAGGGTACCAGTGCGTACGGTTGACAGGGAACACTCTTCTGCGAGCAATATTTCCTGAAACCACAACAAAGTTAGAAACAAAGACAATAACAAAACCTACAAAACAAAACAGAAGTTAGTATGCAATGCAGTATGCTTATTTGTTTTCCAAGGTATCCGGCTTGGTTCTTGGTTTTGACCTTTCCAGACCTCGAGGAAGATGCTTTGATGTTGCTGGGAAAAGAAACCCAAATGAAAGCAAACTAATATATTACAAATGATGAATAATACATAGTTCGTTTTACAGCACATGCCCCTGGAGGGTCAAAATACATCAAAAAGAAAAGTACATAAAATGGAAATGGACAACAAGCAAAGAAGTCAAACATCCAATCCAAACTCATCCTCCTTAACCTCCTTTAGAAGTGCCTCAGTCACTGGACCAGCTGGATGCTCTGTAATGGTCCTAATGAGGAGGTTCCTGGTGGCAATGGCAGTGGTCAGCTTCTTGTGCCTGTCCTGATCCTTTGATCTCTTCAATCCAGCCCTAAGCTTCAACTCTGAAATCTCCTTCTAGGCTGCCAACAAAGCTTCCTGTTGCTTCATTTCATTGGCCTCTAACTGCTCAATCTTGGCTTGAATTCTCTTATCTTCTTGTGTCCGGGCTTCAGTGATCCTGACCCACCTAGCCTGACTTTCTTACAGATAGAGCTCAGTCCTGGCCTTCTGAATCTTGGCTTCTTTACAGGCATTCTTCAATATTTGCTCCCCAGCTCTTGCCTTCCTGATGTAGTCCTCTGTTTTCTCAATCTTGGCCAGATGTTCCACCCTAAGCTTCTCCAACCTTTCAATGTCTAGACGACCATCACTCCTTTCCCAAAGGGTCTTCTTCAGAGCTTGAGATAGATTCTCATTCCTTTCCTTCAGCTTCTCAAATTCTTCTAGGCTGACAGTTGCTGCAGGTTGCATTGTTGAAGGTCCAGGTATGTCCTCAATGGTGAAAGGCATTCCAGTAATCTGAGCTCTAGCATGGGACCAGTCATAGTACTGAGCTGAAGCAACATTATTACACCTCCCTAGAATAGCCATCCCTTTTGTCTGGATGTTGCCCCAAGCCCAGGATGCTTGTCTGACAACAGCTAAATTAGGTTTCACTTCACAATACAGGGTCTCAGCTAAATCTTGCACTCTAGGAGGGTGAACCAAAGCATAGCCCAGTTGTCTCTTAAACAACAAAGGATTGTAGTTGATGCAACCCTTTACTCCTACCAGAGGTACATTTGGGTATTGCCCACAGTTGGTGATAATATCTTTGCCTTTGGTGCTCTGGGTGCACCATCTGATGTCATCTGAAGTTAAAGAAATGAACCTCTTGGCCCAATTCTTCTGTTGGTGGGGATTCAGGAATGCATCTGACTTAGGCAGGTGTTTGAGCAGCGAGGTGTGAAACAGAGGAGCACAACATCTCACCAACTTCTCTCTTTGTTTCTCATTCCTCTGATGAATGGAGTAATAGAAATCTCCCAGCAATGTGGGTACTGGGTTCCTCAGAAGGAAAAGATGAATGGCATTCTTGCTGATAAATTTGGGCTCATCCGCAAACAGTATAACCCCATATATGCTGAGGGCTAACAGTGCACAGACTGCCCTCCATTCTCCCAAGGAGGCCTTCAGGATGGCCTGAGAAGTCAAGAAGTCTAAGTGTAAACCATGGATCCCAGCTTCTGTTGTCATGCTTTGCTCAATCAAGGCAGGCTCCAGGTATAGTGCTTTTGCTACTTCTCCATTGCTGGGAGAATTCATTTCTGGGTTGAAGGGGATTCCACCCCCGACAGGTACTCCAATCAATGATGAAAACTCCTCCAACAAAGGTCCTAGCTGAAAGTCTGAAAATGTGAAGCATCTCAAAGGAGGGTCATAAAACTGCAAACATGTGTGGATCATGCTCCTCTGAGAAGGATCCAGGTCTATAACCATATCCAGGATACCTCCATAATGCTCTCTAAACAAAGGGATATGGTCAGGTGTGATAAGTGACTAGACCTGCCTGATACCAGTCAACACAGGCTCAAAGAAATGGTATGAAATGTTGCTCTTCCTGGGAGTGGTCATGAGTGCTGATGAAGAGCTGGAGACAAGTGCTGATGAGGATTAAGACTGATACTGGAGATGAGCCACTGATAGGCTGATGCTGGTGATGATGAAGATGGATGAAGCAGATAACTGATGAAGCAGAGGTCTATGCAGGAGAAAGGGGTCAAAACTAAACCAGATATAATATGGATACCCTGAAAAACAAATAAACAAATGTCAAATGATGCAATGATGATGTATGCAAATGATATGCAAGGGTTTGTGATCAAGCTGGATCTGATTATCTGCCTTGATATAAAGTCCATGTATGTTCAAGAAGTCCAGATGGAGGTTCAGAAATCCAGTAACCAAGGTGGGGGACTCAAATAAAGAGTCACATGTCCAGGGTTAATCACAAGAACTGTCCAAAGTGGAGTACTCTTAAACAAACTCAGTAACAGGGTATGATGTGGCCAAGGGTACCTGCAAACCTGTAAACAGCCCAACCCCCTCACAGGTAGTGTTCTAAAACAAGGATCCTCAGACTTGGATCAGTTATGAGAAGTGTAAACACTTATAACTCGGAGGTACAGTGTTTACAATAACCATAAAAGATCCTCCTCTAATTCACCCAGTTTCTGAAGGTCATAATAAAGGTCATCCAGACTTAGCAGGCTTCCCAGATAGCCCTAGCACTACAGGAAATCTGTAGCACAGAGTTCTCAAGAAGAAACCCACATCTGAACCGTGTTTCATATTCCCGCACCAGACCGAAATGGAATGGGAAAGAACATGAACCACTCTAGCCTAGGTGTCACTCAGGTCCCAGGTATAGGACCTTAAACTCTCAATGAAATCCCCACCCACCAAAACAGGAACCAGA
Source organism: Lathyrus aphaca (assembly GCA_963966055.1). NCBI lineage: Eukaryota > Viridiplantae > Streptophyta > Magnoliopsida > Fabales > Fabaceae > Lathyrus > Lathyrus aphaca. The sequence goes on along the minus strand of OZ014519.1, from coordinate 502,429,140 downwards.
TCCAGCAAAATGACAGCATGACAGTATGATATATAAAACTGTAAAGAAAGCAATAAACAAGACTGTACATAAAGCAATAGACAAAGCGAATAAATAAACACAATTAGCACATAACACCCCAGTAAACACAAATCAAACAAGCGCTAGGAGGAACCCACAAAAAGAACCAGAAGCCCTGGTTACAGTATAAGGGTCCCCAGCAGAGTCGCCAAGCTGTCGCTCCCACCAAATGACACCTGGCCAAGAGGGGTACAGACACGAACGGTCGGCGAAAGAGAAAGAAATGAATAGAGTCTCCAGCTAGGCATTTTTATCTCGGAGGAAAGGTAATGCCGCATAAACCTGAGGAAAGATATGGATAAGACGGTTGCGAACCAGAGAGACTGAGAAAGGGGGTTGGTTACAACCTGGGAAGGTATTAGCACCCATACTATCCGCCGTACTCGACGGGATCCACGCTTAAAAGATTTGTGTTTTAAAGGGGTAGTGTCAGTGCAATTTGTGTATCAAAGCTGGAAAAGAATGCAAGTGTCAGTGTTAAAGAAATGTGAAGTGTATGAGAGAGGTGTCAGTGTAAGAACAAGAATGAAATGCTTAAGACTATGAGGCTTAAAGAATAATGCTGGAGGAGGGAGAATATACAGAGACTTTTGTTCGATAACTGTTAAGTTATGCCTACGTATCCTCTCGTGCAATGAGGAAGTCAGAACACCGTAGTTCGACTCAAAGAGACTGAAAGATAAATTGACTTGTGAACTGCTTACTTGTCTATGCTCAAGTGTATGACCTGTCTGGCTCAGGTGCAAACTGTCTTGCATTAGACGGAAGAAGCAAGTTCTCGTTTATGAGTGGAGATGATGAGAAAAGAATCCCGGAGGAGACGATTATTGTTTGTTTTTGGTGTTTTCAGTCTTTTATTGCTTTTGGAATTTGTCATAGGAAAACGAGTTTAAGCCTAAACCAAGGGTTAGTAAACTCATCACATCCTCCCTCTGATTAGGGGTAATGAGAATACCTTAAGCATGAAGTAAACACCCCACACTTAGTCACCAAGATGTAGGATTAAAATCATTAACCTACTTGCATTTATTTAGATGTTTTTGGAGTTTTTGTTTAGTGTTAAGTAATGAGTTTAAGCCATAATCAAGGATTTAATGGACTCATTACACCATCCTAATATAAGGATAATAGATGAGAACATTTAAGCTGAGGAAGGCTCCTCAACTTAATCCATGATTAGGGATTAACCTCATGACAAAACAAGGCCTTTATTAAAGTGGATTTTAGTTAATGGTAAGATTAAGAAGTGATTTTTATGGTTGGTAAGACAACTTGAGGGGGACTTGTCCATTAACACTAGGGTTAGTCCTTCTTAACCAATTAAGGAAGAATTAGAACCCTAATGCAAGGCCCAAGTTACAAGCTTGATGTCTTAGTGATTATTAAGTGAATTGATTAGAGGATTTAAACACATTAAGGGTTTAACACTTAGGATTAAAGTTATACACTCCATCCTAATAGAAGGATGCAGGCATAAGCTTAATCGCAAAGCCTTAAAACCTTTAGGGTTTAGTCCTTGATTATGAGGTGAGAAGAGAAGACTCAAAGAAAACTCAAAGGAAAGAGTCTAAGGGGGACTAATCAAACCCTAATTATGATCATGCTTGGTTGTTCCTAGGGTTTGTGAGGCTTAAGAGGAGAAATCTTCAAGGAAGCCACCAAGGAGAAGCAAGATAGAAAAGGAATGAGATGAGAAGAGAAAAAGAGGGAAGAGAGACCCAAGTGAGCAAGCTCACTCAAAGACAAGTAAAAAATGCAGCAAGAATGTAAAATGATGAGGTGAGAAAAAGTGGGAGGTGAAGGCAAATCCACCTCCCAAGCAAACTTACCATTAACCTGAAAAGTTAGTACAAGATGCATAAGAGAAGAAATGAGATGAAACAATGCATATGGATGAACAAATGTCAAAGTCAGAAACATACATATGATGCAAATGATGTCAAGAGATGGTGCAAAGTCATACAAGGTGCATATATGTGAGCATACAAGAGGATGAATGCATATGGAGCATGCCTCGAACCATGAAAGCTCATGAAAACTTATGTAATGCAATGAAGGTATGACATGTCAAATGAATGATGCAATGATAAAACATGATTCTAATATGTCCTAAGATGTCTTATGAATCATATGGATGCACAAAATGTCATGGCAAGTTCTTGAATGCAAGCAAATGAAAGATGGATGCAAAGGGAAACAAGAATTTGGGTTTATGAACAACATACAACACAAAATTTCAAAACCAGAAGCAAATGACATGATAAAAAATTGAAAATGGGTTCAAAGGAACCCTAACCCTACACAATTTCACTGCCCAAAGGAGGAGACCTAAACCTAAACCTAATGGAAGTTATGATTTTTCTAAGTCAACTAGGGTTTCAAAGCACCTCACAATGAAAAATGCAAAACAAATTGAAAATGAAAGATAAATTCAAACCAATTTTACCCTAGAAACTACATGCTATGAAGGATGCAATGCAAGAAGAACCATCATCAAACTCTTCATGGTTAGGCAGAAAGAATTTTTCCAAGTTTGAACAAAAATATTGCCTTTAAACAACTTTTATTCTAATGAAAATTGTCAAAATAGGTCAAGGACCAAAAATAAATTTGTTTTGAGAGTTTGATAATGTTTCTAAATGTTTTAAAATGCAATGTGAATTTTTTGGTGATTTTTAAATACCTAAATGCATTTTTAATTAATTAATTTTCATTAACTAATTAAAAATAAACATTTAAATGATTTAAAAATAATTTTTAATGCAAAAAATAAAAATAAAAATATTTTTGGGTTCTGAAAATTAATGAAATGTTTGAAAAAAAAATCAGAATTTTTTAATATGTTTTGCTATTTTTTAAAATTCGTGGAAGTTAAATGTAAAACAAATAAAATAAAATGAATTTAAAAAGAAAAATGAGAAAGTCAAATGATCTGAAGGCCAGGATTCAAATTCAAGGAGGCGGGAGTTGACTACGCGCGCTAATGGATGGCTGGAATTCAAACTCACGTAATTATGTCATTAACCCTAATCCTGAGCCCTAATGACTTTCAGATGACCGGAACAGTGTTCCGGTCATCTTCTCCGGCTAGCTCCTCACCCCATCTCCCTCAATACGCAACCCCAAGACCCCTAAAGCTCCAGAAATGATCCTCTCCTCAACCCCAACAAGAATCAAACATCAAAACTCATTTATCCAGCCCCAAAATCATGAATCGAAGCAAAACGGAAAGTATGGCAGAAATTTCAGAAGATCAATACATGCTTAATACTTGACTATTTTCAAAACCAAACACATCAGCATTATCAGTAAATCATGGAGAATCAATTAGTAACTTAAAAACACGTTTCTGGAAAAATTGTTCTTGAGCTCACCCGAACTGGAGCTTTGATCTTTGGAGCTTTCTGGCTGCTTCTTTGGTCCAAGATGCCTTTAATGAACCTCCTGAGAAGTTTGCAATGCTTGTTTGGAATTTCTTATGGCTGGTTTAAGAGATTGATGAAGTTCTGACCAAGGGGAGTGAAAAATCGTATTTCTGTTTGGGATGGTTTCAGGATCAAATGATGGTTGGGAAATGATCAGAGGATCATGGTGAGTGATTCTATGAAGTTTGTTTTGAGGTTCGTGGTTTTTGTATTGAGTTTCGAAAGAAAATGCATAAAGAGGGATTTTGGAGAATGCGGGCTTGTGGGAGGTTTCAGCTTGTGTTGTGTGGTGTGTTGAGTTGCTTTTGGTCCATGTATCATGTTTGGATAGGTCAGAGAGTTGTTGGTGGCCTATGGTGATTGGTATGGGCAAGTTGCCAAAATGGCAACTTGACTTGTACTTGAGGTATGGGCAAGTGGGAGTCTGAGATATGGTCATGGTCCTGCGCAACAAAGATCAAGGAATGTCATGAAATCAGATTTTGTGAGCTGGCCCAAGTGGATGAAGGGTTATGGAGCATTTTGCAATTTTGGGGAAGTTTGGCCCCTTTGGAAATTCTTGAAGTTCAAGGCACCAAAATGCATAATCCTTGGGCCAATTCTGATCTTTAGAGGTCACATGAGCATGTTGTGAAGTGTTTGTGCACATTTGAAGCCTTTAGAATGCCTTATCACACCATTTTGCAAAATGCCTCTTTGGTGTAAAACATGAAATTATGTGATTTTTGCCAACTTTGACAAGCCATAACTTTTGATCCAAAATGAATTAGAATGAGTTCTTGTACTTTTTGAAAATGGGAGGATCCATTCTACAACTTTCATGACCAAAGTTTTCTCATTTGAAGCATTTTTGAATCAAAAAGAGGAGGTTGAAAAACTTTTCCAAAATGGCAAGTTTTCATTATAAGTCACTTTCCCAAAAAGGAAACTTTGCAAATGGCTTGATATTCTTCAATTTTGTGAACTTCTAACATATTCTATGATCAAATAAATATCATACATATTCAAAATGATGGAGAACACCCTTTGGTTGGGTCATTGGGGGCCTCAGATGCCCTGATTTTGCACTGACTTGCTCAAGAAGTCATCTCTTGATCAGATGCCTTCCCCATGGAATTTCTTCATGAAAATTGGTATGCATGATCCTTATAACATATAGAGACCCATAGAAACAATAATGACCAAAAAAATTGGAGTTATGGCCTCTGAAACCAAAACCCTAATTTTAGGTCATCTGTGCAGTTAAACCTGGCTCTGCTTCCATGCCTTTCTCAGTTCTTGTGATTCTTTGACTTCCTTGACCTTGTGAGGATATAATATGATGATTGAACATACATGTACCCCTTTGAAGTGATTGATGACCTTTGAAGTGGCTCAAATAGCTCTGGGGTGGCTCAGATCACAAACCCTAGATGCAGATGACTTTGAATCAATGCAGTGGAACAAAAATGCAATATGTGATGCTATGATTGAATTTATGCTATATGAAAAGATCACAAGCCATGGTGAAATGAGTGAGGGAAAATTTGGGGTGTTTACACTCATTATCCCTAATCAAGGGAGGATATAATGAGTTTACAAGCCCTTGATTTAGGCTTAAACTCATTAACTTATGCAAAACACCAAAAACAATAAAAAACTGAAAACACAAAAACAAACAATAATCGTCTCCTTCGGGATTCTTTTCTCATCACATTCATTCACTCTATAAACGAGAACTCGCTTCTTCCGTCTAATGCAAGACAGTTAGCACTCGAGCCAGACGAGTCATACACTTGAGCATAGACAAGCAGGCAGTTCACAGTCAATTTTTTTTCAGTCTCTTTGAGTCGAACTACGCTGTTCTGACTTCCTCATTGCACGAGAGGATACGTAGGCATAACTTGACTGTTATCGAACAAAAGTCTCTTTGTCTTCCTCCTCTTTCAGCATTCTCTTTTAAGCCTCAATTCCTGAGCAATTCACACCTTTTGCACTGACACCTGTACATTCATTCTCAGCTTTTGCACACAGATAGAACATACACTACCCCTTTAAACACAATCTTGTAAGTGTGGATCCCGTGGAGTATGACGGATAATTTGGGTGCTAATACCTTCCCAGGTTGTAACCAACCCCCTTTCTCAGTTTCTCTGGTTCGCAACCGTCTTATCCATCTTTTTCTAGGTTTATGCACCATTACCTTTCCTTCGGGATAAAAATGCCTAGCTGGCGACTTTATTCAATTCACCTTCATTCTCTCTCTTTGTCGACCGTTCACGTCTGTACTCTTTCTGACCCGGTGTCTTTTCGGGGGAGCGACACAGTGATGCAGTGTATAGTGCAGGGGCATCAAGAAATGAGAACCGACATGCAAAGGCTTAATCCCCTGTAAGTTGATCCTCCAGTGATTACCTTGGACGCCCAAGGCAATCCGATCAACAACACTATCATTCCGCCTACAGAGAATAGGCCTCCTACTCCTGAAGGTGGTGGTCCAATTCCTGTTCGCGTAACAGACCGACAGGAGGATTAATTCACTTTTCTTAATGAAGATATGGGATTTGGTGCTGAGGCCAATTACCAAGACTTCCAATTGTCGGTCGAGAAGATAAGGGCTCTGGAGTGCAGAGATACCCTTGGTATTGATGATGCTGACATGGGGATGGTTTCAGGGGTGGTCATCCCTCCAAAGTTCCGACCTCCTGTGTTCGACAAGTATAGTGGAAGCTCTTGCCCGAAAACTCACCTACAGGCATTCTACCGCAAAATAGCTGCACATACAAGTGATGAAAAGCTCTGGATGTACTATTTCCAAGACAGCCTATCAGGGGGCTCACTGGAGTGGTATATGAACTTAGAGAAGAACTTTGTCCGTAACTGGAAGGAGCTTGGGAAAGCCTTTCTCAAGCAGTGCCAGTATAACATAGACATGGCTCCCAGCCGAACTCAGCTTCAGAGCTTGTCTCAGAAGAATTCAGAGAGTTTCCAGGCCTACGTGTAGAGATGGCACGAGGAGGCTGCTACAGTCCAACCACCCTTGCTGGAAAGGGAAATGGTCGATCTCTTATGGACACTCTCCTAGGGCACTTCATGGAGATATTGGATGGTTGTTCCTCCATCGTATTTTCTGATATCATACTGACAGGTGAGAGAATAGAAAGCTGGATGAAACAAGGCAAAATTCAGGGCAGTGGAGCTTCAACCTCCGGAGTTAAGAAGCCTTTCGTGAAAAGAAGAGAAGGAGAAACTGAGGTTGTTTATACTCAGAAGAAGAGAGGGAGTCGAAACGCTTATGTAACTTTCGTCGCCATTACTGCTCCTGCTAACCAGCAATAGGTTCAGCGACCTCAACAGCAGCGCCAACAGGGTTATCAATAGCAAAAGGCTCATCGTCTTTACTAATCTCCCAGGGAAAAAGATAGGCATCTCGAGAAACCTCTGATGTCATATTCTCAACTGTTACAAAATATCCTCCAACTTCAGATGGTTCAACTAGGAACTCTGCAACCTCCAAGGCCGGGGCAAATCCATGAAGGCTATGATGCCAATGTCCGTTGTGAATTCCACTTTGGGGCTCTGGGCCATAGTATCGAGAATTTCAAGGCCTTGAAACATGTCGTCCAAGACCTAATAGACACCAAACCGATTAATTTCGCTCCAACTCCTAATGTGATATAGAATCTCATACCTGATCATGGAAGGACTATTGGGGCTGTCAATAGTGGTGAATGTCTGAACTTGGTCTCTAATGTCAGGGACCTAAAAACTTCTTTGTTGGTTGTAAAAGCTTGCTTGGCTGAGAAGAGCATCTTTACGGGCTGTGAAAAGAATTGCTTAGACTGTGCTAACTCCATTGATGGTTGTGCTTGATTAAGGTCGGGTATACAGAAGATGATGAACGAAGGTATCATAAAAGTTGATAAGTTTGCCAGAGAAAACAAGGTGTCAACTGTCACAATTTTATACAATCCAACACAAGTGCCCGCACCGGCACGGGTGGCTCCAATAACCATTACAACTTCGGGACCCGTCTCGTACTAGAGTGATAAAGCGATCCCTTGGAACTATAGGGGAGAGGTTTATTACAATGGCCAAAAACAAAATCTCGCTACATCCAGCTCAGCTCCGCACCAGATTGAGAATGTAGGGGTCGGAGGGTTCACCCGAAGTGGCAGACTGTTCGCTCCTGAAATGCTAAGAGGCAATATGGTACCACCGAGATACAACACCGAGGCTCAAGCTAAAGCCAGGGGCAAGCAGCCCATGACCAATGATGCACATGTGCCGGTGACAGATCCAGACGTCACCTTTGATAAGGAAACCGAAGAGTTCCTGAGGATCATCAAGAAAAGTGACTACAATATCGTAGACCACTTACAGCAGACTCCCTCTAAGATCTCGATCTTATCCTTATCAATGTGTTCGAATTCGCATAGAAAATCCCTATTGAAGATTCTGAACAACGCATATGTACCGCAGGATATATCAGTAAATCAATTGGAAACAGTGGTGTCAAGTGTAAACTCTAGCCATGGCTTGGGATTCACAGATATGCACTTAACATCCGAGGGATGTAGTCACAACCGTGCCTTGCACATTTCCCTGGAATTCAAGGGGGCTGTACTCTCCCACGTGTTGGTTGACGCAGGATCATCATTAAATGTGCTTCCAAAGAAAGCGCTCATGAAGCTGAATTATGAGGGGTCATGTTGAGGCCAAGCGACTTAGTCGTATGGGCATTCGACGGCTCGAGGAGGTCAATGTCCGGAGAGGTGGAATTACCGATCAAGGTGGGACCACAAGTCTTCAATGCTACTTTCTACGTAATGGACATCCATCCGGCCTATAGATGCTTGTTGGGACGGTCGTGGATACATTCAGTAGGAGTTGTATCCTCTACCTTGCATCAAAAGCTCAAATTTGTATGGGAAGGGAAAATTTTGACCATATGCGAAGAAGAAGACACCATCATCATCCACCTAGCCTCGTTCAAATATGTGGAAATGGATGGAGAAATTGTCGAGACTCCCAGCCAAGCGTTTGAGACCGTCGAATCTGAGAATGCATCATCGTCATCCGCTGTATCCGAAGAATCAAAGATAGGGGCTTTCATAGCCTCCTATAAGCTAGCCTTAGAGGTGGTAGAATCAGGTGCCAAGGAAGGTTGGGGCAAAATGATCGAATTCCCAGAAAAGAAAGACATGTTCGGAAAGGGCTGTCAGCCTGGTCAGTCAGCATCCAGACAAAGTGCTAGAGGTCGGAAAGGCCCGATTACCTTCATTAGTGCCGGATGGTTTGACCCCAGCCATGTTTGTGTCGTGCATGAAGAAACAGTCGATAGTGACTGCGAATTGGAGAAATGGATAAGGCCTCATGTTCCAAGGACACAACTCAACAACTGGTCGGCTAAAATATTCATCTCAGTCACTCAGCCTGAAGAGTAATGGTTTTATGTTTTTACTCTATTGTATAAGCTTTATACCTTTCTCGGGGCATAGCGGCTCATTGTAAGGGCTCATTATTCATATTGCAATATCATAATCATCAATAAAGTGGAGGTTTTTGCATTCAATCATGTTGTTCCCTGTCTTTCATTTTCATTTTCATTTTTGTCTTCAAAAAAATAAATGGCAATGTTTTCTGTGTCTCACACCACTTCTAAAATCTAGCATGAATCAACATTCATGCAGATGCTCCTCATCGGGTCTCATCGGTAACGACCTTGCTATGACTAAGTATGACTTTGACAATCCGATTTACTTAGCCAACGAGGAAGATGAGGAAGATTGTGAACTGCCCGAAGAGCTAGCCAGATTGCTTAAGCAAGAGGAGAAGATGATTCAGTCGCATGAGGAAGTCGTTGAACTGGTAAACCTGGGTACAGAGGAATCCAGAAAGGAGGTCTAGACCGGGGCCGCATTAGAAGAGATTGTCAAGAGCTGCTTGATTTCCGTGCTCTGAGAGTACGTCGATGTCTTCGCCTGGTGTTACCAAGACATGCCCGGGTTGGATACCAATATTGTAGTGCACAAGCTGCCACTCAGAGAGGACTGCCCGCCGGTCAAGCAGAAGTTGAGACGGACACATCCTGACATGGCCATCAAAATTAAAGAAAAGGTTCAAAAGCAGTTTGATGTCGGATTCTTGGCCGTGACCAACTATCCACCATGGGTTGAAAATATTGTACCAGTCCCCAAGAAGGATGGTAAAGTCAGAATATGCGTGGACTACAGGGATTTGAATCGGGCAATCCCTAAAGATGACTTCCTGTTGCCGCACATCGATGTGCTAGTTGACAACACTGCCCAGTTTTCTGTATTCTCCTTCATGGATGGCTTCTCAGGCTACAACCAGATCAAAATGTCGCCAGAGGATATGGAGAAGACTACCTTTATTACCCCATATGGAACCTTCTATTACAAGGTCATGCCGTTTGGTTTGAAAAATGTTGGAGCTACCTACCAACATGCAATGGTGACGCTATTTCATGACATGATTCATCACGAGATTGAGGTCTACGAAAGGGGAATCGAGGTTGACCCTGCAAAAGTAAAGGCAATCCAGGAGATGCTTGAGCCGAAAACTGAGAAAGAGGTACGCGGTTTCTTAAGGAGGTTGAATTACATTGCAAGGTTCATCTCACACCTAACAGCCACATGCGAGCCTATTTTCAAGCTTCTGAGGAAGAATCATGTTGTCGAATGTAATGATGACTGCCAACGAGCCTTTGATATAATCAAGGAGTACTTGAAAGAACCTTTGATTCTCATGCCTCCAGTTCCAGGGAGACCTCAAATCATGTACCTCACTGTTCTTGAAGGATCAATGGGTTGTGTGCTGGATCAGCAAGACAAGTCTGGTCAAAAAGAGCATGTAATCTATTACCTTAGCAGAACGTTTACCGACTATGAGACCCGCTACTCACTGCTCGAAAAAAATTGTTGCGCTTTGCTATGGGCTGCTCACCGGCTAAGACAGTACATGCTGACTCACACCACCCTACTGATTTCGAAGATGGACCCTATAAAGTACATATTCGAAAAGCCATCTCTAACCGGAAGAGTAGCCTGATGGCAAATGATTCTGACAGAATATGATATCCAATACACTTCGCAAATCAAAGGGAGTGTATTATCGGAGTATCTGGCCCAACAGCCAATTAATGATTACCAGCCGATGATGTTCGATTTTCTGGATGAGGACATCATGTTCCTAAAGTCGAAGGACTGCGAAGAACCACTCCCAGAGGAGGGGCCAGACCCCGAATCCAAATGGAGTCTGATGTTTGACGGAGCTATGAACATGAATGGTAGTGGAGTTGGTGATGTTATTATCTCGCCGGAAGAGATCCACATGCCCTTCACTGCCTGGCTGACATTCAAATGAACTAACAATGAAGCCGAGTACGAATCCTGCATAATGGGAATCGAGGAAGCAATCAACTTGAGAATCAAGAACCTCGAGATCTTCGGAGATTCTGCGCTGGTCATAATCCAAGTCACCGACAAATGGCTGGTCCATCAACCTCATTTAACTCCTTATAGGGACTATACCAGGAGGTTGTTGACTTTCTTCACCAAAGTCAAGTTGTACTATATACCTCGAGACGAGAACCAGTTTGTTGATGCTTTAACAACCTTGTCCTCCATGATCAAGGTTCACCAAGAGAATTATGTGCCTCGAATCGACGTCTCTCGTCTCGAAAGACCTGCCTATGTTTTCGCAGTTGACGATGTTGAGGATAGCAAACCTTGGTATCATGATATCAAGAAATTCCTGAAATCTCAAGAATACCCGGCAGGGGCATCAAGCAAAGACAAGAAGACCCTCAGGAGGCTGACAAGCGTGTTCTTCTTAAATCAAGATGATGTGCTCTACAAACGAAACTTCGACATGGTCTTGCACAGATGCGTGGATAGACACGAAGCAGGCCTGTTGACGCAAGAAGTTCATGAAGGCTCCTTCGGTACCCATGTTGGAGGGCATGCTATGGCAAAGAAAATTCTCAGATCGAGGTATTATTGGATCACCATGGAATCCGATTGCTACAAATATTCCCACAAGTGCCACAAATGCCAGATCTATGCTGACAAGGTCCATGTACCTCCAAATCCACTGAGTGTCATGTATTCACCTTGGCCCTTCGCCATGTGGGGCATTGACATGATTGGAAAAATCAAGCCAACAGCTTCCAACGGTCAGCGTTTCATCCTGGTTGCTATAGACTACTTCACAAAGTGGGTTGAAGCGGCATCCTATGCTAAAGTCACAAAACAAGTGGTAGCCCGATTCATCAAAAGGGATATCATCTGCCGGTACGGAATTCCAGGGAGAATCATTACTGACAATGGTTCCAATCTCAACAACAAGATGATGGCCGATTTATCTCGGGATTTCAAAATAGAGCATCACAACTCATCGCCATATCGCCCGAAGATGAATGGCATTGTCGAGGCGGCCAACAAGAACATAAAGAAGATTGTTCAGAAGATGGTGGTGACATACAAAGATTGGCATGATATGCTACCGTTTGCATTGCACGAGTATCGAAAGTCGGTGCGTACTTCGACTGGGGCAGCCCCATTCTCACTTGTATACAGTATGGAGGCAATCCTACCAATTGAAGTTGAGATTCCCTCGTTGAGAATAATGATAGACGTCAAGCTTGACGAAGCTAAATGGCTCCAAGCCAGGTACAACCAACTGAGCCTTATTGAAGAGAAACGTCTAGCAGTTGTATGCCATGGACATTTGTATCAACGACGAATGAAACAGGCTTTCGACAAGAAAGTACGGCCTCAACGGTACATACCAGGCGACCTAGTGCTGAAAAGGATTTTTCCTCCTAAAAATGATCACCGGGGCAAGTGGACACCCAATTATGAAGGTCCATTCGTGGTTAAAAAGGTCTTCTCGGGAGGAGCCTTGATGTTAACGACCATGGATGGCGAAGACTTCCAATCCCTTGTCAACACAGACGCAGTGAGAAAATACTTCGTGTAAAAAACCCACTGGACAAAAACAGAATAAGGTCCAGGCAAAAATGGGCATCCTGGCGAGCCAAAAACAGAATAAAAGGCTCGGGCAAAAATTAGAGAAATATCCGAAAAGATGTGTAACACGGTGGGAGAACTGACTTTAGTTAAATGTTGCGGATAGCAAGAGTCGCCGCCGACTTTTATTTTATCCAAAAGGAAAGGGCATAAAAGAACAGGAAAGACCTTAAAAGATTTTTGGGTTCGGGGGGTAGGTTATGTAAAGGGAAGGTATTAGCACCATTTACATCCATGGTTATCCATGGGCTCTTAGTTACTTAGCTCACTTTAAATTGCTTTTGAGAAGTGTAGTGTGTGATTAAAATTTTTCTTAAGTACTTTATAATGATCCTTGTACGGATATATATAAAGAATTTGTTTTGAAAATTGTTTAAAAATGTGAAGTGTTATGAAATGTTTTTATGAAGTGAGCAAGTACTTAAGAGGAACCTACCCTAATTTGAATCTTTTCTGTTCTTAAATGTTCTTTCAATGGTAAGACTATCCCTATTATTAAGGAATATGTAGTCATTACCTTGGATGTTGTATGGGACATATGAAGGGTCAACTGTGATTAGGCAACTGTAAGGTGTCTTAGCAATTCGAAGGGACTTATCATCTTTTATTCGAAAGGGACAAGATCATTTATGAAGGCAACCTCGAAGGGACTTGATCTTATAATTGTAAAGGGACTAGATGATATCTTTAGGAGAAGGGACTTTGCTTTTAGACACCTTACTTGACCATTTTATTTAGGCAACATGAGGGATATCCTTAAGAAGTGAGATGGCGATCAAAGATCGACTTACGTGTGTGAGTGTTCATATTCATATATTTATCTTATTAAATTAGTTATTCTAAATTAATCTTAAATCACAAATATGTTATCACTCCCTATAGTTACTAACCATGACAATAAAATATTTATCAATAATAAAATAAAGACAAAAAATAAAACTACGATTATTACAAAGTTTTCGCAATTACATAATAGAAATAATTAATAATAAATATATAATAAATAAACTATAATTAAAATGGTTAGTAATAATGAAATAATAATAATAATAAAAGGGTTAGCAAAAATATAAAGAAAAATAACAATCTAAGAGAAAATATTATTTTTTAAGTTAAATAAATGATTTAGAAAATTTTTAGAAGAAAATTATAACAATTATAATAATAAACAAATAATAATTACTTATAATAAAAAATGATTAATTATTTAATTAAGTTAAATATTAAAGTTAATAAAAATTAGGGTTAATAAAATTAGGGTTTAGGGAAAAAATTAAGGTTTATGAAAAAAATTAAGGTTTATAATAAAAATGTAAGTTTTAAAAATAAAATAAAAAAAAGATTATGTTTTATCTTTTAGAAATTAGTTTAATAATAATAATAAGGAAATTCAAAGAAAATACATAATTTGATGAAAAAGAGAAAAATAAAGTTAGAGATACCCAAAATATTGGGGGTTTGCCCTTTTTGAGTTCTTTGTCACTGAGACACCCCTGTTTCTTCATCAAAATGCTCCAAACCTCATTTCCTTGCCACTAGGTTGTGGGTCTGCATATGAATAAGTGTAACAAATACCTATTATATAATAAAAATGAAAAAAAAAATGTTAGTAAAAGAAAATTTTCCAAGGATGAGTTTTACAAAAGAAAATATATAAACAGTTTATATTAAAATAGCCTAATAATTAAATAAATCTAAGAAAAATGAATTATGAGAATTAATTAAATTAAAAAATATTTAAAGGTTGATTAAGGTTTTTATAAAAAAAGTTTGAGGTTTTAATAAACCTAAATATAAAAGTAATAATACTAATAAAAAAATGCTAACCTAAATTTAATTAAAAAAAAAGATTTGTTAAAAAAAGTTAATTAAAAATAATAGGTTAACCATGTTTAAAAGATAAATTAAGGAAAAGAAAGAAAATGATGAAGAACCCATGTTTCTTTGCCAAAATGTTATGTCCAGGGTTTGAACCCAAGCCCTTTTAATTCCAACCTCTAGAGAACCTTTACCATTGGGTCATGCGTGCCTGTGTTACTAAACATGGAAAACATACATTATATGGTAAGGCGGATAAAGAATAACATAAAAACGAGTGAAAATAGGAAAATATTTACTTTAGAGAAATTTTTTTAGGTTAATCATGGTTAAAAGGATAAATCAATTAGAAAATGTGTTAATTAGAGAAGTTAAAGGAAAATATGAAAGAAAAGCAGGTGTTTGCCCAAAATGTTGTGAGTGGGAATTGAACTCACGCCCTTGACCTTCCAGTTTCCAACCTTAGCCACTAGGCTATACGCAGTCCCCATGAATAAACCTCTTGACCTCTGAATTTCCTGCGAAATTTGTAAAAACCTCAAATTTGAGCTTGAAACCCTAACTATGGTAGGATTCGGTTTTGGTCATGAAGCTTCGAATAATCAACCCAGAAAGCTTCTATAACATGAGACAAACAACGTTAGATAAACAAAATTGATTAAAATATTAAGAATAAATGGAATTAAAAAAACTAAAGAAAGCTTCAAAATTTCAATTCAGTTCATGCATTTTTGTATGAACTTGAAAATGATGATGATGGGGATAGCTTTTTTTCTGAGTTTCTTGAAATTTGGTTCTTGCTCTTGGAGGCTAATTTTCTTCTTCTTTGTGTTTGTATGAGTTGTATATATGTAGTAGAACAAAATTAGGTTAAAAAAACCCACATCATATTTTGGACTTTTGGATAGTTAGAGATTGAAAAATATATGCCTTTAAAATATTGAAAATTTGGATATATCCTTGCTATTTTTGTATGATCTGAATTTGTATAATCTCAATCACTTCTAAATAGCCTTTAAGACTTTCTAGAACCAAAATCAAATCAAATATTCTTATTTTTATATTTTATTTAGATTTAAAATGATTTTTAATGTAAAAAATCATAATAAATAAAATAAAATGAATAAAAATTTGAATAAATAATTTTTAATTCGTGCATGATGTCATGGAAGTGTTTGGATCATAAAAAAGCAAGCCCATTTGGTGAATTTTGGTTTTAAGACCCCATTTGCTTCATAAACCTCTCAAAAATTTCCCAACTTTGCAAGGGCACAAATCCTTCAATTTTAATGCTATGAAGGTGTTCTTGGACATTTTGGAAAGCTTAAAGAGTCCTCTAACCAACCTCTTTGGTTTCATGTCCATATCTCTTACCATTCTCAAGTTATGCTCTTTGGAAGTTGTTGACTTTTTGTTGACTTTTAAAAGGACCTATAATGTCTTAGCTCATACCTTCCAAATGAAGAATTTTTGGGATTGGCTTGTGAGACACAAAGTTGTAGAGAATTCAATTTCCTTCAAAATGAGCTTTGGATGGAAAAATTTTGATGAAGCATGTGAAAGTTATGGCTGGTCAAAGTTTAGTTGACTTTTCCTGTGAAAACCCTAATTTAGAAATTCTTGATTCTTGATGATCTGAAATATCCTTGATGAATCATGATCAACCCTTGATCAAATGATGAATTTTACTTCATATAATTAATGTTGGCAAAAAATCATGAAGTTTGACTTTTGTTTTGACCACAGTTGACCTCAGTTTGACTTTTAAACTGTTTTGACTGATTTTAACCTATCTGATCATCTGACTGAGTAAATCTTTTGGGAAAGTCTTGAAACTTGACATGGGGATTCTTGAACACATATAGGATGCTATGAAGCTCACTTGAAGTCTTGGAAGTCCATGTAGCCTGATGAAAGTCAAAACCCTAGTTTAGGATGCCTTGCTTAGGAGGATGCATTGTCTGAGGGAATTGTCAAACTTTCTGACTAATTGTGAACTTTGTGAACCTTGTGAACCTCATGAGATGTCTTGTGAACCTTGTGAACCTTGTGAACCTCTTAGTACACAATTTTTTGTCTTGTGGAGGGCAAATTTTGGGGTGCAACAAGATGTACACCCGCTGAGTTGAAAAGTCGCACTGGACAACTCAGGCAAAAAAAGGGTATCCCGATGGATCGAAAACCCGAAGGGGCGATCCATGCAAAAGAGGTACTAAAACAAACCACTGCAATCTGCGAGATTTGTGATCCGTCGTTTTCAATCAAAGACGATCTAAGGATTGAGGATCAATTTAATCGTCTGCCTCCAAGCAAAGCAAGCAGAGAAGTTTTGATGACATAAAATTCATTTTCAGGTCGGATCTTGATGAGACTTCCATTTTCACATTGCCATTAGGATAGTTTAATTTCCTTTGTGAAATTTCCTCTTTCCAGGGATTGCTTCTCGTGTAATGCCAATTCATGGCCATTCTTCAAATCAATAAAAGCGTAATTTCAGTCAAATTTGTTTCCACGAGTTTTTGTTTTTCATCTACCACTGATTGATTACAAAAAATGTCCAACAAATTATGATAAATATTTCTTTGTGAATGTATGAATACTTTACAACTCATGCAGGAGATTAAAGACACCAGACACATATCTGATGTGTTGGGTGACTGGGATGGATTCATACCATGATCCAGGGGCATGCAGGCCAAACTAATTCTCTATTTTTGCAGGTACTATTTGTTGTGTTCATTTACATGCAGGTACAGGCACCGCCAACAACGGCCATCCCCAGTGCAGAGCTTCGAGAAGTTTTCCCTCGGCAGGTCTTGAGGCACAACTCTCAGCAAGTCTCATCAGATCATCGCCTCTCCAATAGAGCAACAACAAAGAGAATGATAATTCCCAAGCAGGGGAGTATCAGTATCTTATCCCCAGCAGTGGACATCATTCACTTCTCACCTCTAGTAGGAGACAGGGCCTATCTCTCACTCCCAGCAAGAGGTGATCGAACCTTTATTTCCAGTAGGAAATGTCCTCAGCTGAGTCTTCTTCTCCCTAGCAGGATTAAAAATGAAAGGTCTTCCCCAGCACGAGAAGCCCTATCCCCAGCCAGAGATAATTCAAGACTATCAACGTCAGCAGGATAGGAAATGTCACCCAGTGGTATTCTCCATTGTCCCCGGTAGAGTCAAAATTGGAAAGAGGCAAACATTCTCCCCAAGCAGAGAGCCCTCCATCAACAAAGGAATATTCCCCATCAGAGTCTTCTTATCTCCAACAACACAGGAGAATTTATCATTTCCCAATAGAGGTTAGGATACGGAAGAGCTCGAATTCTCTTCTCTGCCCGACGGTATTTGCAGTTTTCCCCAGCGGATTTGCCTAACGAGGTCCCCAGCATATCTCTTCCCCAAGCAGAAGATGTTGCACTTAAAAGATCTCCCCGGTAGGTTTCTTCCTCATCAGAGTACCAACACATCTGATCTCCCCAGCCGAGTCAGAAGGATATCATTTCCCCAGCGGAGTTCAATAAGTAGCGTACCTTCCAGCAAATCAAGTTCATCCTCAACAGGGTCTTAGATCTCCAATCTCAAAGTCCAATTTATTTTTGGCAATGACGGCAGTTCAGAGCCGATGGATCATTAACATCGTATCCCCTCGGAGTCGTTCATTCTCCCCAAAGAGTTTCTTATTCCCCGCAAAGTTGCTCCGCATCACATGAATTCGCTACAATTAACGTAGAAATTGGTCCTTCCCCAGCGAAGCAGTCAAGGATACATGTTCTCTCCTCATCGGGAGATCCCTTTGCATTTGCATTCAATAATCATCATTACATTAGCATCCTTAAAAAACATAGCATTTCCATTATTATGGAGCATTACACCATGGAAAAATTTAAACATATGCATACGGAGCATAAGCCAGTTTTGGTACCTTGCACGGAAAGCCTGAAACATCAGTTCTTCAATCATACCGAGGTATCCCCACAAAAATTCCAGGTTCATTTCCCAGTGTGGTTGTCTCTCTCAAGTCTTGTTTGACATCCCCAAGCGAGTCTCCATTTAAGTACAATGGTCTCGTCCTTGAGTTCCGTTTAAGTACAACGATCTCTGTTTCTTTTGTCGGGTATTCCATTTAAGTACAATGGTCTTCCCAGTGCATCTCTGTTTAAGTACAACGGTCACGTTTTCGGATTATCGTTTAAGTACAACAATCCCTCTCCTTTCGGGTGTTCCGTTTAAGTACAATGGTTCCCCAGTTGAGTCTTGTTTACGTACAATAGTCTCAGGTTTTCCGCGTCTCCGTTTAAGTACAACGGTCGCGTCTCGGGTTATCATTTAAGTACAATGATTCCGTTTATTTGATCTCATCTAAGTACGATGATTTAAATTCCTCGGTTCCATTTAAGTACAATGGTCTCGTTCTTTCGTCTCCGTTTAAGTACAACGGTCTCTCCTTTTTCGCGTCTCGTTTAAGTACAACGGTCGCGTCGTGGGTAATCATTGAAGTACAATGATACCATTTTCCTTGACTTCATCTAAGTACGATTATTTAAGGTCTACGACTCCATTTAAGTACAATGGTTTCGTGTTGTCAAGCTCCCATTTAAGTACAATGGCCTTGTTCTTTCATCTCTATTTAAGTACAACGGTCACGTTTCGGGTTATCATTTAAGTACAACAATCCCATCTCTTCTGATTCTGTTTCAGTACAATGGTCTCTTCCTTGCTGATTCCGTCTAAGTACGATGGTCTCGTTTCCCTTGAGTTATCATCTTAGTACGATGAGCTCATTCCTTTTATCCTGTTAGAGATCGATCTCATGTGTTGAGTCGTCGTCCAAGAATGACATCTCTTCTCAATCATTTTGTTTCCCACAGAGTCCAAATTTTCCGGTTTATTCGGGTATTCAATCATTCCATACCTTGAAGGTCTAAAAGCCATTGCTATCAACCATTCAGGTCTACAGATGATTGAATAGGGCAGCTATAACACCCTAAAATTTTCCCTCTTAATTTATTCTCAACCTCAAGTGGTTTATGCTTCCTCATTTCGCATAATCGCATAACATCACATCGCATTCAAAAAAAATATTAAAAATAATAAAACATAAATCATTTACATATGTATAAGGCATGTGATTGGGCTAGGCTTGTCAATTTTGGAGTTCAAGAGAAGAAAAGACACTACAAAAATAATACCAATCAATTCCATGAGATATTCATCAAGAAAATGAAGAATTGGAGTTTTAGCTCCGTTAACCGGTTAACGCATTTGGTTAACCGGTTAACGGTGGCGCATTTTTGGAAAATCATTTGAAAAGTGGTTGTGTGCTTCATCTCCCTCCATATTTTCCTCTCTTTTTTTTCACTTTAATTTCACCTCATTTCCCTTGGATGTTTCTACCACTTTCCACCACCTTCTAGATTATTCCAAGGAATAAATATTTCAAGGAATATTCTCTAGTCCTAACTGTAACACCCCAAATTTGCCCTCTTCTGTTTAGCATCATCATCATATCATAATCATCATAAGCATGTCATGTCCTTAGCATTTTGCATAGAAAGATGTAGCATAGCACTCACATGTTCTAGCATAAGGCATATGATCAATCATTCGGGAAATTTGAAGCACTACAAATCAAAATCAAGAACATGGTGACCTGGCAGGAGGCTCACAGAATCTTTTGTACAAGCTATGTATCATGGTCAAGGTCCTAAAAGAATTTAGGATCAAAATCAGATCAAAACGGTTGGCGTCGGGTTATTATGGAAGTTTCCCACCAAAAGGAGGGAGAATTCAAAATTCACTGGCGTTAACCGGTTAACGCTTTGGTTAACTGTTAACGGCTGTGAATTTTAAATTTCAACAGCAAAATTCAGCATTTGTTTTTGGCTCCAATTTCCAATTTTCTGATTTTTATTCATTTGAATTATGGAGAAGGATTTAGAGCATTTATCCAAACCTAATTCCAATGTTGTATCCTAATCACTTTCTAAGCTAATCCCAAACCATATTTTTTGGATCCCAAGCCAAAATTTTGGGCCCCAAACCTAAATCATATTTATTCCATTTCCCTCCAAACCAAGAGAGAGCTCTCATAATTCACTCTTCATTTTTCTGAATTTTCACATCTCTCTCACCATTCTCTCACTTTTTCCTCTCAATTTTCCAAATCACTCAAAGTTCCTCTTTGAAGATCACATAGCTTTGCATTAAAGTGTGTAGATCTTGGAACTAGACCTACATCTGTAGCTTCTTTGCATCGATTTGCTGGTTTTACTACTTGGTTCAGATCTAGTTTGGAGATTAGAAGTGCTTTTGGAGCCAAAATTCTGCATCAAGATCCTTTGCTTGCATTTATTTTGCATGGAGTGTGAAGCTTAGCACCGGATCTTCGAAGTTTTCCGTGCATTTCTTCATTTCCATCTCAAACAACAATTACCAAAGCATACCTCAGCTTTGTAGGTTGGTCAAGTTCAGATTTAGCTCTGTTTTTAGCTTATTTGCATGCTTGTGCTTAGATCCACCATGTGCTTGTGTATTTGCTTGTTTTGCTTGAATTGATTGATTGATTTGTGATCGGATCCGCGTGTTAATGTTCTTGAGCTTAATGATATTGATTAATGTGAATTGATCCATTTATTTCATGCATAATTGATTGCTGGTCTGGAGTGAAATTATTTGGATAAGCTGGTTTGAGCTGATTTTCTGCAGGTTTTATTGTTGTTTTTACAGTGTTAACCGGTTAACGCACCCTTCTTCTGTGTAATTTGCTGCAGGTTTGAACTGGTTAACCGGTTAAAGCTTTGGTTAACCGGTTAACACTAATGCAGAGTGCCTTTTTTGAGCTATTTTGAGCATGTTTGACCCCTTGCTTGCTTTAATTGCCATGGATCATTGTATGATCATTGAATATGCTAGTTTAGGGTGACTTGCTTGCTGGTTGATGTATGACTTCATGTTCTCGACGCATAATTCATGTATGTGCAAAGCTTGACATGTTGTTTGATCTTTGTTGATTTGAACTTTGAGCATGCTAGTTCCATGATTGTGTTGATCAATGTGCTGGAATTTTGCTAAATTTTCAGGGGCTCATGGTAAGGGAAGTGTGGATGTTCATCCACATTTCAACTCTTCATCCTTTCTTTTTTAGGTTGCTTTCTACTTTGTGGTTTTGATGTGCCTTATGCCATCATGTGATTCAAATTTGTATCCTCCCCCCGTAGAAGCAACTTATCTCCTTTAGAGGAGTAAGTTGTTCTCTAGCTTTCTCCTCCTCTCTTTTGCTTCTCCTTGGTTCTTATTTTCTCTTAGGATAGTTGAAACCTCACTAACCTTAGGACCACTTTTTGCATGATGACTTTAGGTTTAGTCTTTCCCCATTAGACTTTTTCCTTTTGCTCCTTTTGGTTCTTTCTCTTCTTATCTCAAAACAAAAACCCTAAAAAACATTAATAAAGGAAGAAGTGACTTCTTGTGTAATAGCCTTATTCCATGGGGCATATGTATTCATTCCATCTTGGAATAGTGCATTTGTCTAGCATGATGCACAAGTCAGATCATGAGGTCATCTTCATCAAGGAAAATCCTAAAAAATACTTCTTCATTTTTAATCACTAAAACACCTAATAAATTCAACAAGTCAATGAACTTAGGCCCTTGCCCTTGGAAACAAGTCTTGGATAAATTATCCTTACTTGGTGTGCTTGTTCTATCATTCCATCTTGGAATGTAGTAGCAAGTACACATTCCATGGGAAAGAGTTTGAGTTCATTTTCTCGCCACACTAATAAAAACTCATAAAAAACACAAACAAACAATAAGCGTCTCTCCTTCGGGACTTCTTTTCTCATCTCCTTCGCTCCGTACGCGAACTTGCTCCTACTTGTCACTTTGCAAGACGGTAACGCAATCGTCATCCGAGCCTGCAACACCTGAGCATTGACATAGGTAGTTCAAGCCTTAAGACACAAGCAATCTTTCCACCCCTAGTTAGGGGAACTACGACGTCTCTGATCCTCATGTCCAGTGAGGTATGTAGGCAGCGGGGTAGGGCCCGTTCGAGCATACTCTTTTATTTTCCCTACATATTCCCCCTTTCTTTTCTTTTCTCCAGTTCAGCTCCTTTTCTTTGCAGCAGCTTTCATTCCTTCACCCTTTGAAACATTTTCTTTGCAAGCGTGGATCCCGTCGGGTACGGCGGGCGATCTGGGGTGCTAATACCTTCCCAGGTCGTAACCGACTCCCGAACCCAGTTTCTTTGGTTCGCAAGTACTTTGTCCTTTTCTTTTTTTTTCTAGTTTGTGCAACATTACCATTCTCGTTCCTTCAGGATAAAAATGCCTGGCTGGCGACTCTAACCTTCTTCTGCGCCACTTTCGCGTTTGTACCAGGATGGAAATCCAGGGAGCGACAGCTGGCGACTCTGCTGGGGATCGAACCCAGAATCTCTGGTTTCCCCTTGAGAGTCAATCCTAGCGCTTGCGTGCTTTTGTTTCGTTGGGTGTTGATTGTTTGCTATTGCGTGTTTATTTTACTGTTGTTTATTTATATAATTATTTACAGCTTTATTTATAGCTTTATTTACAGTTTTCATTATTTATTTTCATGCATCATATTATTACTGGACTGTCTGGCTGCTGGTTTCCTTTTTTTTCTGTGGGATTGGGAACTGTTATTGTGAGATGAGCTCGTAACCGGGGCTCGAGTGCACCCTAGGACTTAGAGTGGACAGTCACTTTGGCTTCATGGCATCTTGCTATGTTGGTAGTAGTGAGTTCCACACCCAGACTTGCGACCGTCTTAGAAATGTAATGATGCCGAAATCTTTCTGGGGTCATACACAACCTCGATAGTTATGTGCATCTGGGGACTGATCATTGAGGACCTTTGTGGAAACATCCCTCTCTAGTGGTGACAGTGGCAGACCACATTTTGTGGCAAACCCATTCGCACCCGAGGGCCCACTGGGAACTCACATAGGATGACCTAGTTCTTTTATAGGAACTCAGTCAAAGCATCTGGTCGTATGACGATAGTATTGTACCCTTCGGGATGAATGTACTATTATTTCACGATTTCAGTGGTTGAAGCTGGGAACTTATAAAGGATTCTTGTTTTCCCGAACTCACGCTGAGACCTCCCTGGGTAGTACATAATGCCAAACTGATTCCCTGATTTGGTCATGAGCCATTTCTCGGAAATGGTGAACGTATTATTGTTATTCGGCTTTGAGAGTCTGTGATGTTTGACCCAGAGCACACCTGTGAGATTGGGGGGGTTTACAGGTTTGCAGGAACCTTTGACCTCATCATACCTCATCGCCAGTACAGTTCTATGGTTTGATAAGGCTACATGGATTTCAGATATCTGATTTGGGACTTATTTGAGACTAAGTTCTTGTTCATGGGGCTTTATTCAGAGGATCTTGGTTCTTGGGCACTTGGGTCCAGTGTCCGTATCCAGACAGTCCCAGTTGTTGATCATATGCCTGCATTGCATTTGCTATTAACTGTTTGTGTTTCCATTACAGGTTGTCATTTATTCATTGTACCCAGTTCTGGTATTCATTGTTTCTCCAGATGTTAGAAGTCCAAGAGATACCCAGAAAAAAGAATGCTCATTATACTTTCCCGCAACCAGAACCGAGGATATTCAGTAACTGGTGGGCTTGATGAGTGATAAGGTCTCAGATGATTTCAGAAGCTGGTATGGGAAGATCTTGGGATACATGAACAAACCTACTATGGATCAGAGAGATAATCTTCATTCTTTGTTGCAGTTTTAAGACCCTCAGTTGAGAATTTTCGTGTTTGCTGATTATGTCTTGGCTCCGAATATGGAAGAGATTTATGATATCCTGAAGATTCCTATCAAGAATGGTGTTCCCTATTATGCTACAGAGAAGTGTCCCCCGTACAAGGAAATTGCAGGTGCTTGTCATTTGAGTATGCTTAGAGTGAAGTTGGAGTTGGAAGCTAGTAAAGGGAAGGGATTTGCTATGGATTTTCTTATCACATAAGCTCTTGTGTTTGCTTTAGGAGGGAAGTGGTTAGAATTCAGTGCACTGTTAGCATTAATGGTCTATGGGATAAGTCTTTTCCCAGGAGAGAAAGAATGGGTGAGCTTGGAAGCCATCACCCTTTTCCTTAAAGGAATCCTAGTGCCTACGTTGTTGGGATACTTTTGCTTTGGTGTCCATCACAGAAATGAGAAGAGAAAGGGGTATGTAAATTGTTGTGCTCCATTGTTTGCTGAATGGTTTGCCAAGAAGCTTCCAAAGTCTGGACCGTTCAAAGATCTTAAGCAAGATTGGAAGTGGGCTAGAAGATTGATGGGGTTAACATCTGACGACATAGCTTGGGGTGTAGCAGAAACTTAGTAGGGAAAGATTTTATTACAAGGTGTGGCGAATTTCCCTATATGCCTTTGTTAGGAAGGAAGGGAGTGATAAGTCATAACCCTGTGCTGTCCAGAAAACAGTTTGGCTATCCATTGTAGGATCCTCCATCAGATGAAGAAATAGCTAAGACTTTGTATTTTCCAGCTGAAGATAACGGGCAGTTGATTATTCAAGTATCTCAAGCTTGGGAAAGAAAGGTTATGGAGGGTAAGAAGGAATTCGGAAAGGTGGACCCTAAGACTTACCCCTCTTTTGCTGCTTGGATATAAGGTAGGGTCGATACCTTCTTCCTTCCATTCTCAGTTGAGGCTCCACTATATCTAAAAGGAGTATCGATACCAACCATTGTTTCTCTAGAAGATTACAAGAAGTTGGAAGCTCAGTTGCACGAGGTTCGGGTATAGAATTCCGAAATGGCTAGCTTGTATCACCGTGCCAATCACACTAGGCAAGAAGCAGAAGAAACGCTATAGAGGATGCAGGCTACCTTAGAAGCTATGGAAAAGGATTTTGATGGGAGAGAAGCTCATTTTCAGAGATTGGGTCTAACAGAGTCAAAAAGAGAAGCGGAGCATAAGAAGATTGTGAAGACTCTTAGAGAAGCTCGTCAATCCATTACTTAGTTACAGGGCCAAAGAGAACAGGAGCAGAAGAAGTACAAAGAAAATGAAGAATTCTTTGAGGTGCAGATGGCATTCAAGAAAGAAGAAGTAGAACAAGTTCACAAGATACGAAGGGAAAAGACTCAGCAATTGGTGCAGAGCCAGCTAGCCTTGGAGGAAGCAATGAAGGAGATTGCAGATCTTAAGCTGAGAGCAGGCGTCAAGAAGAACCAGAAAGAGGTGGTGACTGCAAAAGAGGAGCCTGAATCTTCCTTTAGCCTAGGGTTTTAGTTTACTGTTATTTGCATTCAGACTACCTACAGGCTTATTGTAGGAGTTTTGCTTTATCTTTTGTTTTTCGTATCGAATTGTAACCCTTTGGGAATTTTGTGTATGTCTATGACTCTGGTTGTTCGTAGTTTGTTCATATAATGCAATGATACTTTCCAGTTACTGTTTATGAATGAGAAAATTTGTTTGACCAAAGCCATCAGGGTCTGAATATTCCTCGAAAGAGTTTGAAAAGTCAGTTTCTAAAAAGTCATCTGGAGTATTTTCTGTCAAAATACCAGAACTGGGGCATATCAATGCCTGAACGTGGAAACATGAATAGTTACATTGCATGCATGTAACGTGTTTGTTGTTTTGCCGATAATTCTTCAGTGTTCTAACGGTTATGTCGCTTTCAGGCACTATAGCTCCCAAGAAGGTCCAGAGGCAGTCAATTGTACACAGATACCCTACCAAGGTGAACAGAGAGAGAGCAATGGAGCAGATGCAAGCGGATCTGGCTGATTTAAGGACGAGAATGGACAACTTCATGACCCTCATGGCAGGGATGGGTCAAACTCAAGAGCGTTTGCGCGAAATGGTGGAGAATAATAAAGCCAGGAACAATGGGACAGCAGATGGAGACAATCGCAACGGGGCTGGCACCCGTCACGTTGAAATCCCTGTGATGCAACCAGGGGTCACCATTATCAATGATGGAGTGAATAACATGCAGATGGATGGGCAGGACAAGCAGTTCACTTTGCTGGAAGAGGCGGAAGGCCAAGGAGTTTACATGAATAGGAGATTTGAAGAAATGGCTGAGCAAATTCGTGCCATTCAATCTCAGAGTTCTCTAGGGTTTGACATCACTGATCTGGGCTTAGTGCCAGGGGTGAGAATTCCCTACAAGTTCAAAGCCCTACTTTTGATAAGTACAACGGACCAGCTTTCCCGAAAACTCATCTTCAGTCTTTTGTGGGAAGGATAGTTGCGCATACAGATGATAAAAAGCTGTGGATGTATTACTTCCAGGATAGTCTTGTAGGAGCTTCCTTGGAATGGTACATGAAACTAAGCAGGGTCAATATTCGAAGCTGGAAGGATTTAACTGAAGCGTTTGTGAAACAGTATCAGTATAATCTGGATATGGCTCCAAACTGTACCCAATTGCAGACAATGTCTCAGAGTGCTAAGGAAGGTTTCAAAGAGTACACCCAGAGGTGGCGTCAGCTTGCTGCTCGAGTGCAACCTCCCTTGTTAGAAAATGAAATGGCAGATATGTTTATGGGAACACTGCAGGGGGTGTTTATTGAGAGATTATCGTCTTGTTCAGCGACTAATTTTAATGATATCGTGATAGTTGGAGAAAGGGTTGAAACTCTATTGAAAATGGGGAAGATCCAAGACAGTGGTGCGAGTAGCTCAAGTGGTGTGAGAAATGCTTTTAATGGACCTCCGAGAAGAAGAGAGAGAGAAGCTAATCCTGTGTACGGACGAGGTCGAGGCCGTGGATATAGAGGATCTTACGAGCAGGTGGTGACTGTCACCATTCCAACAAGTCATGTGCAACAACAGCAACAACAACAGCCACATCGCAATAACTATCAGCAAAGACCATATCAACAGAGACAGGCTCATCTAGCTAACAGGGTGCTTGAATCCATCCCGGTGACTTACACAACACTACTCCAGAGATTTTTAGACTTGAATTTGGTTCAATTGAGGACATTAGCACCACCTCCACCTGGAGAGCTTCCAGTGGGGTATGACGCTAATGCAAGATGTGCATTCCATTCAGGAGCTCCCGGACACTCAACAGAGAAGTACAGGGCATTACAACATAAGGTCCAAGACTTGATTGACTCGAAAGTAATTAAATTTGCACCTCCTCCAAATGTTACATCAAACCCCATTCCAAATCATGGAGGGGCCAGGATAAATATTGTT
This sequence comes from Lathyrus aphaca, assembly GCA_963966055.1. Classification (NCBI taxonomy): domain Eukaryota; kingdom Viridiplantae; phylum Streptophyta; class Magnoliopsida; order Fabales; family Fabaceae; genus Lathyrus; species Lathyrus aphaca. The sequence goes on along the minus strand of OZ014519.1, from coordinate 502,401,585 downwards.
GACAGTGGCAAGAGGTTGAACCTAATTCTGAATGTGGATGAAGTAAAGACTTTGCTGTTAGTCGTGAAAGATAGATTATTGAAAAGGGGGGTGTTCCCAGGTTGTGGTTTTGACTGTGAGGGTTGCATGAATTCAGTTAATGGTTGCAGAGATCTGAAAGCTGGGCTGCAGTGTTTGATTGATGAGGGGTCTCTACAGTTCGACGGGGTTGGCAATAAAAGTGATTGTGTGTCTACAGTGACAATTTATTTTGATCCTGCTGAAGCTCCTGCTTGGAGAGAGCCTGTGACCATCTATGTTCTAGTAGTGAGTCCAGTGACCATTACCGTGTCTTGGACCAGTTCCCTATGTTAATAACAAGACCATTCATTGACATTATGGCTCAGACGTGTACGTAGAAGGCCAGAAGGTGGAAAGTAAAGCAGTGACAATTGACCCGACTGTAGTGAATGTCGGCTGAGTTGGTGGGTTTACTCGGAGTGGGCGTCTCTTTGCTCCTCAGGTTCTTAGAGGCGATCCAGAAGCTGAGGCTACTGCAAAGGCTAAGGGTAAGCAGATAGCAACTGAAGAGGTGACAACTCCCCCTACTGTCAGAGCAATTTTGAAAAGGAAGTCGAGGAGTTCATGAGAATAATTAAGAAAAATGACTATAAGGTGGTTGAATAGCTAAATCAGACCCCGTCCAAGATATCCATTATGTCGTTGTTGATGTGTTCTCAATCTCACCAGGGGGCTTTGCTAAAAGTGCTGCAAATGGCATATGTACCACAAGAAATAACTGTTAACCAGTTGGAGGCCGTGGTGGGCAGCGTGAACGCTAGCCATGGGTTGGGATTCACAGATAGGGATCTCACTTCTGAGGGACGTAATCACAACAAGGCCTTACACATCACCATGGAGTGTAAGGGAGTTGTTCTATCACATGACTTGGTAGATACAAGCTTTTCTCTCAATGTGCTCCCGAAGAAGGCCTTAATGAAGCTGAATGTTGATGGAATCGTTTTGCGACCCAGTGATTTGATTGTGAAAGCCTTTGATGGATCACGAAGATCTGTGTTTGGGGAGGTGGAGCTACCGGTAAAGATCGGGTCTCAGGTATTCAAGAGTACGTTCTATGTTATGGATATTCAACCCGCTTATAGCTGTTTGCTGGGACGTCCTTGGATTCATGCTGCTGGCGCAGTAGCATTGCATCAGAAGTTAAAGTATGTGGTAGACGTCTAGGTTGTTACTGTATGCGGAGAAGAAGATATTTTCGTAAGCCATTTGTCGACCTTTAAGTATGTGGAAATGGACGGGGAGATCCATGAGACACTTTGCCAAGCTTTTGAGACAGTCAATGTTAGTACTTTGTCTCCAGTTGCTGCATTTCAGAGCAATGAGAAGGAAGGGACTCCTATTTACTCCTACAAGCAAGCTAAGGAAGTAGTCCAATTCGGAAACGCCCAGGGCTGGGCCAAGTTGTTAGAAGTGGAAAAGAAGGATGACAAGTTCGGTCTCGGATATCAACCTGGTCAGTCAAGCTGGACTCATGGCAGTAAGCCCATAGCATTCACAAGCGCTTGAATTCTCGACTACAACATCGTTTGTGCAATAGATGCAGAGGGGGATAGTGAATGCGACTTGGATAACTGGATTCACCCATGTGTACCTGGGGAGGAGCTCCGGAACTGGTCTGCTGAAGATTTTATTCAAGTTACTTGGCAGTCAAAGTAATTTCTTTGTTTCCATTTTTATCATACTGCATATCAAATCCTGCACTCTGCCCAAGGTGCATGGATCCATCTATAGGGCCACCATGTTTTAATGCATTTACTTTTTCCGTGAAATAAAGGACATTTTTCAAGAAAATTGTGTTCTCTTTCTTTCGTTTTAAAAATTTTCACAAAAAACAAATAAAATGGCAATGTTTTTCTTTTTCCTGTGTTTTTGTGTGTTTGCGTCTCTTGTAAAAGAACAGATTCTGAAATAAGCACATCATTTGTGCAGTGTTGATCATTCGGATTCTTGTGATAACGTTCCTGCTATGACTATGCATGACTTCGATAATCCTATCTACCAAGCTGATGAAGGGGTTGAGGAAGACTGTGAACTCCCGGAAGAGTTGGTTAGGTTGTTGAAACAAGAGGAAAGGGTCATTCAGCCTCATCAGGAAGAAATAGAGATCATCAACATCGGGTCTGAAGATGTAAAGAAAGAGATCAAGATTGGGTCCAGTCTGTAGGCCGAGGTAAAGCAGGAGTTGATTGGTATGCTTCGTGAATATGTGGATATCTTCGCCTGGTCGTATCAAGATATGTCGGGGTTGGATACTGACATCGTTGTACACAAGCTGCCACTAAAGGAAGACTGACCTCCGGTAAAACAAAAGTTGAGAAGAACTAGCCCTGATATGGCTATAAATATCAAGGAGGAAGTTCAAAAGCAGTGGGATGCCAGGTTCCTTGTTGTAACTAGTTACCCACCTTGGGTAGCTAATATTGTGCCTGTACCAAAGAAAGATGACAAGGTCCGGATGTGCGTCGATTATCGGGATCTAAACAGAGCAAGTCCAAAGGATGACTTTCCGTTACCGCATATTGATGTGCTGGTAGATAACACCACTCAGTTCTCGGTATTTTCTTTCATGGATGGCTTCTTCGGGTACAATCAGATCAAGATGGCACCGGAAGACATGGAGAAAACGACATTCATTACCCCGTGGGGTACATTCTGTTATAAGGTTATGCCCTTTGGATTGAAGAATGTCGGGGCAACGTATTAACGGGCTATGGTAACTTTGTTCCACAATATGATACACAAGGAAATTGAGTGTTATGTGGTCGATATGATTGCCAAGTCCCTAGACGAAGAAGAGCATCTAGTCAACCTCAAAAAGTTGTTTGACAGGTTGATAAAGTATAGATTAAGGTTGAATCCAAACAAGTGCACTTTCGGAGTGCATTCCAGTAAATTTCTGGGTTTCATTGTTAGCCAAAGGGGGATTAAGGTAGATCCTGCACAAATAAAAGCAATACAAGACATGCCTGCACCGAAAACAGAAAAAGAAGTGTGTGGGTTTTTAGGGAGATTGAACTACATTTCACGGTTTATATCTCATCTAACTGCCACATGCGAGCAAATCTTCAAATTGTTAAGAAAAGAACAAACGGTCAGGTGGAATGAGGACTGTCAAAGAGCCTTTGAAAAGATAAAAGAATATTTGCAGGAGCCTCTGATCCTAATGCCTCCAGTTCCAGGACGGCCACTTATCATGTACCTGACTGTGTTAGAAAGGTCGATGGGGTGTGTTCCAGGCCAACATGACGAGTTTGGTCAAAAAGAGCATGCTATTTATTACGTTAGCAAAAATTTTACCGACTGTGAATCCCGTTACTCACTGCTCGAGAAAACTTGTTGCGCTTTGGCATGGGCTGCTCGCCGACTGAGACAATACATGTTGACCCATACCACATTGCTAATCTCAAAAATGGACCTTGTCAAGTATATTTTCGAGAAACCAGCATTAACCGGAAGGGTTGAAAGGTGGCAAATGATATTAACAGAGTATGACATACAATATACTTCACAGAAAGCCATCAAGGGAAGTGTATTATCTGAATATATTGCACATCAACCGCTTGAAGATGACTATCAGTCGATGAAGTTTGATTTCCCTGATGAGGACATCGTGTACCTCAAGGTAAGAGATTGCGAGGAACCACTTCCGGAGGAGAAGCCTGACCCTGAATCCAAATGGAAATTGATGTTTGATGGGGCAGTCAATATCAACGGACGTGGAGTTGGTGTTGTCCTTATCACTCCTGAAGGATTTCATTTTCTCTTTGCTGCCAGAATTACTTTTGGCTGCACCAACAATGAAGAGGAATATGAGGCGTGCATAATGGAAATAGAGGAGGCTATTAATCGTCGGATTAAGACCCTCGATATATTCGGAGATTCAGCCCTCATCGTCAACCAGATTACCGGCAAGTGGTATACACATCAAGAACATTTAATTCCTTATAGGGATTATGCCAAAAGACTGTTGACGTTCTTCACAACGGTTAAGCTTCAATATATACTACGAGATGAGAATCAATTTGCCGATGCATTGGCTACTCTTTCTTCGTCCATCAAAGTCTTGTGTTGGAATTATGTGCCCAGAATTGACATTTCTAGGCTTGACGCACCAGCTTATGCTTTCTCTGTAGACACAGTGTCTGATGAGAAACCTTGGTACTTTGATATTAAGCTTTTCCTGGAAAGACAAGAATATCCAGTAGGGGCATCATCCAACGACAAGAAGACTTTGAGACGACTTGCTGCTAGCTTCTTCTTGAATGCAGACGGGGTTCTGTACAAGAGGAACTTTGACATGGTCCTGCTCAGATGCGTGGATAGATAGGAAGTAGGTCTATTAATGCAGGAAGTCCACGAGAGATTATTCGGTACTCGTGCAGGAGGGTATGCAATGGCTAAGAAGTTATTGAGATTGGGGTATTATTGGCTAACAATGGATGCAGACTGTTGTTCGTACGCCCGCAAATGCCACAAGTGCCAGACTTATGCAGACAAGGTGCATGTTCCTCCTAGCCCTCTCAACGTCATGTCATCTCCTTGGCCTTTTTCTATGTGGGGCATTGACATGATCGAGAAGATAGAGCCTATCGCTTCAATTGGCCATCGTTTCATCTTGGTTGCGATTCATTACTTCACCAAATGGGTTGAAACAACATCTTATGCCAATGTCACTCGTCAAGTGGTAGCCAGATTTCTGAAGAGAGATATCATTTGAAGATACGGAGTGCCCGAGCGAATCATTACTGATAATGGTTCCAATTTGAACAACAAGATGATGGCAGAACTGTGTCGGGACTTCAAGATTCAACATCACAATTCTTCTCCTTATCGGCCAAGGATGAATGGCGCGGTAGAGGCAGCTAACAAGAATATTAAGAAGATTGTGAAGAAGATGGTTGTCACCTACAAAGATTGGCATGAGATGTTACCATTCGCACTGCATGGGTACCGAACGTCGGTCAGGATGTCAACCGGGGCAACTCCATTTTCCTTGGTGTATGGCATGAAGGCAGTCTTGCCTGTTGAGGTAGAAATTCCTTCATTATGTGTGATGATGGATGTGAAGCTTGATGAGGCTGAGTGGGTACATGCCCGATATAATCATTTGTGTCTAATTGAGGAAAAAAGATTAACGACTATCTGTCATGGTCAGCTTTATCAGAGGAGAATGAAGCGAGCATTCGACCAACGAGTACGTACTCGGGAGTATCAAGTGGGTGAACTTGTGCTCAAGAGGATCATTCCTCCAGGTTCAGATCACAGGGGCAAGTGGACCCCGAACTACGAAGGCCCATTCATAGTAAAGAAAGTTTTCTCAGGTGGGGCACTGATTCTCACTACTATGGATGGAGAAGATTTCCAGTCTCCTGTTAACTCGGACGCAGTTAAAAAATACTTCACATAAAAAAAAAAGACCTGCTGGACATAAAAATAGAAATAAAGTCCAGGCAAGAAAAGGGCATCCCGGCGAGCTAAGAACAAAATAAAAAGCTCGGGAAAAAGTTAGGAAAAATAAAGAAAAAATGTACACCCGTTGAGTTGAAAAGCCACATCGAACAACTCAGGCAAAAACGGGTATCCCGGTGGATTGAAAACCCGAAAGGGCGATCCATGCAAAACAAGGGAATAAGCGAACAATTGCAATCCGGGTAATCTGAACCAAATCACCGTTCCAAACAGTCTGACAATATCAGAAGGGTAGGAATCAGTCCCCTCATCTTCTTCAGAAAGCAAAGGCAAGAACAGAAAGTCTTGAAGACATGCTGGTCATAGTAGGAAGGAAACTCATTGGAATGCCGTGTACATTTCCATTAGGATAGTTTCTTTTCTCAATTTTGTGGTAGCTACCTCTTTCCAGGTAGTTGCCTCCTGATGTAAAACTTTTCCTATTCAGAGGTCGTTCAATGAATGAATATTCAGTCAGAAGCCGTGTCGTGTTGTGTTTACTTTGTTTGCAAAAATGTCCTGAATTTTTGGCAAAAAAAGAACATTGCATATAAAACATGTTGATTTTTCTAAGAAAATTGACATTGCAGGGAAACAATTAAAACTGTCTTTGAGTGTCGGGCGACAATGGATGAACAAATCATACCATGCAAGTCCCCGGGGCACATGTTTGTATATTGTTGTTGCAGGTTTTGCAAGGCGATGTTGTATTTTCCCAAGCAGAGAGTGCTCCCCGACTGAGCCATGGCAAGTGGAATCCCCGACGGAACTTCAAACCTAATCGAAGAGGTTTCCTTCCCCAAGCGGGAGTTGTTCTTTGCGGAAAGACATGGATATCCCCAGTTGAGTTCAGATGGAACCTTCCCCAAGTGAGTCAAAGTAGGGTGATATCCCCAACGGAACTTTAAATCCAGTTGAACAGTTCTCACCTCCGGGCGGAGTCTTTATGTCAAAGTGGGCCATTCCCAGCAAGTAGCTGAATGCCTAACTCCCCACAGAGTTGTAACTGTCAGAACTCTTTCCCTAGTGAAGGTTATTTGACCAAGTATTTTCCCCACTCGGGTCGGAAGGTCATCATTTCCTCACGGATTTCGTGATTGGTACGCAACCCTCCTTGAACTGTTCTCCCATAGAGTTCGCCAATTTATTTTTGGCCAGTGTGACAAAGTAGTGCAGACATTTGTTCACATTCCTCAACCAAGTATTGCCAGGATCTTGGGCATTTCCCCTGCAGATTTCCAAGGCTAAGTGAAGAGCTTTCATCCCCAAGCGGATTGTCTTTCGCCAAGCAAAATTAACCCCAGCGAGCAGCTGTGTGCATGGTTTCCCCCCGGAGTCAGAATTTTCAGAATTCTCTCCCCAGCTTCTGGTCCAAGCCTCTTCCCCAGCTGAGTCTGAAGATGGCTATCCCTGCAGAGTTCATGTTTGGATGTTGTTCATCATTGAAATATTCTCCCAGAGAAGTCGCCAATTTATTTTTGGCCATTGTGATGATACAAACAGGTATTCATCTCCCCAGCCAGAGATAAGCATCATCAAAGCCTCTTGACCCGATTCTCCACTACAGAGTCGTGATTTTTGCTGCCAATCATGGCACCTTGATATTGTTGCTCGTCTGCATTCCCTGGCACTCGTCTGTGTTTGTTATTTTTCTGATGCTCGTCCACATGTTCCAGCACTCGTTTGTGTTCGATATCAACTTGTTGCTCGTATGCATTTCCCAGCACTCGTCTGTGTTTGATACTTGTCTGTGCTCGTGTGCATGCCCTAGCATTCGCTTGATGTTCGTCTGCATTCCCAGCACTCGCTCGTTTGTGAATTATTCTTTGTTTGATTCTCCCCGGCAGAGTTGTGATTCTTACCAGGCATTTTTTGCTCGTATGCATGTCCCAGCACTCATTTGTGTTCGATATCTGCTTGTTTCTCGTCTGCATGTTCCAGCACTCGTTTGTGCTTGATATCTGTTTGATGCTCGTCTGCAATCCCCAGCATTCATCCGTGTTTGAAATTGGTTTGATGCTCGTATGCATTCTCCAGCACTCGTCTGTATTTGTTATCTGTTCGAAGCTCGTTTGCATTGTTAGGTACTCGTCTGTATCGTCCCTAACACTCGTCTATTTTAGCTTACATCTATATGTGTTGATTTGATAATCACTCTGAATGCTCTTGTATGTTAGAGTTCTGGTATTCGTATATATCAGTGGCTGATATTCGTCTGTATCGTCGCTTGAAGCGCTCGTCTGCATTTCTTGGATCATCGTCTGATATTCGTTTGTATCATTGACTTATGGCACTCGTATATGTTCTCTTGATGATTATCCAATACTCGTCTGTGTTGAAAAGGTTTGAAGTCCCGACGATGGGATTAAACGTCAAAATGGTTACCGGTCCTGGCGTAACAGGTTTATCTGAAGGAGGTTCGTCTGTCTCAGAGACCACTTATCTACACAAGATTTGTGAAGAGGGTTCGTCCAATCCTAATGTCGCACCTGGCGTAACAGGTTTGCTCAAAGAAGAATTTTTTGTCTTAGACCATATATCCACGGAGAATATATGAAGAGGGTTCGTGTATCCTGATTCAGCATTTGTTTTTGGCTCCAATTTCCAATTTTCTGATTTTTATTCATTTGAATTATGGAGAAGGATCTAGAGCATTTATCCAAGCCTAATTCCAATGTTGTATCCTAATCACTTTCTAAGCTAATATCAAACCATATATTTTGGATCCCAAGCCAAAATTTTGGGCCCCAAACCTAAATCATATTTATTCCATTTCCCTCCAAACCAAGAGGGAGCTCTTATAATTCACTCTTCATTTTTCTGAATTTTCACATCTCTCTCACCATTCTCTCACTTTTTCCTCTCAATTTTCCAAATCACTCAAAGTTTCTCTTTGAAGATCACATAGCTTTGCATTAAAGTGTGTAGATCTTGGAACTAGACCTACATATGTAGCTTCTTTGCATCGATTTGCTGGTTTTACTACTTGGTTCAGATCTAGTTTGGAGATTAGAAGTGCTTTTGGAGCCAAAATTCTGCATCAAGATCCTTTGCTTGCATTTATTTTGCATGGAGTGTGAAGCTTAGCACCGGATCTTCGAAGTTTTCTGCGCATTTCTTCATTTCCAGCTCAAACAACAATTACCAAATCATACCTCAGCTTTGTAGGTTGGTCAAGTTCAAATCTAGCTCTGTTTTTAGCTTATTTGCATGCTTGAGCTTAGATCCACCATGTGCTTGTGTATTTGCTTGTTTTTCTTGAATTGATTGATTGATTTGTGATCGGATCCGCGTGTTAATGTTCTTGAGCTTAATGATATTGATTAATGTGAATTGATCCATTTATTTCATGCATAATTGATTGCTGGTCTGGTGTGAAATTATTTGGATAAGCTAGTTTGAGCTGATTTTCTGCAGGTTTTATTGTTGTTTTCATAGTGTTAACCGGTTAACGCTTTGGTTAACCGGTTAACGCACCCTTCTTCTGTGTAATTTGCTGTAGGTTTGAACTGGTTAACCGGTTAACGCTTTGGTTAACCGGTTAACAATGATGCAAAGTGCCTTTTTTGAGCTATTTTGAGCTTGTTTGACCCCCTTGCTTGCTTTAATTGCCATGGATCATTGTATGATCATTGAATATGCTAGTTTAGGGTGACTTTCTTGCTAGTTGATGTATGCCTTCATGTTCTCGACGCGTAATTCATGTATGTGCAAATCTTGACATGTTGTTTAATCTTTGTTGATTTGAACTTTGAGCATGCTAGTTCCATGATTGTGTTGATCAATGTACTGGAATTTTGCTAACTTTTCAGGGGCTCATGGTAAGGGAAGTGTGGATGTTCATCCACATTTCAACTCTTCATCCTTTCTTTTTTAGGTTGCTTTCTACTTTGTAGTTTTGATGTGCCTTATGCCATCATGTCATTCAAATTTGTATCCTTCCCCCGTAGAAGCAACTTATCTCCTTTAGAGGAGTAAGTTGTTCTCTAGCTTTCTCCTCCTCTCTTTTGCTTCTCCTTGGTTCTTCTTTTCTCTTAGGATAGTTGAAACCTCACTAACCTTAGGACCACTTTTTGCATGATGACTTTAGGTTTAGTCTTTCCCCATTAGACTTTTTCCTTTTGCTCCTTTTGGTTCTTTCTCTTCTCATCTCAAACCAAAAACCCTAAAAAACATTAATAAAGGAAGAAGTGACTTCTTGTGTAATAGCCTTATTCCATGGGGCATATGTATTCATTCCATCTTGGAATAGTGCATTTGTCTAGCATGATGCACAAGTCGGATCATGAGGTCATCTTCTTCAAGGAAAATCCTAAAAAATACTTCTTCATTTTTAATCACTAAAACACCTAATAAATTCAACAAGTCAATGAACTTAGGCCATTGCCCTTGGAAACAAGTCTTGGATAAATTCTCCTTACTTGGTGTGCTTGTTCTATCATTCCATCTTGGAATGTAGTAGCAAGTACACATTCCATGGAAAAGAGTTTGAGTTCATTTTCTCGCCACACCAATAAAAACTCATAAAAAACACAAACAAACAATAAGCGTCTCTCCTTCGGGACTTCTTTTCTCATCTCATTTGCTCCGTACGCGAACTTGCTCCTACTTGTCACTTTGCAAGACGGTAACGCACTTGTCGTTCGAGCCTGCAACACCTGAGCATTGACATAGGTAGTTCAAGCCTTAAGACACAAGCAATCTTTCCACCCCTAGTTAGGTGAACTACGGCGTCTCTGATCCTCATGTCCAATGAGGTACGTAGGCACCGGGGTAGGGCCCGTTCGAGCACACTCTTTTATATTCCCTACATTTTCCCCCTTTCTTTTCTTTTCTCTAGTTCAGTTCCTTTTCTTTGTAGCAGCTTTGATTCCTTCACCCTTTGAAACATTTTCTTTGCAAGCGTGGATCCTGTCGGGTACGGCAGACGATCTGGGGTGCTAATACCTTCCCAAGTCGTAACCGACTCCCGAACCCAGTTTCTTTGGTTCGCAAGACCTTTGTCCTTTTCTTTCTTTTTTTCTGGTTTGTGCAGCATTACCATTCTCGTTCCTTCGGGATAAAAATGCCTGGCTGGCGACTCTAACCTTCTTCCGCGCCCCTTTCGCGTTTCTACTAGGATGGAAATCCCGGGAGCAACACTAACCACTTTTAACTAACTCCTACCCTAATCTCAAACCAAAACCAAACTCCATTCCCAAACCTAGCTCCAAGACTAGCCTCTATATAATCCTTAGTCATTCCAAATCAAAGGGTTAGCAATTCATTTTCACCATTTTTCATCTTCAATCTTCTCATTTTCTCTCAATTCTCACATTTCCTCACAAACTCACCAAAACTTCTTCAAAGAAAAGCTCTTCAAGTTTCACATTGAAACTTGAAGATCTTGAAGCTTAACCTTCATCCTCCATTGATTTGTGGATAATTGAATAAATGCTATTGGTTTTTGGATTGAATTTCGAGCATTGGTAGTGATTAATCGAGAAGCGTCAAGAACGAATCACATTTATTTTGCATTCGCGGATCTTTAGTTTTCTTCTTCAATTTCACTTTGATTCATAACAATACTCACAGCAATCCTCTACTTCGTAGTTTGGTGATCTAAAACCACTTATTCTCTTCATCTCACTGCAATGGCATTCTTCACATGTTTATAGTTTCGATTGCATTTACCGTTCGATTCCGTTTTGTTTGCAATTTGTGAATTTCAATTGTTAGAAGCTAGATCCATAGCATAATCTAGGTTCTAATAGGTGTTAAAATGCTCCCTCTAGGTAGAAAATTTGTGTTAACATGTTCACGTGTGTGTTAGGGATTATTAGAAGTTAGTTTGTGGCCAAAAGCACTTATTTCTAAACAATTTTTCACATTCTGTTCAGTGTTAACAAGTTAACGCATTTGGTTAACCGGTTAATACGTACGTTTTTCCATAAATCATTGTTGTTTTAGGTCCGTTAACCGGTTAACACATTTGGTTAACCGGTTAACGCTGTTTGAATTTCAAAATTTCAACTTAGTTGTTTGCTTGTTCTTGTTTTCTTGTGCCTTTAATGTTCATACATGTTTAGGTACTAATTTTAGGGAATTTTTGAGGTTAGTTTCAGTAGCTCATTCCGTCATTTCGAGTCGTTTCGACACGTTTCCGTTCACTTTTGCATTTTTGTGCTTATTTGTCATTTTGTGCATGAAGTGATTTAATGCATAATTGTTGCTATGTTTAATGCATCATTTGGCATGTAAATGATCATATTGCATTCTGTTTTTGAATCCCTTGCATGTTTCGTCAACTCATACACATCATCGCATCATATATCGTATGTTGCATTTCACATAATCACAAAATATGTATATGCATTTTGTTGCATTTTGTTGCATGTTTGATCATGTTTGCGTATCATGTCAAATTCTGTTTTTTGCATCAAGATGCATGTTATTCTTGCTGGTCCATGTTGATGCATGTTCATGTTCATCATGTTTATGTGCCATACTTTGCATACTTGTTTCCTAATTGATCATTGTTGCATACTTCCATAATTCCTCATTGAAAACAATCATGTTCATTTAATTGTGTTCATTGATCCATGTTCATGTCGCTTTTATTGTGTTAATTGTGCATTTCCCCTTGATTTTGTGCATTAAAAAATGAAAATAATCAAATATGAATTTTTGCATTCATAACTGTTTTTTGACACAGTAGCTGTAAAATGTACGCTGATTGTTGCATTTTCACACTTTTTACACCTGTTTTTCATGCTGATTGTGAGTTGTAAAAAGTTGTGTGCATTGTGCATTGAATTTTATTGTTGTTTATGCATTTAGTAGCTGTAAATAGTTGCTGGATTTTGCATTGCATCATTTTTAGTACCCTTTAACCCTAAGATTGAGTCTATTTTAGGTCCTAGGAGCATTAGGATTTAATTGATACTTTGTTTTCTTTATTATTTTAAATAATATGCAACACTAATATTTGTTTTGGAGGGAGGTTAAGGTAAGTTCTTCACAACTTATTCATTTTACTTCTTTATGCATTTAATTTGCATTTTTGCCTTACCTTTCATACTTGTGTTTGTTAGGTTCTCATAACTTCATGTTAATCCCTTGTAAGTGTCAACTTAACTTTATTAAGAAGTAAGTTGTATTCTATTTGCTCTTTGTTTCTCCTCTCCTTCTCATTAGGATAGAAACCACACTAACCTAGGTTCATCCATGTATGATAACACTAGGATCTTAGTCTTCCCCTTAGACTTTTTGCCTTTGATTCGTCTTGCTTTCTCTTTCTCATCTCACAAAGAAAAGCTGAAAAACACCTAATAAAGGTTGACTTTCTCGTACGACACGAGACTTTGTCGTGGTTTACTTATGCTTGTCTTGTCTCGGGGCGAGGGGTAAGTCATCTACCACGATGAATAAGTCTTAGTGCGAGAAAGTTCACAAACAATAAACAAAAACACTTCTCTAAAAGAAAAAACAACAAAGAAGAACCGTCTTTTCCTTCGGGAACTTCTTTTCTCACCTCACTCACTCTTAACACGAACTTGCAACGACTTGTCTCGCATGCAAGACAGTAAACACACTTGTTCAAGGAGAGCCTGCAACACCTGAGCATAGACATACGCAGTTCCAGCGCATAAAAAATACAAACAAAGTTTTCTCCTTTAGTTAGGCGAACTACGTTGACTCTGATCCTCATTTTCCCGATGAGGTACGTAGGTAGCGGGGTAGGGCCCGTTCGAGCACATTCTTTATTTTCCCTACATTTTCCCCTTTCCTTTCATTCTCCTTTTCCAATTCTTTCTCATTTCGCACTTCCAATCCAGTAGCGGTTTTATTCAGCAACACTTTATTCCTCACCCTTTGAAACAAAATAAGCAAGCGTGGATCCTGTCGGGTACGGCAGACGATCTGGGGTGCTAATACCTTCCCAGGTCGTAACCGACTCCCGAACTCAGATCTTTGGTTCGCATGACCCTGTCCTTTCCTTTTCTCTTCAGTTTGTGCATCATTACCTTTCTCATTCATTTGGGATAAAAATGTTTGGCTGGCGACTCTACCTCTTTTCCGCATCACTTTCGCGTTTGTACCAGGATGGAAATCCCGGGAGCGACACCTTGGAAGGTGTTAGAAAGTTCTAGAAAGTGGTAGAGTGCAATGCAAGGTGAAGTAGAAAAGTAAGCAAAGCCATTCAAGCTGAATTTTTGAATTTTTCCAAAATTCACACGCGTTAACCGGTTAACCAATGTGTTAACCGGTTAACGCATGAAAATTTCAAATATTTCCCTCCTTTTGGTGGGAAACCCTCATAATGCACTAGCACCATCCGTTCTGATCCTGTTTCGACCTTGAGCTCGGATAATTGATATTAACACTGAATAAACCTTTGATCACATGCCTAATGCGTTAACCAATGATGCATGATTTATTATTTATTTATTTATTTTTTATATTATTTCTATGCAATGCATGGAAGAATATGATAGATCATATGGAAGTGAAGCATAAGCTACTTGAAATTGGTAATAAATAAGAGCGCAAATTTTGGGGTGTTACAGCTGCCCCTATTCAGTAATTGTAGACCTGAATGGATGATAGCAATAGCTTTCAGCCTTTCAAGGTATAGAGGGATTGAATACCCTAATAAACCAGAAAATTTTCACTCTGTGGGTGGTGACATAACCCTACTTTCAAAGGGAGCAATTATATGACGTCAAGCCAAAGGTGGACTTACAAAGAATGAGACTAAGCCGAAGGTACACTCAAACAAAGGTACGAGACAAAGCCAAAGGTGGAATCATAAATGTAAGACTAAGTCGAAGGTAGACTTACGATAAAATTTGAGGACAAGCCAAAGGTGAACTCGAAAAAGTAAGGCCAGGCCGAAGGTGGACTTACAAAGAATGAGACTAAGCCAGAGGTAGACTCAAACAAAGATACGAAACAAAGCCAAAGGTGGAATCGTAAACGTAAGACTAAGTTAAAGGTAGACTTACAATAAAATTTGAGGACAAGCCGAAGGTGAACTCAAAAAAGTAAGGCAAAGTCAAAGGTGGACTTACAAAGAATGAGACTAAGTCGAAGGTAGACTCAAACAAAGATACGAAACCAAGCCAAAGGTGGAACCGTAAACGTAAGGCTAAGATGACTTACGATAAAATTCAAGTACAAGTCGAAGGTGAACTCGAAAAATTAAGGACAAGCCGAAGGTGGACTTACAAAGAATGAGACTAAGCTGGAGTAAGACTCAAATAAAGATACGAAACCAAGCCAAAGGTTGAATCGTAAACGTAAAGCTAAGTCGGAGGTAGACTTACGGTAAAATTCGAGGACAAGCCGAATGTGAACTCAAAAAAGTAAGGCCAAGCCAATGGTGGACTTACAAAGAATGAGACTATGTCGGAGGTAGACTCAAACAAATATATGAAACCAAGCCAAAGGTGGAATCGTAAACGTAAGACAAACCCGAAGGTAGATTACGATAGGATTCAAGGACAAGCCGATGGTGAACTCAAAAAAGTAAGACCAAGTCGAAGGTGGACTTAAAAAGAATGAGACTAAGTCGGAGGTTGACTCAAACAAAGATACAAAACCAAGCTAAAGGTGGAATCATAAACATAAGACTAAGCCGAAGGTAGACTTATGATAAAATTCGAGGACGAGCCGAAGGTGAACTCGAAAAAGTAATACCAAGTCGGAAATGGACTTACGAAGAATGAGACTAAGCTGGAGGTAGACTCAAACAAAGATACGAAACCAAGCCAAAAGTGGAATCGTAAATGTAAGACTAAGCCAAAGGTAGACATACAATAAAATTCGAGGATAAGCCGAAGGTGAACTTGAAAAAGTAACACCAAGCCGAAGGTGGACTTACAAAGAATGAGACTAAGCCGGAGGTAGACACAAACAAAGATATGAAACCAAGCTAAAGGTAGAATCGTAAATGTAAGACTAAGTCGAAGATAGACTTACCATAAAATTCGAGGACAAGCAGAAGGTGAACTTGAAAAAGTAAGACCAAGCCAAAGTTGGACTTACGAAGAATGTCACAAAAGATGACCCTTCGGGTACAACAAGTATCTGAGGGTAAGATTAGCAAATCCCTGACCCTTTGATTGTATTTGGAATCTTGTCCAGGAACGTGCTAGGAATTCTCTATGGGAATGTTTAGCTATGAATGCTAATTCACGGTTTTGGCTCTCGTGTAGGGTACCAAAACTAGCTTATTATATGCTTTAGAGGATGTAAATGTAATGATGATTACTAAATGAAAATGCGAAGGGATCTCTTGACAAGGAGGTAGCAGGTATCCCCGACAACTTCACTGGGGATAAATAATCACTAAATTGATTTTATGAACCCCTGTGGGGGAATAACATCTATGGTGGTGAGGATGCTAATGATATTGGCTCTGAGTTGCCACCATTGCCAAAAATAAATTGGACTTTGAGAAGTTGTAAAATGAAGACCTTTTCGGGGAAAACCCTACTTGTCTGCACTTGATTGGGAGGTACGCCACCCGTAGAACTCCATTGGAGAAGTAATAACCCTCTGACTTGGCTGAGGAAAATATTTGTCGATACTCTGTTGAGGGAAAGATTATGTTGGTAATCATCCGGGAATAAGGTACTTTGTTGGAGGAGAGATGCCAATAACGATTGGACTTTGGTTGAGGAAGGCTACGAACAACTTGTCGCTCCCTAGATTTCCATCCAGGTACAAACGTGAAAGTGGCGCGGAAAAGAGGTAGAGTCACCAGCCATGCATTTTTATCCCGCAGGAATGGGAAAGGTAATGTTGCACAAACTGAAGAAAAGAAAAGTAAGGACAAAGGTCCTGCGAACCAAATAAACTGGGCTCAGGAGTCGGTTACGACCTGAGAAGGTGTTAACACCCCGGATCGTCCGTCGTACCCGACGGGATCCATGCTTGCAAGGAAACTGTTTCAAAGGGTGAAGAAATGAAAGTTGTTGCAAAACTGAAACTGAAACTGGATAAGAAAAGAAAAGAATGGGGGAAATGTAGGGAAAATAAAAGAGTGCTCGAACGGGCCCTACCCTGCTGCCTACGTACCTCATCTGGACATAAGGATCAGAGACGTTGTAGGTCCCCTAACTAGGGGTGGAAAGATTGGTTGTATTTTAAAAGCTTGAACTGCTTATGTCAATGCTCCGGTGTTGTAGGCTCGTCTGGCACGAGTGCATTACCGTCTTGCAAAGAGACAAGTAGGAGCAAGTTCGCACGATGAGAATGAGTGAGATGAGAAAAGAAGTCCCGAAGGAGAGACACTTATTCTTTGTTTGTGTTTTTTAGGAGTTTTTTTATAAGTGTGGTACAAGGAAGTGAAATAAAATCCTTTCCTAAGGAATGTGACCTTATTACCACATCCCTAAATAGAATGAGTAACAAGTTCACTAAGAATGAAGAAGACCCTCAAACTTGTTTCCTAAGATTAGGGCTTGAATTCACTAGCCAGCTTGAAATTATTACGTGTTTTGTGAATTAAAGTGAAGAAATGTTTTTTATGCTTTTCTTTGTGAAGGTAGCCTCATGATTGAACTTGTGCATCATAGATACACTTATGCCGCCACCAAGATGGGGTGAAGAAGAGTATCCATGGAATAAGGCCATAACACAAGAGACCACTTCAATCCTTATTAGGGTATTTTGTAGGTTTTTGTATGAATATGAGAAGAGAAGAGAACCAAAGGAGCAAAAGGTAAACAACTAAGGGAATCTAACCATCCTAGAAGTTATCATGCAAACGGTTGGTCCTAGGTTAGTGTGGTTTGAATTTTATCCTAATGAAGAAGGAAAGAAAAAGAAAGAAGAAGAAAGAATGAGATTCAACTTACTTCTCTTGAAGAAGTTAAGTTGAACTCAAAGAGGGAAGAAAAGAAGAGAATTGATGGCCTAAAGCACATCCCAAAGACAAATAAAAGAAATTAAAGACAAGTTAAGGGAAGAAGTTATGTGTGAGATTCCCTCCCACACACATGGCTTACCAAATCCCCCTGCAAGTGTTAGAAGTATTCACAAATGGAGAAAGAAGTCTAAACATGCATAAGACATGTAAGGAACAACTTTAAAATAAACCAAATAATCTGGATCAGAACCTAATGGTCAAGGATGACCTCTAACATTAGTCATGTAAAGCTAAACAAAGAAGGGATGGAAAAGCTCCTAAAGGTATATGTGAAACACCTAAGAAGAAAGAAAGAGGAAATATGACAAAAAGAAGTATCATACAAGCAAAATAAGGATCAAGCTCATCAAAGTCAGAACCAAAACAAGTGGACAATAAGCATGAGATCAAGGCATAATCATCATTAGAAACATACAAGTTCAAATAAGAACACACGGAAGAAGCATGGAGAAGTTTGAAGTGTTGTGGTCATTCATACAAATGTGAGACTTAATGGGTAAGCAACTCAAAGCAAACCAAAGTGAAATCATCATACAAGGACCATGGACATGCTATCATGGTAAAAAAAATCCTAAAACAAACCCTAGGAGTTGGCACAAGTGCCCTCCTAAACTAATGAGAAAGCAAAAGTCAAGAACACATCACAATTGGAAACAAGCTTAAAAAATTCCACAAGTAAGCACCAAGACTCCTTAAACATGTAAGATCCACATACCAAAGGCACAAGTCAAGAATCAGAAGTAAACTAGGTCAAATACTTGCACAAAGTTCAATTAGGGTTTCATAATTGTCATCCTAAAGCAACATGTAAAAATCTAAGCAAAAAGGTCCTATAAATCATGGAATAAATCTCAAGAAATCCTCAACATGTTAGGAGTCAGTAGCAAAAAGAACCAAGTTTATGCCTATTACCAAAATGAAAATAGAAAATGAACAAGACAAGTCATGCATAAAAAGACTTAAACTAAAAGAAATAAAGTCAAGAATTAAATCAGACACGAAAAAATAATGAAAAATGAAAATAAAAAATATAGAAAATTAAAGGGAATTAAAATGAACATCTATGAATTGTTTGGTGATTTTTAAGATTGATTAACTATTTTTAAAAATTAAAAGCAAACAGAAAATAAAATAGGAATAAAAAAAACAAAAGAACATGAGAGGGGTTCAAATAGCAAGAGGAAACAGTTCAAATAGTTTGGGCTTTTAAACATGGGGGGTGCGCATAGCATAAAGGGCCCAATTCAAAGGCGCAGGTCAAAGAACATTACCATGAACCCTAAGAAACATTGACTATCAATCTGATACACATGATTGATCAAACGCTCAAAACAAAGTCAACACATCCAACAAAGTCAACACATCAATGCCTTGGATCCACACGCACACGCTAACTACCATACGCAAGCACACACACTGCATTAAAATGAAAGCAGAAAACACGTGAGGTGCACACGTTTTTTTTAATGTGCTAGCTTCATATCAGCCCTCCAATTCAAATAATGAATGCTCCAAATTGCATCCCTGACCTCCAACCTCCCCCACCTGCGTTTGAACATTTTCCAGAATCCGGTGAACGGAGCTAGGGCTCCGGCATCGGAAAATTCATATGATGAACCCAAGCTCACAGAACTTCATAAAAAATTCCAGATCCAGACAGTTTTTCATGGTGAACAAGAATATGCACTCAAAAAGCATAAATAATCAAAAACATTCACAGATCGAAGGAAATCAGTTTTGACATTCAAATTTCAGATAAAGTATATACACTCATTTCTCAAGAAAATTCAAAACCAAACGTATCAGGATGATCAGTGCAATATGTAGTTCATTAAGCACACAAAAAAACAAGATCTAGATCTATGAATTGAGATTTCACCTGAAGCTTGCAGAACTCGAAATAGGTCAAGAATGCCTCCCAACAGTTGCAGATTAAATTGCTTTAACCTCTCCTTACAAAATAAATGCAAGATAGGGCCTGAAAGAGCCTGGATCGTGAGATTCAAATGCTTTGGCTTATGAACTGCACTTGAAAAATACCTTGCTTTCAGGCCAAACTAATGGTGGATTTGTGTTTTATACCCTCTGAGGATGAAGAAAATGCTAAGAGTTGAAGCAATGTGTGTATGGATGATGAGTTTCGAAGGATTTTGCACTAGAGCAAGAAAGAATGAAAGTGGAGAATGAGAGAGGTTCAGGCTCTGAATTTGTGATGAGATGCTTATATATCATGAGTTTTTTACACTGATTAGGGTTTTGGTGTGAGTGGGAGCATGAAATGTGTGATTGGAATCAAAATACAAGATTGCATGAAAAATGTGATGCGGTGACTTATGTGTGATATACCTTAAGCTTCACATCCCTTGGATCAAGCATTGTGTGATATTTTGCCAAAATGCAAATTGTGAAATACCTTACTTTCAAGTCACGAATTCTTCACCACTCTTGAACAAAATCATTTGCTTTGATTACATTTTAGTGTAATGATCAGCATTGGCCCAAGGCATGCCTTAGAAATGAGATACAAACCTTTTTTCATTTGGTGTATTTTGGAAAATATGGCAAAAACCCTAAAAATAACCAAATTCAAATGGACATAACTTTCAATCCATAAAGGCTATGATCAAGTTCTTGGACTTTTTGGAAATGGGAGAGGATGCTCTACAAGTTTCAAGTTTGAGGAAAATTCATTTGGAGTCATCTTGGCCATGTAAGAATCACTTGAAGATTAGGGCAAAATATACCAAAAATAGTAAGTTTCCATTACAAGTCACTTACTAAATTTGGAAATTTTCTCACGACCTCTTGATTCTTGATTTTTGAGACCACCAAAGCTCTTCTTTGCCCTTGGGAAGGTCTCTTGACTTGAAAAACATGATTGGAGACTTTGAAATCCAACAGTTGACTTTTAAGATGCACAGTTGATCAATTTCTTCATTCACAAGTAACTGAAGAATTAACTGACTTCCTCAATGATTATTTGCATCAAACTTCATACATATGCCTTATATGTCATGTGAAAGCCTTTGACCACAAGAATTGGTCAAAGCCATGAGAATTTATTGATCTGAGGCAAAACCCTAATTAGGGTTAATTGTGTAGGAGCATGTTGCACTGCTGAGCTTCTGATGATGCTTCACCCTCCTAGGGTTTTATGGATGACATTGAGCTTGTACAAGATATGACAATACCTTGTGAGCTTCTTGCAATGTCACTTGGCTCTTAGCTTGACTTGTAGGCTCATGATTTTCCCAAATGATTGATCATATGCCTTATGCCAGCACCTATGAATGTCATGCTTTATTTTCATACACCAAATTCTAGGATATGAGAGTGACATGATATAATATATGATATGCAAAGGAGAGCTCCTGAAAACCTTGGAAAGGTGACAAGTAACCAAAGAACCAAAGAAATGTCTTTTGAACGACGCCAGGAGACTACTGGCTTGCCACAACGACGGTGGACTTTGCAACTGTCTTTTGAACGATGCCAAACGAATACTGGCTTGCCATAACGATGATGGACTTTGAAATGGGTGATTTCTTACGATTCTCATGTCTTCCTACGTTTCCCATTGGTGCATTTGAGTCTGTGGGGGTAGACATGCACTGATCAGGATCCGCATCTTACCATGCGCTTACGATACTGATTCGAATATGCATCTTAATATGTGCTTACGACTCTCTTCATATACCCTCAGGTCGGACATACGGTGAACGTGTGCTTCTGGGAGAATCTGCATCTTAACATGCGCTTACGATCCTCTTCAATACTTTGACAATATAAACCCACTATCAAGATCTCGCCTTAATTACGCTGGAATGACCCTAATTAGAATCCACATCTTAATATGCGCTTATGATTCTAAAGCAAAATTTCGACGATTTCTACCGTCAAGACTTCAAACCTAGGTTCGTTGACATAGGACAAAGCGATGAATAAGAGGAGACTGTTGACACTGGACAATGCGATATGAGTAAAATGAGTCGGTTGACACTAGACGACGCGAATTGAGTACAAGGAGTTTGTTGACACTAGATAACACGAATTGAGAAAAAGGAGTCCGTTGACACTGGACGACGCAAATTGAGTACAAGGATTTGCTGAGGAGAGTAACAACTCTGCAAGGGAGAATATTGTTTGTATCTCTATTGAGGATGAGAACGTTTTGACTAACATTATGCTAAAGAAAAGACATCAAGATATTCTTACAATACTTGATCGTAAATGAGGAATGAGATCACTGTATGCATTACTGTGTTACCCTTGGGCCAAAAATAAATTGGCGACCTCACCGAGAATATTTCAATGATGGTTGACTTCCAATCATGAAACTCTGTGGGGAATAACAATCTTCTGTATCGGCTAGGGAAGCAAACTGTCAAGACCTCATTAGGGACAGAATTCTGACAATTCTAATTCTGTGGGGAATCAATGCATTTAGCTGCTTGTTGGGAATGAAGACTCTGCTTGGGGGAAGGGAGTTGTTCAACTTATCTTGAAGTTCTGCCTGCTCTGACTCAGTTGGGGAATATTCTTCCTCATGCTCTACTGAGGATGTTGTGGATCATCTTCCTGTTGGAAGTAGAAAATGTAAAGTGCCTCTTGCTAGGGAGAAACACCCTACTTGGAAAATGTTGTTTTATAATGTCTCTTGTTAGCTGCCAACCTGCAACAACAAAGTACACACATATGCCCTGGGAAATTGCGTGGTACGAGTTAATCGTCCAATGTCACCTGACAATCAAAGTGATTTTGAGTGTTTTCCCTTTGCCCGTCATTTATAAAGCCACCAAGTTTAAATGCAATGTTCTTTTATCAAAAATTCAGGACATTTTTGCAAACAAAGCAAGTAGAATAAAACAAGGATAAAGCTTTTTAACTGAATATTCTTTTATTGATGAGCCTCTGAATAGGCGAAAATTTACATCAGGAAGTAATCACCTAGAAAGAGGTCATCACTGTAAATTGAGAAAAGAAACTATCCTAATGGCAATGTGCACGGCATTCCAATGAGTTTCAGTTATGTTATGACCAGTATGTCTTCAAGATTTTTCGTTCCTGCTGTTTCTTTCTGAAAAAGAAGATTGGATTGATCCCTACCCTTCTGAGATTTCCAGGTTAACCGAGTCGATGACATGGTACAGATTACCCAGATCGCAATCATTCGCTTATTCCCTTATTTTGCGTGGATCTCCCTTTTGGGTTTTCAATCCACCAAGATACCCTTTTTTGCCTGAGCTATCCAATGTGGCTTTTCAACTCAGCTGGTGTACATTTTTTTATTTCCCTAACTTTTGCCTGAGCTTTTTATTCTGTTTTTAGCTCGTCAGGATGCCCCTTTTTTTCCTGGACCTTTTATTATGTTTTTTGTCCAGCGGTTCTTTTTATGCGAAGTATATTTTAATTGCGTCTGAGTTAACATGACGTTGAGCGGGCTTGGAGGAACATGTACTTTGTCTGCATAAATCTGGCATTTGTGACATTTGCGGGCATATTAACAATAGTCTGCATCCATTGTTATCTAATAATACCCTGATCTTAATAACTTCTTAGCCATTGCATGTCCTCCTGCAAGGGTACCAAAAGATCCTCGTGGACTTCCTGCATTAACATGTCTGCCTTATGCTTATCCATACATCTGAGTAGGACCATGTCAAAGTTTCTCTTATACAGAACATTGTCAATGTTTAAGAAGAAACTAGCAGTAAGTTGCCTTAAGGTCTTCTTGTCATTGGAAGACGCCCCAACTGGATACTCTTTACTTTCCAGGAAGTGCTTAATGTCATCATACTAAGGCTTATCCTCAGATACTATGTCAACAGAGAACACATAAGCAGGTATATCAAGCTTGTAGATGTCAATTATGGGGACATAATTCCAACACATCACTTTAATAGACGAAGAGAGCGTAGCCAATGCATCGACAAATTGATTTTCATCGCGTGGTATATATTGAAGCTTTATTGTTGTGAAGAACCTCAACAGTCTTCTGGCATAATCCCTGTAAGGAATTAAATGATCTTGGTATGTATACCACTTGCCGGTAATTTGATTAATAACGAGGGCTGAATCTCCGAATATATCGAGGGTCTTAATCCTAAGATTAACAGCCTCCTATATTCCCATAATACACGTCTCGTATTCCGCTTCATTGTTGGTGCAGCCAAAAGTAATTCTGTCAGCGAAGGGAAAATGAACACCTTCAAGAGTAATTAGAACAGCACCAACTCCGCATCCATTGATATTGACTGCCCCATCAAACATCAACTTCCATTTGGATTCAGGGACTGGCCCCTCCTCCGGAAGTGGTTCCTCACAATGTTTTGCTATGAGGTACATGATGTCCTCATCAGGGAAGTCAAATTTCATTGGCTGATAATTGTCGCTCCCGATAAATGGGAAATGGCCCAGATAAAGGTACAGACACGAACGGTCGGCGAAAGGAGGATGTGAGAACACACAGGAGTGAACTCACAGGGAATGAATAGAGTCGCCAGCTAGGCATTTTTATCCCGGAGGAAAGGCAATGCTGCATAGACCTAGAAAGAAATGGATAAGACGGTTGCGAACCAGAGAGACTGAGAAAGGGGGTTGGTTACAACCTGGGAAGGTATTAGCACCCAGATTGTCCATCGTACTCGACGGGATCCACGCTTAAAAGATTTGTGTTTTAAAGGGGTAGTGTCAGTGCAATCTGTGTGTAAAAGAGCTGGAAAAGATGTACAGGTGTCAGTGTAAAAGCAGTGTGAAGTGTATAAGTGAGGTGTCAGTGTAAGGACAGGAGTGAAATGCTCATGATAATGAGGCTAAAGGAAAAGGCTAGAAGGAGGGGAGATATACAGAGACTTTTGTTCGATAACTGTTAAGTTATGCCTACGTATCCTCTCATGCAATGAGGAAGTCAGAACACCGTAGTTCGACCCAAAGAGACTGAAAGGTGAATTGACTTGTGAACTGCTTACTTATCTATGCTCAAGTGTATGACCTGTCTGGCTCAGGTGCTAACTGTCTTGCATTAGACGGAAGAAGCAAGTTCTCGTTTATGAATGAATTAGATGAGAAAAGAATCCCGGAGGAGACGATTATTGTTTGTTTTTGTGTTTTCAGTCTTTTATTGCCTTTGAAATTTTGTCATAAGTTAATGAGCTTAAGCCTAAACCAATGGATTCAGTAAACTCATCACATCTTCCCTCTGATTAGGGGTAATGAGAATACCTTAAGTGTGAATTCAGCTTCTCACACTTAATCACCTTTGATGTAGGATTAAGATCATAAACCTACTTGTGATTATTTATATGTTTTTGGTGTTTTTGTTTAGTGTTAAGTAATGAGATTAAGCCATAATCAGGGATTAAACAGACTCATTACACCATCCTAATAGAAGGATAATAGATGAGAATGTTTAAGCTGAGGAAAGCTCCTCAACTTAATCCATGATTAGGGATTAAACTCATGACAAAAAAAAGCCTTTGATTAAGTGGATTTTATTGAATGATATGATGATGAAATGTTTTTTAGGGTTTGCAAGACAACTTGAGGGGGACTTATCCATTAACACTAGGGTTAGTCCTTCTTAACCAATTAAGGAAGAATTAGAACCCTAATGCAAGGCCCAAGTTACAAGCTTGATGTATTGATGATTATTAGATGGATTGATTAAAGGATTTAAACACATTAAGGATTTAACACTTAGGATTAAAGTTATACACTCCATCCTAATAGAAGGATGCAGGCATAAGCTTAATCACAAAGCCTTAAAGCCTTTAGGATTTAGTCCCTGATTATGAGGTGAGAAGAGAAGACTCAAAGAGACACAAAGGTAAAAACTAAGTGGGGAACTAATCAAAACCCTAATCATTGTCATGCTTGGTTGTTCCTAAGGTTTGTAAGGTTTATCAAGAGAAGTCTTCAGAGGAACCACCAGGAAACAGATGAAAGGATCAGGAGAGGCATAGCAACTTGCTTCATTCAAGAAGTCAAGTCACTTGAGGAAAGAAAGTAAGAAGAAGAAGAATGAGCAAGCTCAATCTCAAACTCATAACAAAATGCAGCATGGATGCATAAGAGAGATGAAAAGAAGTTGTGAGAAGTGAAGGCAAATTCACTTCTCAAGATAACTTACCACCTGAAAAGTTAGTGAAAGAAATGCAATGCAATGCAAAATGAGATGGAATGGCATGATGCAAACCAAAACCAGAAGCACAATCATGATGATAATGATGCTATAGGATGATGCAAACATGAAACAAGGCGTGGTGATGATCATACAAACTTATGGATGCAAATGAAGCAAGTTAGAACCATGATCATACATGAAAAGTTATGAAATGCATATGGCATACAACATGGCAAATGCAAGAAGCAATGATCAAACATGATTCTAATATGTCTTAAGATGTATAATGAATCAAATGGATGCACAAAATGTCATGGCAAGTCAAGGTATGCAAGCAAATGCAAGATGGATGCATATGGAAGCCCAAATTAGGGTTTATGATCAAAGCATCAAACACAAACCAAAATCAGAAGCAAACATCAATATAAAAAATTGAAAATGCACTCAAAGGATCCCTAATCCTATACTAACTCACTGCCCAAAGGAGAAGTTCTAACTCTTAACCTAATTCAAGTTATGATTTTCCTAAGTTTTCTAGGGTTTTAGGGTTCCTTAACAAGAAAAAAGCCAAACAAATAGAAAATGAAA
Organism: Lathyrus aphaca; assembly: GCA_963966055.1. NCBI lineage: Eukaryota > Viridiplantae > Streptophyta > Magnoliopsida > Fabales > Fabaceae > Lathyrus > Lathyrus aphaca. Next base: position 502,375,450 of record OZ014519.1, on the reverse strand, counting down.
GATCAATTCATGCCAAATTAATCTCACAAACTACATGATATGCATAACACAATGCAAAAGGAATCAGAGTCCAACTCTCAATGGTTAGGCAGAAATGATTTTTGGAAGTTTGGATCAAAATAATGCCTTGAAATGATTTTAATTCCATGAATAATTCTCAAAATGCATCAAGATCAAAAAATAAATTTGGTTTGAGGGTTGGACAATGTTTCTAAATGTTTTTAAATGTTTCATGAATTTTTTGGTGATTTTTAAATACCTAAAAGCATTTTTAATTAATTAATTCTCATTAATTAATTAAAAATAAACTTTTAAATATTTAAAAATATTTTTTGAATGCAAAAATAAAAAATAAAAATATCTTTGGTTTCTGAAATTAAATAAAAGTGTGCATAAAAAATTTCAGAATTTTTGAATTGATTTTGCTATTTTAAATAAAATGGAGAAAACAAATGCAATTAAATGAAATAAAAACTGAATTTAAATGAAAGTCAACGCATCCAGTGGTCCACATTTAAACCTGAGATGGAGGGAAAGACTTCGCGCGTGATCCTAAGGCTGAGATTCAAACTGGCCTAATTTCCATTTTTTATTAATTAAACATAATTAATTAAGTTAATTGTGGATTAGGGTTTCTAATGGTGCATCTGGACCATCCAAACGCGCGCCAGTCAACCTAGGTCAGCCCATCCAACGCTCCAGATTCAAACCACATTAAACACAGGGATTAAGCCCTAATCATTTTCAGGTGGCCGGAGAAGACCTCCGGTCGTCTTCTCCGGTGGGAACCCCACCTGAAAATTTCCAAACTCTTCAAAACTCCACTAAAATGAAATCTAACAAACCAGAAATCATTCCCACACTTCGCTAAATCAAAACCCTAACTCAAAACTCATTTATTCTTCCTCAAACAACTGAATCGAAACAAAACATTTTTTAGGGCAAAAGTTTCAGAGCAAGATTAAACTCTCATTTCTTCACCATTTTCAAAACCAAGAACATCAGAGTGACCAGTGAATCATGAAGAACAACTTAAGAACTTAAAAATCCATTTCTGGAAAAAAAGTTCATGAAGCTACCTGAGTTTGAAGCTTTTCGGTCTGGCACTTTCTGACCTTCTCTCTTGTGCAAAACCACTCCTGTGACCTCCCTGGTTAAGCCTTGATGCTTAGAAAGAATTTGTGATGGCTGGTTTGGAAGTTTGAACAAGTTCTGTTCAAGGTCAGGTGAGGGTCGTGTTTGTGATTCTATGGTTTTCAGGCTGTTTTGAAGGATGGTTTATGTTCAGTGAAGCATGGTGAGAAGGTTCATGAAGTTTGTTTGTGTGTTTGTGGCCTGTGGAGTGAGTTTCGAATGCTCTTGCAAGTGAGGGTGAAAATGTGAATGTTGTGTTGTGGCTGGTTTCAGGCCTGTGTAATGTATGCTTTGTCTTGCTTTTGATTCACATAAACAAATCCTATTGGTCAGATGACATGACATGTGCTTTTGTGATTGGTATGGGTGCTTTTGCAAAATGTCAACTTTTGTATAAGAGAAGCATGGGTCATGTTCTAGCCAAGTACAAGGAGGGTGTGTTGCGCAGCATGATGAGGGAAGAGGCCTAGGATTGATCAACACACTAGCCAGCAAGTGGATGAGAAACTATCATGGCTTTTGCAACTTGCCTTGCCTTTGGTTTTCATGAGAGAAACTTGATCCATGGGCCATAAAACATGTGATTCTTTGGGTGCAATCTGACTTTTGAATGTTGTGTGATCATGTTGTGTGGATTAGAAGCCCATTTGATGACTTAATTGGCCTTGAGGAGTGAATTTGCAACTTTGGCTTTTTGGTGCATGACTTGAAATTTAGTGATTTTTGCCAACTTTGATGAGCCATATCTTTTGATCCAAAATGAATTAGGTCATGTTCTTGTACTTTTTGAAAAGGGAATGATCTATTCTACAACTTTCATGACCAAAGTTTTTCCATTTGAAGCTTTTTTGAATCAAAAAGTAAGGGTTGAAAAGTTGCCAAAAATGACATTTTCATTAAAAGTCAAACCTGCCCAAAAAGTCAACTTTGCAAAAGACTTGAAATTCTCCAATTTTGTGAACTTCCAACATCTTCCATGATCAAATAAAGATCATACACAATCAAAATGATGAAGAACACCCTTTGGTTGGGTCATTGGGGGTCTCAGATGCCCTGATTTTGCACTGACTTGCTTGAAAAGTCAACTCTTGATCAGATGACTTCCCCATGGAATTTCTTCATGAAAATTGATATGCATACTCCCTATACCATATAGAGACCAATAGAAACAAGAATGACCAAAAAATTTGGAGTTATGGCCTCTGAAACCAAAACCCTAATTTTAGGTCATCTGTGCAGTCAAGCCTGGCTCTGCTTCCATACCATTCTCAGTTCTTGTGATTTTTTGACATTCTTGACTTTGAGAGGATATAATATGATGTTTGAACACACATGGACCCCTTTTAAGTGATTGGTGGCCTTTGGAGTGGCTCAAGAAGCTCTTGGATTGCTCAGGTCACAAACCCTAGATGCAGATGACTTAGAATCCATGCAGTGAATCAAAAAATGTAAATTGAGATGTTATGATTGAGCTTATGCATATGAAATGATCACAAGCCATGGTGCGAATGGGTGAGGGCAAATTTGGGGTGTTTACAATAATCATCCTCAAGAGGTTTCTATGAGAGGTAGTCTAAAAGTACGCTTCCTTTGATGGCTTTCTAGGAAGTGTATTGAATGTCGTACTCTGTCAACACCATCTGCCATCTTACAACCCTTCCAGTTAACGTTGGTTTCTCAAATATGTATTTGACAGGATCCATTTTTAAATTAATAGGGTAGTGTGGGTCAACATGTACTGTCTCAGTCGGCGAGCAACCCATGCCAAAGCGCAGAAAGTTTTCTCGAGCAGTGAATAACGAGATTCACATTCAGTAAACTTTTTGCTAAGGTAGTATATTGCATGATATTTTCCACCAGACTTGTCATGTTGGCCTAGAACACACCCCATTGACCCTTCTAGCACAGTCAAATACATGATAAGTGGCCTCCCGGGAACCGGAGGCATCAGGATTGGAGGTTCCTGCAAGTATTCTTTAATCTTTTCAAAAGCCCTTTGACAATCTTCGTTCCACCTGACCACCTGCACTTTTCTTAGCAATTTGAATATTGGTTCACAGGTGGTTGTGAGGTGAGATATGAACCGAGTAATGTAGTTCAATCTACCCAGGAAGTCGCGCACTTCTTTTTCTGTTCACGGTGCAGGCATATCATGTATTGCTTTGACTTTTGCAGGATCTACCTTAATCACTCTTTGACTCACGATGAAACACACCAGTTTTCCAAAATGCACCCCAAAGGTGCACTTGTTAGGATTTAACCTCAAACGATACTTTCTCAGTCGTTCAAACAGCTTCTTGAGGTTAACCAAATGATCTTCTTCGTCTCGGGACTTGGAGATCATGTCGTCCACATAACATTCGATCTCTTTGTGGATCATATAATGAAACAAGGTCACCATTTCCCATTGATAGGTTGCCCCGACGTTTTTCAAACTAAAAGGCATGACCTTGTAGCAAAACATACCCCAAGGGGTAATGAATGTTGTCTTCTCCATGTCTTCCGGAGCCATCCTAATCTAGTTATAACCAGAGAAGCTATCCATGAAGGAGAATACCGAGAATTGAGTTGTATTATCAATCAATACATCAATGTGAGGTAATGGGAAATCATCTTTTGGGCTCGCTCTATTCAGATCCCGGTAATCGACGTACATCTGGACCTTGTCGTCCTTCTTCGGTACTAGCACAATATTAGCTACCCATGGTGGATAACTAGTTACGGCAAGGAACCCGACGTCCCACTGCTTCTGAACCTCTTCTTTAATCTTCATCGCCATGTCAGGACGGGTTCTTCTAAGCTTTTGCTTAACGGGAGGGCAATCTTCCCTCAGTGGAAGCTTATGCATCACAATGTCAGTATCTAAACCTGACATATCTTGATATGACCAAGCGAATATGTCCACATATTCTTGAAGCATGCCAATTAACTCTTTTCTTATTTCAGCCTACAGACTGGCCCCAATCTTAATTTCCTTCTTTGCGTCTTCCGTTCCGATGTTGATGACCTCAATCTCTTCTTGGTGAGGCTGAATCACTCTTTCCTCTTGTCTCAATAACCTGGCCAATTCTTTAGGGAGTTTAATGTCTTCCTCAATCCCTTCATCATCTTGGTAGATTGGATTATCGAAATCATACTTGGTCATAGCAGAAGAGTTATCAAAGAAATCCGAATGATTAGTTCTGCACAAGTGATGTGCTTATTTCATAATCTGCTTTTATGAAAACAACAAGACAAAACAAAAGAAGAAAAACATTGCCATTTTTATTGTTTTTTGTGAAAAATTTGAAAAGAAAGACAGGGAACATAATTTGAATGAAAAATGTCCTTTATTTATGATAAAATTAAACGCATAATATGCAAGGTGGCCCTACAACGGATCCATACACCTTGGGCATAGTGCAGTACTTAGCATGCAAATGATAAATGGGAAAACAAGAAAAATTACCCTGGATGATAAGTGACTTGGATGAAATCCTCTACAAACCAGTTCTGAAGCTCTTCCCCGGGAACGCATGGGCGCACCCAGTTGTCCAAATCGCAATCACTATCAACATCTTCAGCCACAACACACACCTGGTTAGGGTCAATCATTCCATCACTTGTGAATCTCATTGCCTGGCTACCTTGAGACCACCCACCTTGCCCCGGTTGATAGCCAATGCCAAATTTGCCATCTTTCTTCTCAACCTCCAACAGTTTGCCCCAGCCCTGGGCCTGACCTGACTGCACTACCTCTTTAGCCTTCTTGTAAGAAGATATGGAAGTCCCCACCCTCTCACTACTCTTGACTATGGAAGTATGAGTGATTGTACTGACATTCACAGCTTCGAATGCCTGGATTAACATTTCGTGAATCTCACCATCCATCTCAACATATTTAAACGTGGATAAGTGGCTAACAAAAATGTCCTCCTCCCTGCATACGGTGACCACTTGACCATCCACCACATATTTCAATTTTTGGTGCAAGGTAGACGTCACAGCACCTGCATAATGAATCCAAGGGCGACCTAATAGATAATTGTATGCTGGTTGGATGTCCATGACAAAAAAAGCGCTTTTAAACATTTGTGACCCTATTTTCACTAGCAGCTCCACTTCTCCAAAAACTGATCTCTTGGAACCATCAAAGGCCCTCACAACTAAATCACTTGGCTTGAGAATTATACCATCTACATCCAACTCCATCAACGCTTTCTTTGGGAGAACGTTCAGATAGGAACTCGTATCCACCAGGACGTGGGACAACACATCAACTTTGCATTCCATAATGATATGCAAAGCCTTATTGTGATTTCTCTAGTGGCTAGAGTCATAACTTCTTCAGTGGCTACTTGCTTACCCTTGGCTTTGGCAGCTGCTTCGGCTTCAGTATTCGTTTTGAGAGTTTGTGGAGCGAATAAATGTCCACTACGAGTAAAACCTCCCAAACCCCAACATTCACAACATCAGGGTTGATCGTCACTGATTTATCCTCCACCTTCTGACCTCGCACATAAACATCAGAGCCGTAATGCCAGGGAATAACTTTATCATTATTGTACAGTACAGGTCCAGGAACAGTAATGGTAACATGGCTTACATCTTGTGGCACATATATGGTGACAGGTTCTGGCCGGGGAGGCACCGGAATATCATAAGGGGTATAGTATATTGTCATAGTGGATATGTAATCACTTTGGTTGTTCACTTTGTCAAACTGCAGTGAACCCTCATCCATAAAACCCTGAAGTCCAGCTTTCAACTTATCACAACCATTGGGAGAAAATACACATTATTCACAGTCAAATCCGCAACCGAGAAACACTTGTCCTTTCAATAACCTTTTCTTCACAACTAGGAGGGGAGTCTGCACCTCCTCAACATCTGAAACTAAGTTCAATCGTTCACCGCTCTTGACAGCATTAACCCTAGCCCCACCATGATTAGGCATAAGGTTATTTGTAACATTCGGTGGTGGTGAGAAATTGATAGCTTTTGAATCGATCAGGTCCTGCACTTTCATCTGCAATGCCTTACACTGCTCAATAGAATGTCCAGGAGCAGCAAAATGGAAAGCACACCTGGCATTAGCATCATAACCAGGAGAAGGATTACCCACAAGTGGAGCCAAAGTTCTCAACTGGACCATATTCAAATCTAGCAATCTCTGTAACAAAGTTGTGTATGTCATTGGGATGGCCTCAATAAAACGATCAGTGTTCCTGGGCTGACGTTGTTGGAAAGATCTTTGTTGGTTGTTGCATTGTTGTTGCTGCTGAGGAGCAGGGTTTGAAGGTATAGTGACAACTTCCACATAATCATATGAATTTTTGCGTCCACGACCTCTTCCTCGACCAAAAACAACATTGGTTTCTCCCTCCCTCCTCCTCTAAGGACCTGCAAAAGGCTTCCTTTCCCCAGATGAACTACCAGCACCAGTATCTTGAATTTTTCCCGTCTTCAGCAAGTTCCCAACTCTCTCCCCTGCTATAACAAGGTCAGTAAACTTGGTTGCTGAACACGACGCCAAGCGATCAATGAATACCCCCCTGCAAGGTACCCATAAACATATCGGCCATTTCATTCTCCAATAATGGGGGTTGTACCCTTGCAGCTAGCTGACGCCACCTCTGGGCATACTCCTTGAAGCTTTATTTAGAATTATGTGACATGTTCTGCAGTTATGTGCAATTAGGAGCCATGTCCAGGTTGTACTGATAATTTTTAAAGAAAGCCTCGGCTAATTCCTTCCAGTTTCTGATAGAGGCCCTGCTCAATTTCATATACCACTCTTGGGACACCCCGACGAGACTATCTTGAAAATAGTCATCCACAACTTTTCATCGTCGGTATGAGTAGCAATTCTACCGACAAAAGCTTGAAGGATGGTCTTTGGGCAGGAAGTACCATTGTACTTGTCAAAAGTGGGAGCTTTGAACTTATGAGGGATTCTCACCCCAGGAACAAGACCCAAGTCGGTAATGTCAAAATCCCAAAGAGTTCTGAGATTGAATAGAGCGAATCTTCTCAGCCATTTCCCCAAAACATCCATTGACCTCAACACACTGTCCTTCCATGTCTTCCAGGATAGTGAACTGGTCCTCTTGATTATCCATTTGATGTTAAGGACCCCCTCCAGCATTAACAATGACCTCAGGTTGGGGTTGGGGTTGAGGTTGAGGACCACGACCACCAAGAGCACCAGTACCTCTGGGACCTCCACCATTGCCATCTTGATTCCTATCAATCATCTCTCGCATACGCTCTTGGTTCTGGTTTATTCCAATCACTAACGTCATGAACTGGTCCATTCGGTTACGCAGATCTGCTAGCTCAATTTACATTTGATCCATGATTCTGACTCTGTTTTCTTTTGTAGGATACCTATGCACTCTTTGTGCAGCAATAGTGCCTGAAATAGAAGAGACGTTAGAGATTTGAGAGCTATACCTGCAAAACAAGCAAAAGGTGATATGTATGCAATGCAAAACTTTCGTGTTTTCATTATCAGGATATTTTTGCCCCGGTTCTGGTATCTGTTAAAGAATCCAGATGGCCCTTGAGGAAATTCTTTTGAGATTACTCTCTTCAAAGCTTCCACACCTTTCCACAACCAGTATTAAAGCACATAAAACTCAAAGGATCCGAAATGACAACTGCATAAACACAAGGCCCTAAGGCAAAAGTAACATCCCCGTAGGTTTACAAGTCTTACAAAACATCAAGCACAGAAAAATAAATAAGATTCCCACAACAAACCTGTGGGTAATCTGAAATACAAGAAAGAAAACAGACTAAAACTCTAAACTGCAGAAAGACTCTGGTCATCTCTTCACATCTGCTTTCCTCCCGAGGTCTTCCATCTCTATGAGTGCCTCGTTTAATTGTTGAGAAGGTTCATGTTGACTCCTATAGGCACTCTCTAGTTCCTCCTTCTGAGAAACAATCTGCAACTTGTATGCCTCTTCTCTCTTCTTGTACTCCTCTTAGTCTTTATTTCTCTGTTCTTGCATACAGGTGATGGACTGCTTAGCTTCGCTGAGAGTCTTCTTAGTATTTTTGAAGTCTTCTTCCCTTTTAATATACATCGGTCCTCTTCTCTAAAAGTAGGCTTCTCTTTCTGCAAAAAAATTCTCCTTAGCCTCCTGAGCTACCTGTACTTTATGCAGCTTTTCCTCTACAACTGTTTTGGAATGAGCCATCTGGTGATATAAGTTAGTCATTTCTACATTCTCAACCTTCAACTCCAGTAACTGAACATCCAGTTTTTGGTAATCTTCTGAGGGAACAGTAGCCTGCACAATAGCAATCTGGGATGTCACAACCTGGGGATAGAGTGGAGGCTCCACTGAGAAAGGCGATAATGTAATCCCTACACGCTCCCAAATTCTTTCTTCCCTTTCTGAGTCTTGATATCCCAAGCTTTAAATACCTTGATAGCCACCTCCCTATTTCCTTCCAAAACAAGATACAAAGATCCATCCACTTATTCCTCAGACGGAGACTTTCTCAACGGATACCCAATTTGTCTCCTAGCCAATACCGAGTTATAATTAATCAACCTCTTTCTTCCTATCAAGGGGACATTAAGGAAACCAACGCAGTTCACAATCATTTCCTTTCCTAACACATCTCTGTCATAACCCCAAGCTATGTTACCTGTAGCTAACCCCATCAACCTCTGGGAACACTTCCATTCTCCTTGTAGTTCTTTAAATGGTCCAGACTTGGGCAATTGCTTGGAAAACCAGTCAGTAAACAGAGGTGCACAACAGCTCACATGCCCTCCTTTTCTCTCGTTCCTATAATGGACATAATAGAAGTCACCTAACATAGTAGGTGTAGGATTTCCTTTGAAGAAAATAGAGATGGCTTCTACACTGACATTCCCCTGATCACATGGAAACAGGCTAGTTCCATAAATTAGCAAAGCTAGTTGTACACTGAACTCTGCCCACCGGCTTTCCTGTGCATGGACCAAAGCTTCTTGAATAACTACATCACACGACAACCCCTTTCCCTTGCTCTTGATCAAACCAAACTCTACTCTATTCAATAGAAGATGACATCTCCTGGCAATCTCTTCTGCTTGGAGCACCCTCCCAGAATTGTAGTAAGGTTTTATGCCCCTAAGAGGCATCTGCAACACACTAGAGATCTCCTCCACATTGGGTGCCAATACATAATCAAGAAATACGAAACAACGTAGGGGAGCGTCATAAAACTGTAGAAGGGTTTGAAGATTGCTTCTCTGCTCTTCTTTAGGCTTGTCCATATATCTGATAATTTTCCCGAACCTGGTCTTGAAGTCACCCAGAACCTTGTCATTCATCAATTCTTTCAGCTTGTGTAGGTTCTTTGTCTCTGGCTGTGGAAACGTGTAGTGCACATTATTCTTCCGGGGGACTATAGTATTTCCTTCCATCTGGATGTAAGTAGCTAGACGATACCAGAACTGGGTGTAAACAGAAATGCAACCTGAGAAATGAAAACACAAAAATGTTAATGTGCTATAGTATGATGCGAATGCAATGCAAGGCATAAATGATCAATCTGGAACTGTCTGGAAACCGGATATTAGAGCCAAGTGAACATAAACCCCAAATCCTCTGAATATCAGCCCAAATAAGAACTCAGATAGCCATAGATAAGTTAGACCAAGGATCAGAGCCAGATAAACTCAAGAACTCCGGGATCAGAGTAACCATATCAAAACACACGAGACTGCACTGATAATGAGGTTATGTTGAGGTTAAGGGTTCCTGCAAACCTGTAAACCCCTCCCAATATCACGGGAGTGCTCCGAGTCAAACATCACGGACTCTCAAAGCCAAATAGCAATAATACGTTCACCATTTACGAGAAATGGCTCATGACCAAATCATGGAATCGATTAAGCATTATGTACTACTCAGGAAGGTCTCAACGTGAGTCCGGGAAAAAACAAGCATCCCTTATAAGTTTCCAGCTTCAAGCGCTGAAATCGAGAAACAATAGTACATTCATCCCGGAGGGTACAATACTATCGTCATACGACCATATGCTTTAACTAAGTTCCTATAAGAGAACCAGGCCATCCTATGTGAGTGCCAAGCGGGCCCTCGGGTGCGAATGGGTTTTCCACGGAATGTGGTCTGCCACTGTCACCACTAGAGAGGAATGTTTCCACAAGGTTCCCAATCATCGGTCCCCAGCCTCACATAACTATCAAGGTCGTGTAATGAAGTAGAGAAGACCCCTATATCAAACATTTCTAAGACGGTCGCGAATCTGGGTGTGAACGCACTAATACCCCCATGACTAGATGCCATGGGGCCAAAGTGATTGCCCATGCTAAGTCCTATCGTGCACTCAAGTCGGGTATTTGGCTGACCTCATCTCACAAATCACAGTAACCCCCAAGTCCCGCCAAACAGAAAACTAGTCCAGACAGTTCAGTATAATATATATGATTCATGAAAATAAATACTAAAAACTGTAAATAAAACTGTAAATAAACTGAAAATAAACAACAGTAACATAAATAGGACACAACAAACAATCAACACACAAAGAAACAGAAACAAACAAGCGCTAGGAGAGACTCTCAAGGGGAAACCAGAGATTCTGGGTTCGATCCCCGGCAGAGTCACCAGCTGTCGCTCCCTGGATTTCCATCCAGGTACAAACGCGAAAGTGGCGCGGAAAAGAGGTAGAGTCTCTAGCCATGCATTTTTATCCCGAAGGAATGGGAAAGGTAATGCTGCACAAACCAAAGAAAAGAAAAGTAAGGACAAAGGTCATGTGAACCAAATAAACTGGGCTCGGGAGTCGGTTACGACCTGAGAAGGTATTAGCAACCCAGATCATCCGCCGTACCCGACGGGATCCACAATTGCAAAGAAACTGTTTCAAAGGGAGAAGAAATGAAAGCTACTGCAAAACTGAAACTGAAATTGGATAAGAAAAGAAAAGAATGGGGGGATGTATGGAAAATAAAAGAGTGCTCGAACGGGCCTTACCCTGCTGCCTACGTACCTCATTTGTACATGAGGATCAGAGATACCGTAGGTCCCCTAACTAGGGGTAGAAAGATTGCTTGTGTTTTAAAAGCTTGAACTACTTATGTCAATGCTCAGGTGTTGCAGGATCGTCTGGCACGAGTGCGTTACCGTCTTGCAAAGAGACAAGTAGGAGCAAGTTCGCACGATGAGAATGAGTGATATGAGAAAAGAAATCCCGAAGGAGAGACGCTTATTCTTTGTTTGTGTTTTTTAGGAGTTTCTTATAAGTGTGGCACAAGGAAGTGAAATAAAATCCTTTCCTGAGGAATGTGTCCTTATTACCACATCCCTAAATAGAATGAGTAACAAGTCCACTAAGAATGAAGAAGACCCTCAAACTTGTTTCCTAAGATTAGGGCTTGAATTCACTAGCCTGTTTGAAATTATTAAGTGTTTTGTGAATTAAAGTGAAGAAATGTTTTTTATGCTTTTCTTTGTGAAGGTAGCCTCATGATTGAACTTGTGCATCATAGATACACTTATGCCGCCACCAATATGGGGTGAAGAAGAGTATCCATGGAATAAGGCCATAATATAAGAGACCACTTCAATCCTTATTAGGGTATTTTGTAGGTTTTTGTATGAATATGAGAAGAGAAGAGAACCAAAGGAGAAAAAGGTAAACAACCAAGGGAATCTAACCATCCTAGAAGTTATCATGCAAACGGTTGGTCCTAGGTTAGTGTGGTTTGAATTTTATCCTAATGAAGAAGGAAAGAAAAAGAAAGAAGAAGAAAGAATGAGATTCAACTTACTTCTCTTGGAGAAGTTAAGTTGAACTCAAAGAGGGAAGAAAAGAAGAGAAGTGATGGCCTAAAGCACATCCCAAAGACAAATAAAAGAAATTAAAGACAAGTTAAGGGAAGAAGTTATGTGTGAGATTCCCTCCCACACACATGGCTTACCAAATCCCCCTGCAAGTGTTAGAAGTATTCACAAATGGAGAAAGAAGTCTAAACATGCACAAGACAAGTAAGGAACAACTTTAAAACAAACCAAAGCATCTAGGTCAGAATCTAATGGTCAAGGATGACCTCTAACATTAGTCATGTAAAGCTAAATAAAGAAGGGATGGAAAAGCTCCTAAAGGTATAAGTGAAACACCTAAGAAGAAAGAAGGAGGAAATATGATAAAAGAAGTATCATACAAGAAAAATAAGGATCAAGCTCATCAAAGTCAGAACCAAAACAAGTGGACAAGAAGCATGAAATCAAGGCATAATCATCATTAGAAACATACAAGTTCAAATCAGAACACATGGAAGAAGCATGGAGAAGTTTGATGTGTTGTGGGCATTCATACAAGTGTGAGACTTAATGGGTAAGAAACTCAAAGTAAACCAAAGTGAAATCATCATACAAGGACCAGTGACATGCTATCATGGTAAAGAGTCATAAAACAAACCCTAAAGGTGGTTTGACATAATACAATTGTTACAGGTTATGGGGGACTTGGTATTTGTATCTTGAGACTGTCATTATAGAATCAATGAACCATAGTTCTTAGAAGTGAATGGAGAATAAAGAGAATTGAACCTCTGTCAACAAACTACGTTTGTTGAGAGTCGAGCAGATCAGTGTGTACCTAGGAGGGCAATCTTGAAAATTCTATGATGCTAAATTGAATATATCATATTTAAGAATATGGTTAAGACAAGGTAAAGAAGACAATGTCTGACAAGATGTCAGGACATCACTCAACACTTGATTCTTGTATCAAGAGTGTTGAGATATTGAGTACCTTCCAAGAAGACAAGTACAATGTGATTTCTAACCTTACATGTGCGTTCATTGGACCTTTAAATCTAAAGGAGAAATAGTTCAAAGTGAATAATTACAGAAAGAACATTGGGTAATAAATAAGAATCTTTCTAAATTAACTTGGACTCTACACAATCAGTTATGCTGAAACTTTCCTCCTTTAATAACATCCTCTTTTGACCAAAGTCATTATTGACATTCTTGAACCATTATTTCGAAAGGTTTTACTGGCCTATAAATAAGGGGTATCTCTTCTTCTTTTTCTTCAAGTTGAGTTCTTGCGTATAGATTTTGTTCGTGTATGGGTGAGTCCTTCTGGGGTATGGATCTGTTTTGGGTTCTTTTGCCAAGTTTTGGCTAAAAATGGGGAGAATAGTATGCTTCTGTTGAGCTCTGATCTTCTTTGTCCGGTTATTCTACACAAATGTTTGAAGATATGTTCTAACATCTTTGACTCAATTCCTTCTTATGTCTTGTGATCTTAGTTTTGAATACAATTATGGCTTTTGTTATGAGTTACCCAAGTTGAATGATGGCTACTAAGAAAAGAATTCTTGGTACCCGTGGTAAATATAGTCCTAGGTTGAGGGGGGAGTGTTTCACCACTTTCGTCAAGAACTGGGATATCAATCAAGTAACTGAGTGGTTCACCTCGATTGAGAAGTTTCAAGATTTGTCATCTAAACAAAGAGAACAAAGGGTAAGGAGCATCCTGGAAGCCAAAATTTGTCAAAAGAGGGAGATTGAAAGCTCTAAAGATTTGAATTAAATTTTCGTAAAACTTAAGTGCCGAAGATGATGTTGAACAAGATATCCTAACAGGGGGTTTCGACATCTTTGTCTATTACAAACAGATTTGGTAGAAGATCTATTTGAAAGACTTTTAGAGATTTTATCTACAACAATCAACACATAGATCAAGGAATAATTGGTTGGATTATTCAAAGCCCATGGACAACAGAATATTATAAATAGAATACCTTATACTTGGGGAAAATTAACTAATCCTTATAACACTTTTAGAAAGTAGAAAATTAGGTTTGGAGTTTTGAAATTCGTTGTATTTCTTGTGTTGTGAGTCACCCTTTGTATCGGTTGGATACAATGAGGTAGACATAGTTGTTGATACAGATTCAGAAACCATTAGGTAATGAATTGTATATTATTCTTGGATGAAACTTTGAAGCATATCCAATGAGAGATGTCAGCCAAAGAGAGTTGGCTTAACATTGCATAGAAAGGTGGGGATTTTGTGAATGGTAAAGTTACGGGGGTGAAAAACAATGGAGTTGCTGGGTGCAACCTAGTGTCGTTTCGGGGTTGCAATGATGAGGGGTGAGATAGGTTTCTCGTATCAAGGATGGAGTTTCTGCGATATTTATTACATTGGGTAGGGTTAGGTAAAAGTTGTTTGGTTATTTGTACAACAAGTGGTTTTGTACAATCAATAATCCACTAATATTGTAATCTTCTTCCTGGATTGGGATCCCCCATAGTAGGTGAGTTTGACCGATATGGGTTAACAAATTATTGTGTTATTTATCATTCTGCAATTATACAACTATGTTATTATGTTTTCTGCACAAACATGTCGAGAAAGATTTTGGAACATCTGACATTTTCATGCGCTGATATTGTTGAATATTAGTCTGCATTCCTGATCCTTGTTTAACTCATAGCTGAGATCAATTTCCTAACATGTGGTTAGGAAATCCGATATCTGTGTACCAGAATTTCAATTCTTATCAGGAGTTAACCTGGAGTGGTGACAAATGCTTCAGTTTGCAGGAATTTGTGTCTCTATATTTTGATGAAAAAATGATAATGGATTTTGGGAGGTAGATTGGGTTTTCCAATATTGGGCACGAAGAAAACGTGACATGGTAGCCCTACTCTGAAAGGGAGAGAGATGATATGGTTATTGTGGATGATTTTTCCACTCCCTAGTTTTACTTTCACCTTCCCGCCATTTATGATTTTGGGTGTTGGAACAAGATTTGTTCTTAAACTTAATTATCTTTAATTTTGATGATAACAAAGTATTGAAACAAGCAATGGTTTATTTTATATGTGTTTTATTCATTGCAGGTTCTACATCATTGTACATAAATAATTGGAATTTGTTCTACATGAACATAATTGAAATTTGCTTTATTGCTAGCTTTTGGTGACAGAATATATAAAACAATTACTAGTGTGATTGAACATAGACTCTGAACTGAAGGCCCTAGCATTCAGATGAGTGATTACACTTGATTATTGTATATTAACTTCTGGTACCATTAAAAGTCGTTGATAAAGTTGTGGTTGCTCGTAATGCTATAAAACAGGTTGTATGTTTTATCAGCATGTCATCTAAAGTCTACTTGGTGCAAGACTCAAGAAAAGTTGAACAATTCTACGGATGACTGCTCTCAACGACTCTATTAGTACAAATATTCTTGAAGACTCAAAGGTTAAATGGTTTACCCACTGGATTCAGAATCTACATAGTATCCATCTTCAATGACTCTTGTACTATGGAGGAAAGCAAAGTCACTTGATCAAGTTATCTTCGCAATAACTAGTTTACGTAGGTTGCTATAAATATGCTTAAGATTCAAGCTTGGATTTTCAACAAGGTTTCTAGATTGGAAGTGTCGCTCCCCGGACTTTCGTCCCAGTGCAAACGTGAACGGTCGGCGATGTTGGAGGTTGAGGTTGAATAGAGTCGCCAGCTAGGCATTTTTATCCCGAAGGAAAGGTAATGCTGCATAAACTTGGAAAGGTATGGATAAGACGGTTGCGAACCATAGAAACTGAGAAAGGGGGTTGGTTACGACCTGGGAAGGTATTAGCACCCAGATCGTCCGTCGTACTCGACGGGATCCATGCTTACTTGATTGTGTTTAAAAGGGGATAGTGTATGTGCTGACTGTGCATAAGGAGCTAGGGAGAAAAGAATGTACAAAGTGTCAGTGCAAAAGAAATGGTGAAATGCTCAAGACTGAGGCTTAGAAAAGAAAGCTGAAAGAGGAGAGGGGGAAGACTTGGGGACTTTTGTTCGATAACTGTTAAGTTATGCCTATGTATCCTCTCGTGCAATGAGGAAGTGAGAACACCGTAGTTCGACTTAATGAGACTGAAAAAGATTGACTGTGAACTGCTTACTTGCCTATGCTCAAGTGTATGACTCGTCTGGCTCGAGTGCTAACTGTCTTGCATTAAACTGAAGAAGCAAGTTCTCGTTTATGAATGAGTGTGATGAGAAAAGATTTCCGGAGGAGACAATTATTGTTTGTTTTTTTGTTTTCAGTTTTTTATTGTTTTTGGTGTTTTGCATAGGATTATGAGCTTAAGACTAAATCAAGGGTTGTAAACTCATTATATCCTCCCTGATTAGGGATAATGAGCATACTTAAGTATGAGATAAGCATCTCAACTTAATTACCATGATGATATAGGATTAAAATCATTAACCTACTTGTGATTATTTAGATGTTTTTGGGTTTTTGTTTAGTGTTAAGTAATGAGTTTAATCTCTAATCATAGATTAGTGAACTCATTACACCATCCTAATAGAAGGATGATAGATGAGAACACTTAAGCTGAGGAAGATACCTCAACTTAATCCATGGTTAGGGATTAAATTCATTATATAAAAATCCTTTATTAAATGGATTTTTAATTAAGGGATGAGATTAAGAAGTGGATTTTATGGTTTATAAGAAACTTGAGGGGGACTTGTCCATTAAACACTAGGGTTAGTCCCTCTTAACCATAAGGAAGAGATAGAACCCTAATGTAAGGCCCAAGTTACAAGATAAAGTCTTAGTGATTATTAATGTGTTTTGATTAAGAGGTGTAAACAAATTAAAGGTTTAACACTAAGGATTAAAGTTATACACTCCATCCTAAGATAAGGATGCAGGTATAACCCTAATTCCAAAGTCCTAAAGCTTTAAGAGTTTAACCTCTGATTATTAAGATGAGAAGAGAGACTCAAGGAGACTCAAAGGTAAAAATCTAGGGGGAACTATACAACCCTAAAAATTTATCATGCTTGGATATCCTATGGTTTGTGAGGCTTAAGAGGAAATATCATCAAGGCCACCGATGGAAGAAGCAGATGAAAAGAAAAGGAGAAAGAAGAACAAGTTACTTACTTCCGGAAGAAGATAAGTAACTTGAAAGAAAGAAAGTGAGAAGTATGGAGCATAAGTGAAGTAAGTTCACTTCAATGACAAGTAAATATGCAAATGAGGAGAAGAGAAAAGATTGGAAGTGAAGGCAAATCCACCTCCCAAATAACTTACCAAAAGCTCCTGAAATGTTAGTATGAAAGCATAAGATATAAAGCAAAAGGAAATGAGATGAAAATACCAAAGTCAGAAGTGAAAAGGCAATATAAATGGCATATGAGATGATGCAAAGTCATACAAGATGCATATGAATGATCATACAAGGATGAGATGCAATGGAAGCATGTTTAGAAGCATGAAAACACATGGATGTTCATGAAATGTAATGGATGCAAAGCATACCAAAATGATGCAACAATGATCAAGCAATTTTCAAGCATGTATTAAGATGTCTAAGTTGTCATACAAATGCTTGAAATGTCATGGCAAGTTCACAAGTTCATGATATGCAAAGAAGAATGCAAATGAAGATGCAAAATTAGGGTTTTAAGGCAACATGAGATGCATATGACCAAAACAGAAGAATTCACCAAGATAAAAAATTGAAATTGATCTCAAAAAAAACCTATACAAGATCACATCCCAAAGGAGAAGGTCAGAAGCCCATCCTAGGCAAAGTTATGGAATTTCTAAGTTAGCTAGGGTTTTTGAGTGCTTCTAAAGGGAAAATGCAAATCAAATTGAAAATGCAAGATAAAAGTATGAGAAAAATAACCTAGAAACTATATGCAATATGTGAAACAATTCAAGAAGAATGAAGTTCAAACTCATCATAGTTAGGCAGAAATGAATTTTTAAAGTTAGGGTTAGAAAAATGTGATTTTTAAGAACCCTAATTTAAAGAAAATTTTGAAAATGTGATCAAACCTAAAAATAAATTTGTATGGTGAGTTTGAAAATGTTTCTAAATATTTAAGGATGCTTCATGATTTTTTTGGTGATTTTTAGAAACCTAAATGCATATTTAATTAATTAAAATCAATTAATTAATTAAATAAAACATTTAAATATTTTAAAAATACTTTTTTAATGCAAAAATAAAAATAAAAAATGTCTTCAGGTTAAGAAAAACATTTGAAACAAAAATGCAAAGTTTGAGAATTTTTTGATGTTTTTTGATGTTTTTTGCTATTTTAAATAAAATGAACAAAAGAAATAAAAAGAAAATGAATTAAAAAGGATTTAAATGAAAGTATGAGGATCTGAAGGCTGATATTCAAACTGGGGGAAAATATGTTGACTGCGCGCGTGATCTAAAGGTTGGGATTCAATCTGGAATTTTTATTAATTAAACCTAATTAATTAAATTAATTAAAAGATTAGGGTTTAATGAGGCAATCTGAGCCATCCAAACACGCGGGTAAGCAAGATCCTATGGCTATCATTCAAACTGGAATTTAATACAGGATTAGGGTTTAATGACTTCTAGGTGACCGGAACAGTGTTCCGGTCATCTTCTCCGGCAACCCTAAACTCAATCTCTCTCCCTAGGCCAACCCAGACTCTCTAAAGCTCCAGAAACATCCCCCTAAACTTCCTAAACACGAATCCAAGCTCAAAACTCATTTATCAAGCATCAAAAAGGGAAATCGAAGAAAAAACATTCTAGGTTAAAAAGTTTCAGAGCAAGCATACATGGCCATTTCTCCATCATTTTCAAAACAAATTATACTAGTGTGATCAGGGGAGCATATAGATTCATTCTATAACTTAAAAGAGAGGTTCTGGAAAAATTGTTCTAAGGAGCTACCTGAGTTGAAGCTTTGAGATTCTGAGCTTTCTGACTCCCTCCTTGGTACAAAACCACTCCACTTGGTCCCTTGAAGCTTCTGGAGAGCTTAGAACAAGCTTACAATGGTTGGTTTATGGTGTTTGGTTCTGGTGTGGCAGAAATCATATTTGTGATTCAGGAGCTCTTAGGTCATGGAAATGGGTGGTTTTTGATCCTTATGATGTGTAGAGATGATTGGTGAAAGAATTTTTTAGTTTTGATGGTTGTATGATGAAATTTGAAGAGAGGAAGTGTTATGGAAATTTTTGGGATTTCTCAGTGTGTGAGGATTCAGGCTCCAAGCTTATGTCAAATGGGCTCTTTGATGTCCACATAAGTCATGCTGATTGGCCAGGGAGTGGTTGTGGCACAGGCTGATTGGTATGGCTTGATTTGCAAAAAGTTAAAAGTTATGGTACCATAAGCATGGGCTGAGTCAGAGCTGGCTTTTGGGGTGTCTTGGCCTCAGCTTGATTCATGGATGGCCCTAGGATCATTTTTATGCAGCTGGAACACTTGGATCAAGAGTTGTCATAGTTTTTGCAAAGTTTATGCATAATTGCCATTTTGAGATTTCTTATGAATCAAGCCATGAAAATCATGCATTCTTGGGCCAATTCTGATGTTTTGAAGTTGCTTTGACATGTTATGGTACATATAAGTTGATTAGAGGTCATGAAATGGCTTGGCAAGTGAAATTGCTAAAATCCCTCTTTGGCATGAACTTGAAAATTATAGGATTTTTGCCAAATTTGAAAGGCCATATCTTGAGTTCTAGGATGAATCAAGACATGTTCTTGTACTTTTTGAAAATGGGAAGACATAATTTACAACTTTCATGCCCAAAATTTTTTCATTTGAAGCATTTTTGGTCATGAAAGAATAGGTTGAATATCTTTTCCAAAATGGAAAGTTTCCATTACAAGTCATTTCCAAAAATAGCAAGTTTGCATTTGGCTCAAAATTCCTCAACTTTGTGAACTTCCAAACACTTCTAAGATGAAATAAAGATCATAGAGACTCAAAATGATGATGACAACCCTTTGGTACCCTTGATGGAGTCCTTAGATGCCCTGATTTTGACTTTACTTGCTCAAGAAGTTACCCAATGATCAGATGACTTCCACAGTGAATTTCTTCATCAAATTTGGTACACATGATCCTTATAACATATTAAGACCATTAGAAACAAGAATGACCAAAAATATTAGGATTAAGGCCTCTGAAACCAAAACCCTAATTTTAGGTCATCTGTGTAGGAAATCTTTAGTCTGCCTCTATGCCTTTGCCATGCTTTGTGATCTCTTGACTTTTATGAACTTTGGGGAGCATATTATGATCATGGAACACACATAGACCCTATTGTTAAGCTTCAAGACCTTTGGGATGGCTCAGATCACTTCTTGGATTGCTCAGATCACAAACCCTAGATGTAGATGAAATGAAACTATGCAGATGAAACAAATATGCAATATGAGATGGTATGCCTATGCTTATGCAAAAATGAAAGATCACAAGCCATGGTGTGAGAAAAAGTGAGGGAAAATTTGGGGTGTTTATATCTTCCCCTATTCAAGCATGAGTTAGCTGTGCAGGATGTAAGCGCCTGACTTAACAGACAAACAAGATAACTTGTGATTAAATACCAAAGACAGTCCAAAATTTGCACTCGCTGGGGAGAAGAATAAAATGGATATAAATTGTAAAAGATAGTATAATATGAGTATCAAATGAAAGCTATGGAGGACGACCATCGGGCAGAGGACGACTGATGGGGGTAAAACGGTAAGCAAAGCAATAACGGGGACGACCATCATGCTGGGAAATAAAGAAACCGCGACGGGGACGGCCATCGGGTAGGGAAATAAATTTTCTGGGGATTGAGAAAAAAAACATTGATGGGGACGGCCATCAGACTGGAAAGTAAAGAAAACAACGATGGGGACGGCTATCGGGCTAAACTGATGAAGGACGATCATCAGGAAAAGGAAAAGGGACCACGACGGGTACGGCCATCGGGTTAAAGAATAAATGAAATAATTGATGAGGAAAGGTCATCAAAGGTGAAGGAAGATCACCTAGCGGGGGACGGCCGACTCTTTATCACGACATAGGACGAATGCCGGATAGAAAAGATCAACGATGGGGACGGCCATCGGAAAAGCATGATGAAGGACGATCATCAAGAGGTGAAGGACGATCACCTAGCAGGGTGTAGAACCCCAAATTTGCCCTCTTCATTTTAAGCATCATAATACACCATTTTCATCATAAGCATATCATATATATAGCATTATAGCATAGAAAAATAAAGCATGACAAGCATCAAGCCCTAGCATGAGGCATATGGCCATCTGGGGAGGTGTTGAAGGCCATTTAAGCCAAGACAAGGGTTCCAATGGATTTTTGAGAGGCCTATGATGAGTCTAGACTCCTTTGGCAAGGCCAAGTTTATTTGCAAAAGCTCAGAAGATTGCTTAATCATCACAAGTTTCAAGACAATGCAAGGCTCCTAGGCAGTGCAACCAAATTAGGGTTTTGGTTTCAAGGGCCTTAACCTCATAATTTTGGCCAACTCTTTTGGGAAATGTTGTCTATATGATAAGAGGTTCCTACATGTCAATTTTCATGGAAAAATTCCAAGTGGAAGTCAGTCTTTGCCTCAGTTACTTGCAGATGAAGCAGAGAGTCAACTGGGCCCAGAAAAAGTCAACTGTGCCATTCCAAAGGGTCCAACCCAATGTTTTTGGCCAAATGAGGTCTATTCAATGTTATAAGATGTTTGGTGAGCTTAAAGTCCAAGAATTTTGGTGGTTTGAGGGGTTTTGGCAAAAGTGCACAAAGTTGGTCATGGAAAAGTTACTATTTTTGGCTATTTTGACCTAAAACTTCACAAGGCCTTAACTTGATCAAAAAATCTTCAAATGGACCAAAGGTAAACATTAAAGTTGGAGAGTAAGGGCTGCCATTTTTAAAAAGTACAAGAGCATTTTCTGGAGATTCATGGATTTTCCTATAGGTCCTTCGAAAAAATTGGAATTCTAGGGCAAATTGCAAAATTTCAAGGCCAAGCCATTTGCACAAAGGCTCAAAAGTGGATAGTTTGCTATGCTATGTCCAAAGTAAGTTTACACAATCAAAATGCATCTCATTTAGGTCATTTGGCTCAAAGAAAAGTGGCAAAATTCGTGCACATGAGAAAGTTCCATAAAACTTGCATTTTACACTTGAATTTGCATAAGGCATGACAATTGTGTGATAGCTTACATCCAAGGGCTGAAATTGCTTGCTGTGAATCATGGGTGGGATGGTGAATGCACATGCAAGAGAGGCCAGCAAATCATGAGCTTGGCATGCTTATGGCACACTTGGGCCAAATTTGCATTTTCACAAAAATCAGCCCTCTCTCACGTGCATTTGTTCTAACCCTTTTGCATTGCCATATATATTCCATAACAATCAGAATTAGGGTTAGAGGCAGCCAGAATACACACTCATTCTCTCATTCTCATCTTTTATGCAAAATTTCTCATTCTACACAAACTCTTGCTACAAGAATCCATTCACAAAACTCTTGCTAGATTCTTAATCCTCATCACTCATAGATCATTTCCATACCATTTGTTTGGATTATTCTTCAAGAATCATCCATTTCTCATTTCTTGTGCACATTTGCATTTTGTGCCATAACTTTTGATCTAGGCAAGCTTTCTTCAATCCAAGACCACATTCATACTCCTCTCATCTCAAGGATCATTAAGCACCCATGGATCTAGATTTATAGTGAAGTTTGTTCAAGTGGCCATTTGAGAAGCTTTGAAGCACAAGGAAGCACATTGCTGGATTTACAAGCTTGCAAAGCCTTAGATGCATTTATTTTGCATCTAAGGGGATAAGGAGATCATTTGCCATCATTTTATACCATTATTAACTTCAAATTTTGAACAACACCTCAGGTATGCTCAAATTTCGAATCTCATAGAAATGTGTTTGGTTGTGTGTTTTAGAATCCTCATGTTGTGCTGGTTACAATGCTCTTTGTAGTTTGTGAAATGGTTGAGTATTCACAAAGTTATGGTGATTTAAAGTTTCATGGACAATTTTATTTTCATTCATATCTTGAGTTTCTTTGAGTTTTAATTCAATCCAAGCATGTATTCTTGTTTAATGTTGTTAGATTATGTATTCTGGAGAGTTTCATGGCCGGCCGTGGCTTGGTTTGAGATTTCATGAAGTTAGGGTTAGGGTTTGGTTCATTAATGGTGGTTAGATTTTAGGGTTTCTTCATGAAGAAGAAGGTGCAGCCCCCAGCGCTATCTGCACCCCCCACGCAAGGCCCATGCTGTTTTTTTGAACTAGCGTGTTTACTCTTTACACCCCCTTGGCCCATTTGCTTTATTTTTATTCTTTTTCTTTACCAATTTTATTTCATTTGCTTTTGATCCATTTTAAATACTTCCTTAACTCTAAAAAATCCAAAAATATTCATATACACTCCTTGATCCATCTAGTTTTTTTATCATGATTTTTCCAGATTTTTATTTTCATCCCACGTGGCCAAATAAATTCAACATTGAGCATTGCTTTCTTGTGAACTCTCATAGACCAATCTGCCTTGTCCAATTTCTATTTTTCTCATCCTTTAAGCTATGAACCCCATTATTTTTGCATTAAAATCCTAAGAAACTCTAATATCTTCATGATTTATCTTGGATTTTTCACAAATTTCCTTGCTGGACTTTGCTTGAGTTACTTGTGCCTTAATTTTCAAAACCTTAAAAGGTGATACCTTGCATTCTCGAGCTTCATTGACCTAGTTTGGTGCTTTATTTTTGCAAACCCTTTTGGATTCTCATTTCCTTGTGTTTGGAGAGTGTTTTGATGGTTGGGTAGAATTTTTAAGTGCTTAGATCTTTTTCTTGGGTATTTTCTTCCTCACCTTGCATTGTTTTGCATCCTTTGAGTCTTCTAGTCTCTTTTAAGTTTAGAAGGGCACTTGTGCCAACTTCTCTTCATCTTTTGGGGTCCTTTAGAGGTTTATGTTTGCTCCTGGTCTTAGGATAGGGTTTGAATCTCTTTGAGTCTTGGTGTTGGGTCTCTTTTGTGTGCTTTATTTCTTTAAGTGTTAAGCATGCCTTCATTGCACTTGTTTCACTTCCAATCATCTCTATATGATCTTGTGTTGCTTTGCTTATCATCTTGTGAGCTCATTTCCATGCCTATATTATTGTTTAGCTTCTGACTTGTTGGTTCATGCCTTGATCTTATGTTGTTACACTAACCTTGCAGGGGCTATGGTAAGTTTGAGATGTGGGAATGGAGTTCCACATCTCCATTTCTCATCTCTTCTCATATTGTTTATATGGATTAACATCTTCTTGTTGGGCTTAGGCCTTTCTCATCTCTCCTCTTATATTCTTCTTCTTCTCTTGAGATATTGTTTTTAGGTTAGAAAAACCTCACAAACCCTAGGAGTTCCATGCATGCTAACTTAGGATAGAAACTTCCCCCTAGTTTTTTTTTCCTTCTTGCTCCTTTGGTGTTTTCTCTTCTCATCTTCAAATTCAATTTTAATTCACTTAATAAAGGTTGAGTGCTTTCATGTGACATGAGACTTTGCTATGAGATACTTGCATGCATTCCGTTTCGGGGCGAGGTGTGAGTTATCACTCGTGGTGGATAGGTCTTAGCATGAGTACCTCACAAAGAAAAGCTAAGAAAACACTTCTTAACAAAAAAAACACAAAATACTTAATAATGGTAATAGGCCAGTGTGCTTAAGCCTTCACTTGTGGGACTAGCTTTGGGGATTTCCTCCATAGATAGGTGTGCCTCTTGCGCATTCCATTTCGGGATGATGTGAGATGTACACATCCCATTGAGTAAGACTTAGGTACACTTACCTATGCAAACTTTCACTCATAAAAGCTTCTAAAAAACACCAAACAAACAAAAAGCGTCTCTCCTTCGGGAATTCTTCTCTCATCTCATTCACTCCTTACGTGAACTTGCTCCTACATGTCACTTTGCAAGACGGTAACGCACTCGTCGTCCGAGCCTGCAACACCTGAGCATTGACATAGGCAGTTCAAGCCTTAATTCACAAGCAATTTTCCTTTTGGTACCCCTAGTTAGGGGAACTACGGCGTCTCTGATCCTCATTATCCTGATGAGGTATGTAGGCAGCGGGGTAGGGCCCGTTCGAGCACAATCTTTATTTTCCCTACATTTATTCTCTTTATTTTATTTTCAGTTCTTTTCTCAGTTTCTTTTCCAGTTCATTTCTTTTTTATTTGCTGCAGCTTTCATACCATCACCCTTTGAAACAGTTATCTTTGCAAGCGTGGATCCCGTCGGGTACGGCGGACGATCTGAGTGCTAGTACCTTCCCAGGTCGTAACCGACTCCCGAACTCAGTCTCTTTGGTTTGTAGGACCTGTGTCCTTCCTCTTTCTTTCTTCTGGTTTGTGCAGCATTACCATTCCCTTCGGGATAAAAATGCCTGGCTGGCGACTCTATTCTTTTTTCCGCGCCACTTTCGCGTTTGTACCAGGATGGAAATCCGGGGAGCGACAGCTTGGCGACTCTGTTGGGGAACGAACCCAGAATATCTGGTTCCCCTGTGAGTCTCTCCTAGCGCTTGTGTGGTTCTGTTTCATTGGGTGATGTTTGTTTGTTGTGGCTTGTTGTATTTTATTGTTGTTGTTTACATCTTTATTTACAGCTTTATTTACAGTTTTCAGTATTTATTTTCCGCATCATATATCATACTGGACTGTCTGGACTGGTTTTCTGTTTGGTAGGCTCGGGTGATACTGTTTCTGAGAGATAAGCCAAGTACCCGGCTTGAGTGCACCCTAGGATTAGAGTGGACATATTGTACTCACATGTGGCATGATGAGTGGCGATGTGTTTCACGCCCAGATTGCGACCGTCTTGGAAATATCTTGTGTGGGGATTTCCTCCACTTCGGGATAGGACCTTGATAGTTATGTGCATCTGGGGACCGATCATTGAGAACCTTTGTGGAAACAACCCTCTCCAGTGGTGGCAGTGGCAGACCACATTTTGTGGCAAACCCATTCGCACCCAAGGGTCCACTGGGGACTCGCATAGGATGGCCTGGTTCTCTTATAGGAACTCAGTCAAAGCATCTGGTCGTATGACATTAGTACTGTATCCTATGGGCTGAATGTACTATTGTTTCTCGATTTCAGCGCTTGAAGCTAGGGACTTATAAGGGATGCTTGTTTTTCCTGGACTCAGCTGAGGCCTCCCTGCGTAGTATATAATGCCTAATCGATTCCCTGATTTGGTCACGAGCCATTTCTCGGAAATGGTGAAAGTATTATTGCTATTCGGCTTTGAGGGTCCGTGATGTTTGACCCGGAGCACACCTGTGAGATTGGGGATGGGTTTACAGGTTTGCAGGAACCCTTGACCTCATCATACCCTTGTTACCAGTACAGTTCATATTATGATACAGTTCCGGAGATCTGGTTTTCTTGTTCTGGTATTCTTGATACTGTGATCCTGAGATCTTCTTCAGAGAGTTGTGATTATCAGAGAGTGTGACTCAGTGGACTTTTGGTTTGTCAAGTTATTCAGAGGGGCCCTTGTCAGTGTCCAGATTCCAGACAGTCTCAGATGGCCATGTGTCTTTGCATTTGCATCTGCATTGCATCATTGCATCATTAATCATTGTTTTTGTTTTCATTCACAGGTTCATATCTCTGCTTCCGGTTCCGGTATTCTCTTCAAAGATGGAAGATCCTCGCAAGCAGAATATTCATTTCAAGTTCTTTGATATCAAGATTGGCTTGTTGAAAAAGATGGTAAAGCTGATTACACCCAACCAGGTAGAGAGATTCAGAAAAGCTTACGGGAATATTCTTGATGTGGTGATAGAGCTAGATCCTTCCGAGAGGAGTGCCATTCATACATTGCTTCAGTATTATGACCCTCAACTCCGTTGCTTCACCTTTCCTGATTTTCAGTTGGGCCCTATGCTGGAGGAGTATGCTCTGATCCTGGGTGTGCCGGTTCGAGACCAAGTTCCTTTCAATTCTGAGATGAGTAAACCGGCACCTAAGGCTATTGCTAAGGCTCTTTATTTGAGCCCTTCTGCTGTGAAGTCTTTGACCATTATTAAGGGAGGTATGTCTGGGTTTTCTTTGGAGGCTCTGGTGAAGAAGGCGGGAGAATTGGTTGTTGAAGGAGAATGGGATGCTGTCTGTGCTATCTTGGCTCTTTCTATCTATGGCATTATCTTGTTTGCTGATATGGAGAAGTTCATAGATATAAAAGCCATACATCTCTTTTTGCTGAAGAATCATGTGCCTACCTTACTCGGGGACTTGTATTACTCAGTTCATTACAAAACTGAGAAGAAGAGGGGAGGTTTGGTTCGCTGCTGTGCTCCATTATTTCACATGTGGTTCATGAGGCATTTGCCTAGTACGGGAGTGTTTAGTGACCACACTCTGGTATGGGCTCAGAAGTTGGAAAGGTTGTTGGCCAAAGATGTTATATGGTTCACTCAAAGGCTGCAAGGTGCACGTTTCATCACCAGCTGCGGGAGTTATCATAGTGTGCCTTTGTTGGGAATAACTGGAGGGATTAATTACAATCCAATCCTGTTAAGAAGACAATTGGGATACGCTTTGAGAGAGGTGCCTGAAGATTTGAAATTGACCCCTATTTTCTACTTCTCAGTGAAAGATAATATGCCCTTGGTGAGGAAGGTTGCGGGAGCTTGGAAGTGCATTAAGGGAGAAGGGATAGCTAGCTTTGGGAAGTGTAACAATCAGACATTCCCAGAGTACGAAGCTTGGTTGAAAGACAGAGCTAGAAGAGTTTTGTTACCATTTTCAACACCAGTTCCCCCAGTTGCTGAGTCCATTGATACTGTGCCTCTAGAGGAATTCAAAAAGTTGGAAGCCCAGCTACATGCAGTTAGAGTTGAAAATACTGAGATGGTAAGCCTGTATCACCAAGCCAACAGGGCCAAGATTGAAGCTGAAGAGAAGTTGCTGAAGATACAAACGACTTTAGAGGCTAAGGAGAAGGACTTTGCAGGTAGAGAAACACATTTCCGCAGATTGGGGATGATGGAAGCCCAAAGAGAAGTTGAGCGCAAAAAGAAGTCAAAGACCCTCAGAGATGCTCGTCAATCTATTGTCTGGTTGAAGGGACAGAGAGAGCAAGAGCTGAAGCAATATAAAGAAAAAGAAGAGTTCTTTGAAGCTCAGATGGCTTACAAAAAAGAAGAGGTGGAGCAAGTCCACAAAATTCGCAGAGAGAAGACCCAACAACTCGCAGACAGTCAACAAGCCCTCGAAGCAGCACTTAAAGAGATTGAAGACTTAAAGTTGATGGCGGGAGTCAAGAAGGTCAGATCTGATGGGGGGCTTAGTGATGGAGCTTCAGGGTCCTTAGGCGTTGGTTCTGCTATTTAGTTTACCTTTCTTGTATCTGGATTACCTACAGGCATGTTGTAGGAGTCCTAGTTGGTTGTTTCTCCTTTGTAAAGACTTGTACCCTACGGGGAATTCTGTGTTATTTTCCTAATAGTTTGATTTATGTTTTGGTTTTTTCCATTATTTCTTGGTTTGCTTGCCGTTGTGGTTTGAATGTGGTCTCTCGCGAAGGTTTCTGGAAGTCGAGGATCAGTGCCCATCTGTTTCTCTTTGCTAAATACCGGAACCGGGGCATAAATGACTTGTGATTGGAAACATAAACAACTGCATTGCATCCTTATAACCTGTTTGTTGTTTTGCAGGTAGTGTCTCGGTTACTAATGTGTTTTGTGTTTCAGGCACTATAGCTCCTCGTAAAGTTCGGGGGCAACCAACAGTACACAGATATCCAACCAAGATTAACAGAGAACGAGTCATGGACCAGTTGCAAGAGGATTTGACAGATCTAAGACAAAGGATGGATAATTTTATGACACTAATGGCCGGCATGGGGCAGACCCAAGAGCGTCTGCGAGAGATGTTTGAGAATCAGAACAGGAACATTGCGGCTGCTGCTACTGCTGACAATCGTACCGGTGCGGGCGCACGTCAGGTCGAGCCTCCTGTTACACAGCCAGGAGTGACAATAATCAACGATGGGTTGCACAACATTCAGATGGACAATCATGACGACCAGTTCACTCTACTTGATGAAGCTGAAGGTCAAGGAACAGAGATGAACAAGAGGTTCAAAGAGATGGCTGAGCAAATCAAAGCTATTCAATCCCAAAGCTCTTTGGGGTTTGACATAACTGACTTGGGCTTGGTTCCTGGGGTCAGGATCCCATATAAGTTCAAAGTTCCAACCTTTGAGAAGTATGATGGCACTACTTGCCCGAAGACCCATCTGCAATCATTTGTCGGGAGAATTGTCGCTCATACAGAAGATGAGAAACTTTGGATGTATTATTTTCTGGATAGCTTGGTGGGAGCTTCTCTTGAATGGTACATGAAGCTCAATAAGGTCAATATCAAGAGTTGGAAGGATTTAGCTGAGGCCTTTGTGAGGCAGTATCAGTATAACATGGACATGGCTCCGAAGCGCACGCAGTTGCAGCACATGGCTCAGGAGGCAAAAGAAAGTTTCAAAGAATACGCCCAGAGGTGGCGCCAGCTGGCTGCCAGGGTACAACCACCCCTCTTAGAAGACGAAATGGCCGACATGTTTATGGGCACTCTCCAAGGTGTTTTTCTAGAGAGGTTGGCATCTAGCTCGGCCACCAAGTTCAATGATATAGTGATTGCTGGAGAGAGAGTTGAGACTTTGTTAAAGACGGGGAAGATTCAGGACCCTAATACTACTGGTAGCTCTGGAGGAGCGAGGAAAGCCTTTGGTGGACCTCCTAGAAGAAGAGAAGGGGAAGCTAACGCAGTATATGGCCGAGGCAGAGACAGAGGTTATAGACGAGAATACAATCAGATAGCTACAGTCACAATTCCCACTACACCAATTCAACCAGCTCAACAGGCTCTACAACAGCCTCAGCAACAACAGTAGCGCAACTATCAACAGAGACCGTATCAGCAGAGGCAGCCACGCCAAGCTGATAGGGTTTTTGATGTGATTCCAATGGCTTACACAGCTTTACTCCAGAGATTCTTGGAACTGAACTTAATTCAACTGAGGACCTTGGCTCCACCTACTGGAACTCTTCCTCCAGGTTACGACGCCAATGTTCGATGTGCTTTCCATTCTGGGGCGCCCGGGCACTCAACAGAGAAGTGCAGGGCTTTGCACTATAAAGTTCAGGAATTGATCGACTCCAAGGCAATCAATTTTGCGCCGCCTCCGAATGTCATGAATAACCCTATCCCTAATCATGGGGGAGCCAGGGTTAATGCTATTGAGATGGAGGAGAGGTTGAACTTGGTGGAGAAGGTTGAAGAAGTGAAGACCTCCTTGTTGCTGGTCAAGGAGAGGTTGGTGAAGGGTTAGGTTTTCCCGGGTTGTGGGTTTGATTGCGAAGACTGTGTTGAGTCGAAGAATGGTTGTGACAGATTGAAGACTGGTTTACAGAGACTGATGGATGATGGGTTGTTACAGTTCGACAGGGTTGATAAGAGGACTGATGAAGTGTCAACGGTGACCATATACTATAATCCTGCTGAAATGCCAGCGCAAAGAGAGCCGGTTACTATTTATGTCCCGGAAGTAAGTCCCGTCACCATCACGGTGCCTGGGCCTATTCCGTATTCAGATGAGAAGGCTATTCCGTGGCATTACGGATCAGAAGTGTATGTCGGAGGACAGAAAGTGGAAAATAAGACAGTAACCATGGACCCAGCTGTGGTGAATGTTGGGGGAAGTGGAGGTTTCACGAGGAGTGGTCGCTTATTCGCTCCCCAGACTTTGAGAGGAGACACTGATGCTGAGGCTTCTGCTAAAGCCAAAGGGAAACAAATAACGACTGACGATAATGCCACTCCCGCTACTGGTCAAAGTACTTTCGAGAAGGAAATGGAGGAGTTCATGAGGATTATTAAGAGGAGCGACTACAAGGTAGTCGAGCAGATAAATCAAACTCCCTCCAAAATCTCTATCTTGTCGCTGCTGATGTGCTCACCAGCTCATAGAGAAGCCCTTCTGAAGGTGTTGCAGATGGCGTATGTTCCTCAGAAGATTACCGTGAATCAGTTAGAAGTTATGGTGGGAAGTGTAAATGCGAGCCATGGTTTGGGCTTTACTGATAGGGACCTTACTACTGAAGGGAGGAATCATAATAAGGCTCTCCACATCACAATTGAGTGCAAAGGGGCTGTGCTGTCTCATGTCCTGGTTGATACTGGGTCATCTCTTAATGTCTTGCCAAAGAAGGCGTTAATGAAACTCAATGTGGAATGGGTTGTTTTGAGGCCAAGCGATTTGGTGGTAAAGGCTTTCGACGGTTCCCGGAGGTCTGTCTTTGGAGAGGTTGAGTTGCCAATCAAGGTGGGGTCGCAAGTGTTTAAGAGCACGTTCTACGTGATGGACATCCAACCTGCTTATAGCTGTCTTCTCGGCCGACCATGGATTCATGCCGCCGGGGCTGTGACGTCAACCTTGCACCAGAAGCTCAAGTACGTAGCGGATGGTCAAGTTGTGACTGTGTGCGGTGAAGAGGACATATTTGTGAGCCATTTATCTACATTCAAATATGTGGAGATGGATGGTGAAATTCATGAAACCCTGTGTCAGGCATTTGAAGCAGTGAATGTTAGTTCCTTGTCTCCTCTGAGTAGGGCTGAAGATAAAGAAGGTACGTCTATTACCTCCTACAAGCAGGCCAAGGAGGTTGTGCAATCAGGAAGTGCCCAGGGCTGGGGCAGACTACTGGAGCTGGAAAAGAAGGAAGACAAGTTTGGGCTTGGGTATCAGCCTGATGGGCTCGTCCGTTCATCAGACAACAAGACCATTACCTTTACTAGTGCTGGGTTGCTGGACCGCAACCATATCTGTGCTACCAGTGAAGACGGAGATAGCGAGTGCGATTTGGATAATTGGATCCGCCCGTGTGCACCGGGAGAGGAGCTGCCCAATTGGTCTACGGAAGACATCGTCGAAGTCACCTGGATCACAAAGTAATTGTTTATTTGTCATTTTTCTACATACTGCATGTCAAATCCTGTACTCTGCCCAAGGTACAAGGACCCATTGTATAAGCCTCCATGTTTTGAAAGCATTTATTTGTCATAAATAAAGGACATTTTTCAATCAGATCGTTCCTTTTCTTTCAATTTTAATTTTTTGCACAAATAAAGAAAATGGCAATGCGTTTTTCTTTCTTGCTTTTGGTGTGTGTTTTCTCTAAACAGATTCTGAATGAGCACATCACTTGTGCAGTGTCGATCAACCGGATTCCATTGACAACTCTCCTGCTATGACTGAGCATAACTTCGACAATCCAATCTACCAAGCTGATGAAGATGTTGAGGAGGATTATGAACTCCCTGAAGAATTGGTCAGGTTGTTGAAGCAAGAGGAAAGAGTTATTCAGCCTCATCAGGAGGAAATCGAGGTTATCAACATCGGCACAGAAGAGGTTAAGAAGGAAATCAAGATAGGTGCCAGCCTGCAGACTGAAGTTAAGAAGGGGTTGATTGAAATGTTGCGTGAATATGTTGACATCTTTGCCTGGTCATATCAGGACATGCCAGGGTTGGATACAGACATAGTTGTGCATCGACTACCATTAAAGGAAAATTGTCCTCCTGTTAAGCAAAATCTGAGAAGAACTCGCCCTGACATGGCGATGAAGATCAAAGAGGAGGTACAGAAACAGTGGGACGTCGGGTTCCTTGCCGTGACTAGTTACCCACCGTGGGTAGCTAACATTGTTCCAGTGCCAAAGAAAGATGGCAAGGTGAGGATGTGTGTAGATTACCGGGACCTGAATAGAGCCAGCCCGAAAGATGATTTCCCTTTACCTCACATTGATGTATTGGTCGACAATACGGCTCAGTTCTCGGTGTTCTCCTTCATGGATGGATTTTCAGGATACAATCAGATCAAAATGTCACCTGAAGACATGGAGAAGACAACTTTCATCACACCCTGGGGCACATTCTGTTATAAGGTGATGCCTTTCGGCCTGAAGAATGTTGGTGCTACTTATCAACGGGCTATGGTAACATTATTCCATGACATGATCCATAAAGAAATTGAATGTTATGTAGATGACATGATTGCCAAGTCCCTCACAGAAGAAGACCACCTGGTAAATCTGTTGAAGTTATTCAAGCGTCTGAGGAAGTACCAATTGAGGCTAAACCCCAACAAATGCACATTCGGGGTACGATCTGGTAAACTGCTGGGATTTATTGTAAGTGAGAAAGGGATTGAAGTTGACCCTGTCAAAGTTAAAGCCATTCAAGAAATGCCTGCACCAAAAACCGAGAAAGAAGTTCGAGGGTTCCTAGGAAGATTGAACTACATTTCAAGGTCCATATCTCATCTTACAGCAACCTGCGAGCCCTTGTTCAAGCTATTAAGAAAAGAACAAACAGTCAGGTGGAATGAAGACTGCCAGAGGGCTTTTGACAAAATCAAGGAATACTTACAGGAGCCTCCGATCCTTATGCCTCCAGTTGAAGGAAGACCTCTGATCATGTACTTGACAGTATTAGAAAAGTCAATGGGGTGTGTGTTGGGCCAGCATGACGAGTCTGGTCGAAAAGAGTACGCAATATACTACCTAAGCAAAAAGTTTACCGACTGTGAACAACGTTATTCACTGCTCGAGAAAACTTGTTGTGCTTTAGCGTGGGCTGCTCGCCGACTAAGGCAGTATATGTTGACCCACACTACCTTGTTAATCTCCAAGATGGATCCAGTCAAGTATATATTTGAGAAGCCAGCACTTACCGGACGGGTTGCAAGATGGCAAATGATTCTCACAGAATATGACATTCAGTACACATCCCAAAAAGCTATCAAAGGCAGTGTATTGTCTGATTATCTTGCCGAGCAACCCATTGATGATTACCAGCCTATGAGATTTGACTTCCATGATGAAGACATCATGTTCATAAAAGCAAAAGATCATGAAGAGCCTATTCACACTGAAGGGCCTGACCCAGAAGAAGAATGGACTATGATGTTTGATGGGGCTGTTAATATGAATGGCCGTGGTGTTGGTGCAGTACTCATTACACCTAAGGGAGTTCACATGCCTTTCTCGGCAAAACTCACCTTTAACTGCACTAACAATGAAGCTGAATACGAAGCTTGTATTATGGGTCTTGAGGAAGCCATTGACCTCAGGATCAAGACTTTGACTGTGTTCGGAGATTCAGCTCTGGTAATTAATCAAACCAATGGCAAATGGTACACGCACCAAGATCATCTGATACCTTATCGGGACTACACAAGGAGGTTGTTGACTTTCTTCACAACAGTCAAGCTTGAGTATATCCCTCGGGACGAAAATCAGATTGCAGATGCTCTGGCTACCATTTCATCCATGATCAAAGTGCAAGCTGCCAACTTTGTGCCTCAAATTGCAGTATCCAGACTTGACAGGCCAGCATATGTGTGCTCAGCAGACATTGTCAAAGATGATAAGCCCTGGTACCATGACATCAAATGCTTCTTGGAGGATCAAACATACCCACCTGGGGCATCTTCCAATGATAAGAAGACATTAAGAAGGCTAGCTGGTAGTTTCTTCCTGAACGCTGATGGTTCCCTGTATAAGAGAAACTTTGATATGGTACTTCTCAGATGCGTTGATAGGGCAGAAGCAGACTTGCTGATGCACGAGGTGCACGAAGGATCCTTTGGTACCCATGGTGGAGGGCATGAAATGGCCAAAAAGTTGCTAAGATCAGGCTATTACTGGATCACAATGGATGCAGACTGTTGTGCCTATGCCAGAAAATGTCATAAATGCCAGATTTATGCGGATAAAGTGCATGTGCCTCCAAATCCTCTGAATGTGATGTCTTCACCCTGGCCCTTTGCCATGTTGGGCATTGA
Source organism: Lathyrus aphaca (assembly GCA_963966055.1). Lineage (NCBI taxonomy): Eukaryota > Viridiplantae > Streptophyta > Magnoliopsida > Fabales > Fabaceae > Lathyrus > Lathyrus aphaca. The sequence goes on along the minus strand of OZ014519.1, from coordinate 502,340,603 downwards.
TGTGATTGGCAAGATTGAACCAACGGCGCTAAACGAACATCGCTTCATATTGGTCACGATTGATTACTTCACCAAATGGGTAGAAGCTGCGTCTTATGCCAATGTTACTCGCCAGGTGGTAGCAAAATTCCTGAAAAGAGATATCATATGCAGATATGGAGTGCCCGAGCGAATCATTACTGATAATGGTTCTAATCTGAACAATAAGATGATGGCAAAACTATGCCGGGACTTCAAAATCCAACATCACAATTCCTCTCCTTACTGACCAAAGATGAATGGTGCGGTAGAGGCAGCTAACAAGAATATCAAGAGGATTATACAGAAAATGGTTATCACCTACAAATATTGGCATGAGATGCTACCGTTTGCATTACACGGGTACCGAACGTCAGTCAGGACGTCAACTGGGGCAACCCCCTTCTCTTTAGTCTACGGTATGGAGGCAGTCTTGCCTGTTGAAGTAGAAATCCCTTCACTGCGGGTGTTGATGGATGTCAAGCTTGATGAGGCTGAATGGGTACGTGCTCGATACGATCAACTATGCCTAATTGAGGAAAAGAGGTTAGTAGCTATCTGTCATAGCCAGCTTTATCAAAGGAGAATGAAGCGAGCCTTCGATCAGCGAGTACGTACTCGGGAGTACCAAGTAGGTGAGCTTGTACTCAAGAGGATCATTCCGCCCGGTTCAGATCACAGGGGCAAGTGGACCCCAAATTATGAAGGACCATTCATAGTGAAGAAAGTATTCTCAGGCGGAGCACTGATGCTCACCACTATGGATGGTGAAGACTTCCAATACCCTGTTAACTCGGACGCAGTTAAAAAATACTTCGCATAAAAGACCCGCTGGACACAAAAACAGAATTATGGTCCAGGAAAAAAAGGGGCATCCCGGCGAGCTAAAAACAGAATAAAAGCTCGGGCAAAAATTAGGGAAAATTAAAAAAAAATGTACACCCGCTGAGTTGAAAAGCCACATCGGACAACTCAGGCAAAAAAGGGTAGCCCGGTGGATTGAAAACCCGAAAGGGTGATCCACGCAAAATCAGGGAATAAGCGAACAACTGCGCTCCGGGTAATCTGAACCACATCACCGCTTCAAACAACTTGACCATGTCAGAAGGGTAGAGGTCAGCTCCCCCCATTCTCTTCAGAAGGCCGAAGACGGAACGGAAAGTCTTGAGGATATGCCAGTCATAGCAGGAAGGAAACTCTTTGGAATGCCGTGCCATTGCCATTAGGATAGTTTCTTTTCTCAATTTTACAGTAGCTACCTCTTTCCAGGTGGTTACTTCCTGATGTAAAATTTTGCCTATTCAGAGGCCAATCAATAAAAAGAATATTCAGTCAAACACCGTGTTATGTTTATTTTGTTTGCAAAAATGTCCTGAATGTTTGACAAATAACATTGCATGCGAAACATGTTGCTTTTCAAATTGATAAAAATGACATTGCAGAGACACTTAACATCGCTTTGAGTGTCAGGTGACGGCAGATGAATAGATCAGGCCGTATCAATCTTGGTGCATATGTGTGTATTCTGTTATTACAGGATTTGCAGGTTATCACCGTATCCCCGAGCAGCAGAGGGTTATTCTCCAAGTAGAGGTATTTCCCCGGCAGAGCGCCTGTTTACAAATGACTTATTCTCAACAGGTATCTGAACGCATGCACTCCCCAGAGGTTGGGTCAATCCCCAGCAGGAGTTAGTAGAAGTCTCCCATCCTTAGTAGAGTTATCAGAAGTTTATTATCTACAACGGAATCGCTAGAAGTTCTCCTTGCCCAGCAGAGTTGCAGGTAACTTCATTTCCCCACAGAGTCATCGGGATTCTCATTTCCAAGGTATTTCCCCAGCAGAGCAAGAAGAAATTCTCCCCAATGGAGTCAGAGCAGGATGATCAGATCCTCAGCAGATGTTCAAAGCAGTTAAACGAAGTATACCCCACGCAGAGTCGTCTTTCTTCCAAGGAAAGCCTCTCCAGCAAGCATCAGGTTGCCAACACTTCGTTTCCATCAGAGTTAAAAAATTTTGAGTCCCCAATAGGTTATCGGAATCTTCTCCCACAGGTCGCCAGGACTTCATTCCCCAGACAGAGTGGAATTGTCTACTTCTCCAGCATAATCAGCCTTTGTCTGTGTTGATACTTATTCAGTATTCGTTCGCACTCTTAGACACTTATCTGATGATTCAGTTTGCTCATCCGCAGTCTCCAGAAGAATTAGCACCTTGTGGCACTCGCCTGTGCACTCTCCCCAATAGAGTCTACGTCTACTAGCACTCATCTGTGCTCGCATCTTTATTTGATGCTCATCCTCTTTCAGCACTCGTCCGTGCCTTTTCCTCAGCAGATCCCTCTTTATTTGAGGTATTCATCAGCACTCGTCCGTGCTAGCATCTTTACTTGATAACCGTCTGCAGCTCTCGGCACTCGTCCGTGCTTATTAGTTCTTTGAAGTTTTTCCCCAGTGAAGTTGCATGTACTCGTCTGTGTGCGCATCTTCATTTGATGCTCGTCCGCATCCCTGCAGCATTCGTCCGTGCATTGTCCGATTCCTCTTTATTTGAGGCATATCCCCAAGATAGGTCGCCAGTACTCGTCCGTACTCGCATCTTTATTTGATGCTCGCCCGCATCTCTTAGCACTCGTGCGTGCTTGCTACTCCTTTGAAGATTGCTCGTCCGCATCCTTCGACACTCGCCCGTATCACTATCAGAAGCACTTGTCCGTGTTTCTTGGATCATCGTCCGGTACTCGTCCGTATCGTCGACTTATGACACTCGTCCGTGTTTCTTTGATGATCATTCCAATGCTCGTCCGCGTTGAAGAGGTTGAAAATCCTGACGGTGGGATTAAGACGTCAAAACAATTCCCGGAACCTGCGTAAGGGTTATCCGAAGAAGACTTGTCCGTCTTATTCCACTTATCTGCGTAAGGATTCGTGAAGAGGTTGAAAATCCTGACGGTGGGATCAAGACGTCAAAACAATTCCCGGAACCTGCGTAAGGGTTATCCGAAGAAGACTCGTCCGTCTTATTCCACTTATCTGCGTAAAGATTCGTGAAGAGGTTGAAAATCCTGACGGTGGGATCAAGACGTCAAAACAATTCTCGGAACCTGCGTAAGGGTTATCCGAAGAAGACTCGTCCGTCTTATTCCACTTATCTACGTAAGGATTCGTGAAGAGGATTCGTCCATCCTAGTTGCACGTCTATCCCACAGACTTATATGCATTCCCGGAGCCTGCGTAAGGGTTATCCGAAGAAGACTCGTCCGTCTTATTCCACTTATCTGCGTAAGGATTCGTGAAGAGGATTCGTCCATCCTAGTTGCATGTCTATCCCACAGACTTATATGCATTCCCGGAACCTGCGTAAGGGTTATCCGAAGAAGACTCGTCTGTCTTATTCCACTTATCTGCGTAAGTATTAGTGAAGGGGATTCGTCTATCTCAGGTTACTTTGAAGATTCTTAAAGGCTCGTCCGCTCTCTGCACCTGGCGTCACAGGTCACAAGAAGACTCGTCCGTTTCATGTTTCATCAGAACCTTTGGTTTCGTTGGAAGGAGCTCGTCTGCTCATCTCTCAGCTCAGTTGCAATGTCATTGGATTGGGTTTATTTCCCATTTCTTGTTTTCTGCATCAGAGCGCAAATTTCCGTTTTTCTTGGGTATTCAACCACAGTTTATCTTGAACGGACGAAAGCGAAAGCAATCGTCCTTTTCAGATCAACAGTTGCTTGAATAGGGGCATCTGTAGAACCCCAAATTTGCCCTCTTCATTTTAAGCATCATAATACACCATTAACATCATAAGCATATCATATATATAGCATTATAGCATAGAAAAATAAAGCATGACAAGCATCAAGCCCTAGCATGAGGCATATGGCCATCTGGGGAGGTGTTGAAGGCCATTTAAGCCAAGACAAGGGTTCCAATGGATTTGTGAGAGGCCTATGATGAGTCTAGACTCCTTTGGCAAGGCCAAGTTTATTTGCAAAAGCTCAGAAGATTGCTTAATCATCACAAGTTTCAAGACAATGCAAGGCTCCTAGGCAGTGCAACCAAATTAGGGTTTTGGTTTCAAGGGCCTTAACCTCATAATTTTGGCCAACTCTTTTAGGCAATGTTGTCTATATTATAATAGGTTCCTACATGTCAATTTTCATGGAAAAATTCCAAGTGGAAGTCAGTCTTTGCCTCAGTTACTTGCAGATGAAGCAAAAAGTCAACTGGGCCCAGAAAAAGTCAATTGTGCCATTCCAAAGGGTCCAACCCAATTTTTTTGGCCAAATGAGGTCTATTCAATGTTATAAGATGTTTGGTGAGCTTAAAGTCCAAGAATTTTGGTGGTTTGAGGGGTTTTGGCAAAAGTGCACAAAGTTGGTCATGGAAAAGTTACTATTTTTGGCTATTTTGACCTAAAACTTCACAAGGCCTTAACTTGATCAAAAAATCTTCAAATGGACCAAAGGTAAACATGAAGGTTGGAGAGTAAGGGCTGCCATTTTTAAAAAGTACAAGAGCATTTTCTGGAGATTCATGGATTTTCCTATAGGTCCTTCGAAAAAATTGGAATTCTAGGGCAAATTGCAAAATTTCTAGGCCAAGCCATTTGCACAAAGGCTCAAAAGTGGATAGTTTGCTATGCTATGTCCAAAGTAAGTTTACACAATCAAAATGCATCTCATTTAGGTCATTTGGCTCAAAGAAAAGTGGCAAAATTCGTGCACATGAGAAAGTTCCATAAAACTTGCATTTTACACTTGAATTTGCATAAGGCATGACAATTGTGTGATAGCTTACATCCAAGGGCTGAAATTGCTTGCTGTGAATCATGGGTGGGATGGTGAATGCACATGCAAGAGAGGCCAGCAAATCATGAGTTTGGCATGCTTATGGCACACTTGGGCCAAATTTGCATTTTCACAAAAATCAGCCCTCTCTCACGTGCATTTGTTCTAACCCTTTTGCATTGCCATATATATTCCATAACAATCAGAATTAGGGTTAGAGGCAGCCAAAATACTCACTCATTCTCTCATTCTCATCTTTTATGCAAAATTGCTCATTCTCCACAAACTCTTGCTACAAGAATCCATTCACAAAACTCTTGCTAGATTCTTAATCCTCATCACTCATAGATCATTTCCATACCATTTGTTTGGATTATTCTTCAAGAATCATCCATTTCTCATTTCTTGTGCACATTTTCATTTTGTGCCATAACTTTTGATCTAGGCAAGCTTTCTTCAATCCAAGACCACATTCATACTCCTCTCATCTCAAGGATCATTAAGCACCCATGGATCTAGATTTATAGTGAAGTTTATTCAAGTGGCCATTTGAGAAGCTTTGAAGCACAAGGAAGCACATTGCTGGATTTACAAGCTTGCAAAGCCTTAGATGCATTTATTTTGCATCTAAGGGGATAAGGAGATCATTTGCCATCATTTTATACCATTCTTAACTTCAAATTTTGAACAACACCTCAGGTATGCTCAAATTTCGAATCTCATATAAATGTGTTTGGTTGTGTGTTTTAGAATCATCATGTTGTGCTGGTTACAATGCTCTTTGTAGTTTGTGAAATGGTTGAGTATTCACAAAGTTATGGTGATTTAAAGTTTCATGGACAATTTTATTTTCATTTATATCTTGAGTTTCTTTGAGTTTTAATTCAATCCAAGCATGTATTCTTGTTTAATGATGTTAGATTATGTATTCTGGAGAGTTTCATGGCCGGCCGTGGCTTGGTTTGAGATTTCATGAAGTTAGGGTTAGGGTTTGGTTCATTAATGGTGGTTAGATTTTAGGGTTTCTTCATGAAGAAGAAGGTGCAGCCCCCAGCGCTATCTGCACCCCCCACGCAAGGCCCATGCTGTTTTTTTGAACTAGCGTGTTTACTCTTTACACCCCCTTGGCCCATTTGCTTTATTTTTATTCTTTTTCTTTACCAATTTTATTTCATTTGCTTTTGATCCATTTTAAATACTTCCTTAACTCTAAAAAATCCAAAAAAATTCATATACACTCCTTGATCCATCTAGTTTTTTTATCATGATTTTTCCAGATTTTTATTTTCATCCCACGTGGCAAAATAAATTCAACATTGAGCATTGCTTTCTTGTGAACTCTCATAGACCAATCTGCCTTGTCCAATTTCTATTTTTCTCATCCTTTAAGATATGAACCCCATTCGTTTTTCATTAAAATCCTAAGAAACTCTAATATCTTCATGATTTATCTTGGATTTTTCACAAATTTCCTTGCTGGACTTTGCTTGAGTTACTTGTGCCTTAATTTTCAAAACCTTAAATGGTGATACCTTGCATTCTCGAGCTTCATTGACCTAGTTTGGTGCTGTATTTTTGCAAACCCTTTTGGATTCTCATTTCCTTGTGTTTGGAGAGTGTTTTGCTGGTTGGGTAGAATTTTTAAGTGCTTAGATCTTTTTCTTGGGTATTTTCTTCCTCACCTTGCATTGTTTTGCATCCTTTGAGTCTTCTAGTCTCTTTTAAGTTTAGAAGGGCACTTGTGCCAACTTCTCTTCATATTTTGGGGTCCTTTAGAGGTTTATGGTTGCTCCTGGTCTTAGGATAGGGTTTGAATCTCTTTGAGTCTTGGTGTTGGGTCTCTTTTGTGTGCTTTATTTCTTTAAGTGTTAAGCATGCCTTCATTGCACTTGTTTCACTTCCAATCATCTCAATATGATCTTGTGTTGCTTTGCTTATCATCTTGTGAACTCATTTCCATGCCTATATGATTGTTTAGCTTCTGACTTGTTGGTTCATGCCTTGATCTTATGTTGTTACACTAACCTTGCAGGGGCTATGGTAAGTTTGAGATGTGGGAATGGAGTTCCACATCTCCATTTCTCATCTCTTCTCATATTGTTTATATGGATTAACATCTTCTTGTTGGGCTTAGGCCTTTCTCATCTCTCCTCTTATATTCTTCTTCTTCTCTTGAGATCTTGTTTTTAGGTTAGAAAGACCTCACAAACCCTAGGAGTTCCATGCATGCTAACTTAGGATAGAAACTTCCCCCTAGTTTTTTTCCTTCTTGCTCCTTTGGTGTTTTCTCTTCTCATCTTCAAATTCAATTTTAATTCACTTAATAAAGGTTGAGTGCTTTCATGTGACATGAGACTTTGCTATGAGATACTTGCATGCGTTCCGTTTCGGGGCGAGGTGTGAGTTATCACTCGTGGTGGATAGGTCTTAGCATGAGTACCTCACAAAGAAAAGCTAAGAAAACACTTCTTAACAAAAAAACACAAAATACTTAATAATGGTAATAGGCCAGTGCGCTTAAGCCTTCACTTGTGGGACTAGCTTTGGGGATTTCCTCCATAGATAGGTGTGCCTCTTGCGCATTCCATTTCGGGATGATGTGAGATGTACACATCCCATTGAGTAAGACTTGGGTACACTTACCTATGAAAACTTTCACTCATAAAAGCTTCTAAAAAACACCAAACAAACAAAAAGCGTCTCTCCTTCGGGAATTCTTCTCTCATCTCATTCACTCCTTACGTGAACTTGCTCCTACATGTCACTTTGCAAGACGGTAACGCACTCGTCGTCCGAGCCTGCAACACCTGAGCATTGACATAGGCAGTTCAAGCCTTAATTCACAAGCAATTTTCCTTTTGGTACCCCTAGTTAGGGGAACTACGGCGTCTCTGATCCTCATTATCCTGATGAGGTACGTAGGCAGCGGGGTAGGGCCCGTTCGAGCACAATCTTTATTTTCCCTACATTTCTTCTCTTTATTTTATTTTCAGTTCTTTTCTCAGTTTATTTTCCAGTTCATTTCTTTTTTATTTGCTGCAGCTTTCATACCCTCACCCTTTGAAACAGTTATATTTGCAAGCGTGGATCCCGTCGGGTACGGCGGACGATCTGGGTGCTAGTACCTTCCCAGGTCGTAACCGACTCCCGAACTCAGTCTCTTTGGTTCGTAGGACCTGTGTCCTTCCTCTTTCTTTCTTCTGGTTTGTGCAGCATTACCATTCCCTTTCTTCGGGATAAAAATGCCTGGCTGGCGACTCTATTCTTTTTTCCGCGCCACTTTTGCGTTTGTACCAGGATGGAAATCCGGGGAGCGACACAGGGTACGGCTAATCTTGGGGATTATCGCGACATAGGACGAATGCCGGATAAAAAGATCAACGATGGGGACAGCCATCGGATAAAATGATGAGGGATGGTCATCATAAGGTGAAGGACGATCACCTAGCAGGGGACGACTGCTCTTAAGATATCGCGACATAGGACGAATGCCGGATAGAAAGTTCCAACAATGGGTATTCCACTGGGGAAAGGATGAGGGACGGTCATCCAAAGGTGAAGGAAGATCACCTGGCAGGGGATGGCTGCCGAAAGTATCACGACATAGGACGAATGCCGGATAGGAGAAAGTTGTCTTGTTTCTATGGGGATGTAAACACGGACGAGTGCTTACGCTTTAAAATAAAATGTATAAGTGTTTGACAGTGTGTATAGACTAAAGATGCGGACGAGCATCCTTAGAACCATGATACATACGAGTATCGGTAGAAACAAACGTTGACACATGTTTTAAGGATGATGATACGGACGAGTATCAATCGGTTAATCAAGGAACACAGACGAGCGTTGAATCTGCTAAGGGGTGATATATAGAAGATACGGACGAGTATCAAAGACTTCTGTATGAGTATGTACAAGTATGATCTGCTGGTGAAGTATGTGCAAGACACAGACGAGTGCCAAAAGATTGAGCAAGGGACACGGACGAGTGTTTTGACTTGCCGGGGAAGTATGACATGGAAGAGTGTCAACAAAGAATATGTACAGGTATGAACAAGTGTTTGTGAATTCTGAAGGTTTTATGGCGACTTTATAGGGGAAGGATGACACGTATGAGTGTCGAAAAGAGCATGTATAAATATGTTACTTTCAGGATGAAGCAGAATGGCTCATATATTTTTTAAAAGAACATGTATAAATATGTTACATGTATAAAAAATATACAACACTCTTTTCTTCAATCAGATTCAGTTGATTGTACCGGGACCGGATCCATTCTGCTTCATCCAATTTCACATCCATCATTACCCGCAAGGAGGGTAGTTTAACTTCAACAGGTAGGACAGCTTCCATACCATACATAAGCTGATAAGGTGTTGCCCCAGTAGATGTTCTGATAGAGGTTCGGTATCCATGCAAGGAAAATGGTAGCATTTCGTGCTTGTACAAAGAGCCATCAGTATTGAGGAAGAAACTGCCGGATAACCTTTTTAATGTCTTCTTATCATTTGACGATGCCTCGGGTGGGTATGTCTGAGTTTCCAAGAAGCATTTGATGTCATGGAACCAAGGCTTGTTATCAGTGACAGTTTCCACAGAGAATACATATGTCGGTCGGTCCAGTCTGGATACCAAAACTCAAGGTACATAATTAGCAGCTTGTACTTTGATCATGGATGAAATGGTAGCCAAAGCGTCTGCAAACTGATTCTCATCTCGAGGGATGTATTCAAGCTTAATTGTTGTGAAGAAGGTCAAAAATCTCCTCGTATAGTCACGGTAGGGAATCAGATGCTCCTGATGAGTGTACCATTTGTCGTTAGTCTGGTTGATTACCAAAGCTAAATCTCCGAATACATTCAAGGTTTTGATCCTGAGGTCAATGGCTTCCTCAAGACCCATGAAACAGGCTTCGTATTCTGCTTCTTTGTTAGTGCAGGCAAAGGTGAGTTTTGCTGAGAAAGGCATATGAACTCCCTTGGGTGTGATAAGTATTGCACCAACCCCACGACCGTTGCAATTAAATGCCCCGTCAAACATCATAGTCCAAGTTTCTTCTAGGTCGGGCCCTTTAGTGTGAATAGGCTCTTCAAAATATTTTGCTTTCAAGAACATGATGTCTTCATCAGGGAAGTCAAATCTCATAGGCTGGTAATTATCAATGGGTTGCTCAGCCAGATAGTCAGACAATACACTGCTCTTGATGGCTTTCTGAGAGGTGTACTGAATGTCATACTCTGTCAGGATCATTTGCCATCTTGCAACCCTTCCGGTAAGTGCTGGCTTCTCAAATATGTAATTGACTGGATCCATCTTTGAGATCAACAAGGTAGTATGAGTCAACATATATTGTCTTAGTCGGCGAGCAGCCCACGCTAAAGCACAAAAAGTTTTCTCGAGCAGTGAATAACGTTGTTCATAGTCGGAAAACTTTTTGCTTAGGTGGTATATTGCATACTCTTTTCGACCAGACTCGTCATGATGGCCCAACACACACCCCATTGGCTCTTCTAGAACTGTCAGATACATGATTAGAGGTCTTCCTTCGATTGGAGGCATGAGAATTGGAGGCTCTTGCAGATATTCTTTTATTTTGTCAAAAGCTCTCTGACAGTCATCATTCCATCTGACTGTTTTCTCTTTTCTTAACAGCTTGAACAAGGGTTCTTAGGTTGCAGTAAGATGATATATGAACCTTGAAATGTAGTTCAATCTACCTAAGAACCCTCGAACTTCTTTCTCAGTGTCTGGTGCAGGCATCTCCTGAATGGCTTTCACTTTATCGGGATCAACCTCAATTCCCTTTTCACTTACAATAAAACCCAGCAACTTACCAAAACGTATCCCGAATGTGCATTTGTTGGGGTTTAACTTCAACTGATACTTCCTCAGGCGCTTGAAAAATTTCAGTAGATTCACCAGATGATCTTCTTCTGTAAGGGACTTGGCAATCATATCATCCACATAGCACTCGATTTCCTTGTGGATCATATTGTGGAATAAGGTTACCATAGCCCGTTGGTATATTGCACCGGCGTTCTTCAGACCAAACGACATTACCTTGTAGCAGAATGTACCCCATGGTGTGATGAAAGTTGTCTTCTCCATGTCTTCAGGTGACATCTTAATCTGATTGTATCCAGAAAATCCATCCATGAAAGAAAATACCAAGAACTGAGCCGTGTTATCCACCAATACATTAATGTGAGGTAATGGGAAATCATCCTTCGGGCTAGCTCTGTTCAAGTCCCGGTAATCCACACACATACGCACCTTGCCATCCTTCTTAGGCATGGGTACAATGTTAGCAACCCACGGCGGGTAACTAGTTACAGCAAGAAAACTGGCGTCCCACTGCTTTTGTACCTCTTCTTTAATCTTCATGGCCATATTTGGGCGAGTACGGCGTAGCTTCTGTTTAACTGGTGGACAATCTTCTTTCAGTGGCAGTCTATGCATGACAATATCCGTATCTAGACCTGGCTTATCTTGATAGGACCAAGCAAAGACGTCGACATATTCCCGAAGCATACTGATGAGCTGTTCTTTTACTGGAGCTTGCAGACTGGCCCCGATCTTCACTTTTTTCACATATTCCTCGGTACCAAGATTTATAGTATCAACTTCCTCCTGATGAGGAGCAATCACCTTTTCCTCTTGTCTCAACAACCTTGCTAACTCTTTAGGCCAATCATAGTCTTCATCAACCCTTTCATCTGCTTGATTAATTGGATTGTCGAAGTCATACAAGGTCATACCAGTTTTGTTGTCAGTGCAATCTGGAGGATTATCTCTGCAAGGGTTGAGAATTTTTCATTTTAGTGATTGATTTTAATCTTGTTTAGAAAAAGTGTGAATGGAGTTATATTTGAAAAACATTGCCATTTATTGCTTTGTGCGAAAATAACAAAAATGAAAAACAGTGAGCGGAAAAAGAAGATCGTTTGCAAAAGATGTCCATTTGTTCATTAATCATTCATTTGCACAAAATAAAAATATGGCCCTATTACAAAATGAGTCATGACACCTTGGGCAAGATGCAGGACTTGATGCATGCTTAAACAGGAAATAATAATTACTTTGCAGAAGTAATCCTTATAATTTCCTGGGAAGACCAGTTAAGGACTTGTTGGCCTGGGACCCTTGGACGAATCCAGCTCTCCAGGTTGAAGTCACTTTCAGCCTCGTCTTCCACATTGTTGATTGCATCCGGGGTCAGCATTCCCCCACTGACAAATTTGGGAGCTTCAGTGGCCTCCTCTTGGACATGTCGGGATGGTTTATAACCCAACCCAAACTTGTCTTCCTTGACCTGAACTTGCAGCAGCTTGCCCCATCCCTGGGCATTCCCGTCTTCAACGACCTTCCGAGCTTGCTTATAAGAGGAGATTGAAGTACCAGACACTTCAATTGTTGCTTCATTGACATTGAGGGCCTCAAACCCTTGGCTCATTGTCTCATGGATCTCTCAGTCCATCTCAATATACTTGTAAGGAGCTAGATGACTAACGAAGATATCCTCCTCCCCACAGATTGTGATGACTTGGCCCTCCCATTCGTATTTCAACTTCTGGTGAAGGGTCGACGTTACAGCGCCAGCGGCATAAATCCATGGCCGACCCAACAAACCGCTATATGCAGGCTGAATGTCCATCACGTAGAAGATAGTTTTAAAGATCTGTGGGCCAATCACCACATGCAGCTCAATTTCCCCAAGAACCGATCTTTTAGAATCGTCAAAGGCTCTCACTACCAGGTTACTTGGACGCAGTGCAAGAACATCATATTCCATCTTGGCCAAGGCTTTCTTTGGAAGAACATTGAGAGAGGACCCAGTGTCAACCAAGACATGAGAGAGAACAGCATCCTTACACTCCAAGGTGATGTGTAAAGCCTTATTATGGTTACGGCCCTCAGTAGTTAGATCAACATCAGTAAAACCTAGCCCATGGCTAGTATTGACATTTGAAACCACTGTTTCTAGATGATTAACTGTAATTTCTTCTGGCACGTAAGATGTATAAAGAACTTTGAGAAGTGCATTCCTGTGATCTTCGGAACACATCAGTAGTGATAGAATAGAGATTTTGGAGGGGGTCTGATGGAGCTGGTCCACAACCTTGTAGTCACTCTTCTTGATTATTCTCATGAACTCATCCACATCCTAGTCAAAGGATGTCTTCTGTGCTTCCTTGGCAATAGGCTCTTTAGGTACCACACTTTTGCCCTTAGCCTTGGCAGCAGCTTCTGCTTCAGCATTAATTCTTTGGAATTGTGAGGCAAAGAGACGTCCGATTCGGGTGAAGCCTCCGCCTCCCCCCACATTATCAATTTGTGGTGTAGAGATGTCAAGAGTGACTTTCTTTCCGTCGCAATACAAATCTGAGCCATAGTGCCAAGGCACGGCACTACTACTGTCATATGGAACTGGTCCAGGAACTGTGATAGTAACTGGACTGATTGCTACGGAAGAAGGAATTGAGACAGTCTAAGGTTCATAATAAATTGTAATGGGAGGTCTGACCGGAGATGGTGCTGGTGATGAAGGTTGCTGATGTTGATGGAGATGTTGCTGTGAATCTGGAACGTGGATTGTTGCAGGATCATAGTAAATAGTAACTATGGAAATGTCTTCATTGATGGTTGTTGTTGTTGTAGAAGGATGTGTTGAACTGATGTCTGTTGAAGTGGAAGAAGGAAGGGTTGTTGATGTTGTAGAAGAATCCGTTGGAATGATTGTTGTTGAAGTTGTAGGAGTGACATCTGTTGCATCTGATGGAATGATGTGTGCTGGTGTTTTAGGAGGAATGGTTGTTGATGTTGTAGGAGCTGGAACTGTCGAAGTGATCTATAAAATGCCCTATTTGATAAGATTGTTGATACCAGTCTTCAAATTTGCACAACCGTTGATTGAAATCTTGCAAGCTTCGTAGTGGGCCTCACAACCCGGGAACACTTGGCACTCTAAAAGTTGGGATTTATCCTCGGCCAGAGGTGTCTGAATACTTGCAACACTGTCAATTAGGTTCATCGATTGATCCTCCTCAATGGCATTTATCCTAGGACCACCATGGCTAGGCATAGGATTCTTGGTAACACTTGGAGGTGGCGTAAAGTTGACTGCTTTAGAATCAATCAAATCCTGAGCCTTCATGTGCAAGGCTCTACACTTCTCTGTAGTATAGCCAGGTGCATTTGAATGGAAGGCACACTGGGCATTAACATCATAGTTTCTTGGAAGGTTCTGGGGATCTGGTGGAGCCAGAGTCCTCAATTCAATCAAGTTGAGCTTTAATAATTGTGGAAGTAAGGAAGCATAGGGCATCAGAATGGGATCGATAACCCTGTTGATTTGTGAAGTCCTCTGTTGAAACGAACATTGTTGCTGATTGTTATTGTTGTAAGATCTCTGTTGAGGAAATTGTTGTTGCGGTGGAAAGTGTTGTGGTTGTGGAGGATAATATTGTTGAGGTGCTGGAGCTGGAATAGTGATAGCAACTACTGATCTTGGCATGTACTAAGGCCTACCTCTGCCCATGTGCACTGAGTTGGTCTCACCTGTTCTACGAGGTCCTGCAAAGGGTTTCCTTGTATTTCTAGAACTGGCACCATTGTCTGAAATTTTGCTCATCTTTAGAAGACTCTCGATTCTCTCTCCAGCTATAACTACATCCACAAAGTTGGTGGACGAGAAAGCAGCAAGTCTGTCAATGTATGTTCCCTGCAGGGTGTTCATGAACATGTCGGTCATTTCTCTCTCAGGCATCGGAGGTTGGACAGCAGCAGCAAGCTGTCTCCATATTTGGGCATATTCCCTGAAGCTTTCTCTTGAAGACTGTGACATACCCATTAGGAGAGTTCTGTTGGGAGCCATGTCCAAGTTATATTGATACTGGCGTATGAAAGCTTCGGCCAAATCCTTCCAATTTTTTACTGTTGCTTTAGATAGGTGAGAGTACCATTCACGGGATGCCCCGGTCAGACTATCTTCGAAGTAGAACATCCACAACTTTTCGTCCATGGTATAAGCCTTTAGTCTCCCCAGAAAATTCTGCAGGTGAGTACGTGGACAAGAGGTACCATTATATTTCTCAAAGCAAGGAGGCTTGAATTTGTGAGGAATCCTAACGCCCTCAACTAAACCCATGTCCATAACATCAAAACCTAGAGAGTTTTAGGACTCCAAAGATCTCAACTTCTCTGCTATTTCGTCCAGACGAAGATCATAGGCTTCATCCCCAGCACCAATTACTGTAAATTGTTCTTCTTGAGGGTCCTCCTGCAAGGCACGACCTCTAGTGTTTCCTTGAGTATTCCTGATAGCATTGACTTCAGGGTTGAGGTGAGGCCCAAACTCTGGCGCATCTGTTTATGGTTGCTTGTGATCATTGTTACTAGTACCTCATGTACCTGGATGATTCTCTTCTAGAGTTTTTCGCTCGACCAACTCCCTTAATCTTTCTTGGCTTTGCGCCAACCCAGTCATTACTGCCATGAACTGGTTCATCTGAGCCCTCATCTCAGTCCTCTCATTAGCCATCTGAGTTCTCACGTCAGTCAAATCTTGCTGAACTTGGTCCATCTATAAGCTCGGAAGGTTGTTTCTTGTAGGATACCGGTGAACTCTGTTGATGGGGAAACCCTCCTACGAGCCATGTTTCCTGAAACCACAGCAAAGTGAGAAAACAACAACAAAAATACCTACAAAACAAAGAATGAGGTTAGTATGCAATGCAGTATGCCTATTTGTCTTCCAAGGGTATCCGGTTTAGTTCTTTGGTTTTGACCTTCCATACCACTAGGAATGAAGATGTTGAAGAGAAATGAAGTCCAAGAAGAAGATTCAGGTAATACATAAACCATATATTACAAATGCAAAAGATACATAGTTTATGATTACAACAAGTTCCCATGGTGGGTCAAAATACAACAAAGTCATAAAAAAGTACAACCAAAATAAAATACAAATACAAAGAAATCAAAAATCCAGCCCAAAGTCATCCTCCTTGACTTCCTTCAGGAGAGCATCAGTCACTGGTCCAACTGGATGCTCTGTGATGGTCCTGATAAGAAGGTTCCTGGTGGCAATGACACTTGTCAACTTATTATACTTGTCTTGGTCCTTTGATCTCTTTAACCCCGCCCGGAGTTTCAACTCGGAGATTTCTTTCTGTGCTGCTAACAAGGCTTCCTGACTCTTCTTCTCATTAGCTTCCAACTGCTCTATCCTAGCCTGTGTCCTCTGATCTTCCTGCAGACGAGCTTCAGTGATTCTGATCCACCTAGCCTGACTCTCTTCCAAGTAGTGCTCAGCTCTGGCCTTCTGAATCTTGGCTTCTTTGCAAGCATTCTTCAATACCAACTCCCCTGATCGAGATTTTCTGATGTAATCATCTGTCTTCTCAATCTTGGTCATATGCTCGATCCGGAGCTTCTCTAACCTCTCATTCTCCAGAAGACTATCATTCCTCTCCTAGAGGGTCTTCTTTAGAGCTTCAGAAAGCTGAGCATTCCTCTCTTTCAACTTCTCAAACTCCTCTAAACTGACTGTAGCTATAGGCTCTACTGCTGATGGCCCTGGCACATCCTCCAGGGTGAATGGCATGCGGGTGATCTGTCCTCTGATACGAGACCAATCAATGTACTGAGATGAAGCTATGTTGTTGAATTTGCCAAGAATAGCAGTCCCTTTTGTCTATATGTTATCCCAAGCCCATGCTGCTTGTCAGATGATGGCATGATTATTCTGAACATCACAGTAAAGGGTCTCTGCTAAATCTTGTTCTCTTGGTGGATGTACTAAGGTATACACTAATTTCCTTTTGAAAAGCAAATTATTGTAGTTGATGCAAGCCTTCACTCCTATAAGACATACATTGGGATACTGCCCACAGCTTGTAATCATGTCCCTGCCTTTGGTGTTCTGAGTACACCACCTGATGTCTTCTGAACTGAGAGCAATCATTCTCGTAGCCCAATTTCTTGGCTGATGAGGATTCAGGAAGGCTTCTGTCTTTGGCAGG
This sequence comes from Lathyrus aphaca, assembly GCA_963966055.1. Classification (NCBI taxonomy): domain Eukaryota; kingdom Viridiplantae; phylum Streptophyta; class Magnoliopsida; order Fabales; family Fabaceae; genus Lathyrus; species Lathyrus aphaca. The sequence continues at coordinate 502,323,779 of OZ014519.1, read as the reverse complement.
TGTCTCAGTAACCAACAGTAGAAGAGAGGTGCACAACATATGACTAGTCTCCCCCTCTGCTTCGCATTCCTCTGATGCACTGAGTAATAGAAATCCCCTAGCAAGGTAGGAACTGGATTCTTCAGCAGGAAGAGATGGATAGAATTCTTGCTTACAAACTTAGGCTCGTCTGCAAACAAGATGATTCCATATATACTAAGATCCAGGAGAGCACAAACAATTTCCCACTTCCCAACTGCAGCATGGCTGGTAGCTTGAGTGATCAAGAAGTTCAAATAGAGGCCTGGGATTCCAGCCTTGGTGATCACGTGTTGATCAATGATGGTGGCTTCCAAGTGTAAGGCCTTAGCTATGTATTCCTTCCTAGGAGCAGTCATCTCAGGATTGAAAGGGATTCCCCTCCTGATAGGGACACCCAACAACATGGAAAACTCTTCCAACAAAGGACCCATCTGAAAGTCTGGAAAAGTGAAACATCTGAGAGGAGGGTTATAGAACTGAAGGCAAGTGTGAATCATGCTCCTCTGTGATGCATCCAAGTCCATGATCATGTCCATAATACCACCATAATGTTCCCTGAATAAAGGGACATGATCAGGAATGATAAGTGCCTGAATCTGCCTGATGCCTGCTAGGGAGGGCTCAAAGAAATGATAAGTAATGTTGCTCTTCCTGGATGAGTCCATACTGTAAACACCCCAAATTTTCCCTCACCCATTCACACCATGGCTTGTGATCATTTCATATGCATAAAATCCAATCATAGCATCCCATACCACATTTTTGATTCACTGCATTGTTTCAAAGTCATCTGCATCTAGGGTTTGTGATCTGAGCAATCTAAGAGCTTCTTGAGCCACTCCAAAGGTCATCAATCACTTCAAAGGGGTCCATGTATGTTCAAGCATCATATTATGTCCTCTCAAAGTCAAGAATGTCAAAGAATCACAAGAACTGAGAATGATATGGAAGCAGAGCCAAGTTTGACTGCACAGATGACCTAGAATTAGGGTTTTGGTTTCAAAGGCCATAACTCCAATTTTTTTGGTCATTCTTGTTTCTATTGGTCTCTATATGGTATAGGGAGTATGCATATCAATTCTCATGAAGAAATTCCATGGGGAAGTCATCTGATCAAGAGTTGACTTTCTGGGCAAGTCAGTGTAAAATCAGGGCATCTGAGGCCCCCAATGACCCAACCAAAGGGTGTTCTTCATCATTTTGATTGTATATGATCTTTATTTGATCATAGAAGAAGTTGGAAGTTCACAAAATTGCAGAATTTCAAGTCTTTTGCAAAGTTGACTTTTTGGGAAAGTTGACTTTTTAATGAAATTGCCATTTTAGGAAACTTTTTCAACCTTTACTTTTTGATTCAAAAATGATTCAAATGGAAAAACTTTGGTCATGAAAGTTGTAGAATGGATCATTCCCTTTTCAAAAAGTACAAGAACATGACCTAATTCATTTTGGATCAAAAGTTATGGCTTGTCAAAGTTGGCTAAAATCACAAAATTTGAAGTTTTCTACCAAAGAGGCATTTTGCAAAATGACTTGATCAAGTGTTCTAAAGACCTCAAGTGTGTACAATTTCTTCACAACATGATTACATGACCTCTAAAAATCAGAATTGGCCCAAGAATCATCTCATTTCATGCCTTGAACTTCAAGAAATCTCAAAGGAACCAAACTTGAATCAACTTGCAAAACTTATCATAAGTTACAAACCACTTGCTGAATCACCTCATAAACAATTCCATGGCTCTCCCTAAACTCAGTTGAGCCCAAGCATGCCAAAAAGCAAGTTGTACCATTGCCCATACCTCAAGTACAAATCAAGTTGACATTTTGGCCAAAGGCCCATACCAATCACAATAGGCCAGCACCCACTCTCTGACCTATCACAATTGTTTATACAAATCAAAAGCAAGCCAAAGCACATAACACTTCAGGCTGAAACACACCAAAGCCCTAGTTTTTCAAGTTTATGCTCCATTTGCAAAACTCTTCGAAACTCATCACACAAGCCTCAAACACACAAACCAACTTCACAAACAATCTCCATATGCTTCACTGATCACAAAGCACCCATCACCATAGCCTGAAACCCTCAGAAACCAAAATACGATTTCTGCCCCTCATTGAGCAGAACTTCAGCCATCTTTCAAACCAACCATTACAAACTTCAAACAAGCCTTGAAAGCTTCTCAGGAGGTCCAGGGGAGTTGATTGCAAGCAAGACATCAGCCAGAAAGTGCCAGAAATCAAAGCTTCGATTCAGGTAGCCATGGAAATTCATTTTTCCAGAACTCTCTTTTCTTGTTTCTAAAATGATCTATATGCTTCCCTGAGTTCATTGAACTTTTTATTTTTGAAAATGATTGAGTATTGAGTGTGTATTGCATCTCTGAAAGTTTTGCCATTTTTGCATTTTTGTTTCGAATCATGGTTTTGGGCAAGAAGAAATGAGTTATGAGGCTAGATTCAGGTTCAGGGAGGTGAAGAGAGTTGATCTGGAGCTTTAGAGCTCCAGAAATAACCTGGAGGTGAGGTTTTGGTTTTACTCAGGGGAGGTGTGGCCGGAGAAGACGACCGGAAGTCTTTTCCGGCCACCTGAAGTTAATTAGGGCTAATCAGAGTCATTAATGCAAGTTTGAATCTGGAGCGTGGGATGAGTTGACTAGGGCTGACTGGCGCGCGAACGAGTGGTCCAGATTTCACACTTAACCCTAATCCTGTTTTATTAATTTAATTAATTAAGATTAATTTAAATCCAGCCAGTTTGAATTCCAGCCTTTAGATCTGGCGCCAGTCAACTCCCGCGCGTATCATTTGAATGCTGGCCATTGATCTTGTTGACTTCTCATTTTATTTCATTTAATTCCATTTGTTTTGTTCAATTTATTAAAAATAGTAAAAATCATTGAAAAATTCTGAAAATTTTTATACAACCTTTTATTAATTTTTCAGAAACTAAAAACATTTTTATTTTTATTCTTTGCATTAAAAAGTATTTTTAAATCATTTAAAAGTTTATTTTTAATTAATTAATGAGAATTAATTAATTAAAAATACTTTTAGGTATTTAAAAATCACCAAAAAATTCATGAAACCTTTAAAATCATTTAGAAACATTGTCCAACCCTCAAACCAAATTTCTTTTTTGATCTTGATATCTTTTGACAATTTTCCATGGAATTAATTTCATTTCAAGGCAATATTTTGATTCAATCTTCCAAAATTCATTTCTGCCTAACCATTGAGAGTTGGACTTTGATTCTTTTTTCATTGCATCTTGCATATCATGTAGTTTATAGGATAAAATTGGCATGAATTGATCTTGCATTTTCAATTTGTTTGACATTTTTCTTGACAAGGTACCCTAAAACCCTAGAAATCTTAAGAAATTCATAACCCTCATTAGGTTAAGAGTTAGAACCCCTCCTTTGGGCAGTGAGTTTGTATAGGTTTAGGGTTCCCTTGGATGCATTTTCAATTTTTTATCTTGATGTTTGCTTCTGGTTTTGGTTTTTGTTTGGTGCATTGATCATAAACCCTAATTTGGGCTTCCTTTTGCATTCATCTTGCATTTGCTTGCATACCATGACTTGCCATGACATTTTATGTATCCATTTGATTCATTAGACATCTTAAGACATATTGGAATCATGTTTGATCATTGCTTCTTGCATTTGCCATGTTGTATGTCATTTGCATTTCATAACTTTTCATGTATGATCATGGTTCTAAGCATGCTTCTCTTGCATCCATATGTTCATATGATCATCCTCATGCCTTGATTCATGTTTGCATCATCTCATAGCATCATTAGCATCATACTTTTGCTTCTGGTTTTGATTTGCATCATGCCATTTCATCTCATTTTGCATTGCATTGCATTTCTTTCACTAACTTTTCAGGTGGTAAGTAACTTTGAGAAGTGAATTTGCCTTCACTTCTCACAATTCCTTTTCATCTCTCTTATGCATCATTGCTGCATTTTGCCTTGTGTTTGAGATTGAGCTTGCTCTTTCTTCTTCTTCTTACTTTCTTTCCTCAAGTGACTTGTCTTCTTGAATGAAGCAAGTTACTTTGCTTTTCTTTGCTCCTTTCATCTGCTTCCTGGTGGTTTCTCTGAAGATTTCTCTTGTAAACCTCACAAACCTTAGGAACAACCAAGCATGACAATGATTAGGGTTTTGATTAGTTCCCCATTTAGATTTTACCTTTGTGTCCCATTGAGTCTTCTCTTCTCATCTCATAATCAGGGACTAAACCCTAAAGGCCTTAAGGCTTTGTGATTAAGCTTATGCCTGCATCCTTCTATTAGGATGGAGTGTATAACTTTAATCCTAAGTGTTAAACCCTTAATGTGTTTAAATCCTTTAATCAATCCATTTAATAATCATCAAGACATCAAGCTTGTAACTTGGGCCTTGCATTAGGGTTCTAATTCTTCCTTAACTGGTTAAGAAGGACTAACCCTAATGTTAATGGACAAGTCCCCCTCAAGTTGTCTTACAAATCATAAAAATCATTTCTTCATCTCATCATTAACTAAAATCCACTTAATAAAGGCTTTGTTTTGTCATGAAGTTAATCCCTAATCATGGATTAAGTTGAGGAGCTTTCCTCAGCTTAAACATTCTCATCTATTATCCTTTTATTAGGATGGTGTAATGAGTTTGTTTAATCCCTGATTATGGCTTAATCTCATTACTTAACACTAAACAAAAACCACAAAAACATCTAAATAATCACAAGTAGGTTAATGATCTTAATCCTACACCATGGTGATTAAGTGTGAGAAGTTGACTTCACACTTAAGGCATTCTCATTACCCCTAATCAGAGGGAAGATGTGATGAGTTTACTAAATCCATTGGTTTAGGCTTAAGCTCATTAATCTATGACAAACTTTCAAAGGCAATAAAAGATTGAAAACTCAAAAACAAACAATAACCGTCTCCTCCGGGATTCTTTCCTCATCTCATTCACTCATAAACGAGAACTTGCTTCTTCCGTCTGATGCAAGACAGTTTCCACCTGGGCCAGACAGGTCATACACTTGAGCATAGACAAGTAAGCAGTTCACAGGTCATTTCATCTTTCAGTCTCTTTGGGTCGAACTACGGTGTTCTGACTTCCTCATTGCACGAGAGGATACATAGGCATAACTTAACAGTTATCGAACAAAAGTCTCTGTATATTCCCCCTCCTTCCAGCATTATTCTTTAAGCCTCATACTCTTGAGCATTTCACTATTTCCTTACACTAACACTTCTCATGTGCACTTTACACTTCTTTTACACTGACACCTGTACATCCTTTTCCAGCTCTTTATACACAAATTGCACTGACACTACCCCTTTAAAACACAAATCTTTTAAGCGTGGATCCCGTCGAGTACGACGGACAATCTGGGTGCTAATACCTTCCCAGGTTGTAACCAACCCCCTTTCTCAGTCTCTCTGGTTCGCAACCGTCTTATCCATATATTTTCTTAGGTTTATGCAGCATTACCTTTCCTTCGGGATAAAAATGCCTAGCTGGAGACTCTTTCTTTCTCTTGAGTTCACTCCTGTGTGTTCATTTCATCCTTTCGCCGACCGTTCGCGTTTGTACCTTTATATGGGCCATTCCCATTTATCGGGAGCGACAGCTTGGCGACTCTGCTGGGGATACTTATACTGTAACCAGGGCTTCTGGTTCTTTTTGTGGGTTCCTCCTAGCGCTTGTTTGATTTGTGTTTACTGGGGTGTTATGTGCTGATTGTGTTTGTATATTTGTATTTATTTCTGCTTTATGTACAGTTTGTTTACTGCTTTCTTTACAACTTTATATACATCATACTGTCATACTATTCTGGCTGGATCTGGTTTTGTTGTTTTGGTGGGTGGGTGTTCTATTGAGAGTTTAAGGTCCTATACCTGGGACCTGAGTGACACCTAGGCTAGAGTGGTTCATGTTCTTTCCCATTCCATTTCGGTCTGGTGCGGGAATATGAAACACGGTTCAGATATGGGTTTCTTCTTGAGAACTCTGTGCTACAGATTTCCTGTAGTGCTAGGGCTATCTAGGAAGCCTGCTAAGTCTGGATGACCTTTACTATGACCTTCAGAAACTGAGGTGAATCAGAGGAGGATCTTTTATGGTTATTGTAAACACTGTACCTCCGGGTTAGAAGTGTTTACACTTCTCATAACTGATCCAAGTCTGAGGAACCTTGTTTTAGAACATCACCTGTGAGGGGGGTTGGGCTGTTTACAGGTTTGCAGGTACCTTTGACCTCAGCATACCCTGTTACTTTGTTTGATTAAGAGTACTCCACTTTGGACAGTTCTTGTGATTTAACCCTGGACATGTGACTCTTTATTTGAGTCCCCCACCTTGGTTATTGGACTTATGAACCTCCATCTGGATTTCTTGAACATACATGGACTTATATCAAGGCAGTAATCAGATCCAGCTTGATCACAAACCCTTGCATATCATTTGCATACATTCATTGCATCATTTAACATTTGCTTATTTGTTTTTCAGGGTATCCATATTGTATTTTGGCTTGGTTTTGACCCCTTCATTTGCATAGACCTATCTTCACCAGTATCTGCTTCAGCTATCCTCATCAGCTACCTGCTTCAGTCACCTGCATCACCAGTCTCAGCCTGTCAGTGGCCCATCTTCTAGTATCAGTCATCATCATCAGCATCAGTTTCAGCTTTTCTTCAGCAACATGGCACCCAAGAAGAGCAACATCTCCTATCATTTCTTTGAGCCTGAGCTAGCTGGCATCAGGAAGGTCCAGGCCCTGATTACTCCAGACCATATACCACTATTCAGAGAACATTATGGAGGCATCCTTGATGTGGTTATGGATTTGGACCCTTCCCAGAGGAGCTTGATTCATACTTGCCTGCAGTTCTATGATCCCCCTCTGAGGTGCTTCACCTTCCAGGATTTTCAGTTGGGACCCTTGTTGGAAGAGTATTCATCACTGATTGGTGTACCTATCAGGGGTGGAGTCCCCTTCAACCCTGAGATGGCTTTCCCTAGTAATGAAGAGGTGGAAAAGGCATTATATCTGGAACCAGTTCTGATTGGGCAGAACATGACAGCAAAGGCTGGAATCTCTGGTCTACACATGGATTTCTTGACCTCTCAGGCTATTCTGAAGGCTTCCTTAGGTGAATGGAAGGCAGTTTGTGCATTATTAGCCCTAAGCATATATGGGGTTATGTTATTTGCAAATGAGCCTAAGTTTATTAGCAAGAATGCAATCCATCTTTTCATTCTGAGGAACCCAGTGCCCACCTTACTGGGAGATTTCTACTACTCTGTTCACCAAAGGAATGAGAAGCAAAGGGGAAGATTGGTGAGATGTTGTGCTCCTTTGTTCCATACCTGGTTACTCAAACACCTGCCCAAGACTGATGCATTCTTGAATCCTCACCAACAAAATAACTGGGCTAGGAGGCTTGTTGCTTTGACCTCAGATGACATCAGGTGGTGCACCCAGAGCACCAAGGGCAGGGACATCATTACTAGTTGTGGGCAGTTCCCCAATGTACCTCTGATAGGTGTGAAGGGTTGCATCAACTACAACCATCTGCTATTCAAAAGACAACTGGGCTATGCATTGGTCCACCCTCCTAGAGTACAAGATCTAGCAGAGACCCTTTATTGTGAGAACAAGCCTAATCTGGCTATTATCAGGCAAGCATCCTGGGCTTGGGACAATGTCCAGACTAAAGGGGTAACCATTCTTGGGAGATGCAACAATGTGGCCTCAGCTCAGTATTATGAGTGGTCTCATGCCAGGGCTCAAATTTCTGGGATGCCCTTCACCATTGAAGATGTACCTGGACCTTCCACAGTACCACCTCCAGCAACTGTCAGCCTGGAAGAGTTTGAGAAGCTAAAAGAGAGGAATGAGAATTTGTCTGAAGCCTTGAAGAGAACCCTCTGGGAGAGGAGTGATGGTCGTCTGGACATTGAAAGGTTAGAAAAGCTTAAGGTGGAGCATCTAGCCAGGATCGAAAAGTCAGTGGACTACATCAAGAAGTCAAGGGCTGGAGAACAGATTTTGAAGAATGTCTGTAAAGAGGCCCAGTTCCAGAAAACTAGGACTGATCTTTATCTGAAGGAGAGCCAAGCTAGGTGGGTCAGGATCACTGAAGCTCGCACTCAGGAGGATAAAAGAACTCAGGACAAGATTGAGAAGTTGGAGGCTAATGCAAAGGAGCAATAGGAAGCCCTAGTAGCAGCCCAGAGGGAAATCTCAGAATTGAAGCTCAAAGCTGGTGTGAAGAGGTCAAAGGACCAAAGCAGACACAAGAAGCTAACCACTGCCATCACCACCAGGAATCTTCTCATCAGGAACCTCACAGAGCATCCAGCTAATCCTGTGACTGAAGCACTTTTGAAGGAAGTTCAGGAGGATGAGTTTGGTCTTGGTGTCTGACTTTTGCTTGTTGTTGCTTTCATTTCATGTACTTTTCTTTTTCTTATGTTGTATTTTGACCCCCTCAGAGGGCATGTATTGTAAAAAAAAAAACTATGTATTATTCACCTTTTTGTAATATATTCATTAGTTTGTTTCATTTGGATCTCTCTCTCCTAAGCAACATCAAACAACATCTTCCTCGGGGTCTGGAAAGGTCAAAACCAAATGCCAAGCCGGATACCTTGGAAACAAATAAGCATACTGCATTGCATACTAACCTTTTGTTTTGTTTTTGTTACTAACTCTGTTGTGATTCAGGAACTATTGCTCGACGTCGGGTGTTCCCACTCAACCGTCCACGCAGATATCCTACCCGCAACAACCTTCCGGGTATACAAATGGACCAAGTACAGCAGGACCTTACAGAGGTCAGGACTCAAATGGCCAATGAGAGACTGGAAATGAGAAATCAGATGACCCAGTTTATGGAGGTGATGAATGGATTGGCACAGAGCCAAGAGAGATTAAGGGCATTAGTAGAAAGGCACACCCAGGAGGAACCCCATCTAGGGACTGGAGGGACGAGCAACAATGAGAGGGTTCAGCCTCATGTTAATCCTCCAGTGTATGGGCCTCACCTTCATCCAGAGATCAATATCCCTGCTAATGTGCAAGGGAATGCTACTGCCAGAAGAGTGTTACAGGAAGACCCCCAGGAAGATCAATTTACTGTGATGGGAGCTGGGGATGAAGCCTATGACAGAAGGCTAGATGAAATTGCTGAGAAATTAAGATCCCTGGAGTCTCAGAATTCCTTGGGCTTTGATGTTATGGACATGGGTCTAGTGGACGGGGTAAGGATTCCCCACAAATTTAAACCTCTGTGCTTCAAGTACAACGGAACTTCCTGTCCACGAACCCATTTACAATCCTTTCTGGGGAGGCTGAAGGCATATACCATGGATGAAAAGCTATGGATGTTTTATTTTGAAGATAGCTTAACAGGAGCTTCAAGGGAATGGTACTCTCACTTGACTAGAGAAACCATCAGATGCTGGAAGGACCTAGCTGAGGCCTTTATCAGACAATACCAGTACAACTTGGACATGGCTCCTAACAGGACCCTCCTGATGGGGATGTCTCAATCATCCAGGGAAAGCTTCCGGGAATACGCCCAAAGGTGGAGACAGCTTGCTGCTGCTGTCCAGCCACCCATGTCGGAAAGGGAAATGGCCGACATGTTTATGAACACCCTCCAAGGGACATACATTGACAGGCTAGCTGCCTTTTCTTCCACTAGCTTCGCTGACGTAGTCATAGCTGGGGAAAGAATTGAGAGCCTATTAAAGATGGGCAAAATTTCTGACAATGGTGCGAGCTCGTCCAGCAACCCCAGAAAACCTTTTGTGGGTCCAAGGAGAACCGGTGAGACTAATGCTATTCAGGCCAGCAGGGGCAGACCACAATATGTTCATAGGTCAGTGGCAGCTGTCACTATTCCCTCTCCACTTCCTCAGTAACCAGCATATCAACCACAGCAACAACCCCATTACCAGCAACAAACTCAGTATCCTCCTCAGAGGAACTACAACAACAACAACAACAGTCAACAAAGACCATTTCAACAGAGACCATCTCAGGCCAATAGGGTGGTTGATCCGATCCCTATGCCTTATGCCGCTTTACTGCCACAGCTCCTGAAGCTCAACCTGGTTGAGTTAAGGACGTTGGCACCACCAGATCCTTCCAGTCTGCCAAGAAATTACGACGCCAACGCCAGATGCGCTTTTCATTCTAACGCACCTGGCCACAGTACAGAGAAGTGCAGAGCTTTACAGATGAAGGTGCAAGACCTGGTAGATTCTAAAGCTCTAAACTTTGCACCCCCGCCAAATGTTAACAAGAACCCTATGCCCAACCATGGAGGGCCCAGAATTAATGCTATTGAGGAAGATATGCCGTCTTTCTTGATAACCAGTGTTGGGCAAATTAGGACACCCCTGGTAGAGATTAAAGCTCAACTCCTTGTATGCCAGATATTCCCTGGGTGTGAGCTCGGGTGTGGTTATTGCAACATTTCGGTAAATGGATGTGACAACTTGAGAAGCGGCATAGACAGTCTTATCCAGAATGGTCTACTTCAAATCACAACATCGATACCTTAAAATCCAGCAATCTCTCCAACAACAGTTCCAGAATCTCCTACAACTGCAACAACAATAATTCCAAACAATTCTTCAGTTTCATCAACAAATGCTTCAAATATCACTTCAACAAGACAGACATCAGCAAACATCTCTTCTACAACGTCAGCACCCCTCTATTCAGAATCTTCTCCTACAACACCAGCAAACATCTCAGCAGTCACTATTTATTATGATCCGTCAAGTATTCCTCCGAACAACAATTTTCAACAACAAGCAGTGGCATCCCCTGCCATATCACCAGTTACTATCTACTATGATCCACATACTATTGCAACACCCTCCTCTGCTGCAGTTAGCCCGGTTACCATCACGGTACCTGGGCCTGTTCCGTATGAAAGCAGTAATGCCATTCCTTGGCATTATGGCTCTGACCTATACTGCGAGGGGCAGAAAATCACTCTTGAATCATCAACTTCTTCACCACAAATAGACAATGTGGGGGGAGGCGGAGGCTTCACTCGAAGCGGACGTCTTTTTGCCCCACAAATTCCAAGACCCATTGCTGAAGCAGAAGCTGCTGCCAAGGCAAAAGGGAAGAGCATGGTGCAAGAAGAACAAGTTGCTAAAGAAGCTTTAAAGACCCCTTTTGATCAAGAGGTTGATGAATTCATGAGAATCATCAAGAAAAGTGATTACAAGATAGTGGACCAGCTTCACCAGACACCTTCCAAGATCTCCATTTTATCATTGCTAATGTGCTCCGAGGCTCATCGGAACGCACTATTAAAAGTCTTGCACGCAGCTTATGTGCCAGAGGAGATTACCGTCAATCAGTTGGAAGCTGTAGTTGGAAATGTTAACGCTAGTCATGGACTAGGATTTACCAACACTGATTTGACAACGGAAGGCCGCAATCACAACAAGGCTTTGCACATTACCTTGGAGTGTAAAGGTGCAGTTCTTTCTCATGTATTGGTGGACACAGGGTCATCCCTCAATGTCCTACCTAAGAAAGCCCTTGTGAAGCTGGAGTATGAAGGATTGGCATTACGCCCCAGCAACTTGGTAGTAAGAGCCTTTGACGGTTCTAAGAGATCAGTTCTGGGAGAGATAGAGTTGCCTATAATGATTGGCCCACAGACTTTCAAAACGAACTTCTTCGTGATGGATATACAGCCTGCCTACAGCTGTCTAATGGGTAGACCATGGATACACGCCGCTGGCGCCGTGACCTCAACCCTTCACCAGAAGTTAAAATTCGAGTGGGAGGGCCAAGTCGTTACTATTTGTGGAGAAGAGGATATTTTTGTTAGCCATCTGGCTACATACAAATACATTGAGATGGATGGGGAGATCCATGAAACCATGAGTCAGGGATTTGAAGCCTTGAACATCAACGAAGCATCTGCTGTACTTGGGACTTCCATGACATCCTACCAGCAAGCTAGGAAGGTTGTTGAAGAGGGGAATGCTCAAGGCTGGGGCAAGTTGTTGCCTGTGGAGAAGAAGGAGGACAGATTTGGGTTGGGTTACAAACCAACTCAACAAGATCAAGCAGAGGCTGCTAAGAAGCCCACTTTTGTCAGTGGGGGGATGCTCACCCCCGATGCAGTAAACAACTTGGAAGATGAGTCGGAAGATGAGCGCAACCTGGAGAGCTGGATACGTCCAAGGATCCCGGGGAGCCATATCTCAAACTGGTCTTCCCAGGAAATTATAAGGGTTACTCCTGCAGAGTAATTATTATTTCCTGTATATTTTAAGCATGCATCAAGTCTTGCATCTTGCCCAAGATGACAAGACTCATTTTGTAATCGGGCCATCTGTAATTTTGTGCAAACAGATCAATCAATGATAATCAGACATCTTTTGCAAATGAGTCTTTTTCTTTTCCGCTCACTGTTTTTCCATTTTTCTTTTTGTACAAAAATAAAATGGCAATGTTTTCAAAATGATAAACTTCATTTCACTTTTTCTAAACAAGATTAAAATCAATCACTAAAATGAACAATCTAAACCCTTGCAGAGAGTGCCTTTCAGACTGCACCGACAACAGCACAGCTATGGCTTCGTATGACTTTGACAATCCAATCAATCAAGCCGATGAAGGGGTTGAAGAAGATTTTGAGCTTCCTGAAGAGCTAGCCAGGTTGTTAAGGCAAGAGGAGAAGGTTATCACTCCTCATCAGGAGGAGATTGAAACAGTTAATCTTGGTACGGATGAAGATGTGAAAGAGGTTAAGATCGGAGCCTGCCTGCAAAACTCAGTGAAAGAACAACTGATTGATTTGCTTCGGGAGTATGCAGATGTGTTTGCTTGGTCTTACCAGGATATGCCAGGGTTGGACACCGATATCGTCATGCACAAGTTGCCTTTAAGAGAAGATTGCCCACCAGTTAAATAGAAATTGCGCCGTACTCGCCCAGATATGGCAATGAAGATCAAAGAAGAGGTACAAAAGCAGTGGGACGCCGGATTCCTTGCTGTGACTAGCTATCCACCATGGGTTGCTAATATTGTACCTGTGCCTAAGAAAGACGGCAAAGTGAGAATGTGTGTTGACTACCAGGACCTGAACAGAGCCAGCCCGAAAGATGACTTCCCATTACCTCACATTGATGTATTGGTGGATAATACGGCTCAGTTCTCGGTATTCTCCTTCATGGACGGATTTTCAGGATACAATCAGATCAAGATGTCACCTGAAGACATGGAGAAGACAACTTTCATCACACCCTGGGGCACGTTCTGTTACAAGGTGATGCCATTCGGACTGAAGAATGCAGGAGCAACATATCAACGGGCTATGGTAACATTATTCCACGATATGATCCATAAGGAAATCGAGTGTTATGTGGATGACATGATTGCCAAGTCCCTCACAGAAGAAGACCACCTGGTGAATCTGTTGAAGCTATTCAAGCGTCTGAGGAAGTACCAGCTGAAGTTGAACCCCAACAAGTGCACATTCGGGGTGCGATCTGGTAAGTTGTTGGGCTTTATTGTAAGCGAGAAAGGGATTGAGGTTGACCCTGATAAAGTCAAAGCCATTCAAGAAATGCCTGCACCGAAGTCAGAAAAAGAAGTTCGAGGGTTTCTAGGTAGATTGAACTACATTTCCAGGTTCATATCTCACCTTACAGCAACCTGTGAACCCTTGTTCAAGCTGTTAAGAAAGGAACAGACGGTCAGGTGGAACGAAGACTGCCAGAGGGCTTTTGACAAAATCAAAGAATACCTGCAAGAACCACCAATCCTTATGCCTCCAGTTGAAGGAAGACCTCTTATCATGTACTTAACAGTATTAGAGGAGTCAATGGGGTGTGTGTTGGGCCAGCATGACGAGTCTGGTCGAAAAGAGTATGCAATATACTACCTGAGCAAAAAGTTTACCGACTGTGAACAACATTATTCACTGCTCGAGAAAACTTGTTGTGCTTTAGCGTGGGCTGCTCGCCGACTGAGACAGTATATGTTGACCCACACCACTTTGTTGATATCAAAAATGGACCCGGTTAAGTACATTTTCGAGAAGCCAGCTCTTACCGGACGGGTTGCAAGATGGCAAATGATCCTCACAGAGTATGACATCCAGTACACATCTCAGAAAGCCATCAAGGGCAGTGTATTGTCTGACTATCTTGCTGAGCAACCTATTGATGATTACCAGCCTATGAGATTTGACTTCCCTGATGAAGACATCATGTTCATAAAAGCAAAAGATCATGAAGATCCTATTCACACTGAAGGGCCTGACCCGGAAGAAGAATGGACTATGATGTTTGATGGGGCTGTTAATATGAATGGTCGTGGTGTTGGTGCAGTGCTCATTACACCTAAGGGAGTCCACCTGCCTTTCTCGGCAAAACTCACCTTTAAATGCACTAACAACGAAGCTGAATACGAAGCTTGCATTATGGGTCTCGAGGAAGCCATTGACCTCAGGATCAAGACATTGACTGTATTCGGAGATTCAGCTCTGGTAGTTAATCAAACCAACGGCAAATGGTACACCCACCAGGATCATCTGATACCTTACAAGGATTATACAAGAAGGTTGTTGACTTTCTTCACAACGATCAAGCTTGAGTATATCCCTCGGGACGAGAATCAGTTTGCAGATGCTCTGGCTACCATTTCATCCATGATCAAAGTTCAAGCTGCCAACTTTGTGCCTCGGATTTCAGTATCCAGACTCGATAGACCAGCATATGTATTTGCAGCAGATGTTGTCAAAAATGATAAGCCTTGGTTCCATGACATTAAGTGTTTCTTGGAGGATCAAACATACCCACTTGGGGCATCTTCCAATGACAAGAAGACTCTAAGAAGGCTTGCTGGTAGTTTCTTCCTGAACACTGATGGTTCCCTGTACAAAAGAAACTTTGATATGGTACTCCTCAGATGCGTTGATAGAACAGAAGCAGACTTGTTGATGCACGAGGTGCACGAAGGATCCTTTGGTACCCATGCAGGAGGGCATGCCATGGCTAAGAAATTGCTAAGATCAGGCTATTACTGGATCACAATGGATGCCGACTGTTGTGCCTATGCCAGAAAATGCCATAAATGCCAGATCTATGCGGATAAGGTGCATGTGCCTCCCAATCCTCTGAATGTGATGTCTTCACCCTGGCCCTTTGCTATGTGGGGCATTGACATGATTGGCAAGGTTGAGTCGACTGCTTCAAACGGCCACAGATTCATCTTGGTAGCCATTGACTATTTTACCAAGTGGGTTGAAGCAGCTTCCTATGCAAATGTTATGAGGCAAGTGGTAGCCCGATTTCTAAAAAAGGACATCATCTGTCGATACGGAGTTCCCGAGCGAATCATTACTGACAATGGTTCCAACTTGAACAACAAGATGATGACAGAACTATGCCGGGACTTCAAGATCCAACACCACAATTCTTCTCCTTACAGGCCAAAGATGAATGGCGCTGTTGAGGCAGCTAACAAGAATATCAAGAAGATTGTGCAGAATATGGTAGTCACCTATAAAGACTGGCATGAGATGCTACCGTTCGCCTTGCATGGGTACCGCACGTCAATCAGAACATCCACTGGGGCAACACCGTATCAGCTTGTTTATGGTATGGAGGCAGTCCTACCTGTTGAAGTTGAACTACCCTCCCTACGGGTACTGATGGATGTTAAGCTGAACGAAGCAGAATGGGTCTGATCCCGATACGAGCAACTGAGTCTGATTGAAGAGAAAAGATTGGCTGCAATCTGTCACGGGCAGTTGTATCAGAAAAGAATGAAGAAAGCCTTCGATCAGAAAGTCAGGCACCGAGAATACCAAGTAGGAGATCTTGTGTTGAAAAGAATCCTCCCTCCCCATACAGACCACAGGGGCAAATGGACTCCGAACTATGAAGGACCATTCGTAGTAAAGAAAGTTTTCTCCGGTGGAGCACTGATGCTCAGCACCATGGATGGTGAAGACTTCCCGTCTCCTGTGAATTCAGATGCAGTTAAAAAATACTTCGCATAAGAACGACCCGCTGGACATAAAAACAGAATGTAAGTCCAGGCAAAAATAGGGCATCCCGGCGAGTCAAAAACAGAATAAAAGACTCGGGCAAAAATAAGGGAAATAAATAAAAAATGTACACCCGCTGAGTTGAAAAGCCGCATTGGACAACTCAGGCAAAAATGGGTATCCCGATGGATTGAAAACCCGAAAGGGCGATCCATGCAAAATAAGGGAATAAGCGAACAACTGCATTCTGAATTCGTCTGTATCACCTGCAACTTGGTAAGCTTCGAAAGGATCAAGCCTCTTTCAGAATCAGCCTTCTTCAGAAAGCAAGACGAGAAGAACGTCAAATGTCATACGAGTCATAGCAAAGGGAAGCTCCTTGAAGCGTCGTCAACATTGTCAACATTTTGTTTCTCAATTTGTAACAATCTCCTCATTTTAGGGGATTTGTTTCTTTGACTGTATCTTGCCAGTTCAGGGCATACGAATTAATAAAATCAGATTTTCAGTCATGTCTCGTCTCGTACATTTTATTTTCATTTGCAAAATGTCCGATGTCTTTAAGATACTGATTGCATAAACACAGATGTTTCTTTCCTAAAGAATGTGTGCTTGCAGGGAATATATTTACTCCCGGGGGTGTCTGAACTCTTATGATGGAATCCGGTAAGGGATACCTCGGGATTACTTGTACGTTTCTATCTTTGCAGGATTGCAGGTATCCAAAACACGACATGGGGCATGAAAGCTTCATCCCAGCAAGCTGGCAAATCAATACTCACTCAGCCTTAGCACCAGAAGTGTTTTCTCCCCAGCTGAGTTGCCACTTGTTGTTTCCCCCCCAGCCGAGCTACCATTTACTATTCCTCCACAGCCAAGTACAAAAGCCTAGGGAACCATCTCCCTAGAGACTCAGCCTCTATCCAGAAGAGCAGCACACGGAAGAATCACAACAGAGTGACGAAGGCTTCTACGAACCCCAGCCGGGTCCCTCATTACCAAGAATGGGTCTATCAGTGACCTATTTCTCCAAGCAGATACATCTCAATGGTCTCATACCCAGCTGGGATGTCCACTTCAAACAAATCGGCCAGAGATCTTCGCGGCAACGGGATCCGAATCCCGGATTGGTAGCTTTTGCATAATCATAGCATTCGCATCATATTCACCAAACGAAGCGTAGCATTCCGTTTAATACGGAGCATTACGGCAAAAATCAAACATATTGCATAATCATAAGTCGTGGTCTGAATCAAACACTTGTGAATAATAGCAACCCATCAACAACATACAGAATGCTCCCCAGATCCCTCAACAAAGAACTAAAGCAGTTGCCTTACACCCACAAACATCAGTACATACTCTTTGTGGCACCCGTCCGTGTCACCATCCCCAGCATAATTACCTAAACACTTTGTATAGCATATACTTATATATACATAACTCTCTTGACACTCGTCCGTGTCACTCTCCCCAGCAGGTTAAGCCCCCATCCATACCCCACTCATACTTTTTACTCTTATTTCACTTATACAAATACTCGTTCGTATCTTGTATACGCCACTTATACCCTCTCAGATTCAACACTCGTCCGTGTTCTTTGTTAACCAGTTGGTACTCGTCCGTACCATCATCTCAGAACATGTGTCAAGCGTTTGTTTCTACCTGATACTCGTCCGTATCATAGTCTTAAGGATGCTCGTCCGCATTTTTAATCCATACACTGTGTCAAACACTTATGTCTTCTTGAATTTAGACACTTGTCTGTGTCTACTATTCCCCAGAAGAGTCCCCTCAGAATCAACACTCGTCCGTGTTCCTTGTTAACCAGTTGATACTCGTCCGTATCATCATCTCTGGGCACGTGTCAGTATTTGTTTCTACCCGATACTCGTCCGTATCATAGTCTTAGGGATGCTCGTCCGCATCTTTAATCTATACACAATACCAAACACTTATACTTTTATTTTCTTGGATATAAACACTCGTCCGTGTTTACTATTCCCCAGTAGGTCGCCATCAAAGCAAGATTTCTTTTTCTATCTGACATTCGTCCTATGTCATGATAAACCCTGAGAGCAGCCGTACCCTGCTAGGTGATCGTCCTTCACCTCTTGATGAACGTCCTTCATCATGCTCATCCGATGGCCGTCCCCATCGTTGATCTTTTATCCGGCATTCGTCCTATGCCGTGATATTTAGCAGCCGTCCCCTGCTAGGTGATCGTCCTTCACCTCTTCATGATCGTCCTTCATCATTTTACCCGATGGTCGTCCCCATCGTTGATATTGTTGTCTGACATTCGTCCTATGTCATGATAAACCTTGAGAGCAGTCGTCCCCTGCTAGGTGATCGTCCTTCACCTCTTGATGATCTTCCTTCATCTTGCTCGTCCGATGGCCGTCCCCATCGTCGACCTTTTTATCCGGCATTCGTCCTATGTCGCGATACTTTCGGCAGCCGTACCCTGCCAGGTGATCGGCCTTCACCATAGATGACCGTCCCTCATCTTATCCCCAACAGAGCAGCCGTCCCCTGCTAGGTGATCGTCCTTCACCATAGATGATCGTCCCTCATCATTATTTCATTTATTCTTTAACCCAATGGTTGTCCCCGTCGTGGTCCCTTTTTCTTTTTCAGTTTAGCCCGATGGCCGTCCCCATCGTTGGTTACCTTACTTTATGAACCTGATGGCCGTCCCCATCATTTTTCATTACTCCCCAAAGAATCTTACAGCTTTACTTGATGGCCGTCCCCATCATAATCACCTGTATCCTCAGCATGTCGGTCGTCCCCGTCATTGCCTTTTCCCCAGCAGTTGTCCTCTGCTCGACGGTCGTCCTCCGTCGCCCACACTTTATTATACTTTATTTTCTTTTACAATCTATATCCCTTTTCTTCTTCATGCTGTGAGTGCAAATTTTGGACTGTCTTTGGTATTCAATCACAAGTTATCTTGTTAGCCTATTAAGCCGCTGCTTACATCCTGCACAGCTAACTCATGTTTGAATAGGGGCAGCTGTAAACACCCCAAATTTGCCCTCACCCATTCACACCATGGCTTGTGATCATTTCATATGCATAAAATCCAATCATAGCATCTCATACCACATTTTTGATTCACTGCATTGTTTCAAAGTCATCTGCATCTAGGGTTTGTGATCTGAGCAATCTAAGAGCTTCTTGAGCCACTCCAAAGGTCATCAATCACTTCAAAGGGGTCCATGTATGTTCAAGCATCATATTATGTCCTCTCAAAGTCAAGAATGTCAAAGAATCACAAGAACTGAGAATGATATGGAAGCAGAGCCAGGTTTGACTGCACAGATGACCTAGAATTAGGGTTTTGGTTTCAAAGGCCATAACTCCAATTTTTTTGGTCATTCTTGTTTCTATTGGTCTCTATATGGTATAGGGAGTATGCATATCAATTCTCATGAAGAAATTCCATGGGGAAGTCATCTGATCAAGAGTTGACTTTCTGGGCAAGTCAGTGTAAAATCAGGGCATCTGAGGCCCCCAATGACCCAACCAAAGGGTGTTCTTCATCATTTTGATTGTATATGATCTTTATTTGATCATAGAAGAAGTTGGAAGTTCACAAAATTGCAGAATTTCAAGTCTTTTGCAAAGTTGACTTTTTAATGAAATTGCCATTTTAGGAAACTTTTTCAACCTTTACTTTTTGATTCAAAAATGCTTCAAATGGAAAAACTTTGGTCATGAAAGTTGTAGAATGGATCATTCCCTTTTCAAAAAGTACAAGAACATGACCTAATTCATTTTGGATCAAAAGTTATGGCTTGTCAAAGTTGGCTAAAATCACAAAATTTGAAGTTTTCTACCAAAGAGGCATTTTGCAAAATGACTTGATCAAGTGTTCTAAAGACCTCAAATGTGTACAATTTCTTCACAACATGATTACATGACCTCTAAAAATCAGAATTGGCCCAAGAATCATCTCATTTCATGCCTTGAACTTCAAGAAATCTCAAAGGAACCAAACTTGAATCAACTTGCAAAACTTATCATAAGTTACAAACCACTTGCTGAATCACCTCATAAACAATTCCATGGCTCTCCCTAAACTCAGCTGAGCCCAAGCATGCCAAAAAGCAAGTTGTACCATTGCCCATACCTCAAGTACAAATCAAGTTGACATTTTGGCCAAAGACCCATACCAATCACAATAGGCCAGCACCCACTCTCTGACCTATCACAATTGTTTATACAAATCAAAAGCAAGCCAAAGCACATAACACTTCAGGCTGAAACACACCAAAGCCCTAGTTTTTCAAGTTTATGCTCCATTTGCAAAACTCTTCGAAACTCATCACACAAGCCTCAAACACACAAACCAACTTCACAAACAATCTCCATATGCTTCACTGATCACAAAGCACCCATCACCATAGCCTGAAACCCTCAGAAACCAAAATACGATTTCTGCCCCTCATTGAGCAGAACTTCAGCCATCTTTCAAACCAACCATTACAAACTTCAAACAAGCCTTGAAAGCTTCTCAGGAGGTCCAGGGGAGTTGATTGCAAGCAAGACATCAGCCAGAAAGTGCCAGAAATCAAAGCTTCGATTCAGGTAGCCATGGAAATTCATTTTTCCAGAACTCTCTTTTCTTGTTTCTAAAATGATCTATATGCTTCCCTGAGTTCATTGAACTTTTTATTTTTGAAAATGATTGAGTATTGAGTGTGTATTGCATCTCTGAAAGTTTTGCCATTTTTGCATTTTTGTTTCGAATCATGGTTTTGGGCAAGAAGAAATGAGTTATGAGGCTAGATTCAGGTTCAGGGAGGTGAAGAGAGTTGATCTGGAGCTTTAGAGCTCCAGAAATAACCTGGAGGTGAGGTTTTGGTTTTACTCAGGGGAGGTGTGGCCGGAGAAGACGACCGGAAGTCTTTTCCGGCCACCTGAAGTTAATTAGGGCTAATCAGAGTCATTAATGCAAGTTTGAATCTGGAGCGTGGGATGAGTTGACTAGGGCTGACTGGCGCGCGAACGAGTGGTCCAGATTTCACACTTAACCCTAATCCTGTTTTATTAATTTAATTAATTAAGATTAATTTAAATCCAGCCAGTTTGAATTCCAGCCTTTAGATCTGGCGCCAGTCAACTCCCGCGCGTATCATTTGAATGCTGGCCATTGATCTTGTTGACTTCTCATTTTATTTCATTTAATTCCATTTGTTTTGTTCAATTTATTAAAAATAGTAAAAATCATTGAAAAATTCTGAAAATTTTTATACAACCTTTTATTAATTTTCAGAAACTAAAAACATTTTTATTTTTATTCTTTGCATTAAAAAATATTTTTAAATCATTTAAAAGTTTATTTTTAATTAATTAATGAGAATTAATTAATTAAAAATACTTTTAGGTATTTAAAAATCACCAAAAAATTCATGAAACCTTTAAAATCATTTAGAAACATTGTCCAACCCTCAAACCAAATTTCTTTTTTGATCTTGATATCTTTTGACAATTTTC
Source organism: Lathyrus aphaca (assembly GCA_963966055.1). Lineage (NCBI taxonomy): Eukaryota > Viridiplantae > Streptophyta > Magnoliopsida > Fabales > Fabaceae > Lathyrus > Lathyrus aphaca. Next base: position 502,302,193 of record OZ014519.1, on the reverse strand, counting down.
CATGGAATTAATTTCATTTCAAGGCAATATTTTGATTCAATCTTCCAAAATTCATTTCTGCCTAACCATTGAGAGTTGGACTTTGATTCTTTTTGCATTGCATCTTGCATATCATGTAGTTTATAGGATAAAATTGGCATGAATTGATCTTGCATTTTCAATTTGTTTGACATTTTTCTTGACAAGGTACCCTAAAACCCTAGAAATCTTAAGAAATTCATAACCCTCATTAGGTTAAGAGTTAGAACCCCTCCTTTGGGCAGTGAGTTTGTATAGGTTTAGGGTTCCCTTGGATGCATTTTAAATTTTTTATCTTGATGTTTGCTTCTGGTTTTGGTTTTTGTTTGGTGCATTGATCATAAACCCTAATTTGGGCTTCCTTTTGCATTCATCTTGCATTTGCTTGCATACCATGACTTGCCATGACATTTTATGCATCCATTTGATTCATTAGACATCTTAAGACATATTGGAATCATGTTTGATCATTGCTTCTTGCATTTGCCATGTTGTATGTCATTTGCATTTCATAACTTTTCATGTATGATCATGGTTCTAAGCATGCTTCTCTTGCATCCAGATGTTCATATGATCATCCTCATGCCTTGATTCATGTTTGCATCATCTCATAGCATCATTAGCATCATACTTTTGCTTCTGGTTTTGATTTGCATCATGCCATTTCATCTCATTTTGCATTGCATTGCATTTCTTTCACTAACTTTTCAGGTGGTAAGTAACTTTGAGAAGTGAATTTGCCTTCACTTCTCACAATTCCTTTTCATCTCTCTTATGCATCATTGCTGCATTTTGCCTTGTGTTTGAGATTGAGCTTGCTCTTTCTTCTTCTTCTTACTTTCTTTCCTCAAGTGACTTGTCTTCTTGAATGAAGCAAGTTACTTTGCTTTTCTTTGCTCCTTTCATCTGCTTCCTGGTGGTTTCTCTGAAGATTTCTCTTGTAAACCTCACAAACCTTAGGAACAACCAAGCATGACAATGATTAGGGTTTTGATTAGTTCCCCATTTAGATTTTACCTTTGTGTCCCATTGAGTCTTCTCTTCTCATCTCATAATCAGGGACTAAACCCTAAAGGCCTTAAGGCTTTGTGATTAAGCTTATGCCTGCATCCTTCTATTAGGATGGAGTGTATAACTTTAATCCTAAGTGTTAAACCCTTAATGTGTTTAAATCCTTTAATCAATCCATTTAATAATTATCAAGACATCAAGCTTGTAACTTGGGCCTTGCATTAGGGTTCTAATTCTTCCTTAACTGGTTAAGAAGGACTAACCCTAGTGTTAATGGACAAGTCCCCCTCAAGTTGTCTTACAAATCATAAAAATCATTTCTTCATCTCATCATTAACTAAAATCTACTTAATAAAGGCTTTGTTTTGTCATGAAGTGAATCCCTAATCATGGATTAAGTTGAGGAGCTTTCCTCAGCTTAAACATTCTCATCTATTATCCTTCTATTAGGATGGTGTAATGAGTCTGTTTAATCCCTGATTATGGCTTAATCTCATTACTTAACACTAAACAAAAACCACAAAAACATCTAAATAATCACAAGTAGGTTAATGATCTTAATCCTACACCATGGTGATTAAGTGTGAGAAGTTGACTTCACACTTAAGGCATTCTCATTACCCCTAATCAGAGGGAAGATGTGATGAGTTTACTAAATCCATTGGTTTAGGCTTAAGCTCATTAATCTATGACAAACTTTCAAAGGCAATAAAAGATTGAAAACTCAAAAACAAACAATAACCGTCTCTTCCGGGATTCTTTCCTCATCTCATTCACTCATAAACGAGAACTTGCTTCTTCCGTCTGATGCAAGACAGTTTGCACCTGGGACAGACAGGTCATACACTTAAGCATAGACAAGTAAGCAGTTCACAGGTCATTTCATCTTTCAGTCTCTTTGGGTCGAACTACGGTGTTCTGACTTCCTCATTGCACGAGAGGATACGTAGGCATAACTTAACAGTTATCGAACAAAAGTCTCTGTATATTCCCCCTCCTTCCAGCATTATTCTTTAAGCCTCATACTCTTGAGCATTTCACTCTTTCCTTACACTAACACTTCTCATGTGCACTTTACACTTCTTTTACACTGACACCTGTACATCCTTTTCCAGCTCTTTATACACAAATTGCACTGACACTACCCCTTTAAAACACAAATCTTTTAAGCGTGGATCCCGTCGAGTACGGCGGACAATCTTGGTGCTAATACCTTCCCAGGTTGTAACCAACCCCCTTTCTCAGTCTCTCTGGTTCGCAACCGTCTTATCCATATCTTTTCTTAGGTTTATGCAGCATTACCTTTCCTTCGGGATAAAAATGCCTAGCTGGCGACTCTTTCTTTCTCTTGAGTTCACTCCTGTGTGTTCATTTCATCCTTTCGCCGACCGTTCGCGTCTGTACCTTTATATGGGCCATTCCCATTTATCGGGAGCGACACATACTGACAATGGATGTTGATGAAGACAACTGAGGAGAAAATACTGATGAAGACAACTGGAGAAGATATCAGCTGAAGAAGATCTCTGATGAAGATAACTGATGAAGATGCCAACTAAAGAAGATCTTTGATAACTGATGAAGATGGCTGAGCAGAAGAATAGTCAAAACCAAACCAAAGATGAAGTGGATACCCTGTAAAACAAATAGACAAATGTTAAAATGATGCAAAATGATGTATGCAGAATGATATGCAAGGGTTTGTGATCAAGTGTTGGATTTGCCATTTGCTCTGATAGGGTCCGTGTGTGTTCATAAGTCCGGATGAAGGTCTGAGAACCAGTAACCAGGTGGGGGACTCAAATAAAGAGTTACAAGTCTAGGGTTTCATAGAATCAGTCCAAAATAGTGTAACCTTAAAACAATATCAGTAACAGGGTATGTTGAGGCCAAAGGTTCCTGCAAACCTGTAAACAGCCCAACCCACTCATAGGTATTGTTCTAGAACAAGGATCCTCAGACTTTGATCTATTATGAGAAGTGTAAACACTTCTAACCCGGAGGTACAGTGTTTACATTAATCATAAAGAATACTCCTTTAATTCACCTCAGATGCTGAAGGTCAATCTAAAAAGGTCATCCAGACTTAGCAGGCTTCCTAGATAGCCCTAGCACTACAGGAAATCCGTAGCACAGAGTTCTCAAGAAGAAACCCATGTCTGAACCGTGTTTCATATTCCCGCACCAGACCGAAATGGAATGGGAAAGAATATGAAGCCACTTTAATCCTATGTGTCACTCAGGCTCCCGGTATGGAACCTTACTCACTGAGTTACCCCTCCCACCAAGGCAAAACAATAATTCCAGCAAATGATATGATAATGATAAATGAAATGCATAAAACAGTAAATGAAAGCAATAAATAAAGTTGTACAGAAAGCAATAAATAAAGCAATAAACAAAAAACACACACAACACCCCCATAAACACAAATCAAACAAGCGCTAGGAGAAACCCACAAAAATAACCAGAAGCCCTGGTTGCAAGATAATTCCCCAGCAGAGTCGCCAAGATGTCGCTCCCCGGACTTTCATCCCAGTACAAACGTGAACGGTCGGCGATGTTGGAGGTTGAGGTTGAATAGAGTCGCCAGCTAGGCATTTTTATCCCGAAGTAAAGGTAAAGCTGCATAAACCTGGAAAGGTATGGATAAGACGGTTGCGAACCAGAGAAACTGAGAAAGGGGGTTGATTACGACCTGGGAAGGTATTAGCACCCATATCGTCCGTCGTACTCGACGGGATCCACGCTTACTTGATTGTGTTTAAAAGGGGATAGTGTATGTGCTGACTGTGCATAAGGAGCTAGGGAGAAAAAAATGTACAGAGTGTCAGTGCAAAAGAAATGGTGAAATGCTCAAGACTGAGGCTTAGAAAAGAAAGCTGAAAGAGGAGAGGGGGAAGACCTGGGGACTTTTGTTCGATAACTATTAAGTTATGCCTACGTATCCTATCGTGCAATGAGGAAGTCAGAGCACCGTAGTTCGACTCAAAGAGACTGAAAAAGATTGAATGTGAACTGCTTACTTGCATATGCTCAAGTGTATGACTTGTCTGGCTCGAGTGCTAATTGTCTTGCATTAGACTGAAGAAGCAAGTTCTCGTTTGTGAATGAGTGAGATGAGAAAAGAATCCCGTAGGAGACGATTATTGTTTGTTTTTGTGTTTTCAGTTTTTTATTGTTTTTTGTGTTTTGCATAGGATTATGAGCTTAAGCCTAAATCAAGGGTTGTAAACTCATTATATCCTCCCTTATTAGGGATAATGAGCATACATAAGTATGAGATAAGCATCTCAACTTAATTACCATGATGATGTAGGATTAAGATCATTAACCTACTTGTGATTATTTAGATGTTTTTGGATTTTTGTTTAGTGTTAAGTAATGAGTTTAATCTCTAATCACAAATTAGTGAACTCATTACACCATCCTAATTGAAGGATGATAGATGAGAACACTTAAGCTGGGGAAGATACCTCAACTTAATCCATGGTTAGGGATTAAATTCATTATATAACAAGCCTTTATTAAATGGATTTTAATTAAGGGATGAGATTAAGAAGTGGATTTTATTGTTTATAAGACAACTTGAGGGGGACTTATCCATTAAACACTAGGGTTAGTCCCTCTTAACCATAAGGAAGAGATAAAACCCTAATGTAAGGCCCAAGTTACAAGATAAAGTCTTAGTGATTATTAATGTGTTTTGATTAAGAGGTGTAAACAAATTAAAGGTTTAACACTAAGGATTAAAGTTATACACTCCATCCTAAGATAAGGATGCAGGTATAACCCTAATTCCAAAGTCCTAAAGCTTTAAGAGTTTAACCTCTGATTATTAAGATGAGAAGAGAGACTCAAGGAGACCCAAAGGTAAAAAGCTAGGGGGAACTATACAACCCTAAAAAGTTATCATGCTTGGATATCCTATGGTTTGTGAGGCTTAAGAGGAAATATCTTCAAGGCCACCGATGGAAGAAGCAGATGAAAAGAAAAGGAGAAAGAAGAACAAGTTACTTACTTCCTGAAGAAGATAAGTAACTTGAAAGAAAGAAAGTGAGAAGGAGGGAGCATAAGTGAAGCAAGTTCACTTCAAAGACAAGTAAATATGCAAATGAGGAGTGTCATACCCCAAATTTGTCATACCCGCACCATTTTATTTTACTGTCTAACCATTATTCGAAAATCCAAAAATGCGTTTTTATTCTCTTTTCATATTATTATAAGTTTTATTTTTGTTTAATTCATTATCAAAAATTACAAAAAAAAATTATTCCTTATCATCTATTATTATTATTATTTTTATTATCATCATCGTTATTATTTTTTTTCTTTCTATTATTATTATTAGTATTTAATTTATTATTAATTTTATCAATTCTTATCATTATTATTATTATCATTATCATACTTAGTACTATTATTGTACTCCTTTTCATTATTATTATTAATTTTCCTTTTATTTTCTTTTTTCTATTTTTGTTATTATTATTTTATTAATAAGTCTTTATTACTATTACTATTTCTATTACTTTTTATTATTTTTATTATTATTTTTATTATTCTTTTATTATTATTATTATTATTTTCCATCTTTACTTCTATTACTATTATTGCTATTATATTATTATTTTTATTCACTTTTTATCATTATTATTTTCACTGTCATTTTTATTATTATTATTATTAGTTATTATTATCACTATTATTATTATTATTATTATTATTATTATTTTTTATTATTATTAGATTTCTATTAACTTTTTATAAATAATACTATCCTTTTCAATTGCATAACTCACACTTTCTACAACCAAGACCCCACCTCCATAAGTTTCTTATTTTTTCAACACCACTACTTAACCAATACAACCATCACAAAAATTTCTCGTGTTACATTATTTTATAAGACCCCATTTGTAAATATCTCATAAGCTCATTATCTTTCTTCTTAAATCCATTTACTATTATTTAAACAAAATCACAAAAAAAATCTTTTTAGTTTATTATCTCTATTCTTAGTGTTATTATTTCTATTATTGTTATTTTATTATTATTATTATTATTATTATTATTATTATTATTATTATTATTATTAATTTCATATAGTTTTTTTTTATCACTTTCTTTATTTTTCTGCCAGCACAACACATGCTATTATACCTCAATTTTGTTATATTGTTTTATTTTCGTTTTCACCTTTATTAAAAAAAAAATATACAAAAAATATGTCATTTTGTTTCTTCAAGATTTGTGCGAAATCGGAGTTTATTTAAGTTTGTTGGTGCGTGCGTGCGCAATGTTAAAAGTTGGTGTTGTGTGGACGTTTTTGTCCGTTTATCATTTTCATTTTTCATTAGTTATTCATATCACATTTTTTTTCTATCATTACAAAAAAATCAATGTCTCTTTTATTTATTTTATTTTTATTTTTTTAAAATATATGTTTTACTACTTTATTTCACTTTATTCCATTTATTATTATTTATTCCAAAAAACACAAAAATCTTGTTATTATTACTACTAACTCTTTTTGTTCTTTTTTAAATATATTGTTATTATTACTAACTCTTTATAACTTTTTTTTGTTATTATTATTTTATGTTTCATTTGCATATTATTATTATTATTATTATTATTTTTATTGTTATTATTATTATTATTATTATACTATTATCATTCTTATTCACTGTTACTATTATTATTATTATTATTATTATTATTATTTTACTATATTTTTTTTGTTTACCTATTTGAACTTTTTATTATTATTATTATTATTTTGTATATAAATCTTTTTTTAGAGTGCACAAACTATATCATATAGGACAAATTCCACCATCCCACTACACAACAAACAACGCATATCAACACAACAAGTTTCTTAAAAAAATTCATTCCACTAACACACAACAACTTTTTTCTAACAAATTTCACAACACAACAATTTCACAACCAATTTACACCATTTTTCCAGCTCATGATTCACAGCAAATTCTTATCCAAATTGAAATTCTCCAAATCACCCTTCCTTCATCCTATATATTGAGCCATTCATTCTTCACAAAAAAAAAGGAGGCTTGGACAAAATATTAATATTCTGCAAAAAATACCTTCAAGAACCAAGCTTCAACCTAAAAAAAACTTCCAAAAAAATAGTACCATAAATAAATCCTCATACCACCTATTCCAAAACTCAACACAAACAGTAAAAAACAGAAAAGTAGGTCGGTAAATAAACCGCACAAACCATAAACACGAATCAAAATTGGATCCAAATCTGACAGACCCGAAATCCACCTTCAAACATTGTTGATAAACTCGGACCTAACCACCACCGCTTCATCCGTCGAAAACTGTCGCAAAAGCCAAACACAGAGAAATACATAGAGAGATTCAGGCGGAGAGCGTGTTGAGAGATCTGGAAAAAAAACTGTGAACAAGACCGAATCCGGAACGAGATTGAAACTGAGAAAGGGCAGGTTTCTTTTATTATGATGTTATTGTGTTCATAGAAAAGGGAATTTTTTTTCTCTGGTTACAAAACGGTGGAGAGAAGGGGATTCTCTTCCTCTTTGATTTCAATTTCGTGTCTTTTAAAGAAAATTATGGATGATTTCAATTTCGTGTCTTTTAAAGAAAATTATGGATGGTATAAGTTTTTTTAGAGGAAAGGAACGCGTGTTCCAAGATCAAACTTTCTTTTTATTTTTATTTTTTTTAATACCCATTTACTTTCATTTAAAAAGGGATTTGTTTTTTTTTTTGATAAAATTATTTAATTTGTTCATTGTGCTTTAATACAAGAAGATCGGGCGCAACATCCCCTCTCTATTTTTTTAAAATTTATTTTTATATTTATTTGGTTGTTGTATTTAATTTCTTTTGGAAATGTCTTGCCATATTTTTAGCCTTTTCCTGTTATTATTATTAGTTGTTTATCATAGTTTTTTATGGTGTTTATTTCTTTAGTAAAAGCTTTAAAACTATCTAAATTCTCATTTGATACCTCTTTTATTTTTGGGGCCAATGATATTAAAACAAATTAAATTATTTCCAATATTTTTAATTGGAAAATTTAATTAATATGAGGCCTTCAATTTTATTTATTATGTAATTCGAATTCGATAAAATTTAATTTAACTTTTATTTTATTATATTATTTCATTTATTTAATATTCTATTAAATTCAATTTAATTTGACTATTCATATATATTTATTCCAATTGTTGCAATTTAATTTAAATTCTTATTTTTCTTTTTATGGCTTAAATCGACTCACGAATTAACGTAAGTCGAGCGCATCGTGCCTCGCCATCATTTTTTTCGAATTCGACATTCAAACATTTTTATAATCAAAGTAACGGATTAATTGAATTCTGGAGTCTCGCATTCCTCGAATTCTTGAATGAACACTCCTGGGGCTCGCCCTGCGGGATGCGGTTCATTCGACTTTCCGTAATTAAAACATTTAATCGACATATTAAATAATGAAAGAATTGAATTCTGGAGTCTCGCATTCCTCGAATTCTCGAATAAAATCTCTTGAGGCCCGCCCCTCAGGACGCAGTTTATTTACCCTTTCATTCTAAAAAAAACCTAACCAAATAAAACATCTTTTAAAAGGGAACATTATTTAAATCATTTCTATCTCAAACAAGCTAGCGCTTCAGCCTCCTATCGCGAGCAGACAAGCCAACGCTTAGCAGAAGAATGCGGTTTAAATAATTGTTCATTAAAACCAACCGATCAACCTTAGTACCATGAACTACGAGGCTCTGACTTTCCCATTGCACAAGGGAATACGTAAGCACACGGATCTTACTCCTTGCCGAGCATCCTAGGAACAAAATAACCCATTTCTCCTATTAACCTTATATTAGAATCTTTCGCATTTATTTTATTATTCGAAGAAAACAGAAAGCAATTGTCAACATTAAATCGCAAATTAAACTAAGAGGTTCCCGTTGAGTACAATGGTCATAAGGGGTGCTAATACCTTCCCCTTACGGAATCGACTCCCGAACCTAGAATCTGGTTTCAAAGACCTTGTTCTATCCATTTTTCTAAAAAGGGTTTCTCGGTATTTTCCCTTTCCTTAATTGGAATAAAATAAGTTCGGTGGCGACTCTGTTGTTTTTAATTTTCATCCGCGGTATATTTTTATCGCGAGGTCGTATTTTTCGAGGTACGACAAGGAGAAGAGAAAAGATGGTAAGTGAAGGCAAATCCACCTCCCAAATAACTTACCAAAAGCTCCTGAAATGTTAGTATGAATGCATAAGACATAAGGCAAAAGGAAATGAGATGCAAAGACCAAAGTCAGAAGTGAAAATGCAATATAAATGGCATATGAGATGATGCAAAGTCATACAAGATGCATATGAATGATCATACAAGGATGAGATGCAATGGAAGCATGTTTAGAAGCATGAAAACACATGGATGTTCATGAAATGTAATGGATGCAAATCATACCAAAATGATGCAACAATGATCAAGCAATGTTAAAGCATGACTTAAGATGTCTAAGATGTCATAAAAATGCTTGAAATGTCATGGCAAGTTCACAAGTTCATGATATGCAAAGAAGAATGCAAATGAAGATGCAAAATTAGGGTTTTAAGGCAACATGAGATGCATATGACCAAAACAGAAGAATTCACCATGATAAAAAATTCAAATTGAGCTCAAACAAACCCTAAACCTATACAAGATCACACCCCAAAGGAGAAGGTCAGAAGCCCATCCTAGGCAAAGTTATGCAATTTCTAAGTTAGCTAGGGTTTTTGGGTGCTTCTAAAGGGAAAATGCAAATCAAATTGAAAATGCAAGATAAAAATATGACAAACATAACCTAGAAACTATATGCAATATGTGAAACAATGTAAGAAGAATCAATTTCAAACTCATCGTAGTTAGGCAGAAATGAATTTTTCAAGCTAGGGTTAGAAAAATGTGATTTTTAAGAACCCTAATTTAAAGAAAATTGTGAAAATATGATCAAACCTAAAAAGAAATTTGTATGGTGAGTTTGAAAATTTTTCTAAATGTTTAAGGATGCTTCATGATTGTTTTGGTGATTTTTAGAAACCTAAATGCATATTTAATTAATTAAAATCAATTAATTAATTAAATAAAACATTTAAATATTTTAAAAATAATTTTTTAATGCAAAAATTAAAATAAAAAATGTTTTCAGGTTAAGAAAAATATTGGAAACAAAAATGCAAAATTTGAGAATTTTTTGATGTTTTTTGCTATTTTAAATAAAATGAACAAAAGAAATAAAAAGAAAATGAATTAAAAAGGATTTAAATGAAAGTATGAGGATCTGAAGGTTGAGATTCAAACTGGGGGAAAATATGTTGACTGCGCGCGTGATCTAAAGGCTGAGATTCAATCTGGCATTTTTATTTATTAAACCTAATTAATTAAATTAATTAAAAGATTAGGGTTTAATGAGCCAATCTGAGCCATCCAAACATGCGGATAAGCAAGATCCTATGGCTATCATTCAAACTGGCATTTAATATAGGATTAGGGTTTAATGACTCTCAGGTGACCGGAACAGTGTTCCGGTCATCTTCTCCGGCAACCCTAAAACTCAATCTCTCTCTCTCCCTAGGCCACCCCAGACTCTCTAAAGCTCCAGAAACATCCCCCTAAACTTCCTAAACACGAATCCAAGCTCAAAACTCATTTATCATGCATCAAAAAGGGAAATCGAAGAAAAAACATTCTAGGTTAAAAAGTTTCAGAGCAAGCATACATGGTCATTTCTCCATCATTTTCAAAACAAATTATATCAGTGTGATCAGGGGAGCATATAGAGAGAGGTTCTGGAAAAATTGTTCTAAGGAGCTACCTGAGTTGAAGTTTTGAGATTCTGAGCTTTCTGACTCCCTCCTTGGTGCAAAACCACTCCACTTGGTCCCTTGAAGATTCTGGAGAGCTTAGAACAAGCTTACAATGGCTGGTTTATGGTGTTTGGTTCTGGTGTGGAAGAAATCATATTTGTGATTCAGGAGCTCTTAGGTTATTACAATGGGTGGTTTTTGATCCTTATGATGTGTAGAGATGATTGGTGAAAGAATTTTTGAGTTTTGATGGCTGTGTGATGAAATTCGAAGAGAGGAAGTGTTATGGCAATTTTTGGGATTTCTCAGTGTGTGAGGATTCAGGCTCCAAGCTTATGTCAAATGGGCTCTTTGATGTCCACATTAGCCATGCTGATCGGCCAGAGAGGTGGTTGTGGCATAGGCTGATTGGTATGGCTTGATTTGCAAAAAGTCAAAAGTTATGGTACCATAAGCATGGGCTGAGTCAGAGCTGGATTTTGGGGTGTCTTGGCCTTATCTTGATTCATGGATGGCCCTAGGATCATTTTTATGCAGCTGGAACACTTGGATCAAGAGTTGTCATAGTTTTTGCAAAGTTTATGCATAATTGCCATTTTGAGATTTCTTGTGAATCAAGCCATGAAAACCATGCATTCTTGGGCCAATTCTGATGTTTTGAAGTTGCTTTGACATGTTATGGTACATAGAAGTTGATTAGAGGTCATGAAATGGCTTGGCAAGTGAAATTGCAAAAATCCCTCTTTGGCATGAACTTCAAAATTATAGGATTTTTTCCAACTTTGAAAGGCCATATCTTGAGTTCTAGGATGAATCAATACATGTTCTTGTACTTTTTGAAAATGGGAAGACATAATCTACAACTTTCATGCCCAATAATTTTTCATTTGAAGCATTTTTGGTCTTGAAAGAATAGGTTGAATATCTTTCCCAAAATGGAAAGTTTCCATTACAAGTCATTTCCAAAAATAGCAAGTTTACATTTGGCTCAAAATTCCTCAACTTTGTGAACTTCCAAACACTTCTAAGATCAAATAAAGATCATAGAGACTCAAAATGATGATGATGACCCTTTGGTACCCTTGATGGAGGCCTTAGATGCCCTGATTTTGACTTTACTTGCTCAAGAAGTTACTCAATGATCAGATGACTTCCACAGTGAATTTCTTCATCAAATTTGGTACACATAATCCTTATAACATATTAAGACCATTAGAAATAAGAATGACAAAAAAAATTGGGATTAAGGCCTCTGAAACCAAAACCCTAATTTTAGGTCATCTGTGTAGGAAATCTTTAGTCTGCCTCTATGCCTTTGCCATGCTTTGTGATCTCTTGACTTTTATGAACTTTGGGGAGCATATTATGATCATGGAACACACATGGACCCTCTTAGTAAGCTTCAAGACCTTTGGGATGGCTCAGATCACTTCTTGGATTGCTCAGATCACAAACCCTAGATGTAGATGAAATGAAACTATGCAGATGAAACAAATATGCAATATGAGATGGTATGCCTATGCTTATGCAAAAATTAAAGATCACAAGCCATGGTGTGAGAAAAAGTGAGGGCAAATTTGGGGTGTTTACAGGAAGGAGTAGCAAGATTAAGCAATTATCAACTCATTATAATATGTAATAATTTTAAAGGTAGTAATAATTGTAAAAGCCTTAAGATTTCTTACTATTGAATATCTTAGAAATCTTAAGTGCTTTAGGTATTTGTTATAGTGATTTATACTACCCGAGATACCTATATCATGTACATCTTGTTCTCAATTATGTTGAGCCTTTAGTAGCTTAGATTAAGACTTTTGCTATGTGTTTGAGCAGAAGTATTGAGCTAATATGCATAACCCATATAAATCTCATTGCTTGCGTGCTTGCATGTAGAAAGTCTTATTCAGCTAGTCTCATTGAGCAAGAAGTCTCAGGTATGGACCTAAGCAGGTTAAGTCTTAGTCTGGATGACCAGAAGAGCAGGAGGCTCGGTTAGAGGATGGGAAGTTAGCCATGGATAGTCAGTCAATGCAAGGGAAGTCTTGGATATATTCTCTAATAAAAGGGAAGTCTCTGCTAGAAGATCTTGAAGCAGGATGCTTGGGTCAGAAGGCTTTAGCAAGGGTAAGTCTTAGACATGTGCTCTAAGCAAGGAAAGTCTCGGATTGTGGGTATAAGCAATTGTAAAAGACTTGTGCAAAAGCGCAAGCAATTGTAATTTAAATGATTATAATGAAAAACTCTTATGAATCAAGGGGACTAGACTACTCTCAGTTAAAGGGAGGAGCCGTGATAAATCTTTGTGTCTTTTGTTGATTATTTACTTTACTTCTGTTACGTGTCCGATGCCAAACGAATTAGACAAAATCTGAACACTAGATCTGATTTTGCATCTCTGACTAGAAGTTAACTTAAAGAAAATAGAAATAATATTCAACCCCATTTCTTGTATACTTTTCAAACCTTCAATTGTTATCAGAGCATGATCTGTACTTAACACTTAACAGTGGTGCATGAAAAATATTATAAGGCTTTTCCTACCATATCCAAGGGGTGATTCCATTGGATTTAAATGATGGAAAAGTTAAAAATATTTTTAATTCATTGGTTCTGATAAAGGATCGTTGAAGGTCTATAGAATATCCTTGCAAAAGGTATTACTATAGAAGTTGATGATGATTGAGAAGATCAGTTTTGAAAATCTCTTTCATAAACTCAGAAGAAGCTTATTGAATAGTCTTCTGAAGATAGTTACATTCTGGTAGGTGCTCTATCTCACTTCTGAGAATATCAACATCATTGATATGTTTGATGCTTAGACTATCTTTGAAATATTATGATCAAAATTTAATGAGATAAGGTTCTGGAAGCTTGAATAGATACACTTCATTTAGTCTTGTCAAGAAAATTATGAGAAGATACTTTCTGACTCACATCCAAGGTAACAATTCTTCAAGTGGTATACTGCTTGAATCTACTGTGATATGAAGGTTGTCTTGAAATTATTCAAAGAATATGAATGGATCTAGATGAAAAGTCCTTCAACAAAGTTCATATCTTCTATTTAACTTAGTTCCTTGGAAGAACTAATGATAAGATACTTATGTTTATTATCAGTAGAACTTTCTCACTAGCTAAATAGATAGTGCCTTATGTTGATTGATGAACTAACTCAAAAGCTTCTGAAATACTTGTATTTCAAACTTATTGAAAATATGAGAACAAGAAGATAAAATACTAGGACCTAATGTCAGTGTTTCTTCATTGATCAAAATATTTGTAGTTGATATTAATGCAAAATACATATGAAGAGAAGCATTTGTATTCTGAATTAAATATCTTCTGTTGAAAGGAAGGAAGTGGTGATTAAGATCTTCTCACTTTGAGATACTTGATAAAGTTGAGTTTTCTATTCAAGATAATATCTTAAGAGACTCAATTTTCTTCTTGATTGAGGATCATCATGGATTTTCTTGTAACAAACATTTCTATGAGAACTCTTATCTTTGTGCTTTTGTCAATTGTACTAATACAATACTCTGACTTGCTTTGTAACAAAATTTGACAGCTAACATAATATGGTTCTGAGCTTGTTAATAACTTTAGTGTCAAAAGATTTGATATTAGACAGTGAATTTAGTAACTCTGCTTAGAACAAGATTTTGTTCTCATCATATTCTGTTATGGACTCATACTCTAGAATGATGTGTGATGATGCTAGTTAGACTAAGGCATAAGGCAAGGAGGAGTCTATTTGTACATACATGTATGGTCTTATAGAAATATGAGTATCATGATGTATTTTATGTAGATGTCGAGGAAAGAAGCATAGGTGTCTTCCTTAGGGTTATGTACAACTCTTGATGCAAGAAGAGCTAACAACCCAGATTCAAGTACTGGTGGTACTGAATTTAGTGTAAGTAGTGGATTCAATGGTTAGACAATTATTGGGTTAAAATCCACTCAAAGCTATATTCAGACTTTATTGGTCAAGTATGAATATTGAATCGAGTCTGGCCTAAAACAATAAGGGTATTGTTGTTATTTTTCTTGTACTATATTTTGATTCAATAAAACATTTGCATGGAAACAAATACAAATTTTTTGTTAGATTTTTAGAGAAATTCTTTTGAGGAAAGGAACTTCAGAAATCTTTAAGAATAAACTCTATTATATTTGTCTATGATGAATGTTTTATCAAACCAGATAATGATCATATTTATAAAAACAATTTTCTCACTTTGTGTGTTAACATTGTTGCTTGTCAAAAGTTTTGAAGACAATTCAATATTCATCTATCACTTATGACTCTTGTTTCAAGATGAATTGCTAGTTCTGAATAGAACCTTAGAGACATATGAATGACAAATGATATTTTTGTCGTGATCTAAAGCAATTTAGATTCTGATAGTCGATTGGTTTTGAATGTTATCTGATTATAAGATTCTGAAGAAGATTTCTTACTTCCGATATAGCAGTTTAAGTAAACTATTTCTTGCAAATCTTTGATATACTTAAATTTTTATAAAGATGAAAATTATCTTGTAGAATTAATATATTTGTTAGATAAGAACCCTTGGGTAATGATGTTCTCTTCTTTTATAGTTGCTACTACTATTCCTTGATTTGTGAAACATCATTATGTACTTTCTGACAAAATTCTTATTCCTTTTAAGATTCATATTCAGTTCTTTTTCTTCTTCTTCTCTTCTTTCTTTTATTTCTCTCTTTTGGTATGTTGAACTAACCAAACTAGAGATGAGTACCTCAACTAATTATCCTTTGAATTAGCTAGTTATCATTAATGAAAAGTTTGTGGATTTTGATGAGTTACTCAAAAGTGGTTTCAACTTTTGGAAGTTTGTGTCTAAACAAGGATGGGATAGCTACTTTGAGATTCTTTGTGGTTTTACTTATCCAAACCTTGTCAAAGATTTTTGGATGGATGCTTCCATTGAAGAGCTTAATTCATAGTGTGTCATTATGTCTAAAGTAACTGATATCTCTATTATAGTTTCTTCTAAAGCAATTGCTAATATAATCAATTGTGAAGAGGTTGATGATATTCCAGGAACTTTTGTTTGGCACTAATATCTTCCTAGTTGGCGTATATTTGTTGATCCCTCCAAAGCATTAGAGGTCTCAAATCTTCTTCCTGAAGCTGTTGTTTGGTGCTATATTATGAACTAAAACTTACTTCATAAGGACAAAGATTTAGACCAAGTAGACCCTATAGAACAAGTTTTACTTCTTCTTCTCAATTCAGATTTGAAGATTGATCTACCTCAAGTTATGTTTGATCATTTGAAGATGTTTATTTCATCTTTTTAAAAGGGAAATACTTTCTCCATTCCTTATTGACGAGTGATTTCTGAATTACTTGTTCAACATAGGGTTAGCATAAGTTCTTAGGCTAGTTCATCCGAGATTTGGAGAGATAAGCTTGAAGTTATCTGTGAAAGATTATGATGTTAATATTTTACTTAGTTATGATTTGTATCCTTGTTGAAATAAATGAATAAAGCTTCTTATTATTAATTATTTGTTAGTTTATGTTGTTGTTCAGTTGTAACTAATTGAATATACAATCCGTGTTGCTTAAAGGAATTTTCTTAAAGAAATAGGATAAAAAAAATTTTGAATGCACTCTTTTCATTAAATTGAAAGGAAAAATTACAAGATATATTAGATTCTCTACTTTTTTGGATATGCCCTAAGGAACTCCCTAGGATCATCTGACATATCAAGATTATCTAAGAAATCTTTCCATTCTTCCCTATCAAACTTTAAGGCCTCCTTCTTCGTCTGTTGTCTGCGTCCAGACCCAGAAGATCTCTTTCTTTTGTGTGTCTTCACAAAGGTTGTTGAAGAGGAAAGTCCTTCAGAAGTTATCTGCTTGTCTATAGATCTTTCAGATGTTGTTTTGCCTTTGTTTGACTGAGTTGCTACATTCAGTAGTGCTTCCTTTCTGAAACATCTCTTTGGAACCCAAATTTTCTTTTGCTTATACATCTTGGTGTTCTAGGGATTAAGTGATGAAGAAATAAGGCTTACATAGTCCTTTTTATAGACATGTTGATACATGATTTTGAGTTAAATATTATTTAAGTATTGGTCATATCTTATCAATACTTTAATGACAACTCTTGAATATTGTATCTAATATTCTTACCTATTTAAATATTCTTTTAACTAGCATAAGTTTATGTTTAATCAGTTTTTAAGTGTTTGTCTGTATCTATTTATTTAATTAATGTTTGTTCAGAATATCTTATGAGTTAATGAAGGATAAAACACGAATGTAAATAAAAACTTAATTTAAGGTAAAATAAACTTCGATTGATCAAGCAAAAGAGAAATTACATTATAATTTATACAAAGATGACCTAAGCATAGACTAAATCCCTAGACATGGCATCTTTGTAGAAACATCTTCCACTATTGTTATAATCTACCTCCTCATCTTCTGAGTCAACAGGTTATTCCTCTTCCTCGGGATTTGGGATAGAGTAGTCAAACATTGTGACTCTCTTCTTCTTCTTCATCCGTCTCCTCTGAGGCTTCAGTGCAGGGTGAGTAGAATCTTCTTCTTCTTCAGAAGATGATTCAGACTCTGCAGTTGATTCCTTGTCTAAAGAGTGATATGACAGAGGGAGGGACTCAGAGGTTGAATATTTTGTTGCTTCTAGCAACTGAAGGGACTGATTCTCAGTATTCGTAGAGCTCTCAGTTTTCTCTTATATTTCAGAGGAATTATGACTCTTAGCTGAGGATTTCCTTTCTTTAAGTAGTTTTTTACGAAAGTAGATTATGAGGGTGGATTTTATAATGGATTTCGCGGATACTAAGAGACGTTTATTAATCTTTGTTTGATTCTTGGAAGTGTAACTACCACTAAGGTTTGAATGCGTGCATTGTAGAAACCATAATTGCTCTAGTTGCTTGATTTGTCTTATCCTTGGAAACTGATCAAATAATGATGTTTTGTATTTCATTAATTGGATAATTTTTTTTTCTTCTTCTTTTAATTTTTTTTCTTTTTTCTTTTTTCTTTTTTCTTTTTTTTTTGTCTTGTTTTCTTTGATGTGACAAAGAGAGGAGAAAATAGAAAGTATTTAAAGGGGAAATTGAACTCATTGAATATCCAATTAAATTGTATATACTGGTCATTTATTTTCTTGTATTGGTGATTGCATGCCCAAGTACATCATTTTAACCTTCTTGTACATAAGTCTAAGTTTGACATTACAAACCTCTAACTTAACTTATCAGACCTAGAAGTAGCTTAAAAACCTCATATTTTGGTGTTGTTAAAGAGGTTAAAATGGGCGACATATTTTAACTCTCCGATACATAGTAATAAGTAAAAGCTTACAAACCTCTATCTTATTCTATGAGACTCATAAGGAGCTTACAAACCTTGTATTATATTGTTGCCAAATGAAGTTAATGAAGTCATTTAAGTTTTCTTAAATATTGAACTAAGGGGGGCTTACAAACCTCAATCTTGGAACTGTTTGACTCAGGGGGAGCTTACAAACCTCAAACCTTGATGTTACTAAGAGAACTAATTTATTTTCTTAAGAAGTAGTTCTTAATGATGAGTTAGAAAACCCAATTGTGTCCTATTAGACTCAGGGGGAGCTTACAAACCCATACTCTATTATTGCAAAGAAAATAAAATACCCTACATTGTCTTGTTTAAGTACTTGTGTTTGTCATCATAAAAAAGGGGGATATTATTGGAACAAGATTTGTTCTTGACTTAGTTATCTATAATTTTGATGATAGCAAAGTATTAAAATAAACAATAGTTTATTGATATATGTTTTATTTATTGCAGGATCTACATCATTGTATATAAATAATTTAAGTATGTTCTATATGAACACACTTGAGAGTTGCTTCATTGCTAACTTCTAGTTGTAGAATATAAAGAATAATTAGTAGTGTGATTGAACATAGACTCTAAACTAAAGGCCTTAGCATTCATATGAGTGATTACACTTGGCTATTGTATGTTAGCTTTTTGTAACATTCAGAGCTAGTGATAAATATGGGATTGCTTGTACTATTGTAAAACAGGTTGTATTGTCTTATCAACATGTTAGCTAAAGTCTACTTGGTGCAAGACTCAAGAAAAGATAAACAGTTCTACGAATGACTGCTCTCGACTACCCTATTAGTATGGATCTTCTTGATGACTCAAAGGTTAAATGGTTTACCCACTGGATTCATAATCTGCTGAGTATCCATCTTCAACGGCTCTTGTAATATGGAGGAAAGCAAAGTCACTTGATCAAGTTATCTTCACAGCGACTAGTTTCTGCATATTGTCATAAATATGCTAAAGATTTAAAGCTTGGATTTTCAATAGGGTTTCTAGACATGAAGGAGTAGCAAGATCAAGCAATTATTAACTTGGTATAATACGCAGAAATTTTATAGGTAGTTGTAATTGTAAAAGCCTTAAGATTTATTACTATTGAATATCTTAGAAATCTTAAGTGCTTCGGGTCTTTGTTATGGTGATTTCCAATACCTCTGATACATATATCATGTATACCTTGTTCTCTATTCCGTTGAGCCTTCAGTCGTTTAGATTAAGACTCTTGCTATGTACTTGAGCAAAAGTCTTAAGCCACGATGCTTAAGCCACATAAATTGCATTTCTTGAGTGCTTGAGTTAGAAAGTCTTATTCCACTAGTTTGATTGATCAAGAAGTCTCATATGTGGACCTGAGCAGGTTAAGACTCAATCTAGATGACCAGAAGAGCAGGAGGCTCGGTCAGAGGATGAGCAATTAGCCATGTACAATCATTTTATGCAAGGGAAGTCTTAGACATGTGCTCTAAGAAAAGGGAAGTCTCTTCTAGAAGATCTTGAAGCAGGATGCTTGGATTAGAAGGCTTGAGCAAGGGTAGGTCTTAGCCATGTTCTCTAAGCAAGGAAAGTTTCGGGTTTGAGGAGTTGTAAAAGACTTGTGCAGAAGCACAAGCGATTATAATATGAATGATTATAATGAAAAGCTCTTAGGAATCAAGGAGACTAGACTACTCTCATTTAAGAGAGGAACCAAGATAAATCTTTGTGTCTTCTGCTGATTATTTACTTTACTTATGTTATGTATCCACTGCCAAATTAATTAGACAGAATCTGAACACCAATTTTGATTCTGGATTTAAGACTAGAAGTGAACTTAAAGAAAAGAGAAACATAATTCAAACTCCCCTTCTTGTGTACTTTTCAAACCTTCATAGGGGTTTTAATTCCCTTTAAATCATTCGAGGCAAAATTCTTGACGATCACCAAAGTCGTCCCTTCTCAAATTACACATAATGCTTGTAGTATTATTAAGGCATTTGAAACTGTGTGCCATCGGCTTGAGGTTCCTCTTTCTGTTGTGATATTATTTTATTTTTATAGTGTCAGACCTACCCTCACAAGTGGTTGGGTGACCTTATTTAGTTTCATGGAGGAAAAACTATTGACACCCCACACCAACCCTTAAACGAACAAGAAGGACACGCTTGTGAGAATTAGGGGATGAGATGAAACTTCAATGGTGGCGAATGACTTCCCGCTCTTTCCATTATCTTGGACTAGTGATTCGAAGATCACTACTAATTTTTCTCCCACTGATCTCCTTTTGAGTGAAAGGTGGTTCAAGAACCGACTAGTTAAAATTATATGTATTCTCGTACCCTGATCTCTTTAGATCTAGGGGATGATAGAGGAATATATGAATATCTAGGTGAAAAGATTCCACAATGTTGAGGTGTCTAGCAAAACAAGAAGTTACCATAGTCTTCATAGAGGTACACCAAGGGACTTGTGATTGTCACATTGAAGGGTGAGCACTGGCCCACAAGTTATTAATTGCGTGTCATTACTAGCCCATATTGATGAAGGATATTGCTACATTCGCCAAGAAAAGTGAGAAATTACAAAAGCACAATAATGTGTACCATGAACTAATTGAGATCCTTCATTTTGTTATGTTGCCTTGGCAATTCTACTAATGTGGCGTGAACATCTTAGGCCATTTCCCATTGGCAATTGATCAACTGAAGTTCTTGATCGTCAGAGTAAAACTTTTTACAAAATGGATAGAGGGCGGGATCATCTCCAAAATTATGACATAAAGAGTTCCTCACTTCTATTGCCACAAAATGGTACTCAATTCACCAACTTTATTGTGGTTAATTTTCGTTATTCATCCACGGGAGAACAAGTAGGTTAAGTCAACAAACAAAGTGATATTAAACGAAATAAAGAAAAAGTTGTACGAAGTTAAAGGGCTCTAGGGTGAACATCTTCACAAAGTACAATGGTCATAATAAACCACCCTCGTTAAACCACTAAAGAGACATCATTTATGATAATGCACGATGTTGATGCCTTGCTGCCTGTTGAAATTGACATGCGTACATGGAGGCATTCTTAATTCAATGAAGAAGAGAACAAGACAGGACATAGGTGTGTATCCAACTTGATTGACGACACCCGAGGTATCACCCACATTAGGGAATTTGCCGCCAAGAAGAGATTGGCCAGAAGGTACAACTCAAAGATGGTTCCGAGAGAAATGTAGAAGGGTGACCTTGTACTCAGACAGGTTATCATGGCAACCCAACATGGAAAGCTACAACCCAATTGGAAGGGTTCATATCACTTATACCAGAAACTACTCCATGGAGCCTACAAGCTCAAAGAGATGGACGAACGACACATCCTCGTACACCAAATGATGCTCAAGCTTTGCTTAAAATATTGATCATCTAGTAAGATTTTATATTTTTCAACCATAAACCCTAACAAACCATGCAAGCCCTTTTAACTTATAGAGAAATACTTAACTTTCCATAAGTTTTAGCATATACCTAATTTATTACTTCTGCCTGTATAAAACTCTTTACTCTAATTGTTCATAACTATTTAAGATTTTTTTTTTGTGTGTGTGGTCCCTAGTTTAAACATAAAAAGAACAATCATTTCACACACCAAATGTGTGTATAATGGAGCAAGCCTTCACTAAGTTTCATTTTCAAGTACTTCTTCTCTCTGCCTTCATATTTTGATAAATTATACCAAATTGCCAAAGTTTGATTCCATTAATTAAAGGTCACTCACATCACTTTATAAAGAAAGTTCACTCACATCACCATCCTATTTCTCCTTTTATCCATTCATGTTCATTAAATTTCAACCTTACACTTTTTTTTTATAATGTAAGTATTGGTTTTACTCATATTAGGACACTTGCTATCTTATGCAGAGGGTTGAATTATTCAAATAAAAAATAAAAACTACAGACACTCAAATTCAACTCCTGAAAAATGGAAATAATTACTATCTTTTTCTTTTTATAAATAAATTTTAAAACTAACATTTTTCCTAAAATAAAAAATAGAGGAAATATTTTTATAATATTGATTTGATGTAATTTGCAAATATCAGCAAGAAAGAATGTGAGTTAATTAATTTCTACATCTAATGCAAAGAGTTTTTTAGATATGTAATAAATACTTTATAAATACTCGTTATGTTCTAAAATCTATTTAAAATTTTCATATTAAAAAATGTATTTTTTAACAAAATAAAGCAAGTTTCAAAAGTCAAAAAATAATAATTAAGAAACACTGTATGTGTTAGTAGTAGTTAGAATGACAAAATCAAATGAAACATTTGGCACCAAAATCTTGCAAGCTAGTAGCTAGAATGGCCTAAGAGAAAATCACATATTGAAGCTAAGGTTGTCACAATCAAAAACGTACATTTTGGAAGTATACACAAACACCACTAGTAAACCTACAAAAAACATTCCTAATACTTTGCAAAGTCACATCCATATAGCCATAACATATCTTCAATCAATCATATTGTCTTTTAAAATGGGCTTTCATACTTTATTTTGGGCCAGTGGACCCAATAATAATGTAATGGGTGGATGACACTATCATGTACATTCATTGACCCCTTTCATAGGGCCTAGCCTAGAATTCCGGTTCATGCAATTTTGCATGCATTTTGTTGGCTTAAAAATAATTTAGGAGGATAAAAAGTCTCAACTAGTTATTTTTTAACATTATTAAACATAAAACTAAACACATATGAAATTAACCTTGATAATATAATGAAATAACTAAAAGAACCAAAATAATATGAGTATCTAAAATTAAGATATAACTTTTTTGTGCATGAATGTTTTATAGTTTGATAGGGGTTGAGAATAGAAGAATCAGTGTATGTTATCTTTAATGAGTTTAATCTCTTTTATAGAGTTGATGTTGTTGATTGTGTATGTATTCTAGAACGGACGTCCTTAGAAGATGATTATTAAAGTAAAGATAAAGATCAAATTCAAAAGGAAGGTCAAAGTATATATAGAGATTCAAGTTATTATGTCAAAAATGATATTTAACAGTGCACCTTAGACATCACTTATTTAAAAAAACGTTGTTATAAGTAAAAAAAAATATAAAACACGAAAATTGTTCACAAAATATTTTAAAAAGCGTTGTCTAAGGTCAACCTTAGACAACGCTTTTCAAAAGTGTTTTTAAAGGTCGCCCTTAGACAACGTTTTCCTCAAAAGTGTTGTCTAAGGTCTAATTAAATTAAAATATTAGACCTCAGTTTTTATTTTCGTTCGTTTATGTTCTTTCTTTTCCCTCATGCGAAACGCGAAACCTAACCTGAAAAACCTCCATAAACCTTGAATCCTCTTCATTTTTTGGTTTTCGATCATTGTCGGAAGTGTTTGAAGAATCGTGATCGTGAACGGTTGACTGAGTTTTTGTTGAATCACGAATGGTTGTTCTCTCACAGGTATGTTTTTCTCTCACAGGTATGTTGTTCTCTCACAGACATTTTGGATTTTGTTGAAATGTTGAGAATCTTTTTAGTTATTGTCAGCTGATTAGTCATTAGGGTTTGAAAATGGTTCTTGTTCTGCTTGTTTTTGTATCTGTAGACTGAGTTTTTGTTGAATTTCTAGAAGAAGAGTTTGTTATATATGTTATGTTCTGCTTGTTTGTATTTGTAGACTGAGTTCGATAAGCTACCGAGTTCGTCCATTTTCTTGACTGAGTTCGTCCGAGTTCGTCCTCTACTGAGTTTTCATAAGGTACATTGTTGTTGTTATGTTCGACTAGTCATAATATTGTTGTTATTTTCTTGACTGAATTTTTGGTTATAAAGTTGTTTATTGATTCTAATATTGTTGTTATTTTGTTGTTATGTTCGATAAGTCTAATATTGTTGTTATATTGTTGTTATTATATGTAACTCTATTTTCAACTTGAATGATGTAAATATCTGTTAATTGTGAGAAAATGAAGTGAACTTGAAAGTTGTTAGAAGCTAAATTATTTTTCATTTAGATGAACAATGATTGAGATTTGAGAATGATTGATATAAGATGATAAGTTTATTTTCCTTATGAAAGACTCTAATATGATGTTTGAAGTTCAAGTTTCAATCATTTTGGAAGGTTTGTTGTTTGAGGACAGAATTAAGAAGTGAGTTGTGATGATACCTCATTCAATGTAATTTTTAGTCTTTTAAGGCAATTGTTTAGTTTCTTTCTTAAATGTTATGCGGCACACGGGTATGGCAAGTGTAGTAAGATCGTAATACTTAGTAGCATTGTATTTAGGATATTCGAAGATATTGCCCGACTATTAATCTAGCTTGTTGTCTACTGCAATATCAATCTAGTTGCTTCTCATGTCCAAAACTCTATAATTCTAATACAATAGTTTTCGTTCTTGACTGATTTTGTGAAAATAGTGAAAATAGTATAGGTTATTATCGTTTGGATTTACATTGGTTATGTATAGGTTATTGTCGTTTGGATTTACATTGGTTATGTATATATAGGTTATTGTCGTTTGGATTTACATTGGTTATGTATACGTTATTGAAGTTGATATTGATTGCTTACCTTAATAAGTAGGAAAACCATGGATAAAACATAGATGTGTGTCGATCGATTGTCCAAAGAGTACGAGAATGGGGTTGCAGAATTCGTTAAGTTTGATGTTCAACACATTAAAAACCCCAGACGAATGAAATGTCCTTGCTTGCGTTGTTGTTATAATGGTAAGGTTGACGCAGATGGATTGAAATTGCATTTACTGAGGCATGGAATTTATCGAAGTTATCAGTGTTGGAAATTTCATGGTGAGAATGTTGAACCGAGTGGGAAAAGTAATACGACCTATGCTTCAGACGACAAAGACACGGAAACATACAATTGTGATCGAGTTGAAGAGATTGTAGAAGCACTTGAAGAAGATCTTCATGATTGTCCTGAAATGTTTGAGAGGTTAGTAAGCGATGCAGAGAAACCATTATATAAAGGTTGCACTAAATTCTCAAGACTGTCTGCGGTATTAAAGTTGTACAACTTAAAGGCGGGCAATGGATGGTCGGATAAAAGTTTCACAGAGTTATTGACCCTTATGAGAGAAATGCTACCGGAGGATAATGTTCTTCCTAATCAAACTTATGAGGCAAAAAAAATGTTGTGCTCTATTGGCATGAGCTATGATAAGATACATACTTGTCCTAACGATTACGTTTTGTTTCGTAAGAATATGCATCGTTAACTGAGTGCCCTAAATGTGGTTTGTCTCGATATAAGAAAAGATTGTCTCCAGCAAAAGTCTTATGGTATTTTCCTATAATTCTGAGATTTAGGCGCATGTTTCATAGTGAAACTGATGCAAGACACCTGACTTGGAATGCAGAAGAAAGAATTATTGATGGAAAATATCGGTATCCAGCTGATTCACCACAGTGGTCGAAGATTGATAATGATTATCCTGACTTTGGAGAAGAAGCAAGAAACCTTCACTTGGCATTATCTACTGATGGAATGAACCCGCATGGTCTTCAAAGTATCACACATACCATATGGCTTGTGATTATTATGATTTATAACCTACCTCCATGGCTATGTATGAAGCGTAAGTACATGATGTTATCTATGTTAATATTTGGGCTTAAACAACCAGGGAATGACATAGACGTATACTTGACACCTTTGATCGAAGATTTAAAGATTTTGTGGGAGAACGGTGTGGAGGTTTATGATGGATATAGGAAAGAAAGTTTCAATTTGAGGGCGATGTTGTTTGGCACAATTAATGATTTTCCAGCATACGGGAATCTATCTAGGTATAACATTAAAGGTCAACGTGCGTGTCCTGTTTGTGAAGATGGAACCGATACGATTCGATTGGAACTTTGTCAGAAGAATGTGTTTCTCGGTCATCGTAGATTCTTACATTCTAAACATCAGTATCGTGGGTGGAGAAAAGCATTCAATGGAGACACCGAACAACGTAAAGCTCCACCCGCATTGTCAGGTGACCAAGTTTTTGAAAAGGTGAAAGATGTGCGTACTGAGTTTGGCAAGCCTTTTGTACATAAGGTTGTCAAAGGTGGGTGGAAGAAGAGGTCGATATTTTTTGAATCGCCATATTGGAAGTCTTTGTACGTGAGCCATTTTCTCGATGTTATGCATATTGAAAAAATGTATTTGAAAGTGTTATCGGTACGTTACTCAATATACAAGGAAAGTCTAAGGATGGCCTTAAAGCAAGGGAGGACATGTTAAAAATGGGAATGAGAACTGAATTAGCACCCGTGAAGAAAGGAAGACGAACATATCTACCACCTGCTGCTTTTACTCTATCTAGAAAGGAGGAAAAAAAATTGTGTAAGTTTTTGAGTGAAGTTAAGGTTCCAGAAGGATACTCTTCAGATATTAGAAGACTTGTATCTATGAAAGACCTCAAGTTGAAGAGTTTGAAGAAACATGATTGCCATGTTATAATGGAACATTTTCTACCAATAGGTATACGTTCTATTTTGCCAGAAAAAGTAAAAAGTTCAATAACTAAATTGTGTTTTTTCTTTAGGTCAATCTGTAGTAAGGTGATCGATCCTAAGATCTTACCAACACTACAAAAAGAGATTGTAATTACCTTGTGTGAGATTGAAATGTATTTTCCTCCCTCTTTTTTTGACATAATGGTTCATCTAGTTGTTCACCTTGTGAAACACAGTTGTGTGGACCAGCTTATATGAGATGGATGTACCCTGCTGAACAGTATATGAAAATATTAAAAGGGTACGTGAAATCCCGAAGTCGACCAGAGGGTTATATTGTTGAACGATACATTGTTGAAGAAGCTGTTGAGTTTTGTACTAAATATTTGTGCAACGGTCAATCGATTGGACTCCCCAAAGCTCATATTTTCGAGAAAAAAAAGGAAGGTAAAAAATTAATTGGAAATAAAATTGTGAAAGAATCAAGGGATGAACGGGATCAAGTGCATTTGTATGTTCTGCACAATGATAATGAGGTTGAGCCATATGTTGAAATGCACAAGGATGCACTCTGAAGGTTAAATCCGAACAGAAATGAAAATTGGATAGTACGAGAGCACAATCAAAGTTTCATACAATTGTTAAAGGATCATATTTATTCGAAGCGCTCTTCAGATCCTGCTTCAGTAACAGAAAGGTTGATATGTTTGGCATATGGTCCAAGTTTGCATGTGTTTTCTCATAGCGCATACGCAATTAATGGATACACATTTTATACCAAAGAACAAGATGATAAGATTACTATGCAAAATAGTGGTGTCACCGTGCTAGCTGAAGCAATGCATATATCAAGTATGAGGGACTTAAACCCCAAATATGGAAACTTGTCATATTTTGGATTTATTGAGCATATTTGGGTGTTTGATTACGAGAAGTTTCAGATTCCCATCTTTGGTTGCAAGTGGGTAAATAGTAGTGGCATACGAATGGATAAGTCTGGACTTTTGCAAGTTGATCTTACTAGGGTGGGGTGCAAAGATGAATCTTTTATTCTAGCATCTCAAGTTAAACAAGTGTTCTATGTGAATGACCCGGCGAGTACAAAATGGTCTATAGTGCTTTTCTCTAACAAAATGGTTGATGGTAGAGGTGTCGACCAATGTGATATTGATGTTGAGAATGAGTCATGCATTAGACGGAATGAGTTGAATAGAAATGATCAAGATGAAGATCTTATAGAGGATGAGTCATATATCAGGAATGATCATAACGAGGGAATTTGGATCAATTCATTCGTCCGCATTGCTAAGAAACAAGTAATTAATATTCCAACAAAGAAAAGAAAGAGATGTTAGTGAAAAAGGTAATATAGTAAAATGTTATATATTATGTCATTTTCATTTTCAATTGCTTTCATTATAATTTATATTTGATATCCTTGGTTTCTTTATTTTTCATTTTCAATTTCTTTCATTATAACTTATATTTGATATCCTTGGTTTCTTTATTTTTCATTTTCAATTGCTTTCATTATAATTTATATTTAATATCCTTGGTTTCTTTATTGCAGGTTAGATATGTCCACTAATGATGATCACCCACATGATGATCATTCTACGCGTGAAGGAGGTAATAAAAAGGTATCTACGGAAGACGAGATTAGAAGAGGCATAACAGTGATGAGGAAAGTGGTCCATGGTAGAAACCGAGGCATCATTCTAGATGTGCATTGGAGTGAGCTTGGGCAGCTTATAGAACCTAATGGGCATACCTTGATTAGTTTCATTGGTGCACTAGTAAGGAATGAGATTCCAATTACTTGTTATGATTGGAGAAAAAAAGAGTTGAATGAATCCAAAGAAAAAATTTGGACTGAGATATAGGTACAATAATTATGTCTTTAATTATGCAAACTAATTATGTCTTTTAAATTACTTGTACTAACGCACAATGTGTATGTTTTTCTTAGAGGTGTTTCAACATCGAAGATGATAGAAGAGATTTTTGTCTTAAGTTGGCTGGAAAGCTTCTAAGAGGGTTTAGAACATTTTTATCATCCAAGTATCTTAGGGATGAAGATGGTAATCATGTTAATGCGGAGCTTCCAAAGAAATATGAAAGTTTGATTTCACCAGAAGAATGGGAAGCGTTTAAATCCAAACGAAAGGACCCAAATTTAAAAGAATAAGTGACACAAATCGGGAAAGAGCATCAAGTCCCACATATCCATACCGAAAAGGACGTGTCGGATATAGACGCTTAGAACAATCTATGGTAAGTATCTATAAATTGCAATAATATATTTGTTCATCATGAGTTTTATTTGATCATATTTATGACTTAATGTGTAGTTGCAGAAGGAGAAAAGTTCTGAAACATCTCTTCCTGCATATGTTTTGTGGAAGGAAGCCCGTGTGGGCAAATCTGGAGTTGCTAAAGAAGATGTTCAACAAGTATTTGGGAAATGTGTAAGTATAACATTATTTCTTTAATTAAATAAAAACTTTATTATTGGTTTTTAATTAAATGTGTAATTATATATATTTGTCTTAAATTGAACTATTAGCTTAAATCATGTAATTGACATATATACACATTAACAATTTCATATTTATTATTGGTTTTAGGGCATTTCCCATTGTCAGCTCTACTTATCGTCACCATATTATCAGATGGTTGACAAGGGAAAAGTGCATAACACTAGCGGAGAATTACTTCACACTAGACCGCTTCCTACTGGATGTTTGAAAGTCGCGGTTGATATTGCAGTAGAGTCGAATGCATTATTACCATATCCTGACGATGTTTCGGATGCAACAACGGTGGAACAAGCAATAGGTTTGTTTGTTGTATGGCCGACAAGCCTCATTAGCGTAGGATATGAGGTATGCTTAAAACCATTATGAACCTTTGTTAACCTTAATGTGTAGATTCAAAGTTTTTACGCACATTTAACATACATTTTTTACAGGGTTATGTTAATTAGACTCCAACAAGATCCAAATCAAAAGATAAGGCTATTCTGCGGCATACCGAGTCCGTTGTTTCAAAACAAACAGGTACATTACAATTATATGATATTTATGCATGGAAAATGTTAAATTCTTGATTTTATACTTCATCTAACTATTTATATGATATGTAGCTTCAGGATAAGGAGGTTAGAAACGTCTCCACACAACAACAAAAAAGGTTGGTGCTAAGAAGACCGCAGGTAGGAAAACCCTACCTCCAAGTATAGGTGATGCCTTCAGAGATTTCTAGAGTTGACAAATATTCCGACCAGAGGTATTCGGCTTATACATATGGAGGAAGGTATTTTTGGCTTTGAATATGAATAATCAGTTGGTAATGAAGAATTTATGCAAATCTTTCGTCATAAAGAAATAGGCGTCAGTGTTTTCAATACATATGTGAGGTATATTTGTTCTACTTTGTTATATTAATTGAACAACTTATTTACTTTATGTTTCAAATGAATAGTCTAATGTTAATGATGTTTTAATTTAAGGTATTTGTATGATAAAGTGATGCGCCCAAGTGGATTGGATTACAAATTTAGATTCTTAAGCCCCACATCCGTCAACTTAGCTTTAATCTTAAGTAGACCATATGACGTGATAGTGTACGTTCACAACCTCTTCATGGCCAACAAAGATACGGAAAAGTTGTTATTTTTACCGTTTAATATCGGGTTAGATTTTCATTCTAAATTAATCTATCATAATTATTTTGTATTTTGACGTCATGTAGAAAATTTCCATCTGACATTTGTTTAATCATACAGTGGACATTGGTTGTTGGTCGCAATCAATCCTATCAAAGAAATTGTTTATTATCTTGACTCATTAGGAAATGATTGAACAACATACTCGGATATGAAGAACATGATTGACACGTAAGTGAGATTGTTCTAAATATTCTTGTGTGTATTTATTAATTTATGTGAATTGTTCTAAATATTCATTTATATTTTATTAGCATTATACAAGATTTTCGAGCCCAACGAGATATCCAAGTATCAAAGAGAAGAGCCAACAACATTACATGGATAAAAGTGATGGTATATTATTAATTATCACATTTCTTTTCATGTGTAGTGTCCTCTGCAACGTAATGATATAGACTGCGGATATTTAATGTTGAGGTTTATGAGAGAAACTCTTTCTTTGGGTCGATTAGAGATTCCATCTGATGTATGTATTTCTAACTTATGAGTTATTTTAATATATAACACATATTTCTCATATAATTAAATTGTTGAAACTAAATCAAACTATGTTATATTATTATGTACTACTTTGATGAATTCAAGTGTGGGTATTACTCAAGTAATCATTTGGATGGAATTAAATAGGAATGGTGTCAATTAATTATGGGGTTAAATGTGTTATAAGGTATATTGTACTCTTACTTTAATTAATGAAAATTTTGAGTATGTGTATGTAACTATAGACATATTGATTATGACTTGTTATAATTGATCAATTACAATATTTTTGGGTTGTTTCGGGTTATAGTATAGTTGCAACTGGATGAAAATGTATAGCTCGGAGTGTTATCACATTTTAGTTTATGTAGAATTTCATTTGAACCAAAAATGTATAGTTGGATGAAATGAATTGTATGAATTGTTTCGTTAATATTGTTTCGTAGATATTGGTACGATTGTATGAATTGTTAATTCATAGATATTGGTGATTGAAAATCCGATTATTTTGTATCTATAAATCGGTGCCTAAATTAGTAGGTTTAAATAGGATAATTTAGTGCAAATTATGGATTGGAAAATAGGTACAAATTCTGGTTTAAAAACCATGTGAAAAAGTGGATAAAAGTAGGTGCCTATAATTTGGCAACCTTAGACAGCGCTTTTTAAAGGAAAAAAATTTAAAATTTTCGTATACCTTAGACAGCGTTGTCTAAGGTGGGGTTTAGAAAGTGCTTTCACTAAAAACGTTGTCTAAGGTATACCATTAAAATAAAAAAAAGTGTTGTCTAAGGTATATGAGAAAAAGGCAAAAAGTGTTGTCTAAAGTGGGGTTTAGAAAGTGCTTTTGACAATAAAAGCGTTGTATAAAGCCCCTTTAGACATCGCTTTTGTCATTAACCAAAGCGCTGTCTAAACCTTTAGCAGCGCAAGTTTAGACAACGCTTTAAAGTGCTGTCTAAGGTCTTGTTTGGTGTAGTGAGTTGAAAAATCAATTTAGAGGATCAAAATCTAGCGAAAGAATGGAGGACCACTAAGAATCATCCAATTCAGAATGTGATTTGAGATATTTCTAAGGGAGTTACTACTCGACACTCCCTTAGAAAATATATAACCATATGGCTTTATTTACCAAATTGAACCAAAGGAAATTGATGAGGCCCCCGATGATGAGCATTGGCTCTCATGTGAGTTTTGATTTATGATTAATGATATAATTGAGTCTCGTTCATCAAGACTGTTCTGCTAAGATGATCAATTTTTTTAAAAACCCCTCTTAAATCCCTTAAGTAGTATCAGAGTTAGATTAAATTGCTACATTAAAATATGATTTATACATGATGATAAATGTATGATGATATAATTATAATGCATGATTTTGAGTAATTAAATATGTTTACTTGAATATTATTCAATTTTAATTTTGCTATTCAATTTAAAATTGTTATATTCATTCGCACCAAAACTCTTCTATTTGGTATGGTATAAAAGGGTACTTTGACATTATCAAACAGAACTCAATATGGTGTATCAGTAACGAGAACAACGTCTCTTTTTGGAAAGACAATTGGCTTGTAGTTCCTTTGGTTGATTTGTTCAACATTATGCATAATGCTCATTATTTTCTTAAATCAAGTCTCATATTTATTGGATAATTTTGCATAGAGAATCCCATATATTATCGATGAACTCCACCCTGGTTTATTTTCTTTTATCTCAAAATTTATCATTATGAGGCAACGCCTATATGACCTCTTTGTATGGAAATATTCTAAGAATAATAACCTTTTTGGGGTCAATTTTGGGGGTCAACACGAGGGAGAATCTCACTTTAGGGTCTTTCTTTTTATGAGCAACACATTTTTATTAGAGACACATCACATACTCACCCAAAATCTTAAGGTCATAGGTGTGTAGGTTCTCCTACTTAGAAATGCTCAAGTCTCCACATTCCTAACTAATGTGGGACTTTCCCACACTACTCACACTTGTAATTATATTTTAACAATCCCCTGAAAGTGTGAGTCTATCCACAATGCTCCCTCTCAAATGGAAGCTCTTTCATCCACATACACATGTACTGTCGTTGACACTTTTCAACGGGTCACCTCCTACCTAGTAAGGAATTTCGATACAAGTAAGTTGGTCCATTCACTCGAACAAAAAGCTCATGATATCACTGTTTGGGCTATTCGGGGGGTCAATATGAGGGGGAACTTAACTTTGGGGCCTTCCTTTATACGAGCAATAAACATTTGTGAGACACACTACATACTCACCAAAAACCTTAAGGTGATATGTGTGTGGGTTCTCCCACTTATAAATGCTCAAGTATCCACATTCATAACCAATGTGGGACTTCCCTACATTACTCACACTTGTAATTATATTTAAACAAACCTTTCTTCAAAACAAACATATTAGTTTTTGTTTCTCAAGTTCAAGATTTTTTTGCCAGTGCAAGTGTGGCATGATTATATTCCATCATCTCATTCTTTTGTGGTTTTGAGGACGCTGCAAAGAAAATTACCTACTAGTGATAATCTTCAAAAGCGGGATTGTGTTATGGTTTCGGTGCGTATGTTATGTATGGAAGCACAAGATAGTACTTCTCATCTTTTCCTATGATGCAAATTCATTATGGGTATACAGAATAGGCTCAAAAATATGTTTGAGATTATATTTTTCCGTTCTTCTATTTTTTTCGATTTTTCATAGCTATTGAGATTTTGTGAGTTCGTAAATCTGGAATATAGCTACAACAAGTTGAAATTAGGGCCTTTATAAACAAGGATATTGTTCAATGGAATTTGTGTAATAGGCGGATTAACAATATTTTGGGTTTGAATGTGAGATGCTTAACATAGTTAAGATGCTAATTACTCAAGGTAGTCTTAATTCAGTTTAAAAAAATTATCGTAAAATGATTCAGTAAGAATTATAATATGAGCAGTTAATATGTAGTATGATGGTACAATATTTTGTCTCATTAGTGCATGTTGTGTATTCTATTTCTCTTAGGGTTAGAGTATGTAATCATGATAAGGATAGTATTTTAAAATTAATTCAAGTTAATTCATAATTGTGTGTGTCCAATAGATGGCCAAGTTTGATTTTGAATTGCATGTTTGTTAAAAAAACACCAATTTTATTGTTGTATCTCTATTAAAGTGAGCATGATTTTAGTTAATCTCTGGACGAATGAGCGCTTGTGGAATAGAGATGTTTGGTTTGTTTGTTACTATAAATAATTTTAATAATAACAATAATTTGTTATTGACTATGCTTCAAAATTCGACATTTATATAATGAAACGGTTATGCTTTGATTATCTATAAATGATACAAATATAATTGGTCGATTTATATATGATAAATTTTTCTGATCCGATGTTAGTGTATATACTAATTTGTTTCGTCCATTCAATTAGTGTAATTATTGCTATATATTTGAATGATAGTGTAATTATTGCTATATATATTTGAATGATGCATGTTTATTCTGCTTCGAAATATGACATTTGTATGGTGAAGCAATGATATTTTAATCAATTTTAATAAATCATATTGGATAATCGAACATTATATTTTCATGATATGAACGCATTTGCATTGTGGTTTATGACGGAAAAAGAATTGTGCATTTAGGATTTGCAAAAAAAACATTAAGTTTTGATGCATCAATATTTTTAAATTAATAATTTTATTATTATTTATTATTAAATTAATTTTATTAAATTATTGCCATTAAATAATTTGGTATACGGCTGTGACCTTAGATTTTTGACATTATTTGAATACAGTCTGAGTGTCGTTTCGTTTGATAATTTATTTTAGTAAGTTAAATATTGTAACTATTCGAGTTTAAAAGTTGAAGAGAAGGCAACGCGAAAAGATGACGTTGGTGGAGATGTTTGAGAAGTTTGCTCTAGGGTCAAATAATTGTAATAAAATAATTTATTTAATTTTTTGCGTTTTATATGGTCAAAATCGTATTATCAAATTTTATTATTTTTTGTATACGATGCATGGATTGAATATTTTCATGCATGTGTATGAGATACACCAATCAATGAGATCATGTTTAGTAAAAATCCCTTCAATTAAATATTAACTTAATCACTTTCAAAAATTTAGAACTCATCAAGACTAGTATCAAATAATGTAGGTTTCGCCATGAGAGATTTTCCATCTAAATCTTTTTACCCATAGGCTCCATTCGTATACATAGGACTCAAACATGTAAAAGTAAAAGTGCATACATTCCAAAAGGATCTTTACATAAGCATCAACATTTGGAACGACACATCTCAAGGGTT
Organism: Lathyrus aphaca; assembly: GCA_963966055.1. Lineage (NCBI taxonomy): Eukaryota > Viridiplantae > Streptophyta > Magnoliopsida > Fabales > Fabaceae > Lathyrus > Lathyrus aphaca. The sequence goes on along the minus strand of OZ014519.1, from coordinate 502,266,932 downwards.
GTTTATGACTACGTGATCACATACACAAGTCGTGATTGTATTCGACAATCACAAAGCAACTCATTCACCTTATCCATAAGTAACACCCCAATGTTACATGTTCCATATAACACCTCACCTCTCCACTAAACAACTACTTGTCAAAGATGCACACCTATGCATCAAATGCACAAGCATTGTCATCTAAGTCATTTAAAAAGCCATAGTCATCTTACTAGTTCATTCCCTAATTCCATTAAAGGCATTTCCTCACATTCCTTTACAATTTTCCATCATGTTATCAATATTTCTAATCAACCAAATATTCATGGTAAGCATGCATATTACTCATAATAATCATGTATAACAATTTATGGTATAATAAATCATGCATATGAAACATCCAAATAAGAAAACAAAACTACTAGACTCATTGTGCAAGCTCTAGGTGAGGTCGCCTCGTTGGAGTTCGTTGTGCGAGCTATAGGCGAAACAGGGAAAATTAGAGGCAGAACCAAAATGCCTCCACTTCGCTAGAAGCTTGTTGTACGAGCTCTGCGATATCAGAATTTTTCCTGCAAAATTTATGTAGTCCCAATGGGGTTTTCAACCCCACTCTTCACAAGGTCTCCATACACCATAACAACAACACATATAACAATAGAATATCATCCATAACATAATTTGCCACACATTTTACAAGATTCTCATGGACTTCACAATATTAGAATCAACACATAAAAAAAACCTAACATTATCATTTCTATCTAACAACCCTAACTTTATAAACTTCTATCTAGAACTCACCTCTAGAACAAGATGAAGAAGTTGTTTGATGAATATAATATGATGATGGATGAGTTTCTTCTTCTTCCTTCTAGGTTTTCTTCTTCTTTATCTCGTTTTCTCTTTTTTCTCTTACTCTCTTTCTTTCCTTTCTATCTATTTCCTTCTTAATACTGTTTCTAACAAAATTGGAAAACAAGAGGCACATGGAAGTAGTATAGAAATGTTAGTAAGACTAACTTGGATAAATGTCCAAAATTAAGGATATCCAAAATTTATTTATTGTACCAATTAATAAAATCTTAGTGTCATATTATATTAATTAAACTAAATTTGAGCTCATCGGTTGCTCTAATTATCTCAATAGATAACTCTCTTGGGTTATTACAACAATATTCACATAGAAGATATTCTCTTGGGATTGGAACTGTTTCATTCTTCCAAGACTCATTTATATAGGCAATGAAAAGATCCGCTAGAGGGTAGAAATGGAATACACAAATGCAGTGGTATCCTTGCATAACGGTTTGTGAAAATGGGAGACATAATGGTACAATAGTACAATCTTTTTCCGACAAAATTATTGTAGTGGAAAGAATATTGATTTTGTATTGTATCCTTGCGTTAGGAATTCCTTAAATTTGCAAAATATGTGATCTTTATTACTTTGGTATCTCATGAACCCATGTCTTTAGCCTTTTTAACTTTTATTGCAAGACTTTTTTTCTTCTTTTTTTTTACTTCTTCATACTCAACTAGCATTTTTAGTTCCATTTCATATTTCTGCAGTTTTTCAAACAAGGTAGAAAAATCCTTACAATACATGTCTTTAGATTCTTAAATTGCATTGAATTTAGATTACCTATCGCAGTTTAAGCATCTAAGAACTTGTATAACTAAATCCACATTTTGAAAAACTTTACCTAAAGTTCTCATATAATTCATAATGTGAATAAACTGATTTCCCTTATCCTGAATGCTTTCTTTAAGTTTCATTCTAAAGAGCTTTTACTCATGGGTCGATGTGTTAATTACAATTTTTTTTACCTCAGTTGTAACTTCATGGGTAATTTGAAGGGTGTCCCACATTTCTTTTTAACTATTACATTGATAAATATACAGAGATTCATCAATCCTAAGAGAAGTAATGATAATAGTTTTTGCTTTAAAATTACCTTGAATTTTTATTTTTCCTCCTTGGTCCAAATATCTCTATCTTTGTTTACCACAACATCATCAACTAGAAGTGTGGGAGCAAAAGAACCATTTTTACACAAGTTCATTTATCATAATCTACCCCATCTATGAATATTCTTATCTTCTCTTTCCAAAAAGTACAACCTTTTCCAAAATGATTACTTTTATAACAAAAGTTATGCTTTGAAGCCACTTTTTTATCAAGCGACTATTAGTCTTAAGAATGTTTTGACTAAATTCATTCATATTAGAGAGCAGAGATCAGGTATCCAAATAATAAAAGAGAAAATAAAACATTTGAATGAATAAATAACAAAAGAATTATACTAATTCGACCTAAGAATTTGTCCTACTCTAATCACTGAGAGTTCCCCTTGAAATTTCCACTAAAATCAAACTTGAACTTTTCATAGGATCAACATAAATAATATTTCACAACAATTTGAGATTTTGCATGCAACCTTCAAATATATTACAAATAAATCACAATAGACTATGCTATTGAATGAAAATTTTAGCATAACTAGGGGTGGCAAAAGGGACTCGGCTTGTTGGGTATGCTTGTTTTTCCCGCACTCTTTCGTGGGTCTGACCAAGGTTTTAGGTATGCACCCTCTGATATACTCACCCCGCCCTGCCCTAGTTTTTGTGGCTTTTACGGGCATAGGTATTAGCATAATATTTTCAAATTTTATTCTAAAGAGATGCAATTCTTGTGGGCCCATCCTACCCTACGCTTTTTTATGGGGCAGTGATCGCGACTCACCTAGTCTAACGGTTACTAACTGCAAGTGCACAACCTATCGCGTAGTAATAAAAGATATCAATCCCACAGAGACTTCATAATCATCCTAGTGTATTCGGGTGTTGCTATGTTTAGCTAAGGCGAGCGATGTTTTAGGTTTTAAAGGATTAAAAATTAACTAAATTAAATTAATGATATAAATTATCGGTACGTAATTGATTTCGCCTTCGCGAATTCAATAGAGGGTTGGCTTGTTAAGATTTATTAAGTTATCTCTCCGTAGAAACTCTCAGTTTAAAAGTCCTCGACTCACACTCTCGTGGTCTTGCCTAATACTACACTCCTAAGTTTAATTGAGCGCTCTCGCTATATCAACCCAAGTTAGAAATACTTTTTGGAAACCTAAAGGTTCTAATCAGTTTTAAAGCGCTCTCGTTGTATTTAAAACTAATGCCCGATTTCAGCTATCTGACTAGAATCTCACACTCCCGTGGTCTTAATCCTAATCTTTAAGACTCCCTTACTCTCGTAATGAAAGTTAATTAAAACAAGAAGTCGAAACCAGATTATAACTTAATTTATGGTTTTAGCCTAATTCTATCGAATTCGTTCGGTTTATACAATTAAATACCGATTAACGGTTTAAGCTGACATACTAAATAAAGAAAGGTAGAAGGAGAGAAATTGCATAATGTAAATAAATGCGATAATAAACAAATAAAATATCATTAAAATAATACACCTGGTTGTAATATCCTCTATCAACCAAACTTTGAAACTCGAACAAAAAAACGAAAATGCAGTGGCTAGAAACAATAAAAATGGTGATATTTTCCTAATGGCGGAAACTATCACTAAGGTTCGGTAAAAGAAATAAATGTGAATGAACAGAAAAAATAAAATGAGAACTTAGAAATAAAAAGGGCAGCAATTGGACGTGAATCGAAGCTCTCCCGGTGCAATGGCCGAGAGCTCTATTTATAGATGTTGTGATAGGGTTTGTTGAGAAAATTAAGGCTTGGACTTCGACGGGCTTTTGACTGAGTTTATGAGACTGAGTGGACTAGGGTTGAGAAAAATCCTTTGCGTTAAACAGAAAAATCTCAGTAATTGACTTTTGTTGCTTCTGTTTGCGTGACTTGTGTTACTGACTTATTTAATTGAAGCGAATGTCTTGGAATTGAAACGGGCAACTAAAGGATGAGAAAACCAACTCATTGCCAAGTTAGGCGTCTGGCTAAATGAGACGATCGTCTCTCTTATGAGACGATCGTTTGATAGCAAAAGTGAAAAATTGCATTTTTCTATCATTTCTCTTGTGTTTTCCTTGGTTTCTTGGCTTAAAAGCTTCCTTTTCACATTCTTGCCTCCAAATGATGTGTCTGATCGAATATCTGCAAAACAAACACAATTTGCGCTTAAAATCGTCCAAACAAATAAATAAACATGTTAAATAATCGGAAATCGCATTAAATAATCGATATGAATTCGAGTTATCAAACTCCCTCAGACTTGAATCTTTGCTTGTCCTCAAGCAAACAATCAATCATGGTTTTAAATAAAATACCTTTACATGTAGACACGAAATAAAACACGTATTAGTACGTGGTCGTGCGGCTTTATGTTAAATCAACCGAAATTAACTCGAACACTAAGAATACACTAGTGACACTAAAAACGAACAATGTTCTTAAACCCCCCTTACAATTCAATCTGAATCATGTTGTTATAACTCATCCTGGTGCTCTTATATTTATTTCACCCAGTTTCATTATGACGCAATCACATTAAACCCTTTACCTTTGCATGTGTATAATGAAATAGCATGTTAGTGAATTTGATCTTTCTTTTCAAATGGGGTCTGGTACATGAGTGTGGTGACCCTTTATCAAACCGAATATAAGTCGTGGGGGATCGAACAGTAGTTCGCCCTACCGAGTTCAAAACCAGATTCCTCTGAACCGACTAACATCAGTCTTTTTGCTTTGCCTTTTGTGCAACTTGATTGTTTTACCAATGGCTTACATAATCTTTATATTTTTATTTTTCTTCCTTTTTTGGCATTTTTGCGATCAATCACTTATTTGCATCAGCTCTCCATGTAGCTTGTACTTCAGGCGATGCTGAATGCTAAAATAAACTACTCAGGGGGCTAATTTAGACTTAAAGCTTAGACTTTGGTATAATAGGTATCCAAATCGATATCGTTCTAAGGGTTCAAGGTGTCAAGATTGTATAGGTTTTGTTAAGTCTTTCTCGGTTTTTCTAACATTTCATATTAACCTATATACTTGAAGGGTATGTTAAATGAAAGCATTGTAAAAAAAATTGGTAATGCTAAAAATACTGGAGAGAATTTTGAAACTGAATACTTTGATTAATTTAATTTGGTTTCTTACAACTGAATAGGGAAATCTAATACCTTCTCCCACACTATCTCATACATTGTCCTCAATGTTGTGAGATATAGGGACACTTCTAAGAATTACAAAAGAAACATAACAAAAATAAAAACTAATAAAAGAAATAACTAAAAAGTAACTACTCCTATGGTGGTGGTTGTTTTTGGCCTTTTCCTCTGCCTAAGTGTTCTGGTACACCTACATGATAAATGTAATCATGCATACCATGCACTTATCTAGTTAGGTCACCTAGTGCTTAAGTGTTGGCTGCTATCTGTGTTCCATGAGTTGCTTGAGTTTCTTCCACTCTTCCCATTCTTGAGGATAAATCTTCGTATCGCTTCTATTGCATCTCCTGGTTCTGCATTTTGGCCGCCATAATGTCATTCATAGACGTGGGTTGTTGATTCCTTCTCCGACGCCTAGTGGATGTGTTGGTGCTTGCAAACTTAGCGGCTTTCTGCTAAGCTCTCTCCTCATCATCCAAATCCTGCTGGACTTCATCTACTCCAGCATCTTGTTGAGCTTCCTATGCAGCCGCACCTGGTGAAGGAGCTCGGAGATCGAAGTGTCAGTTGGTTCTGACTCTCACATTCGTCCTGGTGTGACAGGAAAGGATGATGCTTCTAAAGATTTTCCCATTGTCAATGAGGTTGTGTCTGCCATATTTCCTTGCTTTGATCAGATGGCTTGATTGGCAGAACTCCATGTCGAGGAAAAGGGCGGGTACTCCTTGCAGATGGTTCAGGTTTTCGTCTAAACCTAGCTTAAGCGCAATTATCCGTGATCATACCGCCAAAGCAGAAGGGAGATTTCCCTTTGTTACATATATATTTGATGTTATCGAAGATGAAGGCGACGAGTTTGACTTGCATGTCGAAAAATGCACAATAAATCAAGAATAGCTCTCTTTGATTTACTTTGTGGTTGTTGGCTCTCCCGAAGATAACACTTGACACAGCCCTCTGAAAATATCGGATGGCGGGGTTCTGAATGTGTGTGGCGTATAGCTCCTCCCATCCATCCTCTCTTTCACCAGATAATTCATCCCACAGGTTGAAAGCTCTGATCTGCCAAACTCCTCCCTTCGGAATGGTTAGGTGAACACCTTCACCCTTTGGGAACCCAAACCAGTCGCTGAATTGTTCTTGGGATATGAAGAATTCCCTCACGAACATATGGAAGGTGATGTTCCCCGTAAGAAATTTTGTTTCTCCCCTCGGTGTGTTGTACTCAAATGAGCTAATGAACTTCAACACGAGTGGGCGTAGGTTGGTCGGTTTATTCAGCAGAGCATCGTGAGATTGGTCTTATCAATCAAATAGTTAACACTTCCGAGGAGACCTAAACGAGTTAGGCAGTCCTCGTCGGCGTAACAGCTGATGTTGACCCGCCTCTCACGGAACTCCTGAAAGTGAGCCGTTGAAGAAATCCGGCGTCTCCTTCTCTTGAAATAAGTGGTGTTGGTCTATGCTGTCGCTCCTTGGATTTCCATCCTGGTACAAACGCGAAAGTGGCGCGGAAGAGGTAGAGTCGCCAGCCAGACATTTTTATCCCGAAGAGACGGGAATGGTAATGCTGCACAAACCAGAAGAAAAGAAAAGGAAGGACACGGGTCCTGCGAACCAAAGAGACTGAGTTCGGGAGTCGGTTACGACCTGGGAAGGTATTAGCACCCCAGATCGTCTGACGTACCCGACGGGATCCACGCTTGCAAAGAAATCTGTTTCGAAGGGTGAAGAAATGAAAGCTGCTGCAAAAGAAAAGGAACTGGAACTGGAAAAGGAACTGAGAAAGAAAACAAAGGGAAAGTGTAGGGAAACTAAAGATTGTGCTCAAACGGGCCCTACCCCGCTGCCTACGTACCTCGTCTGGACAATGAGAATCAGAGTCGCCGTAGTTCCCCTAACTAGGGGTGGAAAAGATTGCTTGTGTATTAAGGCTTGAACTACCTATGTCAATGCTCAGGTGTTGCAAGCTCAGACGACGAGTACGTTACCGTCTTGCAAAATGACAAGTAGGAGCAAGTTCGCGGACGGAGCGAAGGAGATGAGAAAAGAATTCCCGAAGGAAAGACGCTTATTGTCTGTTTGTGTTTTTTAGAAGCTTTTTATGAGTTTGTCCCAAGGAAGTGAACTCAAGCTCTTTTCCATGGAATGTGTACTTGCCACTACATTCCAAGATGGAATAATAGAACAAGCACACTCAAGTAAGGAGAAGATCCCCAAAACTTGATCCCAGAGATTAGGGCCTAAGCTCAATAACTCATTAAATTTATTAAGTGTTTTTTTATTTTATGATGAAGAAGTGTTTTTTAGGATTTTCTTGATGAAGATGATATCCTGATCAGACTTGTGCATCATGATGAACAAACTTGTACCATCCCAAGATGGGAAAACTACAAGTGTTTCATGGAATAAGGCTATTGCACAGGAGATCACTTCAATCCTTATTAAATGCTTTTTAGGGTTTTGAGATGAGAAGATAAGAGAACCAAAGGATCTTAAAGGTAAAAGTCTAATGGGGGACTAACAAATCCTAATGTTATCATGCAAAGGAAATCCTAGGTTAGTGAGGTTTACTATCCTAAAGGAGGAGAAGATAAGAAAGAAAGAGAAGGAAGAAGAAGAGAAGAAGGAGGAAGAAAGGCCTAAGCCCCAACAATCACAAGTAAGATAATATCAATAAGGAAAAGAGAAGAGATAAGACTTGGAGATGTGGAAATCACATCCACACCTCTCACTTACCAAAGCCCCTGAAATGGTTAGTAACATAAGAACAAGTGCAACACAAAATGGTCATAATATCAAACCAAAGCCACACAACCAGAAGTGAAGTCTTAATCACAAATGCCAAATGCAAATACAAAACATAAGAATGAGAAATGAACTATACCACTCAACATGAAGCAACATGGATCATCATGACAAATCAAAACAAACATGAGAGAACACAAGGCAAACCAAGTAAACCAACATCACAAACTCCAAGACCAGAACCCTAACATGTTAAGAAAGTGCCTAAGGATCATGTAAGATGAAGAGAAGAAGCATACAAACTCAAGTATTAACATCATGAGGAACAAAGAAGCAAAAGAAGTGAGGTGAACATGCATAAAAGTGAATGAACTTCAAAAGCAAACAATCATAAAATTCCAAAGCACAAACATCAACCCAAGACAAGAGATGGATTAACATCCTAAAAAAAACTCTAAACAACCTAAAGAAGTTGGCATAAGTGCCCTTCTAACCTAAAGATTGAACATATGACCAAAAGAGAAGCAAAAGGAAGTAAGCAAAGAACAAAAATTCAAATCAAATCATACATACATTCAAAAATTCCACAACCTTGCACAAAGACTCTTCAAACATACAATATTAACATGCCAAAAGGAGAGAATCAAAATCAGAATCTAAACAAGTCAAATAAAAGCTTAAACATAGATTAGGGTTAGAAGACTTCATGCACAAGTTAGAGACCAAAACCAATTAAGCAAGCTTCTAAAAATCAGAATAAAAATCATCAACAAACTAAATCTCAATGTGAATTCAGAGCAAAAAGAATCAGTTCAAAAATCCAATTAGTGATCAAGATAGAAATTGTACAAGACAACATGCTTCAAAAATGAAACAAAAGCAATTAATAAAAGAGAAAATTAATTCCAGCGTGACAAATAAAGGTAAATGGAAAGTGAAAATGTTAAAAATTAGAGAAAACTTAAAAGATCATTCCTGAATTTTTTTAGAATTTTTAATGACTTATTTCTATTTTTAATAATTAAAAACCAAACTGAAAACAAAATAAAATAAAAAAGAAACAAAAGAGGCCAGGGGTGAAAATAGCAATGAAACTCAGTTCAATTCATTTGGGCTTATAACACAGGGGTGGGGATAGCAAGAAAGGCCCATTGGATTTGCGCAGGACACAACATAATTACCATGGAAATTCAATTAATCAGGAAAAATAAGAAGCCATTAGATCAAGTGGACGCATGAGATCAAGTCAATCACTAAACCAAGTCTTCTCATTCAGTGGATTAGTGCGTGTGTGTATGGTAGGTCCAGTGAGGTGTACCACACAATGCATTATTCAGATTTAAACTCAAAACATAAAACACGTGAGGGAGAGGGTGTCCAATTAATGTGCTGTCACGAAACCAACCGTCCAGATCAAGGATCTAAAGGCTATAACATCATCTTCTCCAACTTTCAAATTCCAGAATCCGGTGACGGAGCCCTAGCTCCGGTCACCGGAAAATTCATCACAGTGAACAAACCAACACTAAAACTAATCACAAACTCCAGATTAACTCATTAAACCAAGCTGAATCCAAATGTACCAATGAAATTCACAATGGATCAAAGATCATACCAGATCGAAGACAAAAAGTTTCACATATCAAACTTTAGATCAACATAAAACACTCAATATTCAATCATTTTTCAATCTAATCATCACAGAATCATCAGCACAACAAGCACAACACAATGCATACACTTAATTTCATATCCAGATCCATGAATTTCAGAGCATACCTGAACTCGAAGATCCTTCAAATCACCAAGATAAGATCCCTCCAGCTGCCGATCTGCTTCTTTTAACTTCTTATTGCAAAATAAATGCAAAAGAAGCCTTGAATGCTCCTAGATCTTGAGATTCGAAAGCAACTGCACTTGAATGGCACCTTGTGAAATCTTGAGTTTTAGCTTGAATCAATGGTGGATTGATGATCCTTAGGGTTCAAGGAAGAAGAATATGAAGTTTGTTTGGTGAATGAGTGAGAGAATCAGAGGATTCGAAGAGAAATGCAAGAGAAGCCAAAACTTGAGAGTGATGAAATTGTGATGAATCTGAGCACAAAATAAACCCTAGCTGCTTATATATGATGTTAAATGATCACTGATGAAAAATTGGCATGAAGTGTGTGATGAGGTGATTTGCTCGTGCTCTCTTCTCATCCTTTGCACATGCTGATCCCTTGTGATTCACTAATTCAAAAATGGAACAATCTTGACCCTTGGATGAATGCAACATGCTTCTCATATGATCTTGCATTTTTGCAACTTATGAAAATATCCACTTCCCATGCACGAATTTTGTGACTTATTTGGAGCAAAATGCCTCTTATGCCATGCCTTGTAATGTTGTGACTTCATTTTGTCCATAAAATAGTTTGGAAATGACTTGCATGAGTTTTTGCATTTGGTGGAAACTTGGAACTTAAGGTAAACCCTAAAAATCAAGCAATTTTGGAAGGCCATATCTCATGATCCATGAGGACTATGAAAATGTACTTGTACTTTTTGAAAATGGGAGAACCTACCCTATGAAAATGTACTTGTACTTTTTCATCATGGAATAAGCCTTTGAAAATTAGGGCAAAAGTTGCCAAAAATAGAAAGTTCCATGACAAGCCATATGCCAAAAATGGAAACCTCTTCAAAACCTCTTGATTCTTGATCTTTGACTTTTCCAAACCTCTTCTAAGGTCTTAAGGATATCCCTTGACTTGAAAAATAGGGTTGGACCCTTTGAATGCTCACAGTTGACTTCTAGAATGCACAGTTGACCAATTTCTTCTTTTGCAAGCAACTGATGAAATAACTGACTTCCACAAGGAATTTTCTCACCAAATTTCATCCATAGGATCCTCTTATCATATGAAAGACTTTTCCCAGATGAAATGGCCAAAGTCCCAAAGAATTTATGCCTGAAAGTGAAACCCTAATTTGGGATCATTGTGTAGGAGCTTGCCCTAGCCTGAATTCCCTGATGATCTCTCAACCTCTTGAGCTTTTGTGACCGATCTTGAACTTGTGAATGCCATGTAGACTCCTCATGGGACTTGGACAAGTCCACTGGGCCTCATGTTATAGCTTGTAATGCCTCAAATCCACCCACAGTTGATCATATGCATAATGCTAGATCATGAGAATGTTATGCTTTACTTTTTCATGCAAAGATGCCAAGGACATGATATGCTTATGATGACTATGATATGATGATGATGCTTAAAAAGAAGAGGGAAAATTTGGAGTGTTACAGCTGCCCCTATTCAAACAACTGTTAATCTGAAAAGGACGGTAGCACGGGCTATCGACCGTTCAAGATAAACTGTGGTTGAATACCAAGAAAACCTGAAATTTGCACTCTGCTGGAGAATGCAAGCAACGGGAAATAAACCCAACCAAATGACACTTTAGTGACTGAAGTGGGGAGAAAAAGCAGACGAACTCCTTCCAAGCTGAACTGTTACTTTGGATAGAAAAACTTAGACATACGAGTCTTCTTTGAACAAACTTGTTATGCTAGATTCTGGACATACAAGCCCTCTTCAAACAAACCTGTTACGCCAGGTGCTGGACATACGAGCCCTCATACACTTTGCAAAATATATGACTTGAGACAGACGAATCTCCTTTGGATAAACCTTTACGCCAAGACCGGTAATGCACTTAAGTCTGTGGGATAGACATGCATTCTCAGGATAGACGAACCCTCCTCATATATCCTCTGTAGGTATATGGTCTAAGACAAACGAGCCTTCTTCTGATAACCTGTTACGCCAGGTGCAACATTTAGGATTTGACGAACCCTCCTCACAAATCTTGCGTAGATAAGTGGTGTTCGAGACAGACGAACCTCCTTCGGATAACATGTTACGCCAGGATCGGTAACCATTTTGACGTTTAATCCCACCGTCAGGACTTCAAACCTCTTCAATACAAACGAATATTGGATGATCATCAAGAGAAACACAGACGAGTGCCATAAGTCAATGATACAAACGAATATCCGACAATGATCTAAGAAACGCATACGGGCGCTTCAGGCGATGATACAGACGAATATCAACCACTGATACAAACGAATACCAGAAATCCAACACAGACGAGCATTTGGAGTAGCAATACAGACGAGTACCAGAAATCCAACACAAACGAGCATTTGGAGTAGCAACACAGATGAGTACCAGAGTGATTATCAAATCAAAACATATGGATATAAGCTAACACAAACGAGTGTTAGGGATGATACATACGAGTATCCAAACAATGCAAACGAGCTTCAAACAGATAACAAACACAGACGAGTGTTGGGGAATACAGACGAGCAGCAAACATCTAAATTCAAACACAGACGAGTGTCGGGGTATGCATACGAGCAAAAGCCTCTACCAATCATGGGCGACTGCTAGGGAAAGGAAACGAGCAATAACAAAGTGTGAACACAGACGAGTGTCGGGAAATGCAGACGAGCAACAAACAGATAACAAACACAGACGAGTGCTGGGAAATGCAGACGAGCACCAAGCAAATATCAAACACAGACGAGTGCTGGGAGATGCATACGAGCATCAAACAAAAGCCTGATGGGCAACAAGAATCACAACTCTGCAGGAGAGACCCATATCAAGAGGCTTTGACAATGCCTAATTCTGACTGGGGATGAATAACTGTCTGTGTCCTCACATTAGCCAAAAATAAATTGGCAACCTCCTAGGGAATATTTCAATGATGGACAACTTCCGAACATGAAACTCTGTGGGGAATAACAATCTTCAGACTTGGCTGGGGAGACGCTTGGTCAAATAACCTTTGCTTAGAAAAAGAGTTTTGACAATGACAAAATCTGTGGGGAATTGAACCTCTCACTGCCTGCTGGGCATACTCCACTTGTGAAAAGAGGATCTACTTGGGGATTCCACCTGTTCTGACTCAGCTGGGGAAAACTCTGTTTGGGAAGATATGACACCCTCCTGCAAACCTGCAATAACAGAAAACACATATGTGCCCCGAGAACTTGCGTGGTATGATCTGTTCATCTATCGTCACCCGACACTCAAAGATGGGTTTAAATGTTTCCTTGCAATGTCGTTTTTTCATTTAGAAAGCAATCACCATGTTTTAAATGCAATGCTATTTTTGCCAAAAATTCAGGACATTTTTGCAAACAAAACACAACACAGCTTTTTTGACTGAATATTCTTTTATTGAAAGGCCTCTGAATAGGCAAAGTTTTTACATCAGGAAGCAACAACCTGGAAAGAGGTAGCTACCATAAAATTGAGAAAATAAACTATCCTAATGGCAATGGGCACGACATCCCAATGAGTTTCCTTCTTGCTATGACCAGCATGTCTTCAAAACTTTCCATTCTTGCCTTCGCTTTCTGAAAAGATGAGGGGACTTATTCCTATCCTTCTGATATTGTCAGGCTGCACGAAACGATGATTTGGTTCAGATTACTCGGATCGCAGTTGTTCGCTTATTCCCTTGTTTTGCGTGGATCGCCCTTTCGGGTTTTCAATCCACCGGGATACCCTTTTTTTGCCTGAGCTGTCCGGTGTAGCTTTTCAACTCAGCGGGTGTACACCCTTTTTTTTATTTTCCCTAACTTTTGCCCGAGCTTTTTATTCTGTTTTTAGCTCGCCGGGATGCCCTTTTCTTGCCTGGACTTTAATTCTATTTTTGTGTCCAGCGGTTCTATTTATGCGAAGTATTTTTTAACTGCGTCCGAGTTAACAGGGGATTGGAAATCTTCTCCATCCATAGTGGTGAGCATCAGTGCTCCACCTGAGAAAACTTTCTTCACTATGAATAGTCCTTCGTAGTTTGGGGTCCACTTGTCACTATGATCTGAACCTGGAGGAACGATCCTCTTGAGCACAAGTTCTCCTACTTGATACTCCCGAGTACGTACTCGTTGGTTGAATGCTCGCTTCATTCTCCTCTGATAAAGCTGACCATGACAGATAGCCGCTAATCTCTTTTCCTCAATTAGACATAACTGATTGTATCAAGAACGTACCCACTCAACCTCATCAAGCTTCACATCCATCATCACACGCAATGAAGGAGTTTCTACCTCGACAGGCAAGACTGCCTCCATACCATATACCAATGAGAAAGGAGTTGCCCTGGTTGACGTCCTGACTGACGTTCGGTACCCATGCAACGCAAATGGTAACATCTCATGCCAATCCTTGTAAGTGACCACCATCTTTTGCACAATCTTCTTGATATTCTTATTAGCCGCCTCTACCGCACCATTCATCTTTGGTCGATAAGGAGAAGAATTGTGATGCTGAATCTGGAAGTCCCGGCGTAACTCTGTCATCATCTTGTTATTCAAATTGGAACCATTGTCAGTAATGATTCGCTCGGGCACTCCGTATCTGCAAATAATGTCTCTTTTCAAAAATCTGGCTACCACTTGACGAGTGACATTGGCCTAAGATGCTGCTTCAACCCACTTAGTAAAGTAATCAATCGCGACCTGGATGAAACGATGACCGTTTGAAGCAGTAGGCTCTATTTTCCCGATCATGTCAATGCCCCACATAGAAAAGGGCCAAGGAGATGACATGACGTTGAGCGGGCTAGGAGGAGCATGCACCTTGTCTGCATAAATCTGGCACTTGTGGCACTTACGGGCGTACGAACAACAGTCTGCATCCATTGTTAACCAATAATACCCCAACCTCAACAACTTCTTAGCCATTGCATGCCCTGCTGCATGAGTACCGAAAGATCCCTCGTGGACTTCTTGCATTAACAGGCTTGCTTCGTGTCTATCCACGCATCTGATCAAGACCATGTCAAAGTTCCTCTTATACAAAACCCCGTCTGTATTCAAGAAGAAACTAGCAGCAAGTCGTCTTAAGTTCTTCTTGTCGTCCGATGATGCCCCAGCTGGGTATTCTTGTTTTTCCAGGAAAATCTTGATATCATAGTACCAAGGTTTCTCATCAGACACAGCGTCTACAGAGAAAGCATAAGTTGGTGCGTCAAGCCTGGAAATGTCAATCCTGGGCACATAATTCCAACACAAGACTTTGATGGACGAAGAAAGAGTAGCCAATGCATCGGCAAATTGATTCTCATCTCGTGGTATATACTGAAGCTTAACCGCTGTAAAGAATGTCAACAGTCTTCTGGCATAATCCCTATAAGGAATTAAATGTTCTTGATGCGTATACCACTTGCCGGTAATCTGATTGATAACGAGGGCTGAATCTCCGAATATATCGAGGGTCTTAATCCAAAGATTAATAGCCTCCTCTATTCCCATTATGCATGCCTCGTATTCCGCTTCATTGTTGGTGCAGCCAAAAGTAATTCTGGCGGCGAAGGGAAAGTGAACACCTTCAGGAGTGATAAGAACAACACCAACTCCACGTCCGTTGATATTGACTGCCCCATCAAACATCAACTTCCATTTGGATTCAGGGTCTGGCCCCTCCTCCGGAAGTGGTTCCTCGCAATCTTTTGCTCTGAGGTACATGATGTCCTCATCAGGGAAATCAAATTTCATTGGCTGATAGTCATCTTCAAGAGGTTGTTGCGCAAGGTAATCTGACAATACACTTCCTTTGATGGCTTTCTGAGAAGTATATTGTATGTCATACTCTGTCAAGATCATTTGCCACCTTGCAACCCTTCCGCTTAACGCTGGTTTCTCGAACATATACTTGACATGATCCATTTTTGAGATTAGCAGTGTGGTATGGGTCAACATATACTGTCTTAGTCGGCGAGCAGCCCATACCAAAGCGCATCAAGTTTTCTCGAGCAGTTCGTAACGGGATTCACAGTCGGTAAACTTTTTGCTAAGGTAATAAATAGCATACTCTTTTCGACCAGACTCGTCATGTTGGCCTAGAACACACCCCATTGACCCTTCTAGCACAGTCAAGTACATGATAAGTGGCCGTCCTGGAACTGGAGGCATTAGAATCGGAGGTGCCTGCAAATATTCTTTTATCTTTTCAAAGGCTCTTTGACAGTCCTCATTCCACCTAACTGTTTTCTCTTTTCTTAACAATTTGAATATTGGCTCGCACGTGGCAGTTAGATGAGATATGAACCGTGAAATGTAGTTCAATCTCCCTAAAAACCCGCGCACTTCTTTTTCTGTCTTCGGTGCAGGCATATCTTATATTGCTTTTACTTTTGCAGGATCTACCTCGATTCCTTTCTGGCTAACAATAAAACCCATCAATTTTCCGGAACGCACTCCGAAAGTGCACTTGTTTGGATTCAACCTCAGCTTATACTTTATCAATCTATCAAACAGCTTTTTGAGATTGACCAGATGCTCTTCCTCGTCTCGGGACTTGGCAATCATGTCGTCCACATAAAATTCAATCTCCTTGTGTATCATGTCGTGGAACAATGTGACCATAGCCCTCTGATACGTTTCCCCGACGTTCTTCAATCCAAAGGGCATAACCTTGTAACAGAATATACCCCACGGGGTAATGAATGTTGTTTTCTCCATGTCTTTCGGTGCCATCTTGATCTGATTATACCCGGAGAAGCCATTCATGAAAGAAAATACCGAGAATTAAGCGGTGTTATCTACCAACACATCAATGTGTGGTAATGGAAAGTCATCTTTTGGACTTGCTCTGTTTAGATCCCGATAATCAACGCACATCCGAACTTTGCCGTCTTTCTTTGGTACAGGCACAATGTTAGTTACCCAAGGTGGGTAACTAGTTACGACAAGGAATCCGGCATCCCACTGCTTCTGAACTTCCTCCTTGATCTTCATTGCCATGTCAGGACGAGTTCTTCTCAACTCTTGTGTGAAAAATTTTAAAACGAAAGAAAGAGAACACAATTTGCTTGAAAAATGTCCTTTATTTCATGGAAAAATATAAATGCATTAAAATCATGGTGGCTCTACAAATGGATCCATGCACCTTGGGCAGAGTGCAGGATTGACATGCAGCATGATAAAAAGGAAACAAGTAAATTACTTTGATTGCCAGGTAACATGAACGATATCCTCGGCGGACCAGTTCCTAAGCTCCTCCCCAGGTGCACATGGGTGAATCCAGCTATCCCAGTCGCAGTCACTGTCCCCTTTTTCGCTTGTTGCATAGATGTTGTTGCGATCGAGCATCCCGGCGCTTGTGAAACTTATGGCCTTACCACCCTGAGGCCAGTTGGACCCACCAGGATGGTAACCAAGACCGAACTTGTCATCCTTCTTCTCTAATTCCAGCAACTTGCCCCAGCCCTGGGCGCTTCCAGATTGTACCACTTCTTTGGCTTGTTTGTAGGAGTGAATGGAGGTCCCTTCCTTCTCGTTGTTCCTCACTGCCGTAGCCAAAATGCTGACATTAACCGCTTCAAAAGCCTAACACAATGTTTCATGAATTTCTCCATCCATCTCCACGTACTTGAAAGTTGACAGGTGACTCACAAAGATATCTTCTTCTCCACACACAGTGATCACCTGACCATCGACCACATACTTCAGCTTCTGATGCAACGTGGATGTCACTGCACCTGCAGCATAGACCCAGGGACGTCCCAGCAAGCAACTGTACACAGGTTGAATATCCATAACATATAACGTGCTCTTGAAAACTTGAGATCCTATCTTCACAGGTAGCTCAACTTCCCCGAACACAGACCTCCGGGACCCATCAAAGGCTTTTACAATCAAATCACTGGGTCACAAGATAATTCCATCAACATTCAACTTCATTAAGGCCTTCTTAGGGAGTACATTGAGAGAAGAGCCTGTATCAACCAACATATACGACAGGACAGCACCCTTACACTCCATGGTGATATGCAGGGCTTTGTTGTGATTGTGGCTTTCAGAAGTAAGATCTCTATCCGTGAAGCCCAACCCATGGCTGGCATTCACACTGCCTACTACAGCCTCCAACTGATTAACAGTTATATCCTGTGGAACATATGCCATATGCAACACTTTCAGTAGAGCTTCCCTATGAGCTGGAGAACACATCAACAAGGACAAAATGGATATTTTGGACGGAGTCTGATTCAACTGTTCAACCACTTTATAGTCACTCTTCTTTATTATTCTCATAAACTCCTCAACTTATTTTTCAAAAGTACCTTGTTCAACAGCAGGAGTTGTCATTTCTTTGGTCGCTATCTGCTTTCCTTTAGCCTTTGCAACAACTTTAGCTTCAGGATTTCCTCTGAGAACTTGAGGAGCAAAAAGACGTCTGTTTCTCGTAAAACTAGTTACTCCTCTGATGTTCACAACAGTCGGGTCAATTGTTACCGACTTACTCTCCACCTTCTGACCTTCCACATACACATCTGAGCCATAATGCCACGGGATGGCTTTATCATCAGCAAAAGGAATAGGTCCTGGAACAGTAATAGTAACAGGACTAACCTCTGGAGCATAGATAGTCACTGGCTCCCTCCGGGCAGGAACTTCAGCTGGATCAAAGTAAATTGTTATGGTAGACACATAATTGCTTCTATCATCAATCTTATCAAACTGCAACGAACCCTCCTCAATCAGATGTTGTAACCCAACCTTCAAGTCTTCACAGCCATTCACTGAACTCAAACATCCTTCACAATCATGACCACACCCCGGGAACACCTGTCCTTTCAACAGCCTGTCTTTCACCACCAGCAATGGAGTCTTTACCTCTTTTACATTCAAAATCAAGCTTAATTTCTCACCTCCGTCAACAGTATTTATCCTCGCCCCTCCATGGTTTGGAATAGGGTTTGATGTAACATTAGGCGGTTGTGTGAAGTTAATCGCCTTTGAGTCGATCAAGTCTTGAACTTTATGTTGTAGTGCCCTGCACTTCTCAGTTGAGTGCCCGGGTGCTCCCGAATGGAAAGCGCATCTTGTGTTAGCATCATACCCCACTGGAAGCTCTCCAGGTGGAGGTGGTGCTAATGTCCTTAGTTGTACCAAGTTCAAGTCTAACAACCTCTGCAACATTGCCGTATACGTCATCAGAATGGCTTCAAGTACCCTATTAGCCGGACGAGCTTGTCTCGGTTGATAAAGTCTCTGCTGATAATTGTTACGCTGTGGCTGTTGTTGTTGTTGTTGTTGTGGGGGTTGAGTTTGTTGCACAGGACTTGAAGGAATAGTGACAGCTGCCACTTGCTCATATGATCTTCTATATCCTCGGCCCCGTCCTCGGCCGTACACAGCAATAGTTTCCCCTTCTCTCCTTCTCGGAGGTCCATTAAAAGCTTTTCTTACACCGCTTGAGCTACCTGCACCGGTGTCCTGAATCTTCCCCATCTTCAACAGAGTTTCGACCCTCTCTCCCGCTATCACAATATCATTGAACTTAGTTGCCGAACAAGACGCCAACCTCTAGATAAACACCCCCTAAAGCATTCCCATGAACGTATATGCCATCTCATTTTCCAGCAAGGGAGGTTGTACTCTGGCAGCAAGCTGACGCCACCTCTGAGCTTACTCCTTAAACCCTTCTTTAGCATTTTGAGACATGGTCTGAAACTGAGTGCGATTTGGAGCCATATCCAAATTGTACTGGTACCGCTTCACGAATGCCTCTGCTAAATCCTTTCATCTTCTAATGTTAACCCTGCTCAGCTTCATATACCATTCCAAGAAGCCCCCACCAGGCTATCCTGGAAGTAATACATCCATAACTTCTCGTCATCAGTATGGGCAGCAATTCTTCCTACAAAGGACTGGAGGTGAGTCTTCAGGAAAGCCGTGCCGTTGTACTTATCGAAGGTAGGAACCTTGAACTTGTAGGGGATTCTAACCCATGGCACCAAGCCCAAGTCAGTAATATCAAACCCCAGGGAGCTCTGAGATTGAATGGCACGGATCTGCTCAGCCATCTCTTCAAACTTTCTATTCATTTCAGCCCCTAGGCCTTCTGCCTCGTCCAGCAAAGTAAACTGTTCATCTTGACCGTCCATCTGCACATTTTTCAGTCCATCATTGATAATGGTGACCCCTGGTTGAGCCACAGGGATTTCAACTTGACGGGCGCCAGCACCGTTGCGATTACCTCCATCAGCAGCCCCATTGTTACTGGTCTGATTATTTTTCACCATCTCGCGCAAGCGCTCCTGAGTCTGACCCATCCCTGCCATAAGGGTCATGAAATTTTCCATTCTCGTTCTCAAGTCAGCCAAGTCTGTCTGCATTTGATCCATGACTCTTTCTCTGTTTACTCTTGTGGGATATCTGTGTACAATTGGTTGTTCTCGAACCGTCCCGGGAGCTATAGTGCCTGAAATTGACATAAACGTTAGAAATTGATGAACTACCTGCAAAACAAACAAACACGTTATATGCATGCAATGTAACTATTCATGTTTCCAGGTTTAGGCATTTATATGCCCCAGTTCTGGCATTTACTCCAGATAGCCACTTTGAGCATTATTTTTCAAATTCTCCCTTTGAAGAGTGTTCAGATCTTAGCAATATCAGACAAACAAGCTTTGCGCATTCAGAAATGGTAATCAGAATTGAACATTGCATAACATGGATAACCCACTGGCAACCCAAAGGTTAGAGCACAAACAAATTCCCTAGAGGGCTACAAGTCAATACATGAATAAAGGAAAATAAAAGCAAGACTCCTACAACAAGCCTGTAGGTAGTCTGAACAACAATAAATAAAACCTAAACTAAAGACCCAGGTTCTTCTGCAACTATCACCCCTGTCTTGTTCTTCTTCACACTTGCTCTCAGCTTGAGCTCTTCAATCTCTTTCAATGCCTCCTCCAAGGCCATCTGGCTCTGTGCTAACTGTTGAGTCTTTTCCCTTCGTATTTTGTGAACTTGTTCTACTTCTTCTTTCTTGAAGGCCATCTGTACCTCGAAAAACTCTTCTTTTTCTTTATACTTCTTCTGCTCCTGTTCCCTTTGGCCTTGCAACCAAACAATGGACTGGTGAGCTTCTTTAAGAGTCTTCAAAGTCTTTTTTACGCTCCACTTCTCTTTTTTATTCCATTAGACCCAATCTCTGAAAGTGATATTCTCTTCCAGCAAACTCCTTTTCCTTAGCTTCAAAGGAGACCTGCATCTTCTGTAGCTTTTCCTCTGCTTCATTCCTAGCATGATTAGCAAGATGGTACAAGTTAACCATTTCAGCATTCTCTATCCGGACCTCGTGCAACTGAGCTTCCAACTTCTTATATTCTTCAAGAGAAACAGTATCCTGACAAGGTACCTCTTTGAGATACAATGGAGCTTCCACTGAAAATGGAATGAGCACTTCTTCTACACGCTACTGCAACCATGTAGCAAAAGGAGGATATGTCTTGGGATCCACCCTTCCAAAATTCTTCTTTCCTTTCTTCACCCTGTGAGCCCAAGCCTGAGATGCTTGTATGACCAACTCTTTGTTTCCCTCCACAGAAAAGTACAAAGACTCAGAAAATTCCTCCATACTTGGTAGATCCCTCAGAGGATAACCAAATTGCTTCTTGGCTAAGACTGGATGGTAACTGATCACACCCTTTCTTCCTAGCAAAGGTACACCAGCAAATCTTCCACAACTGACCAGTAACTCCTTCCCCAGCAAATCTCTGTCATAACCCCAAGCTATATCCTCAGAAGTTAGTCTCATTAGCCTCCTAGACCACCTCCACTCATCTCTCATCTCTTTGAAAGGGCCTGACTTTGGTAATTGCCTGGCAAACCAATCAGCAAATAATGAAGCACAACAGCCCACTGGCCCACCTCTGCCTTTCTCATTCCGGTAATGAACATTGTAATAGAAATCTCCTAATAGAGTTGGTACAGGATTGCCTTTAGCAAAAATGGAAATCACCTCCAAGCTCACAAACTCCTTTTCTCCTGGGAAAAGACTAGATCCATATACCATCAAGGCCACCACAACACCGAAATCTCCCCACTTACCCTCTTTGGCATACTCTTCAGCCTCTGGTATAAACACACCCCAAGGAAGTCCTCTGCCCTCGTTGTCTTTCAAAGCTTTCTTGACCTTAGCAACTGGTATACGACAGACTCTGGCTATGTCTTCTTCCTTGAGAACCACCTCTGACCCATAGTAAGGCAAAGTATCTTTGACAGGAACACCCAAAATGCTGGAAATCTCCTCCAAGGTAGGAGCCAAGATATAATCTGGAAATACAAAACACCGCAACAAGGGATCATAGAACTGAAGCAAACTGTGCAAGCTATCCTTCTGGTCTGCAGTAGGTTTGTCCATGTACTTCAAAATCTGATCATACCTCTTTCTGAAATTCCCTAAAACTTGATCATTCATCAGCCCTGCTAATATCTGAACACTCTTGACTTCTGGTTGGAGAAAAGTGTAATGAACATTCTTCTTTCTTGTAATTTTCTTAACTTCTGCCATCTGGAAAGCTTACAATTACCAGAACTGGGTGCTAAACTGTAAACAACAACCTGAAAAATGGAAACACAAATAGTTAATGCGAGAATGATGCAATACAAATGCAATGCAGACATATGATCAATCTGGGACCATCTGGATACTGAATATTAGGACCCTCTGATAACTGAAAACCAAGATTCTCTGAGCCATAACCCTCTGATAGAAACCCTCAGAACCAAGAGACCAAGAAATCCATAACCATAAGGACCAAATCATAACAGAGACCGTACTGCTAATGAGGGTAGGTAGAGGTCAAGGGTTCCTGCAAACCTGTAAACCCCTCCCAATCTCACGGGTGTGCTCCGGGTCAAACATCATGGACTCTCAAAGCCGAATATCAATAATACTTTCACCATTTCCGAGAAATGTCTCATGTCCAAATCAGGGAATCGGTTTGGCATTATATACTACGCAGAGAGGCCTCAGTTGAGTCCGGGAAAACAAGGTCATGCTATGTGAGTTCCAGGTGGGCCCTCGGGTGCGAGTGGGTTTGCCACACAATGTGGTCTGCCACTGTCACCACTAAAGAGGGATGTTTCCACAAGGTTTTCAATGATCGGTCCCCAGCTGCACATAACTATCAAGGTTATGAAATGAAAGAGGAAGATCCCCAAATCAAGACATTTCCAAGATGGTTGCAAATCTGGGCGTGGAACTCACTACTACCCCCATGACAAGATCTCATGAGGTCAAAGTAGAACCACTCTAAGTCCTAAGGTGCACTCGAGCCTTGGTAATGAGCTCATCTCACAGTAATAGTATCACCCAAGTCCCACCAAACAGAAAAAAATCCAGTCCAGACAGTCCAGTAATAATATATGATGCATGAAAATAAGTACTGAAAACTGTAAATAAAGCTGTAAATAAACAACAGTAAAATAAACACGCAACAGCAAACAATCAACACCCAAAGAAACAGAAACAAACAAGCGCTAGGAGAGACTCTCAAGGGAACCAGAGATACTCTGGTTAGGAAGTCCCCAGCAGAGTCGCCAGCTGTCGCTCCCTGGATTTCCATCCTAGTACAAACGTGAAAGTGGCGTGGAAGAGGTAGAGTTGCCAGCTAGACATTTTTATCCCGAAGAGATGGGAATGGTAATGCTGCACAAACCAGAAAAAAAAGAAAAGGAAGGACACGGGTCCTGCAAACCAAAGAGACTGAGTTCGGGAGTCGGTTACGACCTGAGAAGGTATTAGCACCCCAGATCGTCCGCCGTACCCGACGGGATCCACGCTCGCAAAGAAATCTGTTTCGAAGGGTGAAGAAATGAAAGCTACTGCAAAAGAAAAGGAACTGGAACTGGAAAAGGAACTGAGAAAGAAAACAAAGGGAAAGTGTAGGGAAAATAAAGATTGTGCTCGAACGGGCCCTACCCCGCTGCCTACGTACCTCATATGGACAATGAGGATCAGAGTCGCCGTAGTTCCCCTAACTAGGGGTGGAAAAGATTTCTTGTGTATTAAGGCTTGAACTACCTATGTCAATGCTCAGGTGTTGCAAGCTCGGACGACGAGTACGTTACCGTCTTACAAAATGACAAGTAGGAGCAAGTTCGCGGACGGAGCGAAGGAGATGAGAAAAGAATTCCCGAAGGAAAGATGCTTATTGTCTGTTTGTGTTTTTTAGAAGCTTTTTATGAGTTTGTCATAAGGAATTGAACTCAAGCTCTTTTCCATGGAATGTATACTTGCCGCTACATTCCAAGATGGAATAATAGAACAAGCACACTCAAGTAAGGAGAAGATCCCCAAAACGTGATCCCAGAGATTAGGGCCTAAGCTCACTAACTCATTGAATTTATTAAGTGTTTTTGTATTTTTGGATGAAGAAGTGTTTTTTAGGATTTTCTTGATGAAGATGATATCCTGATCAGACTTGTGCATCATGATGAACAAGCTTGTACCATCCCAAGATGGGAAAACTACAAGTGTTTCATGGAATAAGGCTATTGCACAGGATATCACTTCAATCCTTATTAAATGCTTTTTAGGGTTTTGAGATGAGAAGAGAAGAGAACCAAAGGATCTTAAAGGTAAAAGTCTAATGGGGGACTAACAAATTCTAATGTTATCATGCAAAGGAAATCCTAGGTTAGTGAGGTTTACTATCCTAAAGGAGGAGAATATAAGAAAGAAAGAGAAGGAAGAAGAAGAGAAGAAGGAGGAAGAAAGGCCTAAGCCCCAACAATCACAAGTAAGATAATATCAATAAGGAAAAGAGAAGAGATAAGACTTGGAGATGTGGAAATCACATCCACACCTCTCACTTACCAAAGCCCCTGAAATGGTTAGTAACATAAGAACAAGTGCAACACAAAATGGTCATAAGATCAAACCAAAGACACACAACCAGAAGTGAAGTCTTAATCACAAATGCCAAATGCAAATACAAAACATAAGAATGAGAAAGGAACTATACCACTCAACATGAAGCAACATGGATCATCATGACAAATCAAAATAAACATGAGAGAACACAAGGCAAACCAAGTAAACCAACATCACAAACTCCAAGACCAGAACCCTAACATGTTAAGAAAGTGCCTAAGGATCATGTAAGATGAAGAGAAGAATTATACAAACTCAAGTATTAACATCATGAGGAGCAAAGAAGCAAAAGAAGTGAGGTGAGCATGCATAAAAGTGAATGAACTTCAAAAGTAAACAATCATAAAATTCCAAAGCACAAACATCAACCCAAGACCAGAGATGGATTAACATCCTAAAAAAAACTCTAAACAACCTAAAGAAGTTGGCATAAGTGCCCTTCTAACCTAAGGATTGAACATATGACCAAAAGAGAAGCAAAAGGAAGTAAGCAAAGAACAAAAATTCAAATCAAATCATACATACATTCAAAAATTCCACAACCTTGCACAAAGACTCTTCAAACATACAATATTAACATGCCAAAAGGAGAGAATCAAAATCAGAATCTAAACAAGTCAAATAAAAGCTTAAACAAAGATTAGGGTTAGAAGACTTCATGCACAAGTTAGAGACCAAAACCAATTAAGAAAGCTTCTAAAAATCAGAATAAAAATTATCAACAAACTACATCTCAATGTGAATCCAGAGCAAAAAGAATCAGTTCAAAACTCCAATTAGTGATCAAGATAGAAATTGTACAAGACAACATGCTTCAAAAATGAAATAAAAGCAATTAATAAAAGAGAAATTAAATTCCAGCGTGGCAAATAAAGATAAATGGAAAGTGAAAATGTCAAAAATTAGAGAAAACTTAAAAGATCATTCCTGAATTTGTTTAGATTTTTTAATGACTTATTTCTATTTTTAATAATTAAAAACCAAACTGAAAACAAAATAAAATAAAAAAGAAACAAAAGAGGCCAGGGGTGAAAATAGCAATGAAACTCAGTTCAATTCATTTGGGCTTATAACACAGGGGGTGGGGATAGCAAGACAGGCCCATTGGATTTGCGCAGGACACAACATAATTACCATGGAAATTCAATTAATCAGGAAAAATAAGAAGCCATTAGATTAAGTGGACGCATGAGATCAAGTCAATAACTAAACCAAGTCTTCTCATTCAGTGGATCAGTGTGTGTGTGTGTGTGTGTATGGTAGGTCCAGTGAGGTGTATCACACAATGCATTATTCAGATTTAAACTCAAAACATAAAACACGTGAGGGAGAGGGTGTCCAATTAATGTGCTGTCACGAAACCAACCGTCCAGATCAAGGATCTAAAGGCTATAACATCATCTTCTCCAACTTTCAAATTCCAGAATCCGGTGACGGATCCCTAGCTCCGGTCATCGGAAAATTCATCACAATGAACAAACCAACACTAAAACTAATCAAAAACTCCAGATTAACTCATTAAACCAAGCTGAATCCAAATGTACCAATGAAATTCACAATGGATCAAAGATCAGACCAGATCGAAGACAAACAGTTTCACATATCAAACTTCAGATCAACATAAAACACTCAATATTCAATCATTTTTCAATCTAATCATCACAGAATCATCAGCACAACAAGCATAACACAATGCATACACTTAATTTCAAATCCCGGTCCATGAATTTTAGAGCATACCTGAACTCGAAGATCCTTCAAATCACCAAGATAAGATCCCTCCAACTGCAGATCTTCTTCTTTTAACTTCTTATTGCAAAATAAATGCAAAAGAAGCCTTGAATGCTCCTAGATCTTGAGATTCGAAAGCAACTGCACTTGAATGGCACCTTGTGAAATCTTGAGTTTCAGCTTGAATCAATGGTGGATTGATGATCCTTAGGGTTCAAGGAAGAAGAATATGAAGTTTGTTTGGTGAATGAGTGAGAGAATCAGAGGATTCGAAGAGAAATGCAAGAGAAGCCAAAACTTGAGAGTGATGAAATTGTGATGAATTTGAGCACAAAGTAAACCCTAGCTGCTTATATATGATGTTAAATGATCACTGATGAAAAATAAGAGGGAATGCACGTGAGGAATGAGTGGGAGAAAGAAATTGCAAAATTGGCATGAAGAGTGTGATGAGGTGATTTGCTCGTGCTCTCTTCTCATCCTTTGCACATGTTGATCCCTTGTGATTCACTAATTCAAAAATGGAACAATCTTGACCCTTGGATGAATGCAGCATGCTTCTCATGTGATCTTGCATTTTTGCAACTTATGAAAATATCCACTTCCCATGCACGAATTTTGTGACTTCTTTGGAGCAAAATTCCTCTTATGCCATGCCTTGTAATCTTGTGACTTCATTTTGTCCATAAAATAGCTTGGAAATGACTTGCATGAGTTTTTGCATTTGGTGGAAACTTGGAACTTAAGGTAAACCCTAAAAATCAAGCAATTTTCGAAGGCCATATCTCATGATCCATGAGGACTATGAAAATGTAATTGTACTTTCTGAAAATGGGAGAACCTACCCTACAACTTTCATGTTTATTGGAAGTTCATTTGAAGCCTTTTTCATCATGGAATAAGCCTTTGAAAATTAGGGCAAAAGTTGCCAAAAATAGAAAGTTCCATGACAAGCCATATGCCAAAAATGGAAACCTCTTCAAAACCTCTTGATTCTTGATCTTTGACTTTGCCAAACCTATTATAAGGTCTTAAGGATATTCCTTGACTTGAAAAATAGGGTTGGACCCTTTGAATTCTCACAGTTGACTTCTAGAATGCACTGTTGACCAATTTCTTCTTTTGCAAGCAATTGATGAAATAACTGACTTCCACAAGGAATTTTCTCACCAAATTTCATCCATAGGATCCTCTTATCATATGAAAGACTTTGCCCAGATGAAATGGCCAAAGTCCCAAATAATTTATGCCTGAAAGTGAAACCCTAATTTGGGATCATTGTGTAGGAGCTTGCCCTAGCCTGAATTCCCTGATGATCTCTCAACCTCTTGAGCTTTTGTGACCGATCTTAAACTTGTGAATGCCATGTAGACTCCTCATGGGACTTGGACAAGTCCACTGGGCCTCTTGTTATAGCTTGTAATGCCTCAAATCCACCCACAGTTGATCATATGCATAATGCTAGATCATGAGAATGTTATGCTTTACTTTTTCATGCAAAGATGCCAAGGACATGATATGCTTATGATGACTATGATATGATGATGATGCTTAAAAAGAAGAGGGAAAATTTGGGGTGTTACATATGCTCGGCCATTTTTAGAAAGGTAAGAAGAATTTAAAATGAAATGTGGTGGCTGGTTTTATGAAGTGGTGTGAAAAGGGAATTATGCAGCAAACAAAATTAGAAACAGAAGGTGGAAAAATTGAGAAAATTTCTAAGAAAATGTTATAGAATTGATGTGTGAAAAATGAGATTGGAGAGGGTTGTATTTATAGGAGATGGATCATAGTCGTTGGAGACAAAAGATGGTGGGGTTTCAAAGGCTCTAACGACCGTTGCAGGAAATGAACGTTGGGCATTGAGACGGTCGTCTGGATGGTGTGACGATCGTCTGAAGCTTGAGACGGTCGTCTCATAACTCAGACGGTCGTCTGGCTTGAAAAATCCAATTTCCTAATAAAAATAATACCTACTCCTCTATTTTGTACTACTTTATATGTATTGTAACTACAACTTAATTCATGAAAGTAGGATATATAGCAGGTAACAAAATAAAGTAAATGACAGTCATGTTGTATATATATATCAGTACTGAAATGAAAACATTTCTTTAGTAGTAGGTAAAAATATGCAGCATTATATCAACTAGCAGTGAAAAAATAAATGTATCAACTGATATACTATAACACACATAACACATTATAATATTTCTCAACTTTAATAGCAATCAAAATTAAAAACATAGCAGATAAAAATAAAACCAAAGTACTTTATTGAAATTTAGCAAAATGCAAGAGTAATAATTCAAAATAACCTGAAAATTTAAAATTGAATTAAAATTAAAATTTGACTAAACTTAAAAATCTAAAATTGAATAAAAATAGCGAGAAATTTCTGATTCAATTGTCGATGAAATTTAGCCACGACTTTTGCGGATTAAATCAACTTCATCCCTCAAATACTCAAACATGTCCATTGCCATATCTCTTAAGGTAATAATATCGACGCGCAAGTCGCGAATGTCGGACTACATGGTTTGAATATCAGTTTGTAGACTTTCTAAAGTAAGATCGGACTTTGTTGGAATCAATGTAGGTGTCTTGGGTTTATGTTCTTCTTCCAATTTAGGTTTCGTTACATCTTCAATCATATCATCTAAATCATAATATTTTGATGGAGTCTTAGGATCTATATCAGGTTCTGACCAAGCATCACCTGGTTCATAAATTGGTTCATCCAAATCAAATAGCTAGTTTTCCCTCTTATGCACACTAGTGCACTCATGATCAGGTAGTACTAAATGTGGCACAACTTCGCCATTGATTAAGAGCGTGAAATGGTCTGGTCCGCGGTCATACAACATTGTTCTCTCAAAACAAAAGGTGATATTCATAGGCCTAAACTCTCCAAGTGGGGTAATGTTAGCAAGACGGGGTCTAAATTCCATTGCTTCAGCAATCTTAGTAACCAATCCTCCTATCATAATTTGACGGTGATCTCTCTAAATAATTTGGCAAAAGTTGGCAAACATAAAGGTGACTGCATTAACCTCCCTGGAAGTGAAAGCACAATACATGATAAACAATTCATCTCTTGAAACGGTGTTATCACTTTCAGCTTTTCCGAACAGTGTGTAATCTAGGATCATATGAAAAGACCTAATAGTTGGGTTATGTATTTCAGTGGACAACCTAGGGTATTG
The DNA here is from genome assembly GCA_963966055.1 of Lathyrus aphaca. Taxonomy (NCBI): domain Eukaryota; kingdom Viridiplantae; phylum Streptophyta; class Magnoliopsida; order Fabales; family Fabaceae; genus Lathyrus; species Lathyrus aphaca. The sequence continues at coordinate 502,237,391 of OZ014519.1, read as the reverse complement.
GTCATGATCAGGTTTTCCTGAGATACTTCTCCCAAAATCATCTAACTCACCATATGCAAACAAATTTTCTTGTGCTTCTGAGAAAACAGTAGGGTCATCTGGAAAGTCTAAAAGGTCATCCATCTCATGGATGTTAAACTCACAGGGGTATCCAAATAGTCTAAATGTTATCTTTCCTCTGGTAAATCCTTTTCCGTAGTTAGGGTGGTAAATCAATGAACTCAGGAATTCTAAAGTTAGCTCATTGTAGGTTTTATGTTTCCTAAGTGCAAATCTGTGCCAACCTAGCTGGCTATATAGGTAATCAATGCTAGATCTTATGCCTAAAGCTTTCATGGTAGGTCCATGAGCAAATTTGGTCAATGACATAGGTCGTAAGGCTAAAGCTTCATAACGGCACATTTGGATGCCATCTCTAAAATCCACAATCAGCTTGGAAGTCATGATCAGAGTCAGTGAAAAACAGAGAAATATGAGTAGAAGGTAGAAAAATTTAAAATCCTAGAATCACACAGTAAAACAAATCACACAAAAGTCAGTGAATTTAAAATATCGAGAAATCAAAAAATTTTAAAAACTAAATAAAATGCAAATTTTAAAGTAAGAAAATTAAAAATTAAAAACGTGGGTTGCCACCTACTAAGCGTTTCATTTAATGTCGGGGCTCGACACAACTTAAGGGAAACTAATATAAGGTTTCTGATGGCAATCCTACCAGTTTCAAACCCATTGAATATTCTTTGTCTTCTACGCAATTGTAATGTTTAAGGCGTTACCCATTTAATATAAACGGTGCACTAGACCTACCCTTAATTTCAATAGCACCACTACTTAAAACTTTAGTTATTTCAAAAGGTCTGGACCATCTAGATCGTAATTTTCCTGGGAACAACCTAAGTCTAGAATTGAATAGCAGAACGACATCTCCCATACTAAATTATATCCTAGAAATTCGCTTGTCATGCCATTTCTTAGTTCTCTCCTTATAGATGGGAGCGTTCTCGTAAGCGTCTAGTCTTAGTTCTTCCAATTCATGTAAGTCTAGAATACGTTTCTCACTTGCATTAATATAGTTAAACTTAAGGTTTTTTATCGCCCAATAGGCTTTATGCTCTAATTCTACCAGCAAGTGGCAAGATTTTCCGTAGACTAATTTGAATGGTGTGGTTCTGATGGGTGTCTTAAAAGCTGTTCTATAGGCCCATAAAGCTTATGGTAATTTAGTAGACCAATCTTTCCTCGATGTAGCTACAGTATTTTCTAGAATTTATTTTATTTCTCTATTCGAGACTTCTACTTGTCCACAATACATGACACTAAGAGTTTATCAAATATTCTAGATATGAAATGAGATCCTCCGTCACTTATGACGAGTCTTGGTACACCGAATCTTGGGAAGATAATGTTCTTAAAAAGCCATATGACTACTCGAGTGTCATTTGTTGGGGCAACTATAGCTTTTATCCATTTTGAAACGTAATCGACAGCTACGAGTATGAATTTATTTCCAAACGAAGATGGGAACGGTCCCATAAAATCAATTCCCCAAACATCGAAAATTTCTACTTCAAGAATGCCTTTTTGGGTCATCTCATTACACCTCGAGATGTTACCAGTGCGTTGGCATCGTTCGTAATTCAGAATGGCGAGGTGAACATCTTTTCAAATAATGGGCCAAAATAGACTTGATTGAAGGATCTTCGCACAGGTCTTAGAAGTAATTGCATGTCCACCGTAAGGAGAAGAGTGACAATGGGAAATTATGTTTTCTATTTCTTCATCAGGGACGCATCAACGGTAAATACTATCGGATCCTTGCTTGAAAAGCAAAGGTTCGTCCCAGAAATACTGTTTTAAATCATGGAAAACTTTCTTCTTTTGCTGATAAGTAAGATCTGGCGGAAGTACTCTGGGAGCTAAATAGTTGACTATGTCAGCATACCATGGCAAGGTGTTTTGCGCATAGACTTATTCCATTGTTTCTTCTTTGTTTTGTTCGTCTAGAGAAGATATCTCTTGTTCTAGTTTGGCTATAAGACATTCATCAGGGAAATCATCGTTTATTGGGTCAGGTTTAATTCTTTCCATGTGTGATAAGTGGTCTACTACTACATTGTCAGTTCCTTTCTTTTCCTTGATTTTTAAATCAAACTCTTATAGTAATAGAATCCACCTTAGTAATCTGGGTTTTGCATCCTTTTTACTTAGAAGGTATTTGATGGTTGCGTGATCGGTATAAATGACGATTTTGGTTCCTACTAGGTAAGAACGAAATTTATCAAGCGCGAATACTACAACTAAGAGTTCTTTTTTTGTTGTGGTGTAATTCATCTGAGCGGGGTCTAATGTTCTACTTGGTAATATATTGCGTGAATTTTCTTATCTTTTCTTTGGCCTAAGACTGCGCCTACAGCGTAATCACTTGCATCACACATAATCTCGAACAGTAGTGTCCAATCTGGTGGTTGCATGATGGTGTCGCTCCCACCAAATGACACCTGGACAGAAGGGGTACAGACGCGAACGGTCGGCGAAAGGAGAACATGAGATGAACTGAAAAGAGTCGCCAGCTAGGCATTTTTATCCCGAAGGAAAGGTAATGCTGCATAAACCTAGAAAGAAATGGATAAGACGGTCGCGAACCAGAGAAACTGAGAAAGGGGGTTGGTTACAACCTGGGAAGGTATTAGCACCCAGATTGTCCGTCGTACTCGACGGGATCCACGCTTGAAGGTTTGTGTTTAAAGGGGTAGTGTCAGTGCTATCTGTGTGCAAGAGAAAAGAATCCCAAAGGAGACGATTCTTGTTTGTTTTGGGTATTTTCAATCTTTTATTGCTTTTTGTGTTTGTAATAAGATAATGAGCTTAAGCCTAAACCAAGGGTTAGTAAACTCATCACATCTTCCCTCTGATTAGGGCTAATGAGAATACCTTAAGTATGAAGTAAACACCTCACACTTAATCACCATGATGTAGGATTAAGATCATTAACCTACTTGAAATTATTTATATGTTTTTGGATTTTTTTTGTTTAGTGTTAAGTAATGAGTTTAAGCCATAATCAAAGATTTAATGGACTCATTACACCATCCTAATAGAAGGATAATAGATGAGAACATTTAAGCTGAGGAAGGCTCCTCAACTTAATCCATGATTAGGGATTAACCTCATGACAAAACAAAGCCTTATTAAAGTGGATTTTAATTAATGGTAAGGTTAAGAAGTGAATTTTATGGTTTGTGAGACAACTTGAGGAGGACTTGTCCATTAACACTAGGGTTAGTCCTTCTTAACCAATTAAGGAAGAATTAGAACCCTAATGCAAGGCCCAAGTTTCAAGCTTATTGTCTTAGTGATTATTAGATGAATTGATTAAAGGATTTAAACACATTAAGGGTTTAACACTTAGGATTAAGATTATACACCATATCCTAAGAGAAAGATGCAGGCATAATCTTAATCACAGAGCCTTATTACCTGGATGGTTTAGTCCTTGATTATGAGATGAGAAGAGAAGACACAAAAGATGACACAAAAGTAAAACTAATGGGGGGACTAATCAAACCCTAATTGTTATCATGCTTGGGTATTCCTAGGGTTTATGAGGCTTGCAAGAGATCTTCAAGAAAAGCCACCAAGGAAGAAGCAGATGAAAGGAGGAGAAGCAGAAGAAAACAAGTTAACTTACTTCACTTAAGAAGATAAGTTACTTGAAGAAAGAAAGTGAAGGAGGGACATAAATGAGCAAGCTCACTCTAAGACAAAGGTAAAATGCAGCAATGAATGCATAAGAGAGATGAGAAGAGATTGTGAGAAGTGAAGGCAAATTCACTTCCCAAAATACTTACCACCTGAAAAGTTAGCAAAAAGAGATGAAATGAAATGAAAATGAAATGAATGCAAGGATGCAAACCAAAACCAGAATCACATTCATGATGTAAATGATGCTAAGAGATGATGCAAATGTATGCCAAGAGTGGTGAATGATCATACAAGTGATGAGGATGCAAATGAAGCATGAAAGAAGCATGGAAGTTCATGAATGTACATGAAATGAAATGAATGCATAACATGGCAAATGGATGAAGAAATGATCAAACATGATTCTAATGTGTCCTAGGATGTTTTATATGTCATGTGAATGCATAAAATGTCATGGCAAGTTCTTGAATGAATGCATATGCAAGATGTATGCAAAGAAAGATGAGAAATTAGGGTATTCATACAACATGAGATGCAAAACTCAAAATCAGAAGCAAATGACAAGATAAAAAATTGAAAATGCAATCAAAAGAACCCTAAACCTATATGATTTCACACCCCAAAGGAGGAGACCTAACTCTTAACCCTAAGGAAGATATGATTTTTCTAAGCTATTTAGGATTTTAAGGTACCTAAAGGGAAAAAATGCCAATCAATTCAAAAAGGTAGAAGAAATTCATGACAAAATTATGCTAGAAAATACACTTCAAATGAAGATCAATGCAAAAAGAACCATGGTCATACCATCCTTGGTTAAGCAGAAAATAATTCTTGAAGTTAAGGTCCATAATTAAAACTAATGAAATGATCTGGGGCGTCCATCACATGCGGGAACTGAAAATCCAAGGGTCCACGTTCAAACCTAGCCCTAACCCTAATTATCCCATTAATGACTTTCAGGTGGCCGGAGAAGACCTCCGGCCAGACCCTCACCTGAAAGTTGCTAACTTCTTCCCTAGGCACTTTCTGGAGCTCTAAAGCTCCAGATTCACTCCTCCCACTCCCCTAAGATCAAATCAACCCTCAAACTTCATTTCTTTTCACTCAATATCATGATTCGAAGAAAAACATAAATATGGCAAAAATTTCAGACAAGCAATACATTCTCATTTCTTCATCATTTTCAATAATTCCAAGTTCAGTGTGATCAGTGAAACATGCTCAATCATTTAGTAACATAAAATAAAGGTTCTGGAAAAATTAATTCGAATGGCTACCTGAGATGGAGCTTTCAACCCTTGAGCTTTCTGGCTGCTTCCTTGGTGCAAAATGCCTCCAATGACCTCCTTGAAGAAGCTTTGATGCTTGGAGAGCTTTGAGGAAGGCTGGTTTGTGAGTTTGCACTCCACTGGTCAGAAAATTGTATCTGGCTTGTAGTGTGTTCTTGGCTGTTTTGATGGGTAGTTTTGGGTCAGTGAATGATTTAGAGATGAATGGTGGTGTTTGTTTGAAGATTGAATGGCTGAGTTGGGAGATTCGAAGGAAAATGCAAGAGGGAGAGTTTTTGGTAACTTGAGAATGCTGAGGTTTCAGGCTGTGTTCTTGTGTGTTATGGCTTGGGTTTGATCCACATATCAACTTGTGATAGGTCTGTGGAGTGGTTGTACCCTATTGTGATTGGTATGGCCTTCTTGGACAAAAGTCAAAAGTTCTTGTCCTTGAGGTATGGGCTGGTTCAGAGGTGGTACAAGGGCATGTCTGGTTCAGCAAGGATCAAGGAGGTCCATGGAATTCACTTTGAGGCAATTCAGCATGTGGGAAATAAGTTATGGGGTGTTTTGCAATTTTGACAAAGTTTGGCCCCTTTGAGATTTCTTCATGGGCAAGGCATGAAATCTTGAAATTCCTTGGGCCATTCTGAGTTTTAGACAATGTGCTATGTTAGTATGATGATTAGAAGTGTGTTTGAAGTCACAAAAATCCTTGGCAAGTGGTTTTGCAAAGAATCCCTCTTTGTGCATTCTTGAAATTTATGTGATTTTTGCCAACTTTGACAAGCCATAACTTGAGTTCAAAAATGAATTAGATCTTGTTCTTGTACTTTTTAGAAAGGGAATAATCCAATCTACAACTTTCATGACCAAAATTTTTTCATTTGAAGCATTTTTGGTTGAGAAAGAGGAGGTTGAAAAACTTTCCCAAAATAGAAAGTTTACATTACAAGTCATTTCCATTTTTGGCAACTTTTGGTTTAGCTTATTTTTCTTCAAATTTGTGAACTTCCAAGCACTTCAATGATCAAATAAAGACCATATAACTTCAATTTGATGAAAAATCCACTTTGGTTCCATGTTGGGGGCCTCAGATGCCCTGATTTTGCTCTGACTTGCTCAAGAAGCTACCCAGTGATCAGATGACTTCCACAATGAATTTATTCATCAAACTTGGTATGCATGATCCTTATAACATATTGAGACCATTAGAAACAAGAATGACCAAAAAATTTGGAGTTATGGCCTCTGAAACCAAAACCCTAATTTTAGGTCATCTGTGTAGTTAAACCCTAGCTCTGCTTCAATGCTTTGCCAGTTCTTGTGATTTTTTGACTTCCTTGATATTTGGAGGATAAAATATGATTATTTAACATACATGGACCCTCTTGAGATGATTTAAGACCTTTGGAGTGGCTCAGATGAGCCCTGGATTGCTCAGATCACAAACCCTAGATGCAGATGAACTTGAAATAATGTAGTGAAGCAAAAAATGCAATATGAGATGGTATGATTATGCTAATGCAAATATGAAAGATCACAAGCCATGGTGTGAACTTAGTGAGGGCAAATTTGGGGTGTTTACAGATGGGTGCAGTAATAAGAGTTGTTTTGAGTGTTTCAAAAGCTTTTAAACAGTATTTGCCAAAGATAAACTCAACGTCTTTCATTAATAAATTTGTCAACGGCTTAGTGATCTTAATGAATCGTCGGTAAAAACCAGCATGTCCTAGGAAACTTATTATATCTTTCACAGTTTTAGGCGGTAAAAGGTCTTTCATCACTTCTATCTTTGCTTTATCTACCTTGATGCCTCTATTGGATATCACATGTCCTAAAATAATTCCTTGTCTGACCATAAAATGGAACGTTTCCCAATTTAGTACGAGGTTTACTTTTGTGCATCTTTCTAGTACCATTTCCAGGTTAGATAAACATCCTTCAAAACTTTGTCCGCATACGGAGAAATCGTCCATAAACACTTCCATGATATCATCTATGAAATCTGCAAAGATCACCATCATGCATCTTTGAAATGTCGTTGGAGCGTTACATAAACCAAACAGCATACGTCGATAAGCAAATGTTTCGTAGGGGCATGTGAATGTTGTCTTTTCTTGGTCATCAGGGTGAATAGGTATTTGGAAAAATCCTGAGTAAACATCCAGGTAGCAAAAATAAGAATGTTGGGCTAATCTTTCCAACATTTGATCGATGAAGGGTAAAGGAGAATGATCTTTCCGGGTAGCTCTGTTTAGTTTTCGGTAGTCGATACACATTATGTACCCGGTTACTACTCTTTGTGTTATAGACTCGCCTCTGGTGTTCTTAGTGATTGTAATGCCTCCCTTATTTGGTACGACGTGCACTGGGCTAACCCACTGACTGTCAGATATTGGATATATAACAATTTCTTTACTTCATCCTTGACTACAGTACTTAGAATCAGATTAATCCTTCTCTAAGGTTCTCTAGAGGTTTTACAATCTTCCTCTGGCATAATAGGTGCATGCATAATGAAGGGCTTATTCCTTTTAGATCGGATATGTTATACCCTAACGCAGTTGGGTATTTTCTCAGGATGTCTAAAGGTTTTTCTATTTTGAGTTGTCCTAAGTCTGCGTTTACTATAACTGGTTTTTTAAGTTCCGAATCGAGAAATTCGTATCTAAGATTGTTAGGCAATGTCTTGAGTTCAAGATCAGGTTTCTTTGGGCATGGCATATGGTCAGGTGTAAGAGCTAAGCTTTCATTTAAGCTTTCGTCTTTATAAGGTTCTTTCCAATTATTGTCTTTGAATATTAAAGGAGATATGATCTTCATTATGTCAGAATAGCTAGTTTCTTCCTTTCCCATTTCTCGTCTGCATTCGTCAATGACGTCAATGAAATAGCAGCTATGGTCTATGGCTAGAGCTTGGACAAATTGGGTTAGAATGAATTCGACTTTTTCTTCTCCTACTTCGAATGTCAGTCTTCCTTTCTTTACATCTATAATTGCTCCGGCTATGGCTAAGAATGGTCTTCCTAGTATGGTATGGGTCGTAGCATCTTCTTTGATGTCCATGATTATGAAATCAGTTGGGATGTAGAACTGGCCTATTCGTACAGGAACGTTTTCTAAAATACCAACCGGAAACGTGACTGAGCGATCAGTTAGCTGAACTGACATCTTTGTTGGTCTAAGTTGTCCCATATCGAGTTTCTTACAAATTAATAATGGCATAACGCTTATGTTGGCTCCTAGGTCATATAGAGCTTTGTCTATGACAAACTTTCCTATTACACAAGTAATAGAGGAAACTTCCTGGATCCTTCAGTTTAAGTGGCATATTATTTTGGATAATAGCACTACACTCAGCAGTAAGTGTAATTGTTTCGTTTCCTTCAATTTTCTTCTTGTTAGATAAGATCTCCTTCAGATATTTAGCATATGAAGGCATCTGAGTTATAGCTTCTGTGAAGGGTATTATAATGTTTAATTGTTTCAGAAGCTCTACAAATTTCTTAAATTGGACCATCGTTTTATAATTTGTTAACTATTGGGGGCACATAATTGGTGGGTTATATGGTGGCAGAGGTACATAAGGTTTTTCCTTTTCCTCAGCCTCTTGTTTGTTGGTTTCCTTTTCCTGTGGTTTATCGCTTTTCTTGGTTGATTTCTCAGATTAAGGTTGTTGATAAATGTATGGGTTTTCGGTTCTAGGATCAACAGGTCCATCTAACTCTTTTCCACTTCTTAGTATAACTGCATTTGCATGACCCTTGGGATTTGGTTGCGGTTGTCCCGGAAAAGTTCCAGCTGGAGCAGCTGTTGATGCTTGTTGTTGAGCTACTTGAGAAATTTGGGTATCTAGCATCTTATTATGAATAGCTAAAGCATCTACCTTGGCCACCAATTGCTTTATCTGTTCACTAGTATGGATGTTCTAATTTAGGAAATCCTTGTTCGTTTGAGCTTGGGTATCTATGAAGTTTTCCATCATCAGTTCAAGGTTTGACTTTCTAGGAACATTAGGATTGGGTGCAGTAGCTTTCTGATATCCTGGTGGTGCAGTTGGTGCTTGATTTGGTGCATAAAAAGCGTTGTTATTCCTGTAAGAGAAATTTGGGTGATTCTTCCATCCTGGGTTGTAAGTATTAGAATACGGGTTTCCTTGAGCATAGTTCACCTGGTATTTGGCTAATCCGACAAGAAGATGACATTTTGGTGATGTGTGTCCTGGGATTCCACAAATTTCGCAATTTGGAGTTAGGGCAACCACAATGGATGATGGTGTTATGGTTAAGTTATCGATCTTCTGAACTATGGCACCCATCTTCGCATTTATGTGATCGAAACTGTTCACTTCGTACATTCCTCCTTTGGTATGGTTCTTCTCTACAAACATTCTTTCACCTCCACATTGGCAATGGTTTTGAGCCATGTTTTCAATGAGGTTATAGACTTCTTCGTAATGTTTATCCATAAGAGTGCCACCCGCGGCAGTGTTTATTGTCATCCTGGTGTTGTATAGAAGTTCATTATAGAAGGTTATGATGGTTACCCAATTTTCAAACCCATGGTGTGGACATAATCTTAATAGGTTCTTGTATCTTTCCCACGCTTCATAAAGTGATTCGGCATCTTTCTGTCGAAATCCGTTAATTTGAGCTCTCAGCATTGCTGTTTTGCTTGGCGGGAAATAACGAGATAAGAAGACTTTCTTTAGTTCTGCCCATGTTGTGATAGAGTTGGCTGGTAACGATTGTAAACAGGCCCACACTCTATCTCTTAAAGTGAATGGAAAGAGTCTTAGTCTGATTGCGTCTTGAGTTACACCATTTGCTTTCACAGTATTTGCATATTATACGAACTTCGTCAGGTGTTTGTTCGGTTCGTCTGTCGGACTTCCAGAAAAATGGTTCTGTTGTACAGCTTGCAGTAGTAAAGGTTTGATTTCAAAATCGTTTCGGGTTATGGCTGGTGCGGCAATACTGTTGTGCGATTCTAGCTGGCTTGGAGTCACATAAGACTTGAGTGAACGCGGTGCTCCATTTTCGGCCATGTTTTGTTCTTCAACTGGTTCTTGTATAATAATTTCAGGAATATGGGTTTCGTTGGGTTCAGTTCGGCGTCTCGAACTTAAGAAACGTTCTACTTCGTCGATTAGGGGTTCTAAGTCTTCGCCTCGGGAGCGAGTACTGGGTATACAATCGACAAAGGAAAGGTAAATTCGTTGCCCTAGTATAGACAACGCAACAACTTAATACACTATTGACTAAATCTAAGTCCCCGGTAACGGCGCCAAAACCTTGATCGCGACTCACCGAGTATAACGGTTACTAACTGCAAGTGCACAGTCTATCGCGTAGTAATAAAAGATATTGATCCCACAGAGACTTGATAATCAACCTAGTGTAGTCGGGTGTTGCTATGTTTAGTTAAGGCGAGCGATGTTTTAGGTTTTAAAGGATTAAGAATTAACTAAATTAAATTAATAATATAAATTATCGGTACGTAATTGATTTTGCCTTCACGAATTCAATAGAGAGTCGGCTTGTTAAGATTTATTAAGTTATCTCTCCGTAGAAACTCTCGGTTTAAAAGTCCTTGAATCACACTCTCGTGGTCTTGCCTAATACTATACTCCTAAGTTCTAATCAGTTTTAAAGCGCTCTCGCTGTATTTAAAACTAATGCTTAATTTCAACTATCTGACTAGAATCTCACACTCCCGTGGTTTTAATCCAAATCTTTTAGACTCCCTTACTCTCGTAATGAAACTAAATTAAAACAAGAAATCGAAACCAGATTAAAACTTAATTTATGGTTTTAGCCTAATTCTATCGAATTCGTTCCGGTTTATACAATTACATACCGATTAACGGTTTAAGCTGGCATACTAAATAAAGAAAGGTAGAAGGAGAGAAATTGCATAATGTAAATAAATGCGATAATAAATAAATAAAATATCATTAAAATAAGAAACATGGTTGTAATATCCTCGATCAACCAAACTTCGAAACTCGAACGAAAAAACGAAAATGCAGTGGCTAGAAACAATAAAAATGGTGATAGTTTCCTAATGGCGGAAACTATCACTAAGGTTCGGTAAAAGAAATAAATGTGAATGAACATAGAAAATAAAAGGTGAACTTCGAAATAAAAAGGGCAGCAATTGGATGTGAATCGAAGCTCTCCCGATGCAATGGCGGAGAGCTCGATTTATAGATGTTGTGATACGGTTTGTTGAGAAAAAATAAGGCTTGGACTTCGACGGGCTTTTGACTGAGTTTGTGAGAATGAGTGGACTAGGGTTGAGAAAAATCCTCTGCGCTGAACGGAAAAATCTCAGTAATTGACTTTTGTTACTTCTGTTTGCGTGACTGTGTTACTGACTTATTTAATTGAAGCGGGCATCTTGGAATTGAAACGGACAACTAAAGGATGAGACACCAACTCATTGCCAAGTTAGGCGTCTGGCCAAATGAGAGGATCGTCTCGCTTATGAGACGACCATTTGACATCAAAAGTGAAGAATTGCATTTTTCTGTCATTTCTCTTGTGTTTTCCTTGGTTTCTTGGCTTAAAAGCTTCCTTTGCACATTCTTGCCTCCAAATAACGTGTCCGATCGAATATCTACAAAACAAACACAATTTGCATGTAAAATCGTCCAAAACAAATGAATAAACATGTTAAATAATCAGAAACCGCATTAAATAATCAATATGAATTCGAGTTATCAGACAGACATGCCCGTTTGCCACCCCTGAGCAAAACACTAATACAAAAAACTTTTAGGAAGAACTTTTCAATCTTTTGGCACTAAGGCAACTTTAGTGGAAAAAAAATAAATTTATAAAATAATGAGAGAAATAATAATATAATAAGATTTATATTTATAAAAAAATGATGTGTTTTTAAATGAGCAGAAAGCTCTTTTATACAGAAAAAAACTGGCTAAAAAAGAAAACAGTTCATGGGCCATTTTAATGAGTTAATCAATTAAATTCATGTTTTAATCTAGTAACCATGTTAAAATATGAAAGATTGAAATTGTACGCCACTTAATCGATTATTAGCTTCTTTAGTCGATTAAGAGGAGTTACACATTTATTGTAATTGATTAGAAGGACATCTTAATCAACTAGACACTATATAGTACCTTCCTAATTGATTAAACAAGTTTTAATCAATTAAGAACTTGCCTAGAATTGTTTTCAAAAGACTTAAAAAGAGTTATTCTTTTTCCTAATAAATTGATCAAGACGGGGAAAAACCCTAAATGCATGACCATGCGAGCTTTCACACTTTCACACCTTCAAGTCTTCAAGATTAAAGGTCATGACTTTATATCTTTAACTGATTAGGCTTTTCCTTGATTAGATGTCATCATCATAAATAATTGAAAAGCGCCATGATTTATATCTTTAACTGATTAGGCTTTTCCTTGATTAGATGCCATCATCATAAATAATTGGAAAGCGCCATGATCAAAACCTCTTTAACTGATAAATTACATCAATATACTTGAGAGTTGTCACAATCTTCATCATCAAAATTAAGGTGTTACATGCACAGTACATGCACATCACATCAAACTACAAGTCCATTTGTTCATTTAGACATGTTCCCCTTAAGTTAAATACTTTTTATCCACATAAACTTGCACTAATGTTAGTGCTTCATCAACAAAACATGTTGCTTTACCACAAATGTAATGAAGACTCTTGATATAAGGAGTTGGTTGAATCATCAACTCAGATTCCACTTGTTGGAGAGTACAGAAAAACCCTAAGACAAAAAAGTGATCAATGCTGCAAGACCATAAGAGACGGACATGCCACATCTCAACTCAATTTTTTTAGGCAGGTTCATTATTCTTATATATCCAATAGTTCGTCCATTATCAATTGACAAAGAAATAACTACTCACTCTTGAAACAAACAATGTTTTCCTCAAGTATGATTCTTTTACATTCTATACTCAATCAAAATTCCAAACACTAGAATCCTACTATGCTCCCCTAAAAAACTAATCCCTTCTAAAAGCTCAAGTACATGATTTGTTTAGACATAATTTTCATCTTGATTCCCTAACATGACACCTCACAAACAAATCATAAATATTCAATCACCTAATCCTTTAATCAATGAAAGTTAAGTACATGTAAACTAAGTACTAGCAAGATGCTTTAGCAACAAAAGAAAAAACCAAGTAAGAAGCTTTATTAATGTTAATAGCCACAAAAATTGAGGTCACAAAATGGGAATTGGTCGGTAGTTCTTCCACAGTCAATTGTACTTAATGTGTTTATTGGGGACCTCTTCTTTTCAAAAGCTTAGCACTAGTTTATTGTCAAAAGTGCAATGAAACAAAACCTAATATATAGTTTTCATTTTATCATTTTGAATAAGTAATAAGAAAGTTGATGAAATGGCTTTGGTTGTTTTGTAGCTCCTTTTGGGAACATGGGATGTATTTTTGCAAGCTAATTTAGTCTTTGTGGATATATATTAATAACTCCATAAATAATGCACCATACATGTGATGTGTTTTTCTTAATTATAATTATTTTAAAAACTAAATATTAATTTAATTAATAAAGAGATCAAATCAATAATAAGATGTAGTTTGTAGATGATATATTTAAATATATTTAATTATGATTTTTTAAAAATTGTCAAAAAATTTAAAATTTAAATTTCACTATTTATTTAAAGATGAATAAATAAAATATCACATATTTAAATTTAATTTTTATAATTATCGATTAAAATGTTGTGTATTCTGTTAGGTTTTTATCATCTAACTCACCTAATTTACTTTCTCAAAATCTTTAAATTTATATGAAAAATAAATATTAAATTGGTAGATATAAACTTCTCTTTCCAATCTTATACTTTATAATAAATTTATTTTTACAGAAAAAAAAAAAAAAAACCTTGATATTGTGATCTTTATAAATATATTTTTACATAAAAAAAAAAACCTTGATATTGTGATCTTTATATTCAAATTGGTTCAATCATATAAGAAGCTAAGAGGGTCTAATATCCATACTACAAATTATTCAAACTCTTCAATTATCAACCCACTATCACAAAATTATTACTTTTTTTCCCTTTGCCTTTTGAAAACACCATGAAAATTGTACAATCCCTATGTCCCATATGATCTAATTGTGCTTTATTTACATCATACATTTTGCCACTCTACAAATATTATTTAGGAAAAAATAGTTGTCTTCTACTTTAATTTGGTACCCCACATTTGTATGAAAATGTTACTTCCATAATCTTCTAACTTCTTCCAGTAATTATTTAAATGCAATAAAATTAGAAATAGAATATAAAATTTAAAAATTAAGTATAGAATTGTTTTTCTGTAATTATTTATCTATTGTAAATTTCGAATTCACGACATATTTTTAATTAAAAAATTAATTAAAATGAAAATTCAAAGTATTTTAATAATTTTATTATTAATTAAAATTTACCAATCACATTTCTATAAGAAAAAAAAATTTATTAATCATTACAACTTTAAAAAAAGAAAGTATTTTTCTACTTGTAAAACTATATAAAATGAATTTGAGAATACAATGGTCTTTGAAACACAGGTCATTCAATTCATTTTTTGGATGGTGGGGCTCTATTCATCATTTTATTAATTATTTGACCAAACTTATCTTACTGTTGTCACACTTTATAAGCTTTTATTTTATAGCATGATGTAGCTTTTGGCATGTGGACTCATCTTTGCAACTTTCATGAGTAGTCTTGAATTTAATAAGTTAAATCATGTCTGGTAATTTACAAGAAACTTGAAACACAAAGTTTTGTGAATTCTGATCAAGAAACTTCTTTTTTGGTGTTTGATCATAATCATTGGATAAGAATTCTTACATAAATAGTGAAAAAGATTGAGCTAAAAATATAGAATTCTAATATCAGATAAAATTATCTTGAACAAACTTTGTAATATTTGTTAACTATGATTCATAGACATATGGTAAATAATTAATATATTTTTATACAAAATTTTGATTCTTATGTGAGTTATTTTTACTAATATTAGTTCATCATATATGATTCATTCATATGGTAAGAAAAACAAGAAATATATACTCATCTTTCTTCTCCCAAATTTCCTTCTATGCACATTTTTGGATGCATATAATAAGTGAACAGCTTGAAATTGTAAGTGAAAGCTTAACGCGGTTTTTTTAAAGGCCAAATTATATATATATATATATATATATATATATATATATATATATATATATATATATATATATATATATATATATATATATATATATATATATATATATATATATATATATATATATATATATATATATATATATATATATATATATATATATAAAGTTTAAAAGTATACATCAAATCTCAACCGTTAATAAGATTTAATCAACCAATCATATTAAATAAAATAAAAATAAAAGTAAAAACATGATAATTTATTTTCCAAAAAAATAGACTATTTATATGATTGTTTGATTTATTTATTTTAACGGTTGAGATTTTGTTTAAGATTTTTAAATTTATATACTCTTTTGCATATTAAAAAAAAAAAACACTATCAAACAATAATGATATGTATCCAACTAAATCACACGCATATTTTAAAATTGTATTGATAACATGACAGATTAATGAATATTTACTAAATGACACCGTAAACTATTTTACATTTTTGAGAAAATCTAGTGGTTAGTTTTATTGTTTCAATGTTTTCTTTTATAATTTCTTAAAGTATTTTAAAAAATTTTATGCATCATACGAATTTTCAAAAATATCTCTAATTTTTAAGGATGTATCTTCGGACGTACCTCTTACATATTTAACAAAAATATTAGATATCTTAATTATTTATCAATTTAGTAGAAATTTCAGAGTTACACCTCCAAAAATATTGGAGTTTTTGACCCAATTGTCACAAATCTGAAAAATAAATTCCAAAATGCAACTCTTTGAAATAAAAAATCTATAATGCAACATTTTTTGTTCTGTAGTGTTCTTAGATGGCCAGACTTGCAGAATGGGTCAGCCATTCTAGATGAAGAATTTTTTTTTTCATTCTTTTTTTTTTCGTTTTTATATTTTTTGATTTTTTAAAATGATTTTTTTTTTGTTTTTTAATATTTTAATTAATAAAATATTAATAAATAATATTTAATTCTACAAAAATAATTTTTTAATTTTTTTGTTTTTCCATTTTCTTACTTTTTAAAATATTTTGTTTCTTTTTAATTTTTCAATTTTTTCCATCGATGTGTGGTGTCCTATTACGTCGTGACCATTATCATCTTGACATCACACATCAATTCCACCTCTAAACTTTGATCACTGAAAATATTGATGTGATTTTGAAATATTCAATCGTCACCTTTGCGTGTTAGATATTTTCGAAAATACATTATCACACAACCATTGTTATTATTGTTGTTTTTCAGCTAAACTTTTTACTAAACAACCCTTCATTCTCAATCCTTTTGTTCATTCCAAATCTCTATTCTTTTGGATTGAGAATTGAGGGTTTTTTTCTGAAAAAAAATATTGAAAACATATTTGAAAAGTCGCATGATGAATAAGAAATATATATGGTGCTTTAGTATTTTTTTTTTAATTTATTAATGATTCTTAATTGGGCTGGATCATTAATAATGTATTAAGGCTATTTCTGTGGCCCAAAGAGAGAAATTTTGCAAATTTGAGAATTACTGTTTGTACCCGCCCTTTTGCTTTTCATACTCATTCCTCCTTTTTAAATTTATTTTTCTCTTAAATTCACTCACATTCTAAATCATATAAAAAGTTGTAAATTTTAATTTTAGAGGGTCAAACTTCAACTTACTATTTAAATTTTTTTATTTAGTACCGATTTTTAAACTCCAATTTTTAATATCGACTAAATTTTCAAATTGATTGCTATGCCACTTTTCAAATCTACCGCTAAATTATTTGGTAATTAATTTAGAGATCAACTTATAATAAAGAAATTGTCAAACTTTTAGTTACTAGATATAAAAATTGAAAATCAAGTATTTGGGTTTGAGTGGTAAATAAGTTTATCCTAAGAAATGAAAATTCAGAGAATACTGAATTCGATTCCTTTTAAAAACAAAGAAAAAGATATAAAATTTGAAAATCAATTCGTCCACATTAGAGGCCAATGCTTTTGATTTCAATTTCTATTAACATTATTTCTTTTTATTTTAATATTATGTATTAATATAAATAAATTGTTAGTATTTATAAATTAATAATTTGTAAAAAAAAAAAAAAAAAACTCTTAGTTTGCTTGTGTAGAAAGTAAGAGGAAAAAATAGTATAAATTTAAAATGGTAAGAATGTCATTTAAATGTGATGAACAAAATAAGTATGGTTAAAATTGAAGAAAAATGATTTGTTCTTGTTACCTTTTATTTATTTATTTTAGTAATCAATTTTTTTCTGTAGGATATGTTAAATAAATCACATTATTCTTATATCGACAAAAACCAAACAATAATTTATTTTATTTTCAGCATTTATTTCAAACACTTATTAGCTTACTTGTAAATAAAGTAACATGGAAATCTATGATTTATGCAAAATATGAATTATCGTATTGAAATTGTACATTGATCCTATTTAATATACCATTGCAGATTAATGTTATTAGTGAAAGTGTGTTTCTCTATGTAATTATGTGTCAAATGAGATTACATCTGATGTATATTTATATGCATATGGAATGTATGTATATTTATATGCATATGGAATGTACATAATAGGTTATGTAATCATTATAATTTATACAATATTAAAGTCAATCATTGATAATTCATCCTAATCAATAATAATGGATCCTAACAAATTTTTAACACCCCTTCAAGTCGGATCATATATGTCATATGAGTTGAGTTTGTTTCAAGTATAATCCACTCGAGAATCCTATAGAGTCTTTATGAACATATCAGTCAATTAGTCTTCAAACTTGATAAAATATGTGGTTATATCTCCTGAAAATACCTTGTCTCTTACATAATGATATACTATTTCTATGTGCTTGGTATGTTCGTGGAAAACAAAGTTGGATGCAATGTGGAGTGTTGCTTGATTGTTCATCAGCCTCTGAAGGTTCAAACTCTAGTCATGTGCTCTAGCCTCTAGTGACAACTCAGACTCTGACGGCTAAAGGTGCCTCTAATTCATACCCTTTAGCAAAACAATCCAAAATTGTCAAAGCACCAGATTTCTAGAGAGAGTCAATTATGGTTTCATTTTGCAAGGCTCAAGGAATGGTGATGTGACCTCTTCAATTTCTTCTACCTTCTGGTAGATACCAAGTACT
The DNA here is from genome assembly GCA_963966055.1 of Lathyrus aphaca. Lineage (NCBI taxonomy): Eukaryota > Viridiplantae > Streptophyta > Magnoliopsida > Fabales > Fabaceae > Lathyrus > Lathyrus aphaca. The sequence continues at coordinate 502,219,070 of OZ014519.1, read as the reverse complement.
TCAAAAGTTGCTATGGACATTGCTTTTATTCTTTTGACAATGTTTCTAACTAGATACATCCTCCAACGTCTTTCTTGGCATCCTTGTTCACAAAGAATCTTTTATGCCTAACCTTACAACGACTCTTTCTCTACCTCTATAAAAGGAAGCTGAAGATTTGAAAGAAGGTTACAACAACACAATACAATATCTTAAGCATAAATCTGAGATATTATTTGTAAATGTTATTTCATAAGACCTTAAGATTTCTTATCTTTTTTTATCTTAGAAATTTTAAGAGGTTAAGATCCTTGTGGTTGTTGTATAACTACTATACTTATGATTGTGTATCAAATTATAGTTATTATATTTACTACTAAATTGTTTGTTTGAAGTAGAGGAAGTCTCTTGCCTGCATACTTGAGCAGTGAAGTCTCTTTCTAGGTTGATTCAGCAGAAGTCTCTATCAAGATTGCTTGAGCAATAGTCTCTTTTAGGATTGATTGAGTAGTGAAGTCTCTTGCTAGTTTGCTTGAGTAAAGTGTAATCAGTTTGATTATAGTGAAAAGCTCTTATTGAGACAAGGGGACTGGAATTCTCTCATTTGAGGAGAGGAACTAGGATAAAATTTGTGTCTTTCTTACTTATTGCTTTTGATCAATATTATTTTTGCTGCTATCATAAAATTCTGATATCATACTCTGAACCTTGTTCAGATTCTGAAGTTTCTTATCATATGTGAATCATTTTTGACATACACAATTCAACCCCCATTTTCTTGTGTATTTTTCTCACATTCGGTTGGCATCAGAGGATGGTTTGTGCTAAACACTTCACTATGGTACAGTAAATGATCCTAACAAAAATACTTGTTCAATCATGTTGGGTGTTCCTTATAACTATAATACGAATGAGAAAAGGTATTACTCAGCTAAACCGCATTCATTTAGTGGTGATTCTAATCAGTTTAAACGGTGGAAAAGCAAAATGTATTCTTACATCATTGGCCTTGATGATGAGTTGAGGGATATACTTAAAGACGACATTGACATGGTTGTCGATGGTGTTGGAATTGTGAAGGATAGGAAAACTCTTACACCAACTCAAAAGAAAATATACAAAAAAACATCATAGAGCCAGAGGTATGGTGATAGAGGCTCTACCATATTCTGAATATATAAAAATCATTGATAAGTCTAATGTTAAAACTATCTTTGAATTATTGTGCTCTACTTATGAATGGAACCAACAAGTTAAAGAGGTTAATGCCAATCTTCTTATACAACATTATAAGTTGTTCAGGATGAAGAATGATGAAGATATTGAAACCATATTTTTCAGGTTTCAAATTCTTGTATAAGGCCTTCAGGTTCTGAGCAAAAGTTACACTACATCTGACCATGTTAAGAAAATCCTAATAAGTATCCATGTGAGATACATACCTAAGGTCACAACTATTCAGGAGGCTAAAAACCTTAATACGATGAGCCTTGAATTTTTTATCAGCAATCTTCATAGCCATGAAATGGAACTTAATGGAGATAATCATGTGATTAAATCCAAAACACTAGCCTTGAATTCAGTGGCTGGAAGATATAGAGGTAAAGCCGTCAAATCCTCTAATGTCTGGAAATCAGAATAAGCTTTTGATGTAGAGGTTTTTGATGGTGACTCTGATGAGGAGGAAATGACATTTATCATCAAGAGGTTTCAACCACTGACAAAAAGGAAGAAAAGATTCTCTGGTAAAAGCAATGACTTCAGAGGGTCTAGTTCTAAAGACAAAGTAGATGATCATAAGAATTTCTTAAATTGTAAGAAGCTTGTTCATTTCAGGGTTGAATGTCATGATCTACAGAAAGAAAGACCTAATAAAGGAAGCTTCCAAAAGGATAAATTCAAAAGTAAATACAATAAGAGTCTCATGGCAACATGGGACAAACTTCATAATAAAGATGGTTCAGATAAAGATTAGGGAGAAGCAAATTTGGCACTGATGGCTCTCACATCATCTGACACATATTATGAATCAAAATTTGATTCAGAACCTGATGATGAAGACAAAGTATTTTCTAGTTTATCTCATTCTGATTTAATCTCTTTTATTCAAGAACTCATGAGTCGATGCCAAGATAAAGTAATACACATGAAAGCATTGAAAAAGCAATGTGATCTTCTAAAAGAAGAACTAAAAATTCCTCAAAATAAAATTGAATCTTTGGAGAATGATCACATTGCTCAAGTAAATAATATATTTGATAAAACTTTGAGTGAGCATGAGATATCTCTTTAAGACTTTATCATAACAGGTTTTGAGAGAACAAAACTTGCTTCCATGATATATGGAGTAAGTAAGAACAAAGGAACATTTCTGGGTTACAATGAGAAATGTGTTAATCCAAAAGTTCAACTTTTGGAAAAACCCTCAAATGCTTCTTTTTCTTCAAGCAATGTTCAAACAGTGCTGGAAATTTATTTTGTATCTGCTTCTGATAAAAGCAAAAGTTTGAACCAATCAGAACCTGAGATAACATAATCAAAGGTTTTGAACAAATCGGCACCTAAGATTTCAAAATCAAAGGTATTGAAGAAATCATGCCTAACATTTAAAGATCAAAGGTTCTGAAGAATCCAGAACCAAAAATCCCAAGTCAAAGGTTCTAAAGAAAGTGGAACCCATGACCTATAAATCAAAGGTTCTGAAGGCATAAGGAGTCAAATTCAAAACTTATCATAGACAAAACTTTTATAAGTTAAAAGTATGGAATCATTATAAACCCTTTTATTAGAAAAAGGCTCAGAATAAAAGGAAGTTTTTCAGAAGTTACAATAAAGGAGCCATAAGAGTATGGGTACCTAAATTTCAAATTATTTTTGCTGAAAATATGCATAAAGGGATAAACAGGAAAAAAATCATGATACCTGTGTCGCTCCCCGGATTTCCATCCTGGTACAAACGTGAAAGTGGCGCGGAAAAGAATAGAGTCACCAGCCAGGCATTTTTATCCTGAAGGAACGGGAATGGTAATGCTGCACAAACCAGAAGAAAAGAAAAAGGAAGGACACGGGTCCTGCGAACCAAAGAGACTGAGTTTGGGAGTCGGTTACGACCTGGGAAGGTATTAGCACCCAGATCGTCCGCCGTACCCGACGGGATCCACGCTTGCAAAGAAATCTGTTTCAAAGGGTGAGGGTATGAAAGCTGCTGCAAAGAAAAGAAACTGAACTGGATAAAAAGAAAAGAAAAGGGAACTGAAAAAGAAATGAAGAGGAAAAATGTAGGGAAAATAAAGATTGTGCTCGAACGGGCCCTACCCCGCTGCCTACGTACCTCATTGGGAAATGAGGATCAGAGACGTCGTAGTTCCCCTAACTAGGGGTAGAAAATAAATTGCTTGTGAATTAAGGCTTGAACTGCCTATGCCATTGCTCAGGTGTTGCAGACTCGGACGACGAGTGCGTAACCGTCTTGCAAAGTGACAAGTAGGAGCAAGTTCGTGTACGGAGCGAATGAGATGAGAAAAGAATTCCCGAAGGAAAGACGCTTATTGTTTGTTTGTGTTTTTTAGAAGCTTTTTATGAGTGAAGTTTGCATAGGTAAGTGTACCTAAGTCTTACTCACTGGGATGTGTACATCTCACATCATCCCGAAATGGAATGTGCAAGAGGCACACCTATCTATGGAGGAAATCCCCAAATCTAGTCCCACAAGTGAAGGCTCAGACACACTGACCTATTAACATTTATTAAGTGTTTTTTTGTGATTTTGGTTAAGAAGTGTTTTTTATGCTTTTCTTTGTGAAGTAATCTCATGCTAAGACCTATCCACCACGAGGGATAACTTACACCTCGCCCCGAAACGGAACGTGTGCAAGTATCTCATAGCAAAGTCTCATGTCACATGAAAGTACTCAACATTTATTAAAGTGAATTAAAATTAAGTTTGAAGGTGAGAAGAGAAAGCACCAAAAGGAACACAAAAGGTGAAAAATCTAAGGGAGACTAGAATCCTAAAAGTTTTCATGCATGGATGAACCTAAGTTAGTGAGGTTTGAATCCTATCCTAAAGAAGAAGAAAGAAAGAGAAGAAGAAAAAAGAAGAAGAGAGGAGAGAAGTAAGGCCTAAGCCCAACAATCAAAGGTTAGTACAAGTAAGAATAAGAAGAGAGGAGATGAGACTTGGAGATGTGGGAATCACATCCACACCTCTCACTTACCATAGCCCCTGAAATGGTTAGCAACACAAGCATACAAGCAAAACAAAATAAACTTAATGACATGCCAACATCATACAAACAGAAGTGAAGTCATACATACAAAAGCTTAATGCAAATGCAAGTTACAAGAATGATAAAAGAAGCATACAAGCCAATTAAGAGGCAACATGAATCATATGGCAAAGCAAAGTAAACTTAAGAAGATGCAAAAGCAAAAATGCACAAGACATGAATTCAAGGCACAAGACCAGAACCAAATCAAGTTGAAGAAGTTCTTAATAAGCAAGAGAGATGAGGAGAAGAGAAACACAAGACCAAACAATCACATTATAAGATGGAAAAGAGCAAAGAAGTGAGGTGAATACACCTAAGAAAGAAAGAACTTAAAAGGTAAGCAAAACACAAAATTTCCAAGACACAAACCCTAACCCAAGATCAGAAAGGTATCAATACCCTAAGGAGACCCCAAATGAGATGAAGAAGTTGGCACAAGTGCCCTTCTAAGCCAATAAGAGAACTTATGATCAAAAGGAAGCAAAATGGGACAAGCTAAGAAACAAAATTCAAATCAAATCAACAATGAACTCAAAAATTCCACAAATTTGAACAAGAGGTCTTCAAACATGATATAACAATGTGCCAAAAGGGTTGGAAGAAATTCAGAATCTATGTAATTCAAATGGGGACATAAACATGAACTAGGGTTAAGAAACTTCAATGACAAGTCAAGGACCAAAACCAAATGAAAAAATTTCTAAAATTCAGAATAAAAATCACACATGAACTACATCTTCTTATGAATCCAGAGCAAAAAGAATCAACAAGAAATTCAAAATGATGATCACTATGGAAATTGGACAAGGCAGCATGCACAAAAAGGAATTAAAACGAATTAATTAAAATGAACAATTAATTGACACGTGGATATTAAAAATAAATGGAAAAGAAAAATATGAAAAATTAAAGAAAACTCCCATGAACAATAAAGAACTAATTCAGAATTTTTGGACGCTTGGAAGTATTTTTAATAATTGAAAAGCAAAATGATTAAAAGAAATAAAAAGAAAAAGAAAATAAAATGAGAAAGAGAGCTGGGGGTGTGAAGAGCAAGGAAAGCAGTTGAAAACAATTGGGCCCTGGAAGAAAGGGGGTGCGAATAGAAGGCAATGCCCATTGGGTTGCGCAGGTGTACAAAATACTGGGTGGAAATTCAGAGGAAAAATAAGAAAAACACAGGCCAATGGATTGGATGGACGCATCCTAGAAGGCTCTCATTAATTGACGTGTCACATTAATTGGCTCAGGGCTGAGGGAACACGCAAATTAACATGGGGTGAGAAACATTAAGACTAATCAGAAACAAAAATATAAAAGAAGAGCACGTGAATGGGAGGCTGCTTCATTAAATGACGTGGCGAAATCCTGTGCGCTGAGATAGAAGATCCAATGGTATAGGAATCATCTTCAACCTTCTGAAACCCTAAAACAACATTCCCAGATTCTGGTGACCGGAGCTAGGGCTCCGGCACCGGAAAACTCACACCAAGAACAAAACCTAATGAAAATGAATAAAAACCTCCAGATTGAATAAACAAACTACCCTGAGTTCAAATATGGTGATGAAAAGTTCAATAGATCAAAGGATTCTCTGGATCGAAGGAAAACAGTTGCACCAAGAAACTTCAAATCCATATAACAAACTCAATAGTGCACCAATTTCAAAACTAAGACCAGCAGAATGATCAGCAAACATCAAGGATCAGAATGCACACCTCAAAAAACATTTCTAGATCTGAAGATTCAGAGGCTTACCTGAGATTGCAGTTCTTGAGAAAGCTTGTTAGAAGCCAAGATAATGAAGCCAATCCACTCCAAATGCACTCTAGTTGCAAAATAAATGCAACTAGAGTCTTAAATCTTGCTGGATCTTGGATTTTGCAGCCAACTGCCCTGAAATGGAAAGGTTATGATTCTTGAGAAATAGCTTGCACAAGGGAGAGATTTGTGATCCTGAGCTCTCAAGGATGAAGGATCTGTAATTTGTTTTGGAAGAGAGCAAGTGTGTGAAGAGATTCGAGAGAAAATGCAAATGGTGCAAAAACATGGAAGCTGAGAATTGAGAGAGAACTGGATCCTCTAAAACCCTAATTTGCTTTTATATCATGTCATGAGGAAATGCTGAGAGAATTAAAGGATTTACACGTGTGAATGAAAAGTGTGAGTGATTTTGCAATTTTGGCAAGTTTTGTGTGATCTCGTGAAAACCTCATGCATTCTCTTTGCTTCTGGCCCATGTGCACTCACAATTCCACCCTTGATTTCAATCCACCAGATCTTGTCCATTGGATGAGAGTGTCACACTTTTTTCATGAACATGCAAAAATTGCACTTTTGGAATGGAATTCTTATCTTGCACGAATTTGGTGCATTTCTTGGAGCAAAGTGAACCAAATGCATTGCATTGTAACATTGGAACATTATTTGAATCATACCAACACTCAAAATCAAGTTTCATGACATTTGGCTTTGGTGCACATATGAAAAACCAACTTTTGCCCTAGTTTTGATGAAATTTTCGAGGGCCATAACTTTCTAACCATGAAGGTTATGAAAAAGTACTTGTACTTTTTTAAAATGGGAGGCTTTAATCTCCAACTTTCATGTTTGACTTTGGTCCATTTGAAGAATTTTTCATTAAGTTATGCTCACTTGAATTTTAGGGCAAAAACTTGCCAAAAATGGCATTTTCCAAAACCAACTTTGCACCAATTTTGCAAAACACCTCAAAACCCCATGATCTTGATCTTTGAACTTGCCAAACCTCTTATAACATTATAAGAACATCCCTTGGCTAGAAAAATGGGGTTGGACCCCTTGAAATCACACAGTTGACTTTTTTAAGGCACAGTTAACCAGTTTCTTCATTTGCAAGCAACTGAAGAAATGCTTGAATTCCAAAAGGAATTTTCTCACCAAATTTGGTACCTAGGATCCTCTTGACATGTAAAAGACTTTTCCCAAATGAAATGGCCAAAGTTTTGAGGTTTTCATGCTTGAAACTCAAACCCTAGTTAAGGACCATTGTGCAGAAGTGTAACACGGTGGGAGAACTGACTTTAGTTAAATGTTGCAGATAGCAAGAGTCGCCACCGACTTTTATTTTATCCAAAAGGAAAGGGCATAAAAGAACAGGAAAGACCTTAAAAAGATTTTGAGTTCGGGGGGTAGGTTATACAAAGGGAAGGTGTTAGCACCCTTTATATCCATGGTTATCCATGGGCTCTTAGTTACTTAGCTCACTTTAAATTGTTTTGAGAAAGTTGTAGTGTGTGATGAAAAAATTTCTAAGTTCTTTATAATGATCCTCGTATGGATGTATATAAAGACTTTGTTTTGAAAATTTGTTTGAAATGTGAAGTGTAATGAAGCATTTTGAAGAAAAGTGAGCAAGTACTTAAGAGGAACCTACCCTATGTTAAATCTTTATTATTCTTATATGTTCTTTCAATGGTAAGACTATCCCTATTATTAAGGAATAGGTAGTCATTACCTTGGATGTGATAAGGGACATCTGTGTTTAGGCAACTGTAAGGTGTCTTAGCAATACGAAGGGACTTATCATCTTTTATTCGGAGGGACAAGATCATTTACCGTAGGCAACATTGAAGGGACTTGATCTTATAATCTTAAAGGGACTTGATGATATTTTATGAAAAGGGACTTTGCTTTAAGACACTTTACTTGACCTTATAGTTAGGCAACATGAGGGATAACCTTAGAAAGTGTGAGATGGCGATCAAAGATCGACTTACGTGTGTGAGTGTTCATATTCATATATTTATCTTATTAAGTAAGTCATTCTAAATTAATTTTAATTTACAAACATATTATCACTCCCTATAATTACTAACCATGGCAAGAATATTTATAAACAATAAAACAATAATAAACTACGACTATTACAAGGCTTTTGCAGTTACATTATAATAAAAACAATTGAATAATAAATATATAATAAAATAAACAATAACTAAAAGGTTAATGATAAAATAATTATAAGAAGAAAAGGTTAGCATAAAAATATATAGAATTTAAAAGAACATTTTTAAATTAAATAAGCAATTTTAAAGAATTTTTAAAAGAAAATAAGATGATGAGAATAATAATAAATCATAAAATAAATATTTACAAAACAAGATTAACTATTTAATTATATATTAAAAAAAATTAATTAAGTTTAAATAAAAAATTAGGGTTAGAAATTAGGGTTTGAATATTTAAGGTTTGAATATAAAATTAAGGTTTGAATATTTAATTAAAATCCTAATTGATTTATTTACATATTATAAGTGAAAATTAAAATTACATGTAAAAATATATTATGAAAAATAAAATTTTAATTAAGTTTTAATATAAATTTTTGTTAGTTAAATATTAAAAAAAATCAATTATAATAATAATAATATAATAGAAAAATAATAATTAGAAAAGAAAATATGAAAACAAAGTTTTAAAAAAAATGGGGAGGCCTGGATTTGAACCCAGGACCTCCCCTTTACCTGAGGGGATCAAAACCACTGGGCTAGCGCGCGCTAGCTGATTAACGAATGGCTCAAAATCATCATATTGTAAACCTGCAAAATAAGAGAAAATTGCCAAAAAAAATTCACAAAGCCAGGATTCGAACCGTGTCCCTCAAGGCTTTCCATACGCGCACCTTACCACCAGACCAACTGCAAGTTAGTGATTATAACTGAAACAAATAATATAAAAAATGAGTCCAAAATTCAAATCTCCAAAACGCGCGAAACTTCATCTTCATCCTTCGTCCGTTGGCTTAGGTTATACCTACGGTTTTCCGTCACTAGAGGTTTTAGTGACGGATCTTTATCGTCACTATAACACCTGCGCATTGAAACATGAAAAACACAAACAATAAATCTGTTTTAATTGCCCAGATCAATTAAATGAAGGCCACTGATCCCAAATACACTACTAATTTGGTTTAAAATTGGCTATTAGATGAATTCCCAATTCACGGTTTCTTTGAACCCTAACATGGCATCTCCAAAAACCTGCATAAAAAATTCAATCAACCAGCCCAGAAACATTCTAAACATCACCATGAACAAGATTACATACTCAAATTGGAGTTAGAACACGCGTATAATCAAAATCGATTTTCAAGAAACTAAGAACAAAAGTGCAATTGGTTTATGCAATTCAGTGTGGTTTTGATGCGTATGATGATCTAATTATGTTCAATGAACATCAATAAAGCTATTGCAATGCATAAAAGCCTCTGAATATGATTGAATTACCAAAACCGAAAATTGAAATTTTATGGAAATTTTGAAATTGCTTGGTGTTCTTGGAGGCTGTAAATTCGTCCCCTTGTGCTTGCAGTGTGCTCATGTATATATAAGGATGTCATTAGGTCAAAAAGAATGGGCTTTGTATCATGAAAATTGATTGCTTGATTATGAAGAAATCTCTCATTCAAAAATATCAAAAAAAATCCAATATATTCTTGCTATCTTGGTCTAGCACGAATTTGGATGTGAAAAATTAGTCTTGAATGGTGTTTATGACCTTCTAGAATCACAATCTCTTTAAAATATATGATTTTCATATTTTATTTTAATTTAATTTGTATTTTAATGAATAAAATTCAAATAAATATAAATAAAATGTAAAAAATCAGAAAAGGTATGGGTTGGGTCGTGCTTGATGATATTATAAAGATTGGATGGCAATTTGGTGGGCTCATTTAGCAAAAAATTGTTTTAAGGCCTCATTTGCTTCATAAACTTCCCAAAAACTTCCCAACTTTGAAAGGGCACAAATCCTTCAATTTTAATGCTATGAAGGTGTTCTTGGACATTTTAGAAAGCTTAGAGAGTCCTATAACCAACCCCTTTGGTCTCATGTCCATATCTTTTACCATTCTCAAGTTATGCTCTTTGGAAGTTGTTGACGTTTTGTTGACTTTTAAAAGGACCTATAATGTTTTAGCTCATACCTTCCAAATGAAGCATTTTTGGGCTTGGCTTGTGAGACACAAAGTTGTATAGAATTAAATTTCCTTCAAAATGAGATTTGGATGGAAAAAATTTGATGAAGCATGTGAAAGTTATGGCTGGTCAAAGTTCAGTTGACTTTTTCTATGAAAACCCTAATTTAGAAACTCCTGATTCTTGATGATCTGAAATCTCCTTGATGAATCATGATCAACCCTTGATCAAATGATGAATTTTACTTCATATACTTGATGTTGGCAAAAAATCATGAAGTTTGACTTTGGTTTGACCACAGTTGACCTCAGTTTGACTTTTTGACTGCCTTGACTGATTTTAACCTATCTGATCATCTGTCTGAGCAAATCTTTTGGGAAAGTCTTGAAACTTGACATGGGGATTCTTAAACACATATAGGATGCTATAAAGCTCACTTGAAGTCTTGGAAGTCCATTTAGCCTGATGAAAGTCAAAACCCTAGTTTAAGATGTATTGCTTAGGATGATGCATTGTCTGAGGGAATTGCCAAACTTTCTGACTAATTGTGAACCTTGTGAACCTCATGAGATGTCTTGTGAACCTTGTGAACCTCATGAGATGTCTTGTGAACCTTGTGAACCTTTTGAACCTCTTAGTACACAATGTCTTGTCTTGTGAACCTTGTGAACCTCTTAGCACACAATGTCTTGTCTTGGGGAGGGCAAATTTTGGGGTGCAACAGCTGCCCCTGTTCAATTTTCTGAAACCTGAGGGGTTAGATTGGCCTGTGTGCCATTCTTGACCTGGAAGGTTGAAGGGGATTGAACACAAAAGCCCAAAAATTTGCACTCGTCGGTGCGTAAGGTAACACTGATGATTAGCTGTATATGCTTAAGTGGGCTTGAAGATGCCACTTGGAAGAACTGGAGATGGGCTTATAGATGTCATCCATACTATCAGGAGGTGATAATATCTTGATGTTGATACTGGATATCAGTACTAGGTCTTTGTATAGGCCGTCTCTGAATCGTTTATGCAACATGGTTTGAATTGTTGAATAGACCTGTAGAAATAAATCTTCGTGGCGATTATCTCTTCTGGAAATATCCTGGATTAGGGAATAGATCTTTGTACAGACCGTTTTCCTACTATCCAAGAATAAATAGATTAAATCTTCTAAGAATATCCTGGACTAGGGAATGGATCTTTGTATAGACCGTTTGCCTATTATCCAAGAACAAATAGAGTGTCAGGATCAAATCTCCTGAAGATATCCTGGACTAGGGAATGGATCTTTGTACATACCGTTTTCCTATTATCCAAGGACAAAAGAATATCTTCTGAAAATATCCTGGACTAGGGAATGGATCTTTGTACAGACCGTTTGCCTACTATCCGAGGACAAAAGAGTGTCAGGATTAAATCTCCTGAAAATATCCTGGACTAGGGAATAGATCTTCGTATAGACCGTTTGCCTATTATCCAAGAACAAATAGAGTGTCAGGATCAAATCTCCTGAAAATATCCTGGACTAGGGAATGGATCTTTGTACAGACTGTTTGCCTACTATCCGAGGACATCTTGAGTAATGTATAGATCGTTTCTGACCTGTTGTAAATTGTTGATATTGTTTTATCTGCATATAACTATCCTGCAAGGAAAAGGTTAGTTTATGCAATGTGCATGCATGCATGTATGGCATGGTGCACTTAAGTAATGTATTATGCATTTATGGTATGATGTAAATGATGTAAATGATGTATGTATGGATCATGCAGCCTGAAGCGTCTGGATATCTTTGTATAACAACTGCTGGCTAGGGAAAATAAATCATGATTCGTTGCTGAAGAATATGAGGAACTCGTTCCCGTCTTGTTTGATACTATAGTATTTATAACCTCCCGTCTTCGTTCATCGTACTTTTATTAAAGTAATAAGTTCTTGAGTATCCCTATTGAGGATAAAAGAGATGGACATTGTAACAGCCCGAGCCCCTCGCAAGGCAACCTCGGCACTGCCACCTCACGATCTTCTCTACCCCCCTCACTAGTAGAGTTTTTGCCTTCCGTGGGAATCGAACCCTGTACCCTGGGGTTCAAGTACTTGTTCAATCCATTCCCACTACCAATTGAGCTAGTAGCTCAATTGGTAGTGGGAATGGATTGAACAAGTACTTGAACCCCAGGGTACAGGGTTCGATTCTCACGAAAGGCAAAAACTCTACTAGTGAGGGGGGTAGAGAAGATCGTGAGGTGGCAGTGCCAGGATTGCCTTGCGAGGGGCCCAGGCTGTTACAAAAAAAGATGGTAGTGGGAATGGATTGAACAAGTACTTGAACCCCAGGGTACAGGGTTCGATTCCCACAGAAGGAAAAAACTCTACTAGTGAGGGGGGTAGAGAAGATCGTGAGGTGGCAGTGCCGGGATTGCCTTGCGAGGGGCCCGGGCTGTTACAAAAAAGGCGCCTTTTTATGTAACAGCCCAGACCCCTCGCAAGGAAATCCTGGCACTGCTACCTCACGATCTTCTCTACTCCCCTCACTAGTAGAGTTTTTGCCTTCCGTGGGAATCGAACCCTGTACCCTGGGGTTCAAGTACATGCTCAATCCATTCCCACTACCAATTGAGCTACTAGCTCAATTGGTAGTGGGAATGGATTGAGCATGTACTTGAACCCCAGGGTACAGGGTTCGATTCCCACGAAGGCAAAAACTCTACTAGTGAGGGGAGTAGAGAAGATCGTGAGGTAGCAGTGCCAGGATTTCCTTGCGAGGGGTCTGGGCTGTTACAGACATAAATTTAAGGGGAGATGTAACTTGAAGCATCTATAAAGATAGATTTGCCCTGCTGGGGATTTGTAGTTGTCTTGTGGGGATGAACCAGCGAAGCTTCGTTGAACTCCTACCCTCGTTCGTCCTTAGTAAATACTATTACTGCATCTTATGCATTTCTGGTAAACATCAATCATATTCAAAAGCATACATACATTCAAACACAACCAATGGACGTTTTCTCTTAGGTAAATAGGGTAAAAGTAAATCTGGTTTCAGAGGGAAAAGTAAAGCTGAACTTGAAAACAGAATCGTTTCAACTTCGAGAGTGTATAACCAATTGGATTTAGAGCTCCTGAGATTCTTAACTTTCCTGAATACCTTCCCATAAATCCTCATAGTTGGATCTGAAGACATGATACTGACACCATCTGATACTACTGGCATAGACAATTAATTTCCACAATGGCTTCTGTTGAGAATCCAATATCAAGGTAATACAATGAGAGGAACGTGTCTTCAAATTGTGATGGACCATATACGCTCCGGGTATTAGATTTGAAAAGAAAACATTGCCCCTTGGTTGAGGATGAATTGTCCCATAATGGAAGTATCTGAATGTAGTTACCTCAAGAGAAATAAGCAGAATGCCCCACAATAATATGCCCCTGACATCATGAACTTTATAATGTTACCCTTGGTAATTCAAATATATGAGGAGAGTTGCCCCTGGCTATTAAGCATTGTTGAATCTGGACCTGATTGCCCCAAATGAATTGAACAGTAAGTTGGTATGTCCCTTGATTGTGAAGCAGTGACTATGCCCCTGGCATTATGAACTCTGTAATGTTACCCTTGGTAATTTAGATAGATGAGGAGATCTGCCCCTGGCTACTTAAACATAATTGAATCATGTCCTGATTTCCCCAAATGAGTTAGGAAGTATCATGGCCTGCCCCCTTGATTGGGAGATAATGATTATGCCCCTTTGTATACATGGACTTTGATCCAGGAAGCAACTTTGTTTATCGGAAGGACTTTGGTTTATTGAACATTCATCCTGTAAGTTTCTCTGTTTATCAAACACTTAGGTATATGCAAACAAATATATTCAAAAATGCAATACTTATGTCTGTCTTGAAGTTTTGAAAAAGAGTTATTTTAGAAAAACAGTTTTTGTGAAAACTGTGATATTAACTCAAGTTTTATAATAAGCCTTAAAGGAGTCAGGATACCTTTTTATAGCAGTACACTTTCGAACTAACCATGCTTCAGTTAGGACTTTTAAAGGGTTGTAACGTGGCCTGGTTCACAGTTTAAGAAACAAAGGATAAAGGCTCAAATTTTATTTGTACCCAACCCAATCTCCATGATGTTCTTCAATCCTATGCTCAGTTAACTTATGCATTGAGGCTCAAAGGAGTTTGGAATTGTAACACTGACATTTGTGATGGTTCAGAAACCAAAAACTTATTTGAACATTCAGTCATCTTTCTTTGTTGAGGATTCATAGTGACCACTTTTTCTTTTGACTTTGTTATATCTTCTTTTTGCCTGAACTGTTTGTTTCAAAATTACAGTCAGCGGAATTTCTCAATTTTTTTACTAAGTCTCCTTCATAGGTGTTAACTTAGTGGGTTTTTCTTTTGCTGGATATTGACTGTCAGGTTTAATGATTACAGAGAACCATCATTAGTTGTGTACAACACAAATAATTGGCATATTTGAATTAACTGAGTAACTACCCTGCCCCGGGTTATGAATAAGGGTTTTAATTTGTGCGAGAATAAAAACTCCTACTTCATAGGCTCAAAAGGGTTGACTAGGGATTAACTTCCTTATATCTCCACTGTTTAGGAATTGAAACAATGCTTGTACATCGTCAGCATAGTCTGTTCAAAAGCATACTGCCTAATATTATGGTATTGTTTTCGTCATCCTCCCTCTACAGGCTTATAGCTTTATTAGGAGTTAAATATCACAAAATAGAAATATGAAGCATAATTCAAAATATAGTGAAACGAATGGATTACTTCAAGACAAACATATGCAATGCATTAATGAAAACAAAAGTTTAACATAATAGTAAGTGTTTAAACAAACAAAAGAAATTACAAATGAAAATTCAAATGTTCTCAAAGCCTCTTCCTCTAAACCCGTCACTCCAGTTATCTGGAAACTTTGATGCTTGATGGACGATAGAAGAACACAACCTGACCTTCTGGAGTAACCTCGAGTATTCCTTCGTCAATTAGGTCTTGAATCTTATTCTTCAATGCCCAACAGTTATTAGTGTCCTGTCCAGGACAGTCGGAGTGATACATATACCTTGCCTTGGGATTATAGCGAGGAGAAGAGATGTTAGGATTTTTAGGAGAATTTTCCAAGGAAATCAACTTCATCTCCAACAGGCATTGCAAAACTTGTGACATTAGTGTGCTGAACCAGATGAATTGTCTTCTACATTCCTTGTATAGAAGTGGATTAACCTTACAAGGCCTTCTTTCTTCCATTGAAGGATGGTCAGTAGTAGCCTGTCTCTTTCCTTCTCTTATCCTTACTTTCCTTTCAGCCAAGTCAGCTTGTTTCAACGGAGGTTGACTGATGATTAGATTCCCAACTCTGTTATGCCGAAGCTTATTGACAAAGCTTCTTAGTTCTTCTTGCCCCTGGGCCAAACTCTGGATAAGAGCCATTTGGCCATTCAACTGGATCCTCATCTCTGCCATCTCAGCTTGTAGCTGTTTCAGCTGATCGTCTTTGTTGTCCTCAAGATTCTTCTTCTTCATGTCCTTAGAGAGGAGCGCTTTCAACTCTTCTTGCCCCTTGGACAAATTCAGAATCACTTCCTGAAACTGAGCATTCTGAGATTGAAGATCTTTGACAGATTGTTCGAGAGTCATTTCTACTGAAATAAACAGCGAGAAGATAAGATACTTGTTCAAAAGAAACCTGTGATGCAATGATATGGTATGTAAATGCGTATGCAATGTTTTCATGGACCGCAGGATTTAAATTTGTTAAACAAACAGAAATAAAACTTTTATTAGTAAATGTTAAAATTATTTTGCCCCTTGGGCTTACAATGAAGGGAAATAAGTACAAAAATGGGGTTTTAAGTCTCCCATGGATGTTTCCTCTTTGTATGGAGGTATGTGTTGAGGTTCCTATCCTCATGAAGTTGTTTTGTTAGCTCCAGGATTCTTTCTTGACTTGCTTTGTAATGAGTCTCAAAAGTATCTCTTTGCTCCTTCAACTGGATCCAGGACCTTTGTAACTCCTCCATGTCAGTGGGCATGTCTGGATGAAAAATGATATAAGAAGTATCTCCTTCAGCAACAGGCTCTATGGTAACTGGCAGGATAGCAGGATATGGCATCATAAGAGTCTGAGCACGAGATATCACCCATCTGAGATAAGGTTCCATAGGAATAGTGTACTTTGGTTCCAGAGTCTTGCTGTCAACCTTGTTCACTTTACCCCATGCTCGTATGAACCTTTGACGGTAACCTTGAAGATCGTTGTCGTAGTCGAACATAATACCCTGAATAAGCATGTCATGAGGACCATCACTCCGACCGTAACTAAACTGACGTAGAGCTAAGGAAGGGTTGTAAGTAATGCCCCCTCTTATGCCAAGGAGTGGCACGTTAGGGAACTCCCCACAACGGCCAATGATAGTATATGTTCTCCATAGATCTTGAGCACCAATGAATATCAGAATGTGAAAGTGACATAATCCTCTTGGACCACCTGAACCCTTGTTCATTCTTCATCACTGATCGAGGAAGGTGAGAAATAAACCACCTAGACAATAAAGGTATACAACACATCAGAGTTCCTCGTGCCTTCGTAGTACGGGTATGGAGAGAATGTAAGATGTCTCCAAGAAATGTAGGCACTGGATTGCGAGTCAGAAATATGTTGATGGCGTGCACGTCTATGAACTGGTCTGGATTAGGGAACAACACTAAGCCATAGATCAATAGGGCTAAGATCTCCTCAAAAGCATCATAACTCATAGCCTTCAAGAACACTTGAGCTTTCTCCATCAATACCTTAGCAAGAATACCCTTAACTCCACTTCTTGTTTCTAGGACAATGTTTGATTTCTTCAAATGTAGGGCTGCAGCAATGACTTCAAGTTTAGGCTCTTTTTCCAAGCCTGTGAAAGGTTTCTGATCAAGGATAGGTATACCCAGAAGCTTGGAGAACTCTTCTATTGTAGGAACCAGTTGATAATAGGGGAATGTGAAGCAATGATGTTTAGGGTCAAAGAACTGAAACAGAACACTCATCATGTCTTCATTGAACCCTGAAGTGACTAGATCTAGTAGGTGACCATGCCTCTTGATGAACTGGGAGTTTTCAGACACTTGAGAGACCAATTCCTTAAGCTTATGAGGTATTCCTACAAAGTTGATCCGGATAGTATTCCTACGAGTAGAAGTCATGACCTGCAACAAAGAACAAAGATAAATCCTTTGGTCCTTGAAATGGTTAGTGAAAATGATATGCTTATGATGCATGATGATGCTATGATGTTATGCTCAATCACAAACATGTGGCACACACAAACAAGTCACACAATAGCCCTAGGTTTGAAGGCTTGCATGAGGTTTAAAGGTAAGTACCCTCCCCTGAAGTTTAGTTGGTTCATCCTGTCCTATAAAAGTAACCAGGTTCTAAGGGATCTCAATATCATTGATCCTTCACAAGGGTGGTTGTTCAGTAGGCAACTTACTTGCCAACCAAAACCCTCCAAGTTTAGGATCTCAATGAGCGTAGCATCGAGTATCAACCAACTTCAGTCTTCACCAAAGCCGGTTATCTCACTACTTTCTAAAGGCCAAGATGGGATTACTAGGGTTCTAAAAGTCAGTTAGTGTATTGACAACATATGGCAACCTCATATTATCCTCAACTTGACTTAAGGAACATAAGCACCAACCAAGAAGTCACACTAACTATGGCCACCAGATCAACCATATCGGTATACACCATACAGTTTCCTTGGTCTATTGCCATTTACCTAAGGTACACTAGATCCGGGTTAGGATCTTTCACACATAAGAGCACCCAACAAGTAAAGTAAAGCAAACAAAGCAAACAATTTTAAAGTGATCTAATTCCTAAGGGTACCCCTCTTTTATTAAATCCCCAGCAGAGTCGTCAGTTCTGTAACACGGTGAGAGAACTGACTTTAGTTAAATGTTGCGGATAGCAAGAGTCGCCACCGACTTTTATTTTATCCAAAAGGAAAGGGCATAAAAGAACAGGAAAGACCTTAAAAAGATTTTGAGTTCGGGGGGTAGGTTATACAAAGGGAAGGTGTTAGCACCCTTTATATCCATGGTTATCCATGGGCTCTTAGTTACTTAGCTCACTTTAAATTGTTTTGAGAAAGGTGTAGTGTGTGATGAAAAATTTTCTAAGTTCTTTATAATGATCCTCGTATGGATGTATATAAAGACTTTGTTTTGAAAATTTGTTTGAAATGTGAAGTGTAATGAAGCATTTTGAAGAAAAGTGAGCAAGTACTTAAGAGGAACCTACCCTATGTTAAATCTTTACTGTTCTTATATGTTCTTTCAATGGTAAGACTATCCCTATTATTAAGGAATAGGTAGTCATTACCTTGGATGTGATAAGGGACATGTGAAGGGACATCTGTGTTTAGGCAACTGTAAGGTGTCTTAGCAATACGAAGGGACTTATCATCTTTTATTCGGAGGGACAAGATCATTTACCGTAGGCAACATTGAAGGGACTTGATCTTATAATCTTAAAGGGACTTGATGATATTTTATGAAAAGGGACTTTGCTTTAAGACACTTTACTTGACCTTATAGTTAGGCAACATGAGGGATAACCTTAGAAAGTGTGAGATGGCGATCAAAGATCGACTTACGTGTGTGAGTGTTCATATTCATATATTTATCTTATTAAGTAAGTCATTCTAAATTAATTTTAATTTACAAACATATTATCACTCTCTATAATTACTAACCATGGCAAGAATATTTATAAACAATAAAACAATAATAAACTACGACTATTACAAGGCTTTTGCAGTTACATTATAATAAAAACAATTGAATAATAAATATATAATAAAATAAACAATAACTAAAAGGTTAATGATAAAATAATTATAAGAAGAAAAGGTTAGCATAAAAATATATAGAATTTAAAAGAACATTTTAAAATTAAATAAGCAATTTTAAAAAAAATTTACAAGAAAATAAGATGATGAGAATAATAATAAATCATAAAATAAATATTTACAAAACAAGTTAACTATTTAATTATGTATTAAAAAATATTAATTAAGTTTAAATAAAAAATTAGGGTTAGAAATTAGGGTTTGAATATTTAAGGTTTGAATATAAAATTAAGGTTTGAATATTTAATTAAAATCCTAATTGATTTATTTACAAATTATAAGTGAAAATTAAAATTACATGTAAAAATATATTATGAAAAATAAAATTTTAATTAAGTTTTAATATAAATTTTTGTTAGTTAAATATAAAACAAATTCAATTATAATAATAATAATATAATAGAAAAATAATAATTAGAAAAGAAAATATGAAAACAAAGTTTTAAAAAAAAATGGGGAGGCCTGGATTTGAACCCAGGACCTCCCCTTTACCTGATGGGATCAAAACCACTGGGCTAGCGCGCTAGCTGATTAACGAATGGCTCAAAATCATCATATTGTAAACCTACAAAATAAGAGAAAATTGCCACACAAAAAATTCACAAAGCCAGGATTCGAACCGTGTCCCTCAAGGCTTTCCATACGCGCGCCTTACCACCAGACCAACTGCAAGTTAGTGATTATAACTGAAACAAATAATATAAAAAATGAGTCCAAAATTCAAATCTCCAAAACGCGCGAAACTTCATCTTCATCCTTCGTCCGTTGGCTTAGGCTATACCTACGGTTTTCCGTCACTAGAGGTTTTAGTGACGGATCTTTATCGTCACTATAACACCTGCGCATTGAAACATGAAAAACACAAACAATAAATCTGTTTTAATTGCCCAGATCAATTAAATGAAGGCCACTGATCCCAAATACACTACTAATTTGGTTTAAAATTGGCTATTAGATGAATTCCCAATTCACGGTTTCTTTGAACCCTAACATGGCATCTCCAAAAACCTGCATAAAAAATTCAATCAACCAGCCCAGAAACATTCTAAACATCACCATGAACAAGATTACATACTCAAATTGGAGTTAGAACACGCGTATAATCGAAATCGATTTTCAAGAAACTAAGAACAAAAGTGCAATCGGTTTATGCAATTCAGTGTGGTTTTGATGCGTATGATGATCTAATTATGTTCAATGAACATCAATAAAGCTATTGCAATGCATAAAAGCCTCTGAATATGATTGAATTACCAAAACCGAAAATTGAAATTTTATGGAAATTTTGAAATTGCTTGGTGTTCTTGGAGGCTGTAAATTCGTCCCTTTGTGATTGCAGTGTGCTCATGTATATATAAGGATGCCATTAGGTAAAAAAGAATGAGCTTTGTATCATGAAAATTGATTGCTTGATTATGAAGAAATCTCTCATTCAAAAATATCAAAAAATCCAATATATTCTTGCTATCTTGGTTTAGCACGAATTTGGATGTGAACAATTAGTCTTGAATGGTGTTTATGACCTTCTAGAATCACAATCTCTTTCAAATATATGATTTTCATATTTTATTTTAATTTAATTTGTATTTTAACGAATAAAATTCAAATAAATATTAAATAAAATGTAAAAAATCAGAAAAGGTATGGGTTGGGTCGTGCTTGATGATATTATAAAGATTGGATGGCAATTTGGTGGGCTCATTTAGCAAAAATTTGTTTTAAGGCCTCATTTGCTTCATAAACTTCCCAACAATTTCCCAACTTTGCAAGGGCACAAATCCTTCAATTTTAATGCTATGAAGGTGTTCTTGGACATTTTATAAAGCTTAGAGAGTCCTCTAACCAACCCCTTTGGTCTCATGTCCATATCTTTTACCATTCTCAAGTTATGCTCTTTGGAAGTTGTTGACTTTTTGTTGACTTTTAAAAGGACCTATAATGTTTTAGCTCATACCTTCCAAATGAAGCATTTTTGGGCTTGGCTTGTGAGACACAAAGTTGTAGAGAAATAAATTTCCTTCAAAATTAGCTTTGGATTGAAAATTTTTGATGAAGCATGTGAAAGTTATGGCTGGTCAAAGTTCAGTTGACTTTTTCTATGAAAACCCTAATTTAGAAACTCCTGATTCTTGATGATATGAAATCTCCTTGATGAATCATGATCAACCCTTGATACAATGATGAATTTTACTTCATATACTTGATGTTGGCAAAAAATCATGAAGTTTGACTTTGGTTTGACCACAGTTGACCTCAGTTTGACTTTTTGACTGCCTTGACTGATTTTAACCTATCTGATCATCTGTCTGAGCAAATCTTTTGGGAAAGTCTTGAAACTTTACATGGGGATTCTTAAACACATATAGGATGCTATGAAGCTCATTTGAAGTCTTGGAAGTCCATTTAGCCTGATGAAAGTCAAAACCCTAGTTTAAGATGTATTGCTTAGGAGGATGCATTGTCTGAGGGAATTGCCAAACTTTCTGACTAATTGTGAACCTCATGAGATGTCTTGTGAACCTTGTGAACCTTATGAGATGTCTTGTGAATATTGTGAACCTTGTGAACCTCTTAGTACACAATGTCTTGTCTTGTTAACCTCATGAACCTCTTAGCACACAATGTCTTGTCATGGGGAGGGCAAAGTTTAGGGTGCAACAAGGAGCTTTGCCTTAGCCTGGATTCCCTGATGATCTTCCAACATTCTGAGCTTTTATAAATGCACTTGAACTTGTAAATTCAATGTAGACTCCTCATAATACTTGTACAAAACCATTGGGCCCCTTGTCATAGCTTGTAGTGCTTCAAAAACCTCCCCAGATGGTCATATGCCTAATGTTAGGTCATGAGAAATGTTATGCCTCATCTTTCCATGCTAGGATGCTAAGAATATGATATGTTCATGATGAATATGATATGATATGATGCTTAAAAAGAAGAGGGCAAATTTGGGGTGTTACAGCTGCCCCTATTCAAACAACTGTTAATCTGAAAAGGACGGTAGCACGGGCTATCGACCGTTCAAGATAAACTGTGGTTGAATACCAAGAAGACCAGAAATTTGCACTCTGACGAAGAATGCAGAAACTGGGAAATAAAACCCAACCAAATGACGCTTTGGTGACTGAAGAAAGCAGACGAGCTCCTTCCAAGTTGAAAATGTTATCCAGAATCAGAATACTTTGACAAACGAGTCTTCTTCGAACAATCCTGTTATGCCAGGAACTGGACATACGAGTCCTCACTGCAAAAACATATGACTTGAGACAGACGAATCTCCTTCAGATATACCTGTTACGCCAGGACCGGGATGCATTTAAGTATGTGGGATAGACATGCATAATCAAGGTAGACGAACCCTCTTCATATATTATCCGTGGATATATGGCATAAGACAGACGAGTCTTCTTCGAGCAAACCTGTTACGCCAGGTGCAACATCAATAAGTGGTGCTTGAGACAGACAAGCCTCCTTCGAATATACCTGTTATGCCAGGACCGGTAACCATTTTGACATTTATTCCCACAGTCAGGATTTTAAACCTCTTCAATACAGACGAGTATTGGATGATCATCAAGATAACACAGACGAGTGCCACAAGTCAATGATACAGACGAGTACCAGACGATGATTTAAGAAACACAGACGAGCGCTTCAGGCAATGATACAGACGAATATCAGCCACTGGTATAGACGAATACCAGAAATTCAAACACAGACGAGCATTTGGAGTAGCCATACAGACGAGTACCAAGATAATCAGCAAATCCACACATACAGGTACAAGCTAACACAGACGAGTGTTAGGGATGATACATACGAGTACCCAAACAAAGAAGACAGCTTCAAACAGATAACACACAGACGAGTGCTGGAAATTGCAGGCGAGCAATATAAATATTACATATCAAACACAGACGAGTGTTGGGAAGTGCAGACGAGCAACAGCGAAGTGACAACACAGACGAGTGTTGGAAAGTGCAGACGAGCAATAGCAAATATCAAACACAGACGAGTGTTGGAAACTGCAGACGAGCAACATCACAGTAATCAGGGGTCACTACTGGGGAAAGCAAACGAGCAATACCAAAATGACAACACAGACTAGTGTTGAAAAATGCGGACGATCAGCAATAAAGTACGAACACAGACGAGCGCTGGAAAGGTGCAGACGAGCAACAAACAAATGCTTGGTTGGCCACAAGAGTCACAACTCTGCAGGGGAAAAACAAATCGAGAGGCCCTGACACCTAACTCTGACTGGGGTGATGAATACCTGTCTGTATCACCATATTGACCAAAAGAATGGCGACTTCGCTGGGGAATATTTCACTGATGGTAGTGAAAAATCAAATATGAACCTTGTGGGGGACATCAGGCATTCATCTTCCTGCTGGGTATACTCCACTAGGGAATAATAAACTGCTTGGGCTGCCTACCAAGGCTTAGCTGGGGAGACTTCTGCTTGGGAGAATGTGACGCCATCCTGCAACCTACAACAACAAAAAACACATATATGCCCCGGGGACTTGCATGGTATGATCTGTTCATCCATCGTCACCCGACACTCAAAGAGGGTTTCAAATGTTTCCCTGCAATATCATTTTTATTTCAAATTATCACATGTTTTAAATGCAATGCTATTTTTGCCAAAAATTCAGGACATTGCAAACAAAAATAAACACAACACAACTTTTTGATTGAATATTCTTTTTATTGAAAGGCCTCTGAATAGGCAAAGATTTTACATCAGGAAGAAACCACCTAGAAAGAGGTAGCCACCATAAAATTGAGGAAAGAAACTATCCTAATGGCAATGGGCACGGCATTCCAATGAGTTCCCTTTCTGCTATGACTAGCATGTCTTCAAAACTATCCATTCTTGCCTTTGCTTTCTGAGAATATGAGGGGATTGATTCCTATCCTTCTGATATTGTCAAGTTGTATGAAACGATGATGTGGTTCAGATTACTCGGGTCATAGTTGTTCGCTTATTCCCTTATTTTGTGTGGATCGCCCTTTCGGGTTTTCAATCCACCGGGATACCCTTTTTTGCCTGAGCTGTCCGATGTGGCTTTTCAACTCAGCGGGTGTACATTTTTTTTGTTTATTTTCCCTAACTTTTGCCCGAGATTTTTATTCTGTTTTTAGCTCGCCGGGATGCCCTTTTCTTGCCTGGACTTTAATTCTGTTTTTGTGTCCAGCGGGTCTCTTTATGCGAAGTATTTTTTAACTGCGTCCGAGTTAACAGGGGACTGGAAGTCTTCTCCATCCATAGTGGTGAGCATCAGTGCTCCTCCTGAGAAAACCTTCTTCACTATAAATGGTCCTTCGTATTTTGGGGTCCACTTGCCCCTGTGATCTGAACCTGGAGGAACAATCCTCTTGAGCACAAGCTCTCCTACTTGATACTCCCGAGTACGTACTCGTTGGTCGAATGCTCGCTTCATTCTCCTCTGATAAAGTTGACCATGACAGATAGCCGCTAATCTCTTTTCCTCAATTAGACATAGCTGATTGTAACGAGCACGCACCCATTCAGCCTCATCAAGCTTCACATCCATCATCACACGCAATGAAGGAATCTCTACTTCAACAGGCAGGACTGCTTCCATACCATATACCAGAGAGAAGGGAGTTGCCCCTGTTGACGTCCTGACTGACGTTCGGTACCCATGCAGCGCAAATGGTAACAACTCATGCCAATCTTTGTAAGTGACAACCATTTTTTGCACAATCTTCTTGATATTCTTGTTTGCTGCCTCTACCACACCATTCATTTTTGGTCGATAGCGAGAAGAATTGTGATGTTGAATCTTGAATTCCTGACACAACTCTGCCATCATCTTGTTGTTGAGGTTAGAACCATTGTCAGTAATGATTCTTTCGGGCACTCCGTATCTACAAATGATGTCCCTTTTCAAAAATCTGGCTACCACTTGACGAGTGACATTGGCATAAGATACTGCTTCAACCCACTTAGTGAAGTAATCAATCGCAACCAAGATGAAGCGATGACCATTTGAAGCAGTAGGCTCTATCTTCCCGATCATGTCAATGCCCCACATAGAAAAGGGCCAAGGAGATGACATGATGTTGAGCGGACTTGGAGGAACATGCACTTTGACTGCATAAATCTAGCACTCGTGGCACTTACAAGCGAATGAACAACAGTTTGCATCCATTGTCATCCAGTAATACCCCGATCTCAGCAATTTCTTAGCCATAGCATGCCCTCCTGCATGGGTACCGAAAGATCCTTCGTGGACTTCCTGCATTAACAGGCTTGCTTCGTGTCTATCCACGCATCTGAGCAAGACCATGTCAAAGTTTCTCTTGTACAAAACCCCGTCTGTATTCAAGAAGAAGCTAGCAGCAAGTCGCCTTAAGGTCTTCTTATTGTTGGAAGATGCCCCAGCTGGGTATTCTTGCTTTTCCAGGAATAGCTTGATATCAAAATACCAAGGTTTCTCGTCAGACACAGCGTCTACAGAGAAAGCATGGGTTGGTGCGTCAAGCCTGGAGATGTCAATTATGGGCACGTAATTCCAACACAATACTTTGATAGACGAAGAAAGAGTGGCCAATGCGTCGGCAAATTGATTTTCATCACGTGGTATGTACTGAAGCTTAACTGTTGTGAAGAACGTCAACAGTTTTTTTGGCATAATCCATGTACGAAATTAGATGCTCTTGATGCGTATACCACTTTCCGGTAACTTGGTTAATGACGAGGGCTGAATCTCCGAATATATCGAGGGTCTTAATCCGAAGATTAATAGCCTCCTCTATTCCCATTATGCATGCCTCGTATTCCGCTTCATTGTTGGTGCAGCCAAAAGTAATTCTGGCAGCGAAGGGAAAGTGAACACCTTCAGGAGTAATAAGAACAGCACCAACTCCACGTCCATTGATATTGACTGCCCCATCAAACATCAACTTCCATTTGGATTCTGGGTCTGGCCCCTCCTCCGGAAGTGGTTCCTCGCAATCGTTTTCTTTGAGGTACATGATGTCCTCATCAGGGAAATCAAACTTCATTGGCTGATAATCATCTTCAAGAGGTTGTTGTGCAAGGTAATCTGACAATACACTTCCTTTGATGGCTTTCTGAGAAGTGTACTGTATGTCGTATTCAGTTAAGATCATTTGCCACCTAGCAACCCTCCCGGTCAACGCTGGTTTCTCAAAGATGTACTTGACAGGATCCATTTTGGAAATTAGCAGTGTGGTATGAGTCAACATGTACTGTCTCAGTCGGCGAGCAGCCCATACCAAAGCGCAGCAAGTTTTCTCGAGCAGTGAGTAACGGAATTCACAGTCGGTAAACTTTTTGCTAAGGTAATAAATAACGTACTCTTTTCGACCAGACTCGTCATGTTGGCCTAGAACACACCCTATTGACCCTTCTAGCACGGTCAAGTACATGATTAAAGGTCTTCCTTCAACTGGAGGCATAAGAATTGGAGGCTCCTACAAATATTCTTTTATCTTGTCGAAAGCTCTTTGGCAGTCTTCGTTCCACCTGACCGTTTGCTCTTTTCTTAGCAATTTGAATATTGGTTCGCACGTGGCAGTTAGATGAGATATGAACCGTGAAATGTAGTTCAACCTCCCTAAAAACTCGCGCACTTCTTTTTCTGTTCTCGGTGCAGGCATATCTTGTATTGCTTTTACTTTTGCAGGATCTACCTCAATTCCTTTCTGACTAACAATGAAACCCAGCAATTTTCCGGAACGCACTCCGAAAGTGCACTTGTTTGGATTCAACCTCAGCTTATATTTTATCAGCCTATCAAATAGCTTCTTGAGATTGACCAGATGCTCTTCTTCGTCTCGGGACTTTGCAATCATATCGTCCACATAACACTCTATCTCCTTGTGTATCATGTCGTGGAACAATGTGACCATAGCCCGTTGATAAGTTGCCCCGGCGTTCTTCAAACCAAAGGGCATGACCTTATAGCAGAATGTACCCCACGGGGTAATGAACGTTGTTTTCTCCATGTCTTCCGGCGCCATCTTAATCTGATTATATCCGGAGAAGCCATCCATGAAGGAAAATACCGAGAATTGAGCAGTGTTATCTACCAACACATCAATGTGAGGCAACGGAAAGTCATCTTTTGGGCTTGCTCTATTCAAATCCCGGTAGTCAACGCACATTCGGACCTTGCCGTCCTTCTTTGGTACAGGTACAATGTTAGCTACCCAAGGTGGATAACTAGTTACGGCAAGGAACCCGGCATCTCATTACTTCTGAACCTCCTCTTTGATCTTCATCGCCATGTCAGGACGAGTTCTTCTCAACTTCTGTTTCACAGGAGGACAGTCTTCTCTCAAAGGTAGCTTGTGCACAACAATGTCGGTATCCAACCCTGGCATATCTTGATAAGACCAGGCAAAGATATCCACATACTCTCGCAGCATACCAATCAGCTCTTTCTTTACTTCGGCCTGCAGACTGGCCCCAATCTTGATCTCTTTCTTCACATCTTCAGAGCCGATGTTGATGATCTCAATTTCTTTTTGATGAGGTTGAATAACACATTCCTCTTGTTTCAACAATCTGACAAATTCTTCAGGGAGTTCACATTCTTCCTCAACCCCTTCATCAACTTGGTAGATAGGATTGTCAAAGTCATGCGTGGTCATAACAGGAACGTTATCAATGGAATCCGGAGGATCAACACTGCACAGATGATGTGCTTATTTCAGAATCTGTTTATTTTGCAAAAGAGACGCAAACACAAAAACAAAAAGGAAAAACACATTGCCATTTTTTATATTTTTTGTGAAAAATTTAAAACAAAAGAAAGAGAACACAATTTTTCTGAAAATGTCCTTTATTTCATGGTAAAATAAGTGCATAATAAACATGGTGGCCCAATACAATGGATCCTAGCATCTTGGGCAGAACGCTGGATTTGACATGGATTTGACAATGCAGCATGATAAGAAAAGGAAATAAATAAATTACTCTGAGTTCCAGGTAACTTGGACGATGTCTTCAGCAAACCAGTTCTTCAGCTCCTCTCCGGGCGCACACGGATGAATCCAGTTGTCCCAATCACCATCACTGTCTCCATCTTCATTAGTTGCACAGATTTGGTTGCGGTCGAGCATCCCAGCACTTGTAAAAGTAATGGCCTTACCACTTGAAGACCAATCAGATCCACTAGGCTGATAACCCAAACCAAACTTGTCGTCTTTCTTCTCCAATTCCAACATGTTGCCCCAGCCTTGGGCGCTTCCTGACTGAACCACTTCCTTTGCCTGCTTGTAGGAATGAATGGAGGTACCTTCTTTCTCACTACTCTTCTCTACTGGAGTCAAGATGCTGACATTAACTGCTTCGAAGGCCTGACACAGAGTCTCATGGATCTCTCCGTCCATCTCCACATATTTGAAAGTTGATAAGTGGCTTACAAAGATATCTTCCTCTCCGCACACTGTGATTACCTGGCCATCAACCACATATTTGAGCTTTTGATGCAGAGTGGAAGTTACAGCTCCAGCAGCATGAATCCATGGGCGTCCTAACAAGAAGCTATACGCGGGCTGAATGTCCATGATGTAGAAGACACTTTTGAATACTTGAGAACCTATTTTCACGGGTAACTCAACTTCTCCAAACACTGACCTTCTGGACCCATCAAAAGCTTTGACTATCAAATCATTGGGTCTCAGGACTATACCATCAACATTGAGCTTCATTAATGCTTTCTTCGGAAGTACATTAAGAGAAGAGCCCGTGTCAACAAGGACATGCGACAACACAATACCCTTGCACTCCATAGTAATATGTAGTGCTTTGTTATAGTTACGGCCCTCTGACGTAAGGTCTCTATCTGTAAAGCCCAGCCCGTGGCTTGCATTCACACTGCCCACTACGGCTTCCAGTTGATTAACAGTTATTTCTTGAGGAACATAGGCCATCTGCAGCACTTTCAGCAAGGCTTCTCTATGTGCAGGAGAACACATCAGCAAAGACAAAATTGATATCTTGGATGGCGTTTGGTTCAACTGTTCGACCACCTTATAATCACTCTTTTTAATTATGCGCATAAATTCTTTGACCTCCTTCTCAAAGGTACCCTGTCCTGTAGCAGGAGTTGTTGTCTCTTCAGTCGCTGTTTGCTTCCCTTTAGCCTTTGTCGAAGCCTCAGCCTCAGGATCCCCTCTCAGAACTGGGGGAGCAAATAGACGACCACTTCTTGTATAACCTCCAACCCCTCCGACGTTCACTATAGTCGGGTCCGTAGCAACAGACTTGCTCTCAACTTTCTGTCCTTCCACGTACACATCTGAACCGTAATGCCATGGGATGGCTTTATCATCTGTATAAGGAACAGGCCCAGGCACGGTGATAGTCACATGACTAACTTCAGGAGCATAAATGGTCACAGGCTCTCTTCTAGCAGGCATCTCAGCTGGATCATAGAAAATGGTTATAGTGGACACATCATCAACTTCATTACCAACTTTGTCAAACTGCAAAAATCCTTCATCAATCAGATTCTGCAACCCCACCTTCAAGTCTTCACAACCGTTCACTGAATTACCACACTTCTCACAATCAGAACTGCATCCTGAAAACACTTGTCCTTTCAACAGCCTCTCCTTCACTACCAACAGCAGAGTCTTCACTTCTTCTATGCTCAGAATCAGACTTAACTTCTCACCACTTTCAACAACATTTATTCTAGCTCCTCTATTGTTCGGAATAGGGTTTGAAGTAACATTTGGCGGTGGTGCGAAGTTAGTCGCCTTGGAGTCTATCAAATCTTGAACTTTGTGCGGTAGCGCCCTGCACTTCTCAGTTGAGTGCCCGAGTGCGCCTGAATGGAAAGCGCATCTAGCATTGACATCGTACCCCACTGTAAGCTCTCCAGGTGGTGGTGGTGCCAAAGTCCTCAACTGTATCAAATTCAGGTCCAGCAATCTCGGTAGCAAAGCAGCATATGTCATGGTAATTGCCTCAAGCACCCTATTAGCCGGGCGAGTCTGCCTTGACTGATAAGGTCTTTGTTGATAGTTGTTATGTTGTGGCTGTTGTTGTTGCTGTTGTTGTTGAGGTTGTACCTGCTGCACTGGACCGGAAGGAATTGTAACAGCTGCCACTTGCTCATATGATCTTCTATATCCTCGGCCCCGTCCTCGGCCAAACACAGCATTGGTTTCACCTTCCCTTCTTCTCGGGGGTCCGCTGAAAGCTTTTCTTACTCCACTCGAGCTGCTTGCACTCGTATCCTGGATCTTCCCCATCTTTAACAAAGTCTCGACCCTCTCCCCAGCAATTACTATATCATTGAACTTGGTAGCCGAGTAAGACGCCAATCTTTCGATAAACACTCCTTGCAATGTCCCCATGAACATATCAGCCATCTCATTCTCCAGCAGTGGTGGTTGCACCCTGGCAGCAAGCTGACGCCACCTTTGAGCATATTCTTTAAAACCCTCCTTAGCAGTTTGAGACATGTTTTGGAATTGAGTGCGATTTGGAGCCATGTCCAAATTGTACTGGTATTGCTTCACGAAAGCCTCTACCAGGCCCTTCCAGCTCTTAATGTTGGCTCTGCTTAGCTTCATATACCATTCCAGGGAGGCCCCAACCAGGCTGTCCTGGAAATAGTACATCCATAGCTTTTCATCATCAGTGTGGGCAACAATCCTTCCTACAAAGGACTGAAGATGAGTCTTTGGACACGCTGTGCCGTTGTATTTCTCAAAAGTTGGGACCTTGAACTTGTAAGGGATTCTAACCCCTGGAACCAAGCCCAAGTAAGTAATGTCAAATCCCAAAGAATTCTGGGATTGAATAGCCTTCATCTGTTCTTCCATCTCCTCAAACTTCCTGTTCATCTCAGCCCTCTGGCCTTCAGTTTCGTCCAGCAGAGTGAACTGTTCGTCTTGACCATCCATCTGTACATTGTTCAGTCCATCATTGATTATGGTAACCCCTGGCTGTGTTACAGGGATTTCAACTTGACGGGCGCCCGCACCGTTACGATTACCTCCATCAGCGGTACCGTTGTTCCTGGCTTGACTATTTTCAACCAACTCCCGTAGACGTTCTTGATTCTGACCCATGCCTGCCATCAAGGTCATAAAATTGTCCATCCTCAACCTCAAGTCAGCTAAATCAGCTTGCATTTGATCCATGACTCTTTCTCTGTTGACCTTTGTTGGATATTTGTGTGCGACTGGCTGTTCTCGAACTTTCCTGGGAGCTATAGTGCCTGAAATAGAAAAGACATTAGGAACTGGTGGCCATACCTGCAAAACAAGGAAACAGGTGATATGTATGCAATGCAGTTGTTTATGTTTTCAATCCCAGGTCATTCATGCCCCGGGTCCGGTATTTAGCATAGAAAACCAGATGGATACTGATCCTCGACTTTCAGAAACCTTCGCATAGAAACCTCATTCAAACCATAACAGTAAGCACAAAAAATGGTGAACTGAAAAACTGCATAACATAAATCAGCCTATTAGGCAAAAATAACAGAATTCCCCGTAGGGTACAAGTTTCTAAGAAGAAAGGCAAACAACCAGGATTCCTACAACATGTCTGTAGGTAACCCAAATGCAAGGGAAACAAACTAAGAAGCTAGACCACTGCCTGAGGACCCTGAACCTCCCACACTAAGTCCCAACTCAGACCTAGCCTTCTTGACTCCAGCCATCAACTTGAGGTCTTCAATCTCTTTAAGTGCTGCTTCTAAGGCTTGCTGACTATCTGCTAACTGCCGAGTCTTCTCCCTTCGAATCTGGTGAGCTTGTTCCACTTCTTCCTTCTTGAAAGTCATTTGCACTTCGAAAAACTCTTCTTTTTCTTTGTATCTCTTCAAATCCTGCTCTCTTTGTCCCTGCAACCAGACAATAGACTGACGAGCTTCCTTGAGAGTCTTCGAATTCTTCTTTCGTTCAACTTCTCTTTTTGCTTCCATCATACCCAACCTGTGAAAGTGAGCTTCCCTTCCAGCAAAGTCTTTCTCTTTAGCTTCCAAAGAGGCTTGTATCTTTTGCAATTTCTCTTCATCTTCATTCTTGGCTCGGTTGGCAAGATGGTACAGATTAACCATTTCAGTGTTCTCCACCCTGACTTCATGCAGCTGGGCTTCCAACTTCTTGAACTCTTCTAAAGACACTGTATCATCAGACTCAGCAGTTGTAGGAACTGGAGGTGAGAATGGCAGCAATACCCTTCTGGCTCTGTCTTTCAACCAAGCCTCATACTCCGGGAAGGTCTGATTGTTGCACTTTCCAAAGCTAGTTATCCCTACTCCCTTAATACACTTCCAAGCTCCAGCAACTTTCCTCACTAAAGGCATATTGTCCTTTACCGGGAATTAGAAAATAGGGGTCAACTTCAGTTCTTCTGGTACCTCTCTCAAGGCATATCCCAACTGTCTCCTCAACAAGATCGGGTTATAGTTTATCCCTCCAGTTACTCCCAATAAAGGTACACTAAGATAACTCCCACAGCTAGTGATGAAACGGGCACCCTGAAGCCTCTGAGTAATCCACCTGACATCCTTGGCAAGCAACTTTTCCAGCTTCTGAGCCTATACCAAGGTATGATCACTAAACACTCCGGTACTAGGCAGATGCCTCATGAACCACATATGAAATAAAGGAGCGCAGCAACGAACTAAACCTCCCATTTTCTTCTCAGTCTTGTAGTGCACTGAGTAATACAAATCTTCGAGCAACGTAGGCACATGATTCTTCAGCAAGAAGAGATGTATGGCATTCATATCTATGAACTTCTCCATATCTGCAAACAAAATAATTCCATAGATAGAAAGAGCCAAGATAGCACGGACAGAATCCCATTCCTCCTCAACAGCCAACTCCTCCACCTTCTTTACTAAAGCCTCTAAAGTAAACCCAGGTACACCTCCCTTAATGATGGTCATAGAATTCACAGCAGAAGTGCTCAAATAAAGAGCCTTGGCAATAGCCTCAGGTGCAGGTCTACTCATCTCAGCATTGAACGGAATCTGGTCTCGAACAGGAACTCCCAAGATCAAAGCATACTCCTCCAGCAAAGGACCTAACTGAAAATCAGGAAAAGTGAAACAACGGAGGTGAGGATCATAATACTGAAGCAGGGTGTGAATGGCACTTCTCTCAGAAGGATCTAGCTCCACCACCACATCCAGAATACTCCCATAAGCCTTCTTGAACCTCTCTACATGATTGGGTGTGATCAGCTTCACCATCTTCTTTAGCAGGCCAACCTTGGTGTTGAAAAACTTGAAATGAATATTCTGCTTGCGAGGATCTTCCATCTCTGAACAGGATACCGGAACCGGAAGCAAAGATATGAACCTGTGAATGAAAACAAAACATGATTAATGATGAAATGATGCAATGCAGATGCAAATGGAAAGACCTATGATCCATCTGGGACTGTCTGGAATCTGGATGCAAGGCCAAGTGATCAGCAATCCAAATTCTCTGGATAACAACCCATAAACACTCAGATAATCTCAGATACACCCAATCTAGAACCAGATAAACTCAAGAACTCCAGAACCAAAGTAACTGTATCAGAACATGAAACTGCACTGGTAACAAGGGTATGATGAGGTCAAGGGTTCCTGCAAACCTGTAAACCCCTCCCAATCTCACAGGTGTGCTCCGGGTCAAACATCACGGACTCTCAAAGTCGAATAGCAATAATACTTTCACCATTTCCGAGAAATGGCTCATGACCAAATTAGGGAATCGATTTGGCATTATGTACTACGCAGGGAGGCCTCAGCTGAGTCCGGGAAAAACAAGCATCCCTTATAAGTCCCCAGCTTCAAGCGCTGAAATCGAGAAACAATAGTACATTCAGCCCGTAGGATACAGTACTAATGTCATACGACCAGATGCTTTGACTGAGTTCCAATAAGAGAACCAGGCCATCCTATGCGAGTCCCCAGTGGACCCTCGGGTGCAAATGGGTTTTCCACAAAATGTGGTCTGCCACTGCCACCACTGGAGAGGGTTGTTTCCACAAAGGTTCTCAATGATCGGTCCCCAGATGCACATAACTATCAAGGTCCTATCCCGAAGTGGAGGAAATCCCCACACAAGATATTTCCAAGACGATCGCAATCTGGGCGTGAAACACATCGCCACTCATCATGTCACATGTGAGTACAATATGTCCGCTCTAATCCTATAGTGCACTCAAGCCGGGTACTTGGCTTATCTCTCAGAAATAGTATCACCCGAGCCCACCAAACAGAAAACCAGTCCAGACAGTCCAGTATGATATATATGATGCGGAAAATAAATACTGAAAACTGTAAATAAAACTATAAATAAAGCTGTAAATAAATAACAGTAAAATACAACACACAACAGCAAACAGTCATCACCCAAAGAAACAGAAACACACAAGCGCTAGGAGAGACTCACAGTGGAACCAGAGACTCTGGGTTCGATCCCCAGCAGAGTCGCCATCTGTCGCTCCCCGGATTTCCATCCTTGTACAAACGCGAAAGTGGCGCGGAAAAGAATAGAGTCGCCAGCCAGGCATTTTTATCCCGAAGGAACGGGAATGGTAATGCTGCATAAACCAGAAGAAAAGAAAAAGGAAGGACACGGGTCCTGCGAACCAAAGAGACCGAGTTCGGGAGTCGGTTACGACCTGGGAAGGTATTAGCACCCAGATCGTCCGCCGTACCCAACGGGATCCACGCTTGCAAAGAAATATGTTTCAAAGGGTGAGGGTATGAAAGCTGCTGCAAAGAAAAGAAACTGAACTGGATAAAATGAAAAGAAAAGGGAACTGAAAAAGAAATGAAGAGGAAAAATGTAGGGAAAATAAAGATTGTGCTCGAACGGGCCCTACCCCGCTGCCTACGTACCTCATTGGGAAATGAGGATCAGAGACGCCGTAGTTCCCCTAACTAGGGGTAGAAAATAAATTGCTTGTGACTTAAGGCTTGAACTACCTATGCCATTGCTTAGGTGTTGCAGACTCGGACGACGAGTGCGTAACCGTCTTGCAAAGTGACAAGTAGGAGCAAGTTCGTGTACGGAGCGAATGAGATGAGAAAAGAATTCCCGAAGGAAAGACGCTTATTGTTTGTTTGTGTTTTTTAGAAGCTTTTTATGAGTGAAGTTTGCATAGGTAAGTGTACCTAAGTCTTACTCACTGGGATGTGTACGTCTCACATCATCCCGAAATGGAATGCGCAAGAGGCACACCTATCTATGGAGGAAATCCCCAAATCTAGTCCCACAAGTGAAGGCTCAGACACACTAACCTATTAACATTTATTAAGTGTTTTTTTGTGATTTTGGTTAAGAAGTGTTTTTTATGCTTTTCTTTGTGAAGTAATCTCATGCTAAGACCTATCCACCACGAGGGATAACTTACACCTCGCCCCGAAACGGAACGTGTGCAAGTATCTCATAGCAAAGTCTCATGTCACATGAAAGTACTCAACATTTATTAAAGTGAATTAAAATTAAGTTTGAAGGTGAGAAGAGAAAGCACCAAAAGGAACACAAAAGGTGAAAAATCTAAGGCAGACTAGAATCCTAAAAGTTGTCATGCATGGATGAACCTAAGTTAGTGAGGTTTGAATCCTATCCTAAAGAAGAAGAAAGAAAGAGAAGAAGAAAAAAGAAGAAGAGAGGAGAGAAGTAAGGCCTAAGCCCAACAATCAAAGGTTAGTACAAGTAAGAATAAGAAGAGAGGAGATGAGACTTGGAGATGTGGGAATCACATCCACACCTCTCACTTACCATAGCCCCTGAAATGGTTAGCAACACAGGCATACAAGCAAAACAAAATGAACTTAATGACATGCCAACATCATACAAACAGAAGTGAAGTCATACATACAAAAGCTCAATGCAAATGCAAGTTACAAGAATGATAAAAGAAGCATACAAGCCAATTAAGAGGCAACATGAATCATATGGCAAAGCAAAGTAAACTTAAGAAGATGCAAAAGCAAAAATGCACAAGACATGAACTCAAGGCACAAGACCAGAACCAAATCAAGTTGAAGAAGTGTTTAATAAGCAAGAGAGATGAGGAGAAGAGAAACACAAAACTAAACAATCACATTATAAGATGGAAAAGAGCAAAGAAGTGAGGTGAATACACCTAAGAAAGAAAGAACTTAAAAGGTAAGCAAAACACAAAATTTCCAAGACACAAACCCTAACCCAAGATCAAAAAGGTATAAATACCCTAAGGAGACCCCAAATGAGATGAAGAAGTTGGCACAAGTGCCCTTCTAAGCCAATAAGAGAACTTATGATCAAAAGGAAGCAAAATGGGACAAGCTAAGAAACAAAATTCAAATCAAATCAACAATGAACTCAAAAATTCCACAACTTTGAACAAGAGGTCTTCAAACATGATATAACAATATGTCAAAAGGGTTGGAAGAAATTCAGAATCTATGCAAGTCAAATGGGGACATAAACATGAACTAGGGTTAAGAAACTTCAATGACAAGT
Source organism: Lathyrus aphaca (assembly GCA_963966055.1). Taxonomy (NCBI): domain Eukaryota; kingdom Viridiplantae; phylum Streptophyta; class Magnoliopsida; order Fabales; family Fabaceae; genus Lathyrus; species Lathyrus aphaca. Next base: position 502,182,455 of record OZ014519.1, on the reverse strand, counting down.
CAAGGACCAAAACCAAATGAACAAATTTCTAAAAATCAGAATAAAAATCACACATGAACTACATCTTCTTATGAATCCAGAGCAAAAAGAACCAACAAGAAATTCAAAATGATGATCACTATGGAAATTGGACAAGGCAGCATGCACAAAAAGGAATTAAAAAGAATTAATAAAAATGAACAATTAATTGACACGTGGATATTAAAAATAAATGGAAAAGAAAAATATGAAAAATTAAAGAAAACTCCCATGAACAATCAAGAATTAATTCAGAATTTTTGGACGCTTGGAAGTATTTTTAATAATTGAAAAGCAAAATGATTAAAAGAAATAAAAAGAAAAAGAAAATAAAATGAGAAAGAGAGCTGGGGGTGTGAAGAGCAAGGAAAGCAGTTGAAAACAATTGGGCCCTAGAAGAAAGGGGGTGCGAATAGAAGGCAAGGCCCATTGGGTTGCGCAGGTGTACAAAATACTGGGTGGAAATTCAGAGGAAAAATAAGAAAAACACAGGCCAATGGATTGGATGGACGCATCCTGGAAGGCTCTCATTAATTGACGTGTCACATTAATTGGCCCAGGGCTGAGGGAACACGCAAATTAACATGGGGTGAGAAACATTAAGACTAATCAGAAACAAAAATATAAAAGAAGAGCACGTGAATGGAAGGCTGCTTCATTAAATGACGTGGCGAAATCCTGTGCGCTGAGATAGAAGATCCAATGGTATAGGACTCATCTTCAACCTTCTGAAACCCTAAAACAACATTCCCAGATTCCGGTGACCGGAGCTAGGGCTCCGGCACCGGAAAACTCACACCAATAACAAAACCTAATGAAAATGAATAAAAACCTCCAGATTGAATAAACAAACTACCCTGAGTTCAAATATGGTGATGAAAAGTTCAATAGATCAAAGGATTCTCTGGATCGAAGGAAAACAGTTGACACCAAGAAACTTCAAATCCATATAACAAACTCAATAGTGCACCAATTTCAAAACTAAGACCAGCAGAATGATCAGCAAACATCAAGGATCAGAATGCACACCTCAAAAAACATTTCTAGATCTGAAGATTCAGAGGCTTACCTGAGATTGCAGTTCTTGAGAAAGCTTGTTAGAAGCCAAGATAATGAAGCCAATCCACTCCAAATGCACTCTAGTTGCAAAATAAATGCAACTAGACTCTTGAATCTTGCTGGATCTTGGATTTTGCAGCCAACTGCCCTGAAATGGCAAGGTTATGATTCTTGAGAAATAGCTTGCACAAGGGAGAGATTTGTGATCCTGAGCTCTCAAGGATGAAGGATCTGTAATTTGTTTTGGAAGAGAGCAAGTGTGTGAAGAGATTCAAGAGAAAATGAAAATGGTGCAAAAACTTGGAAGCTGAGAATTGAGAGAGAACTGGATCCTCTAAAACCCTAATTTGCTTTTATATCATGTCATGAGGAAATGCTGAGAGAATTAGAGGATTTGCACGTGTGAATGAAAAGTGTGAGTGATTTTTGCAATTTTGGCAAGTTTTGTGTGATCTCATGAAAACCTCATTCATTCTCTTTGCTTCTGGCCCATGTGCACTCACAATTCCACCCTTGATTTCAATCCACCAGATCTTGGTCATTGGATGAGAGTGTCACACTTTTTTCATGAACATGCAAAAATTGCACTTTTGGAATGGAATTCTTATCTTGCACGAATTTGGTGCATTTATTGGAGCAAAGTGAACCAAATGCATTGCATTGTAACATTGGAACATTATTTGAATCATATCAACACTCAAAATCAAGTTTCATGACATTTGGCTTTGGTGCACATATGAAAAACCAACTTTTGCCCTAGTTTTGATGAAATTTTCGAGTGCCATAACTTTCTAACCATGAAGGTTATGAAAAAGTACTTGTACTTTTTAAAAATGGGAGGCTTTAATCTCCAACTTTCATGTTTGACTTTGGTCCATTTGAAGAATTTTTCATTAAGTTATGCTCACTTGAATTTTAGGGCAAAAACTTGCCAAAAATGGCATTTTCCAAAACCAACTTTGCACCAATTTTGCAAAACACCTCAAAACCCCATGATTCTTGATATTTGAACTTGCCAAACCTCTTCTAACATTATAAGAACATCCCTTGGCTAGAAAAATGGGGTTGGACCCCTTGAAATCACACAGTTGACTGTTTTAAGGCACAGTTGACCAGTTTCTTCATTTGCAAGCAAATGAAGAAATGCTTGACTTCCACAAGGAATTTTCTCACCAAATTTGGTACCTAGGATCCTCTTGACATATAAAATACTTTTACAAAATGAAATGGCCAAATTTTTGAGGTTTTCATGCTTGAAAATCAAACCCTAGTTAAGGACCATTGTGCAGGAGCTTTGCCTTAGCCTGGATTCCCTGATGATCTTCCAACCTTCTGAGCTTTTGTAAATGAACTTGAACTTGTAAATGCAATGTAGACTCCTCATAAGACTTGTACAAAACCATTGGGCCCCTTGTCATAGCTTGTAGTGCTTCAAAAACCTCCCCAGATGATCATATGCCTAATGCTAGGTCATGAGAAATGGTATGCCTCATCTTTCCATGCTAGGATGCTAAGAATATGATATGTTCATGATGAATATGATGTGATATGATGCTTAAAAAGAAGAGGGAAAATTTGGGGTGTTACAACCTGGACAGTGGCTGCTCAAGTCATATGATAGGAGAAAAGCTTACGTTCCAAACTCTGACTCTGAAGGAGGGAGGCTATGTAGGGTTTAGAGGAGGACAAAAATGGAAGATTAATAGTATGGGAATTATTAAGCATGTTGAAAGTTTTGCAGATATTTAGGTTTTTGAAGAACATCCAAAGGATGGACCTTCAAAAGTTAGGAGCTCATAAGTCAAAAGTTGAGAAGCAGTAGAACCATAAGCTGACCAAGCTTTTGAAGCTCACCTATAAGCTGTAAATTTTGAAGAAACCATGGATGGTTCAGAAGTTTTTGATCAACCTAATAAGTCCTTCAAATATAATGATTCTCATCCAGGAGATCTTATCATTGGAAATAAGGATGATCCTTTAATAACTAGATCATCTTCCCGAGATGATAATTGTATACTAGGATTTATTTCCTTGATTAAACCAGCTTCTATTGACGAAGCTTTATTAAATGATGAATGGATTATGGCTATGCTAGCATAGTTGAATCATTTCCAGAGGAATGATCTTTGGGATCTGGTTCCAATACCAAGTCAGGAGAACATTATTAGAACAAAATGGGTGTTCATAAACAAAATGAATTAGCAAGGAGAAATGGTAAGGATTAAGGCTAGATTGGTAGCTCAAGGTTATATTCAGTAGAAAGGTATATATTTCTCTGAAACCTTTTCCCATATGACAAGGTTAAAGGCAATCAGAGTCTTCTCTCTTATGTTGTTAATCATGATATTGTTTTATATCAAATAAATGTTCATATTTCCTTCGTGAATGTAGTCATTTTTGAAGAGGTGTATGCTAAACAACCCCCTGAGTTTGAGGACTCATTCCACCCTAATGCATCTCCGTGCAAAGAATTTTCTAAGACTATGCAGGCAAAATTCAAGATGAGCATGATGGGGGAATTGAAATTTTTCTTGGAATCCAAATCAATCAAAGCAAATATGGAACTTATGTTCATCAGTCCAAGTACACAAATGAGCTTCTGAAGAAGTTTAATCTAGAAGACTGCAAGATTATAGTAACTCATATGCATCCAACCTGCAGTATGAACAAGGAAGAAAATAGCTCTAATTTGGATCAAAATCTAAACAAAGGTATGATCGGTTTTTTACTTTACATTATAACTTCTAGGCTTGATATATTGTTCAATGTGTGTTTGTGTGCAAGGTTTCAATCAGATCCTAGAGAAACTCATTTAACTACTATTAAGAAAATATGTAGGTATTTGAAAGGAACAACAAATCTGGGACTTCTTTATATAAAAATCCCTAGATTATAAGTTGGTTGGATTCTATGATGCTGACTATGTTGGGGATAGAATTGAGAGGAAATCCACTCGTGGAATTGTCAATTCATAGGTGAAAACCTAATATCCTGAGCTAGCAAGAGACATACAATTATTGCTCTTTTGCAACAGAAGCATAATATATCTATGTTGCTAAATGTTGCATGTAGCTCCTCTGGATGAAATATCAGCTAAAGGATGATCAGATTTGTGGAAACATTATCCCCATCTTCTATGATAATACTGCTATTATTTGTCTAACAAAGAATCTAGTTTAACACTCTAGAACCAAACATATTGAGATTAAACATCACTTCATTATAGACTATGTTCAGAAGGGAGTTATAGATATTCAATTCATTAATATTGATCATCAATGGGCTAACACATTTACAAAACCATTAGCTATTGAAAGATTTGATTTTATCAAAAAGAATTTGAACATGGTTTATATTGAATAATAATGCTTGTTTTTTATTAGAGTATTAAAGTCTGATGTTGCTTAGAAGTATCTTCAATCAGAGTCTGGGAAACTTCCTTTGCTTAAAAGTGGCTTCGGAAAAAAATCACATTCTGAGACTCTAGAAATGGATTATTTGCTTCAGATTGCATTCACATGACTAATAGTTATCTTGCATAGTAGTTGTTTGGGTAAAGACTGTTGGGTAATGATGTGAAACCTCTTTGATTAATCTTGAAAAGCATGTCGTCAGAGTATACCTTTGACCCTTTTGAAATATGTGGTACAAATGCTTATCAGTCATTGTCTGATTTTGATGATGTTTACTCTTGTGATGTTTGTATTGACACTAAAATTTGCTTTGCTTGTGTTGAAATTGAGGTTGCCTTGCAAGTTGATATTTTTACTACAAATGAAGTTGCAAATGAAGTTGTTCATGTCAATGAAGCTCTCGACGCCCCGGCTGCCTGGAACAAACCATTCATCAAGAAACCACCCTCTTTAGAGCTTAAACCACTTCCTAATAATTTATTTGAATTTGTGAAGGAAGAGAAATCATTACAGGAATATAAGAAGGACATTGGATGGACATTGGTTAGCATTCTTGAGTTTAGGCAGCCCCAAAAGGGATTTAATTGGATGGACTACACTTTCACTTTTCTAGGATCATTCTTTGATCCTGGAATACAAAGCGAAAGCGAGAGTGCTGATAATAACTTCAAATTTCACTACATAAAAGAGAGCCCCACATTGACGGAAGAGGAAAGCGTAAAAGATCTTACTTTAGGAAAGGATGATTATGTGATCACCTATCCAGCTTGACTACTCGGGTGTTCTTTCCTTTCTCTCAACTTTAATAGTTATGTCATTTCATTGAGGACAATGCTTGTTTTAAGTGCGGGGAGGGAATCATTTATTTTCTTTGTTTTCTTTGTTTTTATTTTGTTTGTTTTGTTTTGTTTTGTTTTTAAAACACTGGGCATTTTTTTAAGTTTTAGGATATAGATTAATTTGAGGTTAGTTTGTAGAGACTTGGGAAAAGTTCATAGGATCAATATCGTTTTAACACCTCAAGTCTTCTAAATATGAAAATAATTTTTGAATACTTGTTATACCATAGCCTTGAGTTCTCATCCTTTAATAGCTCTTAAGTAGTTTATATAGCAGTCAGCACCATCTAAAAATCATACACTAAGTAATTGAATTAATGCAAATAAGTGAATGATCTCGTGCTTAATAAGAAATCTGAATAGGAATCCGTCTTTTAAGTTAGGTGATCCTCATCCGGTCATTTAGCCTAACGGATGTGAAACCTTCAAAAAAAATTGTTGTTGCTAAAGTAACTTTAAAATATTGACAAGATATGGATCATAGTCACTAACATGCTTATTTACCATGTGTATGAATAAATAACGGGCTTAATGTGATTGCGCTAGAATGAAAGAGAGCAAAAAGGAGGATGAGTAAGTTAGGATTATGCATAATAACATGATTCAGATTAGTTTGTATAGGTGGGAGGCTTATGACCGCAAAATTAATAATTTGTGCTCTTACGAATCCTTAGTGTGCAAGATTAGTACCTATCGATGTTATCTTAAACGAAGAAGAGTTTGTAGCCTAGAATGAGTATCTGAATGTTGTTAGGTTTCTTGAGTTTTGATTTCTATTTTGCTCGGAGTGCAAAAGTTTAAGTGTGGGGGAATTTGATCAGTGAATCTTCATGCACATTCTTCTACGGCTATACTTAGGCATTTCCTTAGTTTATTTCATTAGTTTCACCATTTTAGTGTGTTTTCATATTTAATTTTGTTTCTAGCCTTATTTGATTTTCATTTGTTATTTTTCAGCATTAGCAGTTTACAATAAAAAATTCATAACTGGAGCTACGAGAATCTGATTGAGGCATTCTACCAGTAGAAGGAAAGCTGAGATAGAGAGCTACAACTCTTATGTTATATGAAAAATCTGATTCGGAGTGCTTGAGTCTCAAATAAGTCGTGGAAGTTAGAATCTGGATTCTGAGTTTAGAAAATAATTTGTTTCGGGTCGTTTTATGGGCCTGTGTTATGTATTTGATCCAGTTGGGTTATGATCCAATTGTTTTTTTTTTCCTATACCTAGAGCAGCCATGTTACTATTCAAAGGAACTTTTTTAACTATTTTTTTTACTAATTTTATTTTGCTTTACGATTCATGGAGAACTAATCACAAGGCAAAATCCTGCTGATTACAGGTTCCATCATACTTTGAGGTTACAATAATTTTCAATCCAAATTCTATTCCTTCCAATGTTGTTATGTGATCATTGTTTTCTTAATTGAATTATCATATATTAGTGTTAATTTAATTTGATTGTTGTATGATCCTTGACCGTAGTCACGTTAGCGTTTTCTTAATTTGTTATCGTGTTTGATCAAATTTTGTTTGCTTAATTCACGAGAGTTTAAATTTGTTTGCTTAATTTAGATAATACGAACCTACATCACATAAAACAAGATACTCTTGTCAATGAGTTTCATAATCGAATAAGAATAGATAATCCACTTAGGAGGTTGAAATTATAATAACCGATGATAATTCGGAACCTAAATCAGTAGGATAGCCGTTTTAGCTTATTTGATAATCACTTTTGATTTTAATTTCTTTTTCTTGAAATCAAAATCTAAATCCCCCAATTCGTTTTCATTTGGTTAATAATAATACAATAATCTTTGTGATACGATACTCGAGTCATTGTCGCTAACTACATTTTCAAAAATACTTGTTTTTGATCCTTGTGCGACACGCATATCGGTCTATCTTTGACCATATTGAAATATGTGGTACAAATGCTTATCAGTCATCAGTATGTGTATTTATTATCTTTTTGTTGATGACAAATGGGAGAGAAATTCATGCGAATATTTAAGAGGAATAAAAGTATTTATTAATTCTTGTATTTACCTGAACCCTAATTATTTTGATATTGCTTTCATCTAAACATTATTGTGTCAAAATAAGTTTAAATTAACTTGGATAGGACTTAGGGAAAGCTTACAAAACTCAACCTTTAGACTATTAGACTTAGGGGGAACTTACAAATCTTATACTCTTATGTAGTCAAGTTAGATAAATTGACCAATCATTTTTCTTAAATACATTTGTTTTTCTTCATCAAAAAAGGGGAGAATGTTGGGAAAAAATTCATATTCCTTGGGTTTTGATGATAACAATGTACTTAAAGAACAAATGGATATACTAACATATGTTTAAGTGTGCAGGATCACAAGCTTAAAATTCAATATGTATTAATACCCATAAAAACATATGTGGAGAAGCAATGTATCTTAGATTCTGAATGATCAGAATCTGATGACTCTGAAAGGGTTTCATTTTACAAGGCTCAAGGAATAGCGATGTGTAACACCCTTATAACCCCACGAAATAAAACATAATAAATACTTAAATAATTCATGGTACATCTCAGAAAGGTGTCATATTTTCTTCATAAAACATCTTAACAACAATCTTGCTTCGTAACAAGGGTTTTCCAAACATTTAAAATATCACTTCTTTTATAAATCAATAATCAAAATAAACTTTGCAGCGGAATCATAACTTCATAATAACTTCATTTATTTCATCAAAACATCAAGACCTTAGGTCATTGTCATCAATCACCATTAACTAAAAATCAACATCTAGTAACTCATAAAAATCATCCTAACAGATAACATAATATTCACTTAAGCGTGTCCCATCCAATATTACATCTACCAGATCAAGACACCATATAACTCTATAGGAATAAACTAAACGGCTCCAAGCTAAACTTCACGCACTAAGAAGTTATCCTTCTTAAGTATCTGCACGTTACCCACGTAGAGGCAACATTCAAACAGGTATGGTGAGTAATCATAAATGAATATAAATGATATAAAGAAAAGATATTAACGGGTCATATTCATCTTAATCAAACATCACAACAACTAACCCAAAACATCATATAAATCACCAAGACATCAACATCACAACATGCAATCATGCAATTCCACAAAGAATGAAATGCAACGTCATAAATGCATGTGGTACCAATTTCAACATGTGATGGACACTGGGCCATCTACCCTCCACAAGGGAGCACAACATAAACAACATCACCCTGATCCACACGATGGGATCGTAGCCTCCAACATCATAGGTATGCCATGAATGCAACGATGCAACAACTTCAACATAATCGACATTTGCATCAGCATTCATTTACATTTCATCATAATACTTAACATATAACATATATACATCAGTCATATAATCCATCAGCATATAATCATCATCACATAACAATCATAACCATCATAGTATAACATTGTAACTTCATTTCAATACTAAATCATCATAATTCATTTGATCATCATGTTCTATACATAGCATATATAAACCTTAAAACATGCACCTCGTCTATTTCATCATAACATCATTAAAGGACATCACTAATACATGTCAAAATCTTCATAATAACATCATTCACATGACCATCATTACATAAGCAATCAATGCATAATCATGATACAAGTTTCAACATATAATTAACATCATAACACAATAACACCCTATCATTATCCTCTAGATCAACATAAGTATCATATCATATTCAACACATAGCAACATCTTTACAACAACAATACCCCACAATATTTGCTTACATCATAAACAACCATTATCTCATTTACCACTTAATTCACAACACATAATATCATAATTGATCACAATTACATGGTATGCCATAAAAACTTAAAAACAACATCATACAACATCATAATTTACAGTCACAATACACATTCATGCGATCGATGTCCACATTTCACGATTCGACACATTGGAACATACACAGAGAACTCACTTGGAGCATCAAAAATTTGAAAATATATCATTGAAAACAATTTTAACATATAGTAAATGAATTTAGCTTTCCAACGGTTCGAACGGAGACCTAATCGAACTTACGAGTCAAAACTTATGAATTTTCAAAGTTTTCAAAATCAAGCTGCTGAGGGGACCTCGTTGAGCGGGCTAAGACCGTGCTGAGCGGGCTTTGTGAACTAGCCAAAATTCCTGCAATGATAACACTTCTCCCACTATGATTATACACCCTTAAACTGCATTTTTAGCCCCCAATAACCCCAATTTAAGTCATTAAAATCCATATCTAGCATATATACATCAATCACAACAAACATCACAAAACAAATCATCAAAGTTCATCAATTCTACATATTTAACTCTAGGTTTTCCCTTAAAATCCTAAAATACCCAATAGCATCTAACTTTATATCATATATATTGAAATGCAATACTCTTCATATCTTAAAATATCACTTTCTTATGGTTTCTCTTCAAATTCTCCGGGAATCCTCTAAGCCATAACCTCCTCTCCTTGTTCTTCAGAGCTTTTCTCCTCTTTTCTCCAAATGTTACGAATAATATGATTCTATTCTCACTAATAAGTATAACACATACCCCAAATACTCTTTTCTAACTTTTCCCTCAAATTAGTCTCCACAATTGACCAACATATCCCCAAGATCTCTAATTCTTTTATTTTAATTAAATAATTATTTGAATAATCTAAAATAATTATCCTTAATATTACTATTTACTAAAATAATTTTGAATAATGTCATCATCAACACAACAACATTCTACAAACACCAAATAATTGACAACAATAAGCTACACAATTGAATCGTGAAATTGGGGCGTTACAACTCTCCCCCGCTTAAGGAATTTTCACCCTCGAAAATTACCCGAAGAAAACAGAGTCGGATACGATTCCCTCATCTGGTCTTCATGCCCCCAAGTGCAACACACAAGCCATCAACTAATCCTTAAAAATTAGATACTCCTTTATGTCTGACCATCCTTCCACGAATGATAAGCAGAACTCAACCTCAACTTAGTAGCCAAATTATCTTGCAAATTCTTCTAAAACCTCGACATAAATCGCAGATCTCTATCCGACGCAATACTCGACGATATCCCATGCAAATTCACAATTTCCTCAACGTACATCTCAGCTAATTTCTCCATAGAATGGCTAATCTTCATCGGCAATAAATGAGTTGACTTAGTCAATCTATCTACGGTCTTTGGCAAATCAAACACGCAAACACAAGCTCGACAATATCCTTCCTCATAACCAGCCACCAAAGTAACTTCTACAAATCCTGATACATCTTTGTAGCACCGGGATGAATGTTCAATCTGCTTCGACATCCTTCCTCTAAAATACTCTTCTCTATTTCCGGAACATCTGGAATACACACTCTGTCACAAAATCTCATCACATCATTCTTATCTGGAATTCACATCTTCTTTATTTTGTTCTTATTAATGATGGATGGATCAATGGTTTGAATCTTGATGGTGACATAAAGATCAAGAAAAGGAAAGACAAAGTTGTTATTGTTGTTTCTCTTGCTAAGAATAATATGAAAAATGTTGATTGCTATATTGTTGAAAATGATGTTAAGAACACTATCCTTAAAGAGAAAGTTGCTGAAAAGAAAACTGGTGATGTTGCTTCCAATACTGATATGGGAAGCTGTGTGGTCTCTCTCTCTCTATTGAGTATTAATCTTATGTTATGGGGGAGCAACTGTTGGTACGGTTGTCACATTATGGCTAAAAAAGGGGAGAGTTAGCTAAATCTGCATTATCTCTTCTGATGTTGTGTCTGGTTGAGTGGATAAGGAGGGTTGTTGTAGGTTGTTGTTCTGATTAGGTGTTGTGTTACCAGGTGTTCTACTATGTGCAACTAAAATGTTGTCTCTTTGTTATTATGGTGTTTTGATCTCTGATGATTGGTTTCTTCTGGTTGACTAGTGGTTCTGATAATGTTTTTAGCCACAATCTGCCAAAGAGGGGTATTAAAGGTTCTTAGTTTGGCTGCATATGTTGAAAAACGTTATCTTTTGTCTTGATGTCTTGTAATATGTTGTGGACATGCTTGAAGATCTTCTGGTGTGCAGTGCTTTTGTGATGTCAGATCAGATGTTGTAACATCTGTTTTGACAGTTCTGGGACTTTCTAAATACAAAAAGTTCTGATTTAATTTCTATATATTTTTAGCAGATTTTGATATATATTTTTTGCTCAAGGATGTGCAAAAAGTCCTAAATACAAAATGTTGTTTATATTTGGTGGTGGGTAGTTGGTAGGAGTGATGAATAATGAATTTGTGGAGATAACTCCATTTTGTTTTCGCGTGAGAGGAGACTATTACTAGCAAACCACCAACCTAGAAACCACATATACACAACACCAATTCATTGTCCTTTTCTCAACTCAAATAATATCCAACCCATTGTTTTTACAACATAGAAAAATAATACAATTACTAGCATTTTCTTATCACCTAAAGACTCACGTGAATGCACCAGCCTGTATTCCACTTCCCAAAAGTATGCACCACTTCCCATATTTCTCCAGTCAACATCCAACCAGTCTATACCACCTACCCCACTTTTTTTTTCTTTTCTACTTCTTTATCTCTTTTTCCATTTTTCCTTCTTCACTCTTTCACATCTCACTCATTCATTCTTCCTTCTCTTCTTTATTTTGTTTCTTTTTGTTTCTATTATTTTCTACAATACTAATAAAAAATTAAAATGATGAAAGTTGTCTAATAATGGTGGTGGCTTCGTCGATGGTCTAACCGGAAGTGATGTCGGGAACAACAAATCTTATGAGTTTAGAAGTGGTCGCGATTCTGGTGACCATTGTTGTTCAAGTTATTTTTCTGGTGACCACAAAAATGGTTTGGTGAATACTGACTGATCATGAAATGGAAAAGATGTTCATTTCTGTGTGTTTTGAATTGATGTCAGAGTTATCGCTAGAAACGACACTGGAATTATCGTCGAAATCAGAAATGTCGCCTGAGATATATTTACCTTTTTGGACTTCAACGATTCATCTTTTGTTTGTTCAAGTGGTGGTGGATCTGGTGATTCTGGTAGCATATTTTCTGACATATCTGACACTGAAAACGTCTTCAAAATTGAGGCTGAAAGTGATACCAAAGATGTTGCAAGAGATAGCGCCGGAAGTGACGCTGGAGAATCTGTCGGAAATTTTACCGGAGAAGACGTCGAAAATTTCGCCGGAAAACTTCTTTGTGAATGAGAAAAAAAATTTGAGAATTTTTTTGAGATGTTTACTTAAAATAGAGATGAGACACTTGTTATATATTATTCTAAACAAATAGTAACCATCCAAGTGTCTCAATCTTAAAGGTCCTAAGAACATTCTAGAAATATTAAAAATAAAAACTAACAAAATAAACTATTACTATTATAACCCTCTATCAAAAGATCAAAAGAAATACATACTAGTAAGGTTAACTACCTCTAATCTTGACACAAAAAAGAGCATATCCACCCATTTCCATGGTGTCTTGCTTTGCAAGTAAGGAAGAAAGTTTTACGAGTATCAAATTCGAAAGTTTGAAGATTGATGTGTAACACCCCATATATCCCAATTGACAAAATAATAGTTTATTACGAAAAATCAGAGTTTTTAAAGTAGAATGCTACATTTTCAGCAATAATGACCAACATAAAATTCTTCACTTAAAACAGCGGAACTTATCAGGTTCATTACAATTCATAATCAAAACAACATCAACAATCATTCCTCAATAATCCTATTGGTTTATAAAATGGATATGTAACAAAAATAAACAAAACAACTAAAATCTCATCTCGTGTTATATATCAGAGCATCCTAAAAATCGAACACAACAATACGACTCCACACACTCTCAAGTACCTGGATTATCTATACTTCCAAAGAAGCACAGACACAACAACAAGCAACAAAGGGGGTGAGAGAAAAATTCAAAATATAAACGGTGCATATAAAATTTATAAGGGTAGTTTATCACTCACAACCATAACATAATCATCACACCAATAATTATGCAACAACAAATACAACAATAATTATGCAATGTGACTCAACACGACACAATGCATGTGGTACCATTTTTTGTTCATTCAATCGAAGATAATCCCGTACGCCCATCCGACAATGATTATCCCACCATTCTCCATAACGAAGTACGGATGATCGTAATCGCACATTTGACAAGATCATCCCAACAATAATTCAACAAATGTGTGCATGACTATGAAAATGCATGCAACATGTATAACTCACCATATTATACATTAACACGGTCCATCTGATCAAAACACAACAATAATTCCACGAAATTCACCAATAATAACATCACGCGACCTAATCGATCATTCACTAACTTACTCCACTTAAATTGTATCATTAATTCATTCTTGATGTTAATCCTCGATTAAACATGTATTAAGGTTCATCTTAATATCACATACTATAATACCCCAAAATTTTCCCTCTCATTTAGCATACTCAAAGTCATGTCACAACCAAAAACATTGCATCATATTCATCATAAGTGAGGCATGAGGCTTGTGTTTAGTGATTGAAGCAATTGAGGGCCATCCAAAGACAGTCAAAGGGAAATATAACTCCTCAACCTTGTGCAAAGGGCTCACAACATCCCACAAGTCTTTATTTGAGGCCACAAGTCTTAAAAAGGAGTGAATTGATCAAAAGATGCAACTATCCTGAGGAAATGGGCCAAATTAGGGTTTCTTTAACTGGGCTTCTTAGTGAGATTTTGAACCAAGCTTGATTTCATCATTCTCCATATGATATTGGGTACCTAGGGTTCAAATTTCATCCATGGAATCATTTTGGAAGAGGTTCAATTGTTCAGTTGATTGAAAATCAGGGAATTGGGGAAAAGTCAACCAGACTGAGCAAAAGGTCAACTCCTGACTTTTTTGAGATCAAAATCATGAAATTAGGGTCACAAGAATCCTATGGACCAAATGTGATCAAGAAAGAATGGAGAAATCATGAAAAAAAAAACAATTTTGCTTGTGTATGTATCGATACATTATTTTTTTGCATCGACACAAGTCTTTGCATCGACACAAGTTTTGCATCGACACGAGTGTTGCATCGATACATGCTTCATTGTGTTTCTGGATATAAGTTATGTATCGACTCATTCGTGATATGCATCGATGCAAGATTGAATTAACTTACTGAAATAACCAAAAGCTTCAGTGTGCATCGATGCATGCATCTCTGTATCGACTCATACATGTTATATAACTAACAAGTATCGACTCATACGAGTTTGGGATCGATACATAGGTCTGTTTTTCTGCTAAAAGCTTCTGGGCAATGACAGTTCAATTCATGGGACTGAATTTATGAATGAATTGTACAATCACAGTCAAAGATGTTTGGTGTGCATCTATTTTGTGAGGCGTTTCAGAGACCTGAAAGATACTTCACCCTCACCATAACAAGCATAAACATCACAGCATGAGATTACACCCTATAATTGCATTACTGAATTGTTCAATTCACCCTCATTGCACCTTACACCTAAAGTTAGAATTGACTATGGTTCTAACTGTTAACCATGAGGGCTAGCAGTTAACCTGAGCTATATAAAGCTTTTTCCAACTGAATTTTAGAACACACTTCATTCTGATCAAATCTCATCACAAACTTCATCCATTTTCCTCTGATTTTCATTCTTATTTTGGGAGCTACATTGCATTGCATCTTGCTCGATCCAACTTCATCTTCATCAATTCAGCTCCAATCTTCATTTGTTAATCATCATCATCATCATCATCATCATCATCATGAGCTTCATTTCCATGGCAGAAATCCATTGAATCATACACTTTACACCAATGCATATTTCTGCATTTTGCTTCAATCTTCTTTGATCCTTATCTACAACATTGCAATTCTCCTCAAGTCATCATCAACATCATGATTTGCAGCTTCTCCATGGATTTAATGGATTGAAAGATCAAGATTACACCTCTTCAAATTTTCTACATCTTCATCAATTCCTCAATATTCTTCATCCAAAAAGTGTTTATTTTACTCTGCAAGTATCCAGGATCAATCAAGGAAGTCATAGGAACCTACTCTCTGGTATTCTTCAGCAATTCAAAGTTCTGCAATTTAGGTTCTACCTCAAAATCTATGGCTTGATTTCATGAGTTTCTTGTATGTTTTATGGTGCTTGAAGCTTGATAGAAGCATTGCAACCTTTGTTTAGTTGATAGGATTATTAGAAGCTTAGATTCAGATTTTCAGGTGAAAATGTTTGGATTCGATTTGCATAATTTAGGAACCCTAAGTGAAAACTAAGGCTAGATACATGATCAGTGTGAGGAGACGAATCTATCCATGGTCTCATTTTTCATTTTGGTGGAGATTTTGGCCAAACCCTAACCGGAGGTCACCAGAGAAGGTGACCGGAACTCTTCTCCGGTGACCAGAACAGTTGCTCTAGATTATTGTGAGAACATAACACAACCTTTGGATCGTTTCAATCTAACGCACCAGGTTCAGCCAACACCTTAAAAAAAACACATGCCTTGCACATGCCATAGTTTGTGAACAATTACTCAGCTTCTATTGGCAGCCCCATGCGTGCATGGATGAGCCCGAGTCAGTTCATTTTTCCACTTCCTGCACCCCTCAGGCCCATCTGATTTTATTTCTTTTATTTTTATTTCTCACTTCTATTCCATTTCCATTTCCAATTTTATAAAATACCAAAACTCATCCAGAAATCCTAAGTAAATTCACACGTGTCCTTCATCATTTTCTCTAATTTTCCACATTTTTTAATTCCATTTTTTCTTTATTTTTTAGTTAGAATTAATTTTGCAATTAATTTCTTCTCATTTTTCTTATTTCTGGACCAATCATTTTGTCCATTTTTGTTCTCTAAAACCATAATTGATAAAATGTTCATTCCTTTTGCCCTATCTAGAGGACTCATTAAACTTCCCAAAAATATTTTTGTTTTGAATTTTAGGTCATGTTTGGTCCCCTTTTGAGTCATTTATTTTGCATTGATCCCTATGAATCCTAATTCAATTCTAGCATTTATTTGACTAGGAAAAAATATTAGTTTTTGTGAGATTTTTTAGAGATATATCACCTTCTGGATTTTATATTTGATTTCCAATTTTCATAATTTTTCAATGTCCTTTGCTATTTTTTCAAGTATTTGGCATCATAGGTCATATTTTGGTCCTTTTTCCTTATCCTTTTGTTCAAGAATTGGTAAGGCATTTATGCCATTCATTGGAAGTCCTTAATTTGAGTCTTCTAGGGTCCATTAGAGGTCTTCGAATGTTTAGAATCCATTTTATGTCTTTGTACTTTGATTTGTGTTGGATACTTGAATCATAAGTCACATATGCCTTCATAAACCCTAATTCTTTCCTTCCTTCTACCTTAGCCCTTAAACACCAATCTTGTGATCATTATTATGTGTTTAAATCACATCTTAACTTTTCATCAAACCCCTAGTTTTTGTATGGGAAGTTCAAAATTCTTTGGTCATGTTTGGTTTTTCTTTCTAAGTCATTTTTCTTACTTTGAAAACCATGTTTCCATGTTCCTTCCTTCACATTTCAATCCTATGTTTGAATCTCCATGATTTGAATCTCTCCTTCCCCATTTAATTTCATGTCATTGAACACTTCCATTTAGTGTTAGGTTCAGGACTTTACATTTATCCTTGACCTTAGGTAATTTTATCATGTTTAGGTACTTGAGTTTCCCTTATAACTTCTCCTTAGCTTTCATTAGAGTTTAGTGATACTTTAGGGTATAGTTTGAGTTTGGTTTACTTCATAACCTTAGACCATTTTGATTTGAGTTAGCTCCTGCCTTTAGAAGCTAGATATCATGTGAGATACTTTAGAACTTGACTTTAGACTTAGAAGTTCATAATTGCTTTAATTAGCTAGTGTGAGTTCTTCTTTAAGTTTTGCCATGCTATAATTGTTCAAATTGCTTCATCATGCTAACATTTGTGTTTTAGGGGGGGAGATTGAGGTAAGCATTACTTCATTCTCATCTCTTATGCATTTTATTGTGATTGCCTTAGCACTTTGTGCTTTGATCATAGTCTTCCCCTTTTGTTCTCTTAGAAGCAACTTATCTTCCTTAGGAAGTAAGTTAAGTTCTAATTCTCTTTCGTTATTAGGTTTAGAATACCTCACTAACCATATGATATCTTTTGAATGAATAACTTAGGGTTGTATCTTAGTCCCCCTTTGTTTTTTCCTTTCTCCATTTGAGTCTTCTTCTCTCATCTCAAACAAAATCCAAAAGATACTTAATAAAGGGTTGAAATAGTCTATTGTGTATAACCTTATTCCATGGGGCACTCATATTCATTCCATCTTGGAATAGTGTGGGCTTGTCTAGCATGATGTACAAGTTTAATCATGAGACTATCTTCACAAAGAAAACATAAAAGAAATTTCTTCAAAAGCTACAAAAACATGTAATAAGTTCAACAAGCTAGTGAACTTAGACCCTAATCCTTGGAAGCAAGTCTTGGATAAAATCTCCTTGCTTGGTGTGCTTGTTCTACTATTCCATCTTGGAATCTAGTAGCAAGTGCACATTCCATGGAAAAGAGTTTGAATTCACTCCCTTGTGCCAAATTCATAAAAACTCTTAAAAAGAAAACAACAAACAATAAGCGACTTTCCTGCAGGAATTCTCTTCTCATCTCATTCACTCTCAACGTGAACTTGCGACGACTTGTCTCGCATGCAAGACGGTAAAAGCACTCGTACAAGGCGAGCCTGTAATACCTGAGCATAGACATAAGCAGTTCCAGCGATAAAAAATAAACAAATAGTTCACGCCTTAGTTAGGCGAACTACGTCGACTCTGATCCTCATTTTCCCGATGAGGTACGTAGGCAGCGGGGTAAGGCCCTTTCGAGCACATTCTTTATTTTCCCTACATTTCCCCCCTTTCTTTTCGTTCTCGTTCTTCCATTTCCCTTTCTCATTCCAGTTCCAGTCAGCGGTTTTATTCAATAGCAGTTCTTCTAGTCAGCAATATCTTTTTTCTCACTCGTTGAAACAAACAAACAAGCGTGGATCCTGACGGGTATGATTGATGATCTAGGGTGCTAATACCTTCCTAGGTCGTAACCGATTCCTGGACCCAGATCTTTGGTTCGCAGGACCTTGTCCTTTCCATTTTCCTCAGGTTTGTGCAGCATTACCTTTCCCATTCCTTCAGGATAAAAATGTCTGGCTGGCGACTCTACCTTTTCCACGCCACTTTCGCATTTGTACTAGGATGAAAATCCCGGGAGCGACACATACCAAAGAATCAGCCACACATGAAAAATCGGGACAAAAATCGCAAAAACAACAAATTGGCCCAAGCATTCTGGTCATATGCGTATTGGGAAGGCCATACGCGTATTGACTCAACCCAATACGCCTTATACGCCCCTCATACGGTTATCACTCTGGCCTTATATACGTAGCTTACGAAAATGGGCAGAGCACCCAACATTTTCACTCACCATACGCGTAATGCACCCATCTTACGCGTATTGGCATGTTTCCTCGCCCATCCATATGCGTAATGGCATGTCCCATACGCATATGGGTAGAGAACCAACTTTTTCTTCCTTTTCCTCTTCATTCCATATTTATTTCTCATAACTCTCGATTTTGTGATTCCTACCAGACCTATAATTATTTCTAATCTAGTTCTACACCATTATTCTTATTCTTCTTTCACTTATCATTACTAAATTCAATTTTATTATGGTTCTAGATCTAAAATCGCAACTATTCATCAAGAACAACTGAAGTCTGCATAAACCATGTTTATACTAGTACAACAACAACAATATTTCCTTATAATTCATCAAGATTATACAATTAGATTCATATATTCGCGACAATGGTCATACATTCACAGATTCATCACAAAACATCATAAACAATATAAATTCCTATTAGGGAAGGAAGCCCTCACAACCCTGTCGCTCCCCTGAAAAGACACCGGGTCAGCTAGGGTACAGACGCGAACGGTCGGCGAGAAGAGAAAATGAAGGTGAAGTGAATAGAGTCGCCAGCTAGGCATTTTTATCCCGAAGGAAAGGTAATGCTGCATAAACCTAGAAAGATATGGATAAGACGGTTGTGAACCATAGAAACTGAGAAAGGGGGTTGGTTACAACCTGGGAAGGTATTAGCACCCAGATTGTCCGTCGTACTCGACGGGATCCACGCTTACAAGATTGTGTTTTTGAAGAGGTAGTGTATGTGCTTTCTGTGTGCAAAAGTGAAGGAATGAATGTACAGGTGTCAGTGCAAAAAGGGTGAGTGCTCAGGAACTAAGGCTTTAGCAAGAAAGCTGGAAGGAGAGGGGAGACAAAGAAACTTTTGTTCGATAACAGTTAAGTTATGCCTACGTATCCTCTCGTGCAATGAGGAAGTCAGAACACCGTAGTTCGACTCAAAGAGACTGAAAATGAAATTGATTGTTAACTGCTTGCTAGTTTATGCTCAAGTGTATGACTCGTCTGGCTCAAGTGCTAACTGTCTTGAATTAGACGGAAGAAGCAAGTTCTCGTTTATGAATGAAGATGATGAGAAAAGAATCCCGGAGGAGACAATTATTGTTTGTTTTTATGTTTTCAGTTTTTTATTGTTTTTGATGTTTTGCATAAGTTAATGAGTTTAAGCCTAAATCAAAGGCTTATAAACTCATTATATCCTCCCTGATTAGGGATAATGAGCCTACTTAAGTATGAGATAAGCATCTCAACTTAATTGCCATGATGATGTAGGATTAAGATCATTAACCTACTTGTGATTATTTAGATGTTTTTGGGTTTTTGTTTAGTGTTAAGTAATGAGTTTAATCTCTAATCATAGATTAGTGGACTCATTACACCATCCTAATAGAAGGATAATAGATGAAAACACTTAAGCTGAGGAAGATACCTTAACTTAATCCATGGTTAGGGACTAAATTCATTATATAACAAACCTTTATTAAGTGGATTTTTATTAAGGGATGAGATTAAGAAATGGATTTTATGGTTTGTAAGACAACTTGAGGGGGACTTGTCCATTAAACACTAGGGTTAGTCCCTCTTAACCAAAAGGAAGAGATAGAACCTTAATGTAAGGCCCAAGTTACAAGCTTGTATCTTAATGATTATTAAGTGTTTTAATTAAGAGGTGTAAACAAATTAAAGGTTTAACACTTAGGATTAAAGTTATACACTCAATCCTAATAGAAGGATACATGCAAAACCTGAACTTAGGATTATGAATGTATGAGATGCATATGACCAAAATAGAAGCAATGCACAAGATAAAAAATTGAAAATGCACTCAAAGGAACCCTAAACCTATACTAGGTTACCATCCAAGGGGGCAGGTCAGAAACTAAACCTAGAAGAAGTTATGGATTTTCTAAGTTTGTTAGGGTTTTTGGGTGATCTTCAATGTAAAATGCCAAACAAATTGAAAATGCAAGATAAAAATGAAACAAAAATGTTTTTAGAAGCTAGTGGACATGTACAAAGCAAGGCAAAAAGAATCATTCACAAACTCAAATTAGGTTTAGGGTTATGAATTTTTGAAGCTAGGGTTAGAAAATAGACATTTTTAAGAACCCTAATTCATTGAAAAATCTCAAAGTATGGTCAAAACCAAAAATAAATTTATAAGGTGAGTTTGTAAATGTTTGTAAATGTCTTAGAATGCTCTCTGATTTTTTTGGTGATTTTTAAATACCCAAATATATTTTTAATTAATTAAATAAAACATTTAAATGATTTAAAAATACTTTTTTAATGCAAAAATTAAAAATAAAAATGTTTCTGAGTTTAGAAAAATATTTGAAATGAAAATGCAAAAAATGAGATTTTTAAAAGTATTTTTGCTATTTTTAATAATTAAAGGAAATAAAATGAAATAAAAATAAAATAAAATAAAAAGTATGCACAAAGGATGGCCAGGATGAAAAGCTGAGATGATCAAGGGTCCAGGGCGTGAGTCAAATTGACCAAGGGTAATCAGAATCAAGGGATCAGGTTTAAACCTCCAAAACGCGCGCAATCTGATGGTTGGTATTCAAACTGGCTAAATAATTTTAATTTATTTTAATTAATCACAATTAGGGTTTAATGACAAATCCTGACCACTCACGCGTTAAGCTAATCTTCATCCAAGGGCTGACATTGAATATGGGCACGCTAACCCTAATGATTTTCAGGTGACCGGAGCTAAGCTCCGGTCACCTTCTCCGGTGACCCTAAATCCTAACTTCTTCTATAGCTCACTAAAACTCAAACTAACTGCAATGATCCCCAAACATCATGGAACTCAAATCAACAAACAAACAACATTTATAACACATGAATCAAGAGAATCGAAGCAAAACATTTTTTTAGGTTAAACTTTCAGAACATGAATACATACTCATTTCTCAACCATTTTCAAAACAAAACACATCAGCATGATCAGTGAAGCATAAAATATCATTTAGGAACTTAAAAATGCATTTCTGGAAAAAATGTTCTTGAGGTTACCTGAGTTTGAGCTTTTCAGTTAGCTGCTTTCTGACCCCTTCTGTGGTGCAAACCAGCTCCCTTGAGTCCCTTGAGGATGTTGAGAAGCTTAGAACAAGTGTTTGTTGGTTGTTTTGAAGGTTCCAGTTCAGAGCATGTCAGAATCGTGTTTTTGTTTCAAGGGGTTTCAGGCTTGTGTAAGGGGTGGGAAATGATCTATGAGTTATTTGGAGATGATTGGTGAAATAATTTTGAAGTTTGGCTGGGTGGTTTGAGAGTTTCGAAGAGATGAAGTTCTTGAGGGGGTTTTGGCAATCTGAGCTATGGGATGATTCAGGCTTGTGTGTTATGTGTTTTGTGATCCATAAGGTTTGTATAAGCCAATGAGAATGCTCAGAGAAGTGGTTGTGGCACAGGCTGATTAGTATGGGAGGTTTTGCAAAAAAAGTCAAGGTTGGTATACCTCAAGCATGGGCACGAGTCAGAGCTGTATTTGGGCATGTTTGGCCTCAGCTGAGTTCATGGAGAGCCCTTGGATTGAAATTGATGAGCTGGAACACTTGATGCTAGGGTTTACAAGGTTTTTGCATATTTTCCCTCTTTGATGTTTCTTGTGAATCAAGTCATGGAAATGCCAATTTCTTGGGCCAATTCTGATGTTTAGAAGTCACATAGGCATGTTATGAAGTGTTTGTACACATTTGAAATCATTAGAATGCCTTAACATGCCAATATGCAAAATCCCTCTTTGACATGAAACTTGAAATTTTAGGATTTTTGCCAACTTTGAAAGGCCATATCTTGAGTTCTAGGATGAATCAAGAGATATTCTTGTACTTTTTGAAAAGGGAAAGACCTAATCTACAACTTTCATATGACCAAAATAGAAGCAATGCACAAGATAAAAAATTGAAAATGCACTCAAAGGAACACTAAACTTATATTAGGTTACCATCCAAGGGGGCAGGTCAGAAACTAAACCTAGAAGAAGTTATGGATTTTCTAAGTTTGCTAGGGTTTTTGGGTGATCTTCAATGTAAAATGCCAAACAAATTGAAAATGCAAGATAAAAATGAAACAAAAATGTTTTTAGAAGCTAGAGGACATGTACAAAGCAAGGCAAAAAGAATCATTCACAAACTCAACTTAGGTTTAGGGTTATGAATTTTTGAAGCTAGGGTTAGAAAATGGACATTTCTAAGAACCCTAATTCATTGAAAAATCTCAAAGTATGATCAAAACCAAAAATAAATTTATAAGGTGAGTTTGTATATGTTTGTAAATGTCTTAGAATGCTCTCTGATTTTTTTGGTAATTTTTAAATACCCAAATGTATTTTTAATTAATTAAAATGAATTAATTAATTAAATAAAAAATTTAAATGATTTAAAAATACTTTTTTAATGCAAAAATTAAAAATAAAAATGTTTCTGAGTTTAGAAAAATATTTGAAATGAAAATGCAAAAAATGAGATTTTTAAAAGTATTTTTGCTATTTTTAATAATTAAAGGAAATAAAATGAAATAAAAATAAAATAAAATAAAAAGTATGCACAAAGGATGGCCAGGATGAAAAGCTGAGATGATCAAGGGTCCAGGGCGTGAGTCAAATTGACCAAGGGTAATCAGAATCAAGGGATCAGGTTTAAGCCTCCAAAACCCGAGCAATCTGATGGCTGGTATTCAAACTGGCTAAATAATTTTAATTTATTTTAATTAATCACAATTAGGGTTTAATGACAAATCCTGACCACTTACGCGTTAAGCTAATCTTCATCCAAGGGCTGACATTGAATCTGGGCACGCTAACCCTAATGATTTTCAGGTGACCGGAGCTAAGCTCTGGTCACCTTCTCCGGTGACCCTAAATCCTAACTTCTTCTATAGCTCACTAAAACTCAAACTAACTGCCCAGAAATGATCTATAAACATCATGGAACTCAAATCAACAAACAAACAACATTTATAACACATGAATCAAGAGAATCGAAGCAAAACATTTTTTTAGGTTAAACTTTCAGAACATGAATACATACTCATTTCTCAACCATTTTCAAAACAAAACACATCAGCATGATCAGTGAAGCATAAAGAATCATTTAGGAACTTAAAAATGCATTTCTGGAAAAAAATATTCTTGAGGTTACCTGAGTTGGAGCTTTTCAGTTAGCTGCTTTCTGACCCCTTCTGTGGTGCAAACCAGCTCCCTTGAGTCCCTTGAGGATGTTGAGAAGCTTAGAACAAGTTTTTGTTGGCTGTTTTGAAGGTTCCAGTTCAGAGCATGTCAGAATCGTGTTTTTTTTCCAAGGGATTTCAGGCTTGTGTAACAGGTGGGAAATGATCTATGAGTTATATGGAGATGATTGGTGAAAGAATTTTGAAGTTTGGCTGGGTGGTTTGAGAGTTTCGAAGAGATGAAGTTCTTGAGGGGTTTTTGGCAATCTGAGCTATGGGATGATTCAGGCTTGTGTGTTATGTGTTTTTTGATCCATAAGGTTTGTATAAGCCAATGAGAATGCTCAGAGAAGTGGTTGAGGCACAGGCTGATTGGTATGGGAGGTTTTGCAAAAAAGTCAAAGTTGGTATACCTCAAGCATGAGCACGAGTCAGATCTGTATTTGGGCATGGCTGGCCTCAGCTGAGTTCATGGAGAGCCCTTGGATTGAAATTGATGAGCCGGAACACTTGATGATAGGGTTTACAAGGTTTTTGCATATTTTCCCTCTTTGATGTTTCTTGTGAATCAAGTCATGGAAATGCCAATTTCTTGGGCCAATTCTGATGTTTAGAAGTCACATAGGCATGTTATGAAGTGTTTGTACACATTTGAAATCATTAGAATGCCTTAACATGCCAATTTGCAAAATCCCTCTTTGACATGAAACTTGAAATTTTAGGATTTTTGCCAACTTTGAAAGTCCATATCTTGAGTTCTAGGATGAATCAAGAGATGTTCCCTTACTTTTTGAAAAGGGAAAGACCTAATCTACAACTTTCATGACCAAGAAGTTTTCATTTGAAGCATTTTTGGTTGAGAAAGAGGAGGTTGAAAAACTTTCCCAAAATGGAAAGTTTCCATTACAAGTCATTTCCATTTTTGGCAAGTTTGCAAATGCCTCAAAATTCTTCAATATTGTGAAATTCCAACCTCTTCTAAGATCAAATAAAGATCATATAACTTCAATTTGATGAAAATACCCCTTTGGTTCCATTGTTGGGGGCCTCATATGCCCTGATTTTGACTTAACTTGCTCAAGAAGTTACCCAGTGAACAAATGACTTCCACAATGAATTTCTTCATCAAACTTGGTACACATGATCCTTATAACATCTTAAGAAGATTAGAAACAAGAATGGCCCAAAAAAATTGGAGTTAAGGCCTCTGAAACCAAAACCCTAATTTTGGTCATCTATGTAGTGAAAACCCTAGCTCTGCTTCCATGCCTTGCCAGTTCTTGTGATCTCTTGACTTCCTTGAACTTTGAGGGACATAATATGATGGTAGAACACACATGGACCCTCTTGGAACACTTTGAGACCTTTGGGATGGCTAAGATGGAATTTTGGAATGCTCATATCACAAACCCTAGATGCAAATGAACTTGAACTATGCAGATGAAACAAGTATGCAATGTGAGATGTAATGCTTGTGTTTATACAAAAATGAAAGATCACAAGCCATGGTGTGATATGAGTGAGGGCAAATTTGGGTTGTTTACAAACCCCTTACCTCAAATTCAGATGAAAATTTCTGCGAATTTCTTTAAGATTGGTGCCCTAGATTGATCTTCCTCCTTCCTAGCCTCTTTTTCTCTTCCAACAAAATTCTACGATTAATCTTTCCACTAATTTTCTGTTTTGACTAATTCTCCTCTAAACCCTCATCTTGAGATTTTACCAAACCGTCCCTTATTTTAATTAAATCCAAATAATAATAATATTAATTTTAATTCTAATATTAGTAGTATTGTTTCATAAAGATAATTATAATAATAATAATAATAGTAATTAAATAGTCTTATTATTATTCGCACACCCGCTATTACTAAGCGCACCCCGATTCTACCCATCCCACTAGGGCACAACCCCGAAACAACAAAACATACGCCTTAACACAAGGCCAACACAACACCAAAAATACCCGACGATTCAATATTAAATATGGGGTGTTATAACTCTCCCACACTTAGAATATGAAATTCTGGTATGACAGATGTAACACCCTAAATTTTCCCTCTGGCTTCTTCTGTCTTTTTCTAGCTTTTTGTTTGCATTTCCATTAGATCATTAACATTTAGAATTCATATCATGTGCATAAGACATGGGATCTTTATCTTCTGAGGATTAGGGTTTCACGTCCTTATGTGCGGATTATCAGAAGAATTCAAGTTCTTGGCTATGCAGCCATCAATGGCATCATCTTAGGATCCTGTCACTAAATTAGGGTTTATTTCCCTAAATTAGTGATCTTTAGGGATTTCACGCCTGCAAGGAATACGTTAAGCCTCTGGCCCATCATCGGGCTATTCTCTTCTTCATCAAGTCATAAGGTTATTCTCGTCTTCTCAGCATCTCAAGCTATCTTCTTTCTCAACAGCATTGTATTCAATTCAAGCGCGTTTATTCAGTTGCAATCTAGTTCAGACAGATGTTTGACCTAGTCTTGGTCAAACTATTATGAGATTCCTTAAAGTACAAGTTATTCGCTTCAGTGGCGTATTTCTCAGCCAGTGTGCGTTCAAAGTCAAGTTGTGTGGTGTGCTGAATTCATGAGATTATCAAGTTGTGATTCATAGGAAGTTTTGGGCCAGATTGTCTCTTCAATAGTTCATTAGTGGTGCATTTGTGGATTTATTATCCCAGTGATCGATTCAGATATTTTTGAAGTGATCCAGGAGTTTGTTTTGTCAGAGGAAGATTAATTTGGAGAGTTGTTCATTTTAGTTGCAAGTTATATGGTGATGGCTGTGTTCATATTTCTGTGGAAAAATTCGAGTTTGATTTTGGATTCATTTGTTTCTTAAATCGAGTTTTCATCATCCATTTGTTCACCACTTATAATATCCATTTTATTTCTAGCCAACATATGTTTCTCACATCCCCTTTTCACTTGTAAATACGTTTCGACCAATTAACTATTTTTATTCGAACTACAATTCATTTTTTCGATTATCCGTATCTAATCTCAATTCCATGTCCATTCTAAGACCATGTCCATATTTCAAACCTTTCTTTTGTTCATTTCAAAGCCCATATTTCCTTTAATTCATTTTTTCCATTTAATTTAATTTTTATCCATTTTAAAAATCCATTAATCCACATGATATGGTGCTAATACCTTCCCAGGTTATAACCGAATCCCGAACTCAGTGTCTTTGGTTCGCATGACCCGTGTCCTTCCTTTTCTTTTCTTCTGGTTTGTGCAGCATTACCATTCCCGTTCTTTCGGGATAAAAATGCCTGGCTGGAGACTCTAACCTCTTTTCCGCGCCACTTTCGCGTTTGTACCATGATGGAAATCCGAGGAGCGACAACAGACTCAGATGTCGAATATGAAGTTGAGACATCTTATCTGTTACTTATAAACATGGTAAGGCATACACAATAGTACTTAAAAATTCTGATATATCAGATTCAAACATGCTTCAGGATGTTTCAACATCTGATAGGACATTGAGTTCAGGAACTGCATAAATCATAAAACATAAAAGCTGAAAAGAACACAACAGAATTGTTAACCTAGTTTGATCAAACTCATCTACTCTAGGGACTGCCAAGCCAGGACGGAAATCCACTATGTAGTATCAATTCAAAGACTTCTTAGCAAACACCTACAATTTATAGTCTTCTCACTTATTCACTGCCAATGTAACTTTTACTTAGGAACTCCTAAATATGAGAAACTCATCATTACTTCCAATCACCTCAGTGATGTCTCACAGTTTTCAACTCTCAGTTGCAGATATTGACGGCTCTATACCTATACAACAATTCACAAAATAGAAGGCACACTTCCATGACAATACCTTAACCTTGCTTAGCAGCTTCAGTTAAGTACACAACTTCTCTTACTTACAAGCTTCGAGAATCACAAATCCACCTCTTACTTAGTAGCTTCGAGGTTTACAAATAAAACATCCACAACAGGGTTCCTTGTTGCGCACGACTGCCATAAGAACATAACCCTAATAATGTTTACATTTTCGTTGGTTGGTTGGTTCTAAACTAGGTTACAAGGTTTCTTTTATAACATATTCCCAACTGGATTTGGGCCTAAACAATCACATCAATAGCTGCTACAAATTATGCTGAAAAATTTGCTACAAATATACAAAAAGATATTCAAATATAAAAACTCCTAAAATATCTCTAAATATAGAAACTCTATATTTTTTTAATATTTGTCTTCAATGTAAATTTGAGTCTTCAAGATCTTTTACAATCAGCGCCATTGGATTGATTTAAATCTTCAATAATATTCTGTTTATGTTAAAACTTAACAGAATATTCAATCCATCTTCAGTAGTTCATGATGTCGAATGAATTGTATTGACATCTTCTTCGACATTTTGTTCTAGATGTTGAAAGATTTCAACACAACATGTTTGGGCACACACAAGAGGATTATTTGATTTATGTATTCTCTATTTTGCAAAGATCCTGTACATACACACTACTGCTATATTTATTTTACAAAATTAATGCCAATTTTAAAAATATAGAACTTACAATCTCCCAGTTTGGCAAATTTTGGCTAAAACAAATATTACAAAAAAAAACACATTAAAAATAACAACAGCAGCAGGAAATAGGCAATCAGTAAACTCTCCATTGTGTCAGGACATGTTGTTTGACATCTTCAACAACATTCACAAAAACAAACAACAATCACCTATTCTTTCAGTGGACAAGTTGCAACTACCTCTTCTTCAAATGGAAACAACAATAATAACATAAGGCGTAGAAAGTCTTGAACTCTTTACTGAACAAATCCATTACTACTTCCTTTCTTTTTCAGATTCTGAGCAACATTCCTCACAGCCTGTTGAACATCTTCCATCAAGAAGACCAATGGTGACATAAGAGAACAATTTGTCCTTCTCTTATGTAACTCAGAACACAAGTCACAATTGTGTTCTTCAACTCAGGACACAAGTCACAAAGACTAGCATACGACATCCACCTTGACATCCTGGTAACCACCACACATAACAGATGCAACTGCTATGACAACAGCTCTGAAAACAACATATGTACATATTCTTTCTCCCCCTTTTTAGCCAAAACTTAGCAAACACAACCCTCACAACACCATATCCATGAATTATTCATCCAAACACAAAAGAACCCCATTAAAAGGAAAGGTGAATGGATGAAAAACAAATAAAACTCACATGTTGGAGGAGGAGGAAATATGCTTCTATAAATAGGGAGCAAGGACATAGATAGTAACGACTTATCCTTGAAAAAGAAGCGTTCTTGATCCAAGATCTTTATGATAGGAGCAAAAACTTCTGCACCATTCAATGTAGAACAAAACTGACCTTGACCAGCTGGCTTGCTCTCCCAAAATAAACGGCCCAATGACAAACACGCTTGAAAACCTGTGTTTCACATTTTTCTGCCAGCGTCATCCACAAATACTCATAAATAGGAAACAATACACACATGTTTTGACATCCAACCATATATTGTTTGCTAGCAGTGCAACAATATGGTTTACAACTCCTGAAGAATCCAATATAAACTGCAGATAGCATATTTATTCCATTAGCCTATTGGATACACATGACACTCTTCATCTGGATCACAAGGACACGCACACCACAACCACTAAGTAATAAAAATTTATCAAGGAGACATAATTAGTAGCACATGTAACAACATGATATGTAACATCATAGAACCTGGTTAAGGTACAACTCCCCCTTAACGTCACAAAATCAGCTGTACAAAATTGTAAAAAACTCCCCCTGTCTAGGATACTCCATGCTTCTCTACACTATGATGAAAGGAAAACATAAGACGCATCTTCATGTCTTCAAGAGCTCACCCTCTATTCAATTCCCAATTGAACACATTCACTTCTTGTACCAAAGCACACATGATCCCTTCTTGGTTTGTAGTTACCACAAACTACACAAGTTAAACATCTTCTAGCACACAGGTTCTTGACACTAAGCCTTCACAGACCAAATTCCATAGAATCCAGATAAGACACATCCACACTCATTCTAACATTAGAATGAATGTCCACGATCAGACTTCCCATCAATCAATACCTGATCTACTTCAGTATCTTCTACACATTTCTTCTAATACAGATCATCTACTTCATCATTCTCCCATATGATTAGGTAGGCTAAGAATAGAAACCCTATAGACAAACATCCTAGATAATGTACTAACACTTAGTTATAACATTTACCACACACTAAGACCTTTTCACCATGATCCTAGATGTGTTCCACCAACTGAACGTATTATAGCATAATAATCCAAGAACTGAAAATCTTCAACTACATTGTGCCACCAGCTTGAATCAGAAATCTAGAAAAAGAGTTAAACTCTCACCCACCTCCAAGAAGAATATATCTCCTTGAGTCATCAACTCATCACTCTTCTGCCCAAGAGTAATTTTTTCCAAGACAATCCTCAAGAACAACTAGCTGCCATACTCTGATTATCTTGATTCTTTGAAGCCACTATAGAGATCAACCAATTGCCACAGTTTGATCACCTCCTTTATGAATCCTCATATGAAAAAGCCAATTGCCACACTTGTCTTCTTCACATTTTTCAGAATTCTCATAAGAATATTTTGATCTACTTGATGTAAATCATCTTATCTTTAATTGATGTGCCACTTCACCAACTGAGATTCTGATGTTGAACAAGATGCTTGAGCATTGTCATTCCACATCCAGTTGTTGAACTCAACTCCTTCTTCTGCCACTTGAAATAACCTCCTCCCTTTACAGAAAAAGAGTTCAATGTTCTCATAGACTTGATTCATCAACCAAGTTTGGGTAAACAACCTCCATTCTGTTGGTTTTGTAGAAAATCCTACCAATATCACATATTGATGAGAAACTTCCACTGTTTTCTCCAAAGTCTTCAAACATGCCACTGTCTGAATCTTCAGAAGGAATATTTTAGAACTATACCTTGTAGCTATACCAAGGGTGACATTTCTCCCTGAGTAAAGCAATCTTCACAAAGTCCTGATGATTTATCAATAATAACTTCATGATTATAAACACCTTCCTTGTCAATGGAAGAACAAAACTCCAGCTGCACCTTCCAAACAACAATTTGCATCCTTGCACCAATAGACCACATATAGACCTTATTAACTCCCCTTTCATGAATAACCAAAGCTCCTTTTGAAGATGAGCATTAGTTACTCAGAACACTTTCTGAATCATAAGACTCAGACTACAAATATGCATATTTCCCAGATGAATACTAAGGCTCTCGTTAAAGTATTCACTTTTATGCATTAAACAATAGACAAACACCAAGTCTCCTGTCAAGGTATTTACTATTGGTCAGATAGGATTACCTTCTCACACAAGGTAGGATAAGAGTCTGACTTCTTCTTCTGCAGGCATCTGACACTTTCTGAGATGATGTTTTAACATTCTTAGACATTAGTATCAGTCACAACTTCACAGATTATTATAGTTCTGAAGAAACCCATCATAGTAATCCATACACAAGTAGGGGAACACAAGAGAAACAACCATCAATAGTTGATCATACCAAAACACAGACATATGCAGCAGCTGGAACACAAACTTCTCCTTCAGACCCAGTATTCAGACTGTCTGACTTGAGATGTTTTCACACACAATATAGCTATTGATCAGCTATATCCACATCAATCAACTCCACCAGTTGAAATGGCTTGACCTTCATGTACAAGAAGTCTCTCTGAAATAATACTCATTGAAGCTCAGGTACTTCACTCTTGCAGCAAGGACCAGAAATAAATTGTCCTTAGGAGAACAAGACATGTTGATCACACCTTGATCAACACATACAACTAAGAGAGGATCCAGGGCCAAAACCTTCTTAGACACACCATACAGATGCCTCCTCTTCCAGATTAGGAGTAGGTTCCAAACATGTGTGAAATAAACACAATAGTTTATCACCCAAGCATCTATATAGCCATTCCTTGGAAAACAAAATCCTGCCTAATTCTGATCTGATATTCTATCAAAGGATAAGACATCATTCCAAGGATCACAAAGAGATCTGAATACAAGAGATGTGTCTATTTAAAACAATCTTCAGATCTCCAAACACCCATTTCTCTTCACGGCGCCTTGAGTGGACTTGAAAAAGAGTCTTCAAATGTCATTAGCATAGTTAACAGAAGCAGATAAACATATATCCACCAACATTATAAGATATATCTCTAGAGAAGAGCAACCTTCTAAAAAAAGGAGTTATCAGATAGATAAGCATCAAATACACAACTCCTCAGAAGCTCCAAGTGTCACAAATTAGCCCTTCCAATATCTCCAGGTGACACCAACAACCATAGATTTATAAATAAATCAAACTTGTCACAATAGCAGCACAACCCCATGCTACAACATCAGAACAGTCCATCCTCTACTTCTAGGGACCATTCACGCATCAAAACAACTTTTTAGTAGAATCTTTCTACCTTGACCATGAACCAGAAAGTATCCCCCTTGGATCTCATCCGAAAAGAGACTAAGATGCCTGCTCTGATACCAATTGAAATTCTGGTATGACAAACTCAGATGTCAAATATGAAGTTGAGACATCTTATATGTTACTTATAAACATGGTAAGGCGTATGATACGTCCGCAAGCGCACAAATTTATCGAATTAATATAAATTACTGTCGAACCACAGAGACCAATATCAACCTATCATTATCTATCGTTACTTTGTAAAGCTTAGGCTAATGATATTTGATTAAAGGGAAACTAGAACTAAAACTAAAATAGAACTAAGAAAATATAATAAAAGAACGAGGCCGGGATATGGTTTTCGCGCTCCTTAGGGACTCGTAGAATGAGGTGCTAATTACGACTATATGCCTATTTCGTAGAATAAACCAACTTAAAGACTCTGTCTCACGCTCTCGCGGTCTTAACTAAATCATACTTCCTAATCCCAAGATTTTACTCTCGCTCG
Source organism: Lathyrus aphaca (assembly GCA_963966055.1). Lineage (NCBI taxonomy): Eukaryota > Viridiplantae > Streptophyta > Magnoliopsida > Fabales > Fabaceae > Lathyrus > Lathyrus aphaca. Next base: position 502,149,349 of record OZ014519.1, on the reverse strand, counting down.
CCCGGTAACTAGGAAATACTCTTTGAAAGCCAGCATTATCCTAACCAACATCTAAAGCGCTCTCGCTGTATTTAGATATGATGCCTAACTTCTACTATCTGGTTCACTCCTCAGCTCTCACGGATCTCGGCTTAAACCTTAATATGCTTCTCACTCTCATGACAAAGCAATTTTAACTAACATCTCACTCTCATGACAATTCTAATTAAATTACTCATAGAAATTATAACCAAAACAGAATTGCAATTTTAAGTTTGCACATATTTTTTTCTACCGAGTCCCGTCGGTAACGAGGGTCCTCATACGCCAGACTCTAAACTATTTAGCTAGACATAGAATTAAATGAAAATGACATAAACATGAAAATGAAAATTACAAACAGCATGGTAATTAAATTAAACAAATTGAGCAATTGAAATATGGAATGCGATAAAAGAAAAGAGCTTGTAAAAAACATGAATTAAATCCCGAAAATAGAGAAACTGAAATGCAAGATTGTTTATCCAAGTGTTACACAAATTATAGGCCTAATACTAATGGTGTGGTAGTTTCTCAATGTGAGAAACTACCACTTTTACATAAGTGATTTCTGCCTAAAAACTATGAACAGAGCTTCCGCGCATAAAAACTTGGATGCCCCCTAAAAACTACGAAGACTCATATTTATAGAGGGAAAGTCTCTCAGTAACTTCCATGTAGCATAATGAGTGGTGGAGAAAGTGGGAGTAGTGGGCGGTTGAGAAGTTGAACGTGTGAGGAAAAATAGGAAAGTGGGATGACTCCTCCTTCTGTTTCTGTTTCACTACCCACGTTCTGCATAAAACCATCTAAAATATAGCCATGAGCGTCAGGTGTTGCTTACGAGCGTTTCCTCTCATTTTGGGTGTGTTACGATCATAACGTGTGTGTGACGGCCGTCACACGCTAATTTTGCATGACACTCGTAAGGAGGCTGTGACAACCGTCACAGCTTCAAATTATGCAGAACTTGGAAATTTCTTGTTTCTTGAGTCTGGTTCATGTTGATTTGCTTCATTTGTTCTTTTTGCACACTTTTGACTTGAGAAACATTGTACCTGTAAAAAATGCAAAAAATCGGAAAAAGTCGGGGGTTAAACATATTAAAACGGACATAAAATGCGGTAAATATATGATACGATTTCTCGTTATCAGCATACACAACAGTACTTAAAAATTCGGATATATCATATTTTAACATGCTTCAGGATGTTTCAACATCTGATAGGACATTGAGTTCAGGTACTGCATAAAACATAAAATAGAAAAGTTGTAAAGGACACAACAAAATTGTTAACCCAGTTCGATCAAACTCATATACTCTGGGGGCTACCAAGCCAGGAAGGAAATCATGTAGTATCAATTCAAAGAATTCTCAACAAACACCTACAGTTTACAGTCTTCTCACTTAATCACTACCAATGCAACATCTACTTAGGAACTCCTAAATATGAGAAACTCATCCTCACTTCCAATCACCTCTGTGATGCCTCACAGTTCTCAACTCTCAGTTGCTGATATTGACGGCTCTATACATATACAACAATTCACAAAAAGAAGGCACACTTCCATGACAATACATTAACCTTGCTTAGCAGCTTCAGTTAAGTACACAAATTCTCTTGCTTACAAGCTTCGAGAATCACAAATCTACCTCTTACTTAGCAGCTTCGAGGTTTAAAAATAAAATAGCCACAACAAGGTTCCTTGTTGCGCACGACTTCCATAAGAACACAACCCTAATAATGTTTACATTTTCGTTGGTTGGTTAGTTCTAAACTAGGTTACAAGGTTTCTTTTATAACCTATTCCCAACTGGATTTGGGCCTAAACAACCACAACAATAGCTACTACAAATTATGCAGAAAAATCAGCTACAAATATACAAAAAGATCTTCAAATATAAAAACTCCTAAAATATCTCTAAATATAGAAACTCTATATTTTTCAATATTTGTCTTCAATGTAAATTTGAGTCTTCAAGATCTTTTACTATCAGCATCATTGGATTGATTTAAATCTTCAATAATATTTTGTTTCTGTTGAAACCTAATAGAATATCCAATCCATCTTCAGCAGTTCATGATGTCGAATAAACTATCTTGACATCTTGTTCGACATGTTGTTCCAAATGTTGAAACATTTCAACACAACATGTTTGGGCGCACACAAGAGGATTCTTTGCTTTATGTATTCTCTGTTTTGCATATATCATGTACATACACACTATAATTGTTTTACGAAATTAATGCCAATTCTAAGAATATAGAACTTACATAATATTTTCGTCCTCGAAAATGTACCTGATGAGAAATGTCCCGGATACGACTCTCGCATCCTACTTTCCAGCTCCCAGGTCACACTTCCACCAGCAGCTCCTCCCCAAACTACTCTCACCAGAGGAATCTCTTTACCTCTAAGTTGCTTCAATTTATGATCATTAATCCTTATCGGCATCACTTCCACAGTAAGATTCTCCCTAACCTGCACCTCATCCCTCTAGATAACGTGAGATGGGTCAGACACATACTTCCGAAGTTGCGATACATGAAACACGTCATGCAAGTTCGAAAGCTCTGGCGGTAATGCCACTCTGTATGCAACCATACCAACTTTCTATAGAATTTGATATGGTCCAATGAACTTAGGATCCAACTTCTTCGATTTCAAAGCACGTCTGACACCTGTCATTGGATTAACTCTCAAAAACACATGATCACCTTCAACAAATTCTAATTCTTTTCTTAGGTTATCATGATAGCTCTTCTATCTACTTTGTGATGCTTTCGTATTTTCTCTAATCATTTGAATTGCCTCGGTAGTTTGTTGTACAATTTTAGGTCCAAGCACCACATTTTCACTAGTTTCATACCAACATAAAAGCGTTTTACACCTCCAACCATACTAAGCTTCAAACGGAGCCATTCCAATACTAGAATGGTAACTATTATTGTACGTGAACTCAATTAATGGCAAATGAGTATCCCACATACCACCCTGTTCCAACACAAAAGTACTCAACAGATCTTCTAAAGTCTGAATAGTTCTCTCCGACTGGTCGTCCGTCTGTGAATGATAAGTCGAACTCAATTTCAACCTTGAACCTAAAGCCTCTTGTAAACTTTTCCAAAATTCAGAAGTGAACCTCAGATCTCTATCTGATACTATACTCGAAGGAACACCATGCAATTTCACAATTATTTTGATATAAAATTTTGCAAACTTTGTCAACGGAAAACTCATATTAATGGGAATGAAATGTGCGGATTTTGTAAGTCTATCCACAACCACCCAAATAGCATCAAATCCCCTCGTCGTATTCGGCAAGCTAGTAACAAAGTCCATAGCGATATTGTCCCACTTCCATTCTGGAATCTCCAACGGTTGCATCATTCCTGAAGGCTTTTGATGTTTGACTTTCGATTTCTGACACACCAAACAAGCATACACAAATTATGCTATATCCCTCTTCATGCCAAACCACCAAAACAACTTCTTTAAATCTTGATACATCTTATTAGCTCCTAGATGAATACTCAAGCTACTACAATGACTTTCTCCTAAGATTTCCTTTTTCAACTCGGCATTGTCCGATACACAAATTCTGCCCCGGAACCTCAACACACCAGAATTATCTACCTGGAAATCACTTTCAGGATCATTTCCTCCTGTAGGCATCAAATCTACCAACTTCACATCAAGTCTCTGATTATCTTTAATAATACCCAAGAAGTCATTATTCACCCTCAACATTCTAAATCTAACACTCTCAGGTGTTGTCTCACAAACCATGCTCAAGTCTCTAAACTGCTCAATTAATTCCAATTCTTTCACAATCAATGACGACATGTGAATTGTCTTGCGGATCAATACATCTTCTACAGCATTAGCCTTACTCAGATGATAACTCAAATTAAAATCATAATCCTTCAGAAATTCCAACCATCTTTGATGCCTCACATTTATCTCTTTCTGATCAAATAAGTATTTCAAACTTTTATGGTCACTAAACACTTCAAACATTGATCCATACAAATAGTGCCTCCAAATATTCAACACAAAAACCACTGCATCTAACTCAAGATCATGAGTAGGATAGTTCCTCTCATGTACCCTCAACTGCCTAGAAGCATAAGCCACCACCTTACCATCTTGCATCAATACACCACCTAGTCCCATCTTGGACGCATCAAAATATACAACAAAAGGTTCACCAGGACTTGGTAAAACCAACACTGGTGCCATAGTCAATTTCTTCTTGAACTCTTCAAAACTTTCCTCACAAACTGCATCCCAAATAAACACTTGACTCTTCCTAGTTAATTGAGTCAACGACAATGCCAAATTAGAGAACCCTTGAATAAATCTTCTATAATAACCTGCCAAACCCATAAAACTTTGAATCTCCGTTACTGTCTTCGGAGGTTCCCATTGCAATACAACACTTACCTTAGAAAGATCCACTGCTATACCATCACCAGAAATAACATGACCTAAGAAACTCACATTATCAAGCCAGAATTCACACTTCGATAACTTAGCAAACAACTTGTTATCTTTCAACACATGTAAAGTGATAACGAGAAAAAGTATCGTTTTATTACTATGTTTCAATGCCGTTTTATCGCACTTTTACTGTTTTAACACCCGATTCTTCGAGTTTTCTTTGTCGTTTTGCAGGTATATCAATTATAGAGCTAAATCACAAGCCAAAAGTGAAATGAGCAAAAACAAGCATGAAAAGAAGAAGAAGAGAGGAATTCTGCATAATCTGCATAATTTGCAACAGTCACGACCGTCACCATGGAGTCACGACCGTGACACACTAAAAGGAACAGTCACGGTCGTCACCAATCCCTCACGACCGTGACGCGCTAAATACAAGGATGACGAACGTGACACCCTTGTCACGAACGTGACAAGGGGAAAATAGGTTAACTTGGTAAGAATTGGTCATGTACGTGCTACGTGAAGTCAATATTTTCCTATTCTTCCGCAGACCCAGTAACTCAACTTCTCCCTGGATTCTCTCAGCAACTACGAAGCCCAAGGCATTATTTCAACTGCCAAGCCCAAATTACAATCTCTATAAATAGCTTAGTTTCAAAGAACAAATGACAGAGTTTTATTTTTAATTTTTCTTGCGGAATCTCTGCCGTATTTTCATTGCACCCTAGTTCATTTATTTTTCCAGCATTTGTTTTGTTCTTGCTTTAATTTTCTGTATCCCAACCAATCAAATAACAATTTCCAACATTAGGAAATTGTTTTTATTTAATTTCTTTCAAGCCTTCAGCATTTCGTTATTGTAATTTTATTTCTGATTCCGGTCCGCACTCCGAGTTTGCCAGATTGTGGAAGAAGGAGTTTGACATTATATTTGTTATTCAGGTTTTTTTATAATTAATTCGCATTTATATTAATGTTAAGAATTTATTTTATAATGCATATTTTATTTTGTATTCCTCTGTTTCTGCATCTGTCTGGTACAACAAATATGAGTAGCTAAACACCTTAGGGCGGTATGTAATTAAAATAAACTAAATCGGTAAATTCAACTCTAGGCTAAAAATAATTAAGAACTTAAAATTCTGGCTGTGACTTTTTATAATAAAATTAATCTTTTTGTTACGAGAGTAAGGAAAGTGTAATAGGTTAGGTCAAGACCACGAGAGTGTGAGATTTTAACCAGATAGCTAAAGTTAGGCATTTAATTTAAACACAGCGAGAGCGCTTTAAAATGAATTAGACTTATTAAGTTTCCAAAAATTATTTCTAAACACTTATGGGCTAGCGAGAGCAGGCATAGGGCTTTAGGGGTAAGATCTGAGATAAGACCACGAGAGTGTGAGTTAAAGATATTTAAACTGATAACCTCTACAGAATAGATTAAGTGTACCATCCTTATAAGCCTAGGTTAGATTGACCCGCCTAAGTTAACATAATTACATACCGACCGCCTATTTATTATTTTATTAAACTAAAATTTAATTCCTGTCTTTAATCCTTAAAAACAACCAAAAATCGTGACAACCATTCACCTTAGCTAAACTAGTAAACCCTCTAGCACTAAGTAATCATAAAGTCCCTGTGGGATCGATAATCTTAAATATTACTTCGATAGGTTGTGCGCTTGCAGTTAAGATACCGCTAGACACATATTAGAGTACGTCTTTAGCCCATCAAGTTTTTGGCGTCGTTGCCGGGGACCTTAATTTAGTTACTAGTGCACTTTAGAGTAGCATTGTCTAGACTAAGGTAGCAACTATTTTCTTTTCTTAATCTAATCTCCCGAGTGTATGCCAAGTACTCGCTCTGAAGGCGAAGACTTGCAACCTCTAATCCCAGAATCGGAACGCTTCTTACACGTAAGAAGACGAATATTCGATTACGAACGAAATTACAACATTCCAGATCTTCAAATAGATCCACCTAAACCAGTCGAAACATCAAAGGACGCAGAGATGGCTGAAGAACCGAATCATCCACTCAAATATTACGCTAGTCCTTCGCAAGCTGAACCGCATTCCAGCATTGCCGCACCGGCAATCAACCGAAACGATTTCGAACTGAAACCTTCACTGATATCAGTCGTGCAACAAAATCAATTCGCCAGAAATCCTACCGAGGATCCGAACCTTCATCTTTCGATATTTGTGCAGTACGCAGATACCGTAAAAGCCAATGGAGTTACCCAAGAAGCTATTAGACTACGTCTTTTTCCTTTTTCACTTCGAGACAGAGCGAGAGCCTGGCTTCAATCTCTACCCTCGAATTCAGTAACTACGTGGGAGGAACTAAAGAGAGTCTTCTTGACAAGATATTTCCCACCTAGCAAGACAGCTATGTTAAGAGCTCAGATCAACGGATTTAAGCAAAAGGAAAACGAATCACTTTTCGAAGCTTGGGAACGCTATAAAGATATGCTGAGACTTTGTCCACATCACGGATTAGTAGAATGGATGGTCATCCATACCTTCTACAATGGACTCTTGTACAATACAAGAATGACAATTGACGCTGCCGCAGGCGGTGCACTAATGGACAAAGAATATAACGATGCTTATGCACTTATCGAGAGTATGGCTCAAAACCATTACCAATGGGGAAGCGAGAGAGTCGCAACTGAGAAACCAACAAAGGGAGGTATGTACGAAGTAAGTAGTATGGACCAAGTCAATGCAAAGTTTGACCAACTAAACCAAAAGATCGACAACTTGGCCATAACACCAACAGCCACTGTGGCTGCAGTAACACCTAACTGTGAGTTATGTGGAGTTCCAGGACATGCCGTCCCTGATTGTCAACTATTAGCAGGAATTCCCACAGATCAAGTGAATTATGCTCAAGGAAACCCGTACTCAAACACATACAACCCAGGTTGGAAGAATCATCTGAACTTCTCCTATAAGAACAACAATGCTTTATACGCACCAGGTCAAGCACCAGCTACACCACCAGGATATCAAAAGACTGCTCCTAATGTCCCTTGAAAATCGAACCTTGAGTTGATGATGGAGAACTTCATAGCTAACCAATCTCAAACAAACAAGGACTTCTTGAACCAAAACATACACACTAGTGAGCAGATTAAGCAATTAGTGAGCAAGGTAGATGCATTAGCTACACATAATAAAATGCTTGAAACTCAAATTTCACAAGTAGCTCAACAACAAGCACCTACCGCTGCACCAGCTGGAGTATTTCCTGGACAACCTCAACCTAATCCGAAAGGACAGGCCAATGATGTGATATTAAGAAGTGGCAAGGAACTTGACGGACCTACCGATCCAAGACTTGACAATCCAGCCATGTACCAAAAACCGGATAAATCGATTGAAATGGTGAATGAACCCGAAGAAAAGGAAGATAATAATCAAGAGGCAGTGGAGAAAGAAAAGCCTTATGTGCCTCCACCACCCTATAAACCACCAATTTCGTACCCTCAGAGATTAACCAATTCCAAGACGATGGACCAGTTTAAAAAATTTGTTGAACTTCTGAAACAGTTGAATATTACTATTCCATTTACAGAAGCTATCACTCAAATGCCCTCGTATGCTAAGTTTTTAAAAGAAATCTTATCCAATAAGAAAAAGATAGAGGATAACGGAACCGTTACACTTACTGCTGAGTGTAGCGCAATAATTCAGAATAATATGCCTCCTAAGCTAAAAGATCCAGGAAGTTTCTCTATACCCTGTGTAATAGGAAAATTCGTCATTGATAAAGCTCTATGCGATTTAGGAGCCAATATCAGTGTTATACCCTTAACGATTTGCAAAAGGCTAGACATGGGAGACCTAAGACCAACTAAAATGTCTGTTCAACTAGCCGATCGCTCTATTAAATATCCTGTAGGCATACTAGAAAACGTCCCAGTACGTATAGGACAATTCTATATTCCTACTGATTTCATAATCATGGACATCTCTGAAGACTCCACTACACCTATCATACTAGGAAGACCATTCTTAGCTACCGCCGGAGCTATAATAGACGTAAAGAAAGGAAAACTAACCTTTGAAGTAGGTGAAGAGAAAGTTGAATTTATTTTAACACAATTCTTACAATCACCAGCTATAGAGGATACATGCTATCTATTGGACGTAATTGACGAATGTGTAAGAGAAATGGAAATGAAAGAAACTACCTATTCTGAAATTATGAAAATTCAAATCCCTCCGATCTTCAAAGATGACAATTGGCGTGAACCATATCAGGATGATAGTCTAAGCGAAAGTTTAGCACTTACACCGGATCCCATGCCAAGTAAGAATAAACCTACATTAGGGTTAAAAACTTTACCTAAGAACCTAAGATACGAATTCTTAGACACTGAATGTACAAGACCAGTTATAATCAATTCCAGTTTAGGAACAATTGAAACAATGAAACTTTTAGATGACTTAAAGAAATATCCAACTGCATTAGGATATAACATATCTGATCTCAAAGGAATATGCCCTTCAATCTGTATGCATCGTATTCTGCTAGAAGAAGATTGCAAAACCTCCAGAGAATCTCAAAGAAGAATTAACCCAATCCTTAGCATTGTAGTAAAGGAAGAAGTTAAGAAACTACTAGATGCTGGAATAATATATCCAATTTCTGATAGTAAATGGGTTAGTACAGTACATGTAGTACCAAAGAAAGGAGGTATCACTGTTGTGAAAAACGCTAAAGGCGAATCGATATCACAAAGAGTAGTGACAGGACATAGAGTGTGCATCGATTATCGTAAACTAAACAAAGCCACTCGAAAAGATCATTTCCCACTACCTTTTATAGATCAAATGTTAGAACGATTAGCCAAGCATTCATATTTCTGTTATCTTGATGGTTACTCAGGATTTTTCCAAATCCCTATCCACCCAGATGATCAAGAAAAGACTACATTCACATGCCCTTATGGAACGTTCGCTTATAGACGAATGCCCTTTGGATTATGCAACGCTCCTGCGACCTTTCAAAGATGTATGATGTCAATCTTCGTAGATTTCATAGACAACATCATGGAAGTGTTCATGGACGACTTCTATGTATGCGGGCAAAGTTTTGAAGGATGTCTATCAAATTTAGAAATGGTGTTAGAAAGATGTGTAAAAGTAAATCTCGTGCTTAACTGGGAGAAATGTCATTTTATGGTCAGAGAAGGAATCGTACTAGGACACGTTATATCTGACAAGGGAATTGAAGTTGATAAAGCTAAGATAGAAGTCATAAAAGATCTTCAACCCCCTAAGACCGTTCGAGAAATACGAAGCTTTTTAGGACACGCCGGTTTTTACCGACGATTCATCAAAGATTTCTCGAAAATCACTAAACCTCTTACCGGTTTATTAATGAAAGACGCTGAGTTCATATTCAATGAAGATTGTCTTAAGGCATTCGAAACTCTAAAAACAGCCCTCATCACCGCACCAATCATGCAACCCCCTGACTGGAGATTACCTTTCGAAATCATGTGCGATGCGAGTGACTATGCTGTAGGCGCAGTTCTAGGACAGAGGAAGGACAAGAAACTTCATGCGATTTACTATGCCAGTAGAACCTTAGATTCTGCTCAGATGAACTACACCACTACTGAAAAAGAATTGTTAGCAGTTGTCTTTGCGCTTGACAAATTCCGTTCTTACCTAGTGGGAGCGAAAATAATCGTTTACACAGACCACGCTGCTATCAGATATCTATTGACTAAGAAAGATGCTAAACCAAGACTCTTGAGATGGATTTTACTCTTACAAGAGTTTGATCTTGAAATAAAAGATAAGAAAGGTACTGAAAACGTCGTAGCGGACCATTTATCTAGAATAGAAGGTATTAAACCCGAACGAGTGCCGATTAACAATGATTTTCCGTATGAATAGCTGATAGCACAAATAGGAAGCGACCCAGTTCAGTTAGACATAGATGAACCAGAACCCGTGGGAACAATCCAAACAACCGTAGGACTTCCATGGTACGCTGACATCGTCAACTACCTAGCTGCAGGAGCTCTTCCACCTGACTTAACCTATCAGCAGAAAAAGAAATTCTTTCACAATCTCAAACATTACTATTGGGATGAACCATTATTGTTCAAAAGAGGACCCGACGGAATCTTTCGTCGATGTATTCCCGAAGAAGAAATAGAAGATGTCATTGCTCATTGTCATTCATCTCCTTATGGTGGACATGCAAGCACTTCCAAGACTTGTGCAAAAATCTTACAAGCCGGCCTATTCTGGCCTAATTTATGGAAAGATATCCACATCGCTGTTATAAATTGCGATCGGTGTCAACGCACCGGTAATATTTCAAGAAGAGATGAAATGCCTCAAAAAGGAATATTAGAAGTAGAAGTCTTTGACGTCTGGGGAATAGATTTCATGGGACCATTCCCATCATCTTTCGGTAATAATTACATACTCGTAGTTGTCGATTACGTTTCAAAATGGATTGAGGCTATAGCTTCTCCTACAAATGACACACGAGTAGTAATGAAGCTTTTCAAAAATATAATATTTCCCAGATTTGGTGTGCCTAGACTCGTCATAAGTGACGGTGGCTCGCACTTCATTTCAAAAATCTTTGACAAATTACTATCTAAGTATGGAGTCAGACACCGTGTGGAAACACCATATCATCCACAAACAAGTGGACAGGTCGAAGTCTCGAACAGAGAAATTAAACAAATCTTAGAAAAGACTGTCGCCATATCTCGGAAAGATTGGTCATCTAAACTTAATGAAGCTTTATGGGCTTATAGGACAGCTTACAAGACACCCATAGGAACTACACCTTTCAAATTAGTATATGGAAAATCTTGCCACCTCCCGGTAGAACTAGAACACAAAGCATATTGGGCGATCAAAACTCTCAATATAAACTACAATTCCGCAGGAGAAAAGCGAATCCTCGATATTAACGAATTAGAAGAGTTAAGGTTAGATGCTTATGAGAATGCTAAGATATATAAAGAAAGAACTAAGCGATGGCACGATAAACGCCTATCTAGGAAAGAATTTAGTGTGGGAGACATTGTACTCCTCTTTAATTCAAGACTTAGGCTCTTTCCTGGAAAACTAAAATCTAGATGGTCAGGACCCTTTGAAATAACTAGAGTGTTCCCGAGCAGAGCAATAGAAATTAAGGGTAGGGATAGTGAACCGTTCACAGTAAACGGACAACGAGTTAAACATTACCATAAAGTTGAAAATAGAGATTATGAAAATAGTCTAAGGCTTTTAGAGTTATCCACTAATTTCCCTGATTAATCTACACCTAAGCATTACGTCAGGCTTATGACGATAAAAACAACGCTTAGTGGGAGGCAACCCAATTAATCATTTTACCATTTTACCATTTTACCAATTTATCATTTTATTATTTATCGTTATATTGTTTTATCATTTTATTGTTTTATTGTTTTATTTCATTATTATTATTGCTTTTATTTATGCATTTATTTTCTTATTTTCCTTATTTTAATTTTTAAATCACTTTTACAGATTTTCTAAAGTCTTTTCCACTTTCCTTCTCCCCCTGATTTGTTTCCTCCATATTTACACTAACTATGGCTAACCAACCGAGAAACATTATGGAAACCAAATTTAGAGGTAGGAACCAAAGAATGAAATTTGAAGAGTTATCACAGAGACCAATGGATTTGACTCTGTACCCGGATGATCTGACTATGGAAACTTTAGGTATACATGATAGCATCCTATACCTGTTTAACCAACTTGGATGGGAGAATGCACTAATAAAACAAAAGTTTGTGACTTACCGCGAGCTCACCCTTGAGTTCCTAAGCTCCGTAGTTTACTTACCCGAGCGCGGTTTTGGATTCAGGAAAGGATTTATCAGTTTCCGCCTATTCGGAATAGAATATGACTTTAACCATAGAGAACTAGCTGACTTATTAGGATTCCCTAGTGGACCCTTTGCTTTTACTACCACACAGGTAGAATTGATGGACATTGAGTTGGACTTCTTTTGGGGAACCTTAACCGGAAACTACCATCCCGAGCCAAATAACATGAACAATGATGAGATACATAACCCTGTTATCCGCTATTTCCATAAGATCCTTGCCCACGCCTTCTTTGGAAAAGAAGAAAACCTTACTGGAGTATCTAAAGATGAGATATTCATTATGTCATGTCTGACTAATGGACAGCCAGTTAATGGTGTGCCTTTCATGATGCAAACCTTCACCCGAATCCAAGAAGAACCTGATCTACCCATATTGGTAGGAGGTCTTGTCACCATGATTGCTGATGCCTTAGGACTTAGATACCAATTACACAGGTGTAACCGCTTAGGTACCATCCGTCCTATGAATCTGAACTTTTGCTTTAACCGCCATATCATAAGAAATTTAGGACAACCACCTTACGAGTACCTAATCAGGAATGAAGTAGTAACCCTGTTCACACTACCAAACCATGCTAGAGTCAGTGTTCATAATAAAGATAATTGGCTTTATGAGCTTACCCCTCCTGAGTATCCATCCACTCCCGAAAAACCACAATCTTACAAGATAAGGGATGATATAATGACCGATGTAGAAAGTGACCCTGAGACACCTCCTGGTTACCATGACATTGCACACACTGATGAAGTGATTGAAACCCCTGAAGTAAATCAAGTAGAATATGCTGACAACTTGAAGAAAATTATGAATACTCTTGAAGTTTACCAAGCCGATATTAATACTGTTAAAGATGAGATTAAAAGCATGCGATTGGACGTTATAGGTTTAACTGACATAACGTGTGAGCAATTCTACCACCTAAACTCCACAATTGAAGATTTGAAGAAGCACTTTTGAAAAATGCTGTAGTGATTTAACTTATTTTACTTTTTGTTTTTGTTTCTAGTTAGTTTTAACATTTCACAAACATTTTCGTACCTTATTTTTATTAATGTAATTTTCCTTCAATTATATCAAAAGCAAAGCACTTCTAGTTTTACCATTTTCCAATTTAATCAATTTCTATGATTTCCATTAGTTACTGTTATATTTAAATTGATTAATGTTTTATATAATTTCTCGTGTGATGAAATTTGCTCTAATATATGTTGATCTAATATTATATAGTGTTTGTGTTGTAATCAAATGAGAAGTGATAATAAACAGGAAAAAAAACATTGCATTGTACGTGTGAGATAATGCATTATGTGAAGAAAATATTATATGTTTTAATTCCTCACGGTCGTCATCATTCTCTCACGATCGTGACAAGCTAATTAGCGCTACACGACCGTCACTCACCCATCACGACCGTGACGACCCCTGTTATACGAATTCTGAGAAACAGAACCGTTCTTCTTCGCAGGAACCACCTTTCCACTTCCACAAAAATTAGAAACCCCCCATTATCTCCTCACAATCCCGTAACCTCCCATTACCCTAAATAAATTCCATTAACCTCTCCATTTATTCCAACCCTCTCACATTCACTTCTTTCACTATAATCAGAACCAATTTCTTCACATTTTTCATTTTTCTCACAAAACTCAAAAACCTCTCATCTCTCATTCCCGTACTTGCATGCAATGGAAGAAATTCAATTTAGAGATGGTGAACATGGAGAAAATCAAAGGCAAAAGTTCATCAGGTTTCAGAACCGTGGCGTCCAACCCACTCGGTATGTCGACATTGACTGCTTGAGGGAGTTGGGACTGCTCAACGGCGTGAAGCTCTTTCTTAGGCATGTTGGTTTGTGGCACTTGTGCAGTCAACCACAGCCGACATTCGAACTCCTCACATTGGAATTTCTGAGTTCGTTTCAATATATTACACCTCCCGGTTCACAAAGTCAACTCACGGCATTGCTAAGTTCAGAATGCTCGGCCGAGAGTTCGAAATTATACAAACAAGGATCGCCGAACTGTTAGGTTTCGATCACGGCGACGATGCTCATGTCCGCGTGCCGGACAACTTCAGCGAAACCGCTTTCACCTTATGGCACGACATCACCAACACCCGTGCTATTGCCTTTCAGAGTCTGAATGCTACCCACATCCATAACCCGACGATCCGATACTTCCATCGCATCATCTACAACACTATTTTTGCAAGAGAGAGCAATCACAAGTTGAACTCCAAGGAGCTCTTGTTCTTGCACTGCGCCTTAAATGACGAGCGCATCAATGCTGCCCCATTTCTGTTGTCCCATATCCAGTCTGTAGCGCAACGAGGCGCAACCCCCTTTTACATAGGCGGGATTGTCACCACCCTCGCCATTCAGCTGGAGCTTGGTGACTTGATTATCCAATTGCCTCGCAGAGCCGCAAATTTGCTTACAAAGAACTACTGCAGGTCCGCCCACTTGATTTCTCAGAGAGAGGATGGCAGGTTCAGTCCTATTATCTAAGGCACCGTTTATCACCACATCACCTTGCCGTGTCATGACCGCATCGATCCATCCAACCGAGCCAACTGGCTATTTGCTTTACCGGATGCTGCCGGCCATGCCCCCATTATTGATAAGCAGGCCGATCCACCAGTGGACGAGATGCAGGATACCATGGATGCTGCTGAGCCTGTACAGGACATTCCTGAGTCCTCCACCCGACAACCACCTGCACAAGAATTCACACTTGAAGACGTCCTCCGTGCGATTCATCAACAAAACCAGATGAACGCCGCACTAGAGCGAAGGCAAAAAGAGCAACATGATGCACTACTTTCAGCTGTTGCCGCTAACCAGAGGACGACTGATGAGAAGCTCGGAGAGATCTTTAGCGAGCTAGAGGCTTTGCGAATTGATATCACTGCTCTCACCGGCACCGGTTCTGATCCTGAAGCGACTCTGACCAGATGCTCCCGCACCAGAAGCCGAGGCCGTGGTCATCAGCAGCCTTAGTTTATGTTTTTGTTTTTGTTTTTCCATTTCCGTTGTTTATATTGTATTTTACCCGCTATTATATCACAACATTGCGGACAATGTCTGATATAGTATGGGAGAGATACCTTTCCTTTTTCCGCATTTCCCTTTCCGCACTTTCCATTCCGTTGTATTTCCCTTTCATATTTTAATGAAACAAAGTAATATTTGTGCTATTTCTTTAGTTTCGAATTTTCCCCGTTTATTTAGCCATACCGAAAATTTTTGTTTTATCTTCGCATTACCTGACTTACCTATGAAATCATAGTTAGGAAGCTGAGAATGATTCAACAAGATCAATACAATCTTGACACCTTAGACTTCCTACTTAAGCATTCCGTTCCGATAATTGTTACGACTACACCTTAAGTTTCAGTTCAAAAGTAACCCCTAGTAGTTTATACTAGCAGTCAGCACCGTCTGAACACAAACCACGTGGGGAGCCGATGAACATAAGTGTTTGATGCCTAATCTATAATGATCCTTCATATCTCGATGCCAATGAAAAGAAATTGCACCAAAGTACACGGTTGCAAATAAGAAACGAGAAATATGAGAAGGAGTTCATTGCGGGTTGGTTCAGAGGTACCTGGTTCTGAACTTGGTAGGGCGTGCTACGGCTCGATCCCCCACAACCTCCAAATCGGATAATATACGTAGGGTTGCCACATTCGTGTACCAGACCCCGTGCTTATAAAGGATCAAAGTCACTAACCGGCTACTCCACTACGTGCGTGCTAAGGCAAAGGGCTTAATGTGATTGCGCTAGAATGAAACCGGGTGAAATAAGATCGAAAGACTCTAGGTGGAATCGTAACGCAATTACCGAACGTTTCGTTTAACGGGAAGTCGACGACTTAGCTTGTTGCTTGTGTCATTAGTGTATCGTTAGTGTTTTATTCTAGTACCGGTTTATCTGGCAAAACGATTCCTCGTATGGTTTGTTATGTGTGTGCGTCGATGAAAACCTGTCCGATCATTTTTCAACCGACTATTTGCTTGAGGACAAGCAAAGGTTTAAGTTTGGGGAAGTTTGATAACGAGAAAAAGTATCGTTTTATTACTATGTTTCAATGCCGTTTTATCGCACTTTTACTGTTTTAACACCCGATTCTTCGAGTTTTCTTTGTCGTTTTGCAGGTATATCAATTATAGAGCTAAATCACAAGCCAAAAGTGAAATGAGCAAAAACGAGCATGAAAAGAAGAAGAAGAGAGGAATTCTGCATAATCTGCATAATTTGCAACAGTCACGACCGTCACCATGGAGTCACGACCGTGACACACTAAAACGAACAGTCACGGTCGTCACCAATCCCTCACGACCGTGACGCGCTAAATACAAGGATGACGAATGTGACACCCTTGTCACGAATGTGACAAGGGGAAAATAGGTTAACTTGGTAAGAATTGGTCATGTACGTGTTACGTGAAGTCAATATTTTCCTATTCTTCCGCAGACCCAGTAACTCAACTTCTCCCTGGATTCTCTCAGCAACTACGAAGCCCAAGGCATTATTTCAACTGCCAAGCCCAAATTACAATCTCTATAAATAGCTTAGTTTCAAATAACAAATGACAGAGTTTTATTTTTAATTTTTCTTGCGGAAGCTCTGCCGTATTTTCATTGCACCCTAGTTCATTTATTTTTCCAGCATTTGTTCTGTTCTTGCTTTAATTTTCTGTATCCCAACCAATCAAATAACAATTTCCAACATTAGGAAATTGTTATTATTTAATTTCTTTCAAGCCTTCAGCATTTCGTTATTGTAATTTTATTTCCGATTCCGGTCCGCACTCCGAGCTTGCCAGATTGTGGAAGAAGGAGTTTGACATTATATTTGTTATTCAGGTTTTTTTTAATTAATTCGCATTTATATTAATGTTAAGAATTTATTTTATAATGCATATTTTATTTTGTATTCCTCTGTTTCTGCATCTGTCTGGTACAACAAATATGAGTAGCTAAACACCTTAGGGCGGTATGTAATTAAAATAAACTAAATCGGTAAAATCAACTCTAGGCTAAAAATAATTAAGAACTTAAAATTCTGGCTGTGACTTTTTATTATAAAATTAATCTTTTTGTTACGAGAGTAAGGAAAGTGTAATAGGTTAGGTCAAGACCAGAGAGTGTGAGATTTTAACCAGATAGCTAAAGTTAGGCATTTAATTTAAACACAGCGAGAGCGCTTTAAAATGAATTAGACTTATTAAGTTTCCAAAAATTATTTCTAAACACTTATGGGCTAGCGAGAGCAGGCATAGGGCTTTAGGGGTAAGATCTGAGATAAGACCACGAGAGTGTGAGTTAAAGATATTTAAACTGATAACCTCTACAGAATAGATTAAGTGAACCATCCTTATAAGCCTAGGTTAGATTGACCCGCCTAAGTTAACATAATTACATACCGACCGCCTATTTATTATTTTATTAAACTAAAATTTAATTCCTGTCTTTAATCCTTTAAAACAACCAAAAATCGTGACAACCATTCACCTTAGCTAAACTAGTAAACCCTCTAGCACTAAGTAATCATAAAGTCCCTGTGGGATCGATAATCTTAAATATTACTTCGATAGGCTGTGCGCTTGCAGTTAAGATACCGCTAGACACATATTAGAGTACGTCTTTAGCCCATCATAAAGCAACTCTCAAATGTTCCTTATGATCATCTTCATTCTTATAATAAATAAGTATATCATCAATAAACGCCATGACAAACTGATCTAGATAAGAATGAAAAGTACGGTTCATATATTCCATAAATACACCTGGCGCATTTGACACTCCGAAAGGCATCACAACATATTCATAATGTCCATATCGAGTCCTAAACACAATCTTCTGAATGTCACCTTCTTTCACACGAATTTGATGGTATCTTGACCTCATATCAATCTTATTAAAAACACGCGTGCCAACTAGTTGATCCATTAAGTCATCAATCCTAGGAAGCAGATACTTATTCTTAATGGTCACCTTGTTCAATTGACGGTAATCGATGCACAGTCGCATACTACCATCCTTCTTTTTCACCAATAATACTGGAGCTCCCCACAACGACACACTTGGCCTAATAAACTTCTTATCCAGCAACTCTCCAATCTGAGATTTCAACTCCGCCAACACTGACGCATACATCCTGTATGGTGCCATAGAAATAGGCTTTGTACCCGGAATAAGGTCAATAGTAAACTCAACTTCTCTCGTTGGAGGTAATTCTGTAATATCATCAAGAAATACTTCCAGAAACTCATTCACAACTGGCAACTCACTAACCGGTGCCTTATTTTCAACAAATAATGACGCGAACAATGCAAACATCTTCGCCTCATATTCTAAATAAATCCTCAACTCTTTAGTAGATAGGGAATTAGCGAATGCTTCCTCTTCAAGAGTAAGAAACAACAACCTCTTCTTATAATAGTCAATATAAACTCAGTTGAACTCCAACCAGTTCATCCCCAAAATACACATCTAAACTTCCAAGTTGTAAACAAATCAAATCCACGTAGAAGTCCCTATTAAGAATAGTGATCGGACACTTCAAACATAAAAAATGTAACCACATAACCAATAGACGAAGTTTCAATTGTCATCCTCTTCTCTAGAGTAGATGGTACAATTCCTAAACTCCTCACACAATCAACAGAAATAAACGAGTGTGTTGCACCCATATAAATAATAACAATCAAAGGAGTACTATTAATAAAGCAAGTACCTTTGACAGAATGCTCTTCGTTAGTGGACTGGGCTCCCACCAAAGCAAACACTTTACCACTGGCTCCTTGAGTCTTCTTTGGCTTCTGACAAGTCATACTAATATGACACTGTTCACCATAATTAAAACAAGTAGGCATAGTAGCTCTTCAGCCAACTATCACATGACCTATCCATCCACACTTGAAGCACTTCTTAACTTCATTCTGGAAAGTGTTAGCACGGTGATCCGTGCTTCCACATCTGAAACACTTCACAGGATTGAGATTTACCCCTCCCCTACTCGGCTTCTTGTCAGCATTAGACTTATGTTTACCTTTATCAGTCAGAGCACTACAAGGAGTACCCCCAAACCTCTGCTTACCCTTCTTGTCATTCACGACCTTGTAGTGAGAAATCCGAGCCCTGTTATCATTATCATAAATCTTGCTCCTACTCACCATCTCTGGATAGTTCCTGATCTTCTGGCAAGCAATGCCCTGTTTGATCTCAGGACGCAACCCATTCTCAAATTTCAAACACTTCGAAGTCATAGCGTCTTTAGTGTTATAGTGTGCACAATACTGCACCAACTCTTCAAATTTTGCAGCATACTCAGCTATAGTCATATTACCTTGCTTAAGTTCCAAAAATTCTACTTCTTTAGCATTGCGAATGTCTTTTGGAAAGTACTTCTCCAAAAATCACCTCGAAACATAATCCAAGTAATAGTTGTACCTACAGTCTCGAACCTTTGGCGACTGTTGTCCCACCAGACCTCAGCTTCGCCCTTAAGCATGTGAGTACCAAACCTCACCTTCTGATCATCATTGCACCCAATGGTCCTGAAGATATTCTCAATAGCCTTCAGCCATTTCTGTGTAACCTTTGGATCTAAAATACCCCCTTCATACGTAGGCGGCTTGTTACTTCTGAACTGATCCAGATCACGAAATTTAACATTCCCAACAGCTGAACCAATGTTCTCAACAGCTTGTGCCATGGCTTGTATATTAGCAACAAGTGCAGCATCATTCCTTCCTACCATACTAATACAACAAACACAAACACCTCAGGTTAGAACACTACGACAACTCCTATTCTAAGACCGACTCGAAATGACATCTGACTGGTTGGACCGACATACTCTAATACCAACTGTAACACCCCACTTATCCCAATTGACAAAATAATAGTTTACTACGAAAAATCAGAGTTTATAAAGTGGAATGCTACATTTTCAATAATAATGACCAACATAAAATTCTTCACTTAAAACAGCGGAACTTATCAGGTTCATTACAATTCATAATCAAAATAACATCAACAATCATTCCTCAATAATCCTCTTGGTTTATAAAAATGGATATGTAACAAAAATAAACAAAACAACTAAAGTCTCATCCCGTGTTACGTATCAGAGCATCCTAAGACTCGAACACAATAATACGACTCCACACATTATTAAGTACCTGGATTATCTGTACTTCCAAAGAAGCACAAACACAACAACAAGCAACAAAGGGGGTGAGAAACAAATTCAAAATATAAACAGTGCATATACCATTTATAAGAGTAATTTCTCACTCACAACTACAACACAATCATCACACCAATAATTATGCAAAAACAAATACAACAATAATTATGCAATGTGACTCAATACGACACAATGCATGTGGTACCCAAGGTTGTCAAACTCGCGAGTCTACTCAAACTCGTAAAGGGTCTGTAGACTCAACTCGCAAACTCGTACGAGTCTATGGAAAAATAAAAATGACTTTTAAAAACTTGTATTTGACACATACATGACACACACATATATTTTTAAACTTGTAAATGCCTCATATATGATACAAATATGTATAATAGAACACAAATTACCAGCAAAAGTTAAATTTCGTATTCTATAACAAATTTCTTAACAAAAAAACTTAATAATAAAACAAACAAAATAACAAAATATGTGGTTAAAGACTTAAAGTACTCATTTCTTCTTAATTGACAACTAAATAAAGAAAACAAGTCATAAAACAATATCATAATGGCTTTAAACATCCAAAGCTCCACTAAAATCATCACCATCATCTTCGTTGGTATCTTGAGTATCATCATCAAACTCTGCACCAGATGAAACATCTTCTTCACCAATAACCAAAGTTGGATTTCTCGAAGTTCCAATCCACTTAATTCAACATTGCCACCACCACCACTTTGCACAACATTAGTAACAACATCCTCAACTTCTACAATTTTGTTAACAATAAAATCATCACCATCATCTTCGTTGGTATCTTGAGTATCATCATCAAACTCTGCACCAGATGAAACATCTTCTTCACCAATAACCAAAGTTGGATTTCTCGAAGTTCCAATCCACTTAATTCAACATTGCCACCACCACCACTTTGCACAACATTAGTAACAACATCCTCAACTTCTACAATTTTGTTAACAATAACATCACATTACTCAACATTAACTTCAGTTTTCACATTTTCTTCAATAGGATCTACGGTTATCAATTCATCATTTTTACGCAAGAGAATATACAATAGAAACATCCAAGTGAAACATATAAGAAAATACTTACACAACAAATGATTGATTTACATGAACGAACACGGACAAAGTAAGAGACAAAACAAACACGCGTCGTCGATGTAGGGAAGAAAGGAGGAAAAAACTTCGTTGAGACAAGAGACTAAGAGAGAGGCTTTCTACTTCACGTACACGCAAAAAATAAGGGATTTTTTATAAATAAAATGAAATATTATGGGGAATTATAGCCTTTTTTGGGTTTAAAAAAACAAAATTAAGAAAAATTATAGACTCGTAAACTCGCCATAGACTCGCGAGTCTATATGAGTTTGTACGAGTCTACCCGAGTCTACTCGAGTTTATCAAAAAATGATTTTATGCGTGAGTCTACTCGTTTTCACTTCCTAAACTCGTACGAGTTTACGAGTCTACCCGCGAGTTTGACAGCCATGGTGGTACCAGTTTTTGTTCATTCAATCGAACATAGATAATCACGTACGCCCATCTGACTGGTACCACCATGGTTGTCAAACTCGCGGGTAGACTCGTAAACTCGTACGAGTTTAGGAAGTGAAAACGAGTAGACTCACGCATAAAATCATTTTTTGACTCAGTTTGGATGATCATAATCTCAATATCACATACCAAAATAATCGGCCACACATGCGAAATCGGGACAGAAATCATAAAAACAGCAAATTGGCCCAAGCATTCTGGTCATACGCGTATTGGCAAGGCCATACGCGTATTGACTCAGCCCAATACGCCCCTCATATGCGTATCACTTTGGCCCCATATGCGTAGCTTACAAAAATAGGCAGAGGACCCTACATTTTCACTCACCATACATGTAATGCACCCATCATACGCGTATTGGCCCGTTTCCTCGCCCATCCATACGCGTAATGGCATGTCCCATACGCGTATGGGCAGATAACCAACTTTTTCTGCCTTTCCTCTTCATTCTAGATATGTTTCTCATAACTATGATTTCGTGATTCCTACCAGACCTATAATTGTTTCTAATCCAGTTCTACACCATTATTCTTATTCTTCTTTCACTTATCATTACTAAATTCAATTTTATTATAGTTCTAGATCTAAAATTGCAACTATTCATCAAGAACAACAGAAGTCTGCATAAACCATGTTTATACCAGTACAACAATAACATTTCCTCATAATTCATCAAGATTATACAATTATATTCACAAATTCGCAACAATGGTCATACATTCACAAATTCATCACAAAACATCATAAATAACAGAAATTCCTATGAGGGAAGGAAACCCTCACTACCCATTATGTTAAATTACCTAATATTAAATCCATTCTTCCCCCTTACCTCAAATTAGGATGAAAATTCCTGCGAATTTCTTTAAGATTGGTTCCCTAGATTGATCTTCCTCCTTCCTAGCCTCTTTTTCTCTTCCAACAAAATTCTACGATTAATCTTTCCACTAATTTTTTGTTTTGACTAATTCTCCTCTAAACCCTCACCTTGAGATTTTACCAAATCGTCCCTTATTTTAATTAAATCTAAATAATAATAATAATATTAATTTTAATTCTAATATTACTAGTATTTTTCATAAAGATAAAGATAATAATAATAATAATAAAAAAATAGTAATTAAAAAAAAAATAGTCTTATTATTATTCGCACACCCGCTATTACTAAGCGCACTCCGATTCTACCCGTCCCACTAGGACACAATCCCGAAACGACAAAGCATACGCCTTAAACAAGACCAACACAACACCAAAAATACCCGACGATTCAATATTAAAAATGGGGTGTTATATGATGCGCTAGAACTTTTATCCTTTCTCCTTGAAGTTTCTCTAAGCTCAAACCCTAGCTTTTTTTTGGTCTAAACTCAGAAAATGTGTAAAATGAAGTACTATCTAATAAAATATCTAAAAAACACCTTTTATACAAGTTCCTACGAGTGCCTGTAAGTGGCACCGCGCTAAGCGGCCTTAAAGCGTGGGTCAAATGCAAAATTTCCAATTTGCTACTGCCTATGGTCCCGGAAGCTCGTTGCAGTCTCGCTGAAGGCGCGCTTAGCGTGTTAGTACTTTCCAAAGCTCGTTGAAGGTGTGCTTAGCGCGTTAGTGCTTTCTAAACTTGTTGAAATTGATCCTTGAAACACTATTTTTCATCTCTAGCCTCCAAGCACTCAAGGAAGCACAAAAACCTATACAAAAGCAATAAAAACATCATAATATGAGAAATGAAAAGAAAAAGCGATAAATTATGTATTTATACTAAAATATATGATTTCTCAACCGATTTAAACATAAAACAATTTTGAAGTGCCACAAAATACTATTAAATATATCAACAATTTGACACTTAACAATCAACCAAATTCTGTTTCATCAGAAGCAAATAACTCAACTATACTAGAACATGACAATTCATTAGCTAGTGTATCACATCTATTCCAACACAATTAAATACACATAAATAATATCATTGTTCTATTAAATACTCATGTTATCATCAAAACCAAAGTGGATGATGCTCATAAGAGATCTTGTTCTAACACATTATGCAACTTGAGGCACGATGATAACTTTCACATAAGCATGAGAATTCACATCTTAAACCATGCAAACCAATTTAAAAACAAAATTTCTTCAACAATCACATATTTAAAATTATAGAATTTAAACGAACATCAAGTACTTGGTTTTGTTTGAATCGTAGAATTCAAACTTGTATTAAGTGTATGCTCGAATTCTTTAATCTGAAATATATCAATACAATGTATTATATAAATGAAACATAAATTCTAGAAAAATGTAATAAAGATGGTTCTAGAGTCACGTTATCTTTGCAATATAAGAAAATGACGTGTGTGGAGTCTATTGATGATTTGATCGCCATTTGAAAACAATATTTCGTGTATATGAAGTATTTTTGGTAGAGTTCAAAGTGAGTAAGGAAAAGATACTAAAAATGTTTTTTTTTTAAATAGTCGGTTCAATTATTAATTATTAATAAAACAAGAAGAAGAAAAACATAGCCGCATTAATCAATAACTAATGAATACGTGACTTACAAACTATCCTAATATCGTGTGAGTACTAATAATAGTATAAAATAGTCTTATCTATCAATTAGATCGAAACGAGATGAGAACTCTAATCAATAACTTAAATATGATATATAACCCAAATTCAATCCTTTTTCTAGTGTGTTACGTCTCTATTTTTTGTCCTTATATATTTTATCGAGTTAGATACAATCCTTTATTTTCAAACTATCGAGTCGGATTCGATCAATTATTTTCAAACCGAATAATCGGGTCGGGTTGTTTCTAGGACATTCTACTCCAAAAGTAAAAACCTAAGAAGAGATAGAGAGTTCATTACTCAATACTACTACTTTCACTACAAGCTCCACCATATATGCACATTCATACAACTTTTTTTATCTATTTAATTTGTCTCATTTTTCTTTTCTTTGCTTTCATTTCTCCAAAAAAAAAAAAAAATCAACTTTGGAAATGAAACCCTAGTTCCCAATTCTCGTTCAGTACAGTTGTAGGGTTTCTCTCCCTTCTTCGAATCCTCTGAATCATCTGAATCACTTCACCTTCACCGTTCCATTTCGCTTCATCCTTTGAATTTCTGTAGTTTCTTCTGCGATGAAGAAGAGACCTTTCACGATTGAGGCGTACAAGCACCGTGTGGTGGCGGATCCTAATTACGCTGAAAAAACATGGAAGATTCTTGAGCATGCTATTCATGAGATATACAATCACAATGCTAGTGGTCTTAGCTTTGAAGAGCTTTACCGGTTTGTTCATAACAAACACCTTTTCTTTTCAAGCTTATATGGATAATTATAGTTTCTGCAAATTAATTTTTTGATGATTCTTGTTGTGGTTTGTTTCTGTAAAAAATCTAAAATTTTGTGATGTGAGATTTTCAGTGTGTTTGTTTTAGAATTACATTTCAATCTTGTGGAATATTAAGGATTAGGATGTTTTTGAATATTTTGCTACAGATGGAGGTGTATGTTATTCATGTGTGTGTTTGTATTGGGTCTTGAACATGAAGGCTGATTTTGGTGCAATGGATAGAGTTGTTGCCATGTGAGTTTATATTGGGTCTTGAACATGAAGGGTAGTTTTGGTGCAATGAATAGAGTAGTTACTATGTGAGTTTTTGTATTGGGTCTTGAACATGAAGGGTAGTTTTCGTGCAATCGATAGAGTTGTTGCCATGTGATTTGAAGGTTATCAAATTAGCTTCTTTATGGATTGGCACCTGATTGTTGCATGGTTGTGGACGTGTTATTTAGTTTGTAACTAGTGGTTGGGCTCAATCACTCAAGTGGTTAGTGAACTTTAGTGAAGATTGAAATGATTGGGAGTACCTGAGTTTAATTCTTGGCTGAAACAATCTTTAGCCAAACTTTACTTATTTTCGGTCGAATTTTAGATTACCAGGGCATCTTTCTCCTGAAAGCTGGTGGGTTGAAACCATACAAATGTTATAAAGTTTGAATATTGACATATGCAAGTTATGTTGAACTGATCGAGGTTGTTAAGTTGCTTTAGATTATTATGTTTTTTTTTAGTTTGGGAAAATGCTGTGTTTTTATTTCTCGATGTCACTAATAATTATTAAAGACTAGATGGAATAGGATTAGAAATGTCAACATTAGAAAGAGAGAGTTAGGGTAACATCTATAATAGAAAAGATGGTGAATATTAGACTTAGGTGGTTCGAGCACATAGAGAGAAGACCTGTGAATTTTGTAGTAAGCAAAGTAGATAGGATGGAGGGTAGTCAAACCAATAGACGTAGAGGAAGGCCTAGAAAAACTATAAGAGAAACTATTAAGAATATTAAGAAAGATCTCGAGGTTAATGAGTTAGATAGAACATTATGCTGTCGTTTGATCCATGTAGCCAACCACACTTTGCGGGATAAGACTTGGTTGTTGTTGTGGTTGTTGTTGTTGTTTGTTGTCACTAATGATCATAAAAGCCCTATGTTTTGTTACTTCTCATTATTTATTTATATACTTATTTTCAGTGACTGTAGTAGAAAATGGTTAGAAGAAAGCCGTTTTTAGTGCCTTTATGACTTGCTCTTCTCTTGTTTTAATAAGTCTGCGGATTGCATCCAGCTAGGCATTGGTAGATTCTTGTATGTGACAGACATACTTGCGTAAGTTTTTTTTTTTTTTTTTTCCATTCGCTTCAGATCAGTAGTATATCAAATTGGAACATTCTCTGGATGCTATTTGCCCAGCTCTCTTACTTCGGCTTAATCATATTTGCATAGTAAAAAATGTAGGCTGTAGTTAGTTTGCCATTTAGCGAGAAGGAAAAGCTCCTGTTTCTAAAACCTCCATCTGTATTATGTATTTATTCAAACCCTAACACAAACCTTTATTAATCTTGCCATTTATTTAAATTTGAAGGAAAGTCAATAGCTTTATGTTATTGATGTTATAAAATACTGCTGTGGTTTTGTTTTCTTACAATAACTAACTACCTAATTATTATACAGTAACTTATAAAGATCTCCCCATTAATCTTCATATCTGAGCATATATATATATATATATATATATATATATATATATATATATCTGATACTTCTAATCATAATTTGTGTGTTCAGGAATGCTTATAATATGGTGCTACATAAATTTGGAGATAAACTCTACTCTGGACTTGTGACGACCATGACTTCTCATCTTAGACAAATTTCCCAATCAATTGAATCTGCTCAAGGAGAAGTTTTCTTGGAGGAGCTCAACAGGAAGTGGATAGACCATAACGAGGCATTGCAAATGATCCGAGACATACTTATGTACATGGATCGAACATTCGTGCCTGGCAAAAACAAAACCCATGTTCACGAGCTTGGTTTGAATCTCTGGAGAGATGTTGTGATCCATTCCAGCAAAACTCGGGCTAGACTTCTTGATACACTTCTTGACCTAGTGCTTAGAGAAAGGAATGGTGAAGTAATTAACAGAGGCTTGATGAGGAATTTAACAAATATGCTAATGGATTTGGGTTTGTCTGTTTACCAGAAGGATTTTGAGAAGCATTTTCTTGAAATTTCTTCAAACTTTTATTGTCGCGAGTCCCAGAAATTCATTGAATCATGTGATTGTGGGGATTATTTGAGGAAAGCTGAGAGGCGTTTAAATGAAGAAATGGAGAGGGTATCTCACTACCTGGATCCTAGAAGTGAGGCAGAGATAACTAGAGTGGTGGAGAAAGAGATGATTGAGAATCATATGCAAACTCTTGTTCGTATGGAGAACTCAGGCTTAGTTAATATGCTCATGGATGACAAATATGAGGACTTAGGAAGAATGTATAACTTGTTTCGCAGGGTGCCTTCTGGGCTCATAACTGTTAAAGATGTCATGACTTCTTTTATACGGGATACAGGTAAGCAGTTAGTTATGGATCCTGAAAGGTTGAAAGATCCCGTGGATTTTGTGCAACGTCTTTTAGATTTGAAGGATAAATATGACAAGGTTATCACAATGGCATTTAACAATGACAAGACATTTCAGAATGCCTTGAATTCTGCATTTGAATATTTCATCAATTTGAATGCCCGGTCTCCAGAGTTCATTTCTTTGTTTGTAGATGACAAACTTCGTAGAGGGTTGAAAGGGGTTGGTGAGGAGGATGTGGAGATTGTACTAGACAAAGTCATGATGCTTTTCCGCTACCTGCAAGAGAAAGATGTGTTTGAGAAGTATTATAAGCAACACTTAGCAAAAAGGCTTCTTTCTGGGAAGACTATATCCGATGAGGCCGAAAGAAGTCTGATTGTTAAGCTCAAAACAGAATGTGGATATCAATTCACTTCTAAGTTAGAGGGAATGTTTACAGACATGAAGACTTCTTACGATATGATGCAAGGTTTTCTTGCATTCCATGGTGCTGAGTTGGGAGATAGCCCTACATTATCTGTCCAGGTCCTTACAACTGGTTCGTGGCCAACTCAATCTAGTCCTCAATGTAATCTTCCATCTGAAATCCTGGGTGTATGTGAGAAGTTTCGTGCTTATTATCTCGGCGCTCACAGTGGTAGGAGATTGTCCTGGCAAGCTAATATGGGGAATGCTGATTTAAAGGCTACATTTGGTAATGGCCGAAAGCATGAGCTGAATGTTTCCACATACCAGATGTGTGTACTCATGCTTTTCAACAATGCCGATCGGTTGACTTGTAAGGAGATAGAGCAGGCTACAGCAATACCCATGTCAGACTTGAAGAGGTGCCTTCAATCTTTGGCCTTAGTCAAAGGGAAAAATGTTCTCCGGAAAGAGCCAATGAGCAAGGACATAGGTGAGGACGATGCATTCTTTTTCAACGACAAATTCACTAGCAAGCTCTTTAAGGTGAAGATAGGGACTGTTGTTGCACAGAAGGAGTCTGAACCAGAAAATATAGAAACTCGGCAAAGAGTGGAGGAAGATAGGAAGCCTCAGATTGAGGCAGCAATTGTGAGGGTTATGAAATCTAGGCGGGTTCTAGACCATAATAATGTCATCACCGAGGTCACAAAGCAGCTGCAGGCGCGATTTTTTCCAAATCCCGTTGTTATTAAAAAGCGGATTGAATCCCTCATTGAGCGCGAATTCTTAGAGAGAGATAAAGTCGACAGAAAAACTTACCGCTATCTTGCTTGAAAAACAGTATGGGCATTAATCTCTGTTAAAACAATTATATCATGGAACCTTTGTGATTTTGTCTATCATCAGTTTCAGTGTTCATCACAATATGCTGCTGGTGAGACCTATTTGAGTAGCATTTTTCTACTTAAGGTTTCTACTATTGTGGTATACTTTTATTGCAATATCTAGTTTTTATAGATTTTTTTTTTGGCTTAAATATGTTTTTGCTTTCTATAAAATTTTGATTTTCTGGTCTTAATATAACAAGCTGCATGTCCATGCAGTCAAAACTCTACAGTCACTCATTTAAGTCTTGGCAAGTGTTGATTGAGATGAGACGGTTATGATTTAAAATTGATAATTAAAAGTATAAAATATAATTAATTTTTTTTAATCATGCGATTAAGATCAAACAAATTTTTTTTGTTCAAAAAAGAAGATCAAACAATTTTGTTGTAAATCAATGAATATCTTATCAATGCCATTATCTTGCTATTTTTCTATTAACAAGATGTCTTCTAGTATATCTTAATGACATTTTAAAATCCTAAAGTGGTAATGAAAAACAACAATGCTATGGTTACAAATACAAATACAGTGAACAATGTTTGGAATAGTAGAACCGTAAGTGAATATTATCGAATAGTACTCGCGAATAATATCTCAGTGAAATACATAAAAAAGTAATTTTTACTAGTAAATTAAAGTTGGTTAATACAATATAAAAAATTTGTTAATAAAATTATGAAATAATTAAAGTTGGTTAATACAATATAAAAAATTTGTTAATAAAATTATGAAGTTGGTTAATAAGTGTCCGGATATAAAAATAATCAGTTATGCTATCTTGACACTGACTTTCTACACCAAAACCATTTACACCGTATAAAATACATATATGTATGCCATGACTTAGCTTTGCACAATTTTCAAAGTGAAACAAAAATTATTAAAAAAATGAAAAGTATGTATATAACATATAAAATACGGTGTAAGTGTTAAAATGAGTGTCAAAATATCATTTCTCTTATGTCTATCTAGACCTAGATGTAACAATTTTCAGAGTTTTAGCAACCGCAAGAGAGTTTTCTGATATAAAATAAATTATACTTTTTCCGGTCTCATATATAAATAAATTTATAAAAATGTGTTCACGACTGGCCTAACATGTGTCCAGCGCCAAATTGAGGTCCAATCTAGAAGACAGTGGGGACAAGCCCACTATGAGATCCACAAAGATATGGCCGTTACGAAAATAGAACCGTTAACATATAGTCGTTGGAGACTTCCACCTTACGCGCCAAAACGCTTTCTACGCGGTCAACTGCCCAACAGATTCGTTAAGGAAGTTACACTTAGTCAAAGGCACACGCTCGTAACATGAAGACAAATGCCTATATAAAACTCTCCATCTTTGGAGAGTCAAGTACACACTTTTTCTATCCTCTTCTTACTTACGCTTTAGTTGATCCCAAACTGACTTGAGCGTTGGAGTACCTTGCAGGTACCCCACCACCTCTCCTACTCACTAAATACAGTCCTCGCTGAAGGCCACGAAGATCTGTCAGAATTCTTTCTATACAGTGGCTCCGTTGGTGGAAACCAACAGCTCCCTCGTCTTTCATGATCAAGAACCCCTTTTCATTGCAAGACCAAAGCTTGTTTTTCCGTCTTCATGGCAACTCCAGTGCACGAGGTTGTCAAAGATACCTTCATCATCATCAGCGACGATGACAACACCGGCAGCCAAGGAACCATTCAGCTCAACATCGTTCATGGTGAAGGACACCCTCCTTCCCCGGCTTCAAATAACTTGAAACATCCGCTCGTTGTTCACGCAGATCCCATCTTAGAACCGATTCCCATCGCGGTGGAGGCAGATGTCACAGCTCAAGCCCTCATCGCTACCCTTAACAAGGAAAATCTCACCCTGTTTTAGCAGAATGAGCGTATGCAAGTGCTCGAACAGAGTCACCGATCTCCCTCGCCGTCTAGGCGACGCCGCCACAAGGTTTCGCCTCGAAGATCTCGATCTCCACACCGAGGTCGGAAAGGGAAAGAATCCAAGCGCTTTTCTCCTTTCAGGGATCAAGATCCCCCCAAAACATCGCATCCAGAGCGTATGCAAAAGCGTACCTGATCTTCTCCACGTAGGTCAAGAAACTCACCGGAAGATCAAGGTCGTGGAACAATGATCATCATCGGAGCGGGTCCCCTTATCATGAGTCTGGAAGCAGTGATGACGAAGGCTACCTCGGCCCTCTCAGCCGCGAGATCATGGAAACCCACATCCCTCGAGGACTAGAAAAGCCCCCTCCTTTGGCCACCTACGACGGGACAACTGATCTCGACAATCACATTGAGAACCTCAAGTTCATGCTCATTATCATAACGTGGAGGGAGCCATGAAATGCAGGTTGTTCCCCATCACCTTGCGCAAAGGTGCCATGTCTTGGTACATGCATCTCCCCGCGGGGTCAATCACCTCATAGAGAGTTCTAAAAAATCAGTTCGCCAGGCATTTCACCGCCTTCAAGCGTCATCCCAAATCTGAGGCCACCCTCGAAGGTATTATGCAGGGGAAGGAAGAAACCCTAAGAGACTACATTGACAGATTCAACAAGGAGGTCGTGGAAGTGCACACCACCGACCGCATGAAGCGGTACATCTTAGAGAATGGCATACGCCCAACAACGAGTTTCAGAAAGTCGTGGGCATCGAACCTCCCTAGTCACTTGCATAACTGCTTCATAAATACCAAGCGTACATTCAGTACGAGGGGAAGGAGGCTGTGTACAAAATAAGATATTTGAGGAATCACGAGAATACAAGAGCTCACAAGCAAAAGCATGGAGACGACGCACCCCGACACGAGAAACATATAGATGATCGTCCTCGTAAGAGCAGAGGACCAGCTGGCCGTTTCTCAAAGTACACCCTTCTCACCGCTCCTCGCGAAAAGATCCTCAGTGAGTGCATCAATACAGAATTCAAACAGGGAGGCGTTTGCTTCCCCAAGCCTACAATTTCGAAGGCCAGTACCGATAAAAGAAAATATTGCCAGTTCCACCACAACCACGGACACGTCACCGAGGACTGTATCCATCTCAAGGACGCCATCGAGATCCTTATCAAAGAGGGACACCTTAAGAAGTACGTTAAAGACGGAGCTCCTCGGAAGGAGGAGACCAGGAGGGTCGACGAGGTCGCAGAAGAAGTCGCCCCTTGTTGCTCCCGGAATTTTCATCCTAGTACAAACATGAAAGTGGCGCGAAAAAGGTAGTGTCTCCAGCCAGACATTTTTATCCCAAATGAAAGGGAAAGGTAATGCTGCACAAACCTAATAGAGAAGGAAAATACGAGGTCCTACGAACCAAAGATCTGGGTTCGGAAGTCGGTTACTGATCTTACCTGACCAGGAGGACCTTCCAAGGATTTGAAGAATGGGCCAGAGAATGGGATGAGAGAGGGGGTGTACCTGCAAAGTACTCTGATGCTTAAGTCAGAAAAGGTACAGAGTTAAGGTTATTTCAGAGTGAGTTAGAATACCTGACCCTTTGCCATGAAAGGGTATTTATATTGAGCCCCCAGCGCTGGGCCAAGGCTCCTAATGGGCTTGATCTAGCTAGGCCCAAGGAGGAGCTGCCAAGGAACGCGTAAGAAGCGTGAAGACCTAGACCAAAGGTCTGCTCCCTGGTCCAACTGCCCCTATCTCTCAGGAGATAATGAAGGGCAGTTGGGTGACGTGGCAGATGAGCTGGCAGACATGGTTTCTGCCCGACATCGTGCGTATGCCCGTAGTATGGACAGGTGATGTGTGAAGGAGGGTCGGCTGGTGGTATGCATGTGTCTCTGCCCGACACGTAGTGGGATGTCGAGGCAGAGTGTCATCAGCTCGGATGTATGGGCCTTTGCCCGACGCGTATTGGGCCGTGCCGGGCACGTCGTCATGGCCCAGTCCAGAACAGGAGCCCCCTAAGTCGAGTCTCTGAGTTAGAGTGATGACTTGTATTGCAACCGGGGTTCCCGTGTCGAGGAAAAAGCGTGGACGTATGGCATGGAAGATTCCAATAGAATTGCCCGCAATGTCCCTATCTCTACGGGGCTAGATGCCCTGGCAGTGTCGGGGATGAAAAGTCATCGACGGATGCGTACCTTTCTCGTAGAGGTCGAGGGCTTCATACGGGGACGGGACGTTCTGAAGAGTCGGGGAGGTGGATAGATGCCCGACGTCGCTTCAGTTTCCTTATGGATAGACGTGTTTCACTATTAATGACGTCGCTTCGTTTTGTGTGCTAAGGCGGCGTAGGCAGTAGGCAATGATGACCTAGCGCGTTGGCCCACGCGCCTGGGACTATAAAATGAAGTTGAGTGACTTCATTTTCACTTTTTCGCTCCTACGTTCACCGGAAGCTCTGAAGAATCCTCCCCCGTCTGCCCGTCTCGCTGCCTGAACCGCCGCCGCTGCTCGTGCGCCACCGTCTCTTTCTCAATTCCAAATATGTCAGGTGCCATTTTGCTTCCTTAATCCATTATTTTTCTCTCTTTTTTGTGTCAAATGTCTGCGAATGTATGTTATATTTGTAGTAGGTTGGTTAGATTTGACTTAGGAATAGTAAAATGGACTATAGATGGTAAAATAGGGTTAGGGTTAGACTGTTTCGGGCAGAAATTTCATGCGCTGGGCAAGATTTGCATAAGCATATATGAGCTTTCTGCCCGGTCTCGTAAGAACATGTGTATTCTTGCGTCGAACACGTCGTCAGTGTCCGTTGCTGCTACGCCCTTTCACTTGACCTGCGGTGGAAGGGTGGATTTGATATGACGTTGAATTCACTCTTTCTGTCTGCGTTTCAGGTGCTACCGGGCGTTTATGACCGAGGAGAGAAGACTCTGGGTCCCCGTCTGAAGATGCGGCCATCACTCGTCTACCCGTCGGGGATGGGAGTACCAGGGATGGTACTGAACATGCCTCGTTCTCCGGGCAGAATGATCTCTCCTGGGTTGCGGATGAACCTTTGGAGGAGGAGTCCTATTTCTGTGACGAGGCTATCCCTGCTTACGCCGTGGTCGAGGACAGAAGCCGGGAAGATCCTGAGAATTGGCATTGCCATGCCCCCAAAGAGGCGGACCGTATATGTCATCATTTCCCGGGAAAGCAGTTCACGATGTACGAGTTCGCTTTCCGGGAGGCGGGGATCCGGCTGCCCTTTAATTCATTCCAAATGCCCATCTTCAAATGGCTTCGGCTGGCGCCGTCTCAACTGCATCCCAACGCCCTCGCTTTTATGCGGGCGTTCGAGTTGGTCTGCCGTTTCCTCGGCATTGGGTGCACTCGAGCCCTTTTCTTCCATGTCTTCCATCTCCAGCGGTCCGGTCTCCGTGGGCGTCACAGCTGGGTCTCTTTTAAGCAGCCCGTGCGTTTGTTCAAGACGTGCGTGGACTCTGCCCGTCACTTTAAGGGTCGGTGGTATGTGGTGAGACCGATCACCCGTGTCGCCCTGCATTCCCTTTACTACTATCAACGGGCAGCAAATGGGGAGGAGAAATTGATGTCGAAGATACCGCTAAGGTGGCAGCGTGATCATTTCGACCTCACTACTGCTCATTATAGGGTTAAATTTGCGATGCTCGGCGTCGAGGATAGGCTCGCATATAAGAAGTTGGTTGATTATGTGCGGAGTTTCAATCTGGGGGTCTGGACGGATCGACAGGGTGTGCCTTATCTCGACGAGGCTGGAGTGCCGATCACTGAGACCCGCATTATTAATACGAAAGCTTTGCTCGAGTGCAGGACCGAGGATAAGGCCTTGGAATTATTGAGTAGGCAAATTTTTCTTGTTCTTTATTTTTGTCTATGTTTTCGCTCGCTAACGTTTGTGTGTAATGTTTTGTAGGTGTTATGCCCACTGCGCGTGACCGGGTCCTTAAGCTGGCCAACCAGGTTGGTGCGCCAGACAGGGTTCCCAAAAAGAAGAAGAAAACTGTGGCTCGTGTTCAGGTGGCCGCTGAAGACGCTGGGGTTGGGACCTCGAACACAGCGAGTCCGGTGCCCTCCTCTCCTCCTCGGGCGTCGACGATAAATATACCTGATAGCCCGCCTCAATCAGCCTCTCCTCTCCACAAGCGGAAGCGTCCGGCGGGGACTCTCTCGAGGTCGTCACTGGGAAGTGGGAGTCCGGGCGGACCCGGCAGCTACCTATTGCCCCCTTGCTATGTGGAGCGGTCTTTCTTCAAGGCCGAGGACGCGATCACGGTGCCGGCGCCTGAAGCAAGGGCTATTCTGGACCAAGAGGCTGGTATCCGGCGCAAGGAGCTGGCAAGAGACCTGGCAGCTGTCATCCGGGTGATGGAGACGGCCATGGTCTTAACTGATACCTCAGTCTCCACTGCCTCCCTGGAAGATGCTCTTGTGCAGGTTCGGTCTGAGAAGGACAAGCTGTCCAAGGATCTGTCGGACTACAAGGAGGAGCATCAGCTGCAGGAGGGGCTGAAGAAAAAACTGGAAGAGGTTGAAAAGGAGCGGGATCAGCTGAAGGCGGCCATGGTGAATTTGGAGGAGCGGGTGGCCGGGCACCAGAAGTTGATTGAGGATAATGCTGGACTGCGGACTTAGCTCGCATCTCTCGAGGAAAAGGTCCGTCCTTTGGCTGATGAAACCGAGGAGGAGCTCGCACTCGGTTCCCGTGGTGAGCTGCTGGGGCACATACGTTCCCTTAACCAAGACCTCGTAGTTGTGTTCAAGGAGGGTTTTGACAATGCCGTCGAACAGCTGAGGCTTCTGAATCCTGAGTTGGTGACGGAGGGGTCAGCCCACAACTACTGTGTCCGGGAGGGGGAGATTGTGTGCCCTTTCGAAGCCGAGGAGGAGCTGGGGGATGACGAGGATGAGGTGGAGAATGTTGAAGAGGAGCTCCGGGCGGAGTCTTGATTATTTTTTGATTTGTTTTTCACATGGCCTGCGTGCCTCTTTGCTGTATGGCCTGCGTGCCTTCTATGTATTTTGGCCTTCGGGCATATGTAATATGGCCTTCGGGCGTACTTGGCCTCCGCCGTTGCTTTAAATATATGAATGTTGTTGTTAGTCATTCTTTTTGTTCGGTTATGTACCATGTTTTTATGTTTTGAACTTATATTCCGCTCGACCAGGTTGATCTCTTCGGTTTAGGGAACCGATGAAGTGTCGGGCGTCGTGCCCGTTTGGATCGAAGACCGAGTTCGATGTTCGGGACTCTGGCTTCGAGGCTTGGCTCTCCCATCGCGAGCTGGGCGCCCTGCCTGTCGTGGTACTTCGACATTGGTGCTCGATCGAGATCTCAATCGTCGGAGAGGGTTGTGTTCGCTGGAGGGGTCGGTTTGTCCCCGGGTCTTGCGGTTCCTCGCTGTCGTTTTGGAGACGAAGAGCGTGGTCGTACCACCCACGTCTCCCCGTGACATATTTAGCTGTAATATTGTCTAAGTTTCTCTGCGTTCCATGGTCGAGCGAGTTCTTCCCCTTGTAGGTTTTCTAGGTAATAGGCCCCGTTGCTCGTCTTGTCGCGGACGCGGTAGGGGCCTTCCCCGGTGGTGGAGTGTGGTGTCGTGCGGTAAACCCATAGGACGCTATGTAGCTCCTCGACCCATGCCCTCTTTGCTTCACCGAGTCTGCGTTTGAGGCCACGTAGGATTACCCTGTTGGCCGCCTCCGCTTGCCCGTTCGTCTGCGGATGTTCGACGGATGTGAAATGCTGCTTAGTACCTAGGCTGGCGACGAAGTCTTGGAATCCCCCGTCCGTGAATTGTGTTCCGTTGTCCGTAACGAGGGCTTGGGGTACGCCGAACCGAGCGAGGACATTGCGTTTAAAGAATCGGAGAATGTTCTGTGCGGTTATTTTAGCCAATGCCTCTGCTTCGATCCATTTGGTAAAATAATCCACCCCTACGATGAGGTATTTATTCTGGTACGATCCGGTCACGAAAGGTCCGAGGATGTCCATGCCCCACCATGCGAAGGGCCATGGGGAAGACAATGTTTTTAGATCGTTCGGGGGTGCGAGGTGCATGTCGGCGTGTCGCTGGCATTTATCGCATTTTTTTACGTGCTCCTTTGAGTCATGTTGCATGGTCGGCCAGTAGTAGCCTGCTCGAAGGGCTTTTCGTGCGAGTGATCGCCCGCCGAGGTGCTGAGCGTTAATCCCTTGGTGTATTTCTCCAAGTATGTTGGGGACTTTCTCTTCCTCGACGCACTTGAGTAATGGGATGGAGAACCCCCTACGGTAGAGTTTCCCTTCTAGGAGCACGTACGAGCATGCCCGTCGTTTGGTGGTGGCCGCCTCCTTTGGGTCGACGGGGAGTTCGTCCTTTGTTAGGTAATTGTAGATAGGTGTCATCCAACAATGAGTATCCCCGATCGCGTTGACCTCGATTGGAGGAGGTAGTTTTTCGATGCTAGGCCGAGGAAGGATATCTTGGATTACAGATTTGTTTCCGCCCTTCTTCCTCGTGATGGCTAGTTTTGAGAGGATATCAGCCCGCGTGTTGTGCTCGCGAGGTACGTGTTGTACTTCCCACTTCTCGAATTTTTCGAGTTTTTCTTTGACAAGGGAAAAATATTCGACAAGGTTGTCGTTCTTGGTTTGGTACTCTCCTCGTACTTGTGAGGCCACGAGTTGGGATTCTGTTGATATTTTTACTTCCTTTGCTCCTAGGTCCTCGGCTAATCTCAGACCGACGATAAAAGCCTCGTATTCGGCTTGGTTGTTCGACGTTGGGAAAGCTAGTGCTAATGAGACCTCGATCAGGATCTCGTCCTCATTCTCGAGGATGATCCCGGCTCCGCTACCTGATGTGCTGGAGGCGCCGTCGACGAAGATCGTCCACTTATGGGCGCCGTCCGCCGGTGTTGAGCAGTGGGTCATTTCCGCGACGAAGTCGGCCAGTGCTTGGGCTTTCAAAGCCTTTCTATTTTCGTATTGTATGTCGAATTCGGAGAGTTCCAGTGACCATTTGAGCATTCTGCCGGCCATATCTGGCCGTCCAAGCAACTATTTGATCGGCTGATCGGTTCTTACTTTTATCGTGTGTGCGAGGAAGTAATGACGTAGTCTCCTCGCCGCATTTATGAGGGCCAGGGCGACCTTTTCAATTTGCTGATATCTGAGTTCGGGGCCTTGGAGTGCCTTGCTCATAAAATAGATGGGTTTCTGTCCCTCGTCGGTTTCCCTTATTAGGACGGCGCTGACGGCCTCGGTCGCTACAGACAGATATAAGTATAGGGTTTCCTTTTCTAATGGTCGTGATAAGACCGGGGGTTCGGAGAGAACTTTCTTTAAATGGAGTAATGCCTGTTCGCATTCGTCGGTCCAGTCGAAGCTAGCTTCTTTACGAAGGAGTCTGAAGAATGGCAGCGCATGCTGGGCGGATTTGGCGATGAAACGGGAGAGTGAGGTGAGCACCCCGTTAAGGGACTGGATTGATTTTTTGGTCCTCGGGGTTGGGAATTCCGAGAACGCCCGACATTTGTCGGGGTTGGTTTCGATCCCCCTTTCGGTGAGGTAGAAACCCAGGAATTTTCCTGCTCGTACCCCGAACGTGCATTTTTCAGGGTTGAACCTCATTTTGCACTGCCTCGCCTGCTCGAAAACTTTGGACAGGTGCCGAGCATGGTTAACCTCCTCTTGTGACTTGACGATCATGTCGTCCATGTATACCTCGAGCATGTCCCCTATTTCTTCCTTGAAGACTTTGTTCATCATGCGTTGGTATGTGGCGCCGACATTCTTGAGCCCGAACGGAATTACGTTATAATAGTAATTGCCCGTTGGGGTCATGAATGCCGTGTGTCTCTTGTCCGTGGTCGACATAGGGATTTGGTTATATCCACTGTATGCGTCCATGAAGGACAAGAGTTTAAAACCTGCAGAATTGTCCACGAGCATGTCTATATTAGGGAGGGGGAAAACATCTTTGAGGCAAGCCCTATTAAGATCGGTATAATCAACACACATACGCCATTTTCCATTATTTTTCTTAACGAGGACTACATTAGATAGCCAGGTTGTGTACTGGGCTTCAGAAATAAAATTTGCCTCTAAGAGGTCTGTTACATCTCGCTCGGAAGCCTCCGCCTTCTCGGGAGACTGCTTGCGCCTACGCTGTGCTACGGGCTTGACTGCCCGATCTAAAGCTAGCTGGTGACACGCGATCTCAGGATCCAGACCGGGCATTTCCGCGGCATTCCGGGCGAAGAGGCCGGAGTTCTCCTTAAGGCATGCCACGAGCTTCTCCCTTGTTCCTTCGGGTAATCCCTTGCCTATCTTTACTGTCCTCTCTGGATCGTCTCCCAGAGGGATGAGTTCGAACTCTCCGTCGGGGACCGGTCAGAACGGGTGTTCGGGGGATCGTTCCTCGACGGGTTTCCTTTCTTCAGTCTCGTCGCAGCCAATGCGGCAGTCGAGGTCGATGGCATTAATTCCCTGGGGGGAGGATCCTCAGTCTTGAATTTTTTGTTGCTGCTCTTTGTATTGACCGTAGCTTGTCCCTTTACTGCGGCGTCGTAGCATCGTCGGGCAGCTTCGATGTCCCCGTGGATGGTGACTACACGGCCTAATTTGGTGTAGTATTTCATCTTCAGATGGACGGTGGATGGGACTGCGGTGAGTTCGGCCAATGTCGAGCGTCCGAAGATGCAATTGTAAAGGGATGGACAGTCCACGACCAGGAATTGGATTTTGATTTCCCTGGCTGTTTCCTGTTCCCCGAAGGTGACGAGGAGCTCGACATATCCCCAAGGCCTTGTTGTGGCTCCATTGAATCCCTGGAGGTCAGATCCGACGTAGGGGGCCAGGTTGGTCTTGTCTAATTTCAGAGTCTTGAAGAGGTGGACGTACATGATATCCACCGAGCTGCCTTGATCGACCAGAATGCGCCTGACGTCGAACTGGGCCATCCTTGCCCTGATCAACAGTGGAATTCCTGAATTCGGGGATCCGCCCGGAAGCTCTTCTAAAAAGAAGGATATTGGATTGGATTTACCCCAGTATTTTGTCAGCGTCGCTTTTTGCTCGGGCGCAATCAGAAGGAGCTCGTAGAACTTGCGTTTGACCGAGAGGGCAACAGCCTCGCCGTTAATCCCTCCACCCGATATGACTAGTGCAGTCGGGAAATCTTCCCAGGGGCTGAGTGCAGTGATTCGGCTTTCGGGCAATGGCTCGGGGAGGATGAAATCTTCTGGGCGAGACACGCAGAGGGCCACTTGGTAAGGAGAGTAGTCGGGGTGTGTGTCTTCCCGGGGTCTTTTCTTCTCTGCCTCGTCATGCTTGGGGGTTTTGTTTCCCCTCGTATACTGTTTTAGGTGCCCTTCCTGGATCAAGATCTCTATCGCATCTTTTAGGTGAACGCAGTCCTCGGTCACGTGTCCGTGGCTCCTGTGGAACCTGCAGTACTTGGATTTGTCGGTGTGAGGCTTTGGTGCAGATGGTTTTGGGAACCTTACTCTGCCCTGTTTGAATTCAGAGTTGATGCATTCCGCGAGGATGCGCTCTCGGGGAGCTGTCAGCAAGGTGTACTCGCTGTATCGGCCTGCGGGGCCTCTTCCTTCTCGAAGCTCGCGGGGTCTTTCTTCTCTTCGCTTGTCCCCGTTGCGACGGGGGATATTTGGATCTTCGCACTTGGGGTGATCAGTATCTCCAACACTACGGCCGCTGCGAGCATTGTGGGCTACTTGTTTTTCCTCGTATCTGATATAGGCCTGGGCCTTGTGCAGAAGTTCATTCAAGGTGCGGGGAGGCTCGATCCCGACGGCTCTGCTGAGTTCACTGCCGGGCAAGAGCCCTCTTTCGAGGAGGTATTTCTTCATGTGTTCGGTGGTATCCACCTCGACAGCTTCCTGGTTGAATCGCTCAATGTACGAGCGCAATGTTTCATTTTTCTTTTGTACTATGGCTTCAAGGGTTGCCTCTGTCTTGGGGTGACGACGGGAAGCCGTGAAGTGCCTTGTGAACATGGATCTCATGACTCTCCAAGACGTGATAGATTCGGGGGCCAAGCTTTTGTACCAGGCCATGGCCCATTTTCAGAGGGTTGTTGAAAACAACCTGCATTTGAGGTGCCCGGTGATGTCATTGCGGTAGTCGAGCATCGCGTTGACGTTGTCGACGTGGTCGTCGGGATCGGTAGTCTCGTCGTACACGACTAGATTGGGAGGTTTTTCCATGCCTTTGGGGAGCGGGGCTTCCATTATTGCCCGTGACAGGGGACATTGCAAGTCTTCTTCGTCGCTCCTCAGTGGAGAGAGTTCGTTGTTGTCGGGGCAGCGCTCGCGCCTTGGTGATGTTCCCGATCGACCATTGTCGCGGCGGGCGCGTGCCCTGCTGACATGAGGTTCTGGGGAGCGACGTCCTCGCTTCTTTGTTGCCTCTGGACGTTGTTGTATCCTCCTCTCCTGTTGGGGTCGGACCTCCTGTCGTTCAGCTTCTAGGGCCATGATTCTCTCGTGCTGCTGGTAGAGCATAGAACCGGCCTGGTTGAGGGCGTTCACCATAGCAATCATGGTGGCATCTCCTTCGATGGGGACGGGGATGGGATGAAATGCCTCGG
This sequence comes from Lathyrus aphaca, assembly GCA_963966055.1. NCBI lineage: Eukaryota > Viridiplantae > Streptophyta > Magnoliopsida > Fabales > Fabaceae > Lathyrus > Lathyrus aphaca. The sequence goes on along the minus strand of OZ014519.1, from coordinate 502,107,451 downwards.
CCCCTTGGTTTTGAACGTGAGGGGCATCCACGTTATTTTGGGGCTCCGGAGACGGGGTAGCTTGACGACCGTCTCGAACGTCTGCTTCATGGGACTGCGGGTCGTCGTCCATAGTGTAGTCGACGAGGGGACGACTGCGCTCGCTAGGTTGTTCTCCGGCCATGTTGGAAGGACATGAATAAATGAGCTTTGATCCTCTGTTGATGAAGATGGGGATAGCTAGTTCCCACAGACGGCGCCATTGATCTTACCTGGCCAGGAGGACCTTCCAAGGATTTGAAGAATGGGCCAGAGAATGGGATGAGAGAGGGGGTGTACCTGCAAAGTACTCTGATGCTTAAGTCAGAAAAGGTACAGAGTTAAGGTTATTTCAGAGTGAGTTAGAATACCTGACCCTTTGCCATGAAAGGGTATTTATATTGAGCCCCCAGCGCTGGGCCAAGGCTCCTAATGGGCTTGATCTAGCTAGGCCCAATGAGGAGCTGTCAAGGAACGCGTAAGAAGCGTGAAGACCTAGACCAAAGGTCTGCTCCCTGGTCCAACTGCCCCTATCTCTCAAGAGATAATGAAGGAAAGTTGGGTGACGTGGCAGATGAGCCGGCAGACATGGTTTCTGCCCGACATCGTGCGTATGCCCGTAGTATGGACAGGTGATGTGTGAAGGAGGGTCGGCTGGTGGTATGCATGTGTCTCTGCCCGACACGTAGTGGGATGTCGAGGCAGAGTGTCATCAGCTCGGATGTATGGGCCTTTGCCCGACGCGTATTGGGCCGTGCCGGGCACGTCGTCATGGCCCAGTCCAGAACAGTTACGAACTGGGAAGGTATTAGCACCCCAGATCGTCCGCCATACCCGACAGGATCCATCCTTGTTTGTCTATTTCAAAGGGTGAGAAATAAGATGCTATTGAACAAAGAATTGTTAACTGGAATGAAAGCTGGAATGAGAAAGGGAACTGGAAAAGAAAATGGAAAGAAAGAGGGAAATGTAGGGAAAATAAAGAATGTGCTCGAACGGGCCCTACCCCGCTGCCTATGTACCTCATCGGGAAAATTAGGATCAGAGTCGACGTAGTTCTCCTAACTAAGGAGGGAACTATTTGTTTGTGTTTTTTATGCGTTGAAGCTGTGTATGTATATGCTCAGGTATTGCAGGCTCGTTTGGTACGAGTGAGTTTACCGTCTTGCATGTGAGACAAGTCGTCACAAGTTCGTGTTTAGAATGAATGTAGTGAGAAGAGAATTCCCGCAGGAAAGTCGCTTATTGTTTGTTGTTTGATTTTTAAGAGTTTTTATGAATTTGGCACAAGGAAGTGAATTCAAACTCTTTTCCATGGAATGTGTACTTGCTACTACATTCCAAGATGGAATAATAGAACAAGCACACCAAGTAAGGAGAATTTATCCAAGACTTGCTTCCAAGGATTATGGTCTAAGTTCACTAGCTTGTTGAACTTATTACATATTTTTGTAGATTTTGAAGAAATGTCTTTTATGTTTTCTTTATGAAGATAGTCTCATGATCAGACTTGTACATCATGCTAGACAAGCCCATACTATTCCAATATGGAATGAATGTGAGTGCCCCATGGAATAAGGCTATACACAAGAGACTATTTCAAGCATTTGTTAAGTATCTTCTGGATTTTGTTTGAAGATGAGAGAAGAAAACTCAAATGGAGAAAGGGAAAAACTAAGGGGGACTAAGACACAACCCTAAGTCATTTATTTCATCCAAAAGAAGGGGAATCCTAATGGTTTGTGAGGTTTTCTAATCCTAAAGAGAAAGGAAAAGAAGAAAAGAGAATTAGAAATCAACTTACTTACTAAGGAAGTTAAATTGTTTCTAAAGAAAAGGGAAGCCTAAGAGCAAAGCACAAGGTGCTAAGGCAAACACATTTAAAATGCATAAGAAATAGGAATGAAGTAATGCTTACCTCAATCTTCTCCCTACAAAACAAAAGTTAGCATGATAAAGCAATTTGGACATGTAAAGCATGGCAAAACTTCAACAAAACTCATACTAGTTAAACGGACAACACTAATGAGCTTCTAAGGCTAAGACCTAGGCCTAGGGTATCCTTACATGATAGCAAGCTTCTAAAGTTAGTAGCTAACTCACACCAAAGTATTCTAAAGCCATAAGAATGAACTACTTCAAACTATACCCTAAAATGAAGCTAAACCCTAATAGGAGTTAAGGTGAAGTCACATGAGAAACTTAAATGGTTAAGCATAGCAAACATGCATGAAGTAAAAGGTGAATGTAAAATACAAGATCTAACACTTAATGAAAGTGTCCTAAGATGTTAAATCAAAATAAGAATGAAGGGATTCAAATTAGAGAGATTCAAACACAAGAGTGGAGTATGAAAGGATGAACATGGATGCACAATTTCAAAGTAAGAAAAGGACTTAGAAGAAAAAGGTCAAACATGATTAATGAAGTTTGAAATTCCCATACAAAACCTAGGGGCTTTTTGAGAAATTAAAATGGTTTGAACACCAAAATTAGCCACAAAGGACAAGGAGTGAATGGCATTAGGGTTAAGGAACCAAAAGTTATGATTTTGAAGTCTTAAGGTAACATATGACACTAAATGAAGTACAAGGACTCAAAACTTTAAATGAGTACATGAAAATGAGTATGAAACACTTATGAGGTATAAAACAATGATGTAACAAAGTTAACATGGTCACAAAGTTGGTTTTGAAGTGTTAGGATGCAAGAAGAAAAGGAATTAGGGCAAAGGAAGACATATGGGACTCATGGATCTAGTAATCAATAAAAATAAAAAGGTGATGAACTAACATGGATACACAACATTCAATGACCTCTAATGGAACCTAAAAGACTCAAATTTGTGACCTCAAACGAATGGCATAAATGCCTTACCAAATTTGAACCAAAAGAAGCGGGAATGAAGACCAAAATATGACTTATGGTACAAAATACTTGGAAAAATAGAAAATGACATTGAAAAATTATAGAAATTGACATCTAAGATCACAAGGTAGGATGTGGATTACCTCTATAAAATCTCACAAGAATTCACATTTTTACCTATTCAAACAATGGCTCAAAGTGGATTAGGGTTTAAATGGCATAAGCTCAAATAATGGCCTCAAAAAGATATCAAACATGACCTAAAAATTGTAACAAAAATATTTTTGGGGTCTCTGATGTGTCCTCTGGATAGGGCAAAAACAATAGACCTCATATCAATTTTGGTTGTGAAGAAATAAAATGAACAAGGTGATTGGTCATAAATGAAGAAAATAGGAAAGAAATTAATTGAGGAATTAATTCTGACTCAAAAAATGGAGAAAAATGGAATCAAAAGTTATGGAGAATTAGGGAAAATGTCCAAATATCATGAGTGAGTTTAATTGGAATTTTTGGTGACTATTTGCTATTTTTATAAAATCAAAATGAGAATGAAATAATATGAAAATAATAGAAAAAGAAAAATGGCGTAGGGGTGCATTAAGTAACTGAAACACGTTCAAAACAAATGGGCTTTTAAACTGAGAGGTGCGAATAGGAATTGGAGCCCAACCCAAAGCGCTGAAACTCATAGATTTATAGTGGATTCACATTCAACCTATTGACTCCAACCAAGACCCTCTGATTGATCACACGCTCCTCAGTTAACCTCACAAAAATGGACCAGCAAATGAGAAAGTGGACACATGGCACTAACCCTATGAGCTCTCACACATGATCACTCAGGCTCAATTGGAAGGCACGTGAAACACACGCTCTCATTAATGTGTTATCAGCACGTGAAACTCAGGTGATGGTCACTGGCCGAAGAACGACTTTCAGTCGTCTTCTCCGGCCTATCTCCGGTATGCTCCACTAAAAAAAGTCCCAGATCTTAAAAAAACATATCAACAAGAAGCTAAGCTTATGGAGATCTCAAATCTACTATCAATCAACAAAAAGCAAGCATGAACAGAGAGCATTAAATCAATTCATTTTCCCCTAAAATCTTCAACCACCTCTACAAGGTCTACTTACTATCCACAATAATTCATTCTGGCTAATTACACTCAAATTACACAGCCTAAGGTCATTATTTCATGCTTCACAAGTTACAGACCAGAAATTCAAACCTGAATATGCAGAGCTTTGATTGTTAAGAAAAACCAGAGGTGAGGCTCCAATGCACTCTATGCTTGGGCTTGAATGGCTTCAGAGTGAAATAAGCACTCAATAGATGTAGAATCTTGATGAAAATGATTTGATGTAGTGATGTTATAGAGCTTGGATCTTGCTATCTCAAGCCAATACATCCATGGAGTTCATTCTTTTGATGAAGATGAAGTTGGTTTGATGATGACTAGTGCTGGACAGATGAAGATGAGTGCAAATTCTGGCAATTTGTAGAGATCTTAACTGGTGCAACTTGGAGGATTCACTTGCCTGCAGCCATGGAAATAAAGCTTGTGATAAAGATAATGATGTACAGATGAAGGTTGAGTAGCATCAATGGAAGCTGAAGCTTGATCAATCAATGTTGCAATGAAGTTTCTTCACAAAACCAGAGGGAAAATTAGATGAGAGTGATGAAGTTATATGGTGTGATTCGAGCAACAATGAAAGTGATCGAAAATTCAGTTAGAGAAAGTCTTATATACCTCAGGTTAACTGCTAACCCTCATGGTTAACAGTTAGAACCATAGTTAACTCTAACTTGAGGTGTAAGGTGCAATGAGGGTGAATGGAGTAATTCAGTTGATCAGCTCAATGATAAGCTCAAGTATCATTCAATGTAATGAGGTTCATGCTTGTTATGGTGAGCTTGAGTGAAATGTGATGAAGCTGATCATTGTAGCATGAGTTCAATGCTTAGGATTCTTTTATTTGCTAATCCCTTTGTCAAATACATGGCAACATAGTGTGCACTCGTGAATAGAGAATCACTTGCACCTTAAATGAAAGAAACATATGATCAATGCCAACTGAATATGACACACAAGCTGAACTGGTTTGAATTCACTCTATGATCCAATATCTTGTCAATCAAGAAAACCAGTCACCTATTGTGACCTTCCCAAGTATGTTTCTTCATGCCCAAGGCATCAATTTGAATGATTCTTGTGCTCATTTTGAAGTTGATGCAACATAGAACATATTTGCAGTTTGGTACATGATGAGACAATGCCATTTGGTGCCTCAAATATGCCTTTGAATTTCATGTAATTAGAATGCACCATTGTCTTGCTAGAATATGGACATGACTCGTGCCCATGGCCTATGTATTTTCAGTTGCCACCTCCATACTTTGACCTTTCATGTGCCCTTGAAAACTTGATCAAATAAAAATTTTCCAAACATGAAAGTTGAAGAAAACATGCCAATGAACAACTCTGATGTTGGAAAAAATTTCATTTGAATTCATTTTGTTTAAGAAAAATGCTCATAGATTTGGTACACCACCAGTTTGAGAATTTTCCTAGCAAGGCACGTGCGCAGGCCTGGCCTTGCCTAGCCCATGACATGGTTTTGCCTTGATTTGTCTAATCTTTGAATGATCATAACTCTCTCAATTTTAATGTTATTGATGTGTTACATATATGGATTTGAAGCTTGATATGTCCTCTTTAATTGTCCTGGATTAGAATTTACATTTGAATTTTATTTTGGGAGAAGGCCTCTCTTGAAGTGGCTGCAAAAATGGCCAAAACTTGCCATTTTTGGAAACCCTAATTTTCCAAAAATGGTAAGTTTTGGTTTTCTTGATTTTTCATGATTCCTCCATCATCTCTTGATCAAATTTGGTCCATAGGATTCTTATAACCCTAATTTCATGAATTTAACCTCAAAACATCAGGAGTTGGCTTTTTACTCAGCATGGTTGACTTTTCCCCAATTTCCTGATTTTCAATCAACTGATCAATTAAAACCCTTCCAAAATGATTCCATGGATGAAATTTCAATCCTAGGTACTTAGTATCATGTAGAAAATAATGAGATCAAGATTGAACCAAAATTTCCTTTGGATGCCCAGTTAATCAGAAACCCTAATTTGGCCCCCTTTTGTTAGGAGATGTTGCACTGCTTGACTCCTCTGATCAATCCACTTCTTTCTAGGACTTGTGGCCTCAAATGAATACTTGTGGGATGTTGTGAACCCTTTTCACAATGTTGAGAAGTCATATTTCCATTTGACTGTCTTTGGATAGTCATCAAGTGCTTCAACTATTGATCACAAACCTTATGCCTTTGCTATGGTGGTTATGATGCAATGCGTTAGGTCATGCTATGAATTTGGGTATGCTATGTGATATGATAAATGCCATGAATATGAGAGGGTAAATTCTGAGGTATTATAGCTGCCCCTATTCAATCATCTGCAGACCTGAATGAATAATAGCAATTGCTTTTAGACTTTCAAGGTATGGAGTGATTGAATACTCGAATAAACCTGAAAATTTGAACTCTGTGGGGAGTGAAAGGTGATTGATATGGGATATGCCAATTTTTATTATTATCTATTTATTTTTTCTTTTGTAAGGAGTGAACCAGAAACCAACATAACTTGGATGACGGCTTGTGGCCATGAAACTGAACTCGACAAAATTACGACGTATTTATCCCACTTGTGGAGATAAACTATCATAACTTGGATGATAACTTGGAAAACGAACTTGGGGTTCGAGGCTGAACTTGGGGTTCAAGGTTGAACTTGGGGTTCAACAAGAAAGACAAACTTGGGGTTCGACAATGAACTTGGGGTTCAACAAGAAAGACAAACTTGGGGTTCGACAATGAACTTGGGGTTCAACAAGATAGACGAACTTGGGGTTCGAGAATGAACTTGGGGTTCAACAAGAAAGACGAACTTGGGGTTCGACAATGAACTTGGGGTTCAAGTTTGAACTTGGGGTTCAACAAGAAAGACGAACTTGGGGTTCGACAATGAACTTGGAGTTCAAGGTTGAACTTGGGGTTCAACAAGAGAGACGAACTTGGGGTTCAACAAGAAATATGAACTTGGGGTTCGAGAAGAGTTTTGCTTTGCTTGTGGAGATAAAATTCGAAACAGAGACCATCATAATCGGATGAAGACTCAAAGATATGAACTTGGTGTTCGATAAGAATTTATCCCACTTGAGGAGTTAAAACTTGAAAAAGAGGCTATCATAACTTGGATGACGACTCAACTGGGGGAAACAAGCTTTGACTTGTTAAAGTAATAGTGTTTGGAAAATGAACTTGGTGTTCTCTGTGGGGAATAGTTCAGGTTGCTTGAGGAAATGCTTTGGGCTCTTACGAGAGGTACCACAACTGGCCTATGCTGGTATGCCCATGTTTGAATTTTGCATGGCGTAATGCTCCATAATGATGGAAATGCTACGCTTTGAGGATGCAAATGTAATGATGATTATGCACATGCGAATGCGAAGAGATCTCCTGATAAGGATATAACAGGTATCCCAGGTAGCTTGACTGGGGAGAAATGATCACTGAACTGATCTGGTTAACCCTTATGGGGAGAGAGCCTGATCTGGTTAACCCTTATGGGGAGAGAGCAACTCTGCAAGGGATACTGTTAATCATACACCGGCTCTGAACTGCCTCCATTGCCAAAAATAAATTGGACTTTGAGATTGGAGAGCCAGGATCCTGTTGGGAATGAACTCATCTTGCGAGGTACGCCACCCGTTGAACTGTTGGGGAAGTGACAACCTTCTGACTTGGCTGGGGAATCAGATGTATGAGTTGATGATATGCTGAGGAAGAAACTTGTTGGGTATGGAGGAACTCCTTGTACTGTTGGGGAGTGCTCCTGTGTTGAAAGACAATCTCTACTTGGGGGACTATCAATCTTCTTTCACCACTGCTGGGGAAGGTTTCAATTGCCACTTTATTGGGGATAATGGAAGACAATCGGGAAGACGCTTGTTGAAGGATTCTTCTTAAGAATATGTTGAGGGATTCCCCCCGAAAGTCTGTTCTAGTTCTGCCAGTAACACTTGTACCTGCACCTACATAAACACAAATGATAGTGCCTATAACATGGAGAGTTAGTTGGCCTATATGCCTTGGGCTTATGGTATAAGTCACCATTCTGATCACTCAACTTTTTAGAGTTGCATTAAATGTTTTTGTCCTCCTGCATGAGTTAGAAAACATTCAAATGTTCATAATGCAACTTTTATCACAATTTGTTGGACGTTTTTGCAATCAATCAATGTTAGATGAAAAACAAAACATATGGTCATAGGTTTGACTAAAATTGAATTTTATTAATTTGTAAATGGCCCTGAATAGGCATTACATCAAGAAGCAAACCTTGGAAAGAGGAAATCGCTCAAAAGGAAAACAAGTTATCCTATTGGCAATATGAAGAATGGATCTCATCAAGCTCCGACCCAGCTATGACTTGTATATCTTCATGACTCTCTGCTCGCTTCGCTTTTGAGGAAAATGATTGAATTGGTATTCAACCCTTGGAATGCCTTTAGTTGCAAATGGATCACAAATCTCGCATATTGCAGTCGTTCGTGTTAGTCCCTCTTTTGCATGGACCACCCTTTCGGGTTTTCAGTCCATCGGGATACCCTTTTTTGCCTGAGTTGTCCAATGTGGCTTTTCAACTCAGTGGGTGTACATTTTTTCCAATATTTCCCTAATTTTTTCGCGAGCCTTTTATTCTGTTTATGGCTCGCCGGGATGCCCATTTTTGCCTGGATCTTTATTCTGTTTTTATTCAACGGGTCTTTTTACACGAAGTATTTTCTTACTGCGTCTGCATTGACAGGGGATTGGAAATCTTCGCCATTCATGGTTATTAATATCAAGGCTCCGCCCGAGAATACCTTCTTAACCACAAATGGACCTTCATAATTGGGTGTCCACTTGCCCCTGTGATCGTTGTTAGGAGGAAGAATCCTTTTCAGCACCATCTCACCTGGTATGTACCGTTGAGGCCGTACTTTCTTATCAAAATCCTGTTTCATTCGCCTTTGATACAATTGTCAATGGTATACAACTATTAGGCGTTTTTCTTCAATGAGGCTCAACTGGTTGTACCTAGCTCGGAGCCATCCAGCTCCATCTAGCTTGACATCCATCATTATTCTCAACGAGGGAATCTCAACTTCAACTGGTTGTACCTAGCTCGGAGCCATTCAGCTTCATCTAGCTTGACATCCATCATTATTCTCAACGAGGGGATCTCAACTTCAACTGGTAGGACTGCCTCCATACCATACACCAGTGAGAACGGGGTTGCCCCTGTCGAGGTACGCACGGTCGTTCGGTACCCATGTAGTGCAAACGGTAGCATCTCATGCCAATCCTTATATGTTACGACCATCTTCTGAATGATTTTCTTGATATTCTTGTTAGCCTCCTCGACGGTGCCATTCATCTTCGGGTGGTACGGAGAAGAGTTGTGATGCTCGATTTTGAAATCTCGGCACAAGTCAGCCATCATCTTGTTATTGAGGTTAGAACCATTATCAGTAATGATCCTCTCAGGAATTCCATACCGGAAAATGATATCTCTTTTGATAAGCCGGGCTACCACTTGCTTGGTAACATTGGCATAAGATGCCGCTTCGACCCACTTTGTGAAGTAGTCTATAGCAACCAGGATGAAGAGGTGACCGTTAGAAGTTGTTGACTCAATCATTCCAATCATATCAATGCCCCACATAGCGAACAACCAAGGTGAAGACATGACGCTCAATGTATTTGGAGATACATGGACCTTATCAGCATAGATCTGGCACTTGTGGCACTTGCGGGAATATTTACATCAATCGGATTCCATGGTGATCCAATAATACCCCGATCTTAACAGCTTCTTTGCCATAACATGCCCCCCAACATGGGTACCGAAGGAACCTTCGTGAACCTCTGGCATCAACAGGTCTGCTTCGTGTCTATCCACGCATCTGAGCAGGACCATATTGAAGTTCCGCTTGTATAGCATATCATCTTAATTCAAGAAGAATCCACCTACTAGCCTTCTGAGAGTCTTCTTGTCTTTACTAGATGCCCCAATCAGGTATTCTTGAGACTTCAGGAATTGCTTGATATCATGATACCAAGGTTTATCATCTTCAACGCCGTCAACTGCGAAGACGTAGGCAGGTCTTTCAAGATGAGAGACTGTGATTCGAGGCACGTAGTTCTCTTGACAAACTTTGATCATGGATGATAAAGTTGCCATATCATCGGAAAACTGATTTTCATCTCATGGTACATAATGTAGCTTGACCTTGGTGAATAAAGTTAACAACCTTCTGGTATAGTCTCTGTAAGGAATCAAATGAGATTGATGAACTAACCATTTGCCATTGACTTGGTTTACGACCAGAGCAGAATATCTAAAGATCTCGAGGTTCTTGATTCGCAAGTTGATTGCTTCCTCAATCCCCATGATGCAAGCTTCATACTCTGCTTTGTTGTTGGTATATTCGAATGTCAGCCAAGCAGTGAAAGGCATATGGACCCCCTCTGGTGAGATGACGACATCACCTACTATGCTTCCGTTTATGTTCACAGCTCCATCAAACATCAATTTCTATTTGGATTCAGGGTCTGGCCCCTCCTCCGGAAGTGGTTCTTCACAGTCTTTCGACTTGAGGAACATGATGTCCTCATCTGGAAACTCGATATTGGCTATTGGGCCAGATACTCTGACAATACACTCCTTTTGATGGCTTTTTGTGAAGTGTATTGGATGTCATATTCTGACAGAATCATCTGCCATCGGGCTACTCTTCCTGTTAGAGCCGGCTTCTCGAAGATATACTTTGCAGGGTCCATCTTGGAAATTAGGAGAGTGGTGTGAGTCAGTATGTGTTGTCTTAGCCGGCAAGCAGCCCATGCCAAAGCGCATCAAGTTTTCTCGAGTAGTGAGTAGCGTGTCTCACAATCGGTAAACTTTTTGCTAAGGTAATAAATGGTATGCTCTTTTCGGCCAGACTCGTCCTGCTGACCCATCACACATCCCATTGATCCTTCGAGTACAGTGAGGTACATGATTAATGGTCTCCCTGGAACTGGCGGCATGAGAATCATAGGTTCTTGCAAGTACTCTTTGATTCAGTCAAAGGTCTATTGGCAGTTGTCATTCCACTTGATATCCTGATTCTTTCTCAGAAGCTTAAAAATAGGCTCACACATGGCTATTAGGTGTGAGATGAACCGTGCAATATAGTTCAACCTCTCTAAGAAACCGCTTACTTCTTTTTCACTTCTTGGTTCAGGCATCTCTTGGATGGCTTTTACTTTTGTCGGGTCGACTTCGATTCCCCGTTCACTGACAATGAAGCCTAGCAGCTTACCGGAACATACCCTGAAGGTACATTTGTTCGGATTCAACCTTAGTCTGAACTTTCGAAGTCTGTCGAACAGCTTGGCTAAGTTGACTAGATGCTCTTCTTTTGTTTGTGACTTTGCTATCATGTCATCAACGTAGACCTCAATCTCGTGATGAATCATATCATGAAATAGTGTCACCATTGCACGTTGGTAGGTTACACCAACATTCTTCAGACCAAACGGCATAACTTTATAACAGAAGGTGTCCCAGGGCATAATGAACATAGTCTTTTCCATGTCCTCTAGCACTTTTTAATCTGATTATAGCCCAAGAAGCCATCCATGAAAGAGAATACGGAAAACTGAGCGGTATTGTCAACTAGCACTTCAATGTGAGGCAAAGGGAAATCATCTTTAGGGTTGGCCCGATTCAAATCCCTATAGTCCACGCACATCCTAACCTTACCATCCTTTTTAGGGACTGGTACAATATTTCGACCCATGGGGGATAACATGTTACAGCTAAGAATCTGGCGTCAAATTGTTTATGCACCTCCTCTTTAATTTTAATGGCCATGTCAGGGCGTGTACGTCTCAACTTTTGCTTTACAGGTGGGCACTCTTCCATGAGAGGTAGTTTGTGCACCACTATATCAGTGTCCAATCCAGGCATGTCTTGATAAGACCAGGTGAAAACATCAACATACTCTCGAAGTATGGCAATTAGACGACTCTTAATAGATTCTTCTAACGCAACCCCGGTCTTTACCTCTCTCTTGTCTTCTTTAGCACCCAGATTTATCACTTCAATAGCCTCTTCATGTAGCTGAATCATCTTCTCCTCTTGTTTAAGCAACCTGGCCAGCTCTTCGGGTAGTTCACAATCTTCTTCACCTTCCTCATCGGCTAGGTAAATTGGATTGTCGAAGTCATACTGATCCATAGCAAGGTTGTCATTGATGAGACCCGAGGAGGAGCATCTGCATGAATGATGATTCATGCTAGATTTTAGAAGCGGTTTAAGATGTGAAAACATTGCCATTTATTTTGAATGAAAATTGTATTTTTCAAAACAAAATAAAAATGAAAATGAAAGGCAAGGAGCAATATGTCATGAATTCAAAAATGTCCGCTTTATTGATGATTATGAGATCACATTATGAACAAAATAACCCTTACAATGAGTCCCTATGCCCTGAGTAAGGCGTAGGGCTTGAATACAGGAAAAAAAAACATAAGAACTATTACTCTTCAAGCCGAGTGACAGAGATGAGATTTTCCGACGACCAGTTGTTTAGTTGTGTCCCTGGAGCATAAGGCTTGACCCACTCATCAATATCGCATTCACTGTCATTCGTGTCCTCTTGTGCAGCACAGACATTACCATGATCAACCCAACCAGCACTGGTGAAGGTGATTGGGCCTTTCCGACCTCTAGCATTTTGTCCAGGCGTTGACTGACCAGGCTGGTTGTAAACACCCCAAATTTGCCCTCTCTTTTTTCTCACACCTTGGCTTGTGATCCTTCATATTGCATTGCATAAGCATACCATCTCACACTGCATAGTTATTTCACTGCATAAGTTGCATAACTAGGGTTTGTGATCAAATGAATCTTAGAAGTGGTTTGAGCTATCTCAGAGGCCATGAAGCATGCCAAGAGAGTCCATGAGTGTTCTATGATCATATTATACCTCCAAGTTTGCTTTAAAGTCACAAAATCTCAGAGGATTGCACAGCTACCCAGGCAGGCTTAGGGTTTCCTACACAGATGACCAGAAATTAGGGTTTTGGGTTTGAGGCCCTTACACTTAAATTTTTTTGACATTCTTGATTTTATTGGTCTATATATGTTATAAGGAGCATGTGTATCAAATTTAAAGCAAAAATTCACTGAGGAAGTCATCTGATCAAGTTGTGACTTGTTGTGCAAGAAAAGTCAGGATTAGGGCATCTGAGGACTCCAACAAGGGTCCCAAAGGGTCATCATCATCAATTTGAGGTCCTATGACCTTTATATGGTCTTAGGAATGTTTGAAAGATCACAAGATTGAAGAATTTTGAGCCATTGCAAATGTTGTCATTTTTGGACATGACTTGTAATGAAAACTTTCCATTTTGGGAAAGATTTTCAACCTCCTCTTTCTTGATCAAAAAGGTTTCAAATGAATTTTCTTAAAACATGGAAGTTGTAGATTGGATCTTCCCATTTTTAAAAGGTACAAGAACTCCTCTTGATTCATCCTAGAACTCAAGATATGGCAAGTCAAAGTTGGGAAAAATCTTACAAGTTTCAAGTTCATGTCAAAGAGGGAAATGTGCAAAAGTGAATTTCAGGCCTCTACATGACTTCTAATCCACTCAAATACATCATGGCATGATCAAACAACATCTCAAAGTCAAAATTGAGCCTTGAACCAAAGGATTCCATGACTTGTTTCTCAAGAAATCACAAAGTTGCAAGATTGCAAAACCTATGCAAACTCTTGATCCAAGCCATACAGCTCACAACATTCGATCCTAAGGCCCTCCTTAAAGCCAGCTGAGGCAGCTCAAGACCTCAAATCAGCTCTGCCATGGCCCATACCTCAAGTACACAACTTTTGACTTTTTGGCCAATTGAGCCATGTCATTCCCACAGTGGATATCTACTCTTCTGACTCATTCCAATTGTTTATGCATTGCCTAAAGATCATAAAACACAACACACAAGAGCTCAGAAGACACACACACTCAGATTGCACAAAATTCCCAAAAACTTCCCCTCTTCGATTCTCCCAATCCAGCCATCAAACTTCAAAAATTTCTTCACCAATCAACCACACATCACCTATAGAACAAATCCCACCCCTCATAATGGCCTGAAACACAACACACAAGAACGTCATTTTCTGCCATATCAGAACTGAACCTCTCAAAATAGCCCATTAAAACTCCATCAAATCATTTCAATAGCTTCAGGGGGACTAGAGGAGCAATTTTGCACCAAAGGGAGGCTTTGAAATTTCAAGTTTGAAAAGCTTCAGTTCAGGTGGCCTCCAAGAACATTTTTTTCAGAACTTCATTTTCTTGTTATAAATTGAACCTACATGTTATCCTGATCATCATGATATGTTTAGAATTGAAAATGAGTGAAAAATGAGTATGTTATGATGTTCTGAAAGGTTGGCCGTGAATTTGTTTTGTTTCGATTCTCTTGTTTAACTTGTTATAAATGCCATTTGATTGTTGATTTGAGTTGAGTGAAGTTAGGGGAGTGTTTCTGGGCAGGTTAGAGGGCTTGGGGTGGCCTGGGGGAGAAGATAGGGTTTGGGGTTGGCCGAAGAAGATGACCGGAGCACTATTCCGGTCATCTGAGAGTAATTATGGTTAGGGTGCCCAGATTGAACGTGAGCCCTAGGATCTTGTTTAATTAGTGGAACGAACGGCCCAAATCATGTCATTAACCCTAATTTCATTTAATTATGTTAATCTTAATTAATTAAATCAGAGTGAATATTGGCCCTTGGATCACGCGCGTAATGGAAGTTTAAACCTGGACCCTTAGATTCTCCTACCCCAAGTCAAGCTGACTTGCAATCTCAGCCTTTGATCCAGTTTCCACGCAATCTGAACCATCCATTGTGATTACTTTGCATTTTTATTTTATTTATTTCATTTTGTTTTCCTTTATTTATTTAAAATAGTAAAACATTTTCAAAAATCATGATTTTTTGCACTTTCACTTTAAATAATTTTCAGAAACCAAAAACATTTTTATTTTTTATTTTTGCATTAAAAATCTATTTTTAAATCATTTAATTGTATTATTTAGTTAATTAATGCATTTTAATTAATTAAAAATACTTTTAGGTATTTAAAAATCACCAAAAAATTCATGAAGCATCCATAAACATTTAGAACAATTTACAAACTCATCTTACAAACTTCTTTTAGGGTTTGATCATGTTTTGACAATTAACCATGAATTAGGGTTTCCACATTTCCTATTTTTCTAACCCTAACTTCAAAAATCCATTTCTGATCAACCAAGATGAGTTTGCACATGATTCTTTTTGCATTCTTTCATACTTTGCATGTAGTATCTAGGGCATTTAACTCATATTTTTGCATTGCATTTTCTATTTGTTTGGCATTTTTCATGAAGAAGTACCCAAAACCCTAGCCTAACTTAGAAAAACCATAACTTGACTTTGGTATAGCTTCTGACCTCCATCTTTGGGGAGTGATCTTATGTGTGTTTAAGGTTCATTTGATTGCATTTTCAAATTTTTATCATGTGTTATCCTTCTGTTGTGGACATGTGCATCTCATACTTTCTTAAAACCCTAATTTGCCATGTTCATTTGCATTCATCTTTGCATACCTTCATCATATGAACTTGTCATGACATCTCATACATTTGTATGCCATATTAGATACCTTAGGACATGTATGAACATGGGTTGATCATTGTTGCATCCATTTGGTATGTTTTTCATTCATTACTTCTTATGTGTATTCATGTGATTTCAAGCTTCTAACATGCTTTCCTTTGCATCCCATCTCTTGTATGATCATGCATAAACATTGTACATGTCTTTAAATCATTTCATAACACATTTTCATTGTGTTTGTACTTCTGGTCTTGATCATTGCATCTTCATTTGCCTTATTTCCTTTTGCTTCACATCTTATGCATTCATACTAACCATTTCAGGGGCTTCAGGTAAGTTGTTTAGGATGTGGATTTACCTCCACATCCAACCTCTTATTATCTCTTCATTTGCATCTTTATTTGTCTTTGAAGTGTGTTTGACTCACTTATGGTATCTCTTGCTCCCTTTCTTTCTCTTAGGTTACTTAACTTCTCCAAGAAGTAAGTAATCTATTCTCCTTTCTCTTCTCTTTTCATCTGCTTCTTCTTTCTTGGTGGCCATCTGAAGATCTTTCTATAAGCATCACAAACCATAGAAATATCCAAGCATGATAACTTTATGGTTATACATAGTCTCCCCTAGTTTTTACCTTTGAGTCACCTTGAGTCTCTACTTTTTATCCCATAATCAAGGCCAAACAGTTAAAGTTTTAAGACTCTGAATTAGGGTTATGCATGTATCCTTATCTTAGGATGGAGTGTATAACTTTAATACTTAGTGTTAAACCTTTAAATTGATAACACCTCCTAATCAAAATACCTAATAATAATTAAGACTTAAGCTTGTAACTTGGGCCTTATATTAGGGTTACATCTCTGCTTGTTGGTTCAGAGGGACTAACCCTAGTGTTCAATGGACAAGTCCCCCTCAGATTTAGTCTTACAAACATAAAATCCATTTCTTAATCCCACATTTAATTAAAATCCACTTTAATAAAGGCTTGTTATATAATGATTTTAATCCCTAACCATGGATTAAGTTGAGGAGTCTTCCTCATCTTAAGTGTTCTCATCTATTATCCTTCTCTTAGGATGGTGTAATGAGTTCACTAATCCTTGATTAGAGATTAAGCTCATTACTTAACACAAAACAAAAATCCAAAAAAACACTTGATAATTACAAGTAGTTTAATGATCTTAAACATGTATCATTAGGGTAATTAAGTTGAGATATTCATCTCACACTTAAATAGACTCATTATCCCTAATCAGGGATGATATAATGATTTTATGATCCTTGATTAAGGCTTAAGCTCATTATCCTATGCAAAACACAAAAAACAAATAAAAAGCTGAAAACACAAAAACAAACAATAAACGTCTCCTCCGGGATTCTTTTCTCATCACATTCACTCTGAAAACGAGAACTTGCTTCTTCCGTCTAAAGCAAGACAGTTAGCACTCGAGCCAGACGAGTCATTCACTTGAGCATAGACAAGCAATCAGTTCACAAAAAAACACTAAGTCTCTTTGAGTAGAACTACGGTGTTCTGACTTCCTCATTTCATGAGAGGATACGTAGGCATAACTTAAAAGTTATCGAACAAAAGTCTCTTTGTCTCTCCCTTCTTCTCCTTCTAGCTTTCTTTTCTTAGCCTCAGTTTTGAGCACTCACATTCTTCTTGCACTGACACTCTGTACATCCATTCCTCCCAAGCCTTTTATACACAGTTTAGCACATACATTATCCCCTTTTAAACACAGTCAGGTAAGCGTGGATCCCGTCGAGTATGACGGACGATCTGGGTGCTAATACCTTCCCAGGTCGTAACCTACCCCCTTACTCAGTCTCTTTGGTTCGCAACTGTCTTATTCATATCTTTCTAGGTTTATGTAGCATTACCTTTCCTTCGAGATAAAAATGCCTAGCTGGCGACTCTATTCAATCTTAACCTTCAACATCTCCTCGTCCGTTCACGTTTGCACCGGGATGAAAATCCGGGGAGCGACAGCTTGGCGACTCTGCTGGGGATTTTGCAACCTGGGCTTCTGGTTCTCTTGTGGGTTTCTCCTAGTGCTTGTTTGTTTGTATTTATTGGGGGTGTTATGTGCTATTTGTGTTTATGTTTTTTGCTTTATTTATTGCTTCCTGTACAACTTTATTTATTGCATTTACTTTATCACTTTCATTTATTGCTTTCTGCATTTCATTTATTATTATCATATCATTGTGCTGGAATTCTAGTTTGCTTTGGTGGGAGGGCTATTCCAGTGAGAAAGGTCCAACACAAAGGCCTGAGTGACACATAGGATTAGAGTGGTTTTGTATTCTTTCCCATTCCATTTCGGTCTGGTGCGGGAATATGAAAACACGGTTCAGACATGGGTTTCCTTTTGAGAACTTTGTGCTACGGATTTCCTGTAGTGCTAGTGCTATCTGGGAAGCCTGCTAAGTCTGGATGACCTTTTTAGATGACCTTCAGCAACTGAGGTGAATTAGAGGAGGATCCTTTATGATTAAGGTAAACATTGTACCTCCGGGTTAGAAGTGTTTACATTTCTCATAATAGATCTGAACTTGAGGATCCTTGTTCTAGAACAATACATGTGAGTGGGTTGAGTTGTTTACAGGTTTGCAGGAACCCTTGACCTCAACATACCTTGATACTGGAATTTGTTATTAAGGTTGTACTATTTTGGAATAGTTCTTTGAAACCCTGGATTATTGACTCTTTATTTGAGTCTCCCACCTAGTTACTGGTTCTCAAGCCTTCATCTGAAACTATGAACACTCAAGGATCCTACCAACGACAACTGATAATCCAGCACATGATCACAAACCCTTGCATATCATTATCATACATCATATTGCATCATTTAACATTTGTTTATTTCCACCTTCTCTGGGTTTGGTTTTGACTGTTCTTCTGCTCAGATATCTTCTCCAACACTCCTTCAGCTATCTTCTTCAGTTATCCTCTTCAGTTATCTCCTTCAGCACACATCTTCAACATGGATTCAACCAGGAAAAACAACATCACCTACCACTTCTTTAAGTATCCTTTAGCAGGCATCAGGCAGATACATGCCCTTATCACCCCTGGTCATGTTCCCTTATTCAGAGAGCATTATGGTGGAATCCTAGACATGATCATGGACTTGGACACACTACAGAGGAGCATGATTCACACCTGTCTTCATTTTTATGACCCTCCTCTACGTTGCTTCACTTTCCAAGATTTTCAGATAGGTCCTTTGCTGGAAGAATACTTTATGCTATTGGGTGTCCTTATCAGAAGAGGAATTCCTTTCAATCCTGAAATGACTCCTCCAAAGAATGAAGACATAGCCAAAGCATTACATCTGGAAGCAACTGTCATTGATGAGCACATGACTTCCAAAGCTGGAATCTCAGGCCTTCATCTGGATTTCTTGATCACTCGGGCTACAAAGCAAGCTGCGAAAGGGAATTGGGAAACTGTCTATGCTCTCCTAGCTCTCAGCATTTTTGGTATCATTTTGTTTGTAGACGAGCCTAAGTTTGTAAGCAAGAATTCCATTCACATCTTCATGCTAAAGAACCCAATTCCCACCTTGTTAGGACACTTTTATTACTCAGTTCATCAGAGGAATGAGAAATAGAGAGGAAGACTGGTAGGATTTTGTGCACCTCTTTTCTACAGTTGGTTGATGAAGCATATGCCGAAGACAGAAGCTTTCCTAAACCCACATCAGTCAAGGAATTGGGCTAAGAGGATGATTGCCCTTACTTCAGAAGATATCAGATGGTGTACTCAGAACACCAAGGGTCAAGACATAATAACAAGTTGTGGGCAATACCCAAATGTGCCACTTATTGGAGTAAAGGGTTGCATCAATTACAATCCTTTACTTTTCAAAAGACAGTTGGGGTATGCCTTGATACATCCACCTAGGGTGCAGGACTTAGCAGAGTCTCTTTATTGTGCTATTCAGAACAATCATGCCATTATCCGACAAGCAGCCTGGGCTTGGGACCACATACATACTAGAGGGATTGCTATTCTGGGGAAGTGCAATAACATAGCCTCTGCTCAGTACACCGAATGGTCGTGCATCAAAGGACATATTACTCGTATGCCATTCACCCTGGAAGATGTACCAGGGCCATCAGCAGTTGAGCCTATAGCTACAGTAAGCCAGGAAGAGTTTGAGAAGATGAAAGAAAGGAATGCCCAGCTAGCTGAAGCTTTGAAGAAGACCCTTTGGGAAAGGAACGATGGTCGTCTAGACATTGAGAGGTTATAGAAGTTGCGCATCGAGCATGTAACCAAAATTGAGAAGACTGAAGACTTCATCAGGAAAGCCCGAGCAGGGGAACTTGTGTTGAAGAATGCATGCAAGGAAGCAAAGATTCAAAAAGCAAGAGTTGAGCATTACCTGGAAGAGAGTCAGGAAAGATGGGTCAGAATAACCGAAGCTCGTTTGCAAGAAGACCAGAAGATGCAAGCCAAGATAGAGCAGTTAGAGTCTAATGAGAAAAGAAGCCAAGAAGCACTGCTAGCAGCTCAGAAGGAGATCTCAGAGTTGAAACTCAGGGCAGGGTTAAAGAGATCCAAAGAACAAGACAAGTATCAGAAGATGACAAATGCCATTGCAACCAGAAACCTTCTCATCAGAACCATTACAGAGCACCCAGTTGGATCGGTAACTGATGCTCTCCTGAAGGAAGTCAGGGAGGATGCTTTTGGACTGGATGTCTGATTTTCTTTACTTATATCTATTTGATTGTATTTAGCTCACCATGGTGATTTTATTTGTTGTATTCTTGAATTTGATTGTATTTTGATTCACCATGGGAGTTTGTTTGGTTATAATTCATGAACTAGTTGTATTTTGGAATTGCCACTTGTATTTTTATGGTTATGTATTGGATTTTCTTATGGACTTCGTTTGCCACAACATCTTCATCTCCCATAGGTCTGGAAGGTCAAAACCAAGAACCAAACCGGATACCCTCTGAAGACAAATAGACATATTGCATTGCATTCTAACCTCATACCTTTTGTTTTTGCAGGTGTTTTGTTGTTGTCTTCTCACTTTGTTGATTGTTTCAGGAAATATTGCTCACAGAAGGGTCTTTTCCGTCAACCGAGTCCACAAATAT
This sequence comes from Lathyrus aphaca, assembly GCA_963966055.1. Taxonomy (NCBI): domain Eukaryota; kingdom Viridiplantae; phylum Streptophyta; class Magnoliopsida; order Fabales; family Fabaceae; genus Lathyrus; species Lathyrus aphaca. The sequence continues at coordinate 502,086,659 of OZ014519.1, read as the reverse complement.
CCAACTCGACACAACCTTTCGAGTCTACAAATGGATCAGCTACAGCAGGAACTGACAGATGTGAGGACTCAAATGACATATGTGAGGACAGAGGTGAGGACTCAAATGAATCAGTTTATGGCTGTGATGAATGGACTGGCACAGACCCAAGAAAGATTGAGGGAGTTGGTCAAGCGGCAAATCCCGGAAGATAATCACGCAGGCACTGGAGGTACTAGTAACAATGAGCGTGAGCAGCCGCGAACGACTCCAGTAGTGTTCGGACCCGACAACAATCCTGAAGATAATATCCTTGGAGGTACTAGTAATCAGTTTATGGTTGTCATTCATTAGGCTGATCAACTTCGGAATACCCTCTGTCTCTAGTTGCGGGAAAGTGTAGTGAACATTCTTCTTCCTTAGAGTTTCCATCTTAAAGTAGCAATGCGACCAGGAATTAGGAGTAATATGAACCCTGAGAATAAAAAGAACACATATGATTAAAGATGTCATGATGCTTATACAAGGTGATGCATGTGATCAGTGATGTGTCTGTGTAGTGTCAATCATATAAGCAAGTATCTGTGCAGGGTCACAACACTACCACATCAAAATAATCATCTCCCTGATCAAAGGTTCAAATCTCAGAATCAATGTGTAAGAGAATAGATCATAGTACTGAATCATACTGGCATAGTGGGTGTGTTAAAGGTTAAGGTTCCTGCAAACCTGTAAACCCCTCCCAATCTCACGGGTGTGCTACTCGGGTCAACATCACAGACTCTAAAAGCCGAATAGAAATAATACGTTCACCATTTCCGAGAAATGGCTCATGACCAAATCAGGGAATCGGTTTGGCATTATGTACCACTCAGGGAGGTATCAGCTGAGTCCAAGGAAACAAGCATCCCCCATAAGTCTCTAGCTTCTAGTACTGAATTGAGAAACAATATTACATTCATCCCTAAGGGTACAATACTATCGTCATACGAACAACTTGCCTTAACTGGATTCCTATGAGAGAACCAGGCCATCCTATGCGAGTTCCCAGTGGGACCTCAGATGCGAATAAGTTTGCCAACAAATGTGGTATGCCACTGTCATCACTGGAGAGGGATGTTTCCACAAAGTTTCTCAATGATTGGTCCCCTGACTGCACATAACTATCAAGGTTGTGTATTGCCCCAGAAAGATTCTGGTATCAATACATTTCCAAGAAGGTCGCAAGTATGGGTGTAGAACTCACTACTACCAACATAGCAAAATGCCATGAAGCCAAAGTGGAACCACTTTAAGTCCTAGGGTGCACTCGAGCCCCGGTTATGAGCTCATCTCACAGTAACCCCATCCCACAGAAAAAACCAAACCAGCATAGACATTATATATGATGCATGTGAAAATAAATACTGTAAGCAGTAAATAAATGTTGTAAAGTAAAACTGTAAATGAAAACAGTAAATAAACACACAACAACACACATATAAACACCCAAGGAAACAAAAGTAAACACGTGCTAGGATTGACTCTCAAAGGGGAAACCAGAGATTCTGGGTTCGATCCCCAACAGAGTCGCTAGCTGTCGCTCCCGGGATTTTCATCCTAGTACAAATGCGAAAGTGGCAAGGAAAAGGTAGAGTCGCCGGCCAGGAATTTTTATCCTGGATGAAAGGGAAAGGTAATGCTGCACAAACCTAAGAGAGAAGGAAAGGACGAGGTTCTGCGAACCAAAGATCTGGGTTCGGAATTCGGTTACAAACTAGGAAGGTATTAGCACCCCAGATCGTCCGTCGTGCCCGACGGGATCCACGCTTGTTTGTCTGTTTCAAAGGGTGAGAAATAAGATGATGTTGAACAAATAATTGTTAACTGGAATGAAAGTTAGAATGAGAAAGGGAACTGGAAAAGAAAATGGAAAGAAATGGGGAAATTTAGGGAAAATAAAGAATGTGCTCGAACGGTCCCCACCTCGCTGCCTACGTACCTCATCGGAAAAATGAGGATCAGAGTCGACGTACTAAGGCGGGAACTATTTGCTTGTGTTTTTTATGCGCTGGAGCTGCGTATGTCTATGCTCAGGTGTTGTAGACTCGTTTGGTATGAGTGTGTTTACCGTCTTACATGCGAGACAAGTAGTCGCAAGTTCACGTTTAGAATGAATGTGGTGAGAAGATAATTTCCACATGAAAGTCGCTTATTGTTTGTTGTTTGCTTTTTAAGAGTTTTTATGAATTTTGCACAAGAAAGTGAATCCAAACTCTTTTCCATGGAATGTGTACTTGCTACTACATTCCAAGATGGAATAATAGAACAAGCACACCAAGTAAGGAGAATTTATCCAAGACTTGATTCCAAGGATTAGGGTCTAAGTTCACTAGCTTGTTGAACTTATTACATGTTTTTGTAGCTTTTGAAGAAATGTCTTTTATGTTTTCTTTATGAAGATAGTCTCATGATCAGACTTGTACATCATGCTAGACAAGCCCATACTATTCCAAGATGGAATGAATATGAGTGCCCCATGGAATAAGGCTATACACAAGAGACTATTTCAAGCATTTATTAAGTATCTTTTAGATTTTGTTTGAAGATGAGAGAAGAATACTCAAATGGAGAAAGGGCAAAACTAAGGGGGACTAAGACACAGCCCTAAGTCATTTATTACATCCAAAAGAAGGGTAATCCTAATGGTTTGTGAGGTTTTCTAATCCTAAAGATAAAGGAAAAAAAGAAAAGAGAATTAGAAATCAACTTACTTCCTAAGGAAGTTAAATTGTTTCTAAAGAAAAGGGAAGCCTAAGAGCAAAGAACAAGGTACTAAGGAAAACACATTTAAAATGCATAAGGAATAGGAATGAAGTAATGCTTACCTCAATCTTCTCCCCTACAAAACAAAAGTTAGCATGATAAAGCAATTTGAACATGTAAAGTATGGGAAAACTTCAACAAAACTCATACTAGTTAAAGGGAAAGCACTAATGAGCTTCTAAGGCTAAGACCTAGGCCTAGGGTATCCTTAAATGATAGAAAGCTTCTAAAGTCAGTAGATAACTCACACCAAAGTATTCTAAAGCCATAAGAATGAACTACTTCAAACTATACCCTAAAATGAAGCTAAACCCTAATAGGAGTTAAGGTGAAGTCACATGAGAAACTTAAATGGTTAAGCATAGCAAACTTTCATGAAGTCAAAGGTGAATGTAAAATCTAGGAGCTAACACTTAATGAAAGTGTCTCAAAATGTGAAATCAAAATAAGAATGAAGGGATTCAAATTAGAGAGATTCAAACACAAGAGTGGAATATGAAAGGATAAACATGGATGCACAATTTCAAAGTAAGAAAGGGACTTAGAAGAAAAAGGTCACACATGATTAATGAAGTTTGAACTTCCCATACAAAAACCAGGGGCTTGATGAGAAATTAAAATGGTTTGAACACCAAAATTAGCCACAAAGGACAAGGAGTGAATGGCATTAGGGTTAAGGAACCAAAAGTTATGATTTTGAAGTCTTAAGGTAACATATGACACTAAATGAAGCACAAAATGAGTACATGAAACAAAGTTAACATGGTCACAAAGTTGGTTTTAAATTTTTAAGATGCAAGAAGAAAAGGAATTAGGGCAAGGGAAGACATATGGGACTTATGGATCAAGTAATCAACAAAAATCAAAAGGTGATGACCTAACATGGATACACAACATTCAATGACCTTTAATGGAACCTAAAATACTCAAATTTGTGACCTATAATGAATGGCATAAATTCCTTACCAAATTTGAACCAAAAGAAGTGGGAATGAAGACCAAAATAAGACTTATGGTACAAAATACTTGGAAAAATAGAAAATGACATTGAAAAATGATAGAAATTGACATCTAATATCACAAGGCAGGAGGTGGATTACCTCTAAAAAATCTCACTAGAATTGACATTTTTACCTATTCAAACAAGGGCTCAAAGTGGATTAGGGTTTAAATGGCATAAGCTCAAATAATGGCCTAAAAAAGATATCAAACATGACCTAAAAATTGTAACAAAAATATTTTAGGGGTTTTTGATGTGTCCTCTGGATAGGGAAAAACGAATGGACCTCATATTAATTTTGGTTGTGAAGAAATAAAATGACCAAGGTGATTGATCAGAAATGAAGAAAATAGGAAAGAAATTAATTGAGGAATTAATTCTGACTCAAAAAATGGAGAAAAATGGAATAAAAAATTATGGAAACTTACAGAAAATGTATAAGATCGTGAGTGAGTTTAATTGGAATTTTTTTGTGACCATTTGGTATTTTAATAAAATCAAAATGAGAATGAAATAATATGAAAATAATAGAAAAAGAAAAATGGCGCAAGGGTGCATTAAGTAACTGAAACACGTTCAAAACAAATGGGCTTTTAAACTGAGGGGTGCAAATAGGAATTGGAGCCCAAACCAAAGCGCTGAGACTCATAGAGTTATAGTGGACTCACAGTCAACCTATTGACTCCAACCAAGACCCTCTGATTGATCACACGCTCCTCAGTTAACCTCACAAAAATGGACCAGCAAATGAGAAAGTGAACACATGGCACTAACCCTAGGAGCTCTCACACATGATCACTCAGGCTCAATTGGGAGGCACGTGAAACGCACGCCCTCATTAATGTGTTGTCAGCACGCGAATCATTGGATCAAGCTTAATCAGACGACTATGTTATGTTTGAACTAAACCTAGGGTTTGAAACTCAGGTGATGGTCACTGGCCGGAGAACGACTTCCGGTCGTCTTCTCCGGCCTATCTCCGGTAGGCTCCACTAAAAAAAAATCCCAAATCTTAAAAAAAAAAACATATCAACAAGAAGCTAAGCTTATGGAGATCTCAAATCTACTATCAATCAACACAAAGCAAGCATGAACAGAGAGCATCGAATCAATTCATTTTGCCCTAAAATCTTCAACCACCTCTACAAGGTCTACTTACGATCCACAACAGTTCATTCTTGCTAATTACACTCAAATTACACAGCCTAAGGTCATTATTTCGTGCTTCACAAGTTACAGATCAGAAATTCAAACCTGAAGATGCAAAGCTTTGATTGTTAAGAAAAACCAGAGGTGAGGCTCCAATGCACTTTATGCTTGGTCTTGAATGGCTTCAGAGTGAAATAAACACTCAATAGATGTAGAATATTGAAGAAAATGATCTGATGCAGTGATGTTGCAGAGCTTGGATCTTGCTATCTCAAGCCAATACAACCATGGAGTTCATTCTTTTGATGAAGATGAAGTTTGTTTGATGATGACTAGTGCTGGATTGATGAAGATGAATGCAAATTCTGGCAATCTTCAGAGATCTTAACAGGTGCAACTTGGAGGATTCACTTGCCTGCAGCCATGGAAATGAAGCTCATGATGAAGATAATGATGAACATATGAAGGTTGAGTAGCATCAATGGAAGCTGAAGCTTGATCTATCAATGTTGTAGTGAAGTTTCTTCACAAAACCAGAGGGAAAATCAGAGGAGAGTGATGAATTTTTGTGGTGTGATTCGAGCAACAATGAAAGTGATCCAAAATTCAGTTAGAGAAAGTCTTATATAGCTCAGGTTAACTATTAACCCTCTTGGTTAACAGTTAGAACCATAGTTAACTCTAACTTGAGGTGTAAGGTGCAATGAGGGTGAATGGAGTAATTTAGTTGATCAGCTCAATGGTAAGCTCAAGTATCATTCAATGTAATTAGGTTCATGCTTGTTATGGTGAGCTTGAGTGAAATATGATGAAGCTGATCATTGTAGCATGCATTCAATGCTTAGGATTCTTTTATTTGCTAATCCCTTTGTCAAATACTTGGCAGCATAGTGTGCACTCGTGAATAGAGAACCACTTGCACCTTAAAAGAAAGAAACCTATGATTAATGCCAACTGAATATGACACACAAGCTGACTGGTTTGAATTCACTCTATGATCCAATACCTTGTCAAGCAAGAAAACCAGTCACCTGTTGTGACCTTCCCAAGTATGTTTCTTCATGCCCAAGGCATCAATTTGAATGATTCTTGTACTCATTTTGAAGTAGATGCAACATAGAACATATTTGCAGTTTGGTACATGATGACACAATGCCATTTGGTGCCTCAAATATGCCTTTGAATTTCATGTCATGAGACTGCACCATTAGCTTTCTAGAATATGGACATGACTCGTGCCCATGGCCTTTGTATTTTTAGTTGCCACCTTCATACTTTAACCCTTCATGTGCCCTTGAAAACTTGATCAAATAAAATTTTTCCAAACATGAAAGTTGAAGAAAACATGCCAATGAACAACTTTGATGTTGGAAAAATTTTCATTTGAAGTCATTTTGTTGAATAAAAATGCTCATAAATTTGGCACACCACCTGTTTGAGAAATTTCCTAGCAAGGCATGCGCGCAGGCCTGACCTTGCCTAGCCCATGACATGGTTTTGCCTTGATTTGTCCAATCTTTGAATGATCATAACTCTCTCAATTTTAATGCTATGGATGTGTTCCACATATGGATTTGAAGCTTGATATGTCCTCTTTAATTGGCCTCAAGTATAATTTCCATTTAAATTTTATTTTGGGAGAAGGCCTCTCTTGAAGTGGCTGCAAAAATGGCCAAAACATGCCATTTTTGGAAACCCTAATTTTCCAAAAATGGTAAGTTTTGGTTTTCTTGATTTTTCATGATTCCTCCATCATATATTGATCAAATTTGGTCCATAGGATCCTATTAACCCTAATTTCATGAATTTAACCTCAAAACGTCAGGAGTTGACTTTTTACTCAGCATGGTTGACTTTTCCCCAATTTCCTGATTTTCAATCAACTGATCAATTGAAACCCTTCCAAAATGATTCCATGGATGAAATTTCAACCCTAGGTACTTAGTATCATTTAGAAAACAATGAGATCAAGTTTGAAGAAAAATTTCCTTGGGAAGCCCAGTTAATCAAAAATCCTAATTTGGCCCTTTTTTGTTAGGAGATGTTGCACTACTTGACTCCTCTGATCAATCCACTTCTTTCTAGGACTTGTGGCCTCAAATGAAGACTTGTAGGATGTTGTGAAACCTTTGCACAATGTTTAGAAGTTGTAACACGGTGGTAGAACTGACTTTCTATAAATTTTGCGGATAGCAAGAGTCGCCACCGACTTTTATTTTATCCAAGTGGAAAGGACATAAAAGAACAGGAAAGACCTATTTTTAAAAGACTTGAGTTCGGGGGGTAGGTTATATAAAGGGAATGTGTTAGCACCCTTTATATCCATGGTTATCCATGGGCTCTTAGTTACTTAGCTCACTTTAACTGTTTTTGAAAAGTGTAGTGTGTGATTAGAAATTTTCTAAGTACTTTGTAATGATCCTCGTATGGATGTATACAAAGCCTTGTTTGAAAATATTTAGAATTATTGTGAGGTGTGAAAAGTATTTTTTTATTTTTTAAGAGTGAGCAAGTAACTATGAGGTACCTACCCTATACTAAGTCATTCATGTTTTTTTATATTCTTTCAAGGGTAAGACTATCCCTATTATTAAGGAATAGGTAGTCATTACCTTGGATTTATTTAAGGGACGGGCGTATGGTCATCGTATGGTCATTGATGGTAACCTAAGGGGTGTCTTTAGCAATTCGTAGGGATTATCATCATTTATTCGAAGGGACAAGATCATTATCATAGGCAACCTCGAAGGGACTTGATCTTTTAAATCTGTATGGACTTGATGATTTATACGTGAAGGGACTTTGCTTAAGACACCCCCTATATTCGAGGGACTTGGCCATTTTAAATAAGGCAACCAAGAGGGATACCCTAGGAAGTGCAGACGGCGATCTTAGATCGACTTACGTGTGTGAGTGTTTATTTTCAGATATTTAATCTTATTTAATTAGTTTTCAAAATTAAATTCATTACAATTATGTTTGCACTCCCTATTTACTAACCACGCAATTATATTTACGAAAATAAAAGCGAGAAAATAATTTCTTAAACTATTACATGGTTATGGGGCAGATACATAATAATATGAGCGGAAAAATAAATTTGCAACCTATACATTTTTCTCTAATAATATAAATAAAGCAAAATTTAAATAAAGAAAATAATGAAGCAAAAATAGAATAAATAAAAGAAAATAATAAAAAATTAAAATCTAAGGTTAGAAATTAAGTTAAAGTTTTAATTAAGAGAAATTAGGTTTAGGTAAACAAAATTAGGATTTTAGAATAAAATTAGGTTAAGGATTTAATTAAGAAAAATTAGAGTGATAAATAAATTTATTAAGAAAAATATGGTATAATTAGTAATTAGTAATTAATAATTAATTAAAATGCAATGGACTAATTATATACAAGATTATTATTAGAGAAATAATTAGAATTTTTTAATTAGGACTATAAAAGATTTTAACTAGGTTTTTATTTACAAAATACATAAATAATAAAGATTATATACAAATTAAAAAATATTTAAAAATTAATTGATTTAGAAAGAACAAAAAACTAATGAATTAATTAAATTTTAGAAAACATAAAAATTATTATTTATTGGTTTTTTATTTAGAAAGGTTTTGATTTTTATTAAATTAATTAGAATGATTAAATAATTAAAAGAAAACTCATTAAAATAGGAAAATAAAGGAAAATTTCTCAAAAAGTAAGGACCTGGGATTCGAACCCAGGTCCCTTACCTCAATGGTGCATCACAAAACCAATAGGACCAGCGTGCGCTGGTGATAAGCATACGGGACAAGCCTATTATATTTTGAACCTGCAAAAATAAATGAATTAAAAGAGAAAAGGCTTCAGGCCAGGATCGAACACAGGTCTACAATGCCTTTACGCGCGTGCCTTTTCCAACTGGGCCATTAGCTTCTTCTGAAATTAACATACAATAAATAAAATAAATAAAATAAGAAGAAATTTAAATTTTCGATTCTGGCACCTAAACTTCGTCTTCTTCCTTTGAATTTCCTGCTAATTTTCATTTGATTTTTCCTGCGATATTTCCTGCGAACAAAATTTTGCAGGGAAACCTATGTTCTTTAAACCCTACACAAACCAATACAATCCTTAAAATTAATGATATATTCTGATTGCTCATGGTTTACACAATCTAGCCATGGTTTTAGATGTCATTAAAATGGCTTAAATGGTGAAACCATAACTCGAAGGTTAGAACCCTAGCCGTGGTGTTCTTGCGTTCATGCACTCAAACTCAAAATAAAACAACATAAACGATCTATTAAGTATCATGAACAATAACCAGTCATTAAAAACATGAATAAATGCACGCATATGATAAATCGAAATCTTGTTTTTCAAGAACATTTGAGAGCTCGGTTCATATGATTCATGATGTTTTGAATGCAGTGAATGATCGGGATTGCATCAAGGATGTTCACAGAACATATTTAGACCATTAAAATACCTTAATTCAACCTGTATGTAAGAAACCGAAAATCAATTTTTTTTGGAAAATTTGAAGATGGCAATGTGTTTTCTGGTCCTCAGAATTGTCCTCTCTTGCTTTGGTTATGTTATGCACTTATAGTAGAGTGAATTTAGGTCAAGAAAAAATGGATTATTGGGCCTTTGGAATTACTTGATGGTGAAGGAAGATATAATAAAAAATATGAAAAATAATCCAATATATCCTTGATATTTTGGTTGTGCACGAATTTGGAGAGTCTCAATTAGTCTTGAATGATTTTTAAAAGCTTCTAGAAGAAGAATCAAATCAAATTTTTGTGTTTTTATATTTTATTTTGATTTAAATTGAATTTTAATGAATAAAATCCAAATAAATAATAAATAAATTATAAAAATCAGAAATAATTGGAATTGGGTCGTGCTTGATGTTATTGTGAAGATTGGGTTGCAAATTGATAGGCCCATTTGGAAAACAATTGGATTTGTGACCCTTTTTGCTTAATGCACCCCTTGAAAATCTCCCAACTTTGACAAGGCATAAATCCCTCAATTTTATGGCTATGAGAGTGATCTTGAATATTTTAGAAAGATTAAAGAGTCCTCTAACCAACCCTTTTGGCCCCATGTAAATATCTTTTACCATTTTCAAATTATGAGCTTTGGAAAAAGTTGACTTTTTGTTGACTTTTAAAAGGACCTATAATGTCTTGGCTCATACCTTCCAAATGAAGCATTTTTAGGATTGGCTTGTGAGACACAAAGTTGTAGAGAATTTAATTTCCTTCAAAATGAGCTTTGGATGGGAAATTTTTGATGAAGCAAGTGAAAGTTATGGCTGGTCAAAGTTCAGTTGACTTTTCCTAGGAAACCCTAATTTAGAAACTTCTTGATTCTTGATGATCTGAGATTTCCTTGATGAATCATGATCAACCCTTGATCAAATGATGAATTTTAATTCATAATATTGATGTTGGCAAAAAATCTTGAAGTTTGACTTTAATTTGACCACAGTTGACCTCAGTTTGACTTTTTAACCACTTTGACTCATTTTTGCATATCTGATCATCTGACTGGTCAAACTTATTGGGAAAGCTCTGAAATTTGACATGGGGATTCTTGAAGTCATGTGGGATGTTATGAAGCTCACTTGAGGCCTTGGAAGTCCATTTAGCTTAGATAAACTCAAAACCCTAGTTTTGGATCCTTTGCCTAGGATGAGGCTTTGTCTGAGGAAACTCTCAAACTTTCTGACCAATTGGGGACTTTGAGAATCTTGTGATCATTGAGAAATCTTGAGAGAAATTGCCTTGATTGTGGGAGGGCAAATTTTGGGGTACAACAGCTGCCCCTGTTCAATTTTATGAAACCTGAGGAGTTAGATTGGCATGCACGTCATTCGTGACTGGAAGGTTGAAGGGGATTGAACACAAAAGCCCAAAAATTTTCACTCGCCGGTGCGTAGAATGATATTGTTTGTTGGTTGTATTGATTGAATAGGCTTAAAGATGTCATTCAGAGAAAAGATTGTATTGCTTGAATGGAAGATGCCATTCGGAGAAAAGTTCTTCAAATATACTTCTTGGAGAATGAAATAGTCCAAAGTATGAAGATATAGCCTTTGGGGAGATAAACAACGGCCCAAGATAATGATATGGCTTTTGGGAAAATAAAACCCAAAGTTTAATGAGATAGCTTTTGGGAAAATAAAACCCAAGGTGTAATGAGATAACTTTTGGGAAGATAAAACAATGGCCCAAGGTAATGGTATAACTTTTGGGAAGATAAACAATGGCCCAAAGTCATAATAGGGTACTCAGGAAGATAAACAACGGCCCAAGGTGAGGTTATAACTTTTGGGAAGATAAAAGAAGGCCCAAAGTCATAATAGGGTACTTGGGAAGATAAACAATGGCCCAAGATAACCTTTGGGAAGATAAAAAACGGCCCAAGGTAATGAAATAGCTTTTGGGAAGATAAACAACGGCCCAAGGTAAGGGTATAACTTTTGGGAAGATAAACGACGGCCCAAAGCCATAATAGGGTACTTGGGAAGATAAACAACGGCCCAAGGTAAGGGTATAACTTTTGGGAAGATAAACGACGACCCAAAGTCATAATAGGGTACTTGGGAAGATAAACAATGGCCCAAGGTAAGGGTATAACTTTTGGGAAGATAAACGACGGCCCAAAGTCATAATAAGGTACTTGGGAAAATGAACAACGGCCCAAGGTAAGGGTATAACTTTTGGGAAGATAAACAACGGCCCAAAGTCATAATAGGGTACTTGGGAAGATAAACAACGGCCCAAGGTAAGGGTATAACGTTTGGAAAGATAAACGACGACCCAAAGTCATAATAGGGTACTTAGGAAGATAAACAATGGCCCAAGGTATAAGTTGTTAATGAAGTTTGTCTGCCGGAGAATTAACCTGAAAAACAAGGTTAGTTCTATGCAAATATCATGATGTATATAACACTTTGTAAGATAATATTTCATAATAATGTTGTATGCGTATGATATGATATGATATGATATAATGATGTATGTATGAATTATGTAGTTTGAAGCATATAAGTAGCTTCGTAGAACAACTGCTGGCTGGGGAAAATAAATCTCGATTCGTTGCTGAGGAATATGAAGACTTTGTTCTCGTCTTGTCTTGGGATATCGTACTTAGAACTTTCTCATTTTCGTTCGTCGTACTTCTTATTGAAGGATTAAGTTCCTGAATATCCTGACTGAGGATAAAAGAGATGGACATAAATCTGGGAGACTTATTTGGTTAAGTATCAATTCTTCAAGGGATATGCAACTGCTTGAGGACTTCATAGTGATGGAGATACAAGATATTACTTGAAGTATTCCGTAAGGATATCTGTAAAGATTAATCTGTGGGGATGAACCGGAGAAGATTCATTGAATTCCTTCCTCCTTTCATTCTTAGTAAATTCTATTATTGTATTTTATGCATTTCTGATAAACATAAATCATATTCAAAAGCATATATACATTCAAACATAATCAACAGATGTTTTTCGCTTTAGTAAAAGGGGAAAAGTAAACCTGAATAAAGAGGGAAAAGTAAAGCTGAATACGAAAAATGGAATTTTATTTATTTAGAAATTGGCCTATAAACAGGCAAGTTTTAACACGGAGACGAAAGTCCTAGTAAGAGGAATTCGTCAAAGAAATTTTTACAAAACACAAGGAAAAATAGCTATGTGTAAATAATCCTATTGAGTTTCAACTCTGTTATTGCCATTATCTTCAAATATCTCATTTTCAGCTATCGGAAAATAAACGATTGGATTGATCTGTATCTGTTGAATTTGACGTAGATAAGGTTACATGGGTGACCCAACGAGACATAGTCATACGCTTTAATCCCTAACTTTTGCTTGGATTGCCTTTTCAGGTTTTCAATCCACCGGGATACCCTTTTTTGCCCAAGCCGCCTTTTCAGGTTTTCGACTTGCCGGGTGTACATTTGTTTTATATATATCCCTAATTTTGGCCCGAACCCTTTTGGTTCATCAAGATGCCCTTAATTTTGCCTAGGCCAGTCAACCTAGCGGGTCTCATTTTATGCGTAGTATTTTTTAACTATGTCGACGTTCACAGGCTGTGGGAAATCTTCACCATCCATAGTGGTAAGCATCATGGCACCTCTAGAAAATACTCTCTTAACAATAAATGGCCCTTCATAGGTGGGGGTCCATTTGCCTATGGGATCACCCTGTGGTAATATGATACGCTTGATCACTAAATCACCAGCATGATATACTTGCTGCTTAACTTTCTTATTGAAGGCTTTGATCATACGTTTCTGATACATCTGACCATGACAAACAGCTTCTAGTCTTTTCTCATCAATCAAGTTTATTTGTTCCAGTCGAGTCTGAATCCATTCATCTTCATCTAAGTCTGCATCCTTCATAATCCTTAAAGAAGGAATCTGAACTTCAATGGGTAAAACTGCTTCTATACCATAGACAAGGGAAAATGGGGTTGCCCTGTTGAAGTACGTATTGTGGTACTATAACCATGAAGAGCAAATGGTAACATCTCATGCCAATCCTTATATGTAACTGTCATCTTTTATAAGATCTTTTTAATATTCTTGTTGACAGCTTCCACTGCGCCATTCATCTTTGGACGATAAGGAGAGGAATTGTGATGCTTAATCTTGAACTGCGTGCAGAGATCAATAATCATAGTATTGTTCGAATTAGTACCATTATCTGTGATAATCCTTTCGGGGATACGATACCTATATATAAGATAATACTTGATGAATCGAGCCACAACATTCTTGGTAATAGAAGCAAATGAAGTTGCCTCTATCCACTTTGTAAAGTAATCAATGGCAACAAGGATGAAATGATGCATATTGGAAGCTATAGCTTTGATCTCACCGATCATATCAATGCCCCACATGGCAAAAGGCCAAGGAGCAGTCAAAACATTCGATGGAACTGGAGGCACATGAACTTTATCAACATAAATCTGGCATTTGTGACAAGTTTTGGAATGTTGATAGCAATCAGCTTCCATGGTAGACCAATAATAACCTGCTCTCATAATCTTCTTATCCATAGTATGCCCACTAGAATGAGTACCAAAGATCCCATCATGCATGTCTTCCATAATCTCTACTGCTTCTTTCTTATCCACGCAACGAAGCAAAGTTGAATCATGATTGTGCTTGTACAAAATTCCATTACTCAGGAAGAACATAGCAGAGAATCCCCTCAGAAACTTCTTGTCATTGACAGATGCCCCTTCAGGGAACTCTTGAGCTTCAAGATACCTTTTCACTTCATAGAACCAAGGCTTTTCCTCTACTTCTTTAGTACCCACCTCATTGCAGTATGCAGGTTTATCAAATCGATCAATAGTAATTCTCGGAGCTTCATCATCCCAATTGATTTCAAACATAGATGCCATGGTGGCTAATGCATCTGCCAATTGATTTTCTTCTCGTGGAATATGTCCAAAGGTGGTCTCTTCAAAGTACGGGATCAAAGACAACACATGCTCTCTATAGGGGATGAGATTAGGATGCTTGGTGTCCCAATCTCCTTTAACTTAACTAACTACTAAGGTTGAATCTCCATACACATTCAAAAACTGGATTTTCATCTCAATGGCAACCTTGATACCCATGATGCACGCTTCATACTCATCCATATTACTGGTACAATTAAAACAAATCCTTGTAGTAACTGGTGTATAACAACCTTTAGGAGAAATAATCACAACACCAACACCATTACCAAGCACATTAGAAGCTCCATCAAAAACCATAGTCCATTGGGATCCTTGTCCAGGTCCCTCATATTGTCTAGGTTCTTTAGTAACAATCATAATATCCTCATCTGGAAACTCAAAATTCATAGACTGATAATCATCCACTGCTTGATGAGCCAAATGATCAGTTACTACACTTCCTTTGATTATTTTCTGAGTAGTATATTGTATGTCATATTCTGTTAAAATCATTTGCCATCTTGCTATTCATCCGGAAAGAGCAGGTTTCTCAAATATGTACTTGATTGGATCCATCTTTGATATCAATAAAGTGGTATGAGTCAACATATATTGTCTTATTTGGCGAGCAGCCCATGCCAAAGCGCAACAGGTTTTCTCGAGCAGTGAGTATCTTATTTCAAAGTCGGTAAACTTTTTGCTAAGGTAGTATATTGCTTGCTCTTTTCGACCATGCTCGTCATGTTGCCCCAACACACACCCCATTAAGTTATCCAATACCGTCAGGTACATAATCAAGGGTTTTCCTTCAACTGGTGGCATCAATATAGGAGGTTCTTGTAGGTACTTCTTGATCTCATCAAAAGCTACCTGACATTCGTCATTCCATTCCATTACTTGATGTTTCTTCAACAACTTGAAGATTGGTTCACAAGTAGCAGTCAACTGGAAAATAAACCTTGCAATGTAATTTAGTCGTCCCAGGAAACCTCTAACTTCTTTCTCAGTACGAGGAGCAGGCATCTCTTGTACAGCTTTTACCTTTGCAGGATCAACTTCAATACCTTTACCACTGACAATAAAACCCAAGAGTTTACATGATCTAACTCCAAAAGTACACTTTTTTGGATTTAATCTCAACTTGTATTTCTTTAACCTCTTAAACAACTTGTGAAGATGATCAAGATGTTCTTCTTCAGTATGAGATATGGCTATCATATCATCCACATATACCTCTATCTCATGGTGAATCATATCATGGAATAAAGCCACCATCGAACGCTGATATGTTACCCCAACATTCTTCAATCCAAATGGCATCACCTTATAACAGAAAGTTCCCCATTGTGTAACAAATGTAGTCTCCTCCATATCTTCAAGTGCCATCTTAATCTGATTGTAACCAGAGAAACCATCCATAAAAGAGAATACCTTATGTTGAGCAGTGTTGTCTACCAAAACCTCAATATGTGGCAGTTGAAAATCATCTTTGGGGCTGGCTTTGTTCAAATCCTTGTAATCTACACACATGCGTACTTTACCATCTTTCTTAGGCACCGGTGTTGCACCCCAAAATTTGCCCTCACCAAGACAAGACATTGTGTACTAAGATGTACCAAGAGGTTCACAAGGTTCACAAGATATCTCATGAGGTTCACAAGGTTCACAATTAGTCAGAAAGTTTGACAATTCCCTCAGACAATGCATCCTCCTAAGCAAGGCATCCTAAACTAGGGTTTTGACTTTCATCAGGCTAAATGGACTTCCAATACTTCAAGTGAGCTTCATAGCATCCTATATGTGTTTAAGAATCCCCATGTCAAGTTTCAAGACTTTCCCAAAAGGGTTGCTCAGTCAGATGATCAGATAGGTTAAAATCAGTCAAAGCAGTCAAAAAGTCAAACTGAGGTCAACTGTGGTCAAACCAAAGTCAAACTTCATGATTTTTTGCCAACATCAATTATTTGAAGTAAAATTCATCATTTTATAAAGGGTTGATCACGATTCATCAAGGAGATTTCAGATCATCAAGAATCAGGAGTTTCTAAATTAGGGTTTCCATAGGAAAAGTCAACTGAACTTTGACCAGCCATAACTTTCACATGCTTCATCAAAAAATTTCCATCCAAAGCTCATTTTGAAGGAAATTGAATTATCTACAACTTTGTGTCTCACAAGCCAAGCCCAAAAATGCTTCATTTAGAAGATATGAGCTAAGACATTATAGGTCCTTTTAAAAGTCAACAACTTCCAAAGAGCATAACTTGAGAATGGTAAAAGATATGGACATGAGACCAAAGAGGTTGGTTAGAGGACTCTTTAAGATTTCCAAAATGTTCAAGAACACCTTCATAGCATTAAAATTTAGGGATTTGTGCCCTTGCAAAGTTGGGAAACTTTTGAGAGGTTTATGAAGCAAATGGGATCTTAGAACCAAATTTCACCAAATGGGCTTGCATTTTTATGACCCAAACACTTCCATGACATCATGCACGAATTAAAAATTATTTATTCATATTTTTATTCATTTTATTTTATTTATTATTATTTTTTACATTAAAAATCATTTTAAATCAAAATAAAATATAAAAGTGTGAATATTTGATTTGATTTTGGTTCTAGAAAGTCTTAATGTTCATTTAGAAGTGATTGAAACCATACAAATTCAGATCATACAAAAGTCCAAAGGATGGACTGATTTTTTAACCTAGTTCTATTCTATAATATATAAACAACATATAGCAAGCAAGGGACACGGATTGGGCAGCCTCAAGAACAACTTTCAAACTTCAAAATTCATCAAAAAATTCAAATTCGGATTCTTAAGTTTTGTGGTTTTTCAGGTAAACTAAGGGCAGCAAAGCATTCCTTGATGATCATTGAACATCATTGCATCATTTACATCATCTAAAACACCTCTAATTGCTCAAACCGAATCTGTTTTATATCATGTTTAACTTGTTTTCGATTCCATGAATTTGTGTGTTGTTTGTTGATTTTGACCATCTAACTTAACTTGTTTTGATGTGGTGAAGCTTTCTGGACAATTGAATTTGAGTTTCGTGGATTGGATTGGATTATGCCATTATTAGGGTTTCAAGCACCATATTAGGGTTTAATGATTTAGCTAATATAAATGAATTCTAATGACATGGTTAAACTATAAATGTTGTGGTGATTCTGTTGGTGTGTTCAATTCTGGAAAATTTTACAGGTTTAGTGATGATTGAAGAAACCTAGGAAAGCCTGCGAAACTGAATTCGCGGGAAAACTCTTAGCAAATTTCGCAGCTAAATTCGTAGGTCTCAAGGAAGAAGATGAAGTCTTGGCGCCATCTGGAAATTTGAAATTTTGATTTAATATTTTTAGAATTTGTTTTTGTTTTATTTCAATTAACATTGTTTGGCTCAGTTGGTGAAGATGCGCGTGTGGGAAGAAAAGGACCATGGTTCGAATCCTGGCTTGGTGTATTCTTTTTTGGGCAATTTTCTTTTGTTTTTCAGGTTTACTATATGTTGATCTTGGACCATCACTTATCAGCTGCGCAGGCACAACCCAGTGGTTTTGACTCCCTGCTGGTAAGAGGGAGGTCTTGGGTTCAAATCAAGGCCTCCCCCATTTGTTTTAACCTAATTTCTTTTATTTTCTTTTTCTTATTTATTTAATTATATAAATTATATTATCATATAAATTAATTTTTTTAATAATAGTATAATATTTTCTCATAGAATAAAAAATAAAAACTTTATATTTTATTTTTCAAATATAATTTGTTTATTTATGTTTATATATATATATATATATATATATATATATATATATATATATATATATATATATATATATATATATATATATATATATATATATTTTTTTTTTTTTTATTTTTTTTTTTTGTAAATGAATCAATTAATATTTCAATTAAACATTAAAACCATAATTTTGTTTAAATAATTTCTAACCCTAATTTTTTTTCTTAATACAAAACCCTAATTTTTATTTACCCTAATTTTCATTAACTTTAACATTTAATTTAATTAATTTTTGTTCTAATATTTAATTAATCCTTTTGTTGTAAATAATTATTATATTGTTTATTATTATTATAATTATCTTATTTTCTTTTAAAATTGTTTATTTAACTTAAAAATGTCCTCTTAAATTTTATATTTTTTATATTTGTGCTAACCTCTTTTTCTTATGATTATTTTTATTACTAACCATTTTAATTATAGTTTATTTATTATATATTTATTATTAATTATTTCTATTATTATGTAATTGCAAAAGCCATGTAATAGTTGTAGGTTTATTTTTGTTTCTATGTTATTAATTGTAAATATTATTATTGCCATGGTTAATAACTATAGGGTGTGAATAACTATGTGAAATTAAAATAACTTAGAAAACTAATTAAATGAGATAAATACTTGAATATGAACACTCACACACGTAAGTCGATCTTTGATCGCCATCTCGCACTTTCTAGGGTTACTCCTCATGTTGCCTAATTCTAAGGTCAAATAAAGTGTCTTAAAGCAAAGTCCCTTCATAAAATATCATCAAGTCCCTTTAAGTTCATAAGATCAAGTCCCTTCGAGGTTGCCTACGATAAAGATCTTGTCCCTTCGAATAAAAGATGATAAGTCCCTACGAATTGCTAAAGACACCTTACAGTTGCCTAAATACAGATGTCCCTTCACATGTCCCTTATACATCCAAGGTAATGACTACCTAATCCTTAATAATATGGTTAGTCTTACCATTGAAAGAACATATAAGAACAGTAAAGACTTAGCATAGGGTAGGTTCCTCTTAAGTACTTGCTCACTTTTCTTCAAAACACTTCATTACACTTCACATTTTAAACAAATTTTCAAAACAAAGTCTTTATATACATCCATACGAGGATCATTATAAAGCACTTAGAAAAATTTTAATCACACACTACACTTTTCAAAACAATTTAAAAGTGAGCTAAGTAACTAAGAGCCCATGGATAACCATGGATATAAAGGGTGCTAACACCTTCCCTTTATATAACCTACCCCCTGAACTCAAAATCTTTTAAGGTATTTCCTGTTCTTTTATGCCCTTTCCTTTTGGTATAAAATAAAAGTCGGTGACGACTCTTGCTATCCGCAACATTTATAGAAAAGTCAGTTCTACCACCGTGTTACAGAACTGGCGACTCTGCTGGGGATTTAATAAAAGAGGGGTACCCTTAGGAATTAGATCACTTGAATTGTTTGCCTTGTTTGCCTTATATTACTTGTTGGGTATTCTTATGTGTGAAAGATCCTAACCCGGATCTAGTGTACCTTAGATAAATGGCAATAGACCAAGGAAACTGTACGGCGTACACCAATATGGTTGATCTGGTGGCCATAGTTAGTGTGACTTCTTGTTTGGTGCTTATGTTCCTTAAGCAAGTTAAGGATAATATGAGGCTGCCATATGTTGTCAATACACTAAATGACTTTTAGAACCCTAGTCATCCCATCTTGGCCTTTAGAAAGTAGTGAGATAACCTGCTTTGGTGAAGACTGAAGTTGTTTTATACTCGATACTACGCTCATTGAGATCCTAAACTTGGAGGGTTTTGGTTGGCAAGTAAGTTGCCTACTGAACAACCACCCTTGTGAAGGATCAATGATATTGAGATCCCTTAGAACCCGGTTACTTTTGTAGGACAGGATGAACCAACTAAACTTCAGGGGAGGGTACTTACCTTTAAACCTCATGCAAGCCTTCAAACATAGGGTTATTGTGTGACTTGTTTGTGTGTGCCACATGTTTGTGATTGAGCATAACATCATAGCATCATCATGCATCATAAGCATAGCATTTCCACTAACCATTTCAAGGACCAAAGGATTTATCTTTGTTCTTTGTTACAGGTCATGGCTTCTTCTCGTAGGAATACTATCAGGATCAACTTTGTAGGAATACCTTCTAAGCTTAAAGAATTGGTCTCTCAAGTTTCTGAAAACTCCCAGTTCATCAAGAGGCATGGTCACCTACTGGATCTAGTCACTTCAGGGTTCAATGAAGACATGATGAGTGTTCTGTTTCAGTTCTTTGATCCTAAACATCATTGCTTCACATTCCCCGACTATCAGCTGGTTCCTACAATGGAGGAGTTCTCCAAGCTTCTTGGTATACCTATCCTGGATCAGAAACCCTTCACAGGCTTGGAAAAAGAACCTAAACCTGAAGTCATTGTTGCAGCCCTACATTTGAAGAAATCAGACATTGTCATAGAAATAAGGAGTGGAGTTAAGGGTATTCTTGCTAAGGTATTGATGGAGAAAGCTCAAGTGTTCATGAAGGCTATGAGTTATGATGCTTTTGAGGAGATCTTAGCCCTATTGATTTATGGCTTAGTGTTGTTCCCTAATCCAGACCAGTTCATAGACGTACACGCCATCAACATATTTCTGACTCATAATCCAGAGCCTACATTTCTTGGAGATATCTTACACTCTCTTCATACCCGTACTACGAAGGCACGAGGAACTCTAATGTGTTGTATACCTCTATTGTCTAGGTGGTTTATTTCTCACCTTCCTCGATCAGTGATGAAGAATGAACAAGGGTTCAGGTGGTCCAAGAGGATCATGTCACTTTCTCATTCAGATATTCATTGGTGCTCTCGATCTATGGAGAATGTTACTATCATTGACCGTTGTGGGGAGTTCCCTAATGTGCCACTTCTAGGCATAAGAGGGGGTATTACTTACAACCCTTCTTTAGCTCTACGTCAGTTTGGTTACGCTCGGAGTGATGGTCCTCATGACATGCTTATTCAAGGTATTGTGTTCGACTACGACAAAGATCTGCAAAGTTACCGTCAAAGGTTTATACGAGCATGGGGTAAAGTGAACAAGGTTGATAGCAAGACTCTGGAACCCAAGTACACTATTCCTATGGAACCTTATCTCAGATGGGTGCGATCTCGTGCTCAGACTCTTATGATGCCATATCCTGCTATCCTGCCAGTTACTATGGAGCCTGTTGCTGAAGGAGATACTTCTTATATCATTTTTCATCCAGACATGCCCACTGACATGGAAGAGTTACAAAGGTCCTGGATCCAGTTGAAGGAGCGAAGAGATACTTTTGAGACTCATTACAAATCAAGTCAAGAAAGAATCATGGAGCTAACAAAACAACTTCACGAGGAGCGGAATCTCAACTCATACCACAACACAAAGAGGAAACGTCCTTGGGAGACTTAAAACCCCATGTTTTGTATTCATTTCATTTTTGTTGTAAGCCGAAGAGGCAAACAAGTTTATTGTTTACTAATAAAAGTTTACTTTCTGATTGTTTAAACAAATTTAAATCCTGCGGTCCTTGAAAACATTGCATACGCATATCATTGCATCACAGGTTTATTATGAACAGGTATCTTATCTTCTCGCTGTTTATTTCAGCAGAAATGGCTCTTGAACAGACTGTCAAAGATCTCCAGGCTCAGAATGCACAATTCCAAGAGTTGATTCTGAATTTGTCCAAGGGACAAGATGAGTTGAAGACACTGCTGGCTAAGAAGAAGAAGAAGACTAGAAGATCAGGAGGCCTTATCAATCTGGGAAGAAGGTTCAGAGGTCCTACCAAGACAAAGGAACAGATTGAGGATTCTGAGTCTGAAAATTCTGAGAAAGAGGGAGGTAGTCTCCATGATACTGTGGGAGATTCTGATTCTGAGGCAAATTACTATCATGACCCAAGTGAAGATAAGTACAAGATGCTGGTAGACAGAATGAATGCCATGGAGTTACAAAAATCTTATGGGCTTGATTTTGAAGATCTGAGTTTAATATCTGGAGTGGTTATACCTATTGGCTTCAAGGTTCCTACTTTTGTGGTGTATGATGGTGTCTCATGTCCTAAGCTGCACTTAAGATCTTATGTCCGGAGGATTCAACCACATACTGCTGATAAGAAGTTATGGATTCATTTCTTCCAAGAGAGCTTGTCTGGAGCTCAGTTGGAATGGTACTATCAACTGGAAAGTGTCAATATTCGTGATTGGAATGATCTTGCTGAGGCCTTCGACAGGCAATACCAATATAATGCTGATTTAGCACCTACTCACATGCAGCTCCAAAGCATGTCAATGGGTGCTAAAGATAATTTCAAGGAGTATGCCTAGAAATGGAGAGACATGGCTGGCAGAGTTCAACCTCCTCTGACTGACAGGGAACTGGTGGATATGTTAATGAGTACGCTGAATGGTCCTTTCTATAGTCACCTTATTGGAAGCTCATCATCTGGTTTCACCGAGCTGATAATGACTGGGGAACGTGTGGAAAGTGGTATAAGAAGTGGTAAGATACAGGTGGGTGCCTCTTCATCAAGCACTGCTAAGAAGCCCCCTAGTGGAAAGAAGGAGTCTAATGCTGTGTATGGTCAACATAGTCGTAACAGGAGTCACCAATCTGTGGGAGCAGTTCACATTTCTAATCCTACTCCTGCAACATCAGAGCTACCACAAAACAATCAACAGAAGCCTAGAAGACAATTCACCAAGATCAACATGTCACTGGCCCAAGCCTTGCAACACATGTTGAAAGGGGAACTCATTACTTTGAAGGACCCTCCTCAGAATCCTAATACTTCCTCTCCTCGATACAATCCTAATGCACGATGTGCCTATCATTCTAATAGTCCGGGACATGACACCAACAACTGCTGGGTGTTGAAAAACAAGATTCAAGATATGATTGAAGCTGGAGAAATTGAATTTGACCCTCCTGAGACTCCAAATGTGATCACTGCTCCCATGCCCAATCATGAGAAGACTGTTAATGTTGTTGATGAAGTTTCATATGTTTCCTCAGTAGCAGATGTGACTACTCCCTTATTCATTATCAAGAAGAAGTTGGTGCAGGCTGGTTTCTTTCCAGGTTGTAATGAAGACTGTTTTTATTGTGCCTACAAACCTGATAGCTGCTGGAAGTTGAAAGATGGTATTCAACGCCTCATGGAAAATTACACTATATTGTTTGAAAGGACACCTTCTGTGGAAAGTATGTGTGAACACCTAACACGAGGTACGAAGTTTGAAGATGTGGCCATGGTTGATAAAGTGCCAGTGAAGATTACCTCCAAAGGCCCTATCAAGATCACTTCCAAGGGTCCTATCAAGATTACTGCTGAAGGCTTGGTGAAGACTGTTGCTGAAGTTAGAGTGCCTCCCATGATTATTACCACTTATGGCCCTGTTCCCTATACTTCTGATAAAGATATACCCTAGAATTATGGTTCTGATGTTTATCTCCATGGTGTTAAACAGGAACCTCTGACTGATACACCTATTACTGATAAGAATCTTGATGTTGATAATATTGCTGGATCTAGTAAGATCACCAGAAGTGGAAGAATTTTCTCTCCTCGGGTTACCTCAAAAAGTACAGTTACTCCAGCTATTACCTCCACTTCTGAACCAAGTACTGATGCTCGGGGCAAAGGTCCTGTGGTTGAACCTGTGCAAGCTGAAGCACCGAATGCTGAAAATCTTTCTAAACAGATGGAAGAAGTGCTGAAGATCATTCGCAAGAGTGATTATGATATTGTTGACCAGTTGGGGCATACTCCCTCCAAAATCTCCATGTTATCCTTATTGCTGTGTTCTAAGGCTCATGTTAAAGCCTTAATCAAGTTCTTGAAGACTTCTCATGTACCAAATGAGATTTCCGTGGATCAATTTGAGAATTGTGTTGCACATCTGACTTATGATAATGGGTTAGGCTTTTCTGATGCTGATTTGACTCCTGCCAAGAGAAACCATAACAGAGCTTTGCATATCTCCATTGAATATAAAGGCACTACCTTGTCTCATGTGTTGGTGGACAATGGTTCTTCATTGAATGTACTTCCCAAAGAGGTTCTGGACAAGCTCAGTCTTGAAGATGTTGTGTTAAGACCAAGTAATGTAGTGGTGAGGGCCTTTGATGGCTCAAGAAGAGTTGTACATGGAGAAGTAGATCTCCCGATCAAAGTAGACTCTCAAGTCTTCGACTCTACTTTCTATGTAATGGATATTCGTCATGTGTACTCCTGTTTGCTTGGGCGCCCCTGGATCCATGGGGCAGGTGCTGTGACTTCCACTTTACATCAGAAGTTGAAATATCCGGTGAAAGGAAAGATTGTCACTGTTTATGGTGAAGAAGAATACATGGTCAGTCATATGAATACTTTTAAATATGTTGAGGTAGAAGGTGAATATGTTGAGACTCCTTGCCAGACATTTGAAGTAGTTCCTTGGGTCGTTCCTGCTACTGAAACTCCCCCTGTTGTTAAAAAAGTTCTTGTGGTTACCAGAGTACCTCCTACAATGGCCTCCCTCAAAGATGCTAGAGCCGTGGTTGAAGAAGGTGGTTGTACTATTTAGGGTCAGCTTCATGACATCCCTTATAAGTCTGACAAATTTGGTTTGGGTTTCACTGCAGAATGCCAGAAGGTTGTTCGTCGTGCTCGTGCTGTTCGTATCACCAATCAAGGGGTCAGGAGAGATCAAATTAATGTTGTGGGTGACTATAGTGAAGACTACAACCTGGATGATTGGATTTTTCCTACTGTGGATGATGGGCTCAACAACTGGAAGACCAAAGACGTTATTCCTATCTCCTTTAGTCAGGAGTAAATACTATTACTGTGTTTTTATTTTAAGTTTGTAATTTCTAACAATTAAACTTTTAAGCCTTGTGTTTTACCCGGGGCACAATGGTATGCTTGTTTCGGGATGTCATTTCATTTACATACTTCATTCAATAAAAATCAATGGACGTTTCGTTTTCGTAAATATTGCGCTCCTTGTCTTTCTTTTATTTTTATCAGCTATGTGTTCTTACACACACCCACATCACTAAAACGCAGATCCTCATCCACTCTAGATCCTGTTGATAACAGTTCTACTATTGCCAATTATAATTTCGAGAATCCGATCTATCAAGCTGAAGATGGAAAGGAGGAAGATTGTGAGGTACCTGTAGAGCTTGCTAGGTTGTTACAACAAGAAGATAAAGTTATACAGCCACATGAAGAGCCAATCGAAGTTGTGAATCTGGGAACTGAAGAAAACAGGAAAGAGGTCAATATAGGGGCTGAGCTAGAAGATGGTGTTAAGAGCAGACTAATTCAGATGTTACGTGATTATGTGGAGATCTTTGCTTGGTCCTATGAAGATATGCCAGGGTTGGATGCAGACATTGTGGTTCACCGTTTACCAGTAAAAGAATACTGTCGTCCAAAGAAGCAGAAGGTTCGTCGCATGCGTCCGGAAATGTCAGAAAAGATTAAAGCAGAGGTGATGAAGCAGTTTGATGCAGGGTTCTTAGTTGTGACTTCTTATCCTCCATGGGTTGCAAATGTGGTACCGGTACCTAAGAAGGATGGTAAGGTACGTATGTGTGTGGATTACAGAGATTTGAATAAGGCTAGCCCTAAAGATGACTTTCCACTTCCTCATATTGATGTTATGGTAGACAACACTGCTCAGCATAAGGTATTCTCTTTCATGGATGGTTTCTCTGGATACAATCAAATCAAGATGGCACCTGAAGATATGGAGAAGACTACATTTGTTACACAGTGGGGCACCTTTTGCTATAAAGTGATTCTATTTGGTTTGAAGAATGCCGGGGCAACATATCAGCATGCTATGGTGGCTTTGTTTCACGATATGACTCATCATGAGATAGAAGTATATGTGGATGATATGATAGCCAGGTCCCAGAATGAAGAGCAACACCTTGATCATCTGCATAAGCTGTTTGAAAGGTTGAAGAAATACAAGCTCAGATTGAACCCAAATAAGTGTACTTTTGGAGTTAGGTCTGGTAAACTCCTGGGTTTCATTATCAGTGGAAAAGGTATTGAAGTAGACCCTGCGAAAGTGAAAGCTATACAAGAGATGCCAGCTCCCCGTACTGAGAAGGAAGTTAGAGGTTTCTTGGGACGATTGAATTACATTGCAAGATTTATTTCCCAGTTAACTGCTACCTGTGAGCCAATCTTCAAGTTACTGAAGAAAGATCAGGTGATGGAATGGAATGACGAGTGCCAGACAGCCTTTGATGAAATCAAGAGATATCTTTTAGAACCTCCAATTTTGATGCCACCGGTTGATGGAAGACCCTTGATCATGTACTTAACAGTATTAGATAACTCAATGGGGTGTGTGTTGGGGCAACATGACGAGTTTGGTCGAAAAGAGCAGGCAATCTACTACCTTAGCAAAAAGTTTACCGACTGTGAAACAAGATACTCACTGCTCAAGAAAACTTGTTGCGCTTTGGCATGGGCTGCTCGCCGACTAAGACGGTATATGTTGACTCATACTACCTTATTGATTTCGAAGATGGATCCAATCAAGTACATATTCGAGAAACCTGCTCTCTCCGGACGAATAGCAAGATGGCAAATGATCTTAACAGAATATAATATAAAGTACACTACTCAAAAGGCCATTAAAGGAAGTGTTGTAGCTGATCATTTGGCTCATCAAGCAGTGGATGATTATCAGTCAATGCGTTTTGAGTTCCCTGATGAAGACATTATGATTATTACCAAAGAACCTGGATAATATGACGGACCTGAACAAGGATCCTGATGGACTATGGTTTTTGATGGAGTTTCTAATGCACTTGGTAATGGTGTTGGTGTTGTGATCATTTCCCCTGAAGGTTGTCATACCCCGATTACTGCAAGACTTTGTTTCTATTGTACCAGTAACATGGCTGAGTATGAGGCATGTATCATGGGTATCAAAGCTGCCATTGAGATGAAGATTCAGTTCCTGGACGTATATGGAGATTCAGCCCTGGTAGTTAGTCAGATTAAAGGAGATTGGGATACCAAGCATGAAAATCTTATTCCTTACAGAGAGCATGTGTTGTCCTTGATCCCATATTTTGAAGAGATTACCTTTGGACATATTCCACGAGGAGAGAATCAGTTGGCAGATGCATTAGCCACCATGGCATCTATGTTTGAGATTATTTGGGATGATGAAGCTCCCAAGATTATTATTGACAGATTTGAGAAGCCTGCATACTGCAATGAGATTGACACTGAAGAAGTAGAGGGGAAGCCTTGGTTCTATGAAGTGAAAAGATATCTTGAAACTCAGGAGTTCCCTGAAGGGGCATCTATCAAAGATAAGAAGTTTCTGAGGAGGTTTTCTGCTAAGTTCTTCTTGAGTAATGGAATTTTGTACAAGCGCAATCATGATTCAACTTTGCTTCGTTGTGTGGATAAGAAGGAAGCAACAAAGATTATGGAAGACATGCATGATGGGATCTTTGGCACTCATTCTAGTGGTCATACTATGGAAAAGAAGATATTGAGAGCAGGATACTATTGGTCTACCATGGAAGCTGACTGCGTTCAACATTCCAGAACATGTCACAAGTGTCAAATCTATGCTGATAAAGTGCATATACCTCCAGCTCCATTGACTGTGTTGACTGATCCTTGGCCTTTTTCCATGTGGGGCATAGATATGATTGGTGAGATCAAGCCTACTGCTTCTAATGGGCATCGTTTCATCCTGGTTGCTATTGATTACTTTACAAAGTGGGTGGAGGCAGCTTCATTTGCATCTGTTACTAAGAATGTGGTGGCTCGATTCATTAAGAATAATCTCATATGTAGGTATGGCATCCCTGAAAGGATTATCACCGACAATGGCTCTAATCTGAATAACACCATGATTACTAATCTTTGCACACAGTTCAAGATTAAGCATCACAACTCTTCTCCGTATCGTCCGAAGATGAATGGAGCAGTAGAAGCTGCTAATAAGAACATCAAGAAGATTCTACAGAAGATGACTGTTACTTATAAAGATTGGCATGAGATGTTACCATTTGCTCTTCATGGTTATCGTACTACAGTACGTACTTCAACAGGGGCAACCCCATTCTCCTTAGTCTATGGTATGGAAGCAGTTATGCCCATTGAAGTTCAGATCCCCTCCTTAAGAATCATAAAGGATGCAGGCTTGGATGAAGATGAGTGGATTCAGACTCGACTTGACGAGATAAATTTGATTGATGAGAAAAGGCTGGAAGCTGTTTGTCATGGCCAGATGTACCAGAAACGGATGATCAAAGCTTTTAATAAGAAGGTGAAGCAAAAGGTATATCAGGTTGGTGACTTGGTAATCAAGCGTATCATATTACCATAGGGTGATCCTAGGGGCAAGTGGACTCCTACATACGAAGGACCATTTGTAGTCAAGAGGATATTTTCAGGAGGTGCCATGATGTTTACTACTATGGACGGTGAAGACTTCCCACAGCCTGTAAACGCAGACATAGTTAAACAATACTACACATAAAAGAGACCCGCTAGGTTGACTGGCCTAGGAAAAAATAAGGGCATCCCAGCGAACCAAAAGGGTTCGAGCAAAAATTAGGGATATATATATATATATAAAAAATGTACACCCGGCAAGTCGAAAACCTGAAAGGGCGGCTTGGGCAAAAAAGGGTATCCCGGTGGATTGAAAACCTGAAAGGGCAATCCAGGCAAAAGTTAGGGATTAAAGCGTATGACTATGTCTCGTTTGGATCACCCATGTAACTCCAACCAGTTGTGTTACTTAACTCAAGTTCAAACAGATAAATCTCAATCCAATCGTTTCCGTCTCAACAGCAGAAGATGAGATACTTGAAGATAATGGCAATAGTATAATTGAAACTCAACAGGATTATCTCTCAATAGTTGTTTTCTTTGTTTTGTAAAAATCTTACGACGAATTCCTCTTACTAGGATTTCTGTCTCCTTGTACAAACTTGCCTATATATAGGTCACTTTATAATATAAATAAAATTTCATCTTTGAATCCAGATTTACTTTTACCCTATTTACATAAGCGAAAACGTTCATTGGTTGTGTTTGAATGTATGTATGCTTTTGAATATGATTGATGTTTACCAGAAATGCATAAAATGCAGTAATAGTATTTAGTAAGGACGAACGAAGGTAGGAATTCAACGAAGCTTCGCTGGTTCATCCCCACAAGATAACTACAAATCCCCAGCAGGACAAGTCTATCTTTATAGATGCTTCAAGTTACATCTCCCCTTGAATTTATGTCCATCTCTTTTATCCTCAGTCGGGATACTCAGGAATTTATTCCTTCAATAGAAGTATGACGAACGAAGGCGGGAGGTTATAAATACTATACTATCAAACAAAACGGGAACGAGGTCCTCATATTCTTCAGTAACGAATCATGATTTATTTTCCCTAGCCAACAATTGTTATACAAAGATATCCAGACGCTTCAGGCTGCATGATTCATACATACATCATTTATATCATACCATAACATATCCATAAATGCATAATACATTTATTTAGATGCACCATGCCATGCATGCATACATATTGCATAAACTAACTTTTTCCTTGCAGGATGGTTATATGCAGATAAAATACTATCAACAATTCACAATAGGTCAGAAACAATCTATACGAAGGTCTAGTGCTGATACTTAATCATTACTCAAGATGTCCTTGGATAGTAGGCAAACGGTCTATACAAAGATCTATTCCCTAATCCAGGATATTTTCAAGGGATATAATCGCCACGAAGATTTAATCCTGATATTCTTTTGTCCTTGGATAATAGGCAAACGGTCTATACGAAGATCTATTCCCTTATCCAGGATATTTTCAGGGGATTTAATCCTGATATTCTTTTGTCCTTGGATAGTAGGCAAACGGTCTATACGAAGATCTATTCCCTAATCCAGGATATTTCCAGAAGAAATAATCGTCACAAAGATTTATTTCTACTGGTCTATTCAGCAATTCAAAACAGTTCAGAGACGATTTATACGAAGGTCTAGTGATGATACTTAATTCATAAAGAAATCGCCACGAAGATTTGGTTCTGACACTTAAATTAAAAGTATGTTCTTAGATACGATTCAGAGACGGCCTATACGAAGACCTAGTACTGATATCCAGTATCAACATCAAGATATTATCACCTCCTGATATTATGGATGGCATCTATAAGCCCATCTCCAGTTCTTCCAAGTGGCATCTTCAAGCCCACTTAAGCATATACAATTAATCATCAGTGTTACTTTACGCACCGGCGAGTGCAAATTTTTGGGCTTTTGTGTTCAATCCCCTTCAACCTTCCAGGTCACGACTGGCACATATACCAATCTAACCCCTCAGGTTTCAGAAAATTGAACAGGGGCAGTTGTTGCACCCCAAAATTTGCCCTCACCAAGACAAGACATTGTGTACTAAGGTGTCCCAAGAGGTTCACAAGGTTCACAAGATATCTCATGAGGTTCACAAGGTTCACAATTAGTCAGAAAGTTTGACAATTCCCTCAGACAATGCATCCTCATAAGCAAGGCATCCTAAACTAGGGTTTTGACTTTCATCAGGCTAAATGCACTTCCAAGACTTCAAGTGAGCTTCATAGCATCCTATATGTGTTTAAGAATCCCCATGTCAAGTTTCAAGACTTTCCCAAAAGGGTTGCTCAGTCAGATGATCAGATAGGTTAAAATCAGTCAAAGCAGTTAAAAAGTCAAATTGAGGTCAACTGTGGTCAAACCAAAGTCAAACTTCATGATTTTTTGCCAACATCAAGTATGTGAAGTAAAATTCATCATTTGATCAAGGGTTGATCATGATTCATCAAGGATATTTCAGATCATCAAGAATCAGGAGTTTCTAAATTAGGGTTTCCACAGGAAAAGTCAACTAAACTTTGACCAGCCATAACTTTCACATGCTTCATCAAAAAATTTCTATCCAAAGCTCATTTTGAAGGAAATTGAATTCTCTACAACTTTGTGTCTCACAAGCCAAGCCCAAAAATGCTTCATTTGGAAGATATGAGCTAAGACATTATAGGTCCTTTTAAAAGTCAACAAAAAGTCAACAACTTCCAAAGAGCATAACTTGAGAATGGTAAAAGATATGGACATGAGGCCAAAGAGGTTGGTTAGAGGACTCTTTAAGCTTTCCAAAATGTCTAAGAACACCTTCATAGCATTAAAATTGAGGGATTTGTGCCCTTGCAAAGTTGGGAAACTTTTGAGAGGTTTATGAAGCAAATGGGATCTTAGAACCAAATTTCACCAAATGGGCTTGCATTTTTATGACCCAAACACTTCCATGACATCATGCACGAATTAAAAATTATTTATTCATATTTTTATTCATTTTATTTTATTTATTATGATTTTTTACATTAAAAATCATTTTAAATCAAAATAAAATATAAAAGTGTGAATATTTGATTTGATTTTGGTTCTAGAAAGTCTTAATGTTCATTTAGAAGTGATTGAAACCATACAAATTCAGATCATACAAAAATAGCAAGGATATATCCAAATTTTCAATATTTTAAAGACATATCTTTTTCAATCTCCATGGATCCAAAAGTCCAAAGGATGGACTGATTTTTTAACCTAGTTATATTCTATAATATATAAACAACGTATAGCAAGCAAGGGACACAGATTGGGCAGCCTCAAGAACAACTTTCAAACTTCAAAATTCATCAAAAAATTCAAATTCGGATTCTTAAGTTTTGTGGTTTTTCAGGTGAACTAAGGGCAGCAAATCATTCCTTGATGATCATTGAACATCATTGCATCATTTACATCATCTAAAACACCTCTAATTGCTCAAACCGAATCGGTTTTATATCATGTTTAACTTGTTTTCGATTCCATGAATTTGTGTGTTGTTTGTTGATTTTGACCATCTAACTTAACTTGTTTTGATGTGGTGATGCTTTCTGGACAATTGAATTTGAGTTTCGTGGACTGGATTGGATTATGCCATTATTAGGGTTTCAAGCACCATATTAGGGTTTAATGATTTAGCTAATATAAATGAATTCTAATGACATGGTTAAACTGTAAATGTTGTGGTGATTCTGTTGGTGTGTTCAATTCTGGAAAATTTTACAGGTTTAGTGATGATTGAAGAAACCTAGGAAAGCCTGCGAAACTGAATTCGCAGGAAAACTCTTAGCAAATTTCGCAGTTAAATTCGTAGGTCTCAAGGAAGAAGATGAAGTTTTGGCGCCATCTGGAAATTTGAATTTTGATTTAATATTTTTAGAATTTGTTTCTGTTTTATTTCAATTAACTTTGTTTGGCTCAGTTGGTGAAGATGCGCGTGTGGGAAGCAAAGGACCATGGTTCGAATCCTGGCTTGGTGTATTCTTTTTTGGGCAATTTTCTTTTGTTTTTCAGGTTTACTATATGTTGATCTTGGACCATCACTTATCAGCTGCGCAGGCACAGCCCAGTGGTTTTGACTCCCTGCTGGTAAGGGGGAGGTCTTGGGTTCAAATCCAGGCCTCCCCCATTTTTTTTAACCTAATTTCTTTTATTTTCTTTTTCTTATTTATTAAATTATATAAATTATATTATCATATAAATTAATTTTTTTAATAATAGTATAATATTTTCTCATAGAATAAAAAATAAAAACTTTATATTTTATTTTTCAAATATAATTTGTTTATTTATGTTTATATTATTATTATTATTATTATTATTATTATTATTATATATATATATATATATTTTTTTTTTTTTGTAAATAAATCAATTAATATTTCAATTAAACATTAAAACCCTAATTTTGCTTAAATAATTTCTAACCCTAATTTTATTTTCTTAATACAAAACCCTAATTTTTATTTACCCTAATTTTCATTAACTTTAACATTTAATTTAATTAATTTTTGTTCTAATATATAATTAATCCTTTTGTTGTAAATAATTATTATATTATTTATTATTATTATAATTATCTTATTTTCTTTTAAAAATTCTTTAAAAATTGTTTATTTAACTTAAAAATGTCCTCTTAAATTTTATATTTTGTATATTTGTGCTAACCTCTTTTTCTTATGATTATATTTATTACTAACCATTTTAATTATAGTTTATTTATTATATATTTATTATTAATTATTTCTATTATTATGTAATTGCAAAAGCCATGTAATACGTGTAGGTTTATTTTTGTTTCTATTTTATTCATTGTAAATATTATTATTGCCATGGTTAGTAACTATAGGGGGTGAATAACTATGTGAAATTAAAATAACTTAGAAAACTAATTAAATGAGATAAATACTTGAATATGAACACTCACACACGTAAGTCGATCTTTGATCGCCATCTCGCACTTTCTACGGTTACTCCTCATGTTGCCTAATTCTAAGGTCAAGTAAAGTGTCTTAAAGCAAAGTCTCTTCATAAAATATCATCAAGTCCCTTTAAGTTCATAAGATCAAGTCCCTTCGAGGTTGCCTACGATAAAGATCTTGTCCCTTCGAATAAAAGATGATAAGTCCCTACAAATTGCTAAAGACACCTTACAGTTGCCTAAATACAGATGTCCCTTCACATGTCCCTTATACATCCAAGGTAATGACTACCTATTCCTTAATAATAGGGATAGTCTTACCATTGAAAGAACATATAAGAATAGTAAAGACTTAGCATAGGGTAGGTTCCTCTTAAGTACTTGCTCACTTTTCTTCAAAACACTTCATTACATTTCACATTTCAAACAAATTTTCAAAACAAAGTCTTTATATACATCCATACGAGGATCATTATAAAGCACTTAGAAAATTTTTAATCACACACTACACTTTTCAAAACAATTTAAAAGTGAGCTAAGTAACTAAGAGCCCATGGATAACCATGGATATAAAGGGTGCTAACACCTTCCCTTTATATAACCTACCCCCCGAACTCAAAATCTTTTAAGGTCTTTCCTGTTCTTTTATGCCCTTTCCTTTTGGGATAAAATAAAAGTCGGTGGCGACTCTTGCTGTCCGCAACATTTATAGAAAAGTCAGTTCTCCCACCGTGTTACAACCGGTACCACATTTGCAACCCACTGAGGATAAGAAGTAACAGCTAGAAACCCTGCATTGAATTGTTTCATCACCTCTGCCTTAATCTTTTCTGACATCTCAGGATGCATACGACGAACTTTCTGTTTTATTGGGCGACAATCTTCTTTCACTGGTAGACGATGAACCACAATATTTGTATCCAGCCCTGACATATCTTCATAAGACCAAGCAAAGATTTCCACATAGTCACGTAACATCTGAATCAACCTGTTCTTAACACCATCTTCTAGCTCAACACCTATCTTGCCCTTTTTCCTGTTTTCCTCAGTTCCCAGGTTCACAACTTCCATTGGTTCCTCATGTGGCTGTATAGCTTTCTCTTCTTGCTGTAGCAATCTAGCCAGCTCTACAGGTACTTCACAATATTCCTCCTTTCCATCCTCGGCTTGATAGGTCGGATTCTCGAAGTCATAACTGGTAATAGCACAACTGTTATCAATAGGATCCAGAATAGATGAGGATCTGCATTTTAGTGACGTGGGTGTGTGTAAGAACACATAGCTTTTTGATAAAAGGAAAAAGTAAAAGAAATACAAAGAGCTCAATATCTACGAAAGCGAGAAATGTCCGTTGATTTTATTGAAGGAAAATATGCAAATGAAATGACAACCCTAACATGTACACCATTGTGCCTCGGGAAAGGCACAAGGCTCAAAAGTATTTAATTGTTCAAAGTTACAAAAATTAAAATTAGAAAAACAAAATAGCATTTACTCCTAACTAAAAGAGATAGGAATAACGTCTTCAGCCTTCCAGTTGTTGAGTCCATCACCAATGGTTGGAAAAATCCACTCATCCAGGTTGTAATCTTCATCATAATCTCCCACAGTATTGACTTAGTCCTTTATGATTCCTCTATTAGTGATACGAACAGCACGAGCACGACGAACAACCTTCTGAGATTCTGCAGTAAAACCCAAACCAAACTTGTCAAACTTGTAAGGAATGTCAGGAAGCTGACCCCAAATAGTACAACCACCTTCTTCAACCACAACTTTAGCATCCTTGAGGGAGGCCATTGTAGGAGGTACTCTGATAATCACATGAACTCTTTTAGCAGTATGGATGGCTTCAGTAGCAGGAACAGCTTGAGGAACCACTTCAAGTGTCTGGCAAGGAGTATCAACAAATTCACCTTCAATTTCAACATATTTAAAAGTATTCACATGACTGACCATGTATTCTTCTTCACCATAAATAGTGACAATCTTTCCCTTCACCGAATATTTCAATTTCTGATGTAAAGTAGAAGTTACAGCACCTGCCCCATGGATCCATGGGCACCCAAGCAAACAGGAATATGCAGGACGAATATCCATCACATAGAAAGTGGAATCAAGGACTTGAGAGCCTACTTTGATTGGGAGATCCACCTCTCCATGCATCATTCTTCTTGAACCATCAAAGGCCCTCACCACTACATTACTTGGCCTTAACACCAAATCTTTCAGGTTGAGTTTGTCTAGAAACTCCTTGGGTAATACATTTGATGAAGAACCATTATCTACCAACACATGAGACAAAGTAGTGCCCCTACACTCAATGGAGACGTGCAGAGCTCTATTATGGTTTCTTTTAGCAGGGGTCAAATCAGCATCAGAAAAACTTAAACCATTATCACTAGTCATATGAGCAACACAATTTTCAAACTAGTCCACAGAGATTTCATGTGGTACATGATCAGTCTTCAGGAACTTGATTAAAGCCTTGGCATGGGCTTCATAACATAATAGCAGAGATAACATGGAGATTTTAGAGGGAGTATGCCCCAACTGGTCAACAATATCATAATCACTTTTGCAGATGATCTTCGATACTTCTTCCATTTGCTTAGAGAGATCTTCACTAGCTGGTGTTTTAGCTTAAACAAGTTCAATTACTGGTCCTTTGCCTCGAGCCTCAGTACTTGGCCCAGAGTTAGAGATATGAACTGGAGTAGCAGCAGTCTTTGAGGTATCCTCTGGAGAGAAAATCCTTCCACTTCTAGTAACCTTACTAGATCCAGCAATATTGTCAACATTAAGATTAACATCAGTAACAAGTTTATAAGTCAAAATCTCTTGCTTGACACCATGGATATAAACATCGGAACCATAATTCCAGGGTATAGCATTATCAGAAGTATATGGGATAGAACCAGGAGTGGTAATAATCATTGGAGCCACCTTTGGCTCAGTAGTAATCTTCACAGGACCCTTAGAAGTGATCCTCACTGGACCTTTGGAAGTAATCTTCACATGAATTTTATCAACCATAGCCACATCTTCAATATTCAAATCTTGATCCAGATCTCCACATAGACTCTCTATAGAAGGGGTCTTCTCAAATAGTATAGTATAGTTGTCTATCAGGCGTTGAATACCTGACCTCAGCTTCCAACAACTATCAGGTTTGTAGGCACAGTAAAATCAATCTTCATTGCAACCCGGAAATAAACCGGCTTGCACAAGTTTCTTCTTGACAACGGATATAGGATTGGTTATTTCAGCCACAATATGAATATAAGAAACCTCATCAACATCATTAACAGTCTTCTCATGTTTAGGCATAGGAGCAGTAATCACATTAGGAGTTTCAGGAGGATCAAACTCAATTTCTCCATTCTCGATCATATCCTGAATTTTGTTCATCAATGCCCAGCAGCTGTTAGTAACATGGCCAAGACTATTAGAATGATATGCACACCTTGCATTGGGATTGTAACGAGGAGAGAAAGTATTGGTATTCTGAGGAGGTTCCTTTAATGTGATCAACTCTCCTTTCAACATGTGTTGCAAAGCTTGAGCCAATGACATATTGATCTTTGTAAATTGCCTCCTAGGCTTAGGCTGACTATTCTGCTGCTGCTCTTATGGTGGAGGTGTAGGATTAGAAATCAAAACAGCTCCCACAGATTGGTTACGATTATTACGACCATGTTGGCCATACACAGCATCTGAATCTTTCAACTTCGTATCCCACTCTCCACACGTTCTATAGTCATTATAAGCTTAGTGAAGCCAGAGGATGAGCTTCCAATGAGATGACTATAGAAAGGACCAGCCAACGTACTCATAAACATATCAACCAATTCTCTGTCAGTCAAAGGGGGTTGAACTCTACTTGCCAGATCTCTCCACTTCTGAGCATACTCATTGATGCTTTCTTTAGCACCCATGGACATGCTCTGGAGCTGCATGCGAGTTGGTGCTAAATCAGAATTATATTGGTACTGCTTATAAAAAGCCTCAGCAAGATCATTCCAGTTATGAATGTTGGTACTCTCTAGTTGATAATACCATTCTAGTTGGGACCCAGACAAACTCTCTTGAAAGAAATGCATCCATAACTTCCTATCAGGAGTATGTGGTTGAATTCTCCTGACATAAGACCTCAGATGCAATTTTGGGCACGACACACCATCATACACCACAAAAGTAGGGACCTTGAAACCAATAGGGATGAAGATTCCATAAATCAAGCTCATATCTTCAAAGTCAAACCCAGAAGTCTTCTGTAGTTCTATAGCATTCATTCGGTCCTCCAGTATCTTATACTTCTCTTCACTAGAAGGGTCATGTTAATAATTTTCCTCTGAATCAGAATCCACAGTAGTACCATGTTGACTCCCTTCCTCTTTTGTAGAAATTTTACTCCAGGGTTTTCCACCACAGCATCTGTCTTAATTGGAGCTCTGAATCTTCTACCCAGGTTGATGAAGCCAGCTGGTTTTCTGGTCTTCTTCTTTTTCTTAGTCAAGAGTGCCTTCAGCTCATCTTGTCCCCTGGACAAATTCAGAATCATCTCTTGAAATTGGGCATTCCGAGTCTGGAGATCCTTGACAGTTTGTTCGAGAGCCATTTCTGCTGAAATAAACAACGAGAAGATAAGATACATGTTTATGAAGAAACCTGTGATGTAATGATATGGTATGTATATGTTTATGCAATGTTTTCAAGGACCGCAAGATTTAAATTTGTTTAAAGAAAAATAAAAACAAACTCTTATTAGTAAA
The DNA here is from genome assembly GCA_963966055.1 of Lathyrus aphaca. Taxonomy (NCBI): domain Eukaryota; kingdom Viridiplantae; phylum Streptophyta; class Magnoliopsida; order Fabales; family Fabaceae; genus Lathyrus; species Lathyrus aphaca. The sequence goes on along the minus strand of OZ014519.1, from coordinate 502,048,305 downwards.
TGTTTAATATAAATTTTCCCCTTGGGCTTACAATGAAAGGAAATAATAATAAAGTACAAAAATAAATATATGGGGTTTTAAGTATCCCATGGATGCTTCCTCTTTGGGTTGAGGTATGTGTTGAGGTTCCGCTCCTCGTAAAGTTGCCTTGTCAGCTCCAGAATTCTTTCTTGACTAGCTCTGAAATGAGTCTCAAAGGTATCCCTTTGCTCCTTCAACTGAATCCAGGACTTCTGCAACTCTTCCAAATCAGTGGGCATGTCTGGATGAAGGATGGTATAAGGAACATCTCCTTCAGCAATAGGTTCCATGGTAACCGGTAGAACAACAGGATATGGCATCATAAGAGTTTGAGCACGAGATCTCACCCATCTGAGATAAGGTTCCATAGGAATGGAGTACTTTGGTTCCAAAGTCTTTCTCTCAACTTTATTCACCTTGCTCCAAGCTCGTATAAACCTTTGACGGTAACCCTGAAGATCGTTGTCGTAGTCGAACACAATACCCCGAATAAGCATGTCATGAGGACCATTACTCCGAGCATAACCAAACTGACGTAGAGCTAAAGAAGGGTTGTAAGTAATGCCCCCTCTTATACCAAGGAGTGGCACATTAAGGAACTCCCCACAACGGTCAATGATAGTAACATTCTCCATAGATCGAGAGCACCAATGAATATCTGAATGAGAAAGTGACATGATCCTCTTAGACCACCTTAACCCTTGTTCATTATTCATCACTGATCGAGGAAGGTGAGAAATAAACCACCTAGCTGTCGCTCCCGATAAATGGGACAGGCCCAGATAAAGGTGCAGACGCGAACGGTCGGCGAAAGGGACAATGAGAACACACAGCAGTGAACTCACTGGAGATGAATAGAGTCGCCAGCTAGGCATTTTTATCCCAGAGGAAAGGTAATGTTGCATAGACCTAGAAAAAATATGGATAAGACGGTTGCGAACCAAAGAGACTGAGAAAGGGGGTTGGTTACAACCTGGGAAGGTATTAGCACCCAGATTGTCCGCCGTACTCGACGGGATCCACGCTTAAAAGATTTGTGTTTTAAAGGGGTAGTGTCAGTGCAATTTGTGTGTAAAGAGAGCTGGAAAAGGTGTACAGGTGTCAGTGTATGAGAAGTGTGAAGTGTGAATATACAGTGTCAATGTAAGAATGAGAATGAATTGCTCATGATAATGAGGCTAAGAGAAAGATGCTGGAAAGAGGGGGAATATACAGATACCTTTGTTCGATAACTGTTAAGTCATGCCTACGTATCCTCTCGTGCAATGAGGAAGTCAGAACACCGTAGTTCAACCCAAAGAGACTGAAAGATAAATTGACTTGTGAACTGCTTACTTGCCTATGCTCAAGTGTATGACATGTCTGGCTCAGGTGCAAACTGTCTTGCATTAGACGGAAGAAGCAAGTTCTCGGTTATGAATGAGTGAGATGAGAAAAGAATCCCGGAGGAGACGATTATTGTTTGTTTTTGTATTTTCAGTCTTTTATTGTTTTTGAAAGTTTGTCATAAGTTAATGAGCTTAAGCCTAAACCAATGGATTTAGTAAACTCATCACATCTTCCCCCTGGTTAGGGGTAATGAGAATACCTTAAGTGTGAAGTCAGCTTCTCACACTTAATCACCATGGTGTAGGATTAAGGTCATTAACCTATTTGTGATTATTTAGATGTTTTTGGTGTTTTTGTTTAGTGTTAAGTAATGAGGTTAAGCCATAATCAAGGATTAAACAGTCTCATTACACCATCCTAATAGAAGGATAATAGATGAGAATGTTTAAGCTGAGGAAAGCTCCTCAACTTAATCCATGACTAGGGATTAACTTCATGACAAAACAAAGCCTTTATTAGGTGGATTTTATTTAATGATATGATGATGAAGTGATTTTTAGGGTTTGTAAGACAACTTGAGGAGGACTTGTCCATTAACACTAGGGTTAGTCCTTCTTAACCAATTAAGGAAGAATTAGAACCCTAATGCAAGGCCCAAGTTACAAGTGTGATGTCTTGATGATTATTGAGTGAGTTGATTAAGGGATTTAAACACATTAAGGATTTAACACTTAGGATTAAAGTTATACACTCCATCCTAATAGAAGGATGCAGGCATAAGCTTAATCACAAAGCCTTAAAGCCTTTAGGGTTTAGTCCCTGATTATGAGGTGAGAAGTGAAAACTCAAAGAGACACAAAGGTAAAACTAAGTGGGGGACTAATCAAAAACCTAATTATTGTCATGCTTGGTTGCTCCTAAGGTTTGTGAGGTTTACAAGAGCAAGTCTTCAAAGGAATCACCAGGAAGCAGATGAAAGGATCAGGAGAAGCAAAGTAACTTGCTTCATTTAAGAAGACAAGTCACTTGAAGAAAGAAAGTGAGAAAAAGAAGAATGAGCAAGCTCAATCTCAAACACAAACATAAATGCAGCAAGGATGCATAAAAAGAGATGAAGAGAGGTTATGAGAAGTGAAGGCAAATTCACTTCTCAAGATAACTTACCACCTGAAAAGTTAGTGAAAGAAATGCAATGCAATGCAAAATGAAATGAAATGACATGATGAGAAACAAAACCAGAAGTAAATACATGATGTTAATGATGCTATGAGATGCCACAAACATGAAACCACTCATGAGGATGATCATATAAGCTTATGGATGCAAATGGAGCAAGTTAAAACATATGAACATACATGAAAAGTTATGAGATGCATATGGCATACAACAAGGCAAATGCAAAATGAAATGATCAAACATGCTTTCAATATGTCTCAAGATGTTCAATGAATCAAATGGAGGCATGGAATGTCATGGCAAGTCATGTTATGCAAGTAAATGCAAGTTGGGTGCATATGGAAGCCCAAATTAGGGTTTATGATCAAAGCATCAAACACAAACCAAAATCAGAAGCAAACAACATTATAAAAAATTGAAAATGCACTCAAAGTACCCCTAAACCTATACTAGCTCACTGCCCAAAGGAGAGGTCTCAACTCTTAACCTAGCTCAAGTTATGATTTTTCTAAGTTTTCTAGGATTTTAGGGTTCCTTAACAAGAAAATTATCAAACAAATGGAAAATGAAAGATCCAATCATGGCCATTTAATCTCACAAACTTCATGCTAAACACAAGGCAATGCAAAAAGAACCAAGGTCCAACTCTTTAGGGTTAGGCAGAAATGATTTTTGGAAGTTTGGATCAAAATAATGCATCAAAATGATTTTAATTCAATGAAAAATTCTCAAAATGCATCAAGATCAAAAAATAAATTTGGTTTGAAGGTTGGACAATGTTTCTAAATGTCTTAAAACATTTCATGAATTTTTTGGTGATTTTTAAATACCTAAAAGTATTTTTAATAAATTAATTTTCATTAATCAATTAAAAATAAACTTTTAAATATTTAAAAATACTTTTTTAATGCTAAAAATGAAAATAAAAATATTTTTGTGTTTTAAAAATTAATGAAACCCTTGGTAAAAAATTTCATAATTTTTAAAGCCTTTTTGCTATTTTTAATAAATTGTATAAAACAAATGAATTAAATATGAAAATAAAATGGATTTAAAACTGAAAAAGGAAAAGTCAAACAATCCAAGGGCTCTCATTCAAACTGAAACGCGCGCGTGTTGACTTGGCGCCAGATCCTATGGCCAGCATTCAAACTCAGCTAATTAATGTTTAAGCCCTAATCCCACCGTTAATGACCCTCAGGTGACCGGAGCAGTGTTCCGGTCATCTTCTCCGTTCACCCCAAAAATCAATCTCTCTCTCCAGGCCATTTTAGGAGCTCTAACTCTCCAGAAATCATCTACTAACTATCCTAAACACGAATCCAGCACAAAATCATGTTTAAACTCAAACACAAACACGAATCGAAGCAAAGAAATTTTTAGGTCAAACTTTCAGAACACCATAACATGCTTATTTCTTGCTCATTTTCAAAAGTAAATAGATCCCAATGATCAGTGCAACATACCAAACAAGATTCTAACAAGAAAATAGAGTTCTGAAAAAAAAGTTCATGAAGCTACCTGAGGTTGAGCTTTCGATTCAGGTGCTTTCTGGCTGCTTCTTTGGCTCAAACAAGTCCCAATGATCCTCCTTAGAAGCTTTTGGCCTTTGGTTGGAGTTTATATAGCCTCTAGAGAAAGTTGACAGAAACTCAGGCCAAGGGGATGTGAAATTCGTATTTGTGATATGGGAGGTTTCAGGCCAAAACAATGGTTGGTTTCTGGTCAGTGAAGTGAGTTGAGATGGTTTGTGAAGTTTTTCTTTGTGTTTGAGACTTGTGGAGAGAGATTCGAAGGTTTTTGCTCAAAGGAGTGAAAGTGAGGATGCTGAGTTCTAGTGTGTTTCAGGCTTGTGTGTTGTGTGGTTTTGCTAGCATTTGATCCACATAAACAAACCTCATTGGTCAGATGATGTGACCTGCCCTTTATTGATTGGTATGGCTACTTTTGCAAAATGTCCACTCTTGTGTAAGAGAAGCATGGGGCATGTTCTAGGCTAGTACAAGTGGTGTGGGCTGCGCAGCATGGTGTGAGGGAAAGGCTAGAATGGCTCAGCATTGTAGGCAGCAAGTGGATGGAAGTGTGATGATGGTTTTGCAACTTGCTCACTTTTGGTTCACATGGAAATATCTTGCTTTACAAACCATGAAACATGTGATCTTTTGGTTCAAATCTGATTTTTAGAACTTGTATGATGCTTGCATATTGGTTAGACATGAATTAGAAGTCACAAATGCCTTGGTACAAAGTTTTTGCAAGTTTCTCATTTGGTGCATATTTTGAAAATTAGTGATTTTTGTCAACTTTGACACACCATAACTTTTGATCCAAAATGAATTAGGTCATGTTCTTGTACTTTTTGAAAAGGGAAAGATCTAATATACAACTTTCATGACCAAAGTTTTTCCATTTGAAGCAATTTTGGATCAAAAAGTAAGGGTTGAAAAAGTTGCATAAAATGACATTTCATTAAAAGTCAACCATGCCCAAAAAAGTCAACTTTGCAAAAACTTCAAATTCTTGAATTTTATGAACTTCAAACTTCTTCCACAATCAAATAAAGATCATATACACTCAAAATGATGAAGATCACCTTTGGTTGGGTCATTGGAGGCCCCAGATGCCCTGATTTTGCACTGGCTTGTTCAGAAAGTCAACTCTTGATCAGATGACTTCCCCATGGAATTTCTTCATGAAAATTGATATGCATACTCCCTATACCATATAGATACCAATAGAAACAAGAATGACCAAAAAATTGAAGTTATGGCCTCTGAAACCAAAACCCTAATTTTAGGTCATCTGTGCAGTCAAGCCTAGCTCTGCTTCCATACCAATCCCAGTTCTTGTGATTCTTTGGCATCCTTGACCTTGAGAGGATGTAATATGATATAAGAACACACATGGACCCCTTTGAAGTGTTTGGTGGCCTTTGGAATGGCTCAAGAAGTTCTTGGATTGCTCAGATCACAAACCCTAGGTGCAGATGACTTTGAATCTATGCAGTGGAACAAAAATGGGATATGAGATGTTATGATTGTGCTTATGCATATGAGAATGATCACAAGCCATGGTGTGAATGGGTGAGGGCAAATTTGGGGTGTTTACAGCTGCCCCTATTCAAACATGAGTTAGCTGTGCAGGATGTAAGCAACGGCTTGACAGGCAAACAAAATGACTTGTGGTTGAATATCAAAGACAGTCCGAAATTTGCACTCACAGAATGAAGAAGAAAAGGGATATAGATTGTAAAAGAAAATAAAGTATATTGTAAAGTGTGGGCGACGGAGGACGACCGTCGAGCAGAGGACGACTGCGGGGTAAAGAGCAATGACGGGGACGGCCGACATGCTGGGGATAAAAGGTAAAGCAAAGACGGGGACGGCCGACTAGCTGGGAAAAATAAGATATTATGATGGGGACGGCCATCAAGTAAAGCTGCAAGATTCTCTGGGGATCGAATGAAACATGACGGGGACGGCCATCAAGTTCATAAAGTAAAATAACCAACGATGGGGACGGCCATCGGGCTAAAAAGAAAAGGGACCACGACGGGGACGGCCATCGGGTTAAAGAATAAATGAAATAAACAGATGATGAGGTACGGTCATCAAAGGTGAAGGACGATCACCTAGCAGGGGACGGCTGCTCTGTTGGGGGTAAGATGAGGGATGGTCATCTAAGGTGAAGGACGATCACCTGGCAGGGTACGGCTGCCGAAAAATATCGCGACATAGGACGAATGCCGGATAGAAAAGGTCAACGATGGGGACGGCCATCGGACGAGCATGATGGAGGACGACCATCAAGAGGTGGAGGACGACCACCTAGCAGGGGACGGCTGCTCTCGAGGCTTATCATGACATAGGACGAATGTCAGATAACCAAAGATCAACAATGGGGACGGCCATTGGATAAAATGATGAAGGACGATCATCAAGAGGTGGAGGACGACCACCTAGCAGGGGACGGCTGCTAAATATCAACGATAGGGACGGCCATCGGATGAGCATGATGGAGGACGACCATCAAGAGGTGGAGGACGACCACCTAGCAGGGTACGGCTGCTCTCAAAGTTTATCATGACACAGGACGAGTGCCAGATAAAAGGAAAATTGTTTTGTTGGTGATCTACTGGGGAATAGTAAACACGGACGAGTGTTTATATCCAAGAAACAAAAGGTATAAGTGTTTTGACGTTAGTGTATAGATTAAAGATGCGGACGAGCATCCTTAAGCCTATGATACAGACGGGTATCGGGTAGAAACAAACTGACACGTGTTCAGAGATGATGATACGGACGAGTATCAACGGGTTAACAGAGAACACGGACGAGTGTTGAATCTGAGGGGACTCTTCTGGGGAATAGTAGACACAGACGAGTATCTATATTCAAGAAGACACAAGTGTTTGACACAGTGTATGGATTAAAGATGCGGACGAGCATCCTTAAGACTATGATACAGACGAGTATCATGTAGAAACGAACACTTGACACATGTTCTGAGATGATGGTACGGACGAGTACCAACTGGTTAACAAAGAACAAGGACCAATGTCGAATCTGTGGGGATGTAAATGGTGTATACAAGATACGGACGAGTATCTGTATAAGTATGAGTAGAAGGTATGAGTGATGTATAGATGAGTGTTTAACTGTTGGGGAGAGTGTGACGCGGACGAGTGTCAAAAAAAAGAAGAGTATAGTATGAACGAGTATCTATAAAGTGCTTACATTACTGTACTGGGAAAGTGACATGGACGGATGTCAAAGAAATGTATATATAAGCATATGTGAGTGCAAAGAGGATGTCTTTGGCTTTCTGCTGGGGATGTGACACGGACGGGTGTCAAAGGGAATATATACTGGTGTTTGTGAATATGAGGCAACTGCTTTTGCTGGGGACTCTGGGGGGAAAGCTTTCTGTACTGATGGATTTTCATCATTCACAGTGTTTAATTCAAAACATGGCTTATGATTATGCTATGTTTGATTTTTGCCGTAATGCTCCGTACTTAAGACGGAATGCTACGCTTTGTTTGGTGAATATGATGCGAATGCTATGATTATGCAAAGACACCAATCCGGGATTCGGATCCCGTTGTCGCGAAGATCTCTGGTCGATTTGTCTGAAGTGATCATCCCAGCTGGGGATGAGATCATTGGTAGATCTGATGAGATGACTCTGCTTGGGGATATAAGTCACTGGTGGACATATCCTTGTAATGAGGGATCCAGCTGGGGTTTGTGGAAACTTTCTTCACTCTGTTGTGACCCCTTCATGCGTTGCTCTTCTGAATAGAGGCTGAGACCTTGTGGGGAGACGGTTCCCTGGATCTTGGCCAATGGCAACTTGGCTGGGGAAAAGATCACTAAAAGAACTTCCTAGAAAATTCTGCTGAGGATGAAACTTGACAACTCAGCTGGGGATATGGGCATCTTCTAATACTGCCCTGTTGGAGAGGTGATGCCTGGCAACTCTGGTGGGGATAAGTGACAAGTGGTAACGCAGCTGGGGAGAATGCACTTTGAGTGTTAAGACTGAGTGAGTGTTGATTTGCCAGCTTGCTGGGATGAAGCTTTCATGCCCCATGTTGTGCTTCGGACACCTGCAATCCTGCAAAGACAGAGAAATGTACAAGTAATCCCGAGGCATCCCTCACTGGATTCCATCATAGGAGTGAGACACTCTCAAGAGTAAGTATATTTCCCGCAAGCATGTGTTTTATTATTTTTGAAGATAAGCATCTGTATTCATGCAACCGATTTTTAGGACATCAGACATTTTTTGCAAATAAAAATGTACAAGACGAAATATGACTGAAAAATCTGATTTTATTAATTCATGTGCCCTGAATTGGCAAGATACAGTCAAAGAAACATATCTCCTGAAATGAGGAGATTGTTACAAATTGAGAAACAAAGTGCTGGCGATGTTGATGACGCTTTGAAGGAGCTTCCTCTTGCCATGACTCGTATGACTATTGACGCTCTTCTCGTCTTGCTTTCCGAAGAAGGCTGATTTTGAAAGAAGCTTGATCCTTTCGAAGCTTACCAAGTTGTAGGTGACACAGACGAATTCAGAGTGCAGTTGTTCGCTTATTCCCTTATTTTGCATGGATCGCCCTTTCGGGTTTTCAATCCATCGGGATACCCATTTTTGCCTGAGTTGTCCAATGCGGCTTTTCAACTCAGCGGGTGTACATTTTTCATCTATTTTCCCTTATTTTTGCCCGAGTCTTTTATTCTGTTTTTGACTCGCCGGGATGCCCTGTTTTTGCCTGGACTTACATTCTGTTTTTATGTCCAGCGGGTCATTTTATGCGAAGTATTTTCTAACTGCATCTGAATTCACAGGAGACGGGAAGTCTTCACCATCCATGGTGCTGAGCATCAGTGCTCCACCAGAGAAAACTTTCTTTACCACGAATGGTCCTTCATAGTTTGGAGTCCATTTGCCCCTGTGGTCTGTATGAGGAGGGAGGATTCTCTTCAGCATAAGATCCCCTACTTGGTACTCTCGGTGCCTGACTTTCTGATCGAAGGCTCTCTTCATTCTTTTCTGATATAACTGCCCATGACAGATTGCAGCCAATCTTTTCTCTTCAATCAGACTCAGTTGTTCGTATCGGGACCGAACCCACTCTGCTTCGTTCAGTTTAACATCCATCAATACTCGTAAAGAGGGTAATTCAACTTCAACTGGTAGGACTGCTTCCATACCATACACAAGCTGATACGGTGTTGCCCCAGTGGATGTTCTGATTGACGTGCGGTACCCATGCAAGGCAAATGGCAGCATCTCATGCCAGTCTTTGTAGGTGACTACCATCTTTTGCACAATCTTCTTGATATTCTTATTAGCTGCCTCAACAGCGCCGTTCATCTTTGGCCTGTAAGGAGAAGAATTGTGGTGTTGGATCTTGAAGTCCCGGCACAGTTCTGCCATCATTTTGTTGTTTAGATTGGAACCATTATCAGTAATGATTCGCTCGGGAACTCCGTATCGACAGATGATATCTCTCTTCAGAAATCTGGCTACCACTTGCCTTGTAACATTTGCATACGAGGCTGCTTCAACCCACTTGGTGAAATAGTCAATGGCGACCAGGATAAATCTGATGCCATTTGAAGCAGTTGGCTCAATCTTGCCAATCATGTCAATGCCCCACATAGCAAAGGGCCAGGGTGAAGACATTATGTTCAAAGGATTGGGAGGCACATGCACTTTATCTGCATAGATTTGGCATTTATGGCATTTTCTGGCATAAGCACAGCAGTCAGCATCCATTGTGATCCAATAATAACCTGATCGTAGCAATTTCTTAGCCATGGCATGCCCTCCTGCATGGGTACCAAAGGAACCTTCGTGCACCTCGTGCATCAACAAGTCTGCTTCTGTTTAATCCACGCATCTGAGGAGCACCATATCAAAATTTCTCTTGTACAGGGAACCATCAGTGTTCAGAAAGAAACTACCAGCAAGCCTTCTCAAAGTCTTCTTATCATTGGAAGATGCCCCAGGTGGGTATGTTTGATCCTCCAAGAAGCACTTAATGTCATGATACCAAGGCTTATCATTTTTGACAATATCTGCTGCAAATACATATGCTGGTCTATCAAGTCTGGACACTGAAATCTGAGGTACAAAGTTGGAAGCTTGAACTTTGATCATCGATGAATTGGTAGCCAAAGCATCTGCAAACTGATTCTCGTCCCTAGGGATATACTCAAGCTTGACCGTTGTGAAGAAAGTCAATAACCTTCTTGTATAATCCCTGTAAGGCATCAGATGATCCTGGTGGGTGTACCATTTGTCGTTGGTTTGATTAACCACCAGAGCTGAATCTCCGAATACAGTCAATGTCTTGATCCTGAGGTCAATGGCTTCCTCAAGACCCATAATGCAAGCTTCGTATTCAGCTTCGTTGTTAGTGCAGTTGAAGGTGAGCTTTGCCGAGAAAGGCATGTGAACTCCCTTAGACGTAATGAGTACAACACCAACACCACGACCATTCATATTAACAGCCCCATCAAACATCATAGTCCATTCTTCTTCCGGGTCAGGCCCTTCAGTGTGGATGGGCTCTTCGTGATCTTTTGCTTTTATGAACATGATGTCTTCATCAGGGAAGTCAAATCTCATAGGCTGGTAGTCATCAATAGGTTGCTCAGCAAGATATTCAGATAGTACACTGCCCTTGATGGCTTTCTGAGAGGTGTACTGGATGTCATATTCTGTGAGAATCATTTGCCATCTTGCAACTCGTCCGGTAAGAGCTGGCTTCTCGAAAATGTACTTAACTGGATCCATCTTTGAGATTAATAAGGTAGTGTGGGTCAACATATACTGTCTCAGTCGGCGAGCAGCCCATGCTAAAGCACAACAAGTTTTCTCGAGCAGTGAATAACGTTGTTCACAGTCGGTAAAATTTTTGCTCAGGTAGTATATTGCATACTCTTTTCGACCAGACTCGTCATGCTGGCCCAGCACACACCCCATTGACTCTTCTAATACTGTCAAGTACATTATCAGAGGTCTTCCTTCAACTGGAGGCATAAGGATTGGAGGTTCTTGCAGGTATTCCTTGATCCTGTCAAAAGCCTTCTGGCAGTCTTCATTCCACCTGACCGTCTGTTCTTTTCTTAACAGTTTGAACAAGGGTTCACAGGTTGCCGTGAGGTGAGATATGAACCTTGAGATGTAGTTCAATCGACCTAGAAACCCTCGAACTTCTTTCTCAGTTTTCGGTGCAGGCATCTCTTGAATGGCTTTGACTTTATTAGGGTCAACTTCAATCCCTTTCTCGCTCACGATAAAACCCAGCAGCTTACCGGATCGCACCCCGAATGTGCACTTGTTGGGGTTCAGCTTCAATTGGTACCTCCTCAGACGCTTGAATAACTTCAGCAGATTTACCAGGTGGTCTTCTTCGGTGAGGGACTTGGCAATCATGTCATCCACATAACACTCGATTTCCTTATGGATCATATCGTGGAATAACGTTACCATAGCCCGTTGATATGTTGCACCAGCATTCTTCAGTCCGAATGGCATCACTTTGTAACAGAACGTGCCCCAGGGTGTGATGAAGGTTGTCTTCTCCATGTCTTCAGGTGACATCTTGATCTGGTTGTATCCTGAAAATCCGTCCATGAAGGAGAATACCGAGAACTGAGCCGTATTATCAACCAGTACATCAATGTGAGGTAATGGGAAATCATCTTTCGGGCTGGCTCTGTTCAGATCCCGGTAGTCAACACACATCCTTACCTTGCCGTCTTTCTTAGGCACAGGTACTATATTAGCAACCCACGGCGGATAGCTAGTCACAGCAAGGAACCCGGCGTCCCACTGCTTTTGTACCTCTTCTTTGATCTTTATTGCCATATCTGGGCGAGTACGGCGCAGTTTCTGTTTGACCGGTGGGCATTCTTCTCTTAAAGGCAGCTTGTGCATGACGATATCAGTGTCCAACCCTGGCATATCCTGGTAAGACCAAGCAAACACATCCACATATTCTTGAAGCAGGTCAATCAGTTGTCTCTTCACTGAGTCTTGCAAGCCGGCCCCGATTCTAACTTCTTTCACATCTTCATCTGTACCAAGATTAATCGTTTCCACCTCCTCCTGATGAGGAGTGATAACCTTCTCTTCTTGTCTCAACAATCTGGCTAGCTCTTCAGGAAGCTCATAGTCTTCTTCAACCTCTTCATCAGCTTGATTGATTGGATTGTCAAAGTCATACGAAGTCATAGCCGTGCTGTTGTCGGTGTTGTCTGGAAGGCACTCTCTGCAAGGGTTCAGTTTGTTCATTTTAGTGATTGATTTTAATCTTTGTTTAGAAAAAGTGAAATAAAGCTGTCATTTTGAAAACATTGCCATTTATTTTTTTGTACAAAAAGAAAAATGGAAAAACAGCGAGCGGAAAAGAAAAAGACTCATTTGCAAAAAGATGTCTGATATTTCATTGATTAATCTTGTTGCACAAAAAGTACAGATGGCCCGATTACAAAATGAATCTTGTCATCTTGGGCAAGATGCAAGACTTTGATGCATGCTATAAAAAAATACAGGAAATAATAATTACTCTGCATGAGTAACTCTTATAATTTCCTGGGAAGACCAGTTTGAGATACTGCTCCCCGGGATCTTTGGACGAATCCAGCTTTCCAGGTTGCGTTCTTCTTCCAGCTCGTCTTCCAAGTTGTTGACAGCATCGGGGGTAAGCATCCCCCCACTAACAAAGTTGGGCTTCTTGGCAGCCTCTGTTTGATCTTCTTGAGTTGGTTTGTAACCCAACCCAAATCTATCTTCTTTCTTCTCCACAGGCAACAGTTTGCCCCAGCCTTGAGCGTTTCCTTCTTCCACCACCTTCCGGGCTTGTTGGTAGGATGTCATAGAGGTCCCAAGCACAGCAGAGGTTTCATTAACATTCAGGGCCTCAAACCCTTGGCTCATCGTCTCGTGGATCTCCCCATCCATCTCAATATACTTATAAGTAGCCAGATGGCTAACAAATATATCCTCCTCTCCACAGATAGTAACGACTTGGCCTTCCCACTCAAATTTTAACTTCTGGTGAAGGGTAGACGTTACTGCGCCAGCGGCATGAATCCATGGTCTACCCAACAAACAGCTGTAGGCAGGCTGAATGTCCATCACATAGAAGGTCGTTTTAAAAGTTTGTGGGCCAATCGTTACAGGCAGCTCAATTTCCCCCAGAACCGATCTCTTAGAACCATCAAAGGCTCTTACTACCAGGTTGCTGGGTCGCAATGCCAATCCTTCATATTCCAGCTTCACAAGGGCTTTTTTAGGTAAGACATTGAGGGATGATCCTGTGTCTACCAGCACATGGGAAAGAACTGCACCTTTACATTCCATGGTAATGTGCAAAGCCTTGTTATGATTGCGGCCTTCCGAAGTCAAATCAGTGTTGGTGAACCCTAGTCCATTACTAGCATTAACATTTCCAACCACAGCTTCCAACTGATTGACCGTGATCTCTTCTGGCACATAAGCAGCGTGCAAGACTTTGAGTAGTGCGTTCCGATGAGCCTCGGAGCACATAAGCAATGATAGAATGGAGATCTTGGAAGGCGTCTGATGAAGCTGGTCCACTATTTTATAATCACTTCTCTTGATGATTCTCATGAACTCATCAACTTCTTGATCAAAGGGTGTTTTCAAAGTTTCCTTAACAACCTGCTCCTCTTGCACCATGCTCTTCCCTTTGGCCTTGGCAGCAGCTTCTGCTTCGGCAGTGGGTCTTTGAATTTGCGGGGCAAAGAGACGTCCGCTTCGGGTGAAGCCTCCGCCTTCTCCCACATTGTCTATTTGTGGTGCAGAAGTTGATGATTCAAAAGCGATTTTCTGTCCTTCGCAGTATAAATCAGAGCCGTAATGCCAAGGGATGGCATTACTGCTTTCATAAGGTACTGGCCCAGGCACTGTGACAGTGACTGGACTGATGGCAGCTGCGGAAGGAACCGTGATAGTCTGTGGATCATAATATATTGTGACTGGTGCTCTGATGGGAGTAGCACTTTGTGAGTTGTAGGCAGAGTTATTTTCAGGATCATAATAAATCGTAACTGTTGAGACATCTTCGTGGTTTGTTGCTGATGTTGTAGGAGACATTGTCGGAAGGATGGGTGTTGTTGTTGTAGGAGACTCAAAACGAAGTGGTGCTGAAGTTGTAGAAGGAATGTTTGCTGATATCTGGTCAGTTGAGATGACGGATGAAAAATTTGTTGATGAAGCTGAAGAGTTGTCTGGAACAATGGTTGTTGCAGTTGTAGGAGGTTCTGGAGCTGTTGTAAATGAGATTGCTGGATTGGTAGGAATTGATGTTGTAATCTGAAGCAGACCACTCTGAATGAGACTATCTATGCCATCTCTCAGGTTATCACAACCATTTACTGAAATGTTGCAGTAAGCACACCCTAGCTCGCATCCTGGGAACATTTGACATTCGAGGAGCTGAGCTTTGATCTCTACCAACGGTGTCCGAATCTGACCCACACTGGTTATTAAGTAAGACGGCTTGTCTTCTTCAATAGCATTGATTCGGGGACCACCATGATGTGGCATAGGGTTCTTATTGACATTTGGTGGTGGTGCAAAGTTTAAAGCCTTGGAATCCACTAGATCCTGCACTTTCATGTGCAAAGCTCTGCACTTTTCTGTACTATGACCAGGTGCATTTGAGTGAAAGGCACATCTGGCGCTGGCGTCGTAGTTCCTGGGCAGACTGTTGGGATCTGGAGGGGCCAATGTCCTTAGCTCAACTAGGTTGAGTTTCAGGAGTTGTGGCAACAATGTGGCATAGGGCATAGGGATCGGATCGATCACCCTATTGGCCTGAGGGGGCCTCTGTTGGAACGGTCTCTGCTGATTATTGTTGTTGGTGTTGCTGTTGTTGTAATTTCTCGGAGGATACTGAGTTTGCTGCTGGTACTAAGGTTGTTGCTGATAATTTTGTTGCGGTGGTTGATAAGCTGGTTGTGGATGAGCTGGAGCGGGAATGGTGACTGCTGCCACGGACCTATGAACATATTGGGGCCTGCCCCTGTTGGTGTGGATAGCATTGGTCTCACCAGTTCTTCTTGGGCCTGCAAAAGGCTTTCTTGCATTACTGGATGAGCTTGCACCGTTGTCTGAGATCTTACCCATCTTCAACAGGCTTTCAATTCTCTCCCCGGCTATGACTACATCTGCAAAGCTGGTAGATGAGAAGGCAGCTAGCCTATCAATGTAAGTCCCCTGAAGGGTGTTCATGAACATATCAGCCATCTCCCTCTCTGACATAGGTGGCTGGACAGCAGCAGCAAGCTGTCTCCATCTTTGAGCGTACTCTCGGAAGCTCTCCCTGGATGACTGTGACATTCCCATTAGGAGGGTCCTGTTGGGTGCCATATCCAGGTTGTATTGATACTGTCTGATAAAGGCCTCTGCCAGGTCCTTCCAGCATCTAATAGTTGCTCTTGTCAGATGGGAGTACCATTCCCTCGAAGCTCCAGTCAAGCTATCCTCAAAATAAAACATCCATAGCTTCTCGTCCATGGTATAGGCCTTCAGCCTCCCGAGAAAAGATTGTAGATGGGTCCGGGGACAGGAAGTCCCATTATACTTCTCAAAGCATGGTGGCTTAAATTTGTGGGGGATTCTGACCCCGTCTACCAAGCCCATATCCATAACATCAAAACCCAAAGAGTTTTGAGACTCTAAGGATCTTAATTTCTCAGCTATCTCATCCAGCCTTCTATCATAGGCCTCCTCCCCAGCTCCCATCACTGTGAACTGATCTTCCTGGGGGTCTTCTTGCAGTACCCTCCCTGCTGTGGCAGTCCCTTGTATATTGACAGGGATGTTGATCTCTGGATGCTGGTGGGGTCCAAAGACTGGGGGGTTGACATGAGGTTGGACTCTTTCATTGTTGCTTGTCCCAGCAGTCCCTGGCTGATGGTCTTCCTGGTTTCTCCCTTCTACCAGTGCTCTTAACCTCTCCTGACTTTGAGCCATATTGTTTATTACCTCCATAAACTGTGTCATTTGAGTCCTCATTTCCAACCTCTCGTTGGTCATTTGATTCCTGACCTCCGTAAGGTCCTGCTGCATCTGATCCATCTGTATGCCCGGAAGATTGCTGCGGGTGGGGTATCTGTGTGGACGGTTGAGTGGAAACCCTCGACGTCGAGCAATAATTCCTGAAGTCACAACAGAGTTAGTAACAATAAAACAAAACCTACAAAGCAAAACAAAAGGTTAGTATGCAATGCAGTGTGTCTATTTGTTTCCAAGGTATCCGGCTTGGTACTTGGTTTTGACCTTTCCAGACCCCTTGAAGAAGATGCTTGTGATGTTGCTTGAGGAATTCAGATGAAACAAACCAACACATATATTACAAAAAGGGTAAATGATACATAGTTTGTTTACAATACAAGCCCTCCGAGGGGTCAAAAATACATCATGAAGAAAAGTACATAAAAGAAAACAACAACAAGCAAAAAATCAAACACCAAGGCCAAATTCATCCTCCTGAACTTCCTTGAGAAGTGCTTCAGTCACAGGATCAGCTGGACGCTCCGTAAGATTCCTGATGAGGAGATTCCTTGTGGCAATAGCTGCAGTTAGCTTCTTGTGCTGACTCTGGTCCTTTGACCTCTTCACTCTAGCTCTGATCTTCAACTCTGAGACCTCCCTCTGTGCTGCTGCCAGGGCTTCCTGTTGCTCTTTTGCACTAGCTTCCATCTGCTCCATCTTATCCTGAGTTCTTTTGTCCTCTTGAGTACGGGCTTCGGTGATCCTGACCCACCTAGCCTGACTTTCCCTTAGATACAAATCAGTCCTGGCTTTCTGGAACTGAGCTTCCTTGCAGGCATTCTTCAAGATCTGTTCCCCAGCCCTAGACTTCTTAATGTAATCCTCAGACTTCTCAATTCTAGCCAAATGCTCCACCTTCAGCTTTTCTAGCCTCTCAATATCCAACCTACCATCACTCCTCTCCCAGAGGGTCTTCTGTAGAGCTTGAGTCAGCTTCTCATTTCTCTCTTTCAATTTCTCAAACTCATCTAAGCTGACAGTTGCTGGAGGTGGGGTTGTGGAAGGTCCAGGCATATCCTCAATAGTGAAGGGCATTCCAGAAACTTGAGCCCTGGCATGTGACCACTCATAGTACTGGGCAGAGGCTACATTATTGCATCTTCCAAGAATAGTTACCCCCTTAGTCTGCACATTGTCCCAGGCCCAGGCTGCCTGCCTGACAACAGCCAGATTAGGTTTGATTTCAACATAAAGGGTCTCAATCAGATCTTGTGCCCTAGGGGGATGGACCAATGCATAGCCCAGTTGTCTTTTGAATAGCAGAGGGTTGTAGTTGATGCAACCCTTCACTCCAATTAGGGGCACATTGGGGAATTGCCCACAACTTGTAATGATATCTCTACCCTTAGTACTCTGAGTACACCATCTGATGTCATCTGAGGTTAGAGCAACAAGCCTTCTAGCCCAGTTCTTCTGCTGGTGAGGGTTTAAGAATGCATCAGTCTTTGGCAAATGCTTGAGCAACCAAGTATGGAACAAAGGTGCACAGCATCTCACTAATCTCCCCCTTTGCTTTTCATTCCTTTGATGAACTGAGTAGTAAAGATCTCCCAGTAAGGTAGGTACTGGGTTTCTCAGGATGAAAAGATGGACTGCATTCTTGCTAACAAACCTAGGCTCATCTGCAAAAAGTATGATCCCATATATGCTAAGGGCCAACAGAGCACAGACTGCCTTCCACTCCCCTTGGGAGGCCTTCAAACTAGCCTGAGAGGTCAAGAAATCCAGATGAAAACCAGAGATTCCAGCTTTAGATGTCAAATTCTGCCCAATCAGAACTGGTTCCAGATGTAATGCTTTGGCTATCTCCTCATTACTTGGGAAAGCCATTTCAGGGTTGAAAGGGATTCCACCCCTGATGGGTACACCAACCAATGATGAATACTCCTCCAGCAAAGGTCCCAACTGGAAATTCTGAAATGTGAAGCACCTCAGAGGGGGATCATAGAACTGCAGGCAAGTATGTATCAGGCTCCTCTGTGAAGGGTCCAAATCCAATACCACATCAAGGATTCCTCCATAATGTTCTCTGAAATATGGTATATGGTCTGGAGTAATCAGGGTCTGAATCCTCCTGATGCTAGCTAGCTCAGGCTCAAAGAAGTGATAGGAGATGTTACTTTTCTTAGGTGCCATGTTGCTGAAGAATGAGTGCTGATGATGATGACTGAAGACAACACTGAAGATGGGCCACTAATAGGCTGAGACTGAGGATGCAAGTGACTGAAGCAGGTGGCTGATAACTGAAGCAAGTGTTGATGAAGATGGGTCTAAGCTGAAGAAGGGGTCAAAACCAAGTCAAAAATGATAGGATGGATACCCTGGAAAACAAATAAACACATGTTAGAATGATGCAATGAGGATGTATGTAAATGATATGCAAGGGTTTGTGACTGAGCCGGATCTGATTAACTGCTCTGATATAGGTCCACGTATGTTCAAGAAATCCAGATGGAGGTCTATAAGTCCAGTAACCAAGGTGGGGGACTCAAATAAAGAGTCACATGTCCAGGGTTTAGAATCACAAAAACTGTCCCAACATGGAGTACTCTTAATCAAATAAAGTAACAGGGTATGCTGAGGTCAAGGGTACCTGCAAACCTGTAAACAGCCCAACCCCCTCACAGGTGATGTTCTAGAACAAGGATCCTCAGACTTGGATCAGTTATGAGAAGTGTAAACACTTCTAACCCGGAGGTACGGTGTTTACAATAACCATAAAAGTTCCTCCTCTAATTCACCTCAGTTTCTGAAGGTCAATACTAAAGGTCATCCAGACTTAGCAGGCTTCCCAGATAGCCCTAGTATTGCAGGAAATCTGCAACACAGAGTTCTCAAGAAGAAACCCATATCTGAACCGTGTTTCATATTCCCGCACCAGACCGAGATGGAATGGGAAAGAATATGAACCACTCTAGCCTAGGTGTCACTCAGGTCCCAGGTGTAGGACCTCAACTCTCAATAGAACACCCACCCACCAAAGCAAAACCAGATCCAGCCAGACAGCATGACAGTATGATATATGTAAAGCTATAAATAAAGAAAATAAACAACTGTACACAAAGCAAATAAATAAAACAAACATATAAACACAAATAGCACATAACACCCCAGTAAACACAAATCAATCAAGCGCTAGGAGGAACCCACAAAAAGAACCAGAAGCCCTGGTTACAGTATAAGGGTCCCCAGCAGAGTCGCCAAGCTGTCGCTCCCGATAAATGGGACAGGCCCAGATAAAGGTGCAGACGCGAACGGTCGGCGAAAGGGACAATGAGAACACACAGCAGTGAACTCACTGGAGATGAATAGAGTCGCCAGCTAGGCATTTTTATCCCAAAGGAAAGGTAATGTTGCATAGACCTAGAAAAAATATGGATAAGACGGTTGCGAACCAAAGAGACTGAGAAAGGGGGTTGGTTACAACCTGGGAAGGTATTAGCACCCAGATTGTCCGCCGTACTCGACGGGATCCACGCTTAAAAGATTTGTGTTTTAAAGGGGTAGTGTCAGTGCAATTTGTGTGTAAAGAGAGCTGGAAAAGGTGTACAGGTGTCAGTGTATGAGAAGTGTGAAGTGTGAATATACAGTGTCAGTGTAAGAATGAGAATGAATTGCTCATGATAATGAGGCTAAGAGAAAGATGCTGGAAAGAGGGGGAATATACAAATACCTTTGTTCGATAACTGTTAAGTCATGCCTACGTATCCTCTCGTGCAATGAGGAAGTCAGAACACCGTAGTTCAACCCAAAGAGACTGAAAGATAAATTGACTTGTGAACTGCTTACTTGCCTATGCTCAAGTGTATGACATGTCTGGCTCAGGTGCAAACTGTCTTGCATTAGACGGAAGAAGCAAGTTCTCGGTTATGAATGAGTGAGATGAGAAAAGAATCCCGGAGGAGACGATTATTGTTTGTTTTTGTATTTTCAGTCTTTTATTGTTTTTGAAAGTTTGTCATAAGTTAATGAGCTTAATCCTAAACCAATGGATTTAGTAAACTCATCACATCTTCCCCCTGGTTAGGGGTAATGAGAATACCTTAAGTGTGAAGTCAGCTTCTCACACTTAATCACCATGGTGTAGGATTAAGGTCATTAACCTATTTGTGATTATTTAGATGTTTTTGGTGTTTTTGTTTAGTGTTAAGTAATGAGGTTAAGCCATAATCAAGGATTAAACAGTCTCATTACACCATCCTAATAGAAGGATAATAGATGAGAATGTTTAAGCTGAGGAAAGCTCCTCAACTTAATCCATGACTAGGGATTAACTTCATGACAAAACAAAGCCTTTATTAGGTGGATTTTATTTAATGATATGATGATGAAGTGATTTTTAGGGTTTGTAAGACAACTTGAGGAGGACTTGTCCATTAACACTAGGGTTAGTCCTTCTTAACCAATTAAGGAAGAATTAGAACCCTAATGCAAGGCCCAAGTTACAAGTGTGATGTCTTGATGATTATTGAGTGAGTTGATTAAGGGATTTAAACACATTAAGGATTTAACACTTAGGATTAAAGTTATACACTCCATCCTAATAGAAGGATGCAGGCATAAGCTTAATCACAAAGCCTTAAAGCCTTTAGGGTTTAGTCCCTGATTATGAGGTGAGAAGAGAAAACTCAAAGAGACACAAAGGTAAAACTAAGTGGGGGACTAATCAAAACCCTAATTATTGTCATGCTTGGTTGCTCCTAAGGTTTGTGAGGTTTACAAGAGCAAGTCTTCAAAGGAATCACCAGGAAGCAGATGAAAGGATCAGGAGAAGCAAAGTAACTTGCTTCATTTAAGAAGACAAGTCACTTGAAGAAAGAAAGTGAGAAAAAGAAGAATGAGCAAGCTCAATCTCAAACACAAACATAAATGCAGCAAGGATACATAAAAAGAGATGAATAGAGGTTATGAGAAGTGAAGGCAAATTCACTTCTCAAGATAACTTACCACCTGAAAAGTTAGTGAAAGAAATGCAATGCAATGCAAAATGAAATGAAATGACATGATGAGAAACAAAACCAGAAGTACATACATGATGTTAATGATGCTATGAGATGCCACAAACATGAAACCACTCATGAGGATGATCATATAAGCTTATGGATGCAAATGGAGCAAGTTAAAACATATGAACATACATGAAAAGTTATGAGATGCATATGGCATACAACAAGGCAAATGCAAAATGCAATGATCAAACATGCTTTCAATATGTCTCAAGATGTTCAATGAATCAAATGGAGGCATGGAATGTCATGGCAAGTCATGTTATGCAAGTAAATGCAAGATGGGTGCATATGGAAGCCCAAATTAGGGTTTATGATCAAAGCATCAAACACAAACCAAAATCAGAAGCAAACAACATTATAAAAAATTGAAAATGCACTCAAAGGACCCCTAAACCTATACTAGCTCACTGCCCAAAGGAGAGGTCTCAACTCTTAAACTAGCTCAAGTTATGATTTTTCTAAGTTTTCTAGGATTATAGGGTTCCTTAACAAGAAAATTATCAAACAAATGGAAAATGAAAGATCCAATCATGGCCATTTAATCTCACAAACTTCATGCTAAACACAAGGCAATGCAAAAAGAACCAAGGTCCAACTCTTTAGGGTTAGGCAGAAATGATATTTGGAAGTTTGGATCAAAATAATGCATCAAAATGATTTTAATTCAATGAAAAATTCTCAAAATGCATCAAGATCAAAAAATAAATTTGGTTTGAAGGTTGGACAATGTTTCTAAATGTCTTAAAACATTTCATGAATTTTTTGGTGATTTTTAAATACCTAAAAGTATTTTTAATAAATTAATTTTCATTAATCAATTAAAAATAAACTTTTAAATATTTAAAAATACTTTTTTAATGCTAAAAATGAAAATAAAAATATTTTTGTGTTTTAAAAATTAATGAAACCCTTGGTAAAACATTTCATAATTTTTAAAGCCTTTTTGCTATTTTTAATAAATTGTATAAAACAAATGAATTAAATATGAAAATAAAATGGATTTAAAACTGAAAAAGGAAAAGTCAAACAATCCAAGGGCTCTCATTCAAACTGAAACGCGCGCGTGTTGACTTGGCGCCAGATCCTATGGCCAGCATTCAAACTCAGCTAATTAATGTTTAAGCCCTAATCCCACCGTTAATGACCCTCAGGTGACCGGAACAGTGTTCCGGTCATCTTCTCCGTTCACCCCAAAAATCAATCTCTCTCTCTCCAGGCCATTTTAGGAGCTCTAACTCTCCAGAAATCATCTACTAACTATCCTAAACACGAATCCAGCACAAAATCATGTTTAAACTCAAACACAAACACGAATCGAAGCAAAGAAATTTTTAGGTCAAACTTTCAGAACACCATAACATGCTTATTTCTTGCTCATTTTCAAAAGTAAATAGATCCCAATGATCAGTGCAACATACCAAACAAGATTCTAACAAGAAAATAGAGTTCTGAAAAAAAAGTTCATGAAGCTACCTGAGGTTGAGCTTTCGATTCAGGTGCTTTCTGGCTGCTTCTTTGGCTCAAACAAGTCCCAATGATCCTCCTTAGAAGCTTTTGGCCTTTGGTTGGAGTTTATATAGCCTCTAGAGAAAGTTGACAGAAACTCAGGCCAAGGGGATGTGAAATTCGTATTTGTGATATGGGAGGTTTCAGGCCAAAACAATGGTTGGTTTCTGGTCAGTGAAGTGAGTTGAGATGGTTTGTGAAGTTTTTCTTTGTGTTTGAGACTTGTGGAGAGAGATTCGAAGGTTTTTTCTCAAAGGAGTGAAAGTGAGGATGCTGAGTTCTAGTGTGTTTCAGGCTTGTGTGTTGTGTGGTTTTGCTAGCATTTGATCCACATAAACAAACCTCATTGGTCAGATGATGTGACCTGCCCTTTATTGATTGGTATGACTACTTTTGCAAAATGTCCACTCTTGTGTAAGAGAAGCATGGGGCATGTTCTAGGCTAGTACAAGTGGTGTGGGCTGCGCAGCATGGTGTGAGGGAAAGGCTAGAATGGCTCAGCATTGTAGGCAGCAAGTGGATGGAAGTGTGATGATGGTTTTGCAACTTGCTCACTTTTGGTTCACATGGAAATATCTTGCTTTACAAACCATGAAACATGTGATCTTTTGGTTCAAATCTGATTTTTAGAACTTGTATGATGCTTGCATATTGGTTAGACATGAATTAGAAGTCACAGATGCCTTGGTACAAAGTTTTTGCAAGTTTCTCATTTGGTGCATATTTTGAAAATTAGTGATTTTTGTCAACTTTGACACACCATAACTTTTGATCCAAAATGAATTAGGTCATGTTCTTGTACTTTTTGAAAAGGGAAAGATCTAATCTACAACTTTCATGACCAAAGTTTTTCCATTTGAAGCAATTTTGGATCAAAAAGTAAGGGTTGAAAAAGTTGCATAAAATGACATTTCATTAAAAGTCAACCATGCCCAAAAAAGTCAACTTTGCAAAAACTTCAAATTCTTGAATTTTATGAACTTCAAACTTCTTCCACGATCAAATAAATATCATATACACTCAAAATGATGAAGATCACCCTTTGGTTGGGTCATTGGAGGCCCCAGATGCCCTGATTTTGCACTGGCTTGTTCAGAAAGTCAACTCTTGATCAGATGACTTCCCCATGGAATTTCTTCATGAAAATTGATATGCATACTCCCTATACCATATAGAGACCAATAGAAACAAGAATGACCAAAAAAATTGAAGTTATGGCCTCTGAAACCAAAACCCTAATTTTAGGTCATCTGTGTAGTCAAGCCTAGCTCTGCTTCCATACCAATCCCAGTTCTTGTGATTCTTTGGCATCCTTGACCTTGAGAGGATGTAATATGATATAAGAACACACATGGACCCCTTTGAATTGTTTGGTGGCCTTTGGAATGGCTCAAGAAGTTCTTGGATTGCTCAGATCACAAACCCTAGGTGCAGATGACTTTGAATCTATGCAGTGGAACAAAAATGGGATATGAGATGTTATGATTGTGCTTATGCATATGAGAATGATCACAAGCCATGGTGTGAATGGGTGAGGGCAAATTTGGGGTGTTTACACTAGCCAGTAAAGGTATGCAACACATCAAAGTTCCCCTCGCCTTTGTAGTACGAGTATGAAGAGAGTGCAAGATGTCTCCAAGTAATGTAGGCACTGGATTGTGAGTCAGGAATATGTTGATGGCGTGTACGTCTATGATCTGGTCTGGATTAGGGAACAACACTAAGCCATAGATCAATAGGGCTAAGATGTCCTCAAAAGCATCATAGCTCATAGCATCCAAAAACACCTGAGCTTTCTCCATTAATACCTTAGCAAGAATACCCCTAATTCCACTTCTCGTTTCTAGGACAATGTCTAATTTCTTCAAATGTAGGGCTGCAGCAATGACTTCAGGTTTAGGCTCTCTCTCCAAGCCTGTGAAGGGTCTCTAATCAAGGATAGGTATACCTAGTAGCTTGGAGAACTCCTCCATTATAGGAACCAGCTGATAGTCGGGGAATGTGAAGCAATGATGTTTAGGATCAAAGAACTGAAATAGGACATTCATCATGTCTTCATTGAACCCTGAAGTAACTAGATCCAGCAGGTAACCATGCTTCTTGATGAATTGGGAGTTTTCAAAAACTTTAGAGAGCAATTCCTTAAGCTTAGAAGGTATCCCTACAAAGTTTATTCGGATAGTGTTCCTATGAGCAAAAGCCATGACCTGCAACAAAGAACAAAGATAAATCCTTTGGTCCTTGAAATGGTTAGTGAAAATGCTATACTTATGATGTCATGATGTTATGCTCAATCACAAACATGTGGAACACACAAACAAGTCAAACAATATCCCTAGGTTAGGAGGCTTGCATGAGGTTTAAAGGTAAGTACCCTCCCTTGAAGTTTAGATGGTTCATCTTGTCCTACAAAAGTAACTGAGTTCTAAGGGATCTCAATATCACTGATCCTTCCCAAGGGTGGTTGTTCAGTAGGCAACTTACTTGCCAACTAAAACCCTCCAAGTTTAGGATCTCAATAAGCGTAGCATCGAGTATCAACCAACTTCAGTCTTCACCAAAGCCGGCTATCTCACTACTTTCTAAAGGCCAAGATGGGATAATTAGGGTTCTAAAGGTTAGTTAGTGTATTGACAACATATGGCAGCCCCATATTATCCTCAACTTACTTAAAGAACTGTTCACTTGTGTTTTTGGCGAACAAACTCTGGTTTACCAATTCCTTGGAAATGGGTTACTTGCAGGACCAACCACACAAGTCCTAGGACACATGTGCTAAATTCTTAGGACTAATTCCTTAATGTATAAGTCTTATTAGTTGCCTTGTATGTTTTGTCGAAATATTTCTAATGAAATTGTTCTTATTTATATTGGAGTGTAGATGCATTTGTACAATGAACTAAAAGAAAGACTTAAAGTTTGCAATTAAAGGATTTTCTGGAATATAAACTTGCTTGAAAGTAAATTGCTTGAAAATAAATAAAAGCATAAACTTAAACAAGGAATGAAGGATAAATCTAAATTTTATAACTGAAAGATAAATGGTGTTTACACGTACATTTTCCAGAAAATTCTCCTTTCTCTTACACACGAGTATTAGAGTAATTTTCACAGAAATGTTGTACAGAATTTCACACACTTTACACAAAGCAAACTATCTTATTTATATACAAATAAAATAACCGTCGAATAACGGTCAATTCCTAAGAATTCTCCACTTGGTGTTATGCATGTTATTAATCTCTAAGACTCCTCCACGTATCTTCTACCAAGCAAGGTTGTTAACAACTGCCCATTAACTGGAGAAATGGCGTGTCTTCTTGTCAGGTCGAATACATTTGAAATTCAAATAGTCCTAGCGTCTTCTTCGTCGAATCCTTGCCTTCAAATCTCTCGTCGAAAACACGAGAGGACTTCCTAGTAGTGATGTAAAGAACTTCCTAAATGGCAAATCATCTGTTCTTTCGACAGACAACTGTTCGTTATATCATGAACCAAATCATCACAAACCTTCTCAATATTCTGGCCATGTTTGGAAGAAAGAGTGATCCTATTTTGTGGAATATCTTCACAGCTATGTACATCATTATTCAAAGTATAATGAGATGAGGAGTGCTGAGAAACTACCATGTCAAATAATGGTGACGTGTGGGGAACATAGTTGACAAAAACCATCAGCTTCTAAGGCTCTTATTTATTAAACCCATGGTTTCGAAATTATGTGTATACAAATTTCCCCCAGCAAAGGTATTTTGACTGATTTCTGGAGAAAGCATCTTTGCTGCCGAAACTTTTATTTCGACTCCATGTCTTGCATTAAATGCGTTGATCCTTGAGATCTTACTTTTATCTTGCATTAAATGCGTTGATTCCCAAAATATCACTTTTTGTCAAATCATAAAAAGTAATCATCAGATTCTCCTAACCTTTCACATCTGGCCCACGTTCTTTGACATGATCCCCGTGACTCTACGAAACCTAGGTCTGTCATACTCTTTTCAACTTCCACTACTTTTCCACATCCACTAACGCGTCGACACGTGCCATAACCGTTTGAAAAACTCAAACATTTCTCTCCCCAATTTCTAATATAAATACCCCTCTTCTTCCTTCTGAAGAACTTTCGCTCCCCACACCTTATACATTTCAACTCTCTTTCTTCTCACATACCCAGTCTC
The DNA here is from genome assembly GCA_963966055.1 of Lathyrus aphaca. Lineage (NCBI taxonomy): Eukaryota > Viridiplantae > Streptophyta > Magnoliopsida > Fabales > Fabaceae > Lathyrus > Lathyrus aphaca. The sequence goes on along the minus strand of OZ014519.1, from coordinate 502,021,475 downwards.
TACTCCTTCTTGCTCAAATTTCTTCACCATCAACAATGGCAACTTCAAGCAAACAAAAGGACAAGAACACATCTGGTCTCCCCTGCGCACACAAGATTCTTGGACCGAAGATTGTGGGTAACCAACAATACGTCCCAGAACCTTCAAACGAGAGGGAGAAAGCCAACATATATTATTCTCATGTACGTATTCCTCTTTTAATATCTGGCAAGTGTCATGCTATGTTAGGCCCTCTTCCTAACCCTAATGCTGGCCAAACTCGCCTTAAGGAGTTTTTCCCTACTTATTCTCGTACAAAACTCATAGGCGCAGGAAAAACACCTAAGTCTAGTGATAAATCACCAGAACCTGCTGAACAAAACCCTGAATTGGCTGCCTTATACTTGACATACTTGAATCAGCCTAGGATTTTTAGAAGTTGTCCCTGGTCGAAAGACCCTTCTAAATATGTAGATTGGGTAGACAAAATCGAAAAAGTCAAGGGTAAAAACTAGAAGAAAATTGGTATTTATGACTTGATCCAGTTGTCGAAAGAAGGACCTGGCTACTGCACCAACATGATTATTGCTTCCCTCTACTTTTGGGATAGCACCTACAACACCTTTCACCTTCCCTGCGGTATGGTAACCCCTACTCTCTTTAACCTAGGCGCCATAGTAGGCCTTAGTCCACTAGGGGCAGCTTTCGACCCAACTGTGCTGGACGAAAACACCATAGCTTTCAAAACCAGTTTTGCTTCATACTCCCCCTTTATTTCCCATTACCATGACAAGGACTCTGTTGATGTGTCGGATATAGAACACATAGCCTTTCTCACTCTTTGGCTGTCGAAGTTTGTGTTCTGCACAAGGTCTCTTCAAGTGGCCAAAAAGTACATCACCCTAGCCATTCAGCTTCATGTTGGTATGAACCTGCGCCTAAGTGAATTGATTCTGGCCAATCTCTACGAATCCATTAGTGAGAGCGTCGAATCTATCAAGCAGATCAAAGACAAGGGCAACCTCAGTCTGGCAGGCCCATTTTGGCTTCTTCAACTATGGCTCAACGCCACTTTCGAATCCAGTCTTCCTGACAAAGGTCTAGTGGATGAAGAATATGTCAAGGACAAACATGTCAAATGGGCAAGACTGGCGTAGCTAACTCCTTCTGAATAGGTATTGGGTCTTCGGCGATCCTTCCTCAATTATGTGAACATGTTCTCCAAGAGCTACAACTTCAAGGAAGGCATGGCACCTTTTGCCAACAGGACCATCGGACCCAAGTGGTTCACCAGACAACTTCCTGTGGAACATAAAAAGGAAGAAGACAATTTCTTAGTCATATGGAAATTGTTTCTTACACCCAGGCTCTTATCCTCTTACCCCACTATGTCCAACTCCAAAGTGGCCCAAATAGTTTACCAGCCAAATTTAGTGGCTCGACAATTTGGGCTGATACAACTGAATTCAAGGTCCATTTATCCCAAGAAAGTATCTATTCTCTTCTACAACTCATTCTCCACTAAGTCGAAGAGTATAAAGCTCTCAGAGAAACTAAATGACACTGCTTTGGAGATCCAGCCAGTGGTCGTTCGACCAACCTTCTTCTGCACTCAGGAGTTTGATGTTTGGTGGAAAGAGTATTATCTCACCAGGTTTTATGATGCATCTGACTTCAACACTCTTCTGACAAATGCCTTTGCTTTCGTGCAGGATCGAACCAAGAAAGGTACCCAACAGCATGTTAAAGAGATTCAAAAATTCAAAAATATTTTGAAACAAATTATAGGCCAGATGATCTTAGGCGAACTATAGGCGCAACAGCTGTGACTCTTAAGCATAAATTTACATAAAAAATGGAGAAATTGGCATTGCCCTCATACGTCCCCCTAGAGGCGCGTTATAACTTTGTGTATACTTGCTATCCACCAAAGTTTCCACCTCTACCATCTGCTGATTTTGGTGTGGCTTTGAGCCCACCTTTTCCAGATTTGTTCGTATGTGGCTCCGACTTAAAATTGCTACAAGAGTCACAAAAAAAACTTGTTGAGCGTGTGGTTCCGACCAAATATCATCTGGATAATTACCCAGGGCACCTTCATATTGGAATAAAACATGTTCGCGTGGAATCTACCATTCTTAAATGTGTAACCCTGATTTCAACCTCATCTTTGTATTCATATCTATGTTTTATTTTCTTCTCTTTTTCTAACTTATTTCTCTTTTCAGCTGCCAAGATCACTGGCAAGAAGAGCTCTGTCGAAGACAAACCTGACAAGTCCACCAAGAAATCCACCTCCACTTCAAAAAAGGTTCTTTTTTATCCTTTTGCAAAGAGACTGTCTCAGTTATGTAATTATTTTAGTCTTAGGCTTATTGAACTTTCTTTTAATTTTTAGATGAGTCGAAAGCCACCTACTCCTCAAATAAGAAAGAAAGAGGAAGTGAAGGTGCCTTCTGAAGATTCTGGTGACGAATCCCCAGACCAGCAACCTTTGAAGAGGAAGAAACCTACAAAAATAAAGACGGTCTCCTTCCAAAGATCGCTGGCAACGTCGAAGAAGACCCCTCCTGCAAGCCCAATAATTAAGCTTGCGCAAGACGCAGAGAGTGGGAATTCTAGTTTCCACATCATAATCCCTCAGGTAATTTTCTTTTGACAAAATTTTGACTTTGATCTTTGTATACTCTTTGTTTTTTGAACTTTTATTTTGTTTCAGGTTCAAATCAACATTGAGGAGCCTCCCATCAATCTGCAAGACTCCCCTCTTGACGCAACCAAAAATGTCCAAGAAGAAAATACATCCAAGGGTGATATGCTGGAACCCCAAACCGTGGCTGAATTCGACATCACCATGGAGGAAGGTTCTGTAGACAATTCCCCTGATCAGCCAAAGTCCACTGCCAACAAAAAAGTCCCCCCAAAGACGACAAAGGAAAAAAGGTTGATGTTGGATCCAACGTCCAAGAAGGGGAAGAGCAAAACAAATCCCAAGATTCTGGCGAAGAGAACCTTAATGCCAAGAGTACAGAAGGCAAAGGTCAATCGAAAGAGGAGGTTGGGCCTAGCATTCACATCAATCCTGATCCAATACAAAGCAATCCTCCATCTTCTGGTTCAACTATCTTCTCTCGTGGGGAGCTTGAAAACCTGAAGACAATGAAGCCTTTGGAGTATTTGAGGGCCATGCTCAGTAACCGCTACAACTTTCAAGATTCCTCCAGCAGTTCGACTACCTCTGGGGCCACTTCTAAGGTCAAGACTCTCAGCTCCATCATGGCTGAAGTTAAGGCCCAAGTGCTTGGTGTCGATTTATTCAAACTTTTGGAGGAGGATCCCACTCAACAATCTGAACTAAAAAAGCTCCTAAAAAAGGTGAATGTCTTGGAGGCCAGTGCTGATGAAACTCGTCTGGTAATGGACCTCGCTCAGATAATTGATGTAGCAAGTGGAGATCTCAGTCGTCGAAAGGATTACATCCAAATGATCTCCAAAAAGAAAGACATCCCGGCTGCTGAGTGGGATGTTGTGGAAGCTTCGACTGAGAAGGTTTCATAGTTGTCAAAACTCTCTGAGGCTTATTCCCAAGAGGTGGCTGAATGTGATAAAAACATTCAAAACTTCAAGGATCAAATAGCCCAGCTTGAAGCCAAAATTGCTCAAGAACAGAAGCGCAAGGCGGATCTTCAACAAATTAAGAAAGACGAAATTGAAGAGGAGATCAAAGTAGGGCTTCATCATGCAGATAGGGCTCAACAATTAGGCAAAGAGATTGACAAAATGTCTTATAATAAAAGTCTTTGTGATTGTCAAATCTCAGTCCAGAAGAGGAAATTCATAGAGCTCAAAGAGTCTTTCCTTTAGAACCAAGACTTTGTAATAGAAAATAGGCTATGTATTTTCTTTTCGTTTAGCAGCCCTAGAAGGCACCTTTTGTAATGACTTCAATGCTTATTTGGCAAAACATTTAATACAATTATTCTACTTTTATTTTTACTTCTTGCAGAATTGGTTTATATTTTTTCAAGTATTTTCCATTTATTTTTAATATTCTTTCGTCTTTGCCTATTTCTTCGACTTCATAAGCACCATTCAAAAAAACACTTAAAATTTTGAAAGGCCCTTCCCACTTGGGGGACCATTTTCCCATTAATATGTCTTTTCGATCCATGGGAAGTATTAACTTCCAAACTAAATCACCCACACAAAGGACTTTTGACTTTACTCTCTTATTGTAAGGTTTTTCAACTCTTTCTTTTTGTCTCCTTATCAAGTCCAATGCGCGTAGCCTTTCTTCGTCTAAATCCACTAATTCATCCATCATCATGCTCCAATATATTTCTGAAGGAATCTCATGATGTCTTTGAACATGTATGGACTGTAAATAGATTTCGACTGGAAGCACTACATCATGTCCATATGTCAACTTAAATGGAGTAGAGTTAGTGGCTTCTTTGGGTGATGTTCGACAAGCCCATAAAATTTGATCTAAGGTTGTATGCCAATTTCTAGGCTTTTTACCTACATGCTTTTTGATCAAATTTATTATCACCTTGTTTGCTGCTTCGACTTGTCCATTTGCCTGGGCATAATAGGTGTAGAGGTTAATAACTTAAACCCCATTTCTTTTGCAAAAGCTTGCATGATTCTACCAGTAAACACAGACCATTGGTCAGTGGTTATTATTTCTGGTATTCCAAATCTATAAATTATATATTTTTGGATAAATTCTATGACTGCCTCCTGATCCACATTCACCAATGGTATGGCTTCAATCCATTTAGTAAAGTAATCAACTCCTACTAAGATGTATTTTTGTCCTTTCGACGAAGCTGGTCGAATTTCTCCAATTAAATCCAAAGCCCAACCTCTGAATGGCCAAGGCTTTATGATCGAATTTAATTCGCTCGTAGGGACACGTGGTATACCTGCATGGACTTGACATTCTTGGCAACCCTTTGCGAATTCGACACAATATTTTAGCATGGTTGGCCAATATAAACCTTGTCTAAATAGCAACCATTTCATCTTATGCCCTGCTTGGTGTGCACCACATGTACCACTATGTACATTCGATAATGCTATGTAGGCTTCTTCTTCGCCTAAACATCTTAGCAAGACTCCCTCTGCAGTCTTTTTGAATAATTCGTTTCCAAAGAGTACATAGCTTAGAGTTCTATATCTTACTTTCCTTATCACCTTTTTGTTTGGGTCATTCAGATACTCTCTGGTGGGTTTTCTCCAATCTTCCTTCCCTAAATTATCTATGTTAAAGATTTCAAAGCTTTCGTCATCCCCATAACCAAGTTTTATCGTTTCCAAATCCGATGGGGATAATTTGGTTGATATAACCCTTCCCTTTATTTCAATAGTACTCTCCAATTTTTCTTTCGACACTTTGTAACCTTATGCAATTTGAGCCAAGTCATTGGCCTCTTGATTATTTATTCTAGGAATATGTTTAAAGGTCACAGTGTCAAATGCTTTTAGGAGTCTATTGGCTATAACGAAGTACATAATCAGATTTTCTTTGACACATCTGTATTCTTTGGTTAGTTGTTATATTACTAGTTCTGAGTCGCCCATTATTTCGACTCTTTTTGCCCCCAATTCCAACAACATTTCAAGTCCAGCAATTAAAGCTTCGTATTCGGCTTCATTGTTTGAACATGGGTTTTCGACCCTATACTTGAATTTTGTTGGAATTTTATCAGGAGAAATAATTAATATCCCAATACCTACACCATTTTTGTGGTTGGAACCATCAAAATATAGTCTCCATGGCTGTAATTCGACGTATTTTATTTCATTTTCATCTATGGAGTGGTCAGCTATAAAGTCAGCCACCACTTGTCCTTTTACAGCCTTCAAAGGTAGATATTTCAAGGAGTACTCAATTAATAATAGAGCCCACTTCCCAATTCGACTATGTAAAATGGATTTAGACAACATATATTTTATTACGTCGAAATGAGATGATACAAATACATCAACTAGTTTTATATAGTGCTTTAATTTTGTACAAGAAAAATACACACATAAACATAATTTTTCTATTACACTATATCTAGTTTCAGCATCGATTAAGACTCTGTTAAGATAGTAAATGGCTCTTTCGACGCCATTTTCATCCTCTTGACACAACATATTTCCTATGGTCTTGTCGGATGCTGATATGTACAACCTCATGCTTCTTTTTCTACTGGAAGACATCAAGACTGGGGGGACTGGCTAAATATCCCTTGATCTTTTCGAAAGCGTCCTATTGCTCTTGCCCCCATGCAAAGTCTTCTTTTTTGAGTCGAAGCAGAGGAGAAAAAGCTTGCGTTTTTACGCTGAGGTTTGAAATGAATCTTCTTAGAAAATTAATTTTCCCAGCAGTGATTGCAATCCTTTCTTTGTTGATAGCGCTTTTGCCTCCATTATTACTTTAACTTTGTTGGCGTTTATTTTGATTCCCTTTATGTGGACCACAAAACCTAGGAAATCTCCAGCCTGCACACCAAACGCACATTTGAGGGGATTCATCTTTAAACCAAACTTTCTCATCCTTTCAAAGGATTGTCGAAGATGGTATAAATGATGTTTTCCTGAAACAGACTTTATTATAATATGATCAATATATACTTGCATGAATGTTTCAATGAAATCATGAAAAATAGAATTCATGGTTGTTGCACCCCAAAATTTGCCCTCACCAAGACAAGACATTATGTACTAAAGTGTCCAAAGAGGTTCACAAGGTTCACAAGGTTCACAAGGTTCACAATTAGTCAAAAAGTTTGACAATTCCCTCAGACAATGCATCCTCCTAAGCGAGGCATCCTAAACTAGGGTTTTGGATTTCATCAGGCTAAATGGACTTCAAAGGCTTAAAGTGAGCTTCATATCACCTTATATGTCTTTAAGAATCCCTATGTCAAGTTTCAAGACTTTCCCAAAAGGTTTGCTCAGTCAAATGATCAGATAGGCTAAAATCAGTCAAAGCAGTCAAAAAGTCAAACTAAGGTCAAATGTGGTCAAACCAAAGTCAAACTTCATGATTTTTTGCCAACATCAAGTATATGAAGTAAAATTCATCATTTGATCAAGGTTTGATCATGATTCATCAAGGAGATTTCAGATCATCAAGAATCGGGAGTTTCTAAATTAGGGTTTTCACAGGAAAAGTCAACTGAACTTTGACCAGCCATAACTTTCACATGCTTCATCAAAAATTTCCCATCCAAAGCTCATTTTGAAGGAAATTGATTTCTCTACAACTTTGTGTCTCACAAGCCAAGCCCAAAAATGCTTCATTTGGAAGGTATGAGCTAAGACATTATAGGTCATTTCAAAAGTCAACAAAAAGTCAACATCTTCCAAAGAGCATAACTTGAGAATGGTAAAAGATATGGACATGAGACAAATAAGGTTGGTTAGAGGACTCTCTAAGATTTCTAAAATGTCCAAGAACACCTTCATAGCATTAAAATTGAGGGATTTGTGCCTTTGCAAAGTTGGAAATTTTTTGAGAGGTTTATGAAGCAAATGGGACCTTAGAACCAAATTTCTCCAAATGGGCTTGCATTTTTATGACCCAATCACTACCATGACATCATGCACGAATTAAAAATCATTTATTCAAATTTTTATTCATTTTATTTTATTTATTATGATTTTATACATTAAAAATCATTTTAAATCAAAATAAAATATAAAAGTCTCAATATTTGATTTGATTTTTGTTCTAGAAATTCTTAAAGGCCATTTAAAAGTGATTGAGATCATACAAAATCAAATCAACCAAAAATAGCAAGGATATATCAAATTTTTTCAATATTTTGAAAGCATATCTTTTTCAATCTCAAATGATCCAAAAGTCCAAAGGAGGATCTAATATTTTGACCTAATTAGGTTCTATTATATATGTATAACAAAAAGCAATGCAAGGACACGAATTTGGAAGCCTCTAAGACTAGAATCAAACTTCAAAAATTCACCAAAAAACTCACATTCGGATTCTTGGATAGAGACAATTTCAAGGCGTTTCAAAGGTTGCAATACGTTTATAGGTGATCATTGAAGGATTCTGGATCATTTACAGCATCAAAAGCATTGCCATAAGCATAAACCGAATCAATGTTATCACACTTTTATGAATTTTTCGTTTTCTATTGTTTATGCATTATAAATTATGTTTGATGATTATTTTGTGTTTGTGATAAGCTCAGGAACGTTTCTGGACAATTTAATTAGAGTTTCATGGCCAAACCGTAAGAACACCATTGTTAGGGTTCCAAGCTTCGAATTAGGGTTTCACGTTTAACCAAATATAAATGGATTCAAAGGACATGGATAGATTGTATGAATCATGAGGAGTTCATTGGCATAATTAATTTGATGAAATTGTACTGTTTGGTTGATGTTTGAAATTCGCAGGTAATGAACATGAGGGAATTCGCAGGTAAAAACGCAGCTGAATTCATATGTATTTTCGTAGGAAAATTGGGGAAGATGAAGTTCAGATGGCGCCAAAATTCAATTCAAAAAGTTATTTTAAAATATAATGTTTGTTTGTTGTTGGTATGTTGAATGTGTAGTAGTAGCTCAGTTGGTTTGTGTGCGCGTTTGCGATATTGATGGTCCTGGGTTCAAATTCTCCCCAAGCCATTTTATTTTGTTTTATTTTTCAGAATTTTTGCAGGTTAACAACAAAACAAATTGATCTCCTATGTTAGCACCAGCGCGCGCCTGGCCTGGTGGTGATGTTGTTGTTCTTGTGTTTGCAAAGCCTAGGGCCTGGGTTCGAATCCCAGCCTCAGGTATGTTTTTTCCATTTACTTTCACTATTTTTTTTATTTATTTATTTAATTCAATTAATTATTTAAATAATAGTTTATAAAATAAATGCATATATTATTTTCTTTTATATAAAAACTTATATTTTTTTCAATTCAAATTATTTTCTCAAAAAAAAAATCTAATTATTATATTTATTTTATTATATGGTCATATTATTAAATATATATATATATATATATATATATATATATATATATATATATATATATATATATATATATATATATTTTGTAAATAAATTAATTAATATTTCAATTAATAAATAAAACCCTAATTTGTTCTAACTCTAACCCTAATTTGTTCTAACCCTAACCCTACTATTTTCTTAACTTAGAATTTAACTTAATATTTTTGTAAATCATAATTAATTATTTATTATTTATTAAATAGGTGTATAATTTAATTATTATTATTAAAATACTATTTTCTTTATTAAAATATTTAAAATACCTCCTAATATTAATTTATTTTGCTAATTTATTATTTCCACTTATTTTTATTTTCTAACCATTTATATTCATTTTTATTATTATTGATTATTATTGATTATTTATTATTATTTATCATTATTTATATTTCTCGATTATATTGTAACTATCCCAAAGCTTTTGTAATAGTTTAGGTTTATTTATTTTTGCTTTATTTTTATTGTAAATATATTAACTGTATGGTTAGTAACTATAGGGTGTGCATAACATGTTTGTGATTAAACTTGATTTAGAATAACTAATTAAATAAGATAAATACTTGAACATGAACACTCACACACGTAAGTCGATCTTGGATCGCCATCTTGCACTTTCTAGGGTTACCTCTCATGTTGCCTATTTCAAAAGGTCAAGTAAGGTGTCTTAAGCAAAGTCCCTTCACAAATATCATCAAGTCCCTTCAGTTTATAAGATCAAGTCCCTTCGAGGTTGCCTACGATAAATGATCTTGTCCCTTCGAATAAAAGATGATAAGTCCCTACGTATTGCTAAAGACACCTTGCAGTTGCCTAAATTCAGATGTCCCTATACATGTCCCTTCTCACATCCAAGGTAATGACTACTTATTCCTTAATAATAGGGCTAGTCTTACCATTGAAAGAATATATAAGAACAGTAAAGATTTAATATAGGGTAGGTTCCAATTAATTACTTGCTCACCTTTTCAAAATACTCTTTACACCACACATTTCAAACAAAATTTTCAAAACAAAGTCTTTATATACATCCATACGAGGATCATTATAAAGTACTTAGAAAATTCTTAATCACACACTACACCTTTCTCAAAACAATTTAAAGTGAGCTAAGTAACTAAGAGCCCATGGATAACCATGGATATAAAGGGTGCTAACACCTTCCCTTTGTATAACCTACCCCCCGAACTCAAAATCTGTTTAAGGTCTTTCCTGTTCTTTTATGCCCTTTCCTTTTGGATAAAATAAAGGTCGGTGGCAACTCTTGCTATCCGCAACATTTAACTAAAGTCAGTTCTCCCAACGTGTTACAGAACTGGCGACTCTGCTGGGGATTTAATAAAAGAGGGGTACCCTTAGGAATTAGATCACTTTAAAATTGTTTGCCTTGTTTGCTTTATACTTATCTGTTGGGGCTCTTATGTGTGAAAGATCCTAACCCGGATCTAGTGTACCTTAGGTAAATGGCAATAGACCAAGGAAACTGTACGGTGTATACCGATATGGTTGATCTGGTGGCCATAGTTAGTGTGACTTCTTGGTTGGTGCTTATGTTCCTTAAGCAAGTTAAGGATAATATGAGGCTGCCATATGTTGTCAATACACTAACTGACTTTTAGAACCCTAATTATCCCATCTTGGCCTTTATAAAAGTAGTGAGATAGCCGGCTTTGGTGAAGACTGAAGTTGGTTGATACTCGATGCTACACTCATTGAGATTCTAAACTTGGAGGGTTTTGGTTGGCAAGTAAGTTGCCTACTGAACAACCACCCTTGTGAAGGATCAATGATATTGAGATCCCTTAGAACCTGGTTACTTTATAGGACAGGATGAACCAACCAAACTTCAGGGGAGGGTACTTACCTTTAAACCTCATGCAAGCCTTCAAACCTAGGGCTATTGTTTGACTTGTTTGTGTGTGCCACATGTTTGTGATTGAGCATAACATCATAGCATCATCATGCATCATAAGCATAGCATTTTCACTAACCATTTCAAGGACCAAAGGATTTATCTTTGTTCTTTGTTGCAGGTCATGGCTTCTGCTTGTAGGAATACTATCCGGATCAACTTTGTAGGGATACCTCCTAAGCTTAAAGAATTGGTCTCTCAAGTTTCTGAAAACTCCCAGTTCATCAAGAGGCATGGTCACCTACTGGATCTAGTCACTTCAGGGTTCAATGAAGACATGATGAGTGTTCTGTTTCAGTTCTTTGATCCTAAGCATTATTGCTTCACATTCCCCGATTATCAGCTGGTTCCTACAATGGAAGAGTTCTCCAAACTTCTGGGTATACCTATCCTTGATCAGAGACCCTTCACAGGCTTGGAAAAAGAGCCTAAACCTGAAGTCATTGCTGCAACCCTACATCTGAAGAAATCAGACATTGTCCTAGAAACAAGGAGTGGAGTTAAGGGTATTCTTGCTAAGGTATTGATGGAGAAAGCTCAAGTGTTCCTGAAGGCTATGAGTTATGATGCTTTTGAGGAGATCTTAGCCCTATTGATCTATGGCTTAGTGTTGTTCCCTAATCCAGACCAGTTCATAGACGTACACGCCATCAACATATTTCTGACTCGCAATCCAGTGCCTACATTACTTGGAGACATCTTACACTCTCTTCATACCCGTACTACGAAGGCACGAGGAATTCTGATGTGTTGTATACCTCTATTGTCTAGGTAGTTTATTTCTCACCTTCCTCGATCAGTGATGAAGAATGAACAAGGGTTCAGGTGGTCCAAGAGGATTATGTCACTTTCTCATTCAGATATTCATTGGTGCTCTAGATCTATGGAGAATGTTACTATTATTGACCGTTGTGGGGAGTTCCCTAATGTGCCACTCCTTGGCATAAGAGGAGGCATTACCTACAATCCTTCTTTAGCTCTACGTCAGTTTGGTTACGCTCGGAGTGATGGTCCTCATGACATGCTTATTCAGGGTATTGTGTTCGACTACGACAACGGTCCTCAAGGTTACCGTCAAAGGTTTATATGAGCATGGGGTAAAGTGAACAAGGTTGATAGCAAGACTCTAGAACCCAAGTAGACTATTCCTATGGAACCTTATCTCAGATGGGTGCGATCTCATGCTCAGACTCTTATGATGCCATATCCTGTTATCCTGCCAGTTACCATGGAGCCTGTTGCTGAAGGAGATACTTCTTATATCATTCTTCATCCATACATGCCCACTGACATGGAGGAGTTACAAAGGTCCTGGATCCAGTTTAGGGAGCAAAGGGATACTTTTGAGACTCATTTCAAAGCTAGTCAAGAAAGAATCCTGGAGCTAACAAAACAACTTCACGAGGAGCGGAATCTCAACTCATACCTCAACACAAAGAGGAAACGTCCATGGGAGACTTAAAACCCCATTTTCGTATTCATTTCATTTTTGTTGTAAGCCCAAGAGGCAAACGAGTTTATTGTTTACTAATAAAAGTTTACTTTCTGATTGTTTAAACAAATTTAAATCCTGCGGTCCTTGAAAACATTGCATACGCATTTACATACCATGTCATTGCATCACAGGTTTCTTATGAACAGGTATCTTATCTTCTCGCTGTTTATTTCAGCAGAAATGGCTCTTGAACAGACTGTCAAAGATCTCCACGCTCAGAATGCACAATTCTAAGAGTTGATTCTAAACTTGTCCAAGGGACAAGATAAGTTGAAGACATTGCTGGCTAAGAAGAAGAAGAAGACTAGAAGATCAGGAGGCCTTATCGATTTGGGAAGAAGATTCAGAGGTCCTATCAAGACAAAGGAACAGATTGAGGATTCTGAGTTTGAAAATTTTGAGAAAGAGGGAGGTAGTATTCATGATACTGTGGGAGATTCTGATTCTGGAGCAAATTATTATCATGATCCTGCTAGTGAAGATAAGTACAAGATGCTGGTAGACATAATGAATGCCATGGAGTTACAAGGTTCCTGTTATTGTGGTATATGATGGAGTTTCATGTCCTAAGTTGCACTTAAGATCTTATGTCCGGAGGATTCAACCACATACTGCTGACAAGAAGTTATGGATTCATTTCTTCCAAGAGAGCTTGTCTGGAGCTCAATTGGAATGGTACTATCAACTGGAAAGTGTCAATATTCGTGATTGGAATGATCTTGTTGAGGCCTTCTACAGGAAATACCAATATAATGTCGATTTAGCATCTACTCGTATGCAGCTCCAAAGCATGTCAATGGGTGCCAAAGAGAGTTTCAAGGATTATGCCCAGAAATGGAGAGACCTGGCTGGCAGAGTTCAACCTCCTCTGACTGACAGGGAGCTAGTAGATATGTTTATGAGTACATTTAGTGGTGCTTTCTATAGTCACCTCATTGGAAGTTCGTCATCTGGTTTCACCGAGCTGATAATGACTGGAGAGCGTGTGGAGAGTGGTATAAGAAGTGGTAAGATACAGGTGGGTGCCTCTTCATCAAGAACTGCTAAGAAGCCCCCTAGTGGAAAGAAGGAGTCTAATGTTGTGTATGGTCAACATAGTCGTAACAGGAGTCACCAATCTGTGGGAGCAGTTCACATTTTCAATCCTACTCCTACAGCACCAGAGCCATAACAAAACAATCAACAAAAGCCTGGACGACAATTCACCAAGATCAACATGTCACTGGCCCAAGCCTTGCAACACATGTTGAAAGGGGAACTCATTACTTTGAAAGACCCTCCTTAGAATCCTAATACTTCCTCTCCTCGATACAATCCTAATGCACGATGTTCCTATCATTCTAATAGTCCGAGACATGACACCAACAACTGTTGGGTGTTGAAAAACAAGATTCAAGATATGATTGAAACTGGGGATATTGAATTTGACCCTCCTGGGACTCCAAATGTGATCACTGCACCCATGCCCAATCATGAGAAGACTATTAATGTTGTTGATGAAGTTTCATATGTTTCCTCAGTAGCAGATGTGACTACTCCCTTATCCATTATCAAGAAGAAGTTGGTGCAGGTTGGTTTCTTTCCAGGTTGTAATGAAGACTTTTTTTATTGTGCCTACAAACCCGATAGCTGCTGGAAGTTGAAAGATGGTATTCAACGCCTCATGGACAATTACACTATATTTTTTGAGAGGACACCTTCTGTGGAAAGTATGTGTGAACATCTAACTTGAAGTACGAAGCTGAAAGATGTAGCTATGGTTGATAAAGTGCCAGTGAAGATTACCTCCAAAGGCCCTGTCAATATCACCTCTAAAGGACCTGTCAGGATTACTGCTGAAGGCCCTGTGAAGACTGTTGCTGAAGCTAGAGTGGCTCCCATGATTATTACCACTCCTAGCCTTGTTCCTTATACTTCTGATAAAGCTATACCCTAGAATTACGGTTCTGATGTTTACATCCATGGTGTCAAGTAAGAACCTCTGACTGATACACCTATTACTGATGATAATCTTGATGTTGATAATATTGTTGGATCTAGTAAGATCACCAGAAGTGGAAGAATTTTCTCTCCTCAGAATACCTCCAAAGATGCAGTTAATCCAACTACTACCTCCAATTCTGGGCCAAATACTGATGCTCGGGGGAAAGGTCCTATGGTTGAACCTGTGTGTCACTCCCAAAGATTTGCATCCCGGTACAAGCGCGAACGGTCGGCGAAAAGAGAAATGAATAGAGTCGCCAGCTAGGCATTTTTATCCCGAAGGAAAGGTAATGCTGCATAAACCTAAGAAAAGATGGATAAGACGGTCGTGAACCAGAGAAACTGAGAAAGGGGCTTGGTTACAACCTGGGAAGGTATTAGCACCCAGATTGTCTGTCGTACTCGACGGGATCCACGCTTGAAAGATTTGCGTTTTAAAGGGATAGTGTCAGTGCTATTTTGTGTGCAAAAAGCTGGAAAAATAGTACAAGTGTCAGTGCAAAAAGAATGTGAAGTGAGATACAGGAGTGTCAATGTAAAGAAAGAGTGTGAAGCTCAAGACTATGAGGCTTAAAGAATAATGCTGGAAGGAGGGGGGAATATACAGAGACTTTTTACGATAACTGTTAAGTTATGCCTACGTATCCTCTCGTGCAATGAGGAAGTCAGAACATCGTAGTTCGACTCAAAGAGACTGAAAGATAAATTGACTTGTGAACTGCTTACTTGTCCATGCTCAAGTGTATGACCTGTCTGGCTCAGGTGCAAACTGTCTTGCGTTAGACGGAAGAAGCGAGTTCTCGTTTGTGAGTGAAGATGATGAGAAAAGAATCTCGGAGGAGACGATTATTGTTTTTTGTGTTTTCAGTCTTTTATTGCTTTTTGAGGTTTGTCATAAGATAATGAGCTTAAGCCTAAACCAAGGGTTAGTAAACTCATCACATCTTCCCTCTGATTAGGGGTAATGAGAATACCTTAAGTATGAAGTAAGCACCTCACACTTAATCACCATGATGTAGGATTAAGATCATTAACCTACTTGTCATTATTTAAATGTTTTTGTTGTTTTTGTTTAGTGTTAAGTAATGAGTTTAAGCCATAATCAAGGATTTAATGGACTCATTACACCATCCTAATAGAAGGATAATAGATGAGAACATTTAAGCTGAGGAAGGCTCCTCAACTTAATCCATGATTAGGGATTAACCTCATGACAAAACAAAGCCTTTATTAAAGTGGATTTTAGTTAATGGTAAGATTAAGAAGTGGATTTTATGGTCTGTAAGACAACTTGAGGGGGACTTGTCCATTAACACTAGGGTTAGTCCTTCTTAACCAATTAAGGAAGAATTAGAACCCTAATGCAAGGCCCAAGTTACAAGCTTGATGTCTTAATGATTATTAGGTGAATTAATTAAAGGGTTTAAACACATTAAGGGCTTAACACTTAGGATTAAAGTTATATACTCCATCCTAATAGAAGGATGCAGGCATAACCCTAATCACAAAGCCTTAAAACCTTTAGGGTTTAGTCCCTGATTAAGAGATGAGAAGAGAAGACACAAAGATGAAACAAAGGTAAAACTAAATGGGGGACTAATCAAAACCCTAATTGTGATCATGCTTGGGTATTCCTAAGGTTTGTGAGGCTTAAGAGAGAAGGATCTTCAAAGAGCCACCAAGGAGGAACAAGATGAAAGGAGGAAGAAGCAGAGAGAGGCAAGACAACTTGCTTCACTTAAGAAGACAAGTTGCTTGAAGGAAGAAGAGGAGGAGGAGAAAGAATGAGCAATATCTCTCTAATACAAAAGTAAATGCATCAATGAATGCATAAAAGAGATGAGAAGAGATTATGATAAGTGAAGGCAAATTCACTTCTCAAACACTTACCACCTGAAAAGTTAGCAAAAGGAAATGAAATGAATTGAAAATGAGATGAAATGCAAAGATGAAAGCCAAAGTCAGAAGCATGAACATGATGTCAATGATGCAAAGAGATGATGCAAACACATGGCAAGAGTTGTAGATGATCATACAAGGATGAGGATGCAAATGAAGCATGCTTTGAACCATAAAAGTTCAAGAATGTTTATGAAATGGAATGAATGCATAACATGGCAAATGGATGATGCAATGATCAAACATGATTTCAATATGTCCTAAGATGTCTTATATGTCATGAGGATGCACAAAATGTCATGGCAAGTTCTTGAATGCAAGCATATGAGAGATGGATGCAAATGAAGGCAAGAATTAGGGTTTATGCATAACATGCAACACAAAATTCAAAATCAGAAGCAAATGACATGATTAAAAATTGAAAATGGGATCAAAGGAACCCTAACCCTACACAAGTTCACTGCCCAAAGGAGGGGACCTAAGTCTTAGCCTAATGGAAGTTATGATTTTCTCAAGTCAATTAGGGTTTCAAGACACTTCAAAAGGAAAAATGCATATCAAATTGAAAATGAAAGATAAATTCAAACCAATTTTACCCTAGAAACTACATGACATGAGGGATGTAATGCAAGAAGAATCATCATCAAACTCTTCATGGTTAGGCAGAATGAATTTTTCTAAGTTAGAACAAAAATATTGCCTTTTAAGAACTTTAATTCCAAAGAAAAATGTCAAAATAGGTCAAGAACCAAAAAGAAATTTGTTTGAAGAGTTTGATAATGTTTCTAAATGTTTTAAAATGCAATGTGAATTTTTTGGTGATTTTTAAATACCTAAATGCATTTTTAATTAATTAATTTCCATTAACTAATTAAAAATAAACATTTAAATGATTTAAAAATAATTTTTAATGCAAAAAATAAAAATAAAAATATTTTTGGGTTCTGAAAATTAATAAAAGGTTTGAAAATTCGTACAAATTAAATAGAAAGAAATTGAAATAAAATTAATAAAATGGAAACGTATGCAGATCCTAGGGCTGATATTCAAATGGAAAACGCGCGAATTGACTTGCGCGCAAAGGGAGGGCTCAGATTGAAACTGGAAATTCAAATTTCCTTAATTATATTTAACTTAATTAATCCTGAATTAGGGCTAATACACGAAATCTGGACCATTCAAAGTTGCCTAATTAATGGGATTAGGGCTTAATCACTTTCAGGCGACCGGAACAGTGTTCCGGTCGTCTTCTCCGACGAACACAAAACCCTAGCTTCTTCTACAGGTCACCAAACTTCAAATTCCTTTCACAAAAATGATCCTCTAACCATTCTAAACCTAAACCCCTAACTAAAATTCATTTATTTCACTTCATAAGCATGAATCGAAGAAAAATGTAAAACACGGGCAAAAGTTCAGAGATCACATACATGGTGGTTTCTTCACCATTTTCAAAAGTAAACACATCCCCATGATCAGGGGAGCATATAGAATCATAAAAGAACTTAAAAACTAGCTTCTGGAAAAAAAGTTCTTCATGTTACCTGAGATGAGGACTCTCTGATTCTGAGCTTTCTGGACTCTCCCTTTGTGCAAACCCACTTCTTTGAACACCCTGATGATGAAATGAAGCTTAGAAGGCTTTGGTAATGGCTGGTTTGAATGTTTCAGTTCTGGTATAGCAGAAATGGAGGGTTGAATATGTGATGTTTTTGGCTGCTTTGAGGGTTGATTCTTGTTCAGTGAGTGATGTGTGATTTGTTGGTGAAGAA
The DNA here is from genome assembly GCA_963966055.1 of Lathyrus aphaca. NCBI lineage: Eukaryota > Viridiplantae > Streptophyta > Magnoliopsida > Fabales > Fabaceae > Lathyrus > Lathyrus aphaca. Next base: position 502,003,407 of record OZ014519.1, on the reverse strand, counting down.
ATTTTGGATTTTTGATGGTTGAGGAAGAAGTTTCGAAGAGATGAAGGTTTTTGACAGTTTTTGTGAATCCTGGCTTCTTGGAGGTTGCAGGCTTGTGTGTGTTGTGTTTTGGGATGCTTGAGGTCCACATATTAGGCTTTGATTGGGCAGAGAGTTGGTAGTGGCACAGTTTGATTGGCATGGGCAAAAATGCAAAAAGTCAAGATCTTGTGTACTATGGGTATGGCTCGGGTCAGAGGAGATCTTAGGGCTTGTCCTGCCTCAGCTTGAGTTAAGGAAGGCCTTTGGATCTGATTTTGTGAGCTGGATGGTCTTGATCAAGAGTTTCCAAAGTTCTTGCATATTTCCCTCTTTGAGTTTTCTTATGAACCAAGGCAAAGGATCTTGTGATTTCTTGGGCAAAATGCAGCAACATGAGCCATATGAAGTTGCTAGGATGCTTTGAGATCAATTAGTGTTCAATTCAAGCATGGAAAGTTCCTTTTGCAAAGATTCAATTTTGAAGTTTCATGAGAAAAATGCCTTATGTAACTTGTAATTCAAGGCATAGAAATGAGAAATCCTTTGGCAAATATGAGTTATGAGCCATGAATTATGTTTGTGTGATGATTAGAAGCTGGTTTGAAGTCACATTTGGCTTTGGCATGAGGTTTTGCAACTTTCCTCCTTTGGCACAAAAGTGAAAAATGAATGATTTTGTCCAACTTTACAAGGCCATAACTTTTGATCAAAAATGAATTAGATCAAGTTCTTGTACTTTTTGAAAATGGGAGGATCCAATCTACAACTTTCATGACCAAAGATTTTTCATTTGAAGCATTTTTGAATCAAAAAGAGGAGGTTGAAAAACTTTCCCAAAATGGCAAGTTTGCATTACAAGTCATTTTCCCAAAAAGGCAACTTTGCAAATGGCTTGAGATTCTTCAATTTTGTGAACTTATAACATCTTCTAAGATCAAATAAAGATCATACACATTCAAAATGATGGAGAAACCTCTTTGGTTGGGTGATTGGGGGCCTCAGATGCCCTGATTTTGCACTGACTTGCTCAAGAAGTCACCTTTTGATCAGATGCCTTCCTCATTGAATTTCTTCATGAGAATTGATATGCATAATCCTCATAACATATAGAGACCAATAGAAACAAGAATGACCAAAAAAAATTGGATTTATGGCCTCTGAAACCAAAACCTTAATTCTAGGTCATCTGTGCAGTTAAGCCTGGCTCTGCTTCCATGCCTTTCTCAGTTCTTGTGATTCTTTGACTTCCTTGACCTTAGGAGTATATAATATGATGCTAGAACATACATGGACCCTCTTGAGATGATTGAAGACCTTTGGGGTAGCTCATATGGCTCAGGGATTGCTCAGATCACAAACCCTAGATGCAGATGACTTAAAGCCAATGCAGTGAAGCAAACATGCAATATAAGATGATATGATTGAACTTATGCAAATGAAAAGAGTCACAAGCCATGGTGAAATGAGTGAGGGAAAATTTGGGGTGTTTACATCTGCCCCTATTCAAGCATGAGTTAGCTGTGCAGGATGTAAGCGACGGCTTAACAGGCAAGCAAGATAACTTGTGGTTGAATATCAAAGACAGTCCAAAATTTGCACTCACTGAATGAAGAAGAAAAGGGATATAGATTGTAAAAGAAAATAAAGTATGATTATAAGGTGCGGGCGACGGAGGACGTCCGTCGAGCAGAGGACGACTGCTGGGAAAAAGCAATGACGGGGACGACCGACATGCTGGGGAAAGTAATAAGACTCTCTGGGGATTGGAGGTAAATGATGGGGACGACCATCGGGTTTGCAATGAATGATGAGGGACGGTCATCAAAGGTGAAGGACGATCACCTAGCAGGGGACGGTTGCTCTGTTGGGGGATAAGGATGAGGGACGGTCATCCAAGGTGAAGGACGATCACCTGGCAGGGTACGGCTGCCGAAAGTCACGACACAGGACGAATGTCGGACGAAGAGGTCGACGATGGGGACGACCATCGGATAAGAATGATGAAGGACGATCATCAAGAGGTGAAGGACGATCACCCATCAGGGTACGGCTGCTCTCGGGGTTTATCACAACATAGGACGAATGTCGGACAACAAGATCAACGATGGGGACGACCATCGGATAAAAATGATGAAGGACGATCATCAAAAGGTGAGGGACGATCACCTAGCAGGGGACGGCTGCTAAAAATATCACGACATCGGACAAATGTCGAATAGGAAGGGGCTCTAATGAATAGAGACTCCGCTGGGGATGATAAAGGACGATCATCAAAGAGGTGAAGGACGATCACCTGGCAAGGTACGGCTGCCGAAAACATCATGATATAGGACGAATGTCAGATAAAAAAGGAGATAATTTATCAAGATTTGCCGGGAATTCTTCTTGGGAATGGTAGACACAGACAAGTGTTTAATTTCATGAAAGCAAAGGCATAAGTATCTGACATGGTGTATAGATTAAAGATGCGGACGAGCATTCTTAAGACTATGATACGGACGAGTATCAGTAGAAACAAACGCTTGACGCATGTTCAGAGATGATGATACGGACGAGTACCAACTGGTTAATAAAGAACATGGACGAGTGTCGACTCTGAGGGGATTTAAATGGTGTACATAAGATACGGACGAGTATCTGTATGAGAAAAAAGTGATGAGTGAGACATAGACGAGTGTCCAACTTGCTGTGGAGAGTACGACACGGACGGGTGTCGGGAGAAATGTATTATAAACAAGTATTTGGTCTACAAAGTGTTTAGGCAACTGTGCTGGGGATGGTGACACGGACGGGTGCCAGGGAAGTGTATACATATATGTATATGTCTGTAAAGAACAATCGAGCGGCTTTACTGGGGAATGACGACAGGAGCATGTATCCGTATTCGTGAGTGCAAAGAGGACGTTTTGACCTTCTGCTGGGGAATTTGAGAGGTGTTTTGTATATAGTTGATGGAACGTCAGTATTTACAAGTGTTTGATTCAGAACACGGCTTATGATTTATGCAATATGTTTGATTTTTGCCGTAATGCTCCATATTAGACGGAATGCTACGCTTTGGGGGGAAATATGATGCGAATGCTATGATTATGCAAAGATACCGATCTGGGATTCGGATCCCGTTGTTGTGAAGATCTCTGACTGATCTGCTCGAAGTAGATATCCCAGCTGGGGATGAGATCGTTGGTAGATCTGATGAAATGATTCTGCTTGGGGAACCAGGTCACTGATTGACCTTTCTTTGGTAATGATAAGCCCAGCTAGGGCTGTGGAAGCTTTCGTCGCTTTGTTGTGAGATCTTCAGGCATTGCTCTTCCGGATAGAGGCTGGGACTCTATGGGGAGATGGTTCCCTTCCTGACACTTGGCTGAGGAGGAATGATGACTGGCAACTCAGTTGGGGATAAAGCACCTCCGATGCTAGATGGGAGATGGGCTGAGTAGATAGTGATTTGGTGGCCTGCTGGGGAGAAACTTTCATGCCCCGTGTTGCGCTTTGACTACCTGCAATCCTGTCATGACAAAGAAACGTACAAGTATTCTGGGGTGTCCCTTACTGGGTTCCGTCATAGGAGTTTAGACACTCCCGGGAGCAAATATATTTCCTGTAAGCATGTAATTTAGGAAAGACGCATCTGTACTTATGCAATCAATATTTTAAGGATATCGGACATTTTGCAAATGAAAATAAAATGTACGAGACGGAACATGACTGAAAATCTGATTTTATTGATTTATATGCCCTGAATTGCAAGTACAGTCAAAGAAACAAATCCCCTGAAATGAGGAGATTGTTACAAATTGAGAAACAACAAGGTGTTGGCAATGTTGATGACGCTTCAGGGAGCTTCCCTTTTGCTATGACCCGTATGACCTTGACGTTCTTCTCATCTTGTTTTCTGAAGAAGGTTGATTCTGACCGATGTTTTAACCTTTCGAAGCTTGCCGGGTTGCAAGTGATACAGACGAATTTAGAATGCAGTTGTTCGCTTATTCCCTTATTTTGCGTGGATCGCCTTTTCGGGTTTTTAATCCACCGGGATACCCATTTTTGCCTGAGTTGTCCAATGTGGCTTTTCAACTCAGCAGGTGTACACTTTTTATTTATTTTCCCTTATTTTTGCCCGAGTCCTTTATTCTGTTTTTGACTCGCCGGGATGCCCTATTTTTGCCTGGACTTACATTCTGTTTTTATGTCCAGCGGGTCATTTTTATGCGAAGTATTTTTTAACTGCATCTGAATTCACAGGGGATAGGAAGTCTTCACCATCCATAGTACTGAGCATCAGTGCTCCACCGGAGAACACCTTCTTTACTATGAACGGACCATCATAATTCGGAGTCCACTTGTCCCTGTAGTCTGTATGAGGAGGGAGGAGTCTTTTCAGCACAAGATCTCCTACTTGGTATTCTCGAAGCCTGACTTTCTGATCGAAGGCTTTCTTCATTCTTTTCTGATACAGCTGCCCATGGCAGATTGCAGCTAATCTCTTCTCTTCGATCAGACTTAACTGATTGTATCGGGACCGGACCCATTTTGCTTCATTCAGCTTAACATCCATTAGTACTAGCAAGGAAGGCAATTCAACTTCAACAGGTAGGACTGCCTCCATACCATACACCAGCTGATACGGTGTTGTCCCAGTGGATGTTCTGATTGACGTACGGTACCCATGCAAGGCAAACGGTAGCATTTCATGCCAATCTTTATAGGTAACTACCATCTTCTGCACAATCTTCTTGATATTCTTATTAGCTGCCTCAACAGCGCCATTCATCTTCGGCCTGTAAGGAGAAGAATTGTGGTGTTGGATCTTGAAGTCCCGACACAATTCTGCCATCATTTTGTTGTTTAAGTTGGAACCATTATCAGTAATGATTCGCTCAGGAACTCCATACCGACAGATGATGTCTTTCTTCAGGAATCGGGCTACCACTTGCCTTGTAACATTTGCATAAGAAGCTGCTTCAACCCACTTAGTAAAATAATCAATGGCTACTAGAATGAATTTGTGGCCATTTGAAGCAGTTGGTTCGATCTTGCCAATCATATCAATATCCCACATGGCAAAGGGCCAGGGTGAAGACATCACATTCAAAGGGTTGGGAGGCACATGCACTTTATCCGCATAAATCTGGCATTTATGGCATTTTCTGGCATAGGCACAACAGTCTGCATCCATTGTGATCCAGTAATAGCCTGATCTCAGCAACTTTTTAGCCATTGCATGCCCTCTGGCATGGGTACCAAAGGATCCTTCATGCACCTCGTGCATCAACAAGTTTGCTTCTGCCCTATCAACACATCTGAGAAGTACCATATCAAAGTTTCTCTTATACAGGGAACCATCAGTATTCAGGAAGAAACTTCCAGCTAGCCTTCTTAATGTCTTCTTGTCATTGGATGATGCCCCAGGTGGGTATGTTTGATCCTCCAAGAAGCATTTGATATCATGGAACCAAGGCTTATCATCTTTAACAACATCTGCTGAGAACACGTATGCTGGTCTGTCAAGTCTGGATACTGATATCCGAGGCACAAAGTTGGCAGCTTGAACTTTGATCATGGATGAAATGGTAGCCAGAGCATCTGCAAACTGATTTTCATCTAGAGGGATATACTCAAGCTTGACTGTTGTGAAGAAAGTCAATAACCTCCTTGTATAATCTCAGTAAGGTATCAGATGATCTTGGTGGGTGTACCATTTGCCGTTGGTTTGATTAATTACCAGAGCTGAATCTCCAAACACAGTCAAAGTCTTGATCCTGAGGTCAATGGCTTCCTCAAGACCCATAATACAAGCCTCGTATTCAGCTTCATTGTTAGTGCAGTTAAAGGTGAGTTTTGCCGAGAAAGGCATGTGAACTCCCTTAGGTGTAATGAGTACTGCTCCAACACCACGACCATTCATATTAACAGCCCCATCAAACATCATAGTCCATTCTTCTTCCGGGTCAGGCCCTTCAGTGTGAACAGGCTCTTCATGATCTTTTGCTTTTATGAACATGATGTCTTCATCAGGGAAGTCAAATCTCATGGGCTGGTAATCATCAATGGGTTGCTCAGCGAGATAATCAGACAATACACTGCCTTTGATGGCCTTTTGAGATGTGTATTGAATGTCATATTCTGTGAGAATCATTTTCCATCTTGCAACCCGTCCGGTAAGTGCTGGCTTCTCAAATATGTACTTGATTGGGTCCATCTTTGAGATCAACAAGGTGGTGTGGGTCAACATATACTGCCTTAGTCGGCGAGCAACCCACGCTAAAGCACATCAAGTTTTCTCGAGCAGTGAATAACGTTGTTCACAGTCGGTAAACGTTTTGCTTAGGTAGTATATCGCATACTCTTTTCGACCAGACTCGTCATGCTGGCCCAGCACACACCCCATTGACTCTTCTAATACTGTCAAGTACATTATTAGAGGTCTTCCTTCAACTAGAGGCATAAGGATTGGAGGCTCTTGTAAGTATTCCTTGATTTTGTCAAAAGCCCTCTGACAGTCTTCGTTCCACCTGACCGTTTGTTCTTTTCTTAATAACTTGAACAAAGGTTCACAGGTTGCAGTAAGGTGAGATATGAATCGTGAAATGTAGTTCAATCTGCCTAAGAACCCCCGAACTTCTTTTTCAGCCTTGGGTGCAGGCATTTCTTGAATGGCTTTGACTTTGTCAGGGTCAACTTCAATCCCTTTTTCACTTACAATAAATCCCAGCAGTTTACCGGATCGCACCCCGAATGTGCACTTGTTGGGGTTTAACTTTAGTTGGTACTTCCTCAGACGCTTGAATAACTTCAACAGATTTACCAGGTGGTCTTCTTCTGTAAGGGACTTGGCAATCATGTCATCCACATAACATTCAATTTCTTTGTGGATCATGTCATGGAATAACGTTACCATAGCCCGTTGATAAGTGGCACCCGCATTGTTCAATCCGAATGGCATCACCTTATAACAGAATGTGCCCCAGGGTGTGATGAAAGTTGTCTTCTCCATGTCTTCAGGTGACATCTTGATCTGATTATATCCTAAAAATCCATCCATGAAGGAAAACACCGAGAACTGAGCCGTATTATCAACCAATACATCAATGTGAGGTAGAGGGAAATCATCTTTTGGGTTGGCTCTGTTCAGATCCCGGTAATCCACACACATTCTCACCTTGCCATCCTTCTTAGGCACTGGTACAATGTTAGCAACCCACGGCGGGTAGCTAGTCACGGCAAGGAAACCGGCGTCCCACTGCTTTTGTACCTCTTCTTTTATCTTCATTTCCATATCTGGGCGAGCACGACGCAACTTCTGTTTTACTGGCGGGCAGTCTTCTTTCAGAGGTAGCTTGTGCATGACAATGTCAGTGTCCAACCCTGGCACATCCTGATAAGACCAAGCAAAAACATCCACATATTCCCGAAGCATGTCAATCAGTTGCTCTTTCACTGAATCTTGTAAGCAGGCCCCGATCTTAACTTCTTTCAAGTCTTCTTCTGTACCAAGATTAACCGTTTCAACTTCCTCCTGATGAGGAGTGATAACCTTCTCCTCTTGTCTCAACAACCTGGCTAGCTCTTCAGGTAGCTCATAATCTTCTTCAACCTCTTCATCGGCTTGATTAATCGGATTGTCAAAGCCATACGAAGCCACAGCAGTGTTGTTGTCGGTGCAGTCTGGAGGGCACTTTCTGCAAGGGTTTAGATTGGTTTATTTTAGTGATCAGTTTTATCTTATTTAGAAAAAGTGAAAATGAGGTTATTTATTCTAAAAAACATTGCCATTTTATTTTTGTACAAAAAATGAAAAATGAAAAACAGTGAGCGAAAAAGAAAAGACTCATTTGCAAAAGACGTCCTGATATTCATTAATTGATCTTTGCACAAAATACAAGATGGCCCGATTACAAAATGAGTCTTGACATCTTGGGCAAAATGCAAGACTTGATGCATGCTTTAAAATACAGGAAATAATAATTACTCTGCAGGAGTAACCCTTATAATTTCCTGGGAAGACCAGTTTGAGACATGGCTCCCCGGGGTCCTTGGACGTATCCAGCTTTCCAGGTTGCGCTCATCTTCCGACTCATCTTCCAAGTTGTTCACAGCATCCGGGGCGAGCATTCCCCCGCTGACAAACTTGGGCTCCTTGGCAGTCTCTGATTGATCTTGGTGAGTTGGTCTGTAACCTAACCCAAATCGGTCTTCTTTCTTTTCCACGGGCAGCAGCTTGCCCCAGCCTTGGGCGGTACCTTCCTCAACAACCTTCCGGGCTTGCTGGTACGATGCTATGAAAGTTCCCAATACAGCAGATGCTTCGTTAATGTTCAAGGCCTCAAACCCTTGGCTCATGGTTTCATGGATCTCCCCATCCATCTCAATGTACTTATACGTAGCCAGCTGGCTAACAAAGATGTCCTCCTCCCCACAGATGGTGATGATTTGGCCTTCCCACTCGAATTTCAAATTCTGGTGAAGGGTAGACGTAACAGCGCCAGCGGCGTGGATCCAGGGTCTACCAAACAGACAGTTGTAGGCCGGCTGTATGTCCATCACAAAGAAGGTAGTTTTGAAGGTCTGCGGGTCAATCAACACAGGCAGATCAATCTCCCCAAGCACTGATCTTTTAGAGTCATCAAATGCTCTCACTACCAAATTACTCGGACGCAATGCCAAGCCATCATTTTCCAGCTTCACTAAGGCTTTCTTTGGTAGAACATTGAGTGATGACCCAGTGTCCACCAGTACATGAGATAGAACAGCACCCTTGCATTCCAAGGTGATATGCAAAGCCTTGTTATGGTTGCGTCCCTCTGTTGTTAAGTCAGCATTGGTAAAGCCCAGTCCATGACTGGTGTTGACATTTGCAACCACGGTTTCTAGCTGATTAACAGTAATCTCCTCTGGCACGTATGCTGCGTGCAGGACTTTCAACAGTGCGTTCCTGTGAGCTTCAGAACACATCAATAGTGATAATATGGAGATTTTGGAGGGGGTTTGGTGAAGTTGGTCCACCACCTTGTAATCGCTCCTTTTTATGATTCTCATGAACTCGTCTACATCTTGTTCAAAAGATGTCTTCTGAGTTTCTTTGGTAGTCGGCTCTTCAGGTACCACACTCTTTCCTTTTGCTTTGGCAGCAGCTTCTGCTTCAGCATTAGGTCTTTGTGTTTGTGAGGCAAAAAGGCGTCCGCTTCTGGTGAAGCCTCCGCCTCCCCCAACATTATCAACTTGTGGAGAAGAGGTTGATGAATCCAGAGTGATTTTCTCCCTGTTGCAATAGAGATCAGAGCCATAATGCCAAGGTATGGTATTGCTGCTTTCATAGGGAACTGGTCCAGGCACCGTAATAGTAACCGGACTGATTGCTGCAGAGGAGGGTACTGTAATGGTGTGCGGATCATAGTAAATTGTGACTGGTGATCTGGCAGGAGGTGCCATGGTTTGTTGGAAATTACTGTTGGGAGGAACATTTGATGGGTCATAGTAGATTGTAACTGTCGAGACATCTTCATTAATCCTTGCTGGCATTGTAGAAGATTCTGCTAATAAAATGGATGTTGATGTTGTAGAAGAAATGGCTGTTGAATTTTGACTTGTTGAAGTGATGGATGGAGTAATTGCTGATGATATCGATGAATCGGTAGGAATGATTGTTGTTGCTGTTGTAGGAGAATTTGTTGCTGAAGGAATGATTGTTGATGTTGTAGGAGATTCTGGGATTGTTGTTAAAGGAATTGCTGGATTTGTAGGCGCCGTTGTTGAAATCTGAAGGATACCATCCTTAATAAGACCATTTATGCCGCTTCTCAGCCTTTCACACCTGTTGACTGCAATGTTGCAATACCCACAACCGAGTTCACACCCGGGGAACACTTGCCATTCTAAAAGCTGAGCTTTAATCTCGACCAAAGGTGTTCGAATTTGTGTAACACTGGTGATCAAGGTAGATGGTTTGTCTTCCTCAATGGCATTAATCCTCGGCCCGCCATGATTAGGCATAGGATTTATGTTGACATTCGGAGGTGGTGCAAAGTTGAGGGCTTTAGAATCCACCAGATCTTGGACTTTCATTTGCAAGGCCCTGCATTTTTCAGTATTGTGACCAGGTGCATTGGAGTGGAAAGCACACTTGGCGTTGACATCATAATTCTTTGGGAGATTGAGGGGATCTGGTGGTGCCAACGTCCTTAACTCAGCCAAGTTAAGCTTCAGGAGTTGTGGCAATAAGGCAGCATAAGGCATAGGGATGGGGTCAATCACCCTGTTTGCCTGTGATGGTCTTTGTTGGAAAGGACGTTGTTGTTGGTTGCTATTGTTGTTGTTGTAGGTTCTCTGTTGCGGATACTGAACTTGTTGTTGATAATGTGGTTGTTGCTGAGGATATGTTGATTGTTGAGGAATCGGAGCTGGAATGGTAACTGCTGCTACTGACCGGTGTACATACTGAGGTCTGCCCCTGTTTGCATGAATGGAATTGGTCTCACCGGCTCTTCGGGGTCCCACAAAAGGCTTCCTGGGATTACTGGATGAACTTGCACCGCTGTCAGAAATCTTGCCCATTTTTAATAGACTTTCAATCCTTTCACCAGCTATGACGACATCAGCAAAGCTGGTAGAGGAAAAGGCAACCAGTCTATCAATATATGTTCCTTGCAGAGTATTCATGAACATGTCAGCCATCTCCCTCTCTGACATGGGTGGTTGGACAGCAGCAGCAAGCTGTCTCCACCTTTGGGCATATTCCCTAAAGCTTTCTCTGGAAGACTGAGACATTCCCATTAGAAGGGTCCTGTTAGGAGCCATGTCCAGATTGTATTGATATTGCCTGATGAAGGCTTCAGCTAAGTCCTTCCAGCATCTAATGGTAGCTCTGTTCAAGTGTGAATACCACTCTCTTGAAGCCCCGGTTAGACTGTCTTCAAAGTAGAACATCCACAGCTTTTCGTCCATAGTATAAGCTTTAAGTCTTCCCAGAAAAGACTGCAGGTGAGTTCGTGGACAAGAAGTTCCATTGTATTTCTCAAAGCACGGGGGTTTGAATTTGTGGGGAATTCTCACCCCATCCACTAGCCCCATGTCCATTACATCGAAGCCCAAGGAATTCTGAGACTCCAAAGATCTCAACTTCTCAGCAATTTCATCTAACCTCCTGTCATAGACTTCATCTCCTGCTCCCATAACAGTAAACTGCTCTTCTTGGGGATCCTCCTGCAAGATTCTCCCCCCATCAGTATTACCCTGCACATTCCTTGGGATGTTAGCTTCTGGATCCAGATGAGGTCCAAATACTGGCGGATCAATACGAGGCTGACCCCTTTCATTGTTGCTAGTTCCTCCTGTCCCAAGATGAGGCTCCTCAGGAGTTTTCCTTTCCACCAGTTCTCTTAATCTTTCTTGACTCTGGGCCAAGCCAGTCATCACAGCCATGAATTGAGACATCTGATTCCTCATTTCTACCCTCTCATTAGCCATCTGATTTTTGACCTCAGTCAGATCTTGCTGTACTTGATCCATTTGAATACCAGGAAGGTTGTTGCGAGTAGGGTACCGGTGCGTGCGGTTGACAGGGAACACTCGGCGACGAGCAATGTTTCCTGAGATCACAACAGAGTTAGAAACAAATAATAACAAAACCTACAAAACAAAACAAGGTTAGTATGCAATGCAGTATGCTTATTTTTTTTCCAAGGTATCCGGCTTGGTTCTTGGTTCTGACCTTTCCAGACCTCGAGGAAGATGCTTGATGTTGCTAAGAAAATAAACCCAATGAAAGCAAACTAATATATTACAAATGATGAACAAATACATAGTTTGTTTTACAACAGATGCCCCTGGAGGGTCAAAATACAAAAAGAGAAAAGTACATCAAATGAAAACAACAACAAACAAAGAGTCAGACATCCAGTCCAAACTCATCCTCTCTGACATCCTTCAGGAGTGCCTCAGTCACTGGACCAGCTGGGTGCTCTGTAATGGTCCTAATGAGGAGGTTCCTGGTGACAATGGCAGTGGTCAGCTTCTTGTGCCTGTCCTGGTATTTTGATCTCTTCAACCCTGCCCTAAGCTTCAACTCTGAAATCTCCTTCTGGGCTGCCAACAAAGCTTCCTGCTGCTTCTTTTCATTGGCCTCTAACTGTTCAATCTTGTCTTGAGTTTTCTGTTCTTCTTGTGTACGGGCTTCAGTGATCCTGACCCACCTAGCCTGACTCTCTTGCAGATAGAGCTCAGTCCTGGCCTTCTGAATCTTGGCTTCTTTACAGGCGTTCTTCAATATTTGTTCTCCAGCTCTTGCCTTCCTGATATAGTCCTCTGTTTTCTCAATTTTGGCAAGATGCTCCACCCTAAGCTTTTCCAACCTCTCAATGTCCAGACGACCATCACTCCTTTCCCAAAGGGTCTTCTTCAAAGCTTGAGACAGATTCTCATTTCTTTCCTTCAGCTTCTCAAATTCTTCCAGGCTGACAGTTGTTGCTGGCTGTACTGTAGATGGTCCAGGTATATCCTCAATAGTGAAAGGCATTCCAGTAACTTGAGCTCTAGTACGGGACCAATCACAGTACTGAGCTGAAGCAACATTATTACACCTCCCTAGAATAGCCATCCCTTTTGTCTGGATGTTGTCCCAAGCCCAGGATGCTTGTCTGACAGTAGTTAAATTAGGCTTCACTTCACAATACAGGGTCTCAGCTAAATCTTGCACTCTGGGAGGGTGAACCAAAGCATAGCTCAGTTGTCTCTTAAACAGCAAAGGATTGTAGTTGATGCAACCATTTACTCCTATCAGAGGCACATTTGGGTATTGTCCACAGCTGGTGATAATGTCTTTGCCTTTGGTGCTCTGCGTGCACCATCTAATATCATCTAAAGTCAAAGCAATGAGCCTCTTGGCCCAATTCTTCTGTTGGTGAGGGTTCAGGAAGGCATCTGACTTAGGTAGGTGTCTGAGCAGCCAGGTGTGAAACAAAAGAGCACAACATCTCACCAACTTCCCCCTTTATTTCTCATTCCTCTGATGGATGGAGTAATAGAAATCTCCCAGCAATGTGGGTACTGGGTTCCTAAGAAGAAACAGATGAATGGCATTCTTGCTGACAAATTTGGGCTCATATGCAAACAGTATAACCCCATATATGCTGAGGGCTAACAGTGCACATACTGCCCTCCACTCTCCCAAGGAGGCCTTCAGGATGGCCTGAGAAATCAAGAAGTCCAAGTGCAAACCAGGGATCCCGGCTTTTGTTGTCATGCTTTGCCCAACCAAGGCAGGCTCCAGGTACAGTGCTTTTGCTACTTCTCCATTGCTGGGAAAAGTCATTTTTGGGTTGAAAGGGAGTCCACCCCTGATAGGTACTCCAATCAATGAGGAAAACTCTTCCAGTAGAGGCCCTAACTGAAAGTCTGGGAAGGTGAAGCATCTCAAAGGAGGGTCATAAAACTGCAAGCAAGTGTGGATCATGCTCCTCTGAGAAGGGTCAAGGTCCATAACCATATCCAGGATACCTCCATAGTGCTCTCTAAACAATCGAATGTGGTCAGGGGTGATAAGTGACTGGACTTGCCTGATTCCAGTCAACACAGGCTCAAAGAAATGGTAGGATATGTTGCTCTTCCTGGGAGTAGCCATAAATGCTGAAGAGGAGGAAGATAGGTGTTGATGAAGATCAAGGCTGATACTGGAGATGAGCCACTAACAGGTTGATGCTGGTGATGATGAAAATAGCTGAAGCAGATAACTGATGAAGCAGAGGTCTATGCAGAAGAAGGGGTCAAAACCAAACCAGATATAATGTGGATACCCTGAAAACAGATAAACAAATGTTAAATGATGCAAATGATGATGTATGCAAATGATATGCAAGGGTTTGTGATTAAGCTGGATCTGATTATCTGTCTTGATATAAGCTCATGTATGTTCAAAGAAGGTCCAGATGAAGGTTCAGAAATCCAGTAACCAAGGTGGGGGACTCAAATAAAGAGTCACATGTCCAGGGTTAATCACAAGAACTGTCCAAAATGAGGTGCTCTTAAACCAAATAGTAACAGGGTATGATGTGGCCAAGGGTACCTGCAAACCTGTAAACAGCCCAACCCCCTCACAGGTAGTGTTCTAGAACAAGGATCCTCAGACTTGGATCAGTTATGAGAAGTGTAAACACTTCTAACCCGGAGGTACAGTGTTTACAATAACCATAAAAGATCCTCCTCTAATTCACCTCAGTTTCTGAAGGTCATAATAAAGGTCATCCAGACTTAGCAGGCTTCCTAGATAGCCCTAGCACTACAGGAAATCTGTAGCACAGAGTTCTCAAGAAGAAACCCACATCTGAACCGTGTTTCATATTCCCGCACCAGACCGAAATGGAATGGGAAAGAACATGAACCACTCTAGCCTAGGTATCACTCAGGTCCCAGGTATAGGACCTCAAACTCTTAATGGAACCCTCACCCACCAAAACAGCAAACCAGATCCAGCAATGATAATGACAGTATGAAATATGAAAGACCGTAAAGGAAAGCAATAAATAAAGATGTACATAAAGCAATAAATAAAGCAAATAAATAAACACAATTAGCACATAACACCCCAGTAAACACAAAACAAACAAACTCTAGGAGGAACCCACAAAAAGAATCAGAAGCCCTGGTTGCAATATAAAAGTCCCCAGCAGAGTCGCCAAGCTGTCGCTCCCAAAGATTTGCATCCCGGTACAAGCGCGAACGGTCGGCGAAAAGAGAAATGAATAGAGTTGCCAGCTAGGCATTTTTATCCCGAAGGAAAGGTAATGCTGCATAAACCTAAGAAAAGATGGATAAGACGGTCACGAACCAAAGAAACTGAGAAAGGGGGTTGGTTACAACCTGGGAAGGTATTAGCACCCAGATTGTCCGTCGTACTCGACGGGATCCACGCTTGAAAGATTTGCGTTTTAAAGGGATAGTGTTAGTGCTATTTTGTGTGCAAAAAGCTGGAAAATGAGTACAAGTGTCAGTGCAAAAAGAATATGAAGTGAGATACAGGAGTGTCAGTGTAAAGAAAGAGTGTGAAGCTCAAGACTATGAGGCTTAAAGAATAATGCTGGAAGGAGGGGGGAATATACAGAGACTTTTTTTCGATAACTGTTAAGTTATGCCTACGTATCCTCTCGTGCAATGAGGAAGTCAGAACACCGTAGTTCGACTCAAAGAGACTGAAAGATAAATTGACTTGTGAACTGCTTACTTGTCCATGCTCAAGTGTATGACCTGTCTGGCTCAGGTGCAAACTGTCTTGCGTTAGACGGAAGAAGCGAGTTCTCGTTTGTGAGTGAAGATGATGAGAAAAGAATCTCGGAGGAGACGATTATTGTTTTTTGTGTTTTCAGTCTTTTATTGCTTTTTGAGGTTTGTCATAAGATAATGAACTTAAGCCTAAACCAAGGGTTAGTAAACTCATCACATCTTCCCTCTGATTAGGGGTAATGAGAATACCTTAAGTATGAAGTAAGCACCTCACACTTAATCACCATGATGTAGGATTAAGATCATTAACCTACTTGTCATTATTTAAATGTTTTTGTTGTTTTTGTTTAGTGTTAAGTAATGAGTTTAAGCCATAATCAAGGATTTAATGGACTCATTACACCATCCTAATAGAAGGATAATAGATGAGAACATTTAAGCTGAGGAAGGCTCCTCAACTTAATCCATGATTAGGGATTAACCTCATGACAAAACAAAGCCTTTATTAAAGTGGATTTTAGTTAATGGTAAGATTAAGAAGTGGATTTTATGGTCTGTAAGACAACTTGAGGGGGACTTGTCCATTAACACTAGGGTTAGTCCTTCTTAACCAATTAAGGAAGAATTAGAACCCTAATGCAAGGCCCAAGTTACAAGCTTGATGTCTTAATGATTATTAGGTGAATTAATTAAAGGGTTTAAACACATTAAGGGCTTAACACTTAGGATTAAAGTTATATACTCCATCCTAATAGAAGGATGCAGGCATAACCCTAATCACAAAGCCTTAAAACCTTTAGGGTTTAGTCCCTGATTAAGAGATGAGAAGAGAAGACACAAAGATGACACAAAGGTAAAACTAAATGGGGGACTAATCAAAACCCTAATTGTGATCATGCTTGGGTATTCCTAAGGTTTGTGAGGCTTAAGAGAGAAGGATCTTCAAAGAGCCACCAAGGAGGAACAAGATGAAAGGAGGAAGAAGCAGAGAGAGGCAAGACAACTTGCTTCACTTAAGAAGACAAGTTGCTTGAAGGAAGAAGAGGAGGAGGAGAAAGAATGAGAAAGATCTCTCTAATACAAAAGTAAATGCATCAATGAATACATAAAAGAGATGAGAAGAGATTATGATAAGTGAAGGCAAATTCACTTCTCAAACACTTACCACCTGAAAAGTTAGCAAAAGGAAATGAAATGAATTGAAAATGAGATGAAATGCAAAGATGAAAGCCAAAGTCAGAATCATGAACATGATGTCAATGATGCAAAGAGATGATGCAAACACATGACAAGAGTTGTAGATGATCATACAAGGATGAGGATGCAAATGAAGCATGCTTTGAACCATAAAAGTTCAAGAATGTTTATGAAATGGAATGAATGCATAACATGGCAAATGGATGATGCAATGATCAAACATGATTTCAATATGTCCTAAGATGTCTTATATGTCATGAGGATGCACAAAATGTCATGGAAAATTCTTGAATGCAAGCATATGAGAGATGGATGCAAATGAAGGCAAGAATTAGGGTTTATGCATAACATGCAACACAAAATTCAAAATCAGAAGCAAATGACATGATTAAAAATTGAAAATGGGATCAAAGGAACCCTAACCCTACACAAGTTCACTGCCCAAAGGAGGGGACCTAAGTCTTAGCCTAATGGAAGTTATGATTTTCTCAAGTCAATCAGGGTTTCAAGACACTTCAAAAGGAAAAATGCATATCAAATTGAAAATGAAAGATAAATTCAAACCAATTTTACCCTAGAAACTACATGACATGAGGGATCTAATGCAAGAAGAATCATCATCAAACTCTTCATGGTTAGGCAGAATGAATTTTTCTAAGTTAGAACAAAAATATTGCCTTTTAAGAACTTTAATTCCAAAGAAAAATGTCAAAATAGGTCAAGAACCAAAAAGAAATTTGTTTTAAGAGTTTGATAATGTTTCTAAATGTTTTAAAATGCAATGTGAATTTTTTGGTGATTTTTAAATACCTAAATGCATTTTTAATTTTTTAATTTCCATTAACTAATTAAAAATAAACATTTAAATGATTTAAAAATAATTTTTAATGCAAAAAATAAAAATAAAAATATTTTTGGGTTCTGAAAATTAATAAAAGGTTTGAAAATTCGTACAAATTAAATAGAAAGAAATTGAAATAAAATTAATAAAATGGAAACGTATGCAGATCCTAGGGTTGATATTCAAATGGAAAACGTGCGAATTGACTTGCGCGCAAAGGGAGGGCTCAGATTGAAACTGGAAATTCAAATTTCCTTAATTATATTTAACTTAATTAATCCTGAATTAGGGCTAATACACGAAATCTGGACCATTCACACGTACGCGGGAAAGCCAGATCAAGGGTCAATATTCAAAGTTGCCTAATTAATGGGATTAGGGCTTAATCACTTTCAGGCGACCGGAACAGTGTTCCGGTCGTCTTCTCCGACGAACACAAAACCCTAGCTTCTTCTACAGGTCACCAAACTTCAAATTCCTTTCACAAAAATGATCCTCTAACCATTCTAAACCTAAACCCCTAACTAAAATTCATTTATTTCACTTCATAAGCATGAATCGAAGAAAAATGTAAAACACGGGCAAAAGTTCAGAGATCACATACATGGTGGTTTCTTCACCATTTTCAAAAGTAAACACATCCGCATGATCAGGGGAGCATATAGAATCATAAAAGAACTTAAAAACTAGCTTCTGGAAAAAAAGTTCTTCATGTTACCTGAGATGAGGACTCTCTGATTCTGAGCTTTCTGGACTCTCCCTTTGTGCAAACCCACTTCTTTGAACACCCTGATGATGAAATGAAGCTTAGAAGGCTTTGATAATGGTTGGTTTGAATGTTTCAGTTCTGGTATAGCAGAAATGGAGGGTTGAATATGTGATG
Source organism: Lathyrus aphaca (assembly GCA_963966055.1). Taxonomy (NCBI): domain Eukaryota; kingdom Viridiplantae; phylum Streptophyta; class Magnoliopsida; order Fabales; family Fabaceae; genus Lathyrus; species Lathyrus aphaca. Next base: position 501,985,249 of record OZ014519.1, on the reverse strand, counting down.
TTTTTGGCTGCTTTGAGGGTTGATTCTTGTTCAGTGAGTGATGTGTGATTTGTTGGTGAAGAAATTTTGGATTTTTGATGGCTGAGGAAGAAGTTTCGAAGAGATGAAGGTTTTTGACAGTTTTTGTGAATCCTGGCTTCTTGGAGGTTGCAGGCTTGTGTGTGTTGTGTTTTGGGATGCTTGAGGTCCACATATTAGGCTCTGATTGGGCAGAGAGTTGGTAGTGGCACAGTTTGATTGGCATGGGCAAAAATGCAAAAAGTCAAGATCTTGTGTACTATGGGTATGGCTCGGGTCAGAGGAGATCTTAGGGCTTGTCCTGCCTCAGCTTGAGTTAAGGAAGGCCTTTGGATCTGATTTTGTGAGCTGGATGGTCTTGATCAAGAGTTTCCAAAGTTCTTGCATATTTCCCTCTTTGAGTTTTCTTATGAACCAAGGCAAAGGATCTTGTGATTTCTTGGGCAAAATGAAGCAACATGAGCCATATGAAGTTGCTAGGATGCTTTGAGATCAATTAGTGTTCAATTCAAGCATGAAAAGTTCCTTTTGCAAAGATTCAATTTTGAAGTTTCATGAGAAAAATGCCTTATGTAACTTGTAATTCAAGGCATAGAAATGAGAAATCCTTTGGCAAATCTGAGTTATGAGCCATGAATTATGTTTGTGTGATGATTAGAAGCTGGTTTGAAGTCACATTTGGCTTTGGCATGAGGTTTTGCAACTTTCCTCCTTTGGCACAAAAGTGAAAAATGAATGATTTTGTCCAACTTTGCAAGGCCATAACTTTTGATCAAAAATGAATTAGATCAAGTTCTTGTACTTTTTGAAAATGGGAGGATCCAATCTACAACTTTAATGACCAAAGATTTTTCATTTGAAGCATTTTTGAATCAAAAAGAGGAGGTTGAAAAACTTTCCCAAAATGGCAAGTTTGCATTACAAGTCATTTTCCCAAAAAGGCAACTTTGCAAATGGCTTGAGATTCTTCAATTTTGTGAACTTCTAACATCTTATAAGATCAAATAAATATCATACACATTCAAAATGATGGATAAACCTCTTTGGTTGGGTGATTGGGGGCCTCATATGCCCTGATTTTGCACTGACTTGCTCAAGAAGTCACCTTTTGATCAGATGCCTTACTCATTGAATTTCTTCATGAAAATTGATATGCATAATCCTCATAACATATAGAGACCAATAGAAACAAGAATGACCAAAAAAAATTGGAGTTATGGCCTCTGAAACCAAAACCCTAATTCTAGGTCATCTGTGCAGTTAAGCCTGGCTCTGCTTCCATGCCTTTCTCAGTTCTTGTGATTCTTTGACTTCCTTAACCTTGGGAGGATATAATATGATGCTAGAACATACATGGACCCTCTTGAGATGATTGAAGACCTTTGGGTGGCTCAGATGGCTCAGGGATTGCTCAGATCACAAACCCTAGATGCAGATGACTTAGAGCCAATGCAGTGAAGCAAACATGCAATATAAGATGATATGATTGAACTTATGCAAATGAAAAGAGTCACAAACCATGGTGAAATGAGTGAGGGAAAATTTGGGGTGTTTACACTGTGCAAGCCGAGGCACCGACTGCTGAAAATCTCTCTAAACAGATGGAAGAAGTGTTGAAGATCATTCGCAAGAGTGATTATGATATTGTTGACCAGTTGGGGCATACTCCCTCCAAAATCTCAATGTTATCTTTGTTGCTATGTTCTGAGGCTCATGCTAAAGCCTTAATCAATTTCTTCAAGACTGCTCATGTGCCAAATGAGATTTTTGTGGATCAATTTGAGAATTATGTTGCACATCTGACTTATGATAATGGATTAGGCTTTTCTGATGCTGACTTGACTCCTGACGAGAGAAACCATAACAGAGCTTTGCATATCTCCATTGAATGTAGGGGCACTACCTTGTCTCATGTGCTGGTGAACAATGGCTCTTCATTAAATTTGGTCCCTAAAGAGGTTATGGACAAGCTCAGTCCTGAAGATGTTGTGTTAAGACCAAGTAATGTAGTGGTGAGGGCCTTTGATGGCTCAAGAAGAGTGGTACATGGAGAAGTAGATCTCCCAATCAAAGTAGGCTCTCAAGTCTTCGACTCTACTTTCTATGTAATGGATATTCGTCCTGCATACTCCTGTTTTCTTGGGCGCCCCTGGATCCATGGGGCAGGTGCTGTAACTTCCACTCTACATCAGAAGTTGAAATACCTGATGAAAGGAAAGATTGTCACTGTTTATAGTGAGGAAGAATATATGGTCAGTCATGTGAATACTTTTAAATATGTTGAGGTGGAGGGTGAATATGTTGAGACTCCTTGCCAGACATTTGAGGTAGTTCCTTGGGTTGTTCCTGTTACTGAAGTTCCCCCTGTTGTCAAAAGAGTTCCTGTGGTTACCAGAGTACCTCCTACAATGGCCTCCCTCAAAGATGCTAGAGTTGTGGTTGAAGAAGGTGGTTGTACCATTTGGGGTCAGTTTCCTGACATCCCCTACAAGTCTGACAAGTTTGGTTTGGGTTTCACTGCAGAATCCCAGAAGGTTGTTCGTCGTGCTCGCGTTGTTCGTATCACTAATCAAGGGGTCATAAGAGATCAAATCAATGTTGTGGGTGACTGTAATGAAGACTACAACTTGGATGATTGGATCTTTCCTACCATGGGTGATGGGCTCAACAATTGGAAGACCGAAGACGTTATTCCTATCTCCTTTATTCAGGAGTAAATACTGTTACTGTGTTTTTATTTTAAGTTTGTAAGTTTGAACAATTAAACTTTTAAGCCTTGTGTCTTGCCCGGGGCACAATGGTATACTTGTTTCAGGATGTCATTTCATTTGCATACTTCATTCAATAAAAATCAATGGACGTTTCATTTTCGTAAATATTGTGCTCTGTGTCTTTCTTTTATTTTTTATTTTTGTTTATCAGCTATGTGTTCTTACACACACCCACATCACTAAAATGCAGATCCTCATCCACTCTGGATCCTGTTGATAACGGTTCTACTATTGCCAATTATAATTTCGAGAATTCGATCTATCAAGCTGAAGATGGAAAGGAGGAAGATTGTGAAGTACCTGTAGAGCTTGCTAGGTTATTACAACAAGAAGAGAAAGCTATACAGCCACATAAAGAGCCAATCGAAGTTGTGAATCTGGGAACTGAAGAAAATAGGAAAGAGGTCAAGATAGGGGCTGAACTAGAAGATGGTGTTAGGAACAGATTAATTCAGATGTTACGTGACTATGTGGAGATCTTTGCTTCTTCCTATGAAGATATGCCAGGGTTGGATACAGACATTGTGGTTCACCGTTTGCCAGTAAAAGAAGATTGTCGTCCAAAGAAATAGAAGGTTCGTCGCATGCGTCCCAAAATGTCAGAAAAGATTAAAGCAGAAGTGATGAAGCAGTTTGATGCAGGGTTCTTAGCTGTGACTTCATATCCTTAATGGGTTGGAAATGTAGTACCAGTACCTAAGAAAGCTGGTAAGGTACGTATGTGTGTAGATTACAGGGATTTGAATAAGGCCAGCCCTAAAGATGACTTTCCACTTCCTCATATTGATGTTCTGGTAGACAACACTGCTTAACATAAGGTATTCTCTTTCATGGATGGTTTCTCTGGTTACAATCAAATCAAGATGGCACCTGAAGATATGGAGAAGACTACGTTTGTTACACAATGGGGCACCTTTTGTTATAAAGTGATGCCATTTGGTTTGAAGACGCCGGGGCAACATATCAGCGTGCTATGGTGGCTTTGTTTCACGATATGATTCATCATGAGATAGAGGTATATGTGGATGATATGATAGCCAGGTCCCAGAATGAAGAACAACACCTTGATCATCTGCATAAGCTGTTTGAAAGGTTGAAGAAATATAAGCTCAGATTGAAACCAAATAAGTGTACTTTTGGAGTTAGATCTGGTAAACTCCTGGGTTTCATTGTCAGTGGAAAAGGTATTGAAGTAAACCCTGCAAAAGTAAAAGCTATACAAGAGATGCCAGCTCCCCGTACTGAGAAGGAAGTTAGAGGTTTCTTAGGACGACTGAATTACATTGCAAGATTTATTTCCCAGTTAACTGCTACTTGTGAGCCAATCTTCAAGTTGTTGAAGAAAGATCAGGTGATGGAATGGAATGATGAATGCCAGACAGCCTTTGATGAAATCAAGAGATATCTTCTAGAACCTCCAATTTTGATGCCACCAGTTGATGGAAGACCCTTTATTATGTACTTAACAGTATTAGACAACTCAATGGGGTGTGTGTTGGGGCAACATGACGAGTCTGGTCGAAAAGAGCAGGCAATATACTACCTTAGCAAAAAGTTTACCGACTGTGAAACAAGATACTCACTGCTCGAGAAAACTTGCTGCGCTTTGGCATGGGCTGCTCGCCGACTAAGACAGTATATGTTGACTCATACCACCTTGTTGATCTCAAAGATGGATCCAATCAAGTACATATTCGAGAAACCTGCTCTCTCCGGACAAATAGCAAGATGGCAAATGATCTTAATAGAATATGATATACAGTACACTACTCAGAAAGCCATTAAAGGAAGTGTTGTAGCTGGTCATTTGGCTCATCAAGTAGTGGATGATTATCAATCAATGAGTTTTGAGTTCCCTGATGAAGACATTATGATTATTACCAAAGAACCTGGACAATATGAAGGACCTGAACAAGGATCCCGATGGACTATGGTTTTTGATGGAGCTTCTAATGCGCTTGGTAATGGTGTTGGTGTTGTGATCATTTCCCCTGAAGGTTGTCATACCCCGATTACTGCAAGACTTTATTTCTATTGTACCAATAACATGGTTGAATATGAGGCATGTATTATGGGCATCAAAGCTGCCATTGATATGAAGATTCAGTTCCTGGACGTATATGGAGATTCAACCCTTGTAGTAAGTCAGATTAAAGGAGATTGGGATACCAAGCATGAAAATCTTATTCCTTACAGAGAGCATGTGTTGTCTTTGATACCATATTTTGAAGAAATTACCTTTGGACATATTCCACGAGGAGAAAATCAGTTGGCAAATGCATTAGCCACCATGGCATATATGTTTGAGATTAGTTGGGATGATGAAGCTCCCAAGATTACTATTGATAGATTTGAGAAGCCTGCATACTGTAATGAGATTGATACTGAAGGAGGAGAGGAAAAGCCTTGGTTCTATGAAGTGAAAAGATATCTTGAAACTCAGGAGTTCCCTGAAGGGGCATCTGTCAAAGATAAGAAGTTTCTAAAGAGGTTTTATGCTAAGTTCTTCTTGAGTAATGGAATTTTGTACAAGCGCAATCATGATTCGACTTTGCTTCGTTGTGTGGATAAGAAGGAAGCAACAGATATTATGGAAGACATGCATGATGGGGGTTTTGGCACTCATTCTAGTGGCCATACCATGGCAAAGAAGATATTGAGAGCCGGTTACTATTGGTCTACCATGGAAGCTGACTGCTATCAACATTCTAGAACATGTCACAAGTGTCAAATCTATGCTGATAAAGTGCATATACCTCCACCTCCATTGAATGTGTTGACTGTTCCTTGGCCTTTTGCCATGTGGGGCATTGATATGATTGGTGAGATCAAGCCTACTGCTTCTAATGGACATCGTTTCATCCTGGTTGCTATTGATTACTTTACAAAGTGGGTGGAGGCAGCTTCATTTGCATCTGTTACTAAGAATGTGGTGGCTCGATTCATTAAGAATAATCTCATATGTAGGTATGGCATCCCTGAACGGATTATCAAAGACAATGGCTCTAATCTGAATAACACCATGATTACTAATCTCTGCACGCAGTTCAAGATTAAGCATCACAACTCTTCTCCGTATCGTCCGAAAATGAATGGGGCAGTAGAAGCTGCTAACAAGAACATTAAGAATATTCTACAGAAGATGACTATTACTTACAAGGATTGGCACGAGATGTTACCATATGCTCTTCATGGTTATCGTACTACAATACGTACTTCACCAGGGGCAACCCCATTCTCCTTAGTCTATGGTATGGAAGCAGTTTTGCCCATTGAAGTTCAGATCCCCTCCTTAAGAATCATGAAGGATGCAGGCTTGGATGAAGATGAGTGGATTCAGACTCGACTTGACTAGATAAATTTGATTGATGAGAAAAGGCTGGCAGCTGTTTGTCACGGTCAGATGTACCAGAAAAGGATGATCAAAGCTTTTAATAAGAAGGTTAAGCAAAAGGTATATCAGACTGGTGACTTGCTAATCAAGCGTATCATATTACCACAGGGTGATCCTAGGGGAAAATGGACTCCTACATACGAAGGACCATTTGTGGTCAAGAGAGTATTTTCAGGAGGTGCCATGATGCTTACTACTATGGATGGTGAAGACTTCCCACAGCCTGTAAACGCAGACATAGTTAAAAAATACTACGCATAAAAAGAGACCCGCTAGGTTGACTGGCCTAGGCAAAAATAAGGGCATCCCGGAGAACCAAAAGGGTTCGGGCAAAAATTAGGGATATATATATATATATAAACAAATATACACCCGGCAAGTCGAAAACCTGAAAGGGTGGCTTGGGCAAAAAAGGGTATCCCGGTGGATTGAAAACTTGAAAGGGAAATCCAGGCAAACGTTAGGGATTAAAGTGTATGACTATGTCTCGTTTGGATCACCCATGTAACTCCAACCATTTGTGTTACTTAACTCAAGTTCGAACAGAAAAATATCAATCCAATCATTTTCGTCTCAACAGCAGAAGATGAGATACTTGAAGATAATGGCAATAGTAGAATTGAAACTCAATAGGATTATTTCTCACATATCTGTTTTTCTCTGTTTTATAAAACTTTTACGACGAATTCCTCTTACTAGGATTTCTGTCTCCTTGTACAAACTTGCCTGTGTATAGGTCACTTTATAATATAAATAAAATTTCATCTTTGAATCTAGATTTACTTTTACCCTATTTACCTAAGCGAAAACGTCCATTGGTTGTGTTTGAATGTATGTATGCTTTTGAATATGATTGATGTTTACAAGAAATGCATAAAATGCAGTAATAGTATTTACTAAGGACGAACGATGGTAGGAATTCAACGAAGCTTCGCCGGTTCATCCCCACAGAACAACTACAAACTCCCAGCAGAGCAAATATATCTTCATAGATACTTCGAGTTACATCTCCCCTTGAATTTATGTCCATCCCTTTTATCCTCAGTCAGGATACTCGGGAACTTATTCCTTCAATAGAAGTACGGCGAACAAAGACGGGAGGTTCTAAGTACGATATTCTGAAACAAGACGGGAACGAGGTCCTCCTATTCTTCAGCAACGAGCCGGGATTTATTTTCCCTAGCCAGCAGTTGTTATACAAAGACATCCGGACATTTCTAGTAACATGATTCATATATACATCATTTACATCATACCATAACATATCCATAAGTGCATAATACATTTACTTAGATGCACCATGCCATGCATGCATACATGTTGCATAAACTAACCTTTTCTTTGCAGGATAGTTACATGCGGATAAAACACTATCAACCATTCACAACAGTTCAGAGACGATCTATACGAAGATCTAGTGCTGATACTTAATTCAGGGATAATCGCTACGAAGATTTATTTCTGATGATCAATACTCAAGTTGTCCTTGGAAGAGTACGTAAATGGTCTATATGAAGATCTATTACCTAATCCAGGATATTTCTAGAAGAGATAATAGTTACGAAGATTTATTTCTACTGGTCTATTCAACAACTCAAAACAGTTCAGAGACGATCTATACGAAGATCTAGTGCTGATACTTAATTCAGAAAAAAATCGCCACGAAGATTTGGTTATGACACTTAAATTAAAGTATGTTCTTAGATATGGTTCAGAGATGATCTATACGAAGATCTAAGCCCTGACACTTAATGAAGGATATTCTTTTTTCCCCAGAGATAATGCAGAGACGATCTATACGAAGATCTAGTGCTAGCATTCAATTCAAACCATGTTGCATAAACGATTCATAGACGGCCTATACGAAGACCTAGTACTGATATCCAGTATCAACATCAAGATATTATCACCTCCTAATAGTATGGATGGCATCTATAAGCACATCTCCAGTTCATCCAAGTGGCATCTTCAAGCCCACTTAAGCATATACAACTAATCATCAGTGTTACTTTACGCACCGGCGAGTGCAAATTTTTGGGCTTTTGTGTTCAATCCCCTTCAACCTTCCAGGTCACGAATGGCACATATGCCAATCTAACCCCTCAGGTTTCAGAAAATTGAACAGGGGCAGATGTTGCACCCCAAAATTTGCCCTCACCAAGACAAGACATTGTGTAATAAGGTGTCCAAAGAGGTTCACAAAGTTCACAAGGTTCACAAGGTTCACAATTAGTCAGAAAGTTTGACAATTCCCTCAGACAATGCATCCTCCTAAGCAAGGCATCCTAAACTAGGGTTTTGAATTTCATCAGTCTAAATGGACTTCAAAGGCTTCAAGTAAGCTTCATAGCACCTTATATGTCTTTAAGAATCCCTATGTCAAGTTTCAAGACTTTTCCAAAAGGTTTTCTCAGTCAAATGATCAGATAGGCTAAAATCAGTCAAAGTAGTCAAAAAGTCAAACTAAGGTCAACTGTGGTCAAACCAAAGTCAAACTTCATGATTTTTTGCCAACATCAAGTATATGAAGTAAAATTCATCATTTGATCAAGGATTGATCATGATTCATCAAGGAGATTTCAGATCATCAAGAATCAGGAGTTTCTAAATTAGGGTTTTCTCTAAGCTTTCTAAAATTTCCAAGAACACCTTCATAGCATTAAAATTGAGTGATTTGTGCCTTTGCAAAGTTGGAAATATTTTGAGAGGTTTATGAAGCAAATGGGACCTTAGAACCAAATTTCTCCAAATGGGCTTGCATTTTTATGACCCAATCACTACCATGACATCATGCACGAATTAAAAATCATTTATTCAAATTTTTATTCATTTTATTTTATTTATTATGATTTTATACATTAAAAATCATTTTAAATCAAAATAAAATATAAAAGTCTCAATATTTGATTTGATTTTTGTTCTAGAAATTCTTAAAGGCCATTTAAAAGTGATTGAGATCATACAAAATCAGATCAACCAAAAATAGCAAGGATATATCAAATTTTTTCAATATTTTGAATGCATATCTTTTTCAATCTCAAATGATCCAAAAGGCCAAAGGAGGATCTGATTTTTTGACCTAATTAGGTTCTATTATATATGTATAACAAAAAGCAATGCAAGGACACGAGATTGGCAGCCTCTAAGACTAGAATCAAACTTCAAAAATTCACCAAAAAACTCACATTCGGATTCTTGGATAGAGACAATTTCAAGGCGTTTCAAAGGTTGCAATACGTTTATAGGTGATCATTGAAGGATTCTGGATCATTTACAGCATCAAAAGCATTGCCATAAGCATAAACCGAATCAATGTTATCACACTTTTATGAATATTTCGTTTTCTATTGTTTGTGCATTATAAATTATGTTTGATGATTGTTTTGTGTTTGTGATAAGCTCAGGAACGTTTCTGGATAATTTAATTAGAGTTTCATGGCCAAACCGTAAGAACACCATTGTTAGGGTTCCAAGCTTCGAATTAGCGTTTCATGTTTAACCAAATATAAATGGATTCAAAGGACATGGATAGATTGTATGAATCATGAGGAGTTCATTGGCATAATTAATTTGATGAAATTGTACTGTTTGGTTGATGTTTGAAATTCGCAGGTAATGAACATGAGGGAATTCGCAGGTAAAAACGCAACTGAATTCATATGTATTTTCGCAGGAAAATTGGGGAAGATGAAGTTCAGATGGCGCCAAAATTCAATTCAAAAAGTTATTTTAAAATATAATGTTTGTTTGTTGTTGGTATGTTGAATGTGTAGTAGTAGCTCAGTTGGTTTGTGTGCGCGTTTGTGATATTGATGGTCCTGGGTTCAAATCCTCCCCAAGCCATTTTGTTTTGTTTTATTTTTCAGAATTTTTGCAGGTTAACAACAAAACAAATTGATCTCCTATGTTAGCACCAGCGCGCGCCTGACCTGGTGGTGATGTTGTTGGTCTTGTGTTTGCAAAGCCTAGGGCCTGGGTTCGAATCTCAGCCCCAGGTATGTTTTTTCCATTTATTTTCACTATTTTTTTTATTTATTTATTTAATTCAATTAATTATTTAAATAATAGTTTATAAAATAAATGCATATATTATTTTCTTTTATATAAAAACTTATATTTTTTTCAATTCAAATTATTTTCTCAAAAAAAAATCTAATTATTATATTTATTTTATTATATGGTCATATTATTAAATATATATATACATTTTGTAAATAATTAATTAATATTTCAATTAATAAATAAAACCCTAATTTGTTCTAACCCTAACCCTAATTTGTTCTAACCCTAACCCTAATATTTTCTTAACTTAGAATTTAACTTAATATTTTTGTAAATCATAATTAATTATTTATTATTTATTAAATAGGTGTATAGTTTAATTATTATTATTAAAATACTATTTTCTTTATTAAAATATTTAAAATACCTCCTAATATTAATTTATTTTGCTAATTTATTATTTCCTCTTATTTTTATTTTCTAACCATTTATATTCATTTTTATTATTATTGATTATTATTGATTATTTATTATTATTTATCATTATTTATATTTCTCGATTATATTGTAACTATCCCAAAGTTTTGTAATAGTTTAGGTTTATTTATTTTTGCTTTATTGTAAATATATTAACTGTATGGTTAGTAACTATAGGGTGTGCATAACATGTTTGTGATTAAACTTGATTTAGAATAACTAATTAAATAAGATAAATACTTGAACATGAATACTCACACACGTAAGTCGATCTTGGATCGCCATCTTGCACTTTCTAGGGTTACCTCTCATGTTGCCTATTTCAAAAGGTCAAGTAAGGTGTCTTAAGCAAAGTCCCTTCACAAATATCATCAAGTCCCTTCAATTTATAAGATCAAGTCCCTTCGAGGTTGCCTACGATAAATGATTTTGTCCCTTCGAATAAAAGATGATAAGTCCCTACGTATTGCTAAAGACACCTTGCAGTTGCCTAAATTCAGATGTCCCTATACATGTCCCTTCTCACATCCAAGGTAATAACTACATATTCCTTAATAATAGGGCTAGTCTTACCATTGAAAGAATATATAAGAACAGTAAAGATTTAATATTGGGTAGGTTCCTCTTAATTACTTGCTCACCTTTTCAAAATACTCTTTACACCACACATTTCAAACAAAATTTTCAAAACAAAGTCTTTATATACATCCATACGAGGATCATTATAAAGTACTTAGAAAATTCTTAATCACACACTACACCTTTCTCAAAACAATTTAAAGTGAGCTAAGTAACTAAGAGCCCATGGATAACCATGGATATAAAGGGTGCTAACACCTTCCCTTTGTATAACCTACCCCCCGAACTCAAAATCTTTTTAAGGTCTTTCCTGTTCTTTTATGCCTTTTCCTTTTGGATAAAATAAAGGTCGGTGGCGACTCTTGTTATCCGCAACATTTAACTAAAGTCAGTTCTCCCACCGTGTTACAATGACCCTTTGATATGTAACTCCAGGATTTTTTAAACCAAAGGGAATATCTACCCATTCTTAAGTCCTTATTGCTCCAGGACAACGAAAGGCTGTTTTGGCAACATCTTCCTCTACAATGAAGATTTGATTGTAGCCAGAGTATCCATCTAGCATGCTCAGGTACTCATGGCCTAATGCAGAGTCTACTAGCATTTCTGCTACTGGCATAGGATATTCATCCTTAGGGGTGGCTGAATTCAAGTCTCGAAAATCAATGCACACCCTCAATGTGCCATTTTTCTTTATCACAGGTACAATATTTGCAAACCATTCGACATACCTGGTTGGGCAAATGAATTTTCATCTGAGAAGTCTTTCAACCTCTTCTTTTATTTTCGACAGGACCTCTGGTGCAAAACGCCTTGGATTCTGCTTTACAGGCTTCTTTCCTTCTATGATAGGAAGCTTTAGTTCAACCAAGCTTCTATCGAGGCCAAGCATTTCGTCATAGTCCCATGCGAAGCAGTCTTTAAACTCTTTCAGCAACTGGACTAATTTAACTCTGAAATGGGGGTCCATATTAGCACGTATATAGGTTGGTCTTTTCTCCGCTCCCAGTCCTAGATTGGTTTCTTCCAAAGGTTCTTGTGCCACCATCTTCAAGTTGGTTGATATTGAGTCTTTTTCGAACCCCAAAGGTTCGTCATTATAGATGGCATCAAGCTTTTGATCCTGCCATTTGTCTATCATGTTGTCTTTATCTTCTCCATCAGTGCCCTGGGGAGGGCATGATGGGTCTAAATTTTCTTCATTGACTTCGACAGTCATATACTTTATTTCGGCCTTTAGAGCCGCTTTTAGTTTATTTTCGGCCATATAGACCGTTAGTCTATTCAATGCTGATGCTTCAGTCATCATTATCGTCGAACTCGCTACCCCAGCCAGTTGGCTCTATATTAGAGGTTCCCCATACATGGCTTGGTTCACCAATTACCTCCTTGTCTCATTGAAAACCATGTGTTGGATGTAGGTACATGGAACAATATGCATTGTCTAATGCTTTCAGATCAAACTCAGTTGGATTGCAAGGAACTATGTGAGCCAGATTTTTGTCGAAGCTTCGACTGGTCATGTTGTTCACTTCAGTCATGAAGTAGCTTTGGTTTGCTTCGATGTTTTCGATGATGCCATCAGGGCACCAGATGACTATGCGTAGATGCATGGATGAAGGGACAACTCCTACTCCATGGATCCACTCTCTTCCCAACAACAAATTGTAGTTGGCTCTAGAAGCTCTAACTATAAACATTGTTGGCCTGGTGATAGTGTCAACTGTCAAATCCACTTGAATAACACCCATAGTTAAGCCCAATTTCCCTTCATATTTCGATAAAACCATGTTGTGTGTTTTGTGTCAGATTCATCTTTTCCAATCTTTCTTAACATGTAATGGGGCATTAGTTTCACTGCAGCTCCCCCATCAACTAATATTTTGTTGACGCCTATGTTTTCAACCTTCCTTTTTATGAATAAAGGTTTCAAATGCCCCCTCATTGATTCGTCTGGCTTCTCAAAGAAGGCGTTCGGTTCTTCAACACAACCATTATTCATGATGTAATAACACACAGGCCTTGGTCCCACAGTATTATCTATCATGTTTTCTTCTTCGTCTTCGATTTCCATCACTATGTCATAGTCTCTAGGGAGGACTAAAACCACATTGCATATTACGTCGAATGACCCTTCTTCGTCAGACTCAAAGTTGTCAGTTGCTTCGTTACCTTCTGATATTGTGTTGGTGAGTTTTGATAACTGCAACATGCTGTTGGTCTTGTTCCTTTTGGGAGGTTTGTCCTTCTTTGTTGCTTGGGTGTTTCTGCTGGATTCTACTTTATCTTCGTCAGCATTTTTCTTCTTGATGTTGAGTCCCTCTGCTGCTTCTCTCTCAGCCATTCTCTGCCTCTGGAATCTCCTCCATTGAGACTTTGACATGGGGCTTTTTCCTTTATAGTTCTCTGAGGGGTATGGTCTTAGCTTCTATTTCCCAGTTTCTTTCTTTACTTCGATTGAAGATCCTCTCTGGACTTCAAAATTCTTCCATTTTCTTGTTCCTTGGGCATCTCTTATGGGTTGCACCCATTTATCATCAGGTACCTTGCCAAACGGTTTGTAAGTGTTATAGTATCTACCCCCAGTGTTCTAAAAGTGATACTGGCCTTTTCTTGGATCACATCTACATGTTTCAACTGTTGGCTTTGGCCCCAAACTTCCTCTTATTTTAGTCTTTTCCACAGCCTCCAAGTTTGCTGCTACTTTTCTGTCGAATACGGCGCTACATCTTGGACATAGCATTACTTCAGTCTTTTTCTTTTGACATCTTTGGATGAACTCTGCCAAGTTCTCATCTTCTTTTGGGTATGTTGTCCTTTGGTATTCCTCTTGACGGTGTTCCTTTTCACCCTTCTCTTTACTTTTTTGAGAGGCTTCTACCATATTGATATCTATTTTCTTTCCTCGAGCAATGTTCAGCTTATCCATCTTCTCGATGAGGGCTTCTTCGACAGTTTCCACCATGACTTTAGTAGTGCTCTCGCTTGCAGTTTCGACAGCATTGATAAGGTTCTTGGTATCATCTTCTTTTGTCTGGTTAGGAGCAACATCTTCAGCAGTTTTGTCTTCATTGTTGAGGCCTTCAGTAGCTTTCTTCTTAATGCTGAGGTAAACATCAGATTTTTCCTTAGTGTTCTCAAAAATGTCTTCCCAACCTGTTGGTTGGATTTGGTTAAAGTCAACATAGGCACTGGCAGGAGCGGTGTATTTCACCAGGTAGTCAAACTTTCCGCTAGGCTCTCCCAAGGTGTCCCATATTATTCCTTCTTCAGCCAAGTTACTGTTCCTTTTGTCGAAGCCTTCAATAGCTTCTTTCTTCAAACCCTCAGAGCTTTCAGTAACCCTGGTTTTGTCTTGATGGTCGAAACCCTCAGTGGCCTCAACCTTGTTCTGGTTGTTGAAATCTTCAGTAATCTCAACGTTGGTGGCATCGCTGAGACACTCAGTAGTCTCAACATGTTTTGGAACATCAAAACCCTCAGTGGTCTTGACATTGTTCTTTACCTCAAGGTCATCAGTAACCTTGATCAATACGGGCATGGTTAATTCGTCTTCAGACACTTCTTCCACGTTAGGCTGGACAAGGAGATCCTCATTAATCCCCACCATGTTAACGTAGGTGTCGAAGCCTTCAGTGGCTTCGATCATCTCGAAGCTATCATCAGACATCCTCCCCATTTCGACCATATTCATGTCGAATGGTTCAGCATAGTTGGCTTCCAGGATCTGCATAGGATTGGTGTCAATCCTCATTTGTTGTTTAGGCTTGTCTCCAAACCTCAGCCTTCCATCCTGGATTACATTTTGAACTAGATCCATGAAAAGAAAACATTGAGAAATTTTATGGCCCAAGAAATTATGGTACTTACAAAAACCTCTATTTTTCTGTTGGTCAATAGGGGGTTCTTTAACACTTTGAGGTTTTATTAGTTGACCATACTTTACCGACAAATCGAAGATTTCGTCACACTTGGTGACATCGAACGTATATGTTCTTTTAGGGAATTTGTTGTTCTTCTCCAGTTCGACGGGATTCTTTCCATTCGACGGAGTTAACATTTTGCAAGAATATGGTGGACCTTGCTTTAATTCTTCCAGGTCAATTTCTTGGTCGTCGAAAACGACTGAATCGTCTTCATCACAGTCATCTTCTTGGCATACTCCTACATAAGCCACTCTTTCTTTTTTACCTTTGTTATCCCTAAGCTTTTTCAGTTTTTAGCCTTTAGATCTGCCTTACCCTATCTGCTAACTGTGCCATATCTTTTAAGTATTGATTATCTAGTTTCTTCCTTATGGAATAGTCTAGACCTCCTACAGCCATTTCGACCAATTCTTGTTCTGGAACTTGCGTGAAACATCTTACTTTTAGCAGTCTGAATCTATTAAGGTAGTCATCTATAGGCTCTGATAATTTTCTTTTAACGCTTGCTAACTCTTTCAGGCTTATTTTAGTTTGTCCCATGTAGAATTGTTCATGGAACAATCTCTCCAACTAAGTCCATGTATGTATGGAACCTGCTGGTAGGGACGTAAACCAAGTAAACACGTTTTTTGTTAAAGAGCTTGGGAAATATTTCATCCTCAGATTTTCATTACGTTCTATTTCGCCCACTTTGATCAAGTAACGCGTTATGTGCTCTATGGTGGATTCACTAGTATCCCCTGAAAATTTTGTGAATTTGGGGATTTTCCGCCTTGGAGGTAGTTCTTGTTGTAGAACATATTTAGAAAGTGGGGAAGTGTAACTGGGCCTATGAAATCCCACGTTTTCCCCATTTTGCGCCATTATTCTTTCGACCATGACTGCCAGATTATTTTTGGCAGGTAGATTATTATAACGCATTCTCTGTTGTAAAATGTCATCAACGTCTTGACCTCTCTACACTATCAACCTCCTAGGCTCTTGTTGGATAGGGACTTCGACATGCGGATGTTCGACAACCTCTTCTTGGAGTCTTAGATTTGCCTTAGGGTTGTTTAAAGGTCTTTGGTTTATTGTTGGTTCTTTTTCGACATTGATTACTGGATTCTGAATCACAGGTTCTCTCTGTCGAATTTGGGGAACTCCAAAGAACTCAGCAATACGCACCATTTGCGCTGCCAATATCTGATTTGTTTGAGTAGTGCTTTGTATTAAAGGGTTAAACACTTCCCCCATTTGTTGAGTCAACCTATGGACCTTTTCATGATTGCTTTCGTCCATTTGTTGATGTATTGCCTACACAGAATTAGTTATAATTGCTGGCATTTGGAATCCTGGTGGGGGTTGGTTTGGTCTACTAACGTTCCCACCATAACCCGGTCCTTGTAATGGTGAAGACATATGGACCACGACATCAGAATACAAAGGTGTTTCTTTATGCAAACTAGCCATCACTGAAGTTGGCATTCCATAAGGTTGTTCTCTTCCAAACATAGGTGTGGAAAAATTTGTTTGATACGGCCTAAAGTTATTTCCTCCAGGGGGAGGGGTTCCCATAGGTATCGAATGCCCTATGTTGGAGGAACTGGGTCCGTTTTGAGAAAAAGACACCGTTGGTATCGATCCAGATGATGAGGGATTTCCCCCTTCTGAAACATGGAGTGTCTCCATATTCCCCCCTGTTGAAGGAATAGCATTGGAAACTAGAATTTCGTCAGTATTTACTGGTGGGATAGCCATTTTTCTTACTTTAGTTCGTCTAGGTCTCTATATGTCAGTCACGACTAATTTACCACTTCGTAAAATCATACAACGTAATAAAACTCTTTTGGATTAAGAATTCTTTTTTAGTATTTTAGCACTGTCCCACTGGGCGTGCCAATTTGTTCGCTTGTGTTTTTGGCGAACAACCTCTGATTTTCCAATTACTTGGAAATGAGTTACTTGCAGGACCAACCACACAAGTCCTAGGACACATGTGCTAAATTCTTAGGACTAATTCCTTAATGTATAAGTCTTATTAGTTGCCTTGTATGTTTTGTCGAAATATTTCTAATGAAATTGTTCTTATTTATATTGGAGTGTAGATGCATTTGTACAATGAACTAAAAGAAAGACTTAAAGTTTGCATTTAAAGGATTTTCTGGAATATAAACTTGCTTGAAAGTAAATTGCTTGAAAGTAAATAAAAGAATAAACTTAAACAAGGAATGAAGGATAAATATAAATTTTATAACTAAAAGATAAATGGTATTTACACGTACATTTTCTAGACATTTCTCCTTTCTCTTACACACGAGTATTAGAGTAATTTTCACAGAAATGTTGTACAAAATTTCACACACTTTACACAAATCAAACTATCATATTTATATACAAATAAAATAACTGTCGAATAAAGGTCAATTCCTAAGAATTCGCCACTTGGCGCTCTGCATGTTATTAATATCTAAGACTCATCCACGTTCTTCTACCAAGCAAGGATGTTAACAACTGCCTGTTAACTGGAAAAACGATGTGTCTTCTTGTCAGGTCGAATACATTTGAAATTCAAATAGTCCTAGCGTCTTCTTCGTCGAATCCTTGCCTTCATATCTCTCGTCGAAAACACGAGAGAACTTCCTAGTAGTGATGTGAAGAACTTCCTAAATGGAAACTCATCCATTCTTTCGACAGACAACTATTCGTTATATCATGAACCAAATCATCACAGACCTTCTCAAGATTCTGGACATGTTTGGAAGAAAGAGTGATCTTATTCTGTCGAATATCTTCACAGCTACGTACATCATTATTCAAAGAATAATGAGATGAGGAATGTTGAGAAACTACCATGTCAAATAATGGTGACGTGTGGGGAACATAGTTGACAAAAACCATCAGCTACTAAGGCTCTTATTTATTAAACCCACGGGGTCGAAATTATGTGTATACAGGAACATAAGCACCAACCAAGAAGTCACACTAACTATGGCCACCAGATCAACCATATCGGTATACGTCGTACAGTTTCATTGGTCTATTGCCATTTACCTAGGGTACACTAGATCCGGGTTAGGATCTTTCACACAAAAAGCCCAACAAGTAATATAAAGCAAACAAAGCAAACAATTTAAGTGATCTAATTCCTAAGGGTACCCCTCTTTTACTTAGTAACTCCCCAGCAGAGTCGTCGGTTATGTAATACGGTGGGAGAACTGACTTTCTATAAATGTTGCGGATAGCAAGAGTCGCCACCGACTTTTATTTTATCCAAGTAGAAAGGACATAAAAGAACAGGAAAGACCTATTTTAAAAAGACTTGAGTTCGGGGGTAGGTTATATAAAGGGAAGGTGTTAGCACCCTTTATATCCATGGTTATCCATGGGCTATTAGTTACTTAGCTCACTTTAACTGTTTTTGAAAAGTGTAGTGTGTGATTAGAAATTTTCTAAGTACTTTGTAATGATCCTCGTATGGATGTATACAAAGCCTTGTTTGAAAATATTTGGAAATATTGTGAGGTGTGAAAAATATTTTTTATTTTTGAAGAGTGAGCAAGTAACTATGAGGTACCTACCCTATACTAAGTCATTCATGTTCTTTTATATTCTTTCAAGGGTAAGACTATCCCTATTATTAAGGAATAGGTAGTCATTACCTTGGATTTATTTAAGGGACGGGCGTAGGGTCATCGTATGGTCAATGAAGGTAACTTAAGGGGTGTCTTTAGCAATTCATAGGGATTATCATCATTTATTCGAAGGGACAAGATCATTATCGTAGGCAACCTCGAAGGGAATTGATCTTTTAAATCTGTAGGGACTTGATGATTTATACGTGAAGGGAATTTGCTTAAGACACCCCTATATTCGAGGGACTTGACCATTTTAAATAAGGAAACCAAGAGGGATACCCTAGGAAGTGCAGACGGCGATCTTAGATCGACTTACGTGTGTGAGTGTTTATTTTCAGATATTTAATCTTATTTAATTAGTTTTCTAAATTAAATTCATTACAATTCTGTTTGCACTCCCTATTTACTAACCACACAATTATATTTACGAAAATAAAAGCGAGAAAATAAATTCCTAAACTGTTACATGGCTATGGGGCAGATACATAATAATATGGGCGGAAAATTAAATTTGCAACATATACATTTTTCTCTAATAATATAAATAAAGCAAAATTTAAATAAAGAAAATAATGAAGCAAAAATAAAATAAATAAAAGAAAATAATAAAAATTAAAATCTAAGGTTAGAAATTAAGTTAAAGTTTTAATTAAGAGAAATTAGGTTTAGGTAAACAAAATTAGGATTTTAGAATAAAATTAGGTTAAGGATTTAATTTAAAAAAATTAGAGTGATAAATAAATTTATTAAGAAAAATATGCTATAATTAGTAATTAGTAATTAATATTAATAAAAATGTAATAGACTAATTATATACAAGATTATTATTAGAGAAATAATTAGAATTTTTTAATTAGGACTATAAAAGATTTTAACTAGGTTTTTATTTACAAAATACATAAATAATAAAGATTATATACAAATTAAAAAATATTTAAAAATTAATTGATTTAGGAAAAAAAAACTAATGAATTAATTAAATTTTAGAAAACATAAAAATTATTATTTATTGGTTTTTTATTTAGAAAGGTTTTGATTTTTATTAAATTAATTAGAATGATTAAATAATTAAAAGAAAACTCATAAAAATAGGAAAATAAAGGAAAATTTCTCAAAAAGTAAGGACCTGGGATTCGAATCCAGGTCCCTTACCTCAATGGCGCATCACAAAACCAATAGGGCCAGCGTGCACTGGTGATAAGCATACGGGACAAGCCTATTATATTTTGAACCTGCAAAAATAAATGAATTAAAAGAGAAAACGCTTCAGGCCAGGATCGAACACAGGTCTTCAATGCCTTTACGCGCGTTCCTTTGCCAACTAAGCCATTAGCTTCTTCTGAAATTAAAATACAATAAATAAAATAAAAAAATAAGAAGAAATTTAAATTTTCGATTCTGGCGCCTAAACTTCGTCTTCTTCCTTTGAATTTCCTGCGAATTTTCATTTGATTTTTCCTGCGATATTTCCTGCGAACAAAATTTTGCAGGAAAACCTATGTTCTTTAAACCCTACACAAACCAATACAATCCTTAAAATTAATGATATATTCTGATTGCCCATGGTTTACACAATCTAGCCATTGTTTGGATGTCATTAAAATGGCTTAAATGGTGAAACCCTAACTCAAATGTTATAACCATAGCCATGGTGTTCTTGCGTTCCTGCACTCAAACTCAAAATAAAACAAACATAAACGATCTGTGAACTATCATGAACAATAATCAGTCATTAAAAACATGAATAAATGCACACATATGATAAATCGAAATCTTGTTTTTCAAGAGCATTTGAGAGCTCGGTTCATATGATTCATGAGGTTTTGAATGTAGTGAATGATCAGGATTGCATCAAGGATGTTCAAGGAACATATTTAGACCATTAAAATACCTTAATTCAACTTGTATGTAAGAAACCGAAAATCTTTTTTTTTTGGAAAATTTGAAGATGGCAATGTGTTTGCTAGTCCTTAGAATCGTCCTCTCTTCCTTTGGTTATGTTATGCACTTATAGTAGAGTGAATTTAGGTCAAGAAAAAGTATATTATTGGGCCTTTAGAATTACTTGATGGTGAAGGAAGATATAATAAAAAATATGAAAAATAATCCAATATATCCTTGATATTTTGGTTGTGCACGAATTTGGAGAGTCTCAATTAGTCTTGAATGATTTTTAAAAGCTTCTAGAAGAAGAATCAAATCAAATATTTGAGTTTTTATATTTTATTTTGATTTAAATTGAATTTTAATGAATAAAATTCAATAAATAATAAATAAATTATAAAAATCAGAAATAATTGGAATTGGGTCGTGCTTGATGTTATTGTGAAGATTGGGTTGCAAATTGATAGGCCCATTTGGAAAAAATTGGATTTGAGACCCTTTTTGCTCAATGCACCCCTTGAAAATCTCCCAACTTTGACAAGGCATAAATCCCTCAATTTTAAGGCTATGAGAGTGATCTTGAACATTTTAGAAAGCTTAAAGAGTCCTTTAACCAACCCTTTTGGTCCCATGTCAATATCTTTTACCATTTTCAAATTATGACCTTTGGAAAAAGTTGACTTTTTGTTGACTTTTAAAAGGACCTATAATGTCTTGGCTCATACCTTCCAAATGAAGAATTTTTAGGCTTGGCTTGTGAGGCACAGAGTTGTATAGAATTTAATTTTCTTCAAAATGAGCTTCGGATGGGAAATTTTTGATGAAGCTTGTGAAAGTTATGGCTGGTCAAAGTTCAGTTGACTTTTCTTAGGAAACCCTAATTTAGAAACTTCTTGATTCTTGATGATCTGAGATTTCCTTGATGAATCATGATCAACCCTTGATCAAATGATGAATTTTACCTTATAATCTTGATTTTGGCAAAAAAAAATCTTGAAGTTTGACTTTAATTTGACCACAGTTGACCTCAGTTTGACTTTTTAACCACTTTGACTGATTTGTGCATATCTGATCATCTGATTGGTCAAACTTATTGGGAAAGCTCTGAAATTTGATATGGGGATTCTTGAAGTCACGTGGGATGTTATGAAGCTCACTTGAGGCCTCGGAAGTCCATTTATCTTAGATAAACTCAAAACCTTAGTTCTGGATCCTTTGCTTAGGATGAGGCTTTGTCTGAGGAAACTCTCAAACTTTCTGACCAATTGGGGACTTTGAGAATCTTGTGATCTTTGAGAAATATTGAGAGACAGTGCCTTGATTGTGGGAGGGAAAAGTTTGGGGTACAATAGAAGTCATATTGCCCTTTGATTGTCTTTAGTTAGTCATCAACTTCTTTAACTATTAATTAC
This sequence comes from Lathyrus aphaca, assembly GCA_963966055.1. Lineage (NCBI taxonomy): Eukaryota > Viridiplantae > Streptophyta > Magnoliopsida > Fabales > Fabaceae > Lathyrus > Lathyrus aphaca. The sequence continues at coordinate 501,963,169 of OZ014519.1, read as the reverse complement.
AAACCTTATGCCTTTGCTATGGTGGTCATGATGCAATGCCTTAGGTCATGCTATGAATTTGGGTATGCAATGTGATATGCTAAATGCCATGAAAATGAAAGGGAAAATTTTGAGGTATTACACCCCTGTGCAGGTAGCCCTTTCTGTCACTAGACCTGAAGACTTCTATATTCCTCAACACCTTTTACGTGCAGGATATTTGGCATCGCACATCCGGTGGGAATATTTCCCGTCGGCCATGCTCATCTCGGGCGGGGGTTACAATGAGATGACCGTCAAATACGTCCGACGAAACCTCGAGCATTTGGTCGATTCATCCCAGTTCAGCTGTCATCCATCGAAAGAGTCAAGGGGAAGTCCCAGCCGATTATGTTCTACAGAGAAGAGCTTCTCAGAGTATCCCCCAGCTCTCACATTTCTCTGTTGATCTGCGCAAAAATGGCAAAGACAGATGTACGAAGAATCCTTGTCGATCAGGGAAGCTCAGTCGAGTTAAACGTCACCTTCGAGGAAGGAGATGCTTCCAAGACCATCAAAACACACTTCCTGGTAATTGATTGCCCTTCGCTCTACTAGTGCATATTGGGGAGACCCACACTCGCCGAGCTCATCATCGTACCTTCGACAGTCCATCTCAAAATGAAGTATTACACCGAGAAAGGCCACATGGCTACCTTACACGGAGATATCGAGGCAGTACTGTAAACAACCCAAATTTGCCCTCACCCATTCACACATGACTTGTGATCATCTCATATGCATAAACACAATCACATCATCTCATGTCTCATTTGGTTTCACTGGATAGTTTCTAAGGCATCTGCACCTAGGGTTTGTGATCTGAGCAACCTCAGGGCATCTTGAGCCATTCCAAAGGCCACTAATCAACTCAAAGGGGTCCATGTGTGTTCTTATATCATGTTACATCCTCACAAAGCCAAAATTGCAGAGGGATCACAAGAACTAGGGTTTGAGTGGATGCAGAGCCAGGATGAACTGCACAGTTGACTGAAAATTAGGGTTTTGGTTTCAGAGGCCATAACTCCAAATTTTTTGGTCATTCTTGTTTCCATTGGTCTCTATATGGTATAGGGAGTATGCATATCAATTTTCATGAAGAAATTCCTTGGGGAAGTCATCTGATCAAGAGTTGACTTTTCAGACAAGTCAGTGCAAAATCAGGGCATCTGAGGCCCCCAATGACCCAACCAATGGTTGATCTTCATCATTTTGAGTGTATATGATCTTTATTTGATCATGGAAGAAGTTTGAAGTTCATAAAAATCAAGAATTTAGGGTTTTTGCAAATGTTGACTTTTTGGGCATAGTTGACTTTTCAAGAATGCATCATTCTAGGTCAATTTTCAAGCTTTGATTCATGATCCAAAAAGGCTTCAAATGGAAAAACTTTGGTCATGAAAGTTGTAGATCTCATCTTTCCCTCTTCAAAAAGTACAAGAACATGACCAAATTCTTCTTGGATCAAAAGTTATGGCCATGCAAAGTTGCCAAAAATCATTGTTTTTCAAGTTATGCACTAAATGGAAATTTTGCTAAGTCTTGAACCAATGCATTATGCAGCCTCAAATTCATGTCAAACCAGCATGTGAACTTTCTCTAAGTTACAAAAATCAGTTTTGGACCAAGAATGTCATGGTTTCATGTTTGGTTAGGCTAAGAAGTCACATGTGAACCATAGGCCAACCAAGTTGCAAAACACTCATGACCTTTTCACCAACTTGCTGCATTGAGCCTTGGGTCAAGCCAGCCTCTCACACTCACCATGCTGCACCAGAACCCAACTTGTACTTGCCTAAACTTGAGCCATGCCCTATCTTACACAAAAGTGGACTTTGAGCAAAAGTAGCCACACCTATCTCTGCAGGCCAGGTCACATCCATCAGCCACTTGCATTTGTTTATTGAATCAGTTTGCTGGCCATAACACATGAGAACAAAGGCTGAAGCACACACATTGAAGACTCACACAAAAACTGACCTCATTGCAAGTTCCTTCGAATCACTCTCCACAGCCATCAAACATTAAAACTCTCATCATCATTCTACTCACCACACCTCATAGACAAGAAACACCCCAAGCATAAGCCTGAAACAAGCCTGAAAACTCCATTGCCATCATTCACCTCAAGCTGCAGATTCTATCGAATCTCTCACCCTAGCTCATAAACACACAAACCAACACCACAGATCATCTCTACACATCCTCTGGACCTCAAACACCCCATCACCATGACCTGAAAGTGCCAGAATTTCATCTGCCATTTTTGACTGAACTGAAGCTGAAGCATTCGAATCTCATTATCCAGCAAATCTAAACTCCATTTGAGCATTCAATCACCTTTGGGGGATCAAGTGGAGCAGCTTGCATCAAAGGAAGTGGCCTGAAAGTTCCTAAATCAAGAGCTGCAAATCTCAGGTAACTCAAAAATAATTTTTCCAGAAATCTCTTTTTGTGTTACAAACTTGTTCTTCATGATGCACTGATCATTCTGGTACCTTTAGTTTTTGAATTGGTTTTGTTTTAAGCATTTAATTTGAGTTTGAAGCTTACGAACCCTAGAACTTAGTTTCTTCGATTCAGATGATTTAGGTAATATAAATTTGTTTTAGGTTAGGGTTTTGGTTCGTGAGAGTGAGAGGAACATTTCCCTGGCTTTAGTTTTCATTTTTATTACGTTTTGAGGAAGTTAGGTGTTTCTCAGGTGAGGGCTGGCCGGAGAAGACGACCGGAAGTCTTCTCCGGCAGCCTGAGAGTGATTAGGGTTAATTGCATTTAATTAGGGCAAGGTTCAAACGTGGGCCATTGGATCAGGTTTCGCGCGCGTGTTTGAGTGGTTCAGATCAGTTCATTAGTTTTAATTAGGTTTAATTAAATTAATAAATCAAGATTAATTCAGTTTGAATCTTGGCCACAGGATTGCGCGCCAGTCAACCTTTTTAAACCCAGACACAATCCTGGCCATCCAATCTGTTTACTTTTCATTTTATTTAATATTAATTCATTTTTCTTGCATTTAATTTGTACAATTTATTTAAAATAGTTAAAAAATCATAAAAATTATGAAACTTTTTTCTTTAAGGTTTTATTAATTTTTATGACACAAAAAATATTTTTATTTTATTTTTATCATTAAAAAAGTATTTTTAAATATTTAAAAGATTATTTTTAATTGATTAATGAGAATTAATTAATTAAAAATACTTTTAGGTATTTAAAAATTACAAAAAAATTCATGAAATGTTCCAAGACATTTAGAAACATTGTCCAACCTTCAAACCAAATTTCTTTTTTGATCTTGATGCATTTTAAGAATTTTTCATTGAATTAAATCATTTTTGATGCATTATTTTGTTCATAAGTTTGAAAATTCATTTCTGCCTATTGGTGAAGGTGGAGACATTGATTCTTCTTGCATTGTTTTCCATTTAGCATGAACTTTCAAGGATAAAAAGGCCATGATTTGATCTTGCATTTTCTAATTGATTGGCATTTCTTTTGTTACAAACCCTAAAAAACCCTAATAACTTATAAAAATCATAACTTGAGTTTGGTTGAGAGTTGAGAGTTCTCCTTTGGGCAGTGATTCATTATAGGTCTAGGGTTTCTTTGGGTACCATTTTCCATTTTTTATGTTAAGGTTTGCTTCTGTTTTTGGTTTATGTGTGATGTTTGATCCATGAACCCTAATTTGGGCTTTCATTTGCATCCCTCTTGCATTCTCTTGCATAACATGATTTGCCATTGCATTTTGTGCATTCTTATGATTCATTTGACATCTTAAGACATGTATAAAGCATCATTGATCATTGCATTACATATTTGCCATGTCATTTGTCTTGTATGATTCATAACTTTTCATGCTTGTTCATGCTCCTTAACTTGCATCATTTGCATTCATAATCTTGTATGAACATCTCAATGCCTTGTCTCATGTTTGCAGCACTTCATAACATCATAGTCATCATGTGTATGCTTCTGGTTTGGCCTTGCATCATATCATTTCATCTCATCTTGTATTGCATTGCATTTGTTCCTAACATTTCAGGTGGTAAGTAAACTTGAGAAGTGAATTTGCCTTCACTTCTCATAACTCTTCTTTTCATCTCTCTTGCATCCATTGCTGCATTTCTATTTGTGTTTGGGATTGAGCTTGCTCATTCTTCTTCCTCCCACCTTCTTTCTTCAAGTGACTTGACTTCTTGAATGAAGCAAGTCACTTTGCTTCTCTTGATCCTGTTCATCTGCTTCCTGGTGGCTCCTTTGAAGATTGTTTCTTGCAAACCTCACAAACCTTAGGGACAACCAAGCATGACAATGAATTAGGGTTTTGATTAGTCTCCCCATAGTTTTTACCTTGGTGTCTCTCTTTGAGTCTTCTCTCCTCACCTCATAATCAGGGACTAAACCCTCAAGGCTTTAAGACTTTGTGATTAAGATCATGCCTGCATCCTTCTTTTAGGATGGAGTGTATAACTTTAATCCTAAGTCTTGGACCCTTAAGGTGTTGAACTCTCTTAATTAATCCATCTAATAATCATCAAGACATTACACTTGTAACTTGGGCCTTGCATTAGGGTTCTAATTCTTCCTTAATTGGTTAAGAAGGACTAACCCTAAAGTTAATGGACAAGTCCCCCTCAAGTTGTCTTACAAATCATAAAAAACACTTCATCATCATATCATTAATAAAATCCACTTAATCAAAGGTTTGTTCTGTCATGGGTTTAATCTCTAATCATGGATTAAGCTGAGGATCCTTCCTCAGCTTAAACACCCTCATCTATTATCCTTCTTTTAGGATAGTGTAATGAGCCTGTTAAATCCCTGATTATGGCTTAACCTCATTACTTAACACTAAACAAAAATCACAAAAACATCTAATTAATCACAAGTAGGTTAATGATCTTAATCCTACATCAAAGGTGATTAAGTGTGAGAATCTGACTTCACACTTAAGGTATTCTCATTACCCCTAATCAGAGGGAAGATGTGATGAGTTTACTAACCCATTGGTTTAGGCTTAAGCTCATTTTCTTATGCCAAACTTCCAAAAGCAATAAAAGACTGAAAATACAAAAACAAACAATAATCGTCTCCTTTGGGATTCTTTTCTCATCACCTTCACTCACAAACGAGAACTTGCTTCTTCCGTCTAATGCAAGACAGTTTGCACCTGAGCCAGACAGGTCATACACTTGAGCATTGACAAGCAAGCAGTTCATCAGTCAATTCATCTTTCAGTCTCTTTGGGTCGAACTACGGTGTTCTGACTTCCTCATTGCACGAGAGGATACGTAGGCATAACTTAACGGTTATCGAACAAAAGTCTCTGTACATTCCCCCTCCTTCCAGCTTTACTCTTTAAGCCTCATTATCATGAGCATTTCATTCCTGATCTCGCACTGACACTGTATATATCACACTTTGCACTTCTTTTGCACTGACACCTGTACATTCTTTTCCAGCTATTTTACACACAGATTGCACTGACACTACCCCTTTAAAACACAAATCTTTTAAGCGTGGATCCCGTCGAGTACGGCGGACAATCTGGGTGCTAATACCTTCCCAGGTTGTAACCAACCCCCTTTCTCAGTCTCTCTGGTTCGCAAACCGTCTTATCCATCTCTTTCTAGGTCTATGCAGCATTGCCTTTCCTCCGGGATAAAAATGCCTAGCTGGCGACTCTTTTCATCTCCAGTGAGTTCACGGCTGTGTGTTCTCACTGTTCCCTTCGCCGACCGTTCGCGTCTGTACCTTCATCTGATCCATTTTCATTTGTCGGGAGCGACAGCTTGGCGACTCTGCTGGGGACCCTTATACTGCAACCAGGGCTTCTGGTTCTTTTTGTGGGTTCCTCCTAGCGCTTGATTGATTTGTGTTTATTGGGGTGTTATGTGTTATTTGTGTTTGTATATTTGCTTTATTTATTGCTTTCTGTACAGCTTTATTTACTGCTTTCTTTATTGCATTTATATATATCATACTGTCATGCTGTCTGTGCTGGATCTGGTTTTGTTTTAGTGGGTGGGGTTCTATTGAGAGCCAAGGTCCTATACCTGGGACCTGAGTGACACCTAGGCTAGAGTGAATCATATTCTTTCCCATTCCATTTCGGTCTGGTGCGGGAATATGAAACACGGTTCAGATATGGGTTTCTTCTTGAGAACTCTGTGCTACGGATTTCCTGTAGTGCTAGGGGGATCTGGGAAGCCTGCTAAGTCTGGATGACCTTTTAGTATTGACCTTCAGAAATTGAGGTGAATTAGAGGAGGAATTGTTATGGTTATTGTAAACACTGTACCTCCGGGTTAGAAGTGTTTACACTTCTCATAACTGATCCAAGTCTGAGGATCCTTGTTCTAGATCACTACCTGTGAGGGGGTTGGGCTGTTTACAGGTTTGCAGGTACCTTGACCTCAGAATACCCTGTTACTTTGACTTTGTTAAGAATGCTCCATGTTGGATAGTTCTTGTGATTCTAAAACCCTGGACATGTGGCTCTTTATTTGAGTCCCCCACCTTGGTTACTGGATTTATAGACCTCCATCCGGAATTCTTGAACACACATGGATCTATACCAAGGCAGTTAATCAGATCCAGCTCAGTCACAAACCCTTTGCATATCATTTGCATACATCCTCATTGCATCATATTAACATGTGCTTATTTGTTTTTCAGGGTATCCATTTTCATCAGGTTTTGGTTTTGACCCCATCTGCAGCTTTGACCCATCTTCACCAGCATCTGCTTCAGTTTAGCTGTCTGCTTCAGCACCAGCCAGTCAGTGGTTTTCTCTACTTCAGCATTGTCATCAGCACTCTACCCAGTCTTCAGCATCATGGCTCCAAAGAAAAGCAATATCACCTATCATTTCTTCCAACCAGACTTGTCAGACATCAGGAGGGTCCAAACCCTGATGACCCCAGATCACATACCTCTGTTCAGGGACCATTATGGGGATATACTTGACTTGGTTATAGACATGGACCCATCTCAGAGGAGCCTGATCCATACCTGCATCCAATTCTATGACCCCCCATTGAGGTGTTTCACCTTTCAAGACTTTCAGTTAGGACCTCTCTTAGAAGAATATGCATCTTTGGTTGGTTTGCCTATCAAGAGAGAAATTCCTTTTAACCCTGAAATGGTCTTTCCCAGCAATGGAGAGATAGCAAGAGCTTTGCACCTGGAACCTGCTTTGATTGAGCAGCATATGACCTCTAAAGCTGGGATCCCTGGTTTTCATCTGGACTTCCTGATTTCTCAAGTTAGTTTGAAGGCCTCCCTGGGGGATTGGAAAGCTGTTTGTGCATTGTTGGCCTTGAGTGTATATGGAATTGTGTTGTTTGCAGATGAGCCCAGATTCATCAGCAAGAATGCCATCCACCTGTTCATCCTGAAGAACCCAGTGCCAACCTTGTTGGGTGACCTCTATTACTCAGTACATCAGAGGAATGAGAAGCAGAGGGGTAAGCTAGTGAGGTGTTGTGCTCCACTATTCCATGCTTGGCTTCTCAAGCATCTACCCAGGACAGATGCATTCCTGAATCCTCATCAGCAAAGCAACTGGGCTAAGAGGCTCACTACTCTCACTGCAGCAGACATCAGATGGTGCACCCAAGGCACCAAGGGCAGAGATATGATCACAAGCTGTGGGCACTTTCCCAATGTACCTTTGGTAGGAGTTAAGGGAAGTATCAACTACAACCCCCTGCTGTTCAAGAGGCAATTAGGCTATGCACTGGTTCATGCTCCTAGGGAACAGGACCTGGTTGAGACCCTCTACTGTGAGAACAAGATCAGTTTGACTGTTGTTAGGCAGGCTGCCTGGGCCTGGGATCATGTTCAAACCAAGGGAATCACCATTCTGGGGAAGTGCAACAATGTGGCATCAGCCCAATATCATGAGTGGTCCTATGCTAGGGCCCAAATCTCAGGATTGCCCTTCACCATCAAAGACATGCCTGAGCCATCATCAGCACCACCCCCTGCTACTGTCAGTTTGGAAGAGTTTGAAAGTTTGAAAGAAAGAAATGAGAAGCTATCCCAAGCCCTGCAGAAGACCCTCAGGGAGAGGAGTGAAGGTGTAAGGGAGATTGAAAGATTGGAGAAGCTGAGAGTGGAACACTTGACTAAGATTGAGAAGTCTGGAGACTATATCAACAAGTCTAAAGCTGGTGAGCAGATTCTGAAAAATGCTTGTAAAGAAGCCCAGTTCCAAAGAGCAAGGACAGACTTGTACTTGAAAGAGAGTCAGGCCAGGTGGGTCCGGATCACTGAAGCCCGTACTCTAGAAGACAAGAGAGTTCAAGACAAGATGGAGCAGATGGAAAAGGCCCTGGCAGCAGCCCAGGAAGAAATATCAGAGCTGAAAATCAAAGCAGGATTGAAGAGGTCTAAGGACCAAAGTCAGAGCAGGAAATTGACTGCAGCTGTTGCAACAAGAAACCTTCTCATCAGAAATCTCACGGAGCGTCCGGCTGATCCTGTGACCGAAGCACTTCTCAAGGAAGTTCGTGAGGATGAGTTTGGCCTTGGAGTTTGATCATTTGCTTGTTGTTGTTCCTTTTCCATGTACTTTTGCTTTTGTGATGTATTTTTGACCCCTTAGAGGGCTAGTGTTGTAAAAAATGAACAATTTGTATTATTTTACCTTTGTAATATATTTGTGTTTGTTTCCATCTGGGTTCACTTCAAAAGCAACTTCGACAGCATCATCTTCAAGGGTCTGGACGGGTCAAAACTGAAGACCAAACCGGATACCTTGATAGCAAATAAGCATAACTGCATTGCATGCTAACCCCTTTGTTTGTTTTGTAGGTTTTTGTTTTGTTGTTGCTAACCTCTGTTGTGATGTTCAGGAATTATTGCTCGTCGCCGGGTATTTCCTCTCAACAGGCCACACAGGTATCCAACTAGAAACAACCTTCCGGGAATTCAGATGGATCAAGTTCAACAAGATCTTGCTGATGTCAGAAATCAGCTAACCAATGAAAGATTGGAGATGAGAACACAGATGACGCAGTTCATGGAGGTTATGAACAACATGGCTCAGAGCCAGGAGAGACTGAGAGCTATGGTGGAAAGGCAGAACCAAGATGAGCCTCATGTAGGGACTGCAGGCACCAGTAATAATGAAAGGGTGCAACCGCATGTGAATCCCCCGGTGTTTGGTCCACACCTACATCCTGAGATTAATATCCCTGCAAACGTTCAAGGGACAGCCACCGCGGCCAGAGTACTTCAAGAGGATCCTCAGGAGGACCAATTTACGGTAATGGGTGCCGGAGAGGATGCTTATGATAGGAGATTGGATGAAATAGCTGAGAAGTTAAGGTCCCTAGAATCTCAGAACTCTTTGGGCTTCGACGTCATGGACATGGGTTTGGTTGATGGGGTCAGGATCCCTCATAAGTTCAAGCCTCCTTGTTTCGAAAAGTATAATGGGACTTCGTGCCCCCGGACTCATCTGCAATCATTTCTGGGAAGGCTGAAGGCCTATACAATGGATGAGAAACTTTGGATGTTCTACTTTGAAGATAGCTTGACTGGAGCGTCGAGGGAATGGTATTCCCACTTGACAAGGGCAACGGTAAGATGCTGGAAGGACCTGGCAGAAGCCTTCATCAGACAGTATCAGTATAATCTAGACATGGCACCCAACAGGACTCTCCTAATGGGAATGTCACAGTCGTCAAGGGAAAGTTTCCGAGAATATGCCCAGAGATGGAGGCAATTGGCTGCTGCTGTTCAACCACCAATGTCTGAGAGAGAAATGGCAGACATGTTTATGAACACTCTCCAGGGAACGTATATTGACAGGTTGGCTGCTTTCTCTTCCACTAGCTTCGCGGATGTTGTTATAGCTGGGGAGAGAATTGAAAGCCTGTTAAAAATGGGTAAAATTTCCGATAATGGCGCCAGTTCGTCCAGCAGTACAAGGAAGCCTTTTGCAGGCCCTAGAAGAGCTGGCGAGACCAATGCCACCCACACCAACAGGGGTAGGCCCCAATATGCTCAAAGGTCAATAGCAGCAGTCACTATCCCTGCTCCAGCTCATCCACAGCCAGTCTATCAACCTCCTCAACAAAACTTCCAACAACAACCTCAGTATCATCAGAATCAATATCCTCCAAGAAACAACTACAACAACAACAATAGCAACAACAATCAACAGAGGCCATTTCAACAAAGGCCATCCCAAGCTAACAGAGTGATCGACCCGATCCCAATGCCGTATGCTGCCTTGCTGCCACAACTTCTGAAACTCAACCTGGTTGAGCTAAGAACGTTGGCACCTCCGGATCCAAACAGTCTACCAAGAAACTATGACTCTAATGCTAGGTGTGCTTTTCACTCAAACGCACCTGGTCACAGTACGGAAAAATGCAGAGCTCTGCATATGAAGGTACAAGACTTGGTAGACTCCAAAGCTCTGAACTTTGCACCTCCGCCCAATGTCAACAAAAACCCAATGCCACACCATGGTGGTCCCCGTATTAACGCAATTGAAGAAGACACACCGTCTTATTTCATAACCAGTGTGGATCAGATCAGGACACCATTGGTAGAAATCAAAGCTCAACTCCGTGAAAACAATATATTTCCGGGGTGTGAACTAGGGTGCCCCTACTGCAATATTTCTTGGAATGGGTGTGAAGACTTGAGGAACGGCATTGACAGCCTTATTAAGAATGGCCTGCTACAGATCACTACATCATTTCCGGCAACTCAAGCAACTCCATCGACAATGGTTTCAGATCCTCCTACAAATACAGCAACATTTGTTCCCAGCAATTCATCAGCAACATCAGCAAGTACTCCATCTGTCCTACCAAATGATCAGCTTACAACAGTTACTCCTGCTACAACTTCAGCTTCATTCCATTTCGACTCTCCATCAACAACAACAACAGTCCTCCCAACGGTACCTCCTACAACTCCAGCAAACAATCATGAAAATGTCTCCACAGTTACCATATTCTACGATCCAGAAAATAACTCCGCCTACCATTCAGAAGGTGCTGCTCCCACTAGAGCACCAGTTACAATCTTTTATGATCCTCAAACAATAACAGTCCCTTCAGCAGCAGCAATCAGTCCGGTCACTGTCACGGTGCCTGGACCTGTACCATATGAAAGCGATAGGGCCATCCCTTGGCACTATGGCTCTGACGTGTACTGCGAAGGAAAAAGAATCACTCTTGAAACGTCAGCACCTGCACCACAAATTGATAATGTGGGCGGAGGCGGAGGCTTCACTCGAAGCGGACGTCTCTTCGCTTCACAAGTCCAAAGACCCACTGCCGAAGCAGAAGCTGCTGCCAAGGCAAAGGGTAAAGGACCGGTGCAGGAAGATCCAGCTGCCAAAGAAGCCCTGAAGACTCCATTTGATCAGGAAGTTGATGAGTTTATGAGAATCATCAAAAAGAGTGACTACAAAATTGTGGATCAACTTCACCAGACGCCATCCAAAATCTCTATCCTCTCACTGCTTATGTGCTCCGAAGCCCATCGGAATGCACTACTGAAAGTACTGCACGCAGCTTACGTGCCCGAGGAGATTACTGTCAATCAATTGGAAACCGTTGTTGGAAATGTCACTGCTAGCAATGGGCTAGGGTTTACCAATTCTGACCTGACAGTGGATGGTCGCAATCACAACAAAGCCTTGCACATAACCATGGAATGCAAAGGAGCTGTCCTTTCACATGTGCTGGTGGACACAGGATCATCCCTGAATGTCTTACCAAAGAAGGCTCTAGTGAAGCTTGAATATGATGGACTGGCATTGAGACCCAGCAACCTGGTGGTTAGAGCTTTTGATGGCTCGAAGAGATCGGTTCTGGGAGAGATTGAGCTGCCCGTGACAATTGGCCCGCAGATCTTTAAAACTATCTTTTACGTGATGGACATTCAGCCCGCCTACAGCTGTTTGTTGGGTAGACCCTGGATCCACGCCGCTGGCGCAATAACGTCTACCCTTCACCAAAAGTTAAAATTTGAGTGGGAAGGTCAAGTTGTCACAATCTGTGGAGAGGAGGACATTTTTGTTAGCCACCTGGCTACTTATAAATACATTGAGATGGATGGAGAAATCCATGAAACAATGAGCCAAGGTTTCGAAGCCTTGAACGTCAATGAAGCATCTGCTGTATCTGGTATCTCCATGTCATCTTACCAACAAGCCCGGAAGGTTGTTGAAGAAGGAACTGCCCAAGGCTGGGGCAAGGTCTTAGCTGTGGAGGAGAAGAAAGACAAATTTGGGTTGGGTTACAGACCAACTCAACATCAAGCAAAGGCTGCTGGAGAGCCTGGTTTTGTCAGTGGGGGAATGCTTACCCCCGATGCTATCAACTGTCTGGAAGACGAGCTGGAAGAGGAGCGCAACCTGGAGATTTGGATTCGTCCGAAGGTCCCGGGGAGCAGTGTCTCGAACTGGTCTTCCCAGGAAATTATAAGTGTTACTCGAGCAGAGTAATTATTATTTCCTGTATCTTTTATAGCATGCATCAAAGTCTTGCATCTTGCCCAAGATGACAAGACTCATTTTGTAATCAGGGCCATCTGTACTTTTGTGCAAACAAGATTAAATTAATGAAATATCAGACAATCTTTTTGCAAACGAGTCTTTTTCTTTTCTGCTCACTGTTTTTCCATTTTTCTTTTTGTACAAAAAATAAATGGCGGTGTTTTCAAAATGATAACTTCATTTCACTTTTTTCTAAAGCAAGATTAAAATCAATCACTAAAATGAACCGACTTAACCCTTGCAGAGAGTGCCTTCCAGACAGCACCGACAACAGCACAGCTATGACATCGTATGACTTTGACAATCCGATCAATCAAGCTGATGAAGGGGTTGATGAAGAATATGAGCTTCCTGAAGAGCTAGCCAGGTTGCTGAGACAGGAGGAAAAAGTTATTGCTCCTCATCAGGAGGAGATTGAAGTGATTAATCTTGGTACGGAGGAAGACGTGAAAGAAGTCAAAATCGGGGCCTGCCTGCAAGACTCAGTGAAGAAACAGCTGATAGATCTGCTTCAAGAGTATATTGATGTGTTTGCTTGGTCCTACCAAGATATGCCAGGGTTGGATACCGATATTGTTGTGCATAAGCTGCCTTTGAGGGAAGAATGCCCACCAGTCAAACAGAAGTTGCGCCGAACTCGCCCAGACATGGCTATGAAAATCAAGGAAGAGGTACAAAAGCAATGGGACGCCGGGTTCCTTGCTGTGACTAGCTATCCTCCGTGGGTTGCTAACATAGTACCTGTGCCTAAGAAGGACGGAAAAGTAAGAATGTGTGTTGATTACCGGGATCTGAACAGAGCCAGCCCGAAAGATGACTTCCCATTACCTCACATTGATGTATTGGTGGATAACACGGCTCAGTTCTCGGTATTCTCCTTCATGGATGGATTTTCGGGATACAATCAGATCAAGATGTCACCTGAAGACATGGAGAAGACAACATTCATCACACCTTGGGGCACGTTCTGTTATAAAGTGATGCCATTCGGACTGAAGAATGCTGGTGCAACGTATCAACGGGCTATGGTAACATTGTTTCATGACATGATCCATAAGGAAATCGAATGTTATGTGGATGATATGATCGCCAAGTCCCTTACAGAGGAAGATCACCTGGTGAATCTGCTCAAGTTATTCAAGCGTCTGAGGAAATACCAACTAAAGTTGAACCCCAACAAATGCACATTCGGGGTGCGATCCGGTAAGCTGCTGGGCTTTATTGTAAGTGAGAAAGGGATTGAAGTTGACCCTGATAAAGTCAAAGCTATTCAAGAAATGCCTGCACCGAAAACTGAGAAAGAGGTTCGAGGGTTCTTAGGTCGATTGAACTACATTTCACGGTTCATATCTCACCTTACAGCAACTTGTGAACCCTTATTCAAGCTGTTAAGAAAGGAGCAAACGGTCAGGTGGAACGAAGACTGCCAGAAAGCTTTTGACAAGATCAAGGAGTATTTGCAAGAACCTCCAATCCTTATGCCTCCAGTTGAAGGAAGACCTCTGATTATGTACTTGACGGTATTAGAAGAATCGATGGGGTGTGTACTAGGTCAGCATGACGAGTCTGGTCGAAAAGAGTATGCGATATACTACCTAAGCAAAAAGTTTACCGACTGTGAACAGCGTTATTCACTGCTCGAGAAAACTTGCTGTGCTTTAGCGTGGGCTGCTCGCCGACTGAGACAGTATATGTTGACCCATACTACTCTATTGATCTCAAAAATGGATCCAGTTAAGTACATTTTCGAGAAGCCAGCTCTTACCGGACGGGTTGCAAGATGGCAGATGATTCTCACAGAATACGACATACAGTACACATCTCAGAAAGCCATCAAAGGCAGTGTACTATCTGAATATCTTGCTGAGCAACCCATTGACGACTACCAGCCTATGAGGTTTGACTTCCCTGATGAAGACATCATGTTCATTAAATCAAAAGATCATGAAGAGCCTATTCACACTGAAGGGCCTGACCCAGAAGAAGAATGGACTATGATGTTCGACGGGGCTGTTAATATGAATGGCCGTGGTGTTGGTGCAGTACTCATTACACCCAAAGGAGTTCACATGCCTTTCTCGGCAAAACTCACTTTCAACTGCACTAACAACGAAGCTGAATACGAAGCTTGCATTATGGGTCTTGAGGAAGCCATTGACCTCAGGATCAAGACTTTAACCGTATTCGGAGATTCAGCTTTGGTAATCAATCAGACCAACGGAAAATGGTACACACACCAAGATCATCTGATACCTTACAGGGATTATACAAGAAGGTTACTGACTTTCTTCACAACAGTCAAACTTGAGTATATCCCTCGGGACGAGAATCAGTTTGCAGATGCTCTGGCTACCATTTCATCCATGATCAAAGTTCAAGCTGCTAACTTTGTACCTCAGATTTCAGTATCCAGACTTGATAGACCAGCATATGTATTTGCAGCAGATATTGCTAAAGATGATAAGCCTTGGTTCCACGACATCAAGTGCTTCTTGGAGGGTCAGACATACCCACCTGGGGCATCTTCCAATAATAAGAAGACTTTAAGAAGGCTTGCTGGAAGTTTCTTTCTGAACACTGATGGATCTTTATACAAGAGGAACTTTGATATGGTACTCCTCAGATGTGTTGACAAGACAGAAGCAGATTTGTTGATGCATGAAGTGCACGAAGGATCCTTCGGTACCCATGCAGGAGGGCATGCCATGGCTAAGAAGTTGTTAAGATCAGGCTATTACTGGATCACAATGGATGCAGACTGTTGTGCTTACGCCAGAAAATGCCATAAATGCCAGATTTATGCAGACAAGGTGCATGTGCCTCCCAATCCCCTGAACATAATGTCTTCACCATGGCCCTTTGCTATGTGGGGCATTGACATGATTGGCAAAATTGAGCCAACTGCTTCGAACGGCCACAGATTCATCCTGGTCGCCATCGATTATTTTACAAAGTGGGTTGAAGCAGCCTCATATGCAAATGTCACAAGGCAAGTGGTAGCCAGATTTCTGAAAAGAGATATCATCTGTCGGTATGGAGTGCCCGGGCGAATCATTACTGATAATGGTTCCAACTTGAACAACAAAATGATGGCAGAGCTGTGCCGGGACTTCAAGATCCAACATCACAATTCTTCTCCTTACAGGCCAAAGATGAACGGCGCTGTTGAGGCAGCAAACAAGAATATCAAGAAGATTGTGCAGAAGATGGTAGTCACCTACAAAGACTGGCATGAAATGCTACCGTTTGCCTTGCATGGGTACCGCACGTCAATCAGAACATCCACTGGGGCAACGCCGTACCAACTTGTATATGGTATGGAAGCAGTCCTACCTGTTGAAGTTGAACTACCCTCGTTACGGGTATTAATGGATGTTAAACTGAGTGAAGCAGAATGGGTTCGGTCCCGATACGAACAACTGAGTCTGATCGAAGAGAAAAGATTGGCTGCAATCTGCCACGGGCAGTTATATCAGAAGAGAATGAAGAAAGCCTTCGATCAGAAAGTCAGGCACCGAGAATACCAAGTAGGAGATCTTGTGTTGAAAAGAATCCTCCCTCCTCATACAGACCACAGGGGCAAATGGACTCCGAATTATGAAGGACCATTCGTTGTAAAGAAAGTTTTCTCTGGTGGGGCACTGATGCTCGGCACCATGGATGGTGAAGACTTCCCATCCCCTGTGAATTCAGATGCAGTTAAAAAATACTTCGCATAAAATGACCCGCTGGACATAAAGACAGAATGTAAGTCCAGGCAAAAATAGGGCATCCCGGCGAGTCAAAAAAAAAAAAAAAACAGAATAAAAGACTCGGGCAAAAATAAGGGAAAATAAACAAAAAATGTACACCCGCTGAGTTGAAAAGCCGCATTGGACAGCTCAGGCAAAAATGGGTATCCCGATGGATTGAAAACCCGAAAGGGCGATCCATGCAAAATAAGGGAATAAGCGAACAACTGCATTCTGAATTCGTCTGTATCACCTACAACTTGGTAAGCTCCAAGGGATCAAGCTGCAATCAGAATCAACTCTCTCCAGAAAGCAAGACGAGAAGAACGTCATTGTCATACGAGTCATAGCAGAAGAGGAAGCTCCTTGAAAGCATCGCCAGCACCGCCAGCACTTTATTTCTCAATTTGTAACAATCTCCTCATTTCAGGAGATATGTTTCTCTGACTGTATCTTGCCAATTCAGGGCACACGAATTAATATAATCAGATTTTCAGTCATGTCTCGTTTTTTACATTTATGTTTTGCAAAGAGTTGTCTGATGTCTCTAAAAACACAATTGCATAAGTACAGATGCCTCTCTCTAAAAATAAAACACATGCTTGCAGGGAATATACTTACTCTCGAAAGTACTTATTTCCTATGACGGAATCTCAGTAAAAGATACCTCGGGACCATTTGTGAGTTTCTTTATCTTTGCAGGATTGCAGGTATCCAGAACACAACTTGGGGCATACAAGTTACGTCTCAGCAAGCTGGCAAATCTACAAAAGATATCGGCATCCGAAATGCTCTATCCCCAGTCGAGTTGCTTCCCATTGCTCGCCCCAGCTGAATTACCAACAGCATCTCCCAGCTGTAATACCAACCATTATTCCTCAGCAGGATGCGAGAATCGAGGAATCATCTCCCCACAGAGCTTCAGGCCTCTATTCAGAAGAGCAGCGCACGAAGAAGTCACAACAAAGAGAGAGAAAGCTTCTACAAACCCCAGCTGGGTCCCGTATTATAAGAATATGTCAATCGATGACGTATATCCCCAAGCAGATACAACTACAGATCTATCAATGATCTCATCCCCAGCTGGGATGTTCACTTCAAGCAGATCGATCAGAGATCTTTGCAGCAACGGGATCCGAATCCCGGATCGGTGCCTCTTTGCATAATCACAGCATTCGCATCATATTCACCCCCAGAGCGTAGCATTCCGTCTAATACGGAGCATTACGGCAAAAAAAAAAAAAAAAAAAAAAAAAAAAAAAAATCAAATGCATAGCATAATCATAAGTCATGTTGTGATTTGAACACTTGTAAATATTGACAATCTGTCGGCATACAGAATACATCCCCATCAGAGTCCCAGCAAAAGCAGTTGCCCCATATCACAAACACCAGTGCTTACCTCCTTTTTGATACCCGTCCGTATCATCGTTTCCCAGCAGGTTGCCTGAATACACTTTACAAACCAAGATCACCAGTATTGCAGATACATCCTGGCACTCGTCCGTGTCGTGTCACCAACAGAAAGCCAAAGACACCCTCTTTGCACTTGCATATACCTATACACTTTCTTGACACCCGTCCGTGTCATATCCCCAGCGTGGTCGCCTATACTTGTATATACACTTTCCTGACACCCGTCCGTGTCATATCCCCAGCAGATAAACACTCGCCTATACATTATATACTCACTACTCATTGGTACACCTACTCAGATACTCGTCCGTATCTTATATACACCATGTATATCTCCGCAGATTCGACAGTAGTCCTTGTTCTTTGTTAACCAGTTGGTACTCGTCCGTACCATCATCTCAGAACATTGCGTCTAACGTTTGTTTCTACATGATACTCGTCCGTATCATAGTCTTAAGGATGCTCGCCCGCATCTTTAATCCATACACCGTGTCAAACACTTATGTCTTCGTGAATATAGATGCTCGTCTGTGTCTACTATTCCCCAGAAGGATACTTTCAGATGCAACACTCGTACGTGTTCCTTGTTAACCAGTTGATACTCGTCCGTATCATCATCCCTGAGCACGTGTCAGTTTGTTTCTACATGATACTCGTCCGTATCATAGTCTTAAGGATGCTCGTCCGCATCTTTAATCTATACACAATACCAAACACTTATACCTTTTGCTTCTCGGATGTAAACGCTCGTCCGTGTTTACTATCTCCCCAGTAGATCACCAACAAATTTCCTTTTTATCTAACACTCGTCCTGTGTTATGATAAACTTTGAGAGCAGCCGTCCCCTGCTAAGTGGTCGTCCTCCACTTCTTGATGGTCGTCCTCCATCATGCTCATCCAATGGCCGTCCCCATCGTTGATTTTAGCAGCCGTCCCCTGCTAGGTGGTCGTCCTCCACCTTTTGATGATCGTCCTTCATCACTTTATCCAATGGCCGTCCCCATTGTTGATTTTAGTTGTCTAACACTCATCCTGTGTTATGATAAACTTTGAGAGCAGCCGTCCCCTGCTGAGTGGTCGTCCTCCACTTCTTGATGGTCGTCCTCCATCATGCTCGTCCGATGGCCGTCCCCATCGTTGACCTTTTCTATCCGATGGCCGTCCCCATCGTTGACCTTTTCTATCCGATGGCCGTCCCCATCGTCGATATCTTCGGCAGCCGTACCCTGCCAGGTGGTCGTCCTCCACCTTTGATGGCCGTCCCCATCATATTTACTTTTTATTTCCAACAGAGCAGCCGTCCCCTGCTAGGTGATCGTCCTTCACCTTTGATGGCCGTACCCCATCATCTGTTTTTTTCATTTATTCTTTAACCCGATGGCCGTCCCCGTCGTGGTCCCTTTTCCTTTTAGCCCGATGGCCGTCCCCATCGTTGGTTACTTTACCTTTATGAACTTGATGGCCGTCCCCGTCATGTTTCATTAATTCCCAGAGAACCCTACTTTATCTTGATGGCCGCCCCCATCATGATTTTATTTTCCCCAGCTAGTCGGCCGTCCCCGTCTTAGCTTTAATTCCCAGCATGTCGGTCGTCCCCGTCATTGCTATTTACCCAGCAGTCGTCCTCTGCTCGACGGTCGTCTTCCGTCGCCCACACTTACAATATACCTTACTTAATCTATATCCCTTTTCTCCTCCATTCTGTGAGTGCAAATTTTGGACTGTCTTTGGTATTCAACCACAAGTTATCTTGTTTGCCTGTTAAGCCGCCGCTTACAACCTGCACGGCTAACTCATGCTTGAATAGGGGCAGCTGTAAACAACCCAAATTTGCCCTCACCCATTCACACATGACTTGTGATCATCTCATATGCATAAACACAATCACATCATCTCATGTCTCATTTGGTTTCACTGGATAGTTTCTAAGGCATCTGCACCTAGGGTTTGTGATCTGAGCAACCTCAGGGCATCTTGAGCCATTCCAAAGGCCACTAATCAACTCAAAGGGGTCCATGTGTGTTCTTATATCATGTTACATCCTCACAAAGCCAAAATTGCAGAGGGATCACAAGAACTAGGGTTTGAGTGGATGCAGAGCCAGGATGAACTGCACAGTTGACTGAAAATTAGGGTTTTGGTTTCAGAGGCCATAACTCCAAATTTTTTGGTCATTCTTGTTTCCATTGGTCTCTATATGGTATAGGGAGTATGCATATCAATTTTCATGAAGAAATTCCTTGGGGAAGTCATCTGATCAAGAGTTGACTTTTCAGACAAGTCAGTGCAAAATCAGGGCATCTGAGGCCCCCAATGACCCAACCAATGGTTGATCTTCATCATTTTGAGTGTATATGATCTTTATTTGATCATGGAAGAAGTTTGAAGTTCATAAAAATCAAGAATTTAGGGTTTTTGCAAATGTTGACTTTTTGGGCATAGTTGACTTTTCAAGAATGCATCATTCTAGGTCAATTTTCAAGCTTTGATTCATGATCCAAAAAGGCTTCAAATGGAAAAACTTTGGTCATGAAAGTTGTAGATCTCATCTTTCCCTCTTCAAAAAGTACAAGAACATGACCAAATTCTTCTTGGATCAAAAGTTATGGCCATGCAAAGTTGCCAAAAATCATTGTTTTTCAAGTTATGCACTAAATGGAAATTTTGCTAAGTCTTGAACCAATGCATTATGCAGCCTCAAATTCATGTCAAACCAGCATGTGAACTTTCTCTAAGTTACAAAAATCAGTTTTGGACCAAGAATGTCATGGTTTCATGTTTGGTTAGGCTAAGAAGTCACATGTGAACCATAGGCCAACCAAGTTGCAAAACACTCATGACCTTTTCACCAACTTGCTGCATTGAGCCTTGGGTCAAGCCAGCCTCTCACACTCACCATGCTGCACCAGAACCCAACTTGTACTTGCCTAAACTTGAGCCATGCCCTATCTTACACAAAAGTGGACTTTGAGCAAAAGTAGCCACACCTATCTCTGCAGGCCAGGTCACATCCATCAGCCACTTGCATTTGTTTATTGAATCAGTTTGCTGGCCATAACACATGAGAACAAAGGCTGAAGCACACACATTGAAGACTCACACAAAAACTGACCTCATTGCAAGTTCCTTCGAATCACTCTCCACAGCCATCAAACATTAAAACTCTCATCATCATTCTACTCACCACACCTCATAGACAAGAAACACCCCAAGCATAAGCCTGAAACAAGCCTGAAAACTCCATTGCCATCATTCACCTCAAGCTGCAGATTCTATCGAATCTCTCACCCTAGCTCATAAACACACAAACCAACACCACAGATCATCTCTACACATCCTCTGGACCTCAAACACCCCATCACCATGACCTGAAAGTGCCAGAATTTCATCTGCCATTTTTGACTGAACTGAAGCTGAAGCATTCGAATCTCATTATCCAGCAAATCTAAACTCCATTTGAGCATTCAATCACCTTTGGGGGATCAAGTGGAGCAGCTTGCATCAAAGGAAGTGGCCTGAAAGTTCCTAAATCAAGAGCTGCAAATCTCAGGTAACTCAAAAATAATTTTTCCAGAAATCTCTTTTTGTGTTACAAACTTGTTCTTCATGATGCACTGATCATTCTGGTACCTTTAGTTTTTGAATTGGTTTTGTTTTAAGCATTTAATTTGAGTTTGAAGCTTACGAACCCTAGAACTTAGTTTCTTCGATTCAGATGATTTAGGTAATATAAATTTGTTTTAGGTTAGGGTTTTGGTTCGTGAGAGTGAGAGGAACATTTCCCTGGCTTTAGTTTTCATTTTTATTACGTTTTGAGGAAGTTAGGTGTTTCTCAGGTGAGGGCTGGCCGGAGAAGACGACCGGAAGTCTTCTCCGGCAGCCTGAGAGTGATTAGGGTTAATTGCATTTAATTAGGGCAAGGTTCAAACGTGGGCCATTGGATCAGGTTTCGCGCGCGTGTTTGAGTGGTTCAGATCAGTTCATTAGTTTTAATTAGGTTTAATTAAATTAATAAATCAAGATTAATTCAGTTTGAATCTTGGCCACAGGATTGCGCGCCAGTCAACCTTTTTAAACCCAGACACAATCCTGGCCATCCAATCTGTTTACTTTTCATTTTATTTAATATTAATTCATTTTTCTTGCATTTAATTTGTACAATTTATTTAAAATAGTTAAAAAATCATAAAAATTATGAAACTTTTTTCTTTAAGGTTTTATTAATTTTTATGACACAAAAAATATTTTTATTTTATTTTTATCATTAAAAAAGTATTTTTAAATATTTAAAAGATTATTTTTAATTGATTAATGAGAATTAATTAATTAAAAATACTTTTAGGTATTTAAAAATTACAAAAAAATTCATGAAATGTTCCAAGACATTTAGAAACATTGTCCAACCTTCAAACCAAATTTCTTTTTTGATCTTGATGCATTTTAAGAATTTTTCATTGAATTAAATCATTTTTGATGCATTATTTTGTTCATAAGTTTGAAAATTCATTTCTGCCTATTGGTGAAGGTGGAGACATTGATTCTTCTTGCATTGTTTTCCATTTAGCATGAACTTTCAAGGATAAAAAGGCCATGATTTGATCTTGCATTTTCTAATTGATTGGCATTTCTTTTGTTACAAACCCTAAAAAACCCTAATAACTTATAAAAATCATAACTTGAGTTTGGTTGAGAGTTGAGAGTTCTCCTTTGGGCAGTGATTCATTATAGGTCTAGGGTTTCTTTGGGTACCATTTTCCATTTTTTATGTTAAGGTTTGCTTCTGTTTTTGGTTTATGTGTGATGTTTGATCCATGAACCCTAATTTGGGCTTTCATTTGCATCCCTCTTGCATTCTCTTGCATAACATGATTTGCCATTGCATTTTGTGCATTCTTATGATTCATTTGACATCTTAAGACATGTATAAAGCATCATTGATCATTGCATTACATATTTGCCATGTCATTTGTCTTGTATGATTCATAACTTTTCATGCTTGTTCATGCTCCTTAACTTGCATCATTTGCATTCATAATCTTGTATGAACATCTCAATGCCTTGTCTCATGTTTGCAGCACTTCATAACATCATAGTCATCATGTGTATGCTTCTGGTTTGGCCTTGCATCATATCATTTCATCTCATCTTGTATTGCATTGCATTTGTTCCTAACATTTCAGGTGGTAAGTAAACTTGAGAAGTGAATTTGCCTTCACTTCTCATAACTCTTCTTTTCATCTCTCTTGCATCCATTGCTGCATTTCTATTTGTGTTTGGGATTGAGCTTGCTCATTCTTCTTCCTCCCACCTTCTTTCTTCAAGTGACTTGACTTCTTGAATGAAGCAAGTCACTTTGCTTCTCTTGATCCTGTTCATCTGCTTCCTGGTGGCTCCTTTGAAGATTGTTTCTTGCAAACCTCACAAACCTTAGGGACAACCAAGCATGACAATGAATTAGGGTTTTGATTAGTCTCCCCATAGTTTTTACCTTGGTGTCTCTCTTTGAGTCTTCTCTCCTCACCTCATAATCAGGGACTAAACCCTCAAGGCTTTAAGACTTTGTGATTAAGATCATGCCTGCATCCTTCTTTTAGGATGGAGTGTATAACTTTAATCCTAAGTCTTGGACCCTTAAGGTGTTGAACTCTCTTAATTAATCCATCTAATAATCATCAAGACATTACACTTGTAACTTGGGCCTTGCATTAGGGTTCTAATTCTTCCTTAATTGGTTAAGAAGGACTAACCCTAAAGTTAATGGACAAGTCCCCCTCAAGTTGTCTTACAAATCATAAAAAACACTTCATCATCATATCATTAATAAAATCCACTTAATCAAAGGTTTGTTCTGTCATGGGTTTAATCTCTAATCATGGATTAAGCTGAGGATCCTTCCTCAGCTTAAACACCCTCATCTATTATCCTTCTTTTAGGATAGTGTAATGAGCCTGTTAAATCCCTGATTATGGCTTAACCTCATTACTTAACACTAAACAAAAATCACAAAAACATCTAATTAATCACAAGTAGGTTAATGATCTTAATCCTACATCAAAGGTGATTAAGTGTGAGAATCTGACTTCACACTTAAGGTATTCTCATTACCCCTAATCAGAGGGAAGATGTGATGAGTTTACTAACCCATTGGTTTAGGCTTAAGCTCATTTTCTTATGCCAAACTTCCAAAAGCAATAAAAGACTGAAAATACAAAAACAAACAATAATCGTCTCCTTTGGGATTCTTTTCTCATCACCTTCACTCACAAACGAGAACTTGCTTCTTCCGTCTAATGCAAGACAGTTTGCACCTGAGCCAGACAGGTCATACACTTGAGCATTGACAAGCAAGCAGTTCATCAGTCAATTCATCTTTCAGTCTCTTTGGGTCGAACTACGGTGTTCTGACTTCCTCATTGCACGAGAGGATACGTAGGCATAACTTAACGGTTATCGAACAAAAGTCTCTGTACATTCCCCCTCCTTCCAGCTTTACTCTTTAAGCCTCATTATCATGAGCATTTCATTCCTGATCTCGCACTGACACTGTATATATCACACTTTGCACTTCTTTTGCACTGACACCTGTACATTCTTTTCCAGCTATTTTACACACAGATTGCACTGACACTACCCCTTTAAAACACAAATCTTTTAAGCGTGGATCCCGTCGAGTACGGCGGACAATCTGGGTGCTAATACCTTCCCAGGTTGTAACCAACCCCCTTTCTCAGTCTCTCTGGTTCGCAAACCGTCTTATCCATCTCTTTCTAGGTCTATGCAGCATTGCCTTTCCTCCGGGATAAAAATGCCTAGCTGGCGACTCTTTTCATCTCCAGTGAGTTCACGGCTGTGTGTTCTCACTGTTCCCTTCGCCGACCGTTCGCGTCTGTACCTTCATCTGATCCATTTTCATTTGTCGGGAGCGACAAGTACGAAGGTGCTTTGAGGTAACGACCAAGGGCCAGACTGTGACAGAAAATGCGCCAAAGAGCGGGAAGCGGACAAGGGAGGAAAATCTTCCATCTAACGACATCCAGCCTGAGAAGAAGCATACTCTCCAGATCAACTCGATTGAACTCAATCCCCACATCCATGTAGATGAGGAAGTTGATACCCCTATAGAAAAGTCGACCTTGCTACGCCTCATGCCTACAGGGGACTTCGAAGTTGTGACTTTCAGAGATAACCCCGATAGAGGAGTCCGAATCAGAGCAGGGCTCCCCGGCGAAGTCAAAAAGCAGCTAAAGTAGTGTCTGCGCATCAACGCCGGCCTTTTTGCTTGGAGCGCCGCTGACATGCCAGGAATCTCTCCATAAATCGCATGCCACGAACTCGCCATCAACCCGACTGCCCGCACAGTCGCACAACGCATGCGCAAGCAATTTGAGGAAAAAACTTTAGCCGCTGAGAAACTAGTTAAGGACCTCATATAGGCCAAATTTGTAACCGATGCCAGATACACGAACTGGCTCTCAAACACTGTACTTGTTAAGAAATCAAATGGAAAATGGAAACTCTGTGTTGATTACACCGATCGTAATCGGGCATACCCGAAAGATTCCTATCCCATGCCTAACATTGACAAACTGGTAGATAACTCTGCAGGTTTTAAATTGTTTTCCTTCATGGACGCATACTCCGGGTACAACCAGATACCCATGGCCGACAAAGATAAAAGGAACACCACATTCATGACCCTGACGGGGAACTATTACTACAACATAATGCCCTTCGGGTTAAAAAACGCATGACCCACTTATCAGGGCATGATGAATAAGGTCTTCAAATCACAAATAGGGGACATGCTAGAGGTATACATGGATGATATGGTCATTAAATCCATCCAGGAAGTCGATCATACTTCTCATTTGTAGAGTGTGTTCGATCAGGCCAGACAATGTAGAATGCGTTTCAACCCGGATAAGTGCACTTTTGGTGTGCGAGCGGGCAAGTTCCTCGGTTTCTACCCTACGGAAAGGGGTATCGAGGACAACCCCAAAAAATGTCGTGCATTCACAAAATTTCCTACACCCAGTTCGAAAAAATTAATTCAATCATTGAACAATATGCTCGTATCCTTATATCGTTTCGTTGTGAAATACGCTCAGCATGCTTCCCCTTTCTTCAAGCTGCTACGTAAGGAAGCTGCATTTGAATGGACAGATGAATGCGAGAAGGCTCTACAGCACCTCAAGCAAGCCCTATCTAAACCCCCCTTCCTCTTAAGGCCAACGATCGGGGAAGTCTTCTACTTGTATTTAGCCGTCAACAATGACGCCATCAGCACAACACTGATAAGAGAAGACACTGACAGGAAAAAACCCGTATACTTCACGAGTAAAGCCTTATAAGGCCCGAAATTAAGGTACCAGCAGATCAAGAAGATCTCCCTCTCCCTCATAAATGTTGCTAGACGACTACGACATTATTTCTTAGCACACACAGTGGTCGTGAGAACCGACCAACCCATTAAACAACTCTTGGCGCGACCAGATATGGCCGGCAAGATGCTGAAATGGTCGTTAGAGATGTTTGAGTTTGATATACACTATGAAGGCAGGAAGGCTTTAAAGGCCCAAACACTAGCAGATTTTGTCGCCAAGTTAGGGAGCACACGCATGAAGGGCGGTAACAAATCTGTAATTCAGGAAACCCTTCCCAGACCAAGCATCGAAAAGATAGAGACTATCCTTGAATTCAACAAGGTGGGAGATGCCACCTGTTGGATGACCATCGTCTTCAGGTTCCTAACCACAGGATAACTGCCCAACGACAAGAAGGAGGCTAGAGCCACCAAACGCCGCTCCTCGTCTTAAGTTCTGGTGGACGGAAAGATGTATCGACGAGGATTTTTCATTTCACTCTTAAGATGCATCGAAGAGGAAAACGTTTTTGACATACTGCACGAGATATATGAGGGAATTAATGCCCAACACCTGGGTGGAAGATCATTGGCTCGCAAGGCCTTGGGGCCTGGTATTATTGGGCAACCATGCAGAACGACGCAAATGAGCACGCGAGGAGATGCGAAAAATGTCAACGTAACGCAAACATGAACATCACGCCCCTAGACGCTCTAAAAACCATGTCATCGCCATGGCCATTCGCGTAATGGGGCATGGACATCCTCGGTCCCTTCACACAAGGCTCCTTCCAAAATAAATACTTGATCGTAGTAGTCGATTACTTCACAAAATGGATAGAGGACGAGGCCCTGGCCAGGATCACTGCGTTCAATATCCTCCGGTTCTATAAGAGGAACATCCTCACAAGATTCGGCATGCCACGATTCCTTATAACAGACAACGACACCCAATTCACAGATAGAAACTTTCAGGATTTCATTGCCAATACTGGCACCAAGTAGCACTTCGCGTTCGTCGAGCACCCTCAGACGAACAAACAAGCATAAGTCGCTAACAAAGTCATTCTACGGGGTATCAGGCGAAGGTTAGGCGAAGCGAAGAACAGGTGGGTCGAGGAATTCCACAGTGTATTGTGGGTTTACCGAACCACCCCACATTATACAACGGGGGAGACTCCGTTCCGAATGACTTACGGGACTGAAGCTGTCATTCTTGTAGAAATTAGAGAACCTTCTAGACGAACAAAAGATCTTTTAGAAGAGGAACTCAACGACGAGACCATAAGAGAGAAGCTCGACTTGGTAGAAGAGGTTCATTCGTGGGCAGCTATATGCGAGGAATCCATGAAGCAAAAGATAACGTTACGATATTGTAACACGGTGGGAGAACTGACTTTAGTTATGTTGCGGATAGCAAGAGTCGCCACCGACTTTTATTTTATCCAAAGGAAAGGCATAAAAGAACAGGAAAGACCTTTTAAAAGATTTTTGGGTCCGGGGGGTAGGTTATGTAAAGGGAAGGTGTTAGCACCCTTTACATCCATGGTTATCCATGGGCTCTTAGTTACTTATCTCACTTTAAAATGTTTTTGAAATGTGAAGTGTGTGAATAGAAATTTTCTTAAGCGTTTTATAATGATCCATGTACGGATGTATATAAAACCTTTGTTTTGAAAATTGTTTAAAATGTATGAAGTGTTTGAAATGTTTTGAAGAGTGAGCAAGTATCTAAGAGGAACCTACCCTAAGTTTAAGTCTTTTCTGTTCTTAAATATCCTTTAAGTGGTAAGACTATCCCTATTATTAAGGAATAGGTAGTCATTACCTTGGATGTGTGGGACAAATGAAGGGACATCTGTTTACTTAGGCAACTGTGGGGTGTATAAGCAATTCGAAGGGACTTATCATCTTTATTCGAAAGGGACAAGATCATTACGAAGGCAACATTCGAAGGGACTTGATCTTTTTATCTGTTTAAGGGACTAGATGATGTGAGATTAGGGACTTTGCTTTATACACCCTACTTGACCTTTTGTTTAGGCAGCTTGAGAGGTATCCCTAAGGAAGTGAGATGGCGATCAAAGATCGACTTACGTGTGTGAGTGTACAATTTTAAATAATTATCTTTTAAATTAGTGATCTAAATTGATTTTACAATACAAACATGTTTCACTCCCTATTTTACTAACCATAGCATTTAATAAATAATAAAAATTAATACTACAAATATTACATGAGGGATACAATTACATAATAATAATAATAATTAAATAAATAAATAAGCAAAATAAATAATAATAAATAATTGGGTTATTAATAATAATAATAATAAATCACAATATATATATATGGGGTTAGTAATAATAAAATAAATATCATATGGAAATAAATAAAATTAATAATAAAATGAACAAGAATATTAGCATAATAATTAAAAGTTCAACTTTTTTATAAACAATTATTTTTTAAGATTAAGAAGAAAATATAAACAATCACATACTAATTATTATAAAGTTTTAAATTATATACAAGTTATAAAAATTAGGTTAATTATAAACATATTATGAAAATAAATTATATTTATAAAATTGAATTAGCAAGTTTTAATTATTTTTAAGCATATATAAAAAAAAATTATTTACATACAAGAATTAAATAATAATTACAAACTAATTATAAAATATATACATATAATTAAAGTTTATTAAAAGTTATAATTAACAAATAAAATTAATTATTTACAA